>CM054377.1:131530530-132780530 GCA_028858755.1 Ara ararauna | reverse complement strand
GGCAACCCATTCCAGTGCCTCACCACCCTTACAGTCAAGAATTTCTTCCTTATATCCAAACTTCTCCTGTTTAAGTTTGAACCCATTACCCATTGTCCTATCACTACACTCCCTAATGAAGGGTCCCTCCCCAGCATCCCTATAGGCCACTTTCAGATACTGGAAGGCTGCTATGAGGTCTTCATGCAGCCTTCTCTTCTGCATCCTGAACAGCCCCAACTTTCTCATCCTATCTTCATACGGGAGGTGCTCCAGTCCCCTGACCATCCTCATGGCCCTCCTCTGGACTTGTTCCAACAGTTCCATGTCCTTTTTATTTTGAGGACACCAGAACTGCACACGATACTCCAAGTGAGGTCTCACAAGAGCAGAGTGGAGGGGCAGGATCACTTCCTTCGACCTGCTGGTCACAGTCCTTTTGATGCAGCCCAGGATATGGTTGGCTTTCTGGGCTGCAAGCGCAGACTGCCAGCTCATGTTCACTTTCTCATCAACCAACACCCCCAAGTCCTTCTCTGCAGGACTGCTCTGAATCTCTTCTCTGCCCAACCTGTAGCTGTGCCTGGGATTGCTCTGACCCAGGTGTAGGACCTTGCACTTGGAATGGTTAAACTTCATCAGGTAGGCATTGACTCACCTCACAGGCATGTCAAGGTCCCTCTGGATGGCATTCCATCCCTCCAGCGTATCAACTGAACCACACAACTTGCTGAGGGCGCACTTAATCCCACTGTCCATGTCACCGACAAAGATGTTGAACAAGACCGGTCCCAGCACTGATCCCTGAGGGACACCACTCACTACTGGTCTCCAGCTGGACATTGAGCCATTGAGCACAACTCTTTGCGTGCAGCCATCCAGCCAGTTCGTTATCTACTGAGCGGTCCACCTATCAAATTGATGTCTCTCCAACTTAGAGACAAGGATGTCTGCACTCCATCAAAAGGAGCGTGACCAGCAGGTCAAGGGGGGTGATCCTGCCCCTCTACTCTGCTCTCGTGAGACCTCACTTGGAGTATTACGTGCAGTTCTGGTGTCCTCAACATAAAAAGGACATGGAACTGTTGGAACAAGTCCAAAGGAGGGCCACGAGGATGGTCAGGAGACTGGAGCACCTCCCGTATGAAGATAGGCTGAGAAAGTTGGGGCTGTTCAGCCTGGAGAAGAGAAGGCTGCGTGGAGACCTCATAGCATCCTTCCAGTATCTGAAGGGGGCCTAGAGGGATGCTGGGGAAGGACTCTTCATTAGGGACTGTAGTGATAGGACAATGGGTAACGGGTTCAAACTTCAAACAGGGGAAGTTTAGATTGGACATGAGGAAGAAATTCTTGACTGTAAGGGTGGTGAGGCCCTGGAATGGGTTGCCCAGGGAAGCTGTGAATGCTCCATCGCTGGCGGTGTTCAAGGCTGGATTGGACATAGGCTTGGGTGGCATGGTTTAGTGGAAGGTGTCCCTGCCACTGGCAGGGGGTTTGGAACTAGGTGATCTTAAGGTCCTTTCCAACCCTAACTATTCTATGATTCTATCATTCTATGTCATGTGAGACAGTGTCGAACGCTTTGCGCAAGTCCAGGTAGATGACATCAACTGCTCTACCCCTGTCCACAGGTTCCGTAGCTCCATCATAGAAGGCCACCAGATTGGTCAGGCAGGATTTCCCCTTAGTGAAGCCATGATGGCTGTCACCAACCACCTTCTTGTTTTTCATGTGCCTTCGTGTGCCTTCCAGGAGAATCTGCTCCAAGATTTTGCCAGGCACAGAGGTGAGGCTGACTGGTCTGTAGTTCCCTGTGTAACCCATTTTCCCCTTCTTGAAAATGGGGGTTATATTTCCCTTTTTCCAGTCGTCAGGAACTTCACCTGACTGCCATGATTTTTCAAATATGATGGACAGCGGCTTAGAAATTTTATTTTCCAGCTCCTTCAGGAATCATGGATGGATTTCATCAGGTCCCATGGACTTGTGTATGTTCAGGTTCCTAAGATGGTCTCGAACCTGATCCTCTCCTACATTGGGCCTAGGGTCTTCATTCTCCTTGTCCCGGTGTTTGCCTTCAAAGACTTGGGTGGTGCGGTCAGGGCATTTGCCAGTGAAGTCTGAGGCAAAGACATCATTAAGAACCTCAGCCTTCTCCAAATCCAGGGAAGCCAGCTCTCCTGACAGCTTCCGGAGGTCTGTCTTTTATTCGCTACGTACCTATAGAATCCCTTCCTGTTATCCTTAATATCCCTAGCCAAGTTTAATTCTAAGTGGTCCTTAGCTTTCCTAACCTGGTCCGTTGCTTCCAGGAGAACATCACTTTATTCTTCTTGGGCCACCTATCCTTGCTTCCTCCTTTTATAAGCCTCTTTTTTCCTTCGAATTTTCCTCAGCAGCTCCTTGTCCATCCAAGGAGGTCTACCTGGCCCTCCTGCAGCGCTTCCTTCTAGTAGGGATGCAACACTCCTGAGATTGCAGGAGGTGATCCTTGAATATCAACCAATAGCCTTGGGCCCCCCTGCCCTCTAGGGCTATATCCCATGGAACCTTTCTAAGCAGGTTCCTGCAGAGGCCAAAGTCTGCTCTCTTGATGTCCAGGGCAGTGAGCTTGTCGCAAGCTCTTCTCACTGTCCTGAGGATCTCAAATTCGATCATCTCATGATCGCTGCAATCAAAGCTGCCGTGGAGCATCACATTTCCAACCAGCCCTTCCCTGTTGGTGAGGACGAGGTCAAGCATGACACCTCTCCTTGTCGGTTCCTCTATTACTTGCAGAAGGATGTTGTCTTCCACACAATTGAGGAACCGCCTGGATTGCTTGTGCCGGGCCGTACCATCCCTCCAACAGATATCAGGGTGGTTGAAGTCCCTCATGAGAACAAGGGCCTGCGAGCGTGAGGCTGTTCCTATC
Source organism: Ara ararauna (assembly GCA_028858755.1). Lineage (NCBI taxonomy): Eukaryota > Metazoa > Chordata > Aves > Psittaciformes > Psittacidae > Ara > Ara ararauna. Next base: position 132,777,637 of record CM054377.1, on the reverse strand, counting down.
TGTCTGTAGAGTGTTTCATCCACCGAGTCCTCTTGGTCAGGCAGTCTGTAACAGATCCCCACAATAATGTCTCCCATCGCTGTTCTCCCTTTTACCCTGACCCACAAACTCTCTGTTAACTACTCACCTGTCCCCAGACAGAGTTCCATACTCTCCAGCCTATCCCTAACATAAATAGCAATTCCTCCTTCCCATCCTGCCGGGCCTGTCTTTCCTAAAGAGCCTGTAACCTTCCATTCCAACACACCAGTCATAGAAGCCATCCCACCATGCTTCTGTGATGCCTATGATATCATACCCCCATAGACGTGCACACATCTCTAATTCCTCTTGTTAGTTCCCTATGCTACGGGCATTTGTATCGAGGCATCTGAGCCGAGCTCCAGTCAAAGCCGGCTCATTGGCTGGAGCAGCTGCAATATTTCTACATAGCTTTGAACGTTTACTATAGGTGCTGGCAAGTGACTGGGTGTGTTGGGATGGAATGATGACCCCCTCCCCCAACACATCTAGTTTAAAGCATCCTTGACCAGTCTGGCAAGCCTCCTGCCGAAACTGCTCTTCCCCTTTGTCAGACCAGCTTCATCTGCCCCCAGTAGACCTTGCCTGCTGAATTGAGTCCCATGTTCAAGATACCCAAACCCCTGACTATGGCACCACCCTTCTAACCATTTATTAACCTGGCCAATCCTCCTCACCTTTTTAAGGTCCTGCCCTGTATCCCGGAGAATTGACAAAAAGACAATCTGAACTCCAGAGCCCCTAACCATCTCTCCCAGAGCTCTGTAGTCCATCTTTATGTTCTCCAGGCTACTGCTATCTATATCACTAGCACCCACATGAGACTCAGAAAGTCCTTGGTCCGACTAAATGTTACTGAGCAGCAACTGAAAACATCAGTGTTTTCAGCGCTGTTCCCAGGCTGAAAGTCAAAAACCCAGATGACTGGTACTGCTGAACCCAGGACAGACCGTTATTTGGAATGTAGCATTGCTAGATTGCTTTTATTTTTAATTTTTTATTTAACTCATATATCTTGGCTGATTTCAGGGGATCTAAATTGGTTTATATTAGTATGGCTGACATTAAATATGTGTGACTGAGCTTAAACAATTACTTTCTGCAAAGTAATCTGTTTATTTGTTTTTAGTCAAAGAGTTTCGTAAGTTTTCCATTAACCTTTAGTTTTTAGTATTCTGAGTTTGAATTCAGGTGTGGAGCCAGTAAACTGGGATGGGCTTGGACCAGTATGTCTGAGACATAGCTGCTGGTGTAACAGCAGCAGTATGCTGTAACACAGATTTTAGTATTAGTAGGTCCTACACTCTTATTAAATTGCATAATTTTACTACAGCTGACACAATTGTACTTTTACTTAAGCCTTACCCCTTAGTCCCAATGAATACTAAGGCAGGGTTGGACAGGGCCTTGAGCAACCTGGTGTAGTGGGAGGTACACCTGCTCATGGCAGAGGATTGAAACTAGATGCTCTTAGGGTCCTTTCCAACCCAAAGCATTCTGTGATTCTAAAGAAAAATCTTCAGTCTAAATAGAAGTGGTTTTAAGCACTTAATTTCTAAACTTTGTGATTTAAGTGAAAAAAAAAAAAATCTTGGCAAGTATGACTCAAGTGCATTCTAAACATTCTGAATTAAAAAGAAATATTGTCACAACCCCAAATCTGTTGTTGCTTTTTAATGTAATTGATTTAGTGTAGTGTGTATGGGTTTTCCCAGATCTACGTTTCTGATTTGTTAGGGAATATTCTCCAAAGATTTGTTAAAATGTTTAAAGGACTACCTTGTAATGATGGATAAAAATCAAACATTGAAGAATTTGACCTGTCTCCTATTAACTATTTTTTTTAAATTTAATTTTGGTTGTTTTTTTAGTCTTTTATTTATTGTTATAATGACAAGTTTATATTGGTATGGTAAGTCTAAGTCACTACATCGGAATTTTCATTAATTTTTGTCATTTAAAGATGCCTAAAATTTTGAAAGGAAAATTTTGCCTCACTTAGGAATAATCCCTTTGGGGAAAGCTCTGGAAACTAAATCCCAGTCAAGAGCCCCATGCACAGGAAAAAAAAAGCCAAACTAAAAATAAACCAAACTTGGTCCTCATTTCTGCAGCACTGACAGTTTTGGCTTATAATAAAATTACAGAAACACCCTTAAAACTGCAGCCCAAAATCTGCCACAGGATTTTGTTTGGTAATATAGTCATATGTTCGCCATTCCTTCCTATTATTAAATAATGGATAATTTTAGGAACAGCAGCATTTCCTTTTTTGGTTAATCTTGATTTTAAGTTTGATTTCAGGATACAAAATGACTGTGCCATGCTGAGGGCATTTCAGTATTTTAGGGCAATTTCTGTGATGAGGAAGACACTGGAAATGTTTAACATTAGATTTTAACTTTTAACAGCAAATTTTCTTCTACAAAGCTTTAGTAAATACGAAACTTCATGAAGTCAATACAACTCTGAGGCTATGAGTTGTTTTGAGATTTGGATTATAAAAAAAAGTCAAGATAGCTATGTTTCTGGTTGATTTTTTTTTTAATATGTCGAAATACATGAAATCCAAAAGTAAAATTGTGCTTTTCTTATTGGCTTGTAACAGTTGTTTCTGTGGTTAACAAAGAATCAGATTTCTTGGATGCAGGCAAAACTTGCAATGGAAGATAAATACTTATTACTTACTTTTTTTTTTTTTCTATAGTTGTAGCCAATGCCATTGGCTTGTGGAAAATTGTGTTCAGAATTTTGATTTTTAAAATAAAAGTATTTTGATGTTTGTTACTTTCTGAACATACGTTTCATTCCAATTTTTCCTATCCTTAAACAAACAAACAAAAAAAAAGAAATCCCCTTCAATTTCTAATCCTAGCAAGCAATGAAGCTTAATACTAAACAACACTAAACCTGTTTTTTACATATACGCATTCCAGTCTAGAGACTTTTTTACACAGAAAAATCTATGTTTTAAATAGAGTTTTTTCTGAAGTTAAAAATCAAAATCAGCTGTGAGAATGAAACCAATGCTATCAGCTAGTTTCTTCAAAACTGCAAAAAGAGGCTCATAGTCAATAGGAGTAAGATTACACCTGTATAGGTTTTAATTTGTTGTTTTCATAGTCTCTGGGAAAGCAGAAAGCAAGTTGAAAGGTGAAAGCACAAAACAAGGTCCCATTTTTTTCTCCATGCATCTTTAAATACATCAGTAGAATCTGGACGTCAGTTTGATGTCTAAAATCAAAGCTGGGTTCAGTAAAGTGAAGTAAGGTGAGAATCAAAATGGCAATAAAAGCTGCTGTTGGATCATCAGCATAAGGGTAGCAAAGTGATGCCTCTAAACATGTTAAGCCTCACTGAAGAATGGGGCTGAAAGTTACTTACCAGGTAAATTCAAGCAAGAAGAGAGTAAATTATTTAAAGATAAATATTGGATCTACTCTTGCTGTATGTGAGGAAGACCTGCGAGGTTAATTGGGTTTATATTAAAATGCTATGTGTGCTGTGGTCTTTGTCACCAGCCTAATTAAAATATCCTTTTGAACCCGCTATGGTACTCTTCTTCACCGTGTGCTTTCCAGAGAATATTGTATCTGTGGGGGATGCTGCCTTGATGTGTAGAATGGCTGTGCAGATGCACTGCAGAGCACAAGTGCCTGGCATATCCCACAGTCAGTGAGTGCAACACAGTCCATCAATTCAGGACCCAGCTGCTGTGCTTCTGTACCATGAACATGAGACCTCTGCTTAAAAACACTGAGGTTCATAAAGCTAACCACTGAAGTTTGTTTGCATACATGGCTGGGAAGCATCATTTTGTAGTTTGTCTGGTTGGTCAGCTGGACCCCCATTAGGTTGTTAATATATATATTGTTAATCAGCTATGAATAATATTGACAGTTGATCCTGTTGTACTTCCTATTTTTAACTCAAGTCCCCACTGAAAGAAATATGCCTATTTAAAATAGTAATTCTTTTTAAAAGTATTGACATATTTAAATTTATCATGATCTGTTTTTAAATTTTTTAACAGTACTTTTCATAAAACACTATTCTTTGTCCCTAACATTGCACTGATTCTCCCCATTAACTGCTTAAGCCAGTCATTTATTTATTCCCTGCAGCTATAAAGAAATTAAAATGTTTTGGACTTAGTAAGTAAATAGTTAAAGTGCATACTTTATTAGGTTCTTAATAAATGTTAAGTCTCTTTGGAATATTAGTATTAATGATTTCCTTGTTCTTAAGTTACATCCCCTAGCCTCTCTACTTCATGGCTCCCTCAGCAGTACTGAGGCCACACATAGCAAATACATAGCTGATGCTTATTTATAAAGGATTTGACCTATCCCTTCTGCTTGCCCCTCGCAACTTTTCCCTTATGACCTCAACATTTCACTCAGTCAAGCCCTGTAAAGTCCTTCTTGTTTGTTGGAAGTTCTTTTTTTGAGAGAATATAGTATCATTTTCCTTGCTTTTTGGTCATTGTCCTCACAACTGCTATGGTAGAGTTTGTTGCACAAATGTATTTTGAGCTGACAATTTTTTGTGAGAGTTGTATAAGGCTTCTTTAATTGCAGCATGCTTTCTCAGCCGTCCCTTGGCTGTGACCTATGACACCTTCACTCCCCTACTTCTAAAACCATTTCCTAATAGAACCCATCAGATCTCTTCTATGATGAATTGTAATTCTGGGTTGCAGCTGGAGATCTCATCAGATGTTCAGTGTGTTCTGGGGCTCATTCATTAATCCAAAATAGTGGCCACAGGCAAATCCCTACATGCACATTTCGAGTTTAAAGTCAGTTATGCAGAAAGCTGGCCTAGTAAAACAGGCTACGAATAGGATCTGTATACCTCTACCTGTATACCAATGGATGACTGCTGCAGAGGAGATATCGTTAGATAATACATAGCAACATACTTGTACAGAAGTATACAGAATATGGCATGTTTATGGAGTGAAAATCTTATGTGCATGGTGCTGAGCTTTCTTGATTTTACATTTGTATAACTCTTAACTTGAAAGGAGCCATCCTGTTAAGATCTCAAATTCACACATAATCTCCTTGTGTGTTGTCCGTACCCTGCCTCTCTTTCATATTTTATGTGATTTTGTACTGATCTTCTGGGCTGAAGAAGCATCAAATCCATCTTACATGTGAAGTGATAGAGTGAATAGCTGAGTGGCAGAGGAATGTTCTTATTCTTTTTCAAGGGATTTACTAGTCAGTAGAGGATGGATGTGAGTGGTATTTTTTGACCATACTCTGACTGCCATAAGCATCACTTGGAGTTTTTGCAACTGTCCTAATTCTAAACCAGTTTCCCAAGAGGGTGTTGAGGTATGGCAAAGCTGTGTCTGGGAAAGTTGGCAGCAATGTATGAGTTGAAACTGGTGAGTTGCTCTCACAGGCCCTCGAGCTGTAGCTTGGCCATTTTAAAGATCTGGTTGACACCCAGAGGTCAAAACATTAGGCACACTAAAAGAATTAACTTGTGTAGATTCAGGATAAATGATTGGAGGGGAAAAAAATTCACCCAAAATTTCCGGACAGAACAGCTGTATTTCTCAACAATCATCTTGTTCTTTTCTAGTACAACCGGAGAGTAGGCAATAGGTTATTTTTTCTTGTCAAGACTTCCTCCAACATTTTGACATATAACAAAAAGTTATGAAGACAACAATTTTTTTAAGTGCTGTGCCTCCAGCAAATTTCTTCTATCCAGAAATAAAAAGTAAATGCAGTACTTTTCTGAAAGTGGCTGGGAACAATTTTCTGGGTCTTTATGGTTGGTGAAAATTTAACGCAAATGTTTGTCATTTGTGGTTTGTTCTTTAAGCTGCAAGAAAACCACGCCATCTGTAGATTACATGGTGCATGAGGTCATAAACTGCATAGGCCTTGGGTCATGAGGTTGGCAATTTATATATAAGCTCCTAACATCCGTAGGACACCAATGGTGTGAAATTCTTCTAGAGTTTAAGTACAAGAAAGTGTATTTATGGTCTCTAGAGATCCCCATTGTATCACAGGTTTTATTATCTCTTGTTGCTCTAGTCTAGCGCTGCAGCTCAAGAGAAGACTAACACAAGACTGTACACTGCTGAGGCTTCAGCATCTCTCAGGATTAAGGCCTGTCTGAAAAGCTGCTTGTAAGTGGGACTTTTTTCCTGAAATCTATTTATGCACCGTTTTGTCTAGTCTAGGTTGATATAACAGGTTACGGTAAGAATACTTAAACTATCTCAAAACAACTTATGTAAGGTAAAATGTGGAAATACTCAATATAAGGAAGAAATCATAGAATCATAGAATAGTTGGGCCTGGAAAGGACCGTAAGATCATCTAGTTCCAACCCCCCTGACAGGGGCAGGGACACCTCCCACTAAACCATGCCACCCAAGGCTCTGTCCAACCTGGCCTTGAACACCGCCAGTGATGGAGCATTCACAACTTCCCTGGGCAACCCATTCCAGTGCCTCACCACCCTTACAGTATAGAATTTCTTCCTCGTATCCAGTCTAAACTTCCCCTGTTTGAAGTTTGAACCCGTTACCCATTGTCCTATCACTACAGTCCCTAATGAATAGTCCCTCCCCAGCATCCCTATAGGCCACCTTCAGGTATTGGAAGGCTGCTGTGAGGTCTCCATGCAGCCTTCTCTTCTCCAGGCTGAACAGTCCCAAGTTTCTCAGCCTATCTTCATACGGGAGGTGCTCCAGTCTCCTGATCATCCTCATGGCCCTCCTTCGGACTTGTTCCAGCAGTTCCGTGTCCTTTTTATGTTGAGGACACCAGAACTGCACACAATACTCCAAGTGAGGACTCACAAGAGCACAGGGGCAGGATCACCTCCCTTTTCTGATTTTTTTTTTAATAATAAACATAGAATAATTTTTTTTGTTATTAAACATCATTAAAATGAAAGCTTCTAATTTGGTAAAAAGAGACTCTCCGAAAGTCTTTAACAGTTAAGAAATGCCAATGCTCACAGCAAATCCACTCATAGATTTTCTTTAAACAGATCTCTGTCCCCTGTTAGGGTCATGAAACCATGAGATCTGAGTCTGATTTGATCCATTGGTTTGATTTCTCTACTGGAAGAGAGCTGAATTAAATGTGAATTGAAAGTTGTGACCATGCTATTTATTTAGTGCTTTTGACTATTCTCTGAGAAATGTGCTTGCTATGTACTTTCCATTTTGTTCATGTTCATTTGTTGATCTAAAAGTCAAGTAGAATATTGATACACTTGAAAATACGCTAGAGAACTCATAGCAAAGACTGTGGTGGCTGGCACAGAGTATATTGATTTTGCCCTTGATTCTTTTCACTTTTTAAGTGTCCTTCCAAATTTCAGGCTGTTTACGTATGAGCATTCTGCGCTTCTCTATTCCGTTAAAATAGGAGCATAAGTAGTCCAGAATAAATATCTTCCTTAAAATATGCAAAGGCAGAATCAAGTCTGCATAAATGAACATCTGTATATACAGTGCACTAACATAATATTTAGTCAGATGATCGCACGGGGATTATGCCTGTAGCCTCCAAGAGAAACTCCCTAAAACTATCTATTAGTATCTTTTACTGCGTAATAAGCTCTTTCAGCTCAGTTTCTTGCATTAGTGCTTATTTTATTGTGCTGAAGTAATGAGGCTGGCATTAACTGATGTAATACATGGATAAATATTAAGTTGTTTCAGTTGTTCAGTTACACAAAGGCTATCAAGGCTGTACATGGTGCAAAAGAAAAGAAGCATTTTTAAATCTCTCTGATGCTTATTGAACAAAACACTTGAACACAGAAATAATCAAATTTCCATATGTAGCAGGTCCGAAATTAACAAGACCCTTGAAGATACAACTGCTGATCTTCCTTTGAAATTCAAGAGTGCTGGAATATAGTGAAGGCTTCCAGTCTCTAAAGCTCTGCCTCAACATGACAGTGGATATATAAACTTGAACAAGAAACCTCTCAGAATTCACATGCCCCTAAAATCTGCAATGCATCAAGCTGGACAAAGATGAGAAAACCCATGTATTGCCTGCCCACTGTGTCATGCTAGGGAGGAGTACAACCTTAATAAGTTTATAGTGACATTCTGATTTGAATAATCCCCATGTGAGGATTTTTCTGTGCTCCTTTGAAAGTCTCCTTCTTTCAAGCAGCTTTGGCTGTGCCCACTCCACCTCTCATTCCATCGCCAACTCAGGCCAGTATGTTTACAGAAAACAGTGCTGTGACATTCTCACTGTAAATGGCAAACAAACCAGACAAAAAACCCATACCACATGTTAATGAAAATGCTTGCATGTCTGCAGAAACAAGATCAAGAAAATGTGTGCGTTGTGTTGTTAAAGCTATTCCTGAAATATGATCCATCACAGAAGCCGTAGTATATTTTTAGTTTCAAACTCTTCTTCCACCATTGCTCTGGAATAATTACAAGGAAATGAAGCAAAAATCCATAACCATGAATATAGTAGGTGAAGAAGTGCCATGTTCTATGCCTGCTTTAAAAAACATATATGAAGAATATATAGTTTACACATTTTTGTAGTTTTCTTTAAGGCTCCCTATAGGTGTGAACTGGAATTTAGCAGTTCTCATGGCCTCATGTTCCTGCACCTAAAGTGCTTGAAGAGCTGGATCAAAAGACTGTAACTGACCAAGATGACATTTAAACTGTAAATAGACATAAATGCAGAATAATTTAAGTATTTATAAGGTGTATGATAGACACTGTTGACTTTTTCTTAAATATAATATATGATATCAAAACACAATAGAGAGAGCTGTTTTGGAAAGTAAAGATAGGTGTTGAGTGGGTTGCTGTTATGTCCAGTTGTAATACTGTAAAGCTGGTCACTCCTGTACTGTTTGTTAACTTTTTCACTGGATCATTAGAATCAGCATCCTCGGACTATAGCCCACAAATGGTAATGTTTGCTTTGCTAACAGTAAATTAGCTGTGCTGTCATGTGAAAGCTATTCTCATACTGGCTTGAATTTTAAAATAAGCTTTATCTTGTATGTGAGAATTGCTTGTATAATTTTGAAATAAATTAATGCAAATTGGGAGCTTAGAGACGTTAAATTTTTCTTGCACCTGTGAAATACCTTCCTGAATTTAAATTTATAGCCTCTGAACTGTGACCCGTGTTAGATGAAGGAGAGATTTAGACATGGTTGCTGCAGTTGTAGATTAATGTGTCAGGCAGTCTGTGTGACTACTATTTAGTCATGGCCATTATTTTTCCTTCAAAATTTCATCTTTTAATGCAGGAAATATGTTTTAACTTTAGATTTTGTTTGTATCTAGTAGCACTTAATCCTCTAGATTAAGGTCTGTTTTTTTTGTTTGGTTGGGTTTTTGTTTTGGTTTGTTTTTTTTTTTTTCTTGCTTTTTCTTTCCCTTTTTATATGGTTTCCTACATAATTTGAGCTGTAAAAGGCAAAACTTCTGTTGCACCTACCAATTTCTCCTCTGGGTAGGCAGCATTGTAAATTATTAAATACAACTACAGACAGTGTCATGATAACTTTTAATGTGATGGCAAAGTGATAGCATTGATCTTATGTAATTTGAGTCAGAAAAATCTGAACAGGTAAACTATTTGTAACTTCTTACAGCTGAATAGGAACATAAGTAATATTAGTAACAGAAAAAAGGCCATCTGGTCCAGGTTGCCTGAGTTTGTTTGATTGGTTGATTATAATCTCAACCACCTGCTTTTCCATTGAGCCCTACTTCACCAGTCCTATCCTATTCCAGAAACAAATGTATCTGTCTCTTGTACACCTTTATAAATGTTTCCTTATAACTTGGATTATTCATACCTTATGCACTATTCTGGTGCAGGAGATCTGCAGAGTCCTGGAAGAGATTGGCACTTGTAGGTTCTGGATGCTCAGCCAATGCACAGTTAAAAATGCTCCTGATCTATTGGTTTCTAATCTAGTTTTGGAGAAAATATGTGGATAATTAGAAGAGTGGTGCGATAGAATTAGGTGAACATCTATGTGGTGATATCATTGTGTTTACTAATTACAAAATGTAGACATTTATTTTGCTTTTAGACTTAACTGACACCTGTACTATTTATAATCTGTACTGACATCTTGCTAAGACGTTTATTACTCTTTTCTATTCTCTTTTTTTACTGAGGCAGTACTGTCTTTCTTGTAATTTTGGGGGGAATGAGGACAGTATTTAGTATGCTTGAACTACATTTCTTTTTGATAGGGAAGTAAGCAGCAGCCCTATGAAGTAACGTTTTCATTCTAATGTACTGTTCTGCCTCTGTCATTCAGTTCCCATTTACTTAATCAGATATGCTGCTCCTCTATGGCAGTGGTAAAATATTTGGGAATATTATTTAAGTAGGATTAAAGTTATTTAAATAATCGCTTAAACAATGTTTTGATCTGTTTTTGCAAAATAAAATCAACCTTCATATCCTTCAAGTTCCTTATAAATACATATGAGTTTACCATCCTGATGTGTTTCAGCAGCTAAATTTAAATTAGACTCACTTGTGTTCATACAATTCTCTTTTTTTTTTTATTTAACTCCCCCTCCCACCCTTTTTTTGCTTTTTCCCCTTCTTCCCCTCCCTGGAGGTGAAATAAAGAAAGCTCCTGTGCTATAGCTGCTGTCCTAGATTTTGTGATACTGGCACCAGGTGATGTAAATTATACTACTTTTGATTATCTGGGTCTTAATTCCCCAATGTAAACTTATAGCAATTCCCCTGAGATTGTTAGCCTGGACTGGCACAGTTGCTCTGTGCCTCCCTCTGGCTACTGTTCAGCTGCTGCTGAGTGTCTTTTGGCTGAATGGCTTAAAAGACTTCATCCATTGCTGGGGCCTTCTACTGAAGAACGAATGTTATCACTGGGATGAATATGGGGTAGTCATTTAACTTACAAGCTTTGAGAGCTCCCATGCTGGGTATAGAGATAATGGGTACTGGTGTGCATATAAAATATGTTATGAAATTATACATAAATGCTTACTGTTTGATATGTCTTAACACACTGTAAACCTTTGTACTTACAGGTATGTTTTCCATTAGAAAATCAACACTTTGTAGGTAAAGAGAAAGATTCTCTGGTTACCTCTCTTCCCCTGCTAACTGTGGAAGGAGATTGGCTGTGGAGTCACAGGATTTTTTTTGTAGACTAGAGTTGTGTTTGGCACAATCTGCCTAAAGAGGGCCGAGAGCACGCTCTCATTTTGGGTCAGTTCTTTTGTCTAGCAATAGATTTTAACCAGAGGCATCAAAGCAGAAAAAGATTTCTATTTATATATTTAAAATGAAGTACCCTACCTTTGCCAGATAATAATGACACTTTATAAAATAGAAGAACTTATTTTCCTTAGGCAGATCTGTTTCCAATATACAATTTTAGTGGTTGAGGTAAGTCTTCAGTCTGGTATCTTGCACTTTATAGCTTTAATGCTTATTTTTGTGTTTGGAAAGTATAACAGATGCATCCTGCAATGAGTTTTCAATCTTGGCTTATTTTATAGCTTAGAGCAAATAGATAAAATATAAAAATGAATTAATTTACAGTGGAATACATAAAAATGTCATAATTAATCAGTTAAAAATCATTCTTTTCCGTACTTGGTATTTTCTGTCTCTGAAATCTTTTCCTTTCTGTTAGTTCTGCTACTAATTATCCAGCCACTAGCTGTAGGTCTTGAAAGTAAAAAAAAAATATATATATACATAATGCAGGAGACACGTGGCTGCAAAAACCAGGGAGTGTGTAGAAGGAGTGTCTTTACAGGTCAAGTGCTATAGCTGTTTTTTGACAAAGCGGTCTGAATTAGCATTGCAGGAGCCTGTTGGTCCTGTTCCACTGCACCTCTGGCTTTACCTGTTTGCTGCTGCTGTTACCAGCCCTCATCTTGCACTCCCAGACCTGTAATCTGTTTCAGTGTTTGCTGAAAGTGTTGGAGCAGTTTTGACCCTGCAAACATCAGTACCAAAAGTTATGGTAAACATTGAAATGAGCTCTATACCTGAAACTCTGTGTGTGGCTTCACTAGTCTTCAGCTATTAATCATTTATTAATATTTTGGGGAAAGAGGAAATGGAGTATAAAGCAACTCCTCTGACTGATGATCAAAGTTCATGAGAGAGCATCAGTAGCAATGGACGCTCAATTGGCTTTCTTAAAGGCTGTTTCATGCCTTTTTGATAAATGCGCTGATCATACTGCCAGTCCTGTATCCCCATGGATTGTTCCAATGTAAAGACCTATTTGTGTAGACCTAATTTAAGTGCATGCCTTTGTTCCCCGCTAAAGGGACAGGGCAGGGAGTGGTGGGAGAGAAAACCTTGAAGATAGCATCTGGTGCTAGAGGCATCCTCTAGATAGTCCGAACTGACAAACTCAGGAGTGGGCTCTACTGGATGGATCACAGCTTCATGGTTATGGAGGCAAGCTTATAACCTCCCTTTCTTTTTCACATTTTAATTGAGGCTGCATGTTTTGACAGCCATCTGTATTCTGATCTCTTTAGCTGATCTATCTGTCTACATGGCTTCTATGTCCTTCTTGTTAGAATGGTAAACAGAAAAGCCTATTACAGTCTCACTATGTTTAATAGCATCCAGAGCCAATCTGTTGTTTGGCTCTGGATGCTATAGCATGTACAGATGTAGCAATAGGTAATTACTTGATGGACTTGGAGGACCTATGGTTAGCTATGTGCTTTCAGGAATGGGAGTATAAGTACTGACGACGTCTGTCCAAATGTAATCTGTGGAAGTGCAGTTTTCTTTTTGCATGCATCCCATGTACTTTAAATAAGCAGTATGATTACCAAATACAATGGATCTAATACTGTTAAATAAACAAATGGTATACAATATCTGAGGGGGGCCAACAGGGGTGCTGGACTGTTCCTCAGGGACTGTAGTGATAGGGCACAGACTAATGGATTCAGACATAACCAGGACAAGTTTCAGGTTAGATATAAGGAAGAAGTTCTTTACTGTGAGGGTGGTGAGACACTAGAACAGGTTGCCCAGAGAAGTGGTAAATGCTCCATCCCTGGCAGTGTTCAAGTCCAGGTTGGACAGAGCCTTGGGTGACATGGTTTAGTGTGAGATGTTCTTGCCCATGGCAGGGGGGGTTGGAGCTAGATGGTCTTAAGGTTCTTTTGAACTCTACCTGTTCTATGTTCTGTTACTGCATTTTATTTTTTTTTTTTTATTTCTCGAGGAAGTAATTTGACACTTGTAAAACAAATATGTAAATAAATGTGGGTATGCCATCTCACTAAATACCTGGACTTTATTTCAAAGGATTAGCTGTCCTTTGCTTCGTATTGTATAATATATAATGAACTTGTTTCAAAATCTGTTAAAGTTAATGGATATTTTTCATCTGAATTCAGTAAAGTTTGAATCTGGTCATAGAATCATAGAATAGTTAGGGCTGGAAAGGACCTTAAGATCATCTAGTTCCAACCCCCCTGCCAGCGGCAGGGACACCTTCCACTAAACCATGCCACCCAAGGCTATGTCCAACCCGGCCTTGAACACCACCAGCGATGGAGCATTCACAACTTCCCTGGGCAACCCATTCCAGTGCCTCACCACCCTTACAGTAAAGAATTTCTTCTTCATATCCAATCTAAACTTCCCCTGTTTAAGTTTGAACCCATTACCTATTGTCCTCTCACTACAGTTCCTCATGAAGAGTCCCTCCCCAGCATCACTATAGCCCCCCTTCAGATACTGGAAGGCTGCTATGAGGTCTCCACGCAGCCTTCTCTTCTGCAGGCTGAACAGCCCCAACTTTCTCAGCCTACCTTCATACAGGAGGTGCTCCAGTCCCCTGATCATCCTCATGGCCCTCCTTTGGACTTGTTCCTATAGTTCCATGTCCTTTTTATGTTGAGGACACCAGAACTGTAGAGCAAAACTCTTGTGCATTGCCTGAAGTGTCTGTCTGGCTTTTTCTATGTTTTGTAAATCTCAGAAGGAGTGGGATGAAAGTTGGATGTAAATGTTGGGTTTTTTTTTCTGGAATATTTAAAAAGTTTATTTAAGGGGGTGGGGTGTCTTGATGTTCCCCAGGTTTTCCTGATATCACAGTAAATTTCAATAGATTCCTTTTCAAATCTAGTCTGGATTCAGGAACTTGGTTTACTAAATCATCTAACACATTCTGCAAAAGAAAACTATGTAGAGCTGATTCTTGTTTTACAGCAGAATAACTCCATTGACTTATCAGTGTTAATTCTAACTGGATCTGGCTTACAGAAATGAAGAAGCAAATAAATGGATGCAGGAATCTGACCTGCCAGGTAAAAGGGGCTATGGATATTTGCTTTAAAAATATATGTTTATGCGTTTGAGTTAGAGGACTTTCATTCATTCCAGTTCATTCTTTTTCTTCTCTTTTTTATTTGTGTGTGTGTATTTCCCTAGCATTCTTTGAATGTATTGAGGGGTAAAAAAGTAAGATTAATGTGGCTGAGTATTATCAGTTATAGTTTTCTTCCTAATATCCTGCAGCTTTGTGTTGCTTTAATGTATGCACATTCAGAGTTTTGAACATTGTGGGAAAAGGTTTCACTGGCATCCATTCTTGCCATTAAAGTGCTTCCCATCTGAATATTGCCTGCCAAAGTATGTGGTATCCTGCAGAGCAAGGGGATGAGGACATAGATTGCAATGAAGCTGAACAGTTTGCACTTCCTAACGGTGACACCAGACATCAATCTTTTGTAGAGACAGCCCAGAATGCAGGAGAAAAGAACTCGCACCCTTGTTCCCTCACCAAAAAAAAAAAAAAAAAAAAACCAAACCAAACAAAAGGAGAATTATCTTCTCTTTTTTTCCCATTTAATTCCAGCAGTTTCCTTCTAAGATCCTCCAAGATGAATATGTTCTCAAGTTGCATAGGCTGACATTTCAGTGGCTGAGATGCTTTTGGGGTAGGAAAGAAAAAATAAAAAGGGCAAAGAATCAAAGTAAAAAAAAAAAAAAATCTGGAGTAATTTCTTTTTTCTTTTTAAAGGAATTTATTTAATTTAGGCTCAGTTCTCTTTATCATAAAGCGAAGGAGCAGAGTGCTTGTTTGGTCACAGTTAATGAGTTTTACACTTTTATACCACACTTTGATGTTAGTATTCAGTAACACCAAGTTATATAGGTTGGCAAATGCTCAGAACTAAATATTACCAGTGCTGTAATCATCCATATATGGAGAAGCTTGAGTTAGGTCTGCAGCTTGTATAAAGTGGCACAGATCTATGGAAGTCTTCGCACCACTCACTGAGGATCTTCTCCATTGCACAGAAATTTGTTGCAGGTTTTTATTTTAATGTGTAAATCTAATTTCACCAATAGGATGATTTATAGTTGTGAAGTTAATGAGCCGTATGCTCTTCTTTGTAGTAAAAAAGGTGCAGAAAGAGCTAAGTGCTGCAAAAAAATGTAATGCTACAGCAATGAGCTGCAGAAGTTAACATATGCAGTGTCACTCAGCCAAGAGGCAGTGAGAGTATAAGGTGGACAAACCTTGCTATACCCAATAGGAACCCTCAATGAGGAACTTGCAAAACTTAAGCCCAATGTTGGTGGGAAATACTTGCCAGGGTTGGGACTGGGTTCACAAACAAGATTTTATGCTGTGGTTTAGTTATCCTTAAAACTGACATGGCACCAATTTAATTTTTTTGGTACAAATCAGAGTTGTTTTCAGACTTTAATAGCTAAAAAGTCTGTTATAAAAGCCAGAACAACTGGAAAACAGGTACCCAAATCACATCTTATACACCCACACAGAAGACACAAGTGACAGTGTAACAGTTCCGCCCTGGTGGTTCCTCATGATCCAGAGACTCGGATGTACTGCAGGGATCATCCAGAGCTCAGGCAAACAAAACTTTAACCAGCTGCAGAGCTGCTCCAAGCAACTACAGAACTTGAACAATTTACCTCAGAAAGATGTGAGAAACAGGTTGGGCAGTCAGAATTTGTGTGAGACCTGCTGTGTACTGAAAGACTTGCCAAGTATTTCACTATTTTCAGAGATTATATATATACATGTCACTAAAACATCATTCCTTTTGTGTGTTCATCCTTTGAATTTTTCCTGTTTGTGGAAGTGTCCAAATCCAATATTTTCATGCTAAAATTGCTTTGGATCATTCACCTTCCTGCCATCTTTCTCCACAAAGGAATGCACATTCAATTTCTATTAAAAATTATGACTGAAATAAGAGGTTCAGTCACTGTGAATTAATTTCTGAATTCTTACCTTTATTCCTTTGTGAGTTTTCCATGGCATGTGTGGAAAGAGACTGTTCAATTCCCAGCAACTGTATGAAAACCTCACAGGGCATGTTAGGACTGTCCTAATGTACTTGACTTGAGACTCTTATTTACATTGGTACAACTATGGTGCATGAAGTTTCATTCATGCAGCTTAACTTCTGAGGGAACTATTCCTGCTAGGAGAGACTGACTCTTTGGGAACACTGTTGCTTTTTCTAGCATTTCTGTTGATGCTTATGAGGATGCCAGAAAATAACATAGGTCATGTATGGGTAGAGAGGACCATTATATTTTTACTGGGCCAAGCTCTGCTTTCCTAACCATGTGGTATCTTAAATATTTTACAGATTCGGAAGTGTTTTCTGAGTATAATTCACAGTCCCTTGGATCCTTGCTAAGAGGGGATATGATCTGACCCATTGTTTGTTCTGGGTAGCATATGTAATGCTTTGGCTTCTCTTGATTCTTCCCACGTTTTCCTAGATCATTCTGCATCTTAAGTTTTGCAGATCTTATTGTGGATTTTTCGTGTGGGAGCAGTTTTGTGTTTTCAACTGGTATGGCAGCAGATCAAGCAGGAGGTTTTGGCTTATGAACAGATTCTGGAGGTAGGCTTCTTAGAAGCTTGCTCTGATTTTTGGCTTGTAAGCCATGGAAGCATATACCATGTATTACTTGATTATAAGTTAGCCCACTCACAAAATAGTTTGCTGGCCGCATACAGTAACTTAAGAAGAGGGTTGAAAAACAGATAATACGAAACAAGGCACAGAAAAAGCACATCTCACATCACAGAAATATCAGATGCTGAATGCCTACTGAAATTTCCTAATTAAGCTGCTGGATTGCAATGAAGTAGGTTAGAGAGTATATCATGGTAGCACTGTTTTCTGTTTGACACTAGCCATGTGATGCGCTGTATGATTGCCTATCCTGGAGTTATGAGGGTACCACAATATATTTCATTGCAAAATGACCAAAGAAGACCAGATAGTGCTGAGGCTGAAGAGGTGCTTCTGAGTTGTTCCATTTCTCCTTCTGACACGCAAACTATGGGCACAAAGGCTAATGTAGTCTATTTGTCCTGTTATTCTAAACTGTAGTGCAACTCCTTCTTTCTAAATGCTGAGAACTGGTCTGTGTCAGGTACAAGCACAGATAGGTGCTTCTCAATAAAAATGTGAAGAAGAAAAAAGTTCAGAAAATTGTCTGAAGCTCTACAGTGAATCAAGGCTGATGACTTGAACTCAGATCTCCTTACAGCTAGTCTTTTGATTTATGTATGTGATTATCCTGAGACTACAAACTGCTAGCACTCACTGTAGCCAAGGCCAAACTGTAAGAAAAATGTCTTATTAAAAAAATAAAAAAAGGCAAAACAAAAGTGTACATTTCCCTGTATACATGCTTCTTTGTGTGTGGTATATAACACAGTCTTCCAGACAAATTCCTTGGATCTAATCCTGTTCTCATTAAACCCCCACAGCTCTATGCTTACACTAACATAACTGGGGAAAGAATTTGTTCCTATAAGAATTATATTTCAAATAACAAAACAGAGGCTTTTGGCAAATAACCTATTTTGCAACTCTTGTTGAAGAGCACTAAAACAAAAAACATTAAGCAAAGTTGGATCAGAAGAGTAGCAAAAGAGGGACTGCACCACAACAGAGTAAACAGGAGAGTCATGTACAGATCATAAATACTTCTGTTGTGGAGATGATCACTAACCTGTGTAGGTAGATTTCTCTTTTCATGCAAGGTGTTAATTGTACTTTCCAGTAACAAAACTTAAATGGTGCTCTGCCTCACCAGTTGTTCATCCGGTGCAAGTGTAGAATCCATCAGGGAATAAGACTCTGAAAAAGCCCTGCATGAGAAGAGATTTGTTCAAAAATTTTGGAAGCATCAAAAGAACAAATTAATTAGAACAAGGTAGAACAGTAGTAATTGTGAATGAGAAAAGCTAGTAGTTTAGTGGAGAAATTAGGTAAATACTATATATTTTCTCTCTTTTATCTTTGGGGTGTGCATGCGTGGGGGTGTGTGTGTGAAATGCACAGAAATGACTGGAAGGTGTACCTTCCAGGCCGTTTTTCTTTCCTCGGTTGTTTTCAGGTTTCTAATAATTCTGACTGGAGAGAAGCAGATCCATGAGATGATCCTTTTTTCTGTTGCTTGAATGTGAATGCAGCACAGTATACCTGCCTCTGAAGCACTGCTGGTTACAGCTGCTCTAGAAAGCACCAGTTTTCATGCTGGGATTGGCAGGGACCATGCTATGGATGAGGGGTTTCTTGCCAAATGCGTGGCTTTGTGGAGTTCATCATAATGTGGTGATCTGTGGCACAGTAAATGTAATTTTGCTATCTTTTAAGTTTCTAACTAGGTAAACTGTAGTTCATTACCTTACTGAATACTGAAGGCATTTAATCTTGTAGAAGGTGGCAAACATAGTGAAACTGAAGATTTTGTTTAAATTTAAGTAGATGCTGAGGGGAAACCTTCACCTATTCTCCTAACTAGTCAGCATTGACTGAAAAAGAATAAAAACTTTACATGACTCATCAAATGGATGTATTTCTAAATCATTTGTGGTTTTTTCCAATTTGTTTTAGATCCAGGTCTTAGAAAGCAGTGTGAAAAGAAATTACACTCTTTTAATTAAAAGGTGTATATAATCTTTTTATTCTCTAAGCATTCATCAGATTTTTACCATTTCACTGATTTTGAGGATTGTGTAAAATCATTGTTTTCGTTGACCTCACTTCTTGAAATGACTACAGGTTTTCTTGGCATCCATATTTTCTCCTGCTGTTAAGCAAAATGTGTTGGGCTGTGGAAACCACTGAAAGCTACAGAAATTAACAAAAACAAAGTCTCAGGTTTTCTACATATACTAAAAAAAAAAAAAAAAATCTGTGTTGGAGTTGGCCATATCTTGGTTTTGCTCTCTTTTTTGGTCATTATATAATAATGCATATGAGAAAATGCATGTGAGTCTCTTATAATTATGCTCTGATTTAAGTGACTTTTCTCTTTTTGCTTCAAGTTATCATCATTATGAATGAAAAAGTGAAACCACAACTCTTCTATAGGTGCATAGATTTCGGTTTCTCTTGCGGGTAGTTGGTGAGCAGTCAGCTTTATTCCTTGAAGAGTGCTTGCTCGGTTTCTTACATTTGTGACATGTCTTTTAGGTGTTAGGCTTATTATTTTTTTAATATACTAATGGTTACAGACTCAGTTTTGGGGCGATCTATTTCACACTTACTCATGCTGTTATTCTTTTGCTTCAAATAAAAAGTTATTGATGGTCAGTTTCTTCAGGTAAATTTTTATGACAAAAACTATTTCTAATCATCAGCTCTGCCTGTTTTGCCAAGTAATTTAACATAGTCTATGACATTGATGTCAGCAAGAATAGCATTAAGGAGCAGGATTTAATTTACTTAGCTGTGACAGAAGTCAGAAATAGCTTTAGCAGTTAAATTACTTGTGGCAGAATTGTTTGTTTATGTCCCTACTATTCCTGCATGTGTTTTTGAATGATAGATCATTTCAGATGACTTGCATATCTGAAAGATTAACATTTTACCAATATTCAGTTACTTTGTTCCATATTCTTGTTGGTGTAAGAGGCACTTTAATGGAAAAATGAATGCCTTTTTGGTAATTCATTTTGAAAACCATTTGACCTTAACTACAATGAAAGTAGACTGTAAAAATCATCATAGATTCTCTTCCTTGAACTTTTCATAATGCTGAAAAATGAGTGAGGGAAAGAAGCAAGATCCAGTTACTGTACCCTGTTTGCACAGCTGTACTTCATTGAGTGAAGGCTTGTGTTACACACAGTTTGTGATAGGAAGTAAATGCTTTTAAAACAACTAAGGAGACAGGTCTTTAACCTCCACCTTTTCATATGCTTTGTTCACTCATTTAGCTTCTGTTGAGGTCTTGGGAATCATTTCAGAAACAAATTATTACTGAGTACTGAAGCTCACCTGAATAATTCATCTCCTGTTGAGCTTATTAGGCGGAGATGCACTAAGATGAGGTTGGAGGGTTTTTGAGAGAGATCACTAATTCTTGATATAGTGAATACTGGTTCCTTCAGGGACAAATGCATTTAAAGAAGGAAGAATTCTTAGTTTTATTATTGTCTTATGATAGTTGAAATTACAGTTTTATTTCAGCAATTGTAAGGATTTTCAAGGACTTAAACACATTAAAAAATGATGTTGTCGTGTAAATTACTAAACTGCCAAAATTAGTTAGATCTAAAATTCTCCATTTCCAGCATACAAAACTTTTACCTCCTGTTGCAAGACTATCTAGTCCCCTGAGATGATGAAGACACCTTGAAATTCATTAAGAGGAGTTTTTGGCATTACTTTAAACTTGCAAGTGCATTTTTATCACCAGGCCTAAACTATGTGATGTAAGCTTGGCATCAGATAATTTCAGGACTTTAAATACACATTATGAGATCATTCGGTGAATGCAATTCTAATATCTGCCAAAGGCACTTTTCTAATTACTCTAGTGAAACAAGTCAGTGGCAAATGGAGTGTGCAGCTGGCGGGCAGCCAGTTAAATTTTAATTTCTGTAATCAGTCGAGGCTTTGTGTACGCTTCCTCCCTGGAAACACATGTGACCTTAAATTTAGGTTTATGCTAAATAAGCATTATTTGGGCTTCATTAGCTACCAGCTTTTTCATTTTGCTATAATTAAGGTCTTCCTTGTAGCTATACATTTGATGGCCCTAAACATTTCTATCTTAACCTCCCACTTAAAGCTGTCCAGATACCAACATACAATGCAGAGGGGCCACTCAAATCTGCGCTTAATAAGACAATATCTTGAAGCACAGTCAGGATTCTGAAGTATTCATCACTGCAGCACATTAGAGGTGTTGTGCCTTCAGAGGATATGGCTGACATGGTTTTGCCCTTATTCTAGCAACTTTTTTTGAACTATAACACAATAGGAGCCACTGCTCTCCTTTGGCTGGGTCTGGAGCTCCCAGCAAGCGGCTGTTTGTTTTTCCCTTTGTCACTAGTGGGCAGGCAATGGCTGTGTTTTGTGGTATAAGTGGGCTTAAAGATTTACACCTTACTGACTTCTGTCAACTTACTGACAGTTAATGCAGCCTACCCAAACTCACTTCTGAGCATTAGGTTTTATTACCTGTTATATAAGGTAAAATAGCAAAGTGTAAGTTGGGGGATTAGTTGCTTCTAGCTTATGAAAAAGGCCTTGGCAAACAAATGTTGCTTTGTTCTCTAGTACATACCTCGTTAGAAATTATGTGTTTTGCAGAGGTTAATATACTGTGGGCAGCGCACCAAATACATCACAGTTCTGAAGATTACAACTTATTCACAGCCTTGAGACAATCTGTACTGCAGAGGTACACCTCCTGGGTAAGTTGCACAAGATTTGACAAACAAATAAATATCAACAAGATGTAGTAAAAGTGAAACCATAGCGTTTGTTTTCCTTCAAAGAAAAATGTTTTGTTTTTTTTTTTTTTAAGCTAGTTGACCCTGAAAACATGGAAGTTGAACTTGAGGAACGTGAGAATCATAAGCTTTAAAAATACATTCATTAATGTTTTTACAGCAGACTTGAAAAAAGCTGCAGTAGTTAAGTTTAAGAAGGCTAATTATAGCTCTGCATTTATATTTTCATAACTTTTTTAGTAAAATTGGGCATTTTTTTCGTTCAGTTATTCATGCATAAATACAGCGAAAGATCAGAGTATAACTTCTAGAATATGTCTGTGTAACTGAAAGGAGGAGGGAAAAAAATCATTGCTAGAGATTGCTTTGAACATGCAGATGTCTTTATTTGTCTCTGCCCATTCACATCATGTGTCAGTGCTCCAGTAAGGGCAGTATGCCACTACTCTTACCTAGTGTTACTTCAGATGCAGTCTATTTTAAGTGTTGAGCTGTGTACACATGTAATATAAATTGAGTACTCATTTACAGATTTAAAACCTTATATTTCCAAATGCACTCATGAATGTAACATACTATTCAGTGTTTAGTTTGGGGCTCAGGATAATTAGGTTCTGCTGATTTTCTCATTTCAGTTTTATGTTCTCATTTTACTCAGATATTTTAACTCAGATTGTAGTTTGTCTTTTTTTTTTTTAAGAATTTTAAAATTTTGAATTTTCAGAATTAGAGGTCAAGCAAAGCAATATTCAATGTATTTTTGTATATAAAATATATAAATGCTCTTCTCCAATGATATATAATACTAGTGGTGGAAGAAACCTGCAGTCCTCTGGGAATCTCAACAGCTAGCCTATGAGCAAATGAGTCAAAGCTAAGTGTGTGTGCTCACACATGCAAATCCAGTGCACCTCCATTAACTTCAGTAAAGTTAGTCTGTATTTACGCTCACGTATCTAAGCATGGACTTGATCTGCTGTTCATAACTGATTTAAGCACATAACATTAAATGAGTTAAAGTGCTAGGTTAAAAAAAATACTGCTGCAAACTGTGAAACAGATACTCTTTCCTAGATTTGTTTCTGAAAGTCTTCCATGTAAATTCTTAGGTTTATACAGAAAAGAATCATCTGATGTTAGCAGGAGTGCCTCAGATTTAAATGACCACAGTGAACAATAGCGGAAGGGATGCATCTCTGTCACAATTCTGCTTCCTATGTAAATATGCCATGTTAAAGATTTAACCTTTGCACATTTACCCATTGGGACCATATGTGCAAATGCTTAACAAAAACAATAATTCAAAACAGACAAAAAGCCTGTGTGTACATATGGGTGTGTGCATGAGCACTTTGTCTGACTGCTTGATTTTGAGGATGATACCTCAGAGAGCACAAAATATTCAGGAAGGCCAAGATGTCTGTCTGCCTTAGATTCTAAAGACTATCCTCAAGACAACACTGGTATCACTTGGCAAATAATATAGGTACATTTAAAACTCATTTGCTGTGAGCAAAGGGAAATGAACCTAGGAATCCATAATACTTTTGTGTGCAGTGTTTTTTTTCACCAAATATCTGGTATAAGCCAAAATGTTTAGTTAATGTAGATATTGGTTTACCTCCCCCCAGAATGTTTGAGAGTTATACCAGTTTTCTTTCTCCAAAACCTTACTGTACATGAACACAACTCTTGCTAATTCTTATAGCACTGCTATTTTTCTAGACTGCCAGACTTGTCCAGAACCCCACAAATCCATCTGCCTCAAAGCTGAAACTCAGTGAAGCCTTTAGTTAATCTTCCTTTGTTGTTGCTGAATGTGTACTGTTGAATGCAGTTCGACATCCAGTTTTGTGGAGGCTGTGAGAAAGTTGTGGTGGATGGTGTGGGATTGTGGGACTGTTCTGCTGCCAGCTGTGTATGTGTTTTAAGTTAAACATTATAAGATAAATAAATCAGCATATTAATCTGTGTGGGTTGTGCTCAAGCTGATTGAAAAGATGTGAAATGAAAGAAAAGAGAAAAACATGCTTTAAGTACAATCAGTGGTAGAAGTACACTCCTGAGCTTGGAACCAAATGTGTGTTGCTTCATGTCATTTGCACACACAGTATTTCTATTACTCCAGTGAAGGGGCCATACAGAGGCCGACCTGTTAAGACTGAAGGTGGTTTTGAAGCTCATTTTGTGGGGAAAAAAAATGTGGAAATAAAAATGTATATTCATTTTCAAGAAGAAATCAGCAAGCTAATACTTTATAAATTTTTGCTTCTGATGAAACACTTAGTTTAGAGTGTAACTGAAAAGAAAGAGTTGCATATACACCTCAAAAAGCTATAATTTAATTCTTTGAGTACTGGTTCTCAGCTTTCCTCTGAGGGTAAAATTTAATTGCAAATATTAAATCCATAATAATTTGATAGCTTTAGGCTATACATTTCGATAAAGGGTTGAACTATACCTTGTTGGTTTAAAAGCGGTGGAAAAATCTATGTATAAATCTGGAAAGGGAATAGGTAACACCATTCTTTTCAGCAGAGAGTTACAAAGTTCATTTCTTATCTACTGAGGAGTCTGCCAGATCTGGGATTTGTGAAGGATGGGGTTTTTTTCGACCCTTTAACTCCTGCAAAATCCTTACACAAGTATAACCCACATGAATTAGCTGTGGGCAGCTGCCCCTTGCCCCTCTGTGTCCTGACTGAGGAGTACTGGACACATCAGCAGGTGGCTCCAGCATGGAGACGGAGGGCTTAACGGAGGAAACTCGACCCACCTGCTAAACCTCTGGAGTTTCCCGTTTTCCCCTTTCTATTGTGGAAGCATTTATTGGCTTTTACTTGCAAATGGGAGGGAGAAAGGTAGAGCATGACCATGTCAGAGAGTGTGCAGCAGACACGCATCCTTCAAAAGGGACAATGCCTTAAGTGTGAAGGCACACATCTGCACTGCAGCAGCCCAGATACAAATCCCTCTCCACTCCCTTGCTGCATGCCTTTCCCATCAGGTTATCAGTTATTGCAGCGCTCTCTCAATCTGTCTCTGAATCCACAAGTGGGAAAAGATCTGCGAGTGTGATAAACAGTTTTCTGCAGTTTTAACCTTAAATACCTTCTTGGTGGCAGGAAATCTTTTCCTCTACAGATTAATGAAAGCTGGTACATTCCAATTAAATGTTTTGATTTGGTGAATTGGCATTTCCAGTGAAAAACTATTTCATGATTTTATTAGCTTTTTTTCTGACATTGATCTTGTTGTTTCAGTGGAACCACAAATAGGAGAAGCTAAATCTTTTGTTTAGGAGAGGTTTTTATTCTTCCCTGTGGGTTCTGCTTCTGTAAATGATCTTTGAAATCCTTAATCTGTGCAAAATAAAGCTTGCATTGCAAGGAAACTTGAGCAGTTAGGAAATCATTCTCCTTTGTCAATCTCAAATTTACCTGTAGATTTATATAAAAATTCTCTCCTCTCACCACTTAACAGAGAAATCCTAGGACTCATTGTGAGAAGTGGGTTAGAAAATAAATATGAAGATGATCCTTCCTTTCCCTCTGAGTCATCTGCAACTGCCACCAAATTGCATTTGATACTTTTAGGGAAAAAGCATTAAATTTTTAACCCTGCTTTCAGTCCTGCAACCGTTTCCATGAATAATCTGAAAACCATCTGTTTGGTTTTAGTTTTTGTTTTGTTGGTTTTTTTGTTGATTTTTGTTTGTTTGCTTTTTAATCAGCTTCCTTTCCATTTCCTTTAAAAAATTTCCTGCTCTTATCATGCCATTAGACAGGTACAATCAATATTAAGTGAAAACTAAGGTAGCTTTACGCAAACTTGGCCATGTGTCCTATTCCTTTGTTGGCTTCTTTGTAAGATAACCTTTGAGAAAAGCTGTGACAGCCTTCTTACTGTTATGAGACAAATATCTCTTAGGTTAGAGGAAAGAGGAAAAAGGAACTTGGAAAAGACTGACTCCATGACAGTGTTTAGGCTATTTCTTCTAAAGTATGGGAGGTTTGCACTACATTTTTGTTTCAGAGCATGGTTTGTGGATTTGAAAGTTGTGGGGTTTCCATTGCACAAGGCGGTCTGATCCGCATCTTTAATTTTTAAAGAATTCTCATGCACATCTACTCCAGAATTCATGTTTAAGTGCCAGATGCCCCAATGGCATTTACTAGCTCCCACGTTAGGTAAGAGTTGCTGTGAATTTTCATGAGTTTGCTTGGATTGAGTGATTCTTAGGGATTGAATGTGCAAATTTCACCTTCCAAATATATTTTTCTTCTGGTTTATAAATGTTATGCAAACTCTTCAGCCTTTGAGGATTGGACTGATTAAAATGAAGTAGCTATTTACATTATTTCCCCCAAGTTCCAGAAGCTCAGCATAATTCTTCCACTGCAATTCCTTTACTTTTTGGAAAAGTACTTTGAAGACTTTCAACCAGAAACACTCCATCTGTAGTTCGTGAGGCAGCTGTGATCTGTGAAGCCTTTGATTGGAGTTTATGAAATCACAGCTTTCCTAGCCCTACCAGGTGATACTGCAGCAACATAAGGTTTTTTTCTTGTGCTTCAGTCGTTGTCCAGTGTTGCAGCCAGCATACCAAACTGGGACTGCAAGGCCTTAGTCCTCCATTGGCTCAAGACAGTGAGATATGGCTGTGGTGATGTTCTCAAGAGTGTCATTCACACCATGAGGGTGGAGGTGCAGTTGTTTTACAACCTCGGTGTGACATCTTACCTATTGGGTAGGCCCTTTGGCAAAAGCTGAGGAAATATCGACATTAAGTATGTGTGCAGACCTACGCTAAAGGAATTCCTGTATGAGGAGGCCTGTCATGTCTATTAGATTCCTTTCCCTGATGTTCAAATATTTGATTTTTTTTGTGCAAAAGACAGTAGGAACTTGAAAATGAATTTTGCTTATTTTGCTGTTTCACAGGGAGTTCTTATCTGCTATCCGGATTTTCCCTGAGTGCTAAAGAGTTTAAAAGTTTTTAAGATAGCTCCACTGCTGCTTGGTTTAGAGAAAATCTCTGTATTGTAGGGAAGGATTGTTTTTAATGCAGCTGGTATAATACAGTGTCAGGTAAAAGAAGAAAAAAACCAAAAATACGTAGGCCTTTTTCTGAAGAAAACACAAGAAGTTGTAACACATGAACGTCTTGGAAGTCTTGTTCTATTGCTCAGCCAATTAAGCAATTAATGGTGAAATTCCTAGCACGCAGTGTCTTTGCTAAGTAAGCAGTTTTCTGAAACTGTTTTTCTGTTAACACAGCTTTAGAGCTCAGCAATGTATTCGAGCTTCAAGGGAGATA
This sequence comes from Ara ararauna, assembly GCA_028858755.1. Classification (NCBI taxonomy): domain Eukaryota; kingdom Metazoa; phylum Chordata; class Aves; order Psittaciformes; family Psittacidae; genus Ara; species Ara ararauna. The sequence continues at coordinate 132,750,510 of CM054377.1, read as the reverse complement.
TCATGAGGAATTTACAATTAACTTCGAAAGCCAAGTTGCCTTGCCCTTTTGGTGCTCACATAGGGAGTTTGGATGGAAAAGCTATAGTGTTATAAATTCACACCTTTCTTGCTCCGTGATAATTCTCCCCTATAAGTGAACCCTCCGTGTTGAGGATATGTTCTTCATAGTATGCTGAATAAACATCTAGATTTCTGAGTTCTTTTCTTGATGTTTCTATTTGCTCAGTAGGACTTTTGGGAAATCACTTTTGCATCAGTTTGTCTCATTTGCAATATTACATCTAGGAGTAATATAATAATCAGTATCTATTCTCTGTCTACATCATGGAGGTATTAGAAGAAGCAATTATCTTGTGCAGTGCTTTGAGCTCTATATCATCACAAGTTTAGAATTATGAATCTAATGTATGTTCTCTTTCTCATTTTTCAGATTTTCAACTTGCCCATGGCTCTTTTCATTCCCCCATCAGTGTTTGCTGTTCATCTACAGTTTAATCTACTCTACCAGTTTTGGATACATACAGAGGTAAACCGGGTTTTTAAGCCATACCTAAACAGTTAGCCTGGAGCAGTGTCCTGGAAATCCACTAGCAGCTGATTTATTGTGTAAGAAAAATCTTTGTCTGACTTCTTTAAGGAAAAACATCTGTTCATTTTTATTCCTTTTTCTGAATATATATTGCTAAGTTTATAAGAAGCAATGAGGCCAGTTGGTCCCAATTAAATTTAAAAAAAGAGCAACTGTAAGGAATCAAAACTTTTTGCAATTTTAATACTATATTTTCCTATCTTGCAGCTTATTAAATGTTTCTGGCAGATACTGAAACTGATTTCATTTCTAAGATAGATAAATATTTTAGGGAAAAATATCCCAAACCCATTGCTTCTTAAAGATCATTTAAAGTTTCAACTGAAGTCAGATGTTGTTTCCTTCTTTGTGCAAGTAATTCTCAGATGACAAATGGTCTTTGGTTATCTGATGGCTATTTGTTTATGAGTGTGCCTATTTATTTGCTTTGTGAGTGCATAGACCATCCAATTTACATATATATATGCAGTTTTCATATATATAATAACTTGCTGCAATTAGTATGCAATTTCCTCCACTTCTCAGGTAGCTGAATGGCCTTCTGCTTCCTTGCACTACAGTAGAGGTGCTTAAATGTTATAAGGCAGTAGCATATTTCTCAGTAGCCCATAGTGGGCTGTGGGCTAATTATCTCTACAAGACTTATTCCTTTGATTATTCTGACTATACATATGCCTTTTTTCCTCTGTAGTTTCCTTATGTGATCTATAGGAATTTTTTTTAAGGCTTTTTTCTTTTTTTTATCTGCTATTTTAAGTGAATGTGTTTTTCTCAAATTACTTTATCTTTTCTGTGCATTCCCTGGAGGGTAAGGATTATAAGGCAAAAATCTACTTAGAATGACCCAATAGAAAACTCCTGGTTTTGAAATTTTACTTCTCTTGGGTGTATTCCAAAAATCATTAATATATGTCTGATGCTCTACAACACCTCATGAATAGGAAAGACTTACAGTAAAATGTCACACACATGACCAGAACTGGCATAAACTCAAGCAATGCATAATTAAACTTGTCAAAATTATTTTGAACAAATTTGAACACTTTGAAATTACACCAGATGAATACTCTGAGCCACATAGTAGCAGGTTCTTTGCCCATGCCTTAGGTTCCCCAATCTGGTTTTACTGTGTTTTGCCACTGAGAGAAATGCAGTGTGCCTCATCTACATCTTCTTTGCTGTCTGAAGCCATTTTTTCCTTGGCTGAGAGGTTTCTAATGTTCTGCTGCATAGTAGTAACTCAATGAGTCTCGGCACTGTTGCCACAGTGTGCGTCTAAAGTTTCTGAAGTGAATTTCAGAGGCTTATGAATTGCCTACACCCCTGTAAAGTGCTAAATCCTTCACAGGGCTTAAAAGGAATTTCCATAGCATATGTGCAATGTGCCAAGTTTATGCACTAGTCTAAACAAGAATGAATTTCAGTCTCAATGAAGAGATAAGCACTCCTTACTATTAAATTATTGTGCCTGTAGAAAAACAATGAATCTTTTGTACTGATCCTGTTGATCCAGTCATAGATCTTTGTTTACAAGGGAAGTTATTCTCAATTTTGCTATTGTTGATTTTATAGCGCAGTTGAAATCAGTTGAAATATGCTGAAGTTATGCTTTAAGGTCAAAAATCGTGTCAAAATAGAAATAGGGTTACACCATGTACTAGCAGATTTCCTGCTCTCAAGGGCAAGAGAATGACAGAAAAGAGAAGAAGGGGAAGGAAAGGAAATAGTTGTAGCTATTGCAGCCATGCAGGTTTATATTGGCCAATATTTTTGGTGAAATTAATGTGATGCTTCACCATTATACTGGGTTTTGGTTTGTTTGGTTTGTTTTTTTTTTTTTACAACTATTGCAATTTAACTGTTTAAAGCTCTGGCGTCTCTAATTTTATTTTTTTTTTTTTTTCCTATCAGCCCTTTTCCTGAATTTAAATGGTTCTAATTTTCTTACCCAGATTATAGTAAAATAGAAATCCTTTCTGTAAGTCTCAAGTTTCCCGACATAAGAAGTCTGTTTAGGGCTGCAGGCCTGGGGTTGTATAGAAAACCTAGCTAACAGCTAGGCTTTTGCTAGCCCATGCTCTGAGGTCTGAGATTCATCATCTCCCAGCAGCTCTTGTGTCCTCTGCGTGCCCATGGTGTCTGCTGTTGCTGGGTGACAGTACATGTCGTTAGGGGTCTAGTGTAGATATGCTTCATTATATCTATTCTGCCAGTGCGAGTTGTAATAGCTTGCATCTAAAATGCAGGAGCATTTGGTAATAAATATTAATTTTGTCCTCTGATTTCTATTGCTTTTAATCAGTGTCATTGTTTCCTTACACAAGATTTGGCCCCATATTGATTGGTCAAGTATGATTGGAAATTGTAACTTCACAACTTCTGATTACACATCTTTTTCCTTTAGAAAAATAAAGTCTAGTAAGATATGGGGGGAAAAATCTATTTTCTTTAGTAGATTAATTTTTGACATAGCACTGAAAATCTTAATAAAGGATATGCACAATTTTTGCTTTAGAAAAGAAAAAATCACTGTGATATTTAAGTAATAGGAAAGAATGAAAGGTTATGAGGGAAGATGTTCAACTTTGGGACTAATTTAAATAAAATATTATAATTACAAGGGAATAATTATGCTGTGCTGAAACTTTCTATGCCATGTTTCAGGCTAGAAAAAAGTTCATAGCCCTGATGGTTTTCCTATACTTTAATTTTGAATGTATCAATTGTTTCATACAATACGAAGAAAAGTTTCATGTGTTATAACTTTGATCTTCTCCAATATTTGTTATGGCATTTTTTGTCCAGCTTTTCTACCAGCAGATCAGATATGGTCTATTTTATTTTAACTCAAGTGGCTCTTATATTACTGTGAAGAGGGTATACCAAATCATAAAGATCAAAAGTACTCACGCGTTCTATCTCAGTTAGATTTCTTTATTTCCTGCATACTTGGTATGCATTAGCTTTTGGCCTTTAATGTAAAATAGTACAGCATTTAAAATGCCATAAATCTTATATAGAGATTATCCTATACCATTATCTTGGTGCTAGAGATCTTTTATTACTACCAAAATCAGAATGGGCTATTGATAAAGGAAAAGCATTTCTGTAATTATTAAAGAAGGGTTGGGTCTTCTAAGAGTAAAACCACGACTTTGTGACTTAAATTATTCATTTGCACTTAACTATCTTGTCCATTTAAAGAACTCTTGCTGTCTGAAACCCACTTTTTTGTCATTGTTCTGTGCATTATTGCACTGTGTACCTGGCAATCTGAAATGATATCAGAAATTTGCCAAAGCTCTTTTAAAAATCTTTGAGTAGCAACAAGGTATTGAAATAAATTCATATTTATTTAAATGAAAAGCAAACCAAAACAAATACAAAACAAACAAACAAAATACCCCAAACTAACAAGACAACAAAAAAAAAGAGAAAACCCAAAACAAGTGTGAAGAAAACACTTGACGCTTTTCTGTAATGGTGCATAAAGATAGGAGGTATCTAAAAGATGTGTAGATATGGCACATAGGGACATGGTTTAGTGGTAAAGTTGGTAGTATTAGGTGTATGGTTGGACTCTATGATCTTAAAGATCTTTTCCAACCTTAATGATTCTGTGATTCTATGATCTCAATAAATCAAGAGAAAACAATTTTTAGTCCTTCCAGTACCGGTTAGGTCAATTGAATGAGTCAGTAGATCTGATCTTAAATGGTCTGGGAGAAATGTTTTTACAACTAGACCATTCTCATCTAGATCATGAAGAGAAAAAAAAAAAAAAAGTCTTTGGTCAAAGAGCACTTAAAATCCAATTTTTCAAAAGCCACAAAATGTTTCAGGACTTACTGACAGACAGAAATACTCCATTTCAGTTTATTTTCACAGGTGATTCAGAAGGTCTATGGCTCATATTAAACTATATCCTTCCATTATGCATTTATTACAACCAATAAGTTAGGTGTGTTTATAACCTGATAGACACCTGTGAAAAACAGAAATTAGTTTATGTTGGTTTAGCTGTAATTTTTATGAGATGTCAAAATGTATTTGGAAACTATCAACTGAATCAGTCCCTGATGGTGGTAATTGCAGCAGCAGATTATTCCTTGCCTGTTTGATCTTTGACATGCATTAGTTTCTAATTTTCTAATTTAAGTAAAGACTGTAATCTGCCCTTTACCATGCTCATGGAAGTCGGGTTTCTTAAGGCATCTCTTTTTCTCTTAAGTCTTTCTACCTCATCAAACTCTGGGAGCAGAAAAAGGTGAACCACTACTATTAAGCAGAAGTAGCATGCGTGAAAACGGGCAAGGAATGAGAAAAATTTTGGCAACACCTCATGCATCCTGGAGAAAAAGATGTGAAATTGCTACAGATACAGACCAAAATACACTTATTTTTGTCAGAAATCACCAACTAAGTAAAACTGAAACTTGCTGTGCATGTATATTGTATTTATCAAAAAATATTTTGTACTTATGTGCAATGTGTACTAGTCAAGTTTTTTTCTATGACTTGCTTTGGCTTTGACTTCTGCTCAGTTTTCTTTAATGAAAATCTTTGAAAGAGAGAGGAATTGTGGAGGCTTCATGCTTTCATGAAAAGGAATTCCATTCCTCCAGGAATCCATGCACAGCCCATCAAGGCTCCCTGAGTACAGGTGAGATGTTGTGGCCCAATCCTGAAGTCCTTATATCAACCAGCTCTTACCTACAAAGATGGCCAAATTCAGAAGAAGTCTTCCATGGGTTTGTTCTTGTTTTGGGGTTTTTTTTTGTTTGGTTGTTTTTTTTCCAAAATATGAGAATAAGGTCAATAAGGAAATTGAACAAGTAGACTGAAGAACCAAATAAATTTAAGTAAAAGAAATAAAAAATTATGTATTTCTTGGAAGTAGCAGTATACAAATGATTACTGCATCAATAGCAAAAGCTCTTCTTGAAACTCTAGAGGGCATATGTGTCTTTTAAAGAAGCTATTTGAGACAGACGTCTATTGGATGGTGATTAAAGGAATCATAAAATCTCTAGGACAATGTGATAAAAAAGTAACAGCATGAAACAACAGATAAAATAGTCATCAATTTCTAGGCCCCTGCCTATTGAGATTGGTCCTCTATTTCTTTGCAGATTTCGTTTTTCCATTTTCTTGGACCCACCTTATCCACACTGTGTGCTGTAATCTCATTTAAATAAACAAGAAAGGGAATGCAGGATAAAACAGTTGTAACAAGGTTTATGTAAAGTACTTTCAAGTAGTTTAGTGATTTAGAAGGGATTTAATAATCCATTTCATAAAACTGAAAGGTAAATTTGATCAAGAAATGAGACTTTGAATTCAAAAAGCATTTTAACAAAACCTATTTGACTATAATAGTTTTGAGTGTTTGCATTGGGAAGAAGATAGTTTTGGTTTTGTGCTTGTATTGTGGAGTTGGAGAAAGATTTTTGATAATGAACTAAAATATTCAATGGTTTGCAAATGAAGAATGGAAATGTTCTGCTGGTAGGTAAAAAATCTTGAGGCCTTCTTTACAAAGGCATATATTTATGCTTAATTTAATGTATTGTGAATAGTTCCTTTGGGGTCAGTAAGTGATGAGTCGAATTTAATGTGTGGAAGTTTTTGCAAAATGGAGGTAAACAAGTAATATTGAATGGATCACAGTGGAAAAAGGGTGTGGTGAACTGATCTTTCTGGGTGAGATGAGAAATGTAGTTTGTCTTTGTTTTTCTTTTGTTGGTGTTGGTAGGGTTTTTTTAATATAAAGGGCATCACCAGTAAAAAGTAAAATCAGTCATAATCCAGTGTATCGAGTAATACACTGAAATTGAGTAATTGTGAAATTGCAGTATCTCTTGAATTTGATTCTGGAAACCCATTTTGAATTTAAATAGCATATATGAAGAAAACCTTGCATTTTATGTATTCTAATATATTGGTTTAATGAAAGAACAAACTTATTTTCTTCAATTCAGCCACTATAGCCAAAAATAGACATGGGTCTGTCTGATGTGCTCTTTCAAATTAGAAACATACATATCTGTCCTAGTCAGGTTACAAGGGATCAAAAACTTACCATTCATGAGGCTTTTGCTAAAAGTCACAAAAAAGATGAATCTAATTAGAGGTGATTACAGCCATTCTGCTAGTCTGATGTTCAAGATTGTGTCTGACAAGTCTCAGTGACACAAAAGATTTAAGTGGAATTCCTAGAAATGGATCACATTGTCTGACAGCATGCTGGCTTTTAGAAGCCAGATTTTCTCACTGTTGCAAAGATTCAAGAAATTATTCTAATGGGGAATGAACTAATCACTGATTTACATAAAGAAAAAATGTTGGTTTATAAAAAATATTTCTGGTCCCATTTGTGATAGTTGATGCTTTTATCATCCAGAAATCCGTTGTTCGCCTGCTGCCAAGTCGCAACTCAAGCATTTACTGTGGAGGGAGGGAGAACAAATAAATCAATAAGCATCAAGGAGATAAAAATGCTTTCTTTAATGCAGACAGTGCCTTTGTAGGTCCACATAAAAAATATATATACAATATAGACAATAAAACTCAAACACGATTCTAAGAAACAAAGACATTTCATGGTTTCAATCCATTCTGTCTGCCAAAATTGCTTATTAGATTTTCTGACCAACCTGCAGGATGAAAGTCTTATCATCATTGGCCTTGCCAGAGTGTGGAAAAGAGAGCAGCTAACGACACTATCACTAAGTGGAAATACTAGCAATAACTGCAGAATGTGTTCCAGTCTTCCATGTTTCACCCTCCCTAAGAGGGGAGGAAAGTATTAGTTTGCTACATAAAGCATATAACTGCTTTTTGTTTTAAATGAAAAGAATAACAAAAGAGAGAAAATAAAACATTCGTAAGAAAGCGCACTGTCTTGCTAAGTGTAGGCCACACTTGAGCACAGTTTGATCAGGAAAAAACATAGTGGGATGAGGTTTGGAGTACCTTCTTTGGTGTCTAGGACCTCGGAGATGATTAGGAGAGACAACATTACAAGCTAGTAGCCCCAGGATAAGCCTCCTGTTTAAACCTATGTGTTACTTGGCACTTTTAGGTATCTGAGTCTACCCAGAAGTGCCTTGACACAGTGTGTTAAGTATTTTAATATTATCTAGCTTTTCTTTCAACTGAATTGCAGTATAGAGAGGAACTTAAAAATGTGTAAGTATGTAAGTCGTTTAAATGAGCTTAGTGCTCTGCACCTAGTAGCTCTGAGTGCAACATGCAGCCCAGGTGCCATGACAATTTTAATTCAAAAAGTGGCTGCACCATGATAATCAGCTTGTATTGGTGATTTGCATTGATGAGCAGAACTCCAGGCAGAAGAACCTTTCCCTTTCTTTGTTGAAGCTGGGTCACTGGTGAGACCAGAAATGAAAAGTTATGGGATGAGAACATAAGCAGGAACTTCCTTTTCATCATAATAATGAAGTCTTTGTGTTTGAGTGTTGGCTTCTTGTCCTTGCACCAAAGGCTCTTCCAGCAAGAGACAGCTGTGAAATTCTTACTTCAGCAACAGTGGGACTAAATACTTTTAATGTGCCTGATACCCTATAACTAAAGATACCCTATAACTAAAAATTGTACTTCACGAATTTCACTTAGGCTACTTTTGTCCATTATGCCTCTGGAGAATTATGAAGATAAAAGTGAAATTAGTACTTAGAGGTACAGTGCATTTCGGTACATTCTTCATCCTGCAAAACAATCTAAATAACTTGTTTACCAAATAAATTTAGTATAATAACCACATTAATGTGGAGATAAGTTAGAGATACTGCTGTCAAAAAAAAAAAAAGAATCATCTTAATATATTACATGTAATACTCTTGAGTTTTTCTCCTAGCTCCTACTCACTGAGAATCTGTCTTCAGGCTTCAAAACTGACAGAAAATTTGAAATATCCTTATCTGATAAAGCATAAAGTGTAGGCTGCTGCCTATATTTTGATCTGGTTAAAGGAGAAGGTGAAGAGCTACACTTGGCTATATTTTGGTTTTGTTTTTTTTTTTTTTTTCAGGACTGGCACACTGATTTATTATTTATTATGTTCTGGTTTAGTTTTTGTTGGTTTGTTGGGGTTTTTTTTCCCTTTTCAATTGCCAGCATGTATTTGTCAAGCTGCTGAAAAGTACTGAAATTGCATAGCATTTTTTCTCTTTGAGTTTGTTGAAAATGCTTAACGTGATATGTGACTGAAAAGTGACTTCCTCCATGCTTTGGTATTTGTTATGCTGCAATTAAAACAATCGGTTAGTGTAGGCTTTCTCTCATTTTTATTGCACATATTGATTGCAACTTCCTATATGTGCTCATCTTTCCCACAGTGCTTAATGGGACCTTTAAAGGAAAATAAAAAAAAAAGTTACATCCACTTACTGAAAGTGTTAACTGAAATATTCATGTGAGATGCCAATTTGATTCAAACCTTATCTTCTGGTTGAAGTTTAAAACAATGAAAAGTGACAATGGCCTGCCTTCAAGATAATTTATTATATACACGTTTCTTAAGTCTGTGTATTTATTATATAAATATAATAAACCGGACTATCCATTAAAATTGGGCTTTCACCTCCCGTTCCTCAATGCACATTTATCAGAAATTTGCCCCCTATGAAACTCTTTATGATCCCAACAGGCCTGATTCCTCTCACTTGTTTTATTTCTAAACTATAAATATTGTTTTATTCGCTCCTTGGTGTGGAAATTTGGCTACATCCATTTTACATGCTTACTGGAGTAGAAAACTGCCTAATCAGACAGGAAAACAGTTGGCGGTGTATAAATCAGGGTTTGCTGAGGATTTCAAAGTGTGAAACTGGCAGACAAGCACAAATCCTAGGAGTTCCGCCTTTCCCCAGCTTCCCCGTAGAGTTTTCACATGGCAAATCTGATCACCAGAGCCATCTGTATAAATACATGGGTGCGTTGTCCTGAATTAACACAGCACCTCTACTGGGGAATGTAATTAGAGTCTTATTTTTAAATTTCCCCACCAGACTGTCTGAGATATCGATTTATATACTGGGTATAAAAATCTTCATTTTGATGAGGAAATCAGTAATAATATGTGTTTTGCTACCTACTAGTCTAACAGAAATCCCAAAGTTAAGTTCCGAGTGCTCCTTTAGTGATGCTACAGAGATGAATTTACCCTCCCTTTCCTGCAGATCAGTGACACAATATTAATGCTGTACTACAAACAGCTGTTCTTGTACTCAAAGAGGGAAAAAAAATCAAAACAAACCAGAACTTTTCATATACAAACAGTTTTACTGTAACATTGCCTGCTCTACTTGGTTGACATTCCTTCCTAGCATTCATGTTGAAACGGAGTTAAGTAAAGATTCATGTTGTAGTGGTGACAGGAGGAGTTGTTACACAAGATGTAAAGTTTCGCTTGGATTTTATGTCACGATTTTTTCTCATTATTTAAACAAGAACTACATTGAAGTGGTGCAGGTACCAGGCAATAAAGATTTCCCTTGGTGCTGACAAACTCTGAGACCGCAAATGGAGGTGCTTACATGCCGTAAGAGATATTGCATAATGTTCTTTTCCGTTAGGCTAGGGATTGCTGTCACAAAGGAAACATCTTTATATAACAACTACTATTATAGAAAAGAAAACATTTACTTCTCATTATATATGAGGATTTCAATTCCAGCATATTTTATTCAGTAATGTATGCAAACTGTTTCTAATTCATGCAGCTTTTAGCCTGCCTTATTTATTAAACTGCACTTGGAATTGCTTCAAATATTGTCAGTAATTCTGCTTTATTGTTTAGTGATGCCAAACTATAATGGAGGGAATATATTGTTTGATTTTATTATTTTTTTTTGTTTTAAAAGTACAGAAAGACAAATGCATGTTTTGTGGAGAGATCTGACAAAGCTTTTATAACTGGTGTACATAAGATACATACATGTCTGATTTTTAGGTAGTTTACTGAGTCCATTTGTGTTTTGGCAAGTGAAAAATTCTATTTTGTGGCTATGGGATGTGAAAAAACAGCAAACAGGAAAAAAGTTTTGCTGCAGTTCATATGTGGGTCACTGGCATGGGAGTTGAGGTGCATACAATGTGTTGATTGTAAAAGGAAAAATTGGAGACGGGAATTGATTTAAACGGTAGGTGTCTGTATCAGGGGAACAAACACAAATGTAAATCCCTCAGCCATATTGGTCAAAACACAGATAAGGTTGAACAACAGTTGGGGTACTTCAATGTTTAAGAGATTAGTAGATATTTTTTTTGTGTTCCCAAGATCAGTGCAAGATGATGCTATAAATAACAAGAATATTTTATATTCACAAGCAGACTTTTACCTTTCAGTAATATGAAGTAGGGTTTGAAGTACAGTCAATAGGGATACTGAATAATGACATTTCCACTTTATTTTTTAATTTTGAGACCACTTTCCAGTAAAAGGGTCTGAAACAAAACTTTCTACTGCATACAAAAATTATAGTAGCAGAAATATTTTCCTTTTTTAAAATTAAAATGCTGATTACAAGCCAGAAAACCTGAGCTGTTCTGCCATTCTTATCACAAATATTCTGTTCATTTTTAGAATTTTTATTTAAAACTGTTTTGGTTTTGTTTGGTTTGTTGTTTGTTTTCTTTTTTTTTTTTTTTTCCAAAGCTGTGGACATTGTGAAAGATCCTTGTCTAAAAAGCCTTTTTGAATACTAAGCTATTTTAAGATAAAAATGCTTTGCAGTCTTGAATGACAGAGCCCTAGTGCTGCACATGCTTTGGTGACTGGTTGCAACTCTGCTTATTGCTACCATGAACACTTATGAGCAACTTTGCAATTGCCATTCTCCAAGGAAAATGTCTGGACACAATGAAAAGACAGAAACAAGGGTAGGCTGACAGCTGAAAGGTAGAGATGGGTAGGTAGAGTACCTGCCACTGGCCGTCTTCATTGCCTGTTAGGCATTCTTTTGAACAGGCTGTTATTACACCACATTAAATCTTATTACAAGTTGATTCCTGCAAATTTCATTCCTTTCACTGTGATTGCAGTAAGTTCCTGTCAGCCTGACATGACAGGGTCGGAATCTTACCTGGCAAAAATTTTCTTACTGTCCTAGCCTTGACAATTTACTTTGGTGAAAGATCTTGCAAAACTCCTGTTTTGCCCCAGGTGAGATGGCAGAATATAGAAAAATTCAACAAAATAATAATGTTCTTTGCCATGTGGTGCTGCTGGCATTCAGCTTTACCAGCTTTTTCAGTTCTTATTTTTGTTTTGCAGATACGATAAGTTTCTGTTCATTCGAATGGTATATGGATAGATGTATAAAATATATGTTTAGAAAATACTGATCAGATTTTTGACACAAAAAATTTTCCACTGACAACGTATCTTTCTGTTTTAAGAGTGTGCTAAATATATAGAATTAAACCTGTTGATAGCAAAGGAAGCTTCTAGAAATAGCACCCTGTACCATTATGACTATCTGGTGACAAAAATATTTTTGAGGTGTTTTAGCCAAAGTGTTGATTTTATGAATTGCAAATTTTAGCATGCTGGATTTTTGCTTGGTCAGGTACAGAGTTCTGTGGTTGTACTGCAGTTATGATTGTTATCTCGGATGATATTCCCATCATTTTGTATGTCTTTGCAATGGAGGTAACCTTGGCCGAATAATGAACCTAAGTAGGATTAGGCATCAATTACTAATTATGCTACAGAGAGGGTATTTCAATAGATTTGTTAATGTCATCACCCAAATAAAGTCTATTTTAAAAGGATGAGAGAGGTTTCATTTGCAAAAGAAAATACTTTCTCAAGGATTAGTCAGAAGTATTTTATTTAAAATTCTGCATAAGTTCCTTTAGCATACTGATGTATTATATGGATTTTGAAAGGATGAATTTTAATTTTTAAATATGAATTTATATATTGTATATTGAAGACTTGAAGGACATTTTACTATACCTGTAGGCTAAAAGTGAAGACTGCTATTCCTTAGTGATTGCTTGCTCTCCTAGCACAGACTTGGTTTATTTTCACAAAAATTGTTAAAATACTGAGCTAAAAATATATTAAACCCAAGTAGATCAAAGTTAGGTGTGGTTTAATAGATTAATCACTGCTCTCTCAGGTACTGGGCTACAGTTCAATCTGACGTTCAACTCAAATTCATTTAGTGGTCACATCTCACATAGCTTAGAACAGTGGGATTTTCTGCTTAAGAAAGGTGGGAAATGGAACTAGCATGAACGATGAATTGTTTCTCACCTTTAGGTGGTCTTTTCAGGCTTGAACTTATTTGAGGGAGACCTGAGAAATACATAGCGGCCTTACTTAGGTTGTTCTTGGCTTCTGTGTTAAACAAAGCAAACTTGTCCCACTATTCTGCTTTTCCAAGCAAATGTGTGCAGGATTTTGGGACAGATATTCTAAATTATTTCTAAGGAATTTACTCATTTATATACTCCTTTAATTACAGAAATGCTTTACTTAACCTATTAAGTAGTTCTTTTAGCTTTTGTTAAAGACAAAAATGAGAAAAACATATTTTTTCCTTTTATTGTGATATTTGCCTGATTCATAAAAATTTAAATACTTCTTAAAAATGGCCTATATCTACTTTTTGAGTCCAGATCTACTTTCACTTTCACAAGTGTGAATCAAACATAAATGAAATTGGAGTATTTTAGACTTTGCTTTGTAAACCTGAAGTTAATAAAGATCCTTGTACTTTTATTTATTTAGATGATGGGACTGCTCTCATAAGTAATGATGGTCTGCCTCCTTAGTGTGTTGTTTGCCAACATTATCTCTATTATTATAGTACAGATCACCCACTTCAGCAATATGAGTATTAAATTTACTTATTAAGTTCTTTAAATGACAAAGTGATAGGTTCTTGGTTTTGTTTCTTAAGGTCTAAGCATTTTTATTTAGTAGCCTTTTTTTTTTTATTTTTATCTTAATTGCAAGATATTGTGGTCATAATCAGATATGGTGAATAGAGACAATTTTAGGCTATATCTTGAATCGAAACACTTTTTGGTCATCCAGTGACTATATCTGTTTGTGACTGATGATTTTGTGTTTGGGATTAAGCAATGGTTGCTGTGTTTGGGTATCCAAACGCTTCTTTTGAGCTAATCAAAGCACAATATTTGGAGCTAGTGCTGGCTTCCCTATGGCTCCATAAAACAGGTGAGTACCTAACTTTCCATAAACCCTTTCCACAAACTTAATTCATAAGCATTTTCTGATAAAGCTTGACTCATTAGAGTGTTTTTATGGTAGTCAGCACTTTCTGTTATATTTTGGTCTGGTACAAAGATGATCAAGGCTTGGATTTTCTGTACTGTGGAATCATTGCCTTAGATCAATGCTCCACTAAGAGTTTTTGCTGGTCTTCTTTCTTTTCATGCCTCTGAGCCATGCCAGTTTATTTGTGACTGCATGTTGGATCAGATTCAGGAACTGATCCAGTGAAACTAATTTAGAAAAACAAAGCAAAATTAGTTTTGACTTGCATCAGTTCTCAAATCAGGGTTTTTTTTTTTTTTGTTTTGTTTTTTTCCTCTTCTGTTTCTGCATTTGTGCTATGGTAAAAGAAGGTGACTGTTACAAGAAAAAAACAATCAAAGCTACTGAAGAAGGAAGGAGTACTTGTTTCTGGGTCAGTGCCAGCTATTTGCAGATGTAAACTGTTCACATAATTGGGATCTTAAAGCTACACTGGATCCCAAGCAATGGCCATGGATATCTATAAAAAATGTTAGTGAAAGTCTTTTAACAGTGAAATGGTTCAGGCAAAAAAATTGCAGTCTTGATTTTTTTATGCAATTCTTCTTAAGATGAATGTCCTCTTTATGCATTTCCTCTCCCTCTTTCCCCTCCATCTTGATATTACGCAGTATTTTCAAATTCATTGAAGCATTATGTTTTCTCAAGGTTGTTACCAACCTTGGGCCTCTGGAGTGGATTCTTAATACTCCCAGTCATCACAGAGTTCATCATGGTAAGCTAAAAGTGTAAACTCTTATTCCTTAGTGGGGTTATTTTTTTAGTGGGCACTATTTGTTTAATAATAATTAGGGATTGGAATTGTATTGTAAAAGTAGCTTTACAGAAGGATTTAAATTTTGATCGTTGCTTCAAAAATAGTCCTTGTTGAGTTAGAAATTTTACAGTATTGTAAAAACTTTTTTATAACTGATATTTAAAGTTTTTACATTTAGGATTAACTACTGAGCAGAAATTAAGCCAGGATAACAGAATTAATTTTAAGACTTTCAGCAAAACAGTTCAATGCTTCTAAATATGAAGAGTGATAGAAAAATATCCTACTAAGACATCATCAACTTGTCAATCACTAACATCCTTTTTCATTCAACTTCAAACAATGAATGTGTGAAAAGGCACGGTTACCTTTTAGAAGAATTGTTGAATGTTTTAGTGGAATTTGGTTTCAGCTTTCTGAATTATTGAAAAATCTCACTTCACACAAGTGCATGATGATTGATTTTTCATCAATATTCAGAGGCATTCCAGATCATAATGCATATTTCAATTTGATTAATAACTCCATTGCATACTGAAAAATGTCATGATCATTTAAAAGGAATAGAAGTGGATTTCATAGATACCCTTGGGTCATTCAGTGTGCAGAGATAACAAGTAAAGAAGTAATAGGGGAATGGAAGAACAAAATAATTTGAAACAGACTCAAATGCAATTATTGGTACAGAGGATGTTATTAATATTTATTATATCCTACAAGTGTCAAGTGTTTATGGCACTGTGTAGACCTTTTAAAAAGACTGCAGTGTTGTAAGTGTCTAATCCTTAAAATTTGCACAAGTAGTGGTAATCCTGAAGGGACACACTTTGCTCTTATTTGCTGTGCTGTAAATCCAAACTAATCCCCTGACCCTGAGCGGAGTTAAGCAGAATCGCCCTGGAGCTGATCAAGTGCTGTGCAGTTTCTCCAGACAGCCTTCACAGATTTGGGGATATGTTATCAATGTTTCTTTGCTCATACTTTTGATAGAAGACCTATACTATATACAAATCCATTTCCCCGGAAAACAGATAGGAGGATCGGTTTCCCTCACGCTGAAGTTAATTAATAATAACAAAGGCAGGATCAGAGAGTGACATGGTTTAGTGGTGTGGTCTTGTCAGTGGTGGGGTAAAGGTTGAACTTGATGGTTTTAAAGGTGTTTTCCAGCCTAGTTGATTCTATGGTTCTATATGGAATAGAAGATAGAGACAGCTGAAAGCCATTAATGAGATGATTGCACATAAATGTATTTGGCATGTATTTTCTTAGGTAAAAAATGATGAAATGATTTTTTTGTCTGCTATTTAATTTGTCTTTATAAATATGTTTTGAATTGAGTTTACTCTCCAAATTAATCCTTCCATTTCACAGGAGTTTTGGGTGTGACACATTTGATTACTGTGTTTGAATCTAAGTAGAAAGAGAACAATTAAGAAAGAAAAAATTGCAACATATTAGTAGTGGTGGGTTAGCTACATTTTATTTTTTTTATAAGTTGATGCTAATGATGAGGATTTCCCTTCAAAATTCAATAGCATGTATTCTTATACATGAAATTAGTGGTCTCATAAATAATTTTTCTAATAGGTAGAAATCCTTACTGCATTGACAAAAATTATGGTGGCACACTCATTATCTGGGACAGGATATTTGGTAAGTAAAAAAAGGTGTTCTCTCTCATGTTTAGTTAGTGTGGCAAAAATACGTATACTTTTGAATTTGATTGTTGGTTGTTCTTTTTTCTTATTTCATCAGGAACATTTGAGGCAGAAGATGCGAAAGTCATATATGGTTTAACACATCCAGTGAATTCATTTGATCCCATCATGCTCCAGGTTCTATAATTTGTATCACTGACTGTGGTACCTTTAGTAAGCACTCACATTTGAAAGAAACTCCTCTCTTAGGCACAGTTGAGGCCATCCTTGCATTGATGCACAATTAAATAATTACAATTTCTTCAGTATTTAATTACAAAACAAATATTTCTGGTGATTCATTGAGCATATGCAGAGTGTGTAGTCAACATGAAAAAACAATACAGTAAAATTAATAATTAATTACAATAGTGCTATAACAGGCCTTGGACTGAATGATTTCCATTTTGTCATATGCAGAGCAATATGCAGCAAAGCAAAGACACAAATATATGTTTAATCTGTTGTTTGTCTTCTCTAAATATTGCTATTTCATAAATAAGTGCATGTTGCAATACCTTCACTATTTTTATCTCTTCTGCTTATTTGCTGTTCAGAGTACTCCAAAATGTTTTTGTTGACAGCATTATATAGCAACCATCATGATATCAGCAAAACCTCCAGAATAGGTTGAATAGAGTTTTTTAATAAAAAAAAAAATAACAAACACCCCCCCCCAGCAAAAAAAAAAAAAAAACCAAAAAAACTTAGTGTGGTGCTTCTCAGATTTATTGATCCAGGCTTCACTTAAGCTGGATAAAATTTTTCTGTAAAAACCTCAGGGACTGAGTAGTATTGAAGTCCCCACTTGCTTTTCATGACTGTTCACCCCAGAAGGTATCTCAAAGAATGAGAAATTCTACCTGCAGGGGTGTCTGGGCTGGAAGCTGGAAGGATGGCCAGA
Source organism: Ara ararauna (assembly GCA_028858755.1). Classification (NCBI taxonomy): domain Eukaryota; kingdom Metazoa; phylum Chordata; class Aves; order Psittaciformes; family Psittacidae; genus Ara; species Ara ararauna. The sequence goes on along the minus strand of CM054377.1, from coordinate 132,733,243 downwards.
GTCTGTGCGGTTATATCCATTACAGTCAGATATAAAGTAATTTTGTTATTGAGAATATGTCATGTCAAGGTCCCCATAATCAAATTCTAGGTTAAAACTACCATAAATATAGCTATACAATATACTGTTAAATACTCTGGATTAACTACAGGAGAGACAGATTTTCCTCTGAGCTGGAGTCATTGTAATCCTCACTATAAACCAAGGACTTGACATGGCTCCTGCCTGTTTTTTTCAGGGTTTCTGAACTTCTGTCTTCATCTACTCCTAATTTATTCTCTCTACAGACTCAAAAATTCATTTTTAACTTTCAAGTAAATAATAACCCATAATGTGTTATTAAATTTTATTTTACCATCAATGAAAAAATTACTTGTGCTTTTTTTCAGTTACGTCCCTTGGCTCATATTTGGAACACATTTTGGGCCACACTTGGATTCTGCAATAAGCTTTCTGTCATATTCAAAGGGCCAGGCTGGGGACCAGGCAAACCTAGACTTGGCCTTCCTGAGGAAATCCCAGTGGTAAATAGAACATGCACAAGCTTTTGGTTTTGTGTAATTTGCTTGGACCTCTTAATGCTACTGGATCAATATTAAAAACTCTACACTTGCTATTTTAAATTAGCAAATTAGCAGTCATAAAGCATAGGGGAAGAAGAAATGGGAACAAAAACTGAAGGAAATGAATGGTTTAGCTGTGTGCTTTTATTTGAAGGGAAAAAATAAATTTTTCATTTATCTTTTCATTATTCATTTCCTGATGAGATTTCAAAACTGTTCTATAGTGTATGGTACTTTTTCTTTTAGCTGTTAACATACACACACAGAGCGTTAAACTCTGTCTCACACTAGGTAGTACATAAATCTGATAGTGGATTACCTTTGTGCAATTATCTATGTCCCTTAATCTTTTTTGTGTTTGTAAGTATAAAGAATACTAAGAAATAACAGGCTGGAGCAGGTCATTGTCAAAAGCTATTGTCTGTTTTACTTCATACAGATATCTGGAAAAGAAATTCCCTTCAATCCAAGTGTACCAGTTTATCTTGATTGCTATGCAGTTGTACATTTTGCTGTAATAATGGACTTGTATACTGAACTTCTTGCTTCTGTGACTGTAAGTAATCTCTATCCTTATGAGACAACATCTCATGCTAAGTTATTTCATGCATAGCATGTTTAAGTAATGAAGCATTGAGTAGAGGCTCTACAGCCTGACTCATATCCTATTTAAACTATTATAATAAGAACTACATTCTGTAAAAAGAATCAACGTAAATGGATAAATACACCATAATAAATATATAATGGTTTATATTATTTATTAAACATTATTTAGCAACCATTCAATTAATTATAGATGAATATGCTTAAGTTAAGCAATTAAACAAAAAATAATGTATGTTCCATAGAAGACATAGGTGTGAGCTTCAATTTTTAGGAACTCATGAGAGGAAAATGTACCTCGAACGTGAAACTATGTAGACTTTAAGATGTCAAGGTTTTTCATACTGTTAATTGCCCAGGCTTCAGAAGGAAGATTGCAAAGGTTTTGTAGTGATTGAAGATGGAGAGCTTGGTTCAAAATTTGAGGAGCACAGACTCAGGGAAAATCTTTTCCAGTTTTGAACATAGAATGCATTGATAGAAATAGAGCAGGGAGAGGTACATATTTACCGCCTTGCATTTGGGCTGATAAGATATCTCCCTTGTAATATGATATGGTACCTCCATCGCTACCTGTCAGTCTGTGAAGGTGAACTATGAAGCCACTTCTGCCTTCAAGAATCAGGACATTAACTGCTTCCATGGCTTCACACCTTCCAACCTCCTTTTCATTCTTCCACCCTTGACAACTCTTTCTTCTTTAATAAAGCTAAGATCTTCTAGGTATGAAACATAGTTTTAATACATTTAATATTCCCACAAATCAGTCAAAGACCTACCAAAACAACACAAAATTCTATCATATGGATAAAATGCCCTTTGGCCTCCTTCGTAAGCCCTTTCTAAGACCACTTTGGTTAAAGCCTTGTATTTGTGTCAGCCATGTTGCCGCAGGCCTTCTGTCAGGGTGCCAGGGGCTCCCTTGGGTTCTTCAGTCTCTGCTTGCCTTCAAAGCTGCTTTGTCCCAGCACAATCACCTAATGCTCTCTGACCCTGAACTAACGGTGCTTACTGTCCACTGCCCACCTCAATGGACAGTGCAGGACAGCACCCTTCCTGCTGGGACCGTGGCTCTGTCACCTGGCTACTGCTAGCCCCATACCCCTTCTCTAGGGAGCAGCCCCTCACACTGCACCCCAGTGGCTTTGCCCATGACCAACATGACTGGATCCAGTCAAGAGGCAGATTTCTAGAAATAAGTCTTTTTCTCAGAACTGACCGTGGTCATCCATGAAGTATTCCAGAAGATTGCAAAGCCATTTCAATGTTCTTGTCTGAACATTGGCATTTTGGTCTTCCATCTGAGATATTCCTTTTGTATTCCTGGGTGAGAAGGACAGGAGAGGGTCTCTGCCTGCAATAATTTCTTGGGATAGGAGGCAGCAGGCTTATAGCAGCTTTGGCAGCTCTGCATATACTAGCTGCTATAGCCCTTTCTCCCCACCGCCCCATTTTTGATTAGATGTAGTGTGAGTAGCACATCAGACCAGTAGAATGATGCGATTTTCAAGAAAAGTTTGAAGAGTAAGTATTTTATGTAGCATTTCTGATATAATATAAAAGCTACCTCAGACATACTCTTCTGATTAATACTAAGTTATTCTACACATCGTGTTCGCCTCTATAAAGGGTCATGGTGCAACTGCAGAGAATTCAGAGATTACTAAACTGTCTAGGCTTAGTCTATTCTGAGCATTTTTGAAGACAGGAAATTAAGCCAAACGTAATGATAAATATCTCCAATGTATACAAGATATACAGTATATATGATTGCCAATGTTATACTGAGAAATGCCTCTGCAAGATTTTCCAGATATGATTCTAGATTCCTACATACCAGAAGCAAATAATTTTTGCATAGGGATCAAACTGTGTTTTTTTTTTTTTTTCCAGGGGTTTTTTTTTTGTTTGTTTGTTTGTTTGTTTTGTCTTTTTTCATTTTGTCACTGTTGCTTTTAGCAGTGGGAAGTTAGGTGCCTGCTCATGTTTTTTTTTTTTTTTTTTTCCTATTTTATTATTTTCTCTTTTTGCCTATTTCTGGTTCTGGAAGGAAAAATGGATGGTCCAGATTATTTTCTCTGCTGATAACTGCAGCTGTTTAAGAATAAGTAATAAGGGAAGTTGAAATATGCACCCAAGCCCCAGATGATCACTAAATTCTTGAAGTCCTGGAGGAAATATCCTGAAGATCCACCATTTATGAACTTATCATAGAAACCAATTAGAAAATTCTCTGCACAAAACTGCTGTGTAATAAGGTAGTAAGGAGAAGAAAAGAAGGAGCAGAGCACAGGCACCTAGAAGCACCTCATCTCGGGACGTAAACCTTCAGTGTGGGTGTAGAAAGTGCTGGTCCAAAGGCAGAGGTCCAGCATTGCTCTGCAGTATAGTAGGGAAGCTGTTATGAGAAGGAAGCCTGTGTATGAATAACTTTACTTGGCAAAAATCTTTCTTCAATATCAGTTTTCCACTACACTTAGCTATGAAATGTCTATGGATACAACTGGAACTTTCTGTCTGACTATGAATTATGTCATAACTGTGGCATAGCTTCATAAATGGAGACAGCTAACTGTTTTCCTCATTTCTAGGTATAAGTTCCATTTCATAATAGCCATAAGACACAGCACACAGCTATTGCATTTCTCAAGTGATTACAGTTGCTCAGTGTTTGGTCTCATGCCCTGTAGAAGTGTTAAATTTCTCTATCCATAAAGAGCAACCATATACCTTCTGCCTGAATGACCTCCATTTAACTTATGAAAAGAGCAAAACAATAAAGAACAAATATATATTTTCCACAGGAGAGAGCATGCAGTGTTTATTTTCTATATAGTGCTCTGCACTGCATCCAGAGAATAAAAATTACTTCTGAGCTCTGCACATCTATATCTGATCCAAAGCTCATTGAAGAAATGGGATTTGGATCAGTCCCAGAGAGAGTGCTAGGAGTGTAAGACTGCAGAACATTCAAAGTGAAAGTCTCATAGTTCCAGAACTGCATGTATCACATAAATCAAAGTGAAATGTACCTTAAACACATTTTGCAGTCTTTTTTAGCTTTTGATAGATACTGTAACATTTATTGTGCTTATAATGCTATGAATATGTGAGCAGTTAAAGTAGCAAGGGATAAGATAGATCTCAAAATCTGAGAACACAAATAATATATCCATTCAGCAGGACATAACCAAGTACTATATATGTAATATTGCTAAGGTTTTTTTAGTAATTCTAGGTTAAAATAAATTCATAGAAAGACACCTAACATTACAATTTTCATAGAGTTGTATTAGCACTATTCATTTGAATATTGAAAGTGGCTAATGTATGACAGCAGGGCATCTGTTAACTCATGAAAAGTGCTGACATTGTTCCTAGCAGTTCTTTTGAAACACTGAATTCATCAGGATGAGAAAAAGCATCCATGTTATTCTTCAAAAGGAATAAATCAATCTGAGTTCTTTGAAATATAGAAGTCAAATTGGAATATTTCAATGTTCATCTAAATACACATTTGGAATAACATTTCCTTCATTTAAATGAATTATTTTTTATTTTTAAAAAACCATAAAATAATAATGCTATGGCATTCTGTTGATTACAAAGGCATGTAAACTTCTTCTCAAATTCTAGAGCACGCCCCACCCTTTTTATTAAGTCTCCGAGATATTTTTAAAGCTTTCAATGAAATCAAAATCCAACAGAAATATTTTTTTCTGTTTGATTGCAGCCAATAACCACATTGCAAAGTTGTGGCTGACTTGTAATTTGGGAACCTGCTGTGGTCACACAGGCTTCTCTGTTTATACAAATACTCCAGTATATAAATGCTAATTTATTTTATATATACATCCATGCATATTATGTTTAAGTGGAATGAGGATGCTAGCAGTAACAAATGTGTAAAAGACATTCTTTTCACACTGCAAATTGTAGCATGTAGATTTAATATATGATGTTTACTTTAGTGATATAACCCACTATTTTGTTGATTTTGGTAGAGTAATGCCTAGAAAATGGATGCCTCAGCTGCCAGTATCCACTTCATAGGGTGATACATGTTTGAAAGTAAATAAAAGAATCAAGCAGTGTGTAACTGTACCACTGGAGCTGTAAAGAGAAAGTTATGAAAGCAAACGAATAATGCTAAAATTTATGCTATGTAGCTGGTTTTCTAAAAGCTGTTATACCCAAATGGCATCATGATGTATTTGACCACAAAATTCTTGGTAGTCCTTAACTAGGAGCACAAATGAAAGAATGCATTTTTTTGCTGTATGTGGAAGTGGTGCATGTATCTACAATGAAGGGTAACTTATGCCTTCATGGTTCCCAGTCAGGCTTTATGTCTCACCTTTCATCACTCCAGAAAGCTGAAGACTTGAGAAGTGGAAGGCTGCAACAACTGTACTCAGCCATTACAGTGCAATGTATCTGTGTGAATGTGATGATAGTGCCAGTTAACTCTGCAATTAACTGTGACCTGTGGGTTGTTCTTTAAGGTCCTCCAGTCCTTCACATTCTGAGCCACAGGTGGCATTGCACCATAAGAAGTTTTACAGACAGCTAGTGTTGAAAGGGTTATGGTTCAAGTAGGAGAGCATCTGAAAAGAAATGCAAATTGACCTGAAAAATGGAATCTGTAAAATATGATTATGCATGGCTCAGGTAGTTATTATACCAAAAAAAGTGCTATTATATAGCACTTTAACCATTAAAAGAGAAAGGCTTTCCTGTATTTGAGTCTAATTTTCCTAAATTACAAAGTTACTTTAGTTCTTCTGATTTACTAACATAAATTAAAATCTATTTCTATTTTCTATTTTTTCTTTACTTTTTTTTTTCTCCTGGAAATCCATGTTTTAATCTGAACTGCAATTTATTAATTTCCTTTCAAGTTATTAATCCATGCTTTTTTTTCTTCTGTGGTTAGGTGAATGTGGAGAGTCAAATGATAAGTCCAGGCTCCAATTTTGCACATCTTAGGGAAAATGCCGAAGATAATTTTGTAGAATCACACTCCAAATTCTTGTATTCAGTCTTTTCTTTCTTTGTGGAGAAAAAGCTGCAATCTGAATTACAATATTAGTGTCTCTAATGTCAAACTTATTGTATTTCAAGGTCAGTCAGTAACAATATAATAGAACAGTAATACTAAAAATTGCTGTTGTTTCCTGAAAATATGTTAACTTTAAAATAATTTTTTCCTACTCTTCTAGAAATAACAATTAAAATATATCTTTAAGCAAAGAAAGAAAAAAATGAATTGGAGAAGTTATGAGAGAAACCACTAAAATGTGACCCCTAAGTTCCTACTTTGGCAAAGTGTTTCCATCATCTACTCAAATCCAACTCTTGGTGCAGGGACCAAATTTAGCCTCTAGATTTGCAGTCTAGTGAGTGGCAAGAAATATAATCATTCAGAAGGTGCTTTCTCTCCACTGATTACAGAGAAAGTCTAAGTTAATAACAGATTTTTAGGCACTTCAGTGAACGTACTTAACGTAAGGCAGAATGAATCAGCTGCTCAGTTTTCTGAAACTGGAACACAAGAAAACCCAGCTACCTAGGACTTGGTAACTGGTTGTCTAATGCCAGCCAGTTTGGAAACACTGGGAGGGCAGAAGAATGTGAAATAATACAACTCTTTTGAATTGGAAATTGGAGACACCCTTATGCATTCGTAGCAGGTACTGCTGGATTCTTCCTGAAGACAAATACTAACATTTGTTGTCTCAAAACCATTGCAGGTTCATTCATTTTCCCTAAAGTGTAATTTTAGCCATATGTCGTATTGTGACTTGCTTGAAATCTGGATTTGATGCTCACTTGTCTTTCCTTCCTAAAGGGGATACAAAACGTTATGTTCCTTTTCTTGGAATAGTGCCCTACCATTGTGGAAACATTTTTAAGGCATCCTGTAGAAGCTAGTGCATTGCACTGGGAACAAATCAAAATCAGACCCATCTGGCCAGAAGGACTATGTTTAAAAAAAGGTATAATTCTCCAGCTTAAAAATGAGGATAGTCTCTAAGAAGAGAAGTCTTGAATTCCAGCCCTAGTTCCCTGGCAGACTTCTTTATTTGACAAGTAACAATGATTGAAAAACATATCAAAACATTTTTTTTAAGAAATTCATGGCTGAGTTCGCCTATGCCTGTGACAAATCATGCTCTTCTTCATGCACTTCTTGAATTTTTGTCTGACCCAGTTTCTACAGGAACCTGAAGTGGTAGTTGAATTTACTGTGATTAGATGAGCAGTTTAAGAACTACTAATTTTATTAAAATTAATTAGAGTCTGTGCCTGATTTTTATAAAAAAAACTCCCAAAATTTTGTCACTTCAGAGCAAATTGCTTCATGTTAATAATGCAAAGCCTTCTAAACGTAGAACATCTGTGGGATTTTCAGATTCTAGAAACTGAAGTTTTCAAAAATAAGCACCTCAATTTAATCTTTTGTTGAGAAATTTTAAAAATTCTGTCTGGAATTCGCAAACTTATTCCAAGTGATGCAAACCTTGACAAAGGATTATAAGCCCACTTGATTTAAGTGAGAATCTCAGCACATAACTGCTATACCAAGTCCCTCCCAGGTTCAATATCTAGCTGAATATCCTCTCTCCAGTGATGCACCAATAGCATATGCCCAGGGTAAGATCATAAAAAAAGCATAAAAATATTTTTTCTTAAGGTCTATGTGTAGGTAGATGGTGGTAATCATCCATCTGAGGTTTTGCAAGTTTATCATGAGGAGGGATGAAACAGATTGGAAACATAGCAATGCAGTAATGAGCTTGATATATCCTCGTATAAACCTGTGCAACAGAGTGGCTTGACAGGTGTCGTTTGTGAGAAGTGTGTTCTGGCTTGTAAACTGGTGAGGTGCTGTTTAGCTTGCCTATTGCTGGGATTGTGGAGTTTTGTTTTTCAATAACTGCTTCTTAGGGATATCTAAGTAGGTGCTTGTGATTCTTCAGTAAAACAACAGAAACCTGCCCCAACTGAGTGTGTGGTTTGATGTGTTTTACAAACATGGGCACTGTAAGTTCACACAGCTGTAAAATTTGAGAATATCCTCTTGTGGCCTCCCACGCTCACAGATACTTTAGATCTCTTTGAGGGGTAGGGGCCACCACCAAAGGAAGGTGGGCATTTAACCGAGTAGGATTTATTGAAATTGGGGCAGATATGCCTAGATTTTTATTTTTCCAGTGGCTATGATCTTGAAGCGCAAGATGCTGTTCATAAACCTTATTGCTATTGAAGCCCAAAAGGATTCCTGTAACTCAGCCAGATCCACTACTTTTGTTTTGGGCTTTTTTGTTGTTTTTTAAATGAAGAAACAAAAGCTTTTCAAAACTAATATTTGAAAGGAAGTGAGGGAGGGAACGAGAAAACTGGTTAAATATTTGATTTTCAAGGGCAGCTGTGTAGAATACATAAACATTTAATAAATGAAAAGAAAAAATCAAACTTCACAATTAAAATAATATCTGTTTTCCTGAGTTTTGTTTATATCATTTAGACTTATTTTTTAAGTTGTCATCCAAGTACTAATACGCTTATTAATGTTTAAAAGTGTTTTAAGTCTGATTGAACTTAATGATATGAGTTGAAGTGTTTTGCTGAATTGGAACCAAGTGTCAAGTTGTCATGAAGGGACAATGTTAATTTTTTTTCCATCTTAACTGTGGTCATATTGTCATGTCATATGAATTCCTACCCTCACCAATGTTTTGTTTTGGTATCCACTGGGATTTATGCATGACTGTTTTAAAGAGCTGGTAACATAAAATGAAGAAAACAATGAGGGCTGCTGGAATTTTTATCTAGAAATAAGTTTGTTCCCTCTTGAGTAAAGGCTTAAGAGAATCAAGTTACTTGGGGAAAACACATAGTGCAGAAGGGAGTATCTTAATCATTATTTCAGAAATACAGCATTCAGGAAACAGCTCTATATAGCACTCCAGGTAAGTGTGCTATGCAGAGCAGATATTTTGGTTGTAAAATTTAAAGTAAGAGATTTCTTTAAAAGCAGACACTTAACGTCACTGCCTGAGGAAGCTGAAGCTACTGTTCTGTTAAAACTCAATTTCTCTTCAGAAAGTTTCTCTAAATGAATTCTTTGTGTACTTTTTAACAGATGTTATCACAGGGAACTATTCTCCTGAGAATTGGCTTTGTCATTCTTTCCCTGGCCTGTTTGGGACTACTTATGGAGAACAGGTAAGATACAAAGATGAATATGGATAGAGTCAAACACATATGTTGCTGCCTACTGACTAGAAAATAGCATATAGCTAGCCAGCACCTAAACCTAGGAGTGTTCCCATACCGATTAGTGACTATTTATCTGTTGTCCCTTGCATAAAAGTTAGGGATGGGCTACTCATGTCTGTTCTTGTATTTGTTGAGTTCACATCTCTGGGTTTGGGACTGGCAGACCAGTGAGACCTGCAGGCTGTCCCAAGGCTGCTCAAGCTCATACTGCAACCATATTGTGTCAGTTCTGTGTAGCATGCTGTAGGTGCCAGATGCAGTGGTGGTATATGAAAAGCACACAGTGTAGCTCAGAGTAGACTCAAAATCATGTGAAGAATGGTGCTAAGACTAAATTTAATCAGTAGAGATTCAAATCAAATTTGATCTTGAATATACCTGCCCAGTGAGATGTACAGTATGGATCTAGTCCATACAGGCAATATGACCCTACAGGAGAGTAAATTTCAGCTACAGTTTCTTACAAAGAAGCTATTTGGCCTGCCAGAGCAGAAATGTGGAGTAGAATCTTCCTTTGAAATTGAGGTACCAGTTCTTCTTCGCATGTGCTGGTCATTATGTTTTTAGAAGGGAATATGTTTCACTTATATGGATTGAACAGTTTCTTTCAGGATAGGTAAAAATCTGTCAATATAACAAGGATGTGTATAGCTTAGGGAATTAAAAATGTGAATAAGTAAAACTTTACAGAAATACACTGCTGAAAAGATTCTGGACTATTTATGTAGCAGTGTTCAGTATTGTCAAAAGACAGTAGCTATACGTGTGTGAGTATTCTCACTCCCAGCAAATTCAGTGTTACAAGTCCATGTAAGGTGTATACTATAAAAACTTAACTATAAGGTTAAGAAAGACAACTTGGTATAAGTGCAGGACATCAGATTATTTCTACATTCTCTTTTTCATTCAAGTTATCAAAGAATAAAAGGTTAGATGTTAATCTGAAGAACTTCCCATTTCTAGGCCTAGAGCAGGAATTTTGGAAATCATCCGCTGCTTAGTCTTCATGGGTATGTACAAACTTGGCTACTTCAGGAGTCAGTTTTCTTCCTTGGGCTGTGCATATGAGGTAAGACATTTATTGTGAAGTGTCTATGCTGATGACTCTAGATTGTTTACCTTTTAGAAAAAGCTGAAGCACTAAATATTTTCCTTCTGCGTATTATTATTATATATAATTATAGTGATTAATGATTCTATTAATCATAATTAAATAAAAATATAAATGCTTGGAAGCTGGATAGGCGTAAATATCAAATATTTTGTTCTGCACTTATACTGTACCTCAGTACAAACTGAGGCCACTGACAGCCATAGGATACTGGACTAAATAGACCTTTGGTCTGATTAAATATGATTGCTTTTGTGTTCTTAGGATTTATTTTTATCTTGTTTGTGACTTGATTTTTAATCTACTATTGTGGTTTAACCCCAGCTGGCAATTAAGCCCTACACAGCCACTCACTCAGTCCACTCATGGTGGGATGGGGGAGAGAACTGGAAAGGTAGAAGTGCAAAAAATTGGGTCGAGATTAAGTCAGTTTAACAGGTAAAGCAAAAGCTGTGTATACAAGCAAAGCAAAACAAGGAATTAGTTCACCACTTCCCATGGTCAGGCAGGTGTTCAGCCATCTTCAGGAAAGCAGGGCTCCATTGCATGTAATGGTGACTTGGGAAGACAAACTCCATCACTGCAAACATTCCCCCAAACCCATCCTTCTTCCTCCAGCTTTATATGCTGATCATGACATTATATGGTATTGGACATCCCTTTGGTCAGTTGGGGTCAGCTGTCCTGGCTGTGTCCCCTCTCAGCTTTTCCTGCACCTCTAGACTGCTCGCTGCTGGGGAGGTGTGGGGAGCAGGAAAGGCCTTGACTCTGTGTAAGCACTGCTCAGCAGTAGCTAAAACATCCCCATGTTGTCAGCACTGTTTTCAGCACAAATCCAAAACATAGCCCCACATGAGCTACTAGAAAGAAAATTAACTCCACCCCAGACAAAACCAGCAGATCTACCTTTTTCTTATTTTTCATTACAGTCGGTATTTCATAATAACTCTTTTAATATTATCTGAATTAAATAGCACTGAGTCATTAATATGGTTGTTTTTTGAATAACAATCCCAAGCTACTCAGTTCTGGTTACCCGCAAAGACAGTTAATCAGCAGGGTTGTGAATGAGTTGCTAGACTAGTAGAACTGTTGTCAGAAAGTTATGTTTTGGCTTAAAACCAGAAAAGAATGAAATAAACAAGTAGGGGCTGAAATTCAAACCAAGTTCAGAATGGTTTCTTTGACTTGAACATCTGCAAAATTTACAGCGACTTTCCTCATTTGAGGTTTCTAGTAGTGGGGCTGATTCTCCTGCTTTTTTAAGAGTTTGGGCAGTAGGAGACTGGAAAAATATCTTATGCTAATGTGGGTTTTTGGGGTTTTGTTTGTTTTGTTGTGGTTTTTTTTTTCTTGGTCATTTTACTTTGGATAAGAAGCAATAACTACCGGATAATATTTAAAGCTAGATGAATACCACTAATCAAGCATTGGATTGCTTTTTTTACCCCATATTATCACATTGTCAAAGTTCTGGTGTATAAATCAAACAGTTTGTGAATTCCTTTGATAAGAGTATGCCAGAACTCAGCAGACATTTTAAGTATTTTACTTGCTTAAATATCACTGGGAAAATGTTTTTATTATTTACTGAGTAGCCTACTACAGTTGTTAGGCTTGAAGCAAAGAATTCTAAAATTTGGCAATTAATTCTATAGCCCTTGAGAGATAGCTCTCAGTCTTGAATTGTTTGGGTATTCTAACTGGTTTTGGGGCGAATAATATGTGAAAATAGACATGCTGAATTGAAAAAAAAGAATTAAAGTACCTGCCTTGCTGATGTGTGCGTGTGCATATGTGAAAGTGTCTCCTACTAAGAAATTAGCAAAAGTAAAATTATCAGATTGTTGTTTCTGTGGTTTGTTGGGAATTATACAGCTTCCTATTCTTTCAAGAATATAAAGTAACATGAAAAGGTTCTTGTTTTGTTCTTTACATGTATCTGACATTAAAATTTTAACTTTATTGCTATCTTGAGTTCTTCCCTGCTGTACTTTCCTACCCTTTTTTCTGTCTAATGCTTTTCCTTTCATCACAGAATCATAGAATGGTTAGGGTTAGAAAGGACCTTAAGATCATCTAGTTCCAACTCCCCTGCCATGGGCAGGGACACCTTCCACTAGACCTAGTTCCTCAGGGCCCTGCCCGACCTGTCTGTCCTTTGTATTATACTTCTCTATTTTTTTCAGTCCCTTGTTTGGATCTGACTAGGTAGTACATTTTTGACAAGAAACAGGAGTAACTTGCTCCTCCCTTACCCTCACTGCCCAGCTAATTGTGTTAGCCAGCAGGTCTGGCTTAGGCAGCTGAAATTTTTTTCTTTAGTGAAGTGATGCAACTTGCTGTGGAGCAAGAAGCATTGCTAATGCTGAGGCTCAGGCAAGGTGGAAATAAAATGAAGCTAGAGGTGTGTGAGAAAGGACTTCCGTTTTTGCTAAAGGTGCAATATGGTTGTTAGCTGTGTCAGGTCTAGTAAGTACAGTATTGGATCTATTGATACTTTGAAATTGTGTTTACCCACCTTGATTACATAGGAAGTTTGTGTTATTTTTTCCTGATTATTTAAAGATATTGTTCTCCCTGCTATTATATTTGAAGTCCTTCTAAGATTTACTTCTGGGGGTCCCTCCTGGTGTTCTTTCCTTCTTCAAACAAGACAATAATTTGGAATTATCAGAATTAGAAAAGTGACCTCTTTAATTCTCATGGGAGATGGAACAATGCACTCTTCTCAGCATGCATTTTCTGTTCCTTGTGTGGTATTTCATATGGATGGTTAGGTGAAAGTAGCAGGGGTTTTTTGTTTGGTTTGGTTTGGTTTTTTGTTTGTTTTTTTTTTTTTAGGAAAAAAAAAGTGATGTTTGAGGCAATTTTTAGATCTTAAAAAATTGTTTCTTGAGTGGAGATTACTGGAAACCTTGATGATAGGGGGCAGAGATACATTTGACTGGTTACAGATAGACAGGAAACTGAGAAGCTATGTGTTTCTGCTTGAGGATCTCTGCTACCACATCCTAGCTAGTTTTCTTTAGGCTGATTACTTCATGCCTGTGTAATGTGATGATCATGTTTATTACTAAAGCCAAATCATTTTCTGTCAGACTGGGCCTGGAGTCTCCTAACCACCTGGAGGAAGCAGAAAACATTGCTTGTGTGTTCAGTTATGTGACAGTTCAGCAGGCACGATATGCAAAAATAAATCTGTGATGATGGTGCACCTCTTCAAAGTGTTTCCATCCAAATGCCATGGTTTGGCATCGGCCAGCATATTCCATGAGCTGATTTTGGTCAAGCACTGGCTGCTATTTGACAGCAGTACTAATGAGGAGCAAGTGGAAATGAGGGACATTGACATGTTGTTGGAACTGGTCTTAAATATTTTCACCAACTTCTCTCATAGTAGCTGCAACTCAGTACTGAGAAAGACTTTCAAGCTAAGGGGCTAGAAGTGAGGAAGCTGAAGGAGGTAATGCAGATGTCTGTCTTGATGGGCTTGTTTATCTTTTACCTCTGTTTCTGCTAAGGCATTGTATCTGTGAGTAAATCTCACCCACACTCCTCTTGCACTGCAACTTCATGGGGTGCCTGGCTATGAAAGCACTGTCAGTCATGTATTAATTTACAGGTAGGAAGGAAAAAAATCTAGGAAAAATTTCATTGGGGAAAAGAGGGAAAAAGAGAGGTTGTATCCATGTGTGATATTTTAAATTGATAACTTAGTTTCTGGTTTACGTGGGCATGCAGTGCGTTAGAAATGTAACCAACTTTGGAAGAGATATAGAAACTTGTGCTGCAGGGTATAATTCAGCCCATAACTAATGAATGCAGAAATGAACTTGGTTGTGGTCAAATTGTTTATTTACTCCTCCAGAGTATCTAAACTTGCTAGATGCAGCTGCTCCAAACACTTTTGGCGACAGTATTCTGTACCAAATGGACTGCTTCTCTGATCTTTGATGCAATTCTAGTATTTCTTATAAGTGTGTCAGCTAATTTGTCTGGATAAAATATATAATATCCCTTTACTAAAGAACTGATTTGCACTGTATTCTGTGCTCCACAGCAGTCCCTCTTAATGTGATATATTACCACCCTACTTATTTCTGCTTTCATCATACAATGACTTGCTGTTACCTCACTTGTTTCTTAGTGTAATTTACCAGCATTAGTATACTGACTTATGAGTTCTGACTTAAAACAAACATTTACTCGTAAGAACTTATTTCCACACAAAGGATAGTTTTCTGCTCTGGAGCATTTTTCCTTGGTCCCTTGTTATGATCATCTGTGCCACTTTTCAAGGAGCAGCATATCCCATATTTGGTTTCTATTAAGGTGAAAGCTCCATGCCCTACACTGTGATTTATGACCTCAGTATTTATGATAGTCTCTGTGCCTTAACTAGATCGGCTGGTGTATTTTAAATGTATTTTAGAAATGAAGCTGGGGATAGAAGGAAACTCTACTGCCTTACGATAAAACGTCTTGTCAGCACACATGGAATTAAACAAACACAACTTGTAATCTGTATTTTCTATGTTAGCTTCATTCAGAAAAGTCTGCTATACCATGCAGTGTATCCCTGGGACTGGACTTTCAATATTCTTGACAACTGCCCTAAGGGGAATAATGTCCCTTAGAAAAAGTCACAGTAAAATCTGGCAGTAGATTAAGTTAGTTTCCACTTAGGTGTGACAGCAGAGTCATTACTGATTTTAGGCTTAGCCAGTTTGAGAGTCCCCTTCACCACCATCAACTAAAGACTATGATGTATAGTTCCAGATGCTCTGGCCAATTGACCGTAAAATTGCTCTGCATTTCTGGCAGAGCAGCCAAGCTGGAGCTTTTAAAATCTCCACTCCCCCAGCTCAACACCCTCCCCCTTCTGCTTAAAAGCTGCTCATTATTCTTCTTCTGCCCGCTGATCTTAGCAAAAGAAAAACTTCTGGAATCAATTAGAAGTGTCTGCACTTGATGAGATTTGCACGTGAGTTCGGAATTGCGAGGCTTTGATAGTGTCAGCCAACAGCTGCAGTTTCAGGTGGTAAAATCTGGGAAGGAATTTTCCAGGGTTTATTTACAATCATAAAATAAAACAAAAATCAAGACAAGTTGGAAACCATCTAATGTGTCGTTAAAATGAAGCCTGAATTGGGTTATGTATTTATTTTGTCTGAAAAAAAGTAAACTGGTGGTTTATTATCAGGATCTTTTCAATTACCTTGCAATTATTGGGCTGTATAGAGTGGTTGTAATAAAACACAAGCTATGGTCTGCTTGCTGTAGTTTCAACTATAAAAGAGGCATCTGCTATTACTTTTGTCACTTTAATTGCTTGACAAGACAAGGAGGTAGTCATACTTAATAGAAATCAGAAGCATGTAGTCAAAGATGAAGCGAAGGTAGTACTCTGAACAATAAAATACATATCCACGCCTGTTGTCTGAAATTTTGCATTTTGCTCTGTCAGCACTCACATTGACAGTTGTAAAGTTTATTTTCTAACCTTTCTTAGCCCAAAGTTAACAATTGGCTTGTATCTGTATGTAATGTTTGCATTTTAAATATAACAGCCATGCCAAATGAAATTATTAATGATCAGTTATACATTTAAGTGTGTCTTTGTAAAAAATAAAACTGTCATTTCACATATGTTGTTTCTAATTTACATTGCAGACTGGTTATGCTTAAAGCATATTTTTTCTAATAGCAAGTAATGCTAGAAAACCCATCAAACTGTGTTCTTTTCTACATCATAATAACACATGCATAATAATAGGAATCTCCATACCAGTGAATTGCTTCACTGATATTAATCCCTGGTGACAACTGAGATATTACACATGGGTAGATGCTTCTGCCTTTGTAATTGCAGTTCTAGTACTGGAGTATTAACTTTTTGTTGTTTAATGGACAGATGCATATATTTGTTTCATACCTGGATTTCTTCTGCAGAGGTAGTACTGGTAGAAAATCTAATCTGTAGAGCAATTTTGGTGTTTTTTTTCCTTGCTTTAAGGAGCTTAAAAAAGTAATTCCAGTGAAGGAGCACTCAGAGAGTGCCTTGTTTGCAGTATTAGCCATTTGTGTAAGCACAGAGGCACCTCTGCACCACAACATATGCAGCACTGGCATATGCTGGAGTGAGAGTCAGGCATAGAGACAGACCTGTGCCATTTGGATTGTGTAGGAGAGATGCAAAGGCAGCAGACTCATGTTTCCTATGCTTGGCAGAGCCAGTGCTTATGATTAGTTTACACTCTTACACATTATACATTCAAAGTGGATTTAAAGGTATAGTGTAAAGGACATTAATATATTGCAGTCTCTAAGAGTCAAAGGCAGAGGAAAGATGGGTTATTGCTGCATCCTGAATGAGACACTGGCTTACTTGCATGAGATTTCCTATCCACCCATACAGTGAGGGGATAAGCAGAGGACACCTTCTGCATCTCTCAGTCTGTGTCCCCCAGCCATGCTGAGCAACCCCAAGCAAGGAGCCTTCCAGCCCCACCATGCCTAACTGCTGCATGTGTGTGTGCTCTGTGGCCTAGCTGTCTTTAACTTATCAAACTTACTTGCATGTATGTTTATTAGGACAACATGATATGCAAAATTAGTAGACTTTCCAAAAATCCAATGGTCTGCCACCAGAACTATTGCAGCTAGCAGGCAGGAATTTTCCTAATCTTAAAGGGAGGAGAGCTGTACCTTCAAAGCCATGAAGGCAGATGGCTTAGTTTGAATTTTATCCTCAATATGACAAGCAGAGGGATTGAATTAGCTTTTAGGAGATGACAGCTTTAATTAAGCTAGCTATTTCTGAGGTGGAATAAATCTGAGTTTGGCAGATACATGTTGACCACAAAGAACGAGCCTAGTATTTAAAGCATTTTGGATATTTTGATCTCACAAGATTTTAGAGAAAACTTAAATGCAAAAAAGACATGCTGTCCAGGGATACCCAGTTTATACATCTTACAAGGGAAATGGAAGTACAAGATTCTTCTTCCCATAAATGTCCCTTCCCACTTCTGTAACAGCGAGCGGAACATGGTAGCTGTGAAAACTGCATGTCTGGAACAGAATGTCTCTGTAAGACCCACAGAATCAGCCGGTAACGTTGGCCATTGCAAAGCCAAATCAATACCTATAGTTAGAATAAATTAACTGAGAATATTCTGAAATATATTTTATTGGAATTGAGCAAAAGATTATTTTTTTTTTTCAATCATCAGTCTTTATTCAGAAGCTTCTTATGAGCAACAAGGAAAGAAAAGCACAGTAAAAGTTGGGCCTCTGTTTTTCTAATACCAGCACCTGAAATAACCACAGAGGCTGAAAACTAGTTCATGACATCTGGGCAATTGCATGCTAAATTCTAACCAGTGCATCTTGTCTGAAGTGGGCAATAGATCAATAAGATAAAATCAAGCCATTATCTTTGCTGTGATTTGTTTTCTGCCTTTTTATTACTACCTTGTTATATCATTCCTTTGTACAAGTTCTGTTTTCTATGATGTTTAGAATGAGGGAATATAGAGAAAGCAACAATACTATACTTATTTTATATTTGGGTATTACACAAGGCAAAGAGAATGTTTCAGAATTTCTTTCTCTTGCCAATGCCAAATAAAAATTGCCTGATGAAAGAAGATTAGCAAATGCTATGTTTAATAACTGATTCCCAAATGCAGAACACACAAAACACTTTGTATGTTTAAGAGTTGGAAATAGGTGTTATGGGAAAAAAGTACATGTAAAGCTCTAGTTATCGCTTGAAACTAAGGCAAAATAATGCAGCAACCCCCTCTTGAGTCTGGGAGTGATCACATCTGTCCTGACAGAATTTGTTTGGTTTATCTTAATGTGGAGCCCATGAAATGTCTGCAATAGGTTGTTTATTTTGCTGATTAGAAGCTAATACACAGTTGAAAATGCCTGGTTTTAGCTTGAACATTTTAGATTTTATGGAGAAAAGGATGATATATTTTGTCCTTGTCTATTACCTGAATTCATTGCACATCTGCATGTGACTATAAATCTCAAGGTATATTTATTTCTTTTCATGTTGGCATCATGTAAGTTAGCTACAAAGAATGGTGAGGTATTAGGAAACAGTTGAAAGTGGTGGTTAAGCAGGATGTTAAGAAGTAGAATCTGCCTATTAACTGTGCTGTTTTATATCTACATGTCTCCATATCTTTCCTTTATCTGCAAACAATCTAGTTAGATGATAACATCTTAAGGCAGATACCTGCCTTTGTGCATACATCAAAGGGTCTACACAGCTTCTGTACACTATGTAAGCATTGAATAGAGCTGCCATCATCCTAGTTAAGTTTCTTGTAATTTTTTTATTCCTGACTTTGAGTGAAGCCTACTGAACAGTTGCCTTGTTTAGAAAACTCATTCCTTAGAAACTTTTTTCTTTAGAAAACGTACTTTTTAAAGTTCTCTGTCTTCAGCTGAGTAGTCTAATTCTAGTATCTTGTTGGGCTATCCTCACTTTCAATGAAACTGTTGGACTATACTGAGTCTATTCAAAATGTATCCTCCATACTATGAGTGGATTATAATTTGCTCCTGGGTTTATCTGAGGCTTATTAAAATGCATCCCCATACTATAAAATGTGTAAAAAAGCAGGAATTCAACTGTCAGACTTGTAAATTAGACCTAAACCTGTGTTACCAAGATATCAACAACTGAGAAGAGCTTCATAAATTTTAAAAATTAGGGAACAACTGGCTAGAACTTTCCATGACCCCTGGATAGAAGTCTGAAATGTGCAGTTCGCTGAAAACAACAACAACAAAGGTATGTGCTTTTATATGCTTATATTTTTAAGGGCATTTAAAAATGCAGTTCTTAACTTGCTCCCTCTCTTCCTTTTTCTTTCTCTTCCCTTTTATTATTTTGGCTTTTTTTTTTTTTCTTATATATGAAAATGGAAAAATAGTGAAAGGGAGTGGAGAAGATTCATATGAGGACTTACACAGAAGAATTAATTTTTAAAAAGCTCTGAAAAATAAAAGGGAAAAAAAGTCATTTACGGGGAGTTTCCAAAAAGAACAATTTTAACCAGTTTTAGCAGTTGTGTGTTTTCATCCTAGCCCATGATTTCTGATCAAATCTATTTGCTCCAGATAGAATTGTTTCTACCATTTTATGGCCCTCTGTCAGTAACTACATGAGAGTGAGCATATTTTATCCTGTCAATGTGCTGAATATTTGAATTGGTCAATAAAGACTCAGAAGCTCTGCTGGAGTCTCAAACTGCCATTGCCCAATATGCTCTGCCCTGTTGAATCAAGTAATAGAGAGCTATAGGAAACCTTTATTTTCTGGTTCACTAAGCAGAATAAAATAAAGATACAACATAACTTAAGGTTCATGAAAACTGGAAACATTTTCACTTCTTTTGCAAAATGAAAGACAAACAAAAACAAGTGTAAAGTTAGAGGCAGGTACTGGGAATATTTCATTCTACTTGGGCTGACACACTTTTTTTTTCACTTTACAGTTGTTTGGGTTTTTTTCCCCGCTATTATAAAATAGCAATCAAATGCCAGAGGTAAGTATTGCCTGAAACAAAACAGTCTCATTCAAACTTCTCCATTTAAAATAAAATCAAAAGCCTTCAACTTGCCATAAATTCATTTATCTTGAAGTTATATATTTCAAGAAATAAATTGTTTGATATTGTTGAATTGATCTCTACTTCCAGGAGCACAGAGAGTTAATAGAGTGCTTTGTCTGAATATATGAGGATCTTGCCATTGGAAGTAAGAAGCTTTCCATTAGCAGAGGGAAACTGGATATTAAAAAAAGCAAACACTGCCCAAGTTTTAGCAAAGCCCTTGGTATTGGTAGAATATTAGTGCCTGAGATTCAGATCAGATTTTTCGTACCATGATTTTTTTCTGCCCTTGCACATTACTCAAAAGTACTTCACTTGAAACAGATAATTCTAGAGTGAGAAATTCTCAGTAGAGACTTTGCAAAGACCTTAGAAAACACTTTCTGAGGAGCTTGAAAGGGAGCTGGTTACATATATTGGGTGGGGAGAAATAGTGTCTCTGGTTTATGTATATATGTAGTGCATAGCTATCAATGGCTTATATTAAAGAACAAGAAACAAATTTAAATGGTAGCACAGTATATTAATATATAACTTTATTTCACACTGTTATACAGTGTTACTCTGATTAATAACAGCGATAGAACAAATGTAGTTTTATAGCCTTCATTTTTATATAAATTGGTGCCATCTTAATTTGATGGTTTTGAATGTCTTGTTGGACCATTTATCACCTTCTAAGCATCTACTAATTTCTGCCAAGTTCCAATAAAAAGTCTCAATCCACAAGATTAATCAAATCTGCTTCTTCCAGTGATGTAAAACTGACCATTCCATTCCTGGTTAATAGCTAAGAAATAGGAAAACAGGATCTTTAGTGGATCCAGGTTTATTTTTTGGCTTTGTAAACTCAGGGGCTTTCAGAACTTATTAGGATTAAATAAAAATCAAAAGCATCAGATTGCAAAACTAACAAAAATAGTAGCTGTGAAAGCAGCATGCAAGCAAAACTGGTCCATTTTTCCAGAACAGTCCACATAAAACCTGCCCAACCAACACTTTACGTCCTTTGCTGTTTTATTTTGATCTTTGTGGAGATCAAATTATGTGGTCTTTGTGATTTTATTTTGCTTTGTAATGTGCAGTAATCCATGCTATTAAACTCTACAGAAAAACATATTGTGACTGTAAAATCTACATGTGTTAGATTGTGTATATTTGGGCATATATGCCAGTAGTTTCAGAGAACCTATAATAAACTTGGCAGAGGAGATTCTGATTTTCGGAAGTGTTTGTGTGGACAAATATTTGCCTCGTGGCTTAGAGTCTTTAGAATGCAAAGCATCTTTTGAAAAGTTGTGTTTGAAAGGGAACTGTGTTGTTGGCTTAATTGCTAAGAGACTGAAGCTGTGCTGGATACCTTACAAAAGAAATAAATGTAGGTGTTCTGCTGAATGTCCATCTGTTTGAATAAAACTCAGCTGAGGCAGGTCACACTTTTGCCATCATCCAGGGTACAGCCTTCTTTGAGGGAAGAACTTGGAAATTGTTGGCTGTCATGTATTATCAAATGCAACATTATCCTTTGTGGGACAGAGTATGCACATTCAAATATAAACCAGATTAAAAGCCAAGTGGAAGAAAATGAGTGAATAAGGGGAAGGCAGACATAACAGACACTCTCCAGTCCATGCAGGGCACAGCTGCTCCAAAGGGTACCCTAATGATCTGGGAGAGAGTTAGGGTAAGGATGGAAAGGAGGATCTGTACATTCTCCCAGACTCCTTTTATTACTTTCTTTGTAAAGGAATTGGATGACAAGAAGTTGCCTCTGTGATCCCATTTCTGCAATACTTTAAAATTCAAACTTTACATGGAGAGAGGGAAATGAGAGAAGAGCCCTGGGTTTGTACAGCATTATCTGTACAGCTTCTTTTACATCCTTCCAGCCCAGCTGCTCTGATTTATAAAGCATTTATGTATGTCCTTGCAGACAGATTATCTCTTTGTAGTTTGGGGACAAGGTTGAGGAGCTATGATTGTATTTGCTATAGGCACATGCTAATCTTATTTCATCAGAGCTCATGAGTTCCTGAATCAGTGATTTAAGACTAAATGTGGTGCTGGATTATTGTTTTGTCCCAAAACTGCACAGGAGACATTGCTGTTGTTCATATTTCATTAGCAGAAGTTTTCTCCCTTAAAATTTGTATGAAGTCATCAAACTGCAGGTTCAGCTTATGTTGTACTAATGCCAGGTAAGAATGCTGTATGACTTCTCTCCAGCATCATTTCCCTATTATGGTTAATGCAGTCCATCAGAAACCAAAAAACTAGTGCCAGTACACCTCTTAAATTATTCTCAAGCTGCCAGCTGTGCCATTTGACTTTGATCCTTTCTTTCATGGTAATTGTCACGCTGAAATGTGAAGCTAAAATATATTCTGCATTAAGTGCCACCTTTTCATACCTTTGGAGGATATTTGTGTTGATGAGATTTCTGCAGTTTTTACGTGCTATTAATAGTCTTCTTTATGTGCTATTGCTGCCATCAAGTGTAATTATATAATTATGCATGTGTAACTATTCATGTACAGTAATTTCTAAGGAATGTCAGCTCTCTGGAGCTTATTCTCCTCCAGCATTTTCATACTGCTTAGCTTAAAAATAACACTTAGCATTACATAAAATCCATGAAACACTTTGTTGTTTTATTTTCATGGGAGCTAAAAAATTGAAAAATTCTGGTTGAATCTGCACTTTGAAGTATGTTGCTGAACAGAATATATTGCCTTGTTATTAGATGAAATTTGGTAGTTCACTTACTTTCCTGTTTTGTTTTGCTTTCACTGTTTAAATAATTGAGAGAAGTCATCAATGTAAAGAGATCTCTTCACTAGTGCAATTATATTCACCTTCAGGTGTTATTACACACTAAAATAAACAGCTCTAAAATATTCTTCTGGACAGTCTGGTTTAAAAAAAATGCTTTCCAAATATAAAAATTGAGATTATTTCTGATGAAAATGTTTAGAGGGGAAAATACTTTTCAACTGTTGCTTTAGTGCTATGGGGTTCTCATAGTTAACATTTGGCTGGTTTTGACCTTTGCTGTGTAAAGGAAGCCCTAAAGCACCTTGTTGTCCATGCACTCTATAGTAGCAAATCAGTATTTTAATGAAGGAATGAGAGGCTGGACTGTGAGTAGCAAAATACTTCATTACTACAAACACTGTTCGCAATGTGCTTCTTAAGAGTAGAAATTTCTTTTATTAACTGTGATGTCAAACTAGTTGGCATCCAGGTATTCTAAAGGTTGTTCAAGTCACTGTTAAGACCCAGAACAAAATGATAGTCCTGTTTCCAGGCATGTACAGTGTAAACATGAGATAAAAGGCAGCAGGTGAATGTGGATAACCCTTATGATCATTAGAGAAGAAATCACAAAATATTTCTATGAAAACTGAGCATGTTGATAATGAGAGCTAACAGAGTTAGCTCAGGGAACAGAGATATACTGAAAGGATCCTTAAAATTATGAAAATTAGGGAGCCAAAGGATATGTACGCAGAGAGAAATAATGTAGCCAAAGGGGCAGTCTAAGACACCAGTTTATTTCAGTAGCATTCTAGGTGGACATCAGTGAGTTATAAAGGGTTTTGACAGAGAGAATTGCTATATTGGAAATATGAGAAGACAAGGACCTCCATGAGAATCCTAGAAGCATGAATGAATGAGACTCAGGTATGTTGTTAGAAACGGATCTGAACATGTGGATATGGGGAATCTCCGGAGAGATGGGAATCAATAATGTTATATTGATATAACAGTGGTGATGATTATATCTAGAATTATAGGGAAAGAAGAAGGCAAAATTTAGTTGGAAGCAGAAAAGACAAATAATTTAAACTGTATTTAACCCAAGCTGACAATCAGACACACAATAATATTGAGAAGACTGTAATTTAGTTGGTGGGGCGAAGGGGGAGACACTTGGAGAATAGAGTGGGATCTCCATAGAGATGATAGAATTTGTGCTTGGGGTAATAACGTCTAGCGGGGTACAAAAGCAGAAGAAGGAGAGAGCTTGCAGAAAAACTTGGTGTATCTGAGCTCACATTATGGCCTAAAAACTTGATGTATCTACTGAGCCCTACATAATAGCATAAAATAAACTTTATTTATATAAGATTCTCCTGGGTTCAGCTGTAGCAAATACCTACACAACGGATCTTTTGATTAAAGAAAAAATGGTAGAAATATATTTTATTTAAAAAAAAATGTCCAAATATACAACAGATTAATAGACTTATCCTATCTGAGTTCATGGTCATGAGACTTAATAATTTTATTTTTCTGGGGCGGAGGGCACATGAAAATTAAGTTTTCTGACATGTGGGACCAAATGTGATCCCTGGTCATGCTGTAACTAGGAGAGTGCTCTAATGCTGCAAACAGATTTTGCTGTTATCGGAAGGAATTGACTGAGGATTAATCTGTGATGTAGCAATGGTTCAGCCACCAACTTGTTCTGCAAAAGCAGGAATAAATTGAAGTCATGTTGAGAATTCACTAAACAATGCTTGTGACAAATAAATACCCAGAAGAATTGGGTATCAAGGTCCTAAAAAGGAGTTAACTCTTTGCTCTTTGGCATTAGCTGTCCTGGCTGATGCACATAAAAACATGTAGACACTTCCCTTTAATATGGGAAAAACTTCATTTATTAGCTCTCTTCATGCGAAAAAAGGCCCTCTAAAATAAACTTTAGTATTCACAATTATTTCCAGAAAGAAGGAAAGAACAAACACGATAGAAAATCTAAAGTAATATACGAGGAACAATAAAGAAAGGTTTGAGGAAAGAGCTTGAAATAACTGACATGCTAGCGAGGCTTATGGACACTGGAAGACTTTTTGATGGGAAGGGATTAGAAAAACTGAAGTGAGGATGTTGTGTGTAAGGATGTAATAGAAGGAAAGGAAGAAGAGGAAAAAGCAACCTAATTTGACAGGAAAAATAGGAAACTTACAAAAAAAAAAAGAAAAAGATTACTCAATTTTACTGCTGGGAATCAAATGTTAGTATCTATTCACTATTTTGTTGTCATATAGCTCTTATAGGTGAAAATAGTGTTAAAATTAAAATGAAAATTATATGAATGAAACTGCTTGAGAAGTTTCATAACAACAAAAAAAGTAAATAGTATTCTGAAGTGAAATAATCTGAGTTGATGGGCTTTCTAACCAAGAGAAAATGAAGACATACAGGCAAACATTTATGGTGAAATTAGTACAAGCACCTTCTAAAATGTTTTTAATTTTTAACAACTATAAACCTGTGTATGATTTGGGACTATTCTGGAGGATCTACCATGCCTGAGGGAATGGCTCTGAAGTTTCACTATGAGAGATATAGAGATAGTATTATTTTTTCCATTAATTTAATGTATGCATACATTTTCAGAAGTAGAAGGCATTATACATTGGCTTATATTTAAATAGATTATAGAACCCAGCTGGAATGATTAGCTTCTTGAAAAACAGTGCAGCTGGAAAAGACTTAAATTATTATAACATCTACTATGAAGTTTTGCATGTGATATTACTATTTAAAATACCCATAGTACATACTTTGTGTGCAGTGAAAAACAACTTTGAAATGCTTGCATCTGACAGTGATCTATTTTAAGTAAAAGAAGAATACTGTTTAGGTGGTAGTGAGAAGTGTGAATATTATGATTGGCTACTGTACAGAAACTTGCAGACAGGTAGTATGTGGAAAGCAAATGAATTGCTACTGTGTAAGCTTAAAATCGTAGATGCAAAAGCTAAGATAATATTTACCTATACATGGTATAATGAATCTTTATTGGCAACTGGTATTCACAGACTTTTTGAAAGGTGGTATTGGCCAGACACAAGTTATTTGGCAAAGACCTTTCCTAGTATATATTTGCAGAGCCTGTCTGCATAAAGATGCTGGCAGGTTTACCCTGATTTCTATTCCAGGTGACAAATTTCTATCCAAGCATATGAGTGATCAAATATTTTCCACTGGAATCTGGGCACTGTAAAATTTCTGAAGCTGAGTAGAAAAATTGCAGGATTTGCTTAAACTATAATAGCCTCTGCATACCAGTGTGACGGCAAAATATTTCCACTTGGAAAACATCAGGGTGAACTGTGCTGAATTGAACTGAACATTTTTCTGGAAGACTGATTGTATTTTGCTGCCACTTGTCAGTGGCATCTTCTCTTAACCTAGAAGCTGTAATCACTGCAATTGTCAGTTAATTTCTGCATGAAAATTAAGCAACAGCAATTGAAAGTCCTGGTGCACTGACTTTACCTACTGAAGCAAAGATCTTGGTCTAAAACAGATGAAAGCTATACCATAACCACATTAGCTTATTTTTTTCCAATGCAAAGCCAATTAAGAAATAGAACAGTTTCCATTGGTTTATTTGTCTTTCCTGGAGCAATTACAATTACTAAACTTTCCTAAACTATACAAATGTGGAGTCTCCCCTTGTGACAGGTTGTTTAAATTTATAACTAAAGCTAGCATTTCCATCTCCAGTAAAAGCCAAACAGACATTTAATTATGGTGCGTGACATTTCTGACTAAAATAGAGCCAACAGAGCCTGTCAGACAGCCCTTATTGTTCGTGAATTTTGAACAAATTAGGGATCTGTGAATTTTTATCCAGGTTTTTCTCTACTAATGTTTAAAATAGCACACATGGAAAATACGCCATGGGTGTGTTGTAATTCAGCTGTAATGATGTAACACTTGGTTTCAGTCAATTGTTGGAGGATTGCAGTAACACTGGTTTAGTGCTTCAGACATGGCATGTTCCTTAGCAATTATAGTCCGGCTTTCAATAATGGCTGTTGGCAGTATATCCATGAGTGAAGTCATAGCAATTTTGAAAAAGACCTAATAAAAATACACCTGCCTTGTAGTGGAAAATGAGCCTTTAATATCTTTGCTTTGAAGTTGAGTGAAGCCCACAGCATTAGCTAACAGATACCAGTATTATGATGCAGTAATCCACTCCCCCAGGGGAAGTCAGGGGGTTGAAGTATGTAAGGCTACTATTTTCTAATCACATATTTTTTAGTCACCATAACATCATGAAGGAGGAATGGGAATAACGAGGTGATAATAAAAACTGGAAGGGGTGTTAGCTGTAAAGTCAGAAATATGCAAAGCCATCACAAAACATAATTCAGGGATGCTACAATTTAAGTGATGTGTAATGAGTCAGTTGTTAGGGTTAATAGGATTCCTTATTTAAATACATTCAAATCCACTCTTTGTTAAAGCAATATATGGAATATTAAAGCAGCTTTTAAGAAAAAAAAGATTTTTTTTTCTTTTTTCTTCCTCACACAGCTTCTCAGCTTTCTATTCTGTTTCTGTTCTGGGTCAGTTTAGCTTTTGACAACATTTTTCATAGCCACTAAATATTTGTGGCCATTAATGATCCTCAGTTGGTTTTCTTCACCAAAAGATCTAGAGTGGATTCCTTTTGTCCTTTTGTTAAATTCTCTTTTATATTCTCTCCTGATGTACTTCATATATTTGGAATTCGTTTTCATTTTAGGAAGCATGTGTGGTTGCATCCTTGTGGCATATACAGTCTAGTAATGTGTCTTTCTAGGCAGTCCATAGTGGAGTGATTACATGCAGTTATAAACCTCTATTTGGAAGAGGTGTAACAAAATATATTTTCAATAAAAATGGTGGGAAAAAATCCAACCTTTTTACTTCTGAAATGAAAACAGGAACTTGGAGGATCCATTCCTGCCTATTGTTAAATTAGTGACTGCTTAAGCAAATGACAGAATCTTTTTTTGTATTGGTTTAACTGAGTGGAAAATGCATCCAAGAATGCCCATGTTATAATGTGCTTATTAGGTATGATTACTGTGTTTGTAAAGAACATCTAGAATTACCCTATGCCACGCCTTAAGCAATTGGAAGTTACATTCTTGAAGGAAACATAGTTCCCTGTATTCTTGTTTTTATTCTGCACAAAACTTTGTTGACTGTTGTGGCACACTTCTCTCATCATATGTGGGTTGTACTATTCTTACTGTACTGAACATTCCTGAAGATACATTAAGCCAGGAATGTATAATTAGATCTCAGCTTAGTCTCACAGTTGTTCAGCATGCTGTATTATGCAACTATTTTTCAATCACTGCCGTTGCAATTAAGTTCCAAACTGGTTATATACACAAATAGGCCTCTTATCACTGTTGGAGGGGAACAGAAAAGAAAATGATTGGTATATTGTTAGCACAAGATTGATCTGGAAATCAGCACAGCTACTTCAATATTAATCACTAGATATAAGTTATGAAAAAAAAATCTAAACCATATTGATCAGGAATTTGTCTGCAACCCAAAGCAGCTCAGGAACTGCAGGATGTAAATCTCAGAATTAGACCTTCAGTTTCAGCTATGTTAGAGGCTTCTCTTCTTAAAATAACCGGAATTTGAACTGTATACCTTCAAGATTGGATGCTGCTTCTCTCATCCTCATCCTCACCCCCACCAACATAGTAGAGTTCTCTAAGTGGAGAGGTGAAAGATAAAGGGCACTTAACCTCATGCTGGCTTGATCAAACACCATTCCCTGCTAACACAGGAAGAAACATTCATCAAAGGGATGTCACTTGAGTATGATCCTACAAAAACATGCACACATGCTTAACTTCACGTTAATGGGACTATTTAGGTGCATGAAGTTAAGCATGTGTTTTAAATCTTTGCTGGATTGTAGTCTGTATTTTCCTTTCCACTAACCTGAGCCTTTACACAAGGCAGTTACCTTACTGGTCTGAAATGCTGAAAATTCTCTCTGTCTATGGAGAAGATTTTATATGTCTGCATTCACTTCTTAATCGTCCCTACCTAGCTTCCATGGGATTTTAATTTTATTATGTCTGTGTTTTCTATTTTTGTTTAGGGCTAGTAGCACGTTTTTACAAAATTCAAGTAACTTCTATAGACGTGCTACTTTTTTAGAGTATTTATAAAATTATGTTTAAAATAAACACAATAGTTTTTGGTTTATACTAAAGTATGTTAATAATGATAAAGGCATCTAACTTTTGTACTAGTTTTTACTATTAAATGAGTCTTGAACTTTCTCTCAACATTACTATAAAATAACTAAGGAAGTTATCTCTTTGATTTCTGTTCTATCATCTTGGGAATCAGTGAACTTGGGTTAGAAGATTTCCTATTCAGCATAAATTTAGTAAAGAGACTGTAGAGAAACACTGAATCAGAGCAAAATGTTTAGGCTCTGGAAATAGCAAGAACCGTAGTGAAATTTTAAGCTATTAAAATATTTGGTCCCATAGCTAAATTTAAATACATTCTGCATTCAGTGCCAGTCACAAAAATTTTGTTGTGCTGGGTAAAATAGATATACCAGGAATCCTTATCTGTCACACCTTTTACAAACTTCGTAGTACTGTTGCTACATATTTTACTGCTGTTCTTTTCTTTGTAGAATTCAAGTGTGTAATTTGCATTATTACTCTGAAAGTAAATTTAGGGTGGTGAGGCACTGGAATGGGTTGCCCAGGGAAGTTGTGAATGCTCCTTCCCTGCGAGTGTTCAAGGCCAGGTTGGACAGAGCCTTGGGTGGCATGGTTTAGTGGGAGGTGTCCCTGCCCATGGCGGGGGGTTGGAACTAGATCATCTTAAGGTCCTCTCCAACTTTAACTATTCTATGATTCTAAATTGCTATTGAGTCTTGACACCTGCCATTTCAAGATGTAAAGCACTAATTTGAAATAAATTCTGGGAAACTCATTAAATGTTGTCAACTGTATCATCCATGTTAGTATAAAACAATATAGTTAAATGTTTCTGGATTCTATTTTCTACTAAAAGAAATTAACAAAACTGTGAACACTTTTTTATACTTTAAAAGCATTTTCTGAAGCTAAGTCTCCTGATCTGCATCAGTTTTATACACACAATATTTTTCGCATGTGTTCCTATATGAGAAGTGTGTACAGTTTCTGGGTTTATACTTAGTTCAACATCCAATTAAAGGATTAAGTGAGCCAAGTCTGACAAGAACTCTGAAAGTGAAATTCCACTAGCCTCAGTTATTTCCAAATTCAGACATAAACTAAGTTTAACCAAACTTAGAGAATGCTTAGTGTTTAAAGTCAGTAGAACCTAGGTTCTAACCCTGGCTGGTCCTGTATAACTCCCAGTGATTTCAGATGAGCTGAGTGCAAATATCTGAGGAAATAATTTTTTGTTATTTTAGGAGTTGCATTAATGCTTATGATCATTTCTGCCTTACTCATTTCTAACAAGAATCTTGCCTGCCTTGTTAAGCATGTTTGTATGCTCCATCTTTAGGCAGACTAACTGGCTTTAGTGAAGCTGGACTAAGATGAGTTGTAATGAAAATTACCCCTGCAAATGCAATGAATTAAAACAGAGGTGTTTGTAATCACACATATTCAGCAGATTATTTCAGCTGGAGAGTGTATATAAATTAGTATTAATTTCCTGTTATGTTGAAAGACTTATTTTTTTTAGAAGGCCAAAGGGAGAATGTGAGAGGAAGAAAACCACTTATCATTAACTTGATGTGTCCTTCATGCTTGTGGTCCCACAAGTGAGAGTTGCCACTCCAGTTTGAAAAAAGACTCTGAAACATCTTTTTCCCCAAAGGGAACAAACCGCAACATAATGCGTGCCAGATAACTTGTGATTCATGCCACTCTTTTTTTTTTTTTTTTTTTTTTTTAAACTTCTGCCAACTCCAGCCCTAGTGAGTTCAAACTTCTTGTCTGTATCTTCAGATCTTCCACCCAATTTCTTGCTCTCCTACTCCATGTTCCTGACTGCATGGCATTAGTCTCCCATGACCTCCTGTCATCAGGGAGATCTATCTTGAGCCTGTGCCTGATTGTTCAAGTGTTCATTCTGTCTGATTGCTCCACTATTTCACTGAGCTGATTTCTTGAGTTGCTATTTACTAATGTCTTCCTTAAACCCTTTTTTAGAATCTGCTTCTTTCAGGGCTCTCAAAAGACAAAAACCAGTGTGTTAGAGGGCTAGCCCAAAAGAAACATTTAGATGGCTCCTGGCCTAAGGCATGTGCTCAGAATTGTCTCTCTTATCTGTAAATTCTTGCTTGTTGTTATAGGTTATAAACTCATAAGAAAAAAAAAAGACAGTTTAAGGCTTGTTTGTAATCCTTCCTGTTGTGAAACCTAATTTTATTTCAGCTACTGAAGTCGATGGTGGTAAAATAGTAAACTGACAAGGCTACCCCAGAGTTGCTGAATTACATATTAATAGGCACTGTTATGGCTTAGTAGAGTGTTTTCAGCCAATGATACATTAAGAACTTGGAAGGATGGATCTGTGACCTTTGTGAGCACCCTGTCTTGGGCCATGCAGCAGATGCTTTGCTGTTGCTGAGAGGGAGAAGCTCTGAAAGCAGGTACACAGTACACTTTGTCCTGGAAATCACTGGAGAATCACTCATACTATTAGAAAGCATTGAATCTCTGTATGATACCAGAAATGGAATCTGACAGCTGGAAACTGCATTTATTATTTGGGAGGATGAAAAAGAGTCATAGGTAGCAGCACAGGGGCACAGACCTGTCATGCTGAGAATTGTGGCCTCAAGCAGAGGTGTTAAATCAGCATTCCCAGTCTGAAAAAATTTTATATCACCACTGAGATAAATCCAAGCTTCCTGCCCTGATGAAGCCATCTGATGGAAGCGCTGAGCAGGGCATTGGACCATGGTCATATAAATTAGACAGGATTTTCTGATAAGAAAATAATGCAACTGTGTACATTTACTGATCTTCTTTGGAGTGAAATGTCACAATAAAGTATACAGATGCTTTGAAAGTCCCTTTGAGATATAATTTATACAGCTACTAGGCATATTAAGAAATTGAAATTGTAAATTGAAAATCTAATAGTTAATAGCCCATGCCTAAACATTAACCAGGTAGCCAAATGAGAATTTTTCTCATTTTGGTAAATAATGGTGCTTGCAATTTTACATGTACAGCTAACTTCAAGCACAGAATGATAATCACTGAACATAAGCCTCTTGAAGCACTGCATTTTTTGGATCTGCCTAATAAAGGCCCTGCCATTTATGTGTCCAAATCAGTTTAATCTAGGCATAAGTCCATGGAAAAAAAAACCCCACTCAATATTGTTGCCTTTTCAGTCATAAATCAGATAGTTTTTTTAATGTTTTCTGCTTCAATGTTTTACATGTAGAGTAGTATGAACCTCAATGTTGTAGATTTTCTGTGTGTTCTGTAGATTACACCTGGCTGCTTGACAGAAAGCTGTCAGAGAAAATGACCATAATTAACTACCATTCAGTAGAGTAATAATTAAATAGGGATGCGGAACTCATAGGATCTCCACAGTGTAATATACTATTATACAGCTCTCTATGGTTCATTAGATATATAAATAAATCTTTTCAATACACTTAGGCAGTATGGAAGTAAATTGTCATTTTTAATTAAAATCTCATTGGTGAGCTAATATACACCTCGATATTTGAAATGTGCATACTTTTGTATTGATGCCATGTTACTGACTGACCTGTCAATGTTCTCCAGTCTCCTGAACTGGGTAATAATTAAAAAAAAAAGACATGAAATGATTCCATTCATTTTGGATTTGAACTTGCATGTACCTCTTCTCAGTTCTGCGTACACAAGGGAAAAGAATTGCTTTATTAAATCTGAAGCCTAAAATTCCACTGCCTCAGCTCTTAAGAGGATTTTAGAAAATGAAAAAACCCGCCTACAAGAGAGGCTGAAGAAGGGAAAAATAGCCAGTTTACAGGCCTTGGGGGATTAGTAAGTCTTCCCATATTCCTTGGAATCCCATTGAACTAAAGTTATAGTGAGGCCATAGAGACAAAGGTCTTATGCCTTTTGCTTTCCCAGTGAAAGTGGAAAATATAATTTTTTGGAGAGCAAATGGTATTTTCCCCCATTTATTGTATCTCTAAATCTCTATGCCACTGTTTGTTTTATAGATTGGAAATTCAGAACTTCGGGTT
Organism: Ara ararauna; assembly: GCA_028858755.1. NCBI lineage: Eukaryota > Metazoa > Chordata > Aves > Psittaciformes > Psittacidae > Ara > Ara ararauna. Next base: position 132,699,988 of record CM054377.1, on the reverse strand, counting down.
AGCAAATTAATTTGCCAAAAAAAAAAGATTTATAATGGCTTTGACACCATAATGTTTTGGACATCCTACATTATCGAAGTACAAATTATATGTTAATGAGGAAGAATTTGGAAAATATTTATGTGATCTAAAAGTACACTGTTTATGTCCATGCTGGAAAGATTGAAACAGTTTGTCAAACTGAAAAGGAAGAATAGAAGTATTAAAGAATTTGCCTCTACTTAGACCACTCAGTGACCGGACAATATACCTCAATGTGATTACTTAAAAATATATAATCTACTCAATGCAACAGAAGGGTTGGCCGAGCTTTTGTAAACCTAGCTTGGAAGGACAGAAAAGAAGGGGAAGGTCAGTGGAGAGTGGGTATTTAGAGGGAAAAAATACTTTTGAAAAGAAGGAGTCACTTTCAAAGCTAATTTTCAAGCTAGCCACAATTAGGAGACAAATACAAAAGGGTGGGGAGCTGCAGAACAGCCCAGCAAAGGAAACAAGAAAAAAAAAGAGAAAGATAATGTTTATAGTCCAACAGGAAATTAACAGTAAAATCATAGTGCTTGTGAGATGAGTTGAAAGGGGAAAGTGGAGAGGGCAAGCTAAGATAATGCCTTCACTTTCCTCAAGCAGCAGAATACAAAATGTGGTAGAGAGGTATTCCTGAATATAAAAGGGTGACAGCAAAACTGAGCGTAGCTATGTGCCCATCTTACTTTGGCAATATAGAGTAAAAATGGGTAAGTTCAGGAAATGGGGCTTCTCAGACTTTGTATTAGAATAGCTTAAATTGTGCATTTGAACTCAGTTACAGGCTTGTAATGGGTCCTGTGAACTGGGAACAATGCAAATATGAAAGTGTTATGCTTATGATGGTCTTTTGTGAACTGCGTGTAGCTATAGTTTCACCATTGCAGTTTGCTGGCATTTATATCTGCTCGCACTTGACTTGCACAAGTAGAACTGATTAAATAAGTTACAAAAGGAGCAGAAAACACCTGTGAAAAGGCTTTTTGCTAAGGAAAGCGGGGAATGGAACAGAGAGTTTAACACTCCTTACATAGGAAAGTAATATGGATCAATTTCCACTTGTGCATTTGGCCGTTCTGACAGGTCTTTTTGTGCACTTTGTATACTAATACTGATTTGACAGTACTGTAAGGCTTAATCTTTTATTCTAGGTGCACATCACTTTCGTGGAAGTCCTATATTTATTTTTCTTTTTCTATCTGGAAATTCCTGAGTTACCTTACAGAAAGATGAGAAATTTCAAATGCGCTGATGCCGAAAGACATAACAGCAGATGTGGGTTTGGCTCAAAAAGTAAAGAAAAAAAAAAAAAAACAACTTGCCTAGACATCTCTGTGAGGAATTGTTGAGTATGGTTTGGTGGAGTGACATCTAATTTAAGGCATCAAAGTCTATTATTGAAGCTGGCCCCAAGTGACTTATATAAGTCTGTCTGTCATCTCCCATTAGCATGTGCTGGTTGCAAAAGGATGTGGGAACCAACAGTGGGTTAAAAATGAAATGAACCTTGGATGTAATGCAAAGGAAATGCCTCCAACTACCAGAGGGTTCTTCCACAGCAAATCAAAGCCCCTCTTTCCCACTCCCAAAATGTATGTTTTGTAGCCATGGGCTTATGTCATTATTATAAACTTGATTTTTATTTTATTTTTTTAATGCATACAACTTTAACAACAATTCTTTATAGAAAGATCTTTCTTTAGAGCTCAGAAAAGAGCTTACAAAGCTCAGTCAATAGCTGTTTTGGTTTTTTTTTATTGATGCTTTGAAATTATTTGTGTGTCTCAACATAAAGTGAACTCTCAACATTGTCACAAAAGTTTGAGACATCACTGTATCCAAAACTAATAACACATTCCAGTAAAGATTTAGGAGAAAAATCTTCTCAGATTTGCTTCATAGTAATCTTTTCACAGAAAATGCTATGTGTCTTTTCATAGCATTTAATCTTTAGAGATTTCAAGCAGAAACATTTAACAATATTCTTAGCAATATATTCTAGAAATTCAATTGTACATATTCAGTAGGGTAATAAAACAAATCCTGAGAATACATGGTGCTAAAAGTCTTCTTTCTACTTATAGTAAAAAGCATCCATCAAGTCATTGACGTCTTCTTCCCCTTCAGTTGAAGTGTGGTGAACCATTTGTTAAAGTGCCAAGAAACATTTTAGAAATCAAAGGTAAAGACAAGAAGGTCATTCATGCCTATTTACTCCCTACTGAAATGAATACCAAAGAATGTTATCTGTCATGAAATTCCACTTTTGTCCACTTCTTTAAAAAGACAAATGGAGAAAATAAGAGAACAGACAAAATTTAGAAATAGAATAAAAATCTGTGTTCACATCTATATATATATAAATAAAAATACAATATAAATATATTTGTTGAACATATAGAGAACCATGCACAAACATGCTGTATATCAAAGAATATAGTATATAGTATGTATCATAGGAAACACATTTAAAAAATAAATCAGTATTTGTCTTCATAATGATAAGCCAGATCAGAAGTCATCCTTTTCCTTGCCTCTAGACTGTATTCTGAAGTCTGAGTTTGGTTTTGTCTATCAAATATACAGAAATAGAGGTGTGGTCACATATTGCTAGCACTTACAGCTGCACTGATATTTGTGGTGCATTGTTTGGCACTACAAGTTTGTTTTAACAATATTATGATTGAGAAAGCAAAATCCCTGAGAATTCATTAAAATTTAGATTTTTTTTTTTCAGGATCTTGCAAAAGAAACATTTTAATCCCTTTTGTTAAAAAATGAAAAAAAAAATTTTGTTTGAATTGAGCCTGAAATCACCAACTGTTCTATCCTAATATTTCTTTTTCGGCTCCAGATAAACTACTAATGGATAATTTATTTAATAATTTGGCAGTGTTATTTTTTCTTATGATTGTTCATGATTTTTCTTGTTACTGCTCCTGTCTGTTCCTTAATCTGCTAGACATCATTTCTTTCTTACTGAATACCCACCAAATGCTGGCTCATCCGTCCAGCAGCATTATTTGTAGTATTACAGGCATTTTAATCTTGTCATGAGCTGTTCAAGAGGTAATATTCTTAAATATTAAAATGTCATTGCATTCTTGATGTTGGCTTTTTGATTCATACTTGTAGATGCTCAAAAGGATTGCCTTAGGCACATCTGTGTTAAAAAAAAAAAAAATTAAACAAAAAAAAGAAGATTCACCTGTTACTCCTGCAGAGCTGCTGTGTGCTATACCTACAAGATGTAGTATTTTCAAAAAGATAAAATAATTCATAAATATAGACAGGAATAATGTTCATTCTTTATCTTTTATTAGATTAGCTTAAAAACACCCTAGTAAACAGGATGTTGAATACTGAGACCCTCTGAATACACACTTAATCAGCTTAATCAATCTGCTGAGAGGTGAGTAGGCATACAGACAGAATCATGCGATGAGTTTAATGATGGCACATAAAAACTAACAGAAATGAAAATAAATCAGCCCAAGACAGTAACATATTAATAGCATTCTTGTCTACTGGGGAATGTTCTCTAGTCTTCAGAGATTAAAACTATTAGTGTTATTGTAAACTAAAAACTAAGAAGACCTGATACATTTGGTGCACTGTAGTTGGTAGTATTTTATTTCCCAGATCCCTTCTCCTTAAAATTCTCAAAGTCTTCAGCTTAAAAAGTCACTTTACAAATCTCTCAAGTTACAGAGAAACCACAGCTGAGGAACATGTGTTAGCTCAATGTGGCAATGAGAAATAACTGGGTTTGTAGTTTATACATTTACACTGTCAGGTTCCACAATGGACCTCTGCTGCATTGATGCACTGTATAATGTACTACTTGCATGGGAAAACAAATAAAAAAGTACTAGACTGCTTACTATCAATTGATGCTAATAGGTCATGTGGTCAATGCAAAACCAAAAAAGAGGAAAATAAAATAAAATTTATAATGTGAAAGGATGTGGTTGATGACAAATGTGGTTTGGACTCAGAACTCAGAAGATTTTGTAAAAACAAGAAATTCACAAAGGTTTAAGAAGAGACTAGAAGTGCTCATGGAAAAAAAAAAAAAAAAAAAAAACAACAGGTTTTTGTGTATGTAGAACCTGTGGCTGTTTCAGCAATTCCTTGAGCAAGAATGATTTGACAGTTTAAGATGTGATGTTAAATCTTATTCAAATTTTTGTGCATAATAGCTGATAATAACTTTTTGCCAGCACACAAAGAAAGAAGTGCTAACCTGGATTTAGAGGACTGCAGGCTTCTTTTTATTTGATCTCTAAATCAATCAAAGTTTGCTATTTTGACTTTATGCATTTGCTGTTGAGAATTGTATGGTTAATTCCTAGTAGAAATCTGCTGGTAATGCAATAATTTGTATTGTGTGAAAAGTGCTGATATTCAATACAGAGAAGCCATCAGTGATCACATCTAAACAAAAAGAAGCTGAGAAATAGTAAATAACTTAAAGAAAACTTTGAAGTTATTTAAAGTAAATAACTTAATGAAAATTTATTGCTACCTTTGCCATTTGTATCTAAGCAGCCTACTTTTCAGACAAAAATATGAATTTTCATTTACTAGCATGTTTACAGTAAAGTTTGTGATAGGTACGCAGGTAAATACGGATATGTAAAGTACTTCAGATTTCAAATAAGTATGTTCCTCATAAAAAGCTTTAATATGGAGTATAGAGTTAGAAGCTGTGGTATGGTTATTGGAAGGGTCTTCACATTATAAAAGTCTTTTCCTAAAGTCAACAATGACAGCCATCTAAAAGAAACTTTTATGAGTTGCACATACTTAAGTGGAGTTTTAGATACTGTAGGAGTGTTGTCAAGTGCAGATGGTTTAGGTAATAGTTACATTAATGATTCTGTGACTGCCTTTCAAAATCTTCATGTGGCTGATTGTCTTGAAACACTTTCCGTGTCCCTCAGAGAGCTGGGAGTAAGGGAAGATGAGGCAGGACAAGAAATTCTGCTGGCTTCCAGGGCCCTGCTGCTCCAGGGCTAGACAGAGTTTAGGCTGTTTAGTAGCTTTATCACAGGGGGACTTGGCAGTTTCAGCCTTGGCTGTCTTCCTTGGCTAACATGCATTAGGGCCACCACTGTGCACAGCAAATGACAGGTAGGATCAGGGATATGCAAGGAACTTTGGGATTATCCTCTGGTCTCACACTGTTTTCTGCACTAATCAAGAAACAAATTGCTATTTTAGCCAACTGCGCTGCCCGAGATTCAAGGACACCTGAAATGCATTGCAAATAGTAAACACAATAAAAAACATAACAAAAGTCATTGGGGTTTTTGGCCCTGTTACTTACCTTTTAATAAAAGAGTCCCCACAGACCGAGAACCCTCAGCTAAATATTACAGCTTTTTAAAATCCCATTGTTTGGCAATCAACCCATTTTTTTCTGAAACAGATTAGAATCTAGTAAAAATTCAGTGCCACGGGTGTGGACCACGGGCTCTTACTGCCTGTGTGGTAGGCGAGGACAGCAGGCTCTATCTGCCCCCAGCAGGCCCCTCTTGCCTGCCCTCTGTGGTGGGAGAATGAAGACAATCAATATGGTCGTTCATCAAACTCAATTTATTCATCTGAGGGTTTTAGTTATATACTCTATGCAGATACACTTGCTAATATATGATTGGCTACTTTTGTCTACTAGTTGATATATGATTGGTTACGTGATGGGTATATGCTTGGTTACAGCTTAAAAGTTACAGTTGCATTTTACCCCCCTTTGTGGTTTCTTCTTCTGGCTTTATGTTGCAAGCTGGTTTCAAAACTTGCAGCTGTGTTCCAAGGTTACAGTTATCAGTTCCTCCCTGTATATCTTCTTCAGCAATTTTCTGTGCCAACTTGCTTGGACTTCTGCACGTACACGTCCTTTAGTAACCTCCAGACAAGGCCGCAAAGCCTTTGGTTCACTACTGCTGGGCCTCTTGCATCCATTGGCCTATGGTTTTATTGTGTCCGTTTTCTAACAGCCATTCCCCAACAATTCAGGTACGTGAAACACAACAAAATGCAAGCTCTATTGCCTTGGTGGAACGTTATGCTAACATAGCGTGGTCAGTGCTAGATTGCTTTGGTGTCTAAGCCAATAAGTCTGAGTTTCCTCAGGCTGCACATGACCTTTGCCCTGTGGGCAAGCACTGATTGATGACTTTTTACAAACTGCAACAAGTATTTCCTTCAGGAAAACAATAATTTTGAAAACCCTCACATGCTCTATGGCAGTTGGTCATCGTTATTCTAGCAGAAATCCAGCCTTTCATGAAACCTTTAATCAGATATTTAAAAATGAAAACACTGTTCAGTGAACATCGTTCAGTGCCCTTTCATAAGTGATACTACACCAGTGAATGCATTTCATATACATTTGTGTTCTCTTTACCCTTGTACACACTCAACACAGAAATTCAACTCTTTCCTTGTTTTCTCTCCCAATTCTCTCCAGCCCAACTGCCGCGTAACCACATTCTTCTCATGTGTTGTGCCCTGTTATTTCCTACCATAGCAACCGGGTATTGAATACCGAGGAGATGGACCAGGTCCACCCTCAATATAACACTGCGGGGAGAATGGCGGAGAGCCCCAGGTTCATAGAAACAAGATAAGTGAGGCAATGGGTTGGGCTCTGAAGGGCACAGAATACCACCCAAAACTGATAGAATTAGTGGAAATGGACACTGAACTGTAGGGCTTCAAGAATCATGGAAAAAGCCTCCAATCCTTCTGCCTTCCCCACGGCAGAGTCAATAACACTTTCTAACAGCCGTCCTGACAGATGGATTTCTAACCTATTCCAAAGACTTTCCATGGTTGTGATTCCCAGGCAATGTATTTCAGTATTTAGTTGCTCTTGCAATTTAAAAAGTTACTTGCTGTCTTTTGTGGATATAGTTTTATGCAGTTTGTTTTTCATGCAACTACATTAGTTGTTATGATATACATACATATTTGTGAGGAGTGTTTTTATACATATATATCTGTTTATAAATAGTTTATTTGACCTTTTGTTACAGCATGTTTCAAATATTTCCTGTGCATTCCATTTTGCATTTGGAATCAGGAAAAGTTCATGATTTAGGGCAACTTATGTCTTAATATTCCTTCTTCATAATGAGGGGTTTTTTTGGTTTGCTGTGTTGGTGGTGTATTGGGGGTTTTTTAATGTTTACTTTCTTAATATTTTTCTGTTTGCTTCTTTGGTTTCTTTTATTTTTGTTATTGCCTTGTTTGTTTGTTTTTGTTGTGGGGTTTGTTTTTTTCTTAAGATATTACTAACTTTCCTTAACTCCTTTATACCTTAGATAAGTTTTCCTTGAAAATTTACCACCCGTTCTGTAAGTTTATTGAAAACATCATTGCTAAAGTGAAGTTTATTGTTTTTATTTCTTTCTTAGTACTTTTTCCTATTCCAATCATCATGAGATAATATTTCATGGTCACTGTCACCCCAGTTGTCAAATTATGTCTTGATATTCTCATTGGGTTACCCCCAAAAGTAAGAACTAAATAAAAGGGTCATTCCTTCTTACAGTTTGTAGACTTACTGTATCAAGGGATCATGTAGTAGTAAAAAAGTTTAAAAGACAAGCTAGGTAAAGGTTTTTATTTCCCTCCCACCTCCCCCCCCCCGCCCCTGGCCCATGTCATGATAGTTACAATTTTGTCTTCTTACCAAGACTCATATGGATTTTGCCAGTTTTTCACAGAAAACCTTATACTCAGTAAAATAAATTAATAAGGATACAAGATGTTAGATTTGATTTCAATAACATCAGTATACAAAATTTGATAATATTAGTCTTGTCAAGTCTGATAAGTAAAATTGACTCAAAATGGAAATACAGACATTTATGATGATTCAGTATCACATTGAATATTTTTCTAATCTCCTTGAGCAAAGGCAGCTGATTTTCATGTGTTCCAAACCTTTGGAGGTAATTATTTTATTTATTTTTTTTAACATTATCTGTAAATTAACTATATTGTGTAAACTAAATAAATATTATTCAGAGCAGCTCTATTACCATCTGATTTTGAACTTAAACTTGAATGACATGCTGTAAGCAGTAAGAACTAGATCACATGAGAACCAATTAATTTGCATTATCAAGAAGTCTGTAAAAATAATTACTAAAGCAGAAGTCTTTAAGTTCTGAATCATTGAACTACCTGGAACACAAGCAGCAGGCAGCAGGAATTCTATAAACCAGGAATTTTGCCAGACCTTCTCAGGCTGAAGTCCAAATTTGTATTTTTTTTTTAACCCAGACAGATTTTTCATATTGAACCAAGGAAACTGTAGCCCAGCAGTGTCCTAGGAGCCCTTGCATACACTTCATTGCGAGTGAATGTCTGTTGGTTTGGGGTTTTTTAATGGTGTCTATATTTGATACCAGAAAAAATGTACATTACCAGGCTGACAGAAAATAAGATGTGAAAATACTGGAAATGGTGCTTGCATAACACAATTTATGATGTGATATGCATAACATACAAACTGAGATTTTGGTACTGTAAAAGTTTGTATATGTTATTAGCATTATGTACATGAGTAATTCCTGAAGTATTTGATCCACAATTCTCACTCATGTCACTATTATTTGAACATTTATGACTGCAAGTCTCAATTTGCTTATCAGAAGGAATGAAAGCACAATAACTTCTATATGTCTATAAGAAAAACATTACTGTTTGTTTATTATAATGTTCCCGTGAGCATGTTTTTTTTATAATGCCACAGTTTTCTTCATTTGACAGTCTCATCTCAGCACACTGACACATTTTGAGTCCATGGTTTAGACTTAGCTGTCACTGGGGTTCTTTATCCATTTTGCTGAAATTCCAGAATAGTCCCTGAACCAAAATGTAATCATTCTTTTTATTAGCAGACCTACAGTTGTTTCGTAAAGTCGTCAAAACAGAGTAGGTGATTACAGTTCTCTTTAGATGGAGGTGAGAAAAGGGAAATCATGCAAGAGCAAATAAGAGAAAGAAGAAGAATCTATATGCAGCATGACCTTAGCACGTATATCATGATGGCTGAAATTGTCCTGACATGATAAATGGGCAACGGCTAGCCTGCTCTGCCATGACTTCTGGGGCAGAGGTCACTCATGCCGTAATGACTGGGACAGTGCTACGCAGTTATAACCAGGAAAAAGAAAAAGAATGAAACCCATTGCTAATGTGTTTGTAACCATCCTGTAAAAAAAGGAACACTTTGATCACTTACTGCAACTGAATATGTTTGAAAGCTTTTAATGTTTGTTTTAATAAAACTATGGAGTAAAAAAAAAAAAAATAAATCTTTAAATGAAAGCCAAACATGATCCACCAAAAGCGAGCCAAGTTGTTGAGATATATAGCTGCTGTCTTCTGAAGATGCTTCTGAAATAATTAACCAGAGACAGAAAAGAAATAGATGAGTGATGACTTAGTCCAGTGAAGATGATTTGCAGGGCACACATGGCCACGTATACTGGCAGCGTTCCCATGCTTGAATTAATCAAGTATTCAGTATAACCCTACCTGTAAACATGATTTAAATGCAGATTTTCTTACCCGTGGGAGAAAAGTGGGGTCCCTTGTGGATGTTTGAGTTTGTATGTGTGTGCTTATAATAGATGGATAAAGATGTACAGAATGCTGAATAGCATCGAAAATATTTTTGCCAGAATAGTGTAATTTGCTGTCCACAGGTTCTTGTAACAAAGCTCATTTCAAATACCTGAATTATGGAGACTTCTTACCCAGAACTACATTCCAACAGGTGTTGTGGATCAGATAAAATGGTTTAATTACTACTCTTTCAAGTGGTGGCGGGGAAGTGTCAGGGAGTAGCGGTCTGTACGATTCCTGCTGGGGATGATGCCTGTGATGTGAGGAGGTCCTTCAGAAGGTGTAATGTGACTCATGTGTCTCCTTCCTGTGACTACTAAAACAAAACCCAGGGGAAAGTTTCAAAGCAACTGTCCTTAAAGGTGAAATAGTACTGTTCTCTGATAACGTCTGTCAGATTGCAAATAGAAAGCCAGTAGTCCTGGCCTGGTTTGATGATGATGAGCATGCCCAAAGGAGAAGCACTGGTCAGGTCCTTGTGGTATATTCAATTCAGGGTTTTCTGCATATGGAAGCAGCAGGAGATGAAATAAGCCTTGTTCAAGCTGAGGTATGGTTTTCATGCAGTTTGAAATAAGTATCTTTAAAACATTACATCTAGTCAGGGCATCTCTGGCAAATACAGGTTATCCGTGGATGGGAGAGCAGTCTCCTCCTCTCTCTGACTTATATTCTTTTATTTAATTACAGGAGTGTTTTGTTTGTTTGTTTTGTTGCTGTTTTCACGTTCTCACAGTGTGTTAAATACTAGTGACTTATAAAGGAATAAGTTCATGGGCACACTGACGCAATCTGCCTAGCCCTCTTCAATTGGTGAAAGTTTGGAGTACTTAGTCCTTCAGTAGCTATAGAAACAGTCATTGCTTAAAAAGTTATGTGTTTAACTGCTCACACCAAAAAAGGCAGCTTGTCCATTTTCTTTTTCACTGGAATCTCTTTTGGTGAGCCTCTGCCAGTTGCTGGAGGGCTGGGAGCATTGCCCAGCAGCAGCACAGGCTACACTGTTCTTTTGCACAAGCTGTGGCAGGTCCATGTGAAATGGTGACTTTCCAGCAGCCCTGGCAGGTCTCTTTCATGGTGAAATCTGTTAGTTTGTGGAATTGTCTTTCTAGCTTCATTCCTTGGGAATACTTAAAACAAGGCCGTGAAAGACGTTGTGAAATAGAGTCTGGAGCCCTTGTTAATTTTATGGCCAGTAATTTAATAATGTTGATTTATTGTTGTTGTTAATATTATGATGATTATTTTATGATTATTTTATGATTATTTTATTATTATTTAAAGCATCAACAAGCCTAGATAGAACAGGAGTACTCCTAGGGCTTAGGATTACTCCATGCATTGGGACTGGGGCCCAACAGTGGCTGTGGCTGTGAAGAGCAGGGCAGGGCGGATGTTCTCTGGCTGTTCAACCCCCCAGTTCCGCTGCCTTGGTAGCAGGCTGCAGAAAACCTGCCTATGTACAGTCTCACCTGTAGGACTTGGGCATGGGAATTTTGATGAAGCTCAGGTCCACCCTAGCAGGTCCTTTATCCATGTGGTAGATAAGTCTTTCCTGTGTGAAGGCCATACTTGGCTGTCAGTGGGAACTTTCCCAGCAACTGCATCTGTGTTGTCTGTGTTTAGGTCTGAGGCTCCTTGTCAGACCTCCCTGCCCTGCAGGCAGTGAACCTTTCAGGATACTGTAAGTAAAGATACAAAGCATGCCCTATGGGTTGGTGTATGCAGTACAGACATTTAGTGTTTGGAGCAGTGCAGTGTCAGTCGCTGAAATAATAGTTCTATTGACATATTAAATTTTACTGAATTAAGATAATTTTTAGAATTTAGATTATTTAGCTGATGGACTGAGTAAAAGCCACGGCCTCTAGCAATAGACGTGCATAATCGTCTTTCAGATAAATCTTTTCCTTCAGTTTGTGAACTGGAAATCACTGGAGGCTGGGAGGGTGTTCTGGAAAGATGCCACAGCGTGCTTGCCATGTGCTAGCACTCTTCCCCAGGCATTAGCTTTTGGCCACTGCTTTAAATCAGATACTGAGCTAGACAAACTTTTTGATTTTACGAAGTACTTCCTTCTGAATAATCTTAAGCAATAAACAGAATAAAAAGAACCCTGGCAATTTCTTAGGTAAATTAATGTCAAAGATACTAATGTTTTTATGTCAATTTACATGCACTGCCTCTTCGCTCTGGTCTGTTTAATTCAGTCTACACATATACATCAGGCACTGCTGCTACATAAAGAAAACCACCCAAAAGAAAATGAGGCCACTTTCTAGTGCAGTACCTTTTGTTCTGTTTTGTTTTGATGGGTGTTTTTTCTGGTTTTTCTTCTCCCCCCATTCCCCACCCATTCCTCCCCTAGGATCTGTCAAATATTATCAAAGATTCTCAAGTCAGTTCTGGACTTTTATCCCTTCTGAAAATAAATTTCAAATTCTCTCATTCCTAGTGTCTACAGATATGCTCTTTTAAAAATATATAAATAAATAGAATCTTCCTCTTAAAATTTTATTAGGCAACCACACGTTACTGTTTTGAGATTTTGGTTTTGTTACTGATATTTATTATTACAGTCTGCTTTGAGTTATCTATGACAGCTTATCTAGGCTGCAAAAATACAGCCCAGGTTGATGACACTGAGGTTGATGCCTGGAACCCAGATTATTGGCTCAGTCCTTGCACTCAACAAATACAATTATACTTTTCCTACAAAGTTGTTGTCCAAGAGCAGGCAACAGGTTTTGCTCAGAAATGAATATAAACTAATATACCCACTGAGATGTGAGTTGCACTGTGAATTGCACACATGACCATCTGAGATCTCCCTTCCCCTGTTCCTGACTCAATGAAGCTGGAGGTGTGTAGAAGCAGCATTCCCATGTCTGGCTGCAACACTCCTTAATGTTACTGATTCCAGGAACACTTGTCATTTGGGCTGTTGCCCTGTTCTTTGACAAGGAGACAGCTCACATGCCAGTTTATGCCAGTACCAGTAAACCTGTCTCCTCCCTAAACACTCATCTTGGCGAATCGCAGACCAAAAGTACCATGTTCTCTGTTGATACGTGGTCAAACAAAGAGAAATCTTTTTTGTTCTGCCTCAGGACAGACCAGGTTTCATCTGGAGTGATCCAGCCTGAGCTTATTTCTGTCTTCTGCTCCTCTGCATGTTTCTATTCCAGATGCCCAACATTATTGTATATACTAGAGAGGTGGCAGTATTTATGTTACTGTTAGATGACTGGAGTGCTTTCTTAAAGGTGTGAATAATTTTTAATATAAGGAAGAGACATAACTAAGGAAAAAGTGGGATCAGGACAGAATTAAAGCAAAATACATGCTTTGGCATATTATTCAAAGTCACCCTTAGTATAGAGTTGAAGCTTTAATAAACATTGTTCTAGGGAACTTTTTAAAAATGCATCATGATTGCAGAGTAGAAAGAGGATGTAGAAAGACTTTTTCTAGGTGAGGACTAGAGGAGAGACTATAGAGACTCTGAAAGACTGTTGATCTACAGGGGGCTTTTTTCTTAAACTCAGGAGATAGGGGGGCTCCAGACTTCAAATGGAGCCCATGAACATGAAAGAGTTTTTCCCTACACTTCAACAGAAGTCTTTTTCTTATGATATGCTTTTCTGATGTTTTGATATGGTAGGGAATTTTGGTGGTTGCTGTGTGTGATTTCTGTGCATGTGTAATTTCCTCAAGCTTAATGGCTTTGTTTAATGGCATACATAATTCTGTCAGGTTTTTGTAAGTCTTCTCATGTTTAGAAGACATTTTCAGTTTGGCTGGTGTAAGAAACCATCATATTGGAGCACAACTGAAATTTATGCTGAAGGTCTGTTCTGACACCTGAGGTTTTCTTTGCACTTTTAAACAGATTTGAGCCTGTAAGAGTCCAGTGGTTAGATTTTTCAAATTACTGCTGACCGTTCTTCATACTGATAATAATAGAGGGTTTTTTTTTAATTTAAACAATTCTGAATGAAAATCACACCTTATTCAGATCCCAAACTGCATGGGACAGCTTTTACCTACCATTCCATGTACATGCAATGTAAAATTACTACTAATGGGCTTAATAGTAGCCTGTCTTCCATATATTTTTTGATAAATATGCCTTGAAAGTGATACATTTTGTTTAAATGTTGCAAACTGATGCCAGGCACACAGAGATTTCAATGAATTTATTATTTATTGATGTTTACATTAAGAAATAAACAAGACATCACCATAAAAGCAGTATTTTAGAAAAATAATTCTGAAGTAAAAAGAGCCCTGATACTTAGCATTCTGACTGATAAAAATTGTAACCTTCACTCTATTCTGAGAGGTTAATACTGTCATGTGCAAGCCCCCTTATATACCTTATATAACAAAATAGCTGTCACTATTGCATATGGAATTAGGTACGTGGTGATTATATAAAATGAACATTCTTCTAATCCTAAATGTGAAAAGCTGACCTTTTAAAAACACTTTAGCAACTTTTAGTGTTATCATAAATCTTACCAATCCTTTAATGTTGCAGATTTTTTGGGTGCATATATTACAATAGTACTTCTACAAGTCAACTTTTGTTGCAGGGAAATTTGGGCCTGGGGCCAGGTAGAGCTTTGGAGAGCTTTTAAGTTTGAGAGCCTGTTTCACAGCTGGAAAGCTCCCCAAAGTGAAGTGATCCCAGAAGAATATGTTTCCCATTACCCAAATCTCTACCAAATCATGCCTTGTAGCTCTAAAATAATTAAGACTTTGGAAGCCCCAAGAGGTCTTTTTTGATCCATGAATGAAGTTACCCTAGGTTCAAATAACTGAAACCTGACTCCCTCTTAACCAGTGAAACACAAAACCCCTCCTTTTTTCATTGTAACATAAAGAGAATGCTCAAAAATGTTAGAGCCTTTACACTTTAATGGATTCAACCTCAGGACATGTCAAGAGTTTTGATTGCAATTGTTGAAGACCAGGTTGAGGTGTCTGTGCAAGTCCCCAGGGCAGAAGGAAGAGCTGATCTATAAAATATGATGTAAAAGACACATTGCTTTATTTTGAAGTGTGAATGATGATGAAATTGATAACATCAGAAGAACTTTTTGAGTGCTTCTGCAGTCTGAACATGCCTAAGTCTGGTGGGAACCAAGACAAAGTTCCCTGTTCATACCACCAATTCCAGCAGGCTTTTATAGAATACTGTCATGACTGGTTCAAGCTCCCTTCGAGATGCAGCAGCAGTTGTTTTGTTATGGTGTGCATGCTGTTGGGACTTCTCCCTCTCTCCTCTGAAGTGTGCTAGATTAACGAAGATGGAAGTTGTTCAGGAAGCAGAAGAACCAGATGGAATTCTGTTCTTTTTTTTTTTTTTTTTGAGACAAGTACACATCTTCCACCTTCCAGAGCAGTACCCAAATCACAGAATTTATTTTATCTGGTGAATATACTTTTAATACAAAGTTTCACACTGAAGTTGCATAAAAAGCAAGTCTGTGGTGTGTAGAGTCATGTTTGCCTTTTTTGCCAGATACTTTCTCTCATTTCTTAAGTCTTTTATTCTGTTCCTGTAGTGGTATAATTTAAGTAGGAGTGAAAGAGTATTTTGCCTTTATCAGCATAGATTTTAGTATGGCAGTTTTGGAGCACACAAAAGAATGGATGTGTGTGTGAGCTCCCTTGAACTAAAGAGAAAATTGAAGTAATTTTCCTAAACATTTTATCTCATGACTTTCTAATAGATTAATTTTTTGGAGGATAACTTTGTAAAAGCTCGGTATAGATATCGCCACCTGCTTCTCTGCCTACATTTTTTAGAGTAAATCTTGCTCAGCTCTTTGAGGGATCTCGTTTTTGAGTGCCTTCCCTAGGAAACAAGCTTGAATTGCTGACTCTGGAGATAAACTCATCATCACTCAGGTCCAGAAGTGTTCAGCTGCAGTATAAATGGAAGCACTTATTCTCTGTGGAGAAAAGCTAGTTCCTAGTTTGGTGTCCTAGCTCTTTTGGACCTCCTTTTGAACATCTTTATTTTCCCTTTACCTTTATAAGGTGTCTAAGCATCTGTGTCGACTGAGTGGAATCTGGGTTGCAATTTCTTAACAGGTGCCTAAAGTTTAGACATTGCACTGTGGGTCCTGCTGTCGGCTACATTTGAACCTGTGACCCAGAGATGTGAAGTTCTATGTTATATTTCCTGTCTTTTGAGTCATCCAGCTCCACCAAACATATTCTTACTGTTACTAAGAATGTACTGTGCATTGCCTGCTGACAGGTTAAACTCTCATTGTCCAACTGCTTCACATGTTACCAAGATTTGCATATCAGACCTGATAGTGTTATTCTTTTGTGCTTAATGCTAGTCTTATGCTTAAATTTCAGGATTAAAGTGTTCCAGGGAAAAAACAGCTGCAATATAATTATATTTATTGTTACAGTCTCTAATTTTTCTATTAGTCACTTTTAAAATTGGGGGCCAGATCTCAGCTGGCGTGAATTCCTTTAATAAGTTCCTTTCATAATAAATTATTCTTCTTCTTTAATGTTGAAAAGAAGTGCATTGATTTCAAATTCCATGGATTAAATTTGACTTAAGCTTTTCATCAGTTGCATTGGTCATATTTAACAAAAGACCTACACAGAAAATGTTTATAAGGACTGGCTATTAAGCATGCTGTTTCCTGTATTGTAGATAGCAGGCATTGTTAGTAAGCAGCCAATTGTATTTTATTTTACTTTAATGTTACCACATGGGAAGGCTGGCAATTAAAATCTCTCATGTGCTCATTTTTCAGGAACAGTGTGTTGTATTTATACTGATATTAGAAATATTTATGCATGCAGCTATTGGCAAATAAGAGTGTTTGCTTTTTTAAAAAGAAAAAGATCAGTTGAATCAGTTGTTTCTGAAAGAGAATGATTAATCATGCTTTCTATATGCTGAGTTAGAAGAATTTAATTTATAATTTGAAGAGTTTTATGAATAATACAGAATGCCGATGAATAGCATTCCTAAATAGAGTTGGATTAACATCTTGCTACTTTCATAATTATATGAGACAATATTTGGATTATTTATTGCTTGAAGTTTGATAATCAGCAGTTCTAGTATATTTTTAAGAGCAATATTTGTCTGAGAAGGGACAAAGAAGCAGCATATTCTTTGATCCAGGATGGAAATGGCTTGGTTATCCGAATGTTTATTTTAATTTTCTTCTTTTGTTCCTTCCTCTTTCTCCACTGTTTAGTCTTTCATGCCTACCTGAACAAACACACTTTCACTTCCACAACCAATATTTCATTCTGACTTTCAGCACCATTCATATTCCTTGCATTCCTTTTTAGCAATACACACTCGCTCACTCTTATAAAACACATGCATTGCGGTTAGGCGGCAGAGGTCAGCGCTACTCTTGTGTCACAGGTCAAACAAGATCACTTACATTCTTTATCAGGGTCATTTCTTCTCTCTGGGTGGGATATGAACTTTTCTTTTTCTTGGAGAGGAAACAGCCCAGATGTTCACCATTCCTTGTTCAGAATTTCTGTTGCATGGTTTGCCATCATAGAATCATAGAATAGTTAGGGTTGGAAAGGACCTTAAGATCATCTAGTTCCAACCCCCCTGCCAGGGGCAGGGACACCTCCCACTAAACCATGCCACCCAAGGCTATGTCCAACCTGGCCTTGAACACCACCAGTGATGAAGCATTCACAACTTCCCTGGGCAACCCATTCCAGTGCCTCACCACCCTTACAGTCAAGAATTTCTTCTTCATGTCCAATCTAAACTTCCCCTGTTTAAGTTTGAACCCCTTACCCCTTGTCCTCTCACTACACTCCCTAATGAAGAGTCCCTCCCCAGCATCCCTATAGGCCCCCTTCAGATATTGGAAGGCTGCTACGAGGTCTCCACGCAGCCTTCTCTTCTCCAGGCTGAACAGCCCCAACTGTCTCGTCCTATCTTCATACGGGAGGTGCTCCAGTCCCCTGATCATCCTTGTGGCCCTCCTTTGGACTTGTTCCAGCAGTTCCATGTCCTTTTTATGTTGAGGACACCGGAACTGCACACCTTTCATGTAAACTTCCAGAACAACAAGGCATGAATCACCCATAACATGCTCTACTGGTTATGTTCAATATTCTGACAGCAAAGTAACTGCACAGTGTATTTAAATACACTTGTGATGTATGTAAAAAGTTAATTCAATTTTTTTAAAGCTACATTTTAAGATACCTCCAATATTACTGATATTTATAAAATGCTTAAAGTGTTTATTTCTGGATTTTAGTAGAGGCATGTATTTTTTTTCTGTTGCATATGCTTTCACACTTCTTAATGTAACTTGACTTAATATTATAAATATTTGTTTTTTTTTCAATGTTTGTGCAATGTAATAACATTTAAATGGAATTTTTCCAGTTAAAAACATTTGCATCTTTTGTGATAATTTTTCTCTAGCTAAAAATAATTTCTCTTGCCACTTTGTCAGCTGCAGAAAGGCAATGTTACTAGTATTTTGTATTATTCATGCATTTTATTGATCCTAAAGGAAAGAGGATATTAATTATACTTTCACCACTGAGTATTCCTCTTTCATGGATGAATGAAGTAACATGTAAGAAGTTCTGTTACTAATCTTCCCATTCATTACTGACTTATTGCCAGGATATTTCAGCAACATGCCACTTCCAGGTAGTTTTATGTCATAAGCATTTCCTAGAAGATATGTCATTCTCTGTTCTGTTTACTCCATGCTTAACCTTTTTGTTCCTAAAAGTTGGAATATGAAATCAATATGGAGGGAAAAAATAAATAATAAAAGCTACAATAAACCTTTATTAAAAAGTTTCAACATTTCAGATGCTTTTAAAAACGCTTTTTAAAAAGTGATTTTGTTGGTTTTGCTCCAGTCCCAGTAGGTGTTCCTTGCTATTGTGCTCACTTGCTTCAGAAAAAATCATTTCTCATTTGTTTTGAGGCATCAGTACAACAAGCAAGCCTTTTGGGTTCTCTCTTGAGTGCCTGTGTCCTAAAGCTGTCTACACTAGAAAGCAGTACAGCACAACAGAAACTGATCTCTAGAGCAAACTGATTGGCAGACATTAGCCCACACTACATGTTTTGCTTTGGCCTGGCTGTAGCCTGGACCGTGGATTGAAAGCCTAATGGCAGCTGCAGAGCATTAGGAGTGCTGCCAGAGGGCATCATCCAGTTGTGTTTCACCTCAGAGGAATCTAGTTCTAACACTGCAGAGCTGCAATATGGGGATGACCAGGAGATTTACTTTTAGAATACACTAACCTCAAATAAAGCACAGTGGTTAATGCATTCTTTGAACCTGTCATGGGTTCAGCAGTAGCAGTCATTTTTCTCCTTCTTGGTAGCTGGTGCAGCACTGTGTTTTTGACTTTTGGCCTGGGAGCAGTGCTGATAACACCGCTGTTTCGATTACGGCTTAGTGATGTTTTGGTCTGACCAAGGACTTTCTGAGCCTCATGCTCTGCCAGGGAGGAGGGGAAGCCGGGAGGAGGCAGAGAAAGGACACCTGACCCAAACTGACCAAAGAGGTTATTCCATACCACAGCATGTCATGCCCAGGATGTAAAAACAGAGAGCAGAGACCTGGAAGGGTGGGGATGCACTGCTGGGTCGGGCTTGGTATTGGGCTGGGTGAGCAATTGTATTCTTTCCTTGTATTTGCCTTGTCATTATTATTATTGGTGGTAGCAGTAGTGGTCTTGTGTTATATTTTAGTTACTAAACTGTTCTTATCTCAACCTGTGGGAGTTGCATTCTTCTGATTCTCCTCCCCATCGCCCCGGGAGTGGGGGGTAAGAAAGAGAGGGGAGTGAGTGAGAGAGCAAAATTGCGTGGCTGACTAGACTTGAACCACAACAGAACCTTACCATCTTCCTAAATATAGTAGAAATTACAGATTTGTGCCAAGTGAGAGAACAGTTACTTTTTCTTTTTTCCTTTGTCAACATGTAGCTGAGCTTAACAGCTTATATTCTAATATGTTCTGTCAGCTGATTTTGTCACCTTACATTCTCTTATGTTCTGTCTCCAGGTTAGTTTGTCCCTTCTTGAAACCAGGTGCTGAGAACCTCAGTCTCTTATGCTATTTTAAAGGCCTTATCAAACAAATCAAGAGTTTTGGTTTAGATTTTGAATGAGTCAATTTAGCTGGGTGTTCACAGAGAAAACAAGGTTCATGCGAGTCTGACATTATTCTGGGAGGCCACACTCAGCACAGCTGAGCCCAGGTCTAAAAATTACTAATACATGTGTTGCGTTAAAGGGGAAAAAATAAACCCCTTGCTCTATTACAGGTGGACAGGAACAGCCCTAATATGCAACTACCAGTCCGGGCACGTCTGATTCCAGATTCACTGATAGTGCACAATCAGCTGCAACTATCAGACCGGGTGCATACTGATTCCAGATTCACTGATAATGCACCACAGGGATGGCTCCAATATGCAACTACCAGTCCGGGCGTGTCTGATCCGGATTCACTGATAGTGCACAATCAGCTGCAACTATCAGTCCAGGCGCATACTGATCCGGATTCACTGATAATGCACCACACTGCTGGTTCAGTTGTGCTCATGAACCCTCACGGGCACAGTGAAAGAGATGAGGTCACATTCAGTGAGGAAATTATGACTGGCTACCAAAATACTATGATTTACTGATGCAACAGGTACAGGTTCTTATGGATTGCCGGTGATAAATACTGTCTGCAAAGCATGTGCGAATAATAGTTACATGAATACAAGCGCTCGGTAAAGTTAACACAGCCTGGCTCTAAAATATACAGGTGACAGTAAAAGTAACTCTATAGAGATTCTAAGTTTTCCTAGGAAAGCACTGGATACAGTGCAAGTCTTACCCACAGGCGTCCCTATGGGGGGGGAAGAGAGGTCCAGCCCGTTGACCGGTCCCAGGAGTCTGTTGATGTTACCTTCCTTGACTCATCCACGATGGTATCTTCCCTGATATCCCTCTCTCTTGGGTCATTTTATATTATTTTCACCTTCAAGGTGGAGCTTGAGTGACTCTAGTCATACATACCTTTATTACTATTGGTGCAAATTTCAAATTGGTGCTTTGCTTTTAAAGGTACATGACTCCAAAAATTCAGAGCACATGCTCAGAGAGGGGTGGTCTCCTTTTGGGGGGGGGGGGGGGTCGCATTGGAGATGGGAGTGTATTTTAGCATGTAAATGCATTATAATGACATTACAATGAAGCAAAGTTCACACAGAGGATGGCATTCTGTCAAAAGATGACAGGCTGCTGGCTCAGGGTAGCAAGTATGCAGCTTTTCGGTTTCTTGCACCACCTAGTTCCCATCTTTCTGCTGAAGTTAGGACAAAGCGTAACCGCGAGATCTCCACCTCGCTCTACCCTCCATCTGTGTTGCCACAGGAACCGCTGTGGAGTACATATTCCTGGCATACCAGGTGTGGCTGCATCTCGCCCTGAGAGGCCCTGAAAGTCCGTTTTTCCCTTATGTGTGGACAATGCTGCATTTCAAATACAAATGTAATTCCTAATTATCCCACATTTCCTAATTATTCCACAACATGTAACAAGAATAATATGTAAAATCAGATTAGTGACGTAACAGCACCACCCTACATTATTATTATTTGTGTTACAGTAATACCTAGTTGCCTGTTAAGGTTCACCATCCCATCGTGCTAGAAAAGTATCTCTTCCACAGTCCAGGGACAGGAAGAACCTTATGAGCAGGTAAGAGAAAAATGGTCAACCTAAAATCCCAATTCATTTTACTGAAGATGAAGTAGTCGTAACATAACTAATTGTCAAGCTGTTGGAATAGGCTAAGTGTTAGGGTAGTTGTTGAAGTGAATAGTACCAGTCAAGTGATATTTTGCATGCTGTTAAAGTTGGGGTTGTTCAGCCTGGAGAAGAGAAGGCTGCGTGGAGACCTCATAGCAGCTTTCCAGTATCTGAAGGGGGCCTACGAGGATGCTGGGGAGGGACTTTTTCATCAAGAACCATAGTGAAAGGACAAGGGGTAACGGGTTCAAACATAAACAGTGGAAGTTTAGGTTAGATATAAGGAAGAAGCTCTTTACTGTGAGGGTGGTGAGGCACTCGAATGGGTTGCCCAAGAAAGTTGTGAATGCTGCATCCCTGGTAGTGTTCAAGGCCAGGTTGGACAGAGCCTTGGGTGTGAAATGGTTTAGTGGGAGGTGTCGCAACCCATGGCAGGAAGTTGGAACTGGATGATCTTAAGGTCCTTTCCAACACTAACTATTCTATGATTCTATGACTCTTAAAGTTGCTCTTTTGCTTCAAACCACCAAATAAAGTGGGGTATGTGTATTATATGTTGGGAAATATGTGCAAGTATTTTCATGTATGCAGGGAGGAGATAAGAAAGAATGTAAAAGGGATCTTTCCATAGTGGAACAGCTGAAAATGGGGTTACCAACTCAGACATAGTTACCAATATTATCATTTAAGCTAAGTATTAGTTATCCTTAGAAAACCTGTCACTTTATAAAATAGTGTAGATGTACCCTCTATGAATTAATTACAATGTTCTTGTCATCACCGTATGGTGCACTTACTTCACATATATGCTTCTTGACAAAATACCTGTGTGTGACTTCCTTTATTACTTAATATTTCCCAAACTTGACCCAGAAAGTTACAAAGGACTCAAACTTGCCTAGCAATACCATTTCATTTCTGCCCAGTGTTGCATCTTAAACCCACAACAATTTAAAACCTTCTAATATATATTTATTTATAAACCTTCTAATATATATTTATTTTTTTAATCCTTAGGATTTCAGGGTACACGTGTTTATTGTTTGTAACTAGTTTTGAAGAGGTAATGCTTCGTAAACCATCCTTTCTAATATTTTTAATACATATTTTTTTATAAACCAAAATTTGTTGCCGAGATTCATTAAATGATAATTAATGCTGAAGTAGATTGACAAATTGTTCAGTTTAGAGAAAATCTAGATGCACAAATTTGTTGATTTCTGTGAATGGAACAACTATGAGCAACTTCTGAGCACAGAAAAATGAAGTACACGTATCTAGAGGAGCAGCAGAGTTGTCATCACTCTGCCCAACACTTGCATCACATTATAATTCTGAAAAAGATTACTGCCCTATTTCCATTAATTTTGGTAACTTACTTTGGCTGTTGTAGTGCAAATCTTGCAGAGTCCCAGCACTTAATTTTAAAATTTATGTGCTTTGAAAAATTGTATAAGGCAAGAAATATTCATTGAGTTTTTATGCTGTAGCTGAGATATACATTTTTAGAGCTTCCATCAGCTTTGGCAAAATTAAGATCAGTTTGATCCAACTTCTGAAGCTGGGAGCTAGGCCAAGACTCTGGTAGTCAGAGATCTGCAAAAGCATGTTGCTGCTCTATTACCTGACACTTTTGGCCTTATTTTCAAGATTTTATATACTCTCTTTACTTTCTTGTGTGTATAGGGCTCATATTTTTTTTCTCTGAGGCTTGAATCTGATACTATTTTCACTTAGCATCTTTTGCACATCACTAAATGCATTACAAAGCAGTTCCCCAAGCACAACTGCACTACTCTGGGGATATGTTAACAAACAATTGGTTGAGCTCCCTTAACCATGGGCATTCCTATCTTTTATGAGTATTTAATCTTAATTAATAAAACAAGCCTGAACTTTTCCAAAATGCTGTTGCTTTCAAAGAGTAGCCTTTGTTTCACCCCACTAGTTTTCTCAGCACCTGAACGTTGATTCTGAGTGGAAAAATAGTTTCATATAATATGCAGGCGTACACTTGAGCATTAATAACCCAGCTATAATCAGTCAAAGTAGGAATGGTCCAATTATTCCAGGAATATAAATTACTGATTCAGTATCTGTAGATTAAATTTGTCACAATGTAACTACCTCTGATGAAACTGTAAGTATGGTGCATTATGAAATCAGATATATTAAGAGAATTCTCTTATCTGCTTGTTTCTATACTTCATCTGCAAACAATATTTAATTTATCAAGCTATGACAAGTTTCAAATCTGAAACTTGCATACCTGATTTAGATATATTTTTGAGAATTTTTGCTCAATGTTATATATTATGAAGCATTTCAGAAGCTGTTTTGAAGGCAGTATGCTCATACAGACAGCTTACCCTCAGAAGAAACTGTATTTTTTTTTTTTAGGTAGAGCTGTCTACAGAAAGCAAATGATACAGAGGAGACAATGGATTTGTTTTTACTTTTTCAGCTGTGTGTTGTTTAGGTTTTATTTGCAATTGACTGCGACAAAAATTGTCTCATGGTGAAATTCCATCTGTGAGATAACATATGACCTTTACAAATTGAAGGGATTCCTTTTATTATGAAGAGAAAAAAAACAAAATGGGGAAAGAGAAAGGAGAAGTTGGCAATTGATCTTTAAACACTTGTGGAAGTAATTAGAAAAACATCCAAAAAATAAAAAGGTTAATTGTAAAACACACTGAATTTAAAAAAAACAACAACACAACAAACCAAACCAGAAACCAAACCACAACAAGAAAAAAAGCCCCACGCTTATGCTACTAATTCTCCTACTCCAAATGAGCTGGAGTAAAAGGCAATGTTACTAACTATAAAGTATCAAGTAGTTCATTCAGTCAAAAACATGAAAGCGTTAATGGAAAATTAGGATGCTATCACTTTATTTTCTGATAGAAGTTAGTTTAATGTCGGATACTGTACCAGTGGAATATTTTGACAATTTAATATTTTTGAGATTTAGCATTCTGCAAAACCAGTAGTGTTTGGTTTGGTTTGGTTTGGTTTTTTTGGAGGGAGGGTGGTGTGTAGGTGAAGGTTTTTAAAATAGCCACTCCCACTTTGTTTCTCTTCTTTCACACCCATATCAATGCTCATTTGCAGGGAAAGAAAAAAAGGAAATTAGAGGTATGGGGTGTAGGGAACTGTTGATACACTGCAAGACAACAAGAAAAAAACTGAACTCAAATTACTTTAGCAATTTGTTGCAAATGTTTTCCGCTAATTCTCCAAGGCTTTTCCCTTGGCACCAGCAGCACTTCCCACCTTTTTTAGGTTCACCCAGTTGTGAGTGGCCTACATCACATGCATGTGCTTCAACCTGACAGGTCACAGAAAGTGTAGACTAGCCTTTCACCTCCAGTTGCCCCTTCATTCGATTTCCTTTAAGCAATATTGGCTTGTGCAGCTGAAAACTGCTTTTTACATATATTGAAATTCACAAGTACATTGGCGGAAATGTGATTTTTTATTTTTTTTTAAGCCCCCACAATTTCAATAGCAGTTTATTCCTTTAAAAGGCAAATTGCAGAAGGGAATAACTTTGAAAGCAAACTGGAAATATAAAGACAGGAAATGAGTCTGTGACTGTATAACTGAGTTCATAAATGGGTCCTTTTTTTGCTATGAAACTGGGCTTTTAAAGTAGAAAAATCACCTACTTAACAAAACCATTTGCAGTTTAAGCACTGCAGGAGCATGAAATAAATCCATGTTTCTTTCCAATATATCATTCAGTCTATCAAACTATTTCCAAATGAGCAAAGATCTAGTAGTGCAGCAGAAGGTTCCATACCTCAGTTGGGATGGTGAATTTTTTAATATAAACCTTTGAATTTCCTTGTTCATTCAGGTTTACAAAGATGCCTATAAATCTTCCCTTAATCTGAAAGTGGGACAAGATATTCTGTCTCAAATTACGAGCTACAGACACCTTAACTTCCCTCAGAAGCCCCTTTCAGCTCTCCTGTGGCGATGATTTCTGCATGTTAATGCATTCAAATGTAGTCTGCTGTGTAAGTCTGAGAATGCCTGTACATGCTTATTCTACATCAACAGTTATTCAGGATTACCAGAATTGTGCCTAGTCACCACGTTACACTGCTATCATGTCAAACAGCATTGATGGAACACTGAAATCACTTAATTAGCATGACATTGAAAAAAACTCTTGCCTACACTCTTTAGGGCAGCATGCAACTACTATAAACTCTTACAATATCTCTCTAGCCTGACTCCGTCTCCCAGGTAAAAAATACAAATAATGTGTTACTTTGTGTTTCTCACCCTCACCCCCCAAATCAATAAATAAAAAGCATGTACAAACAAGCATGCACATTGTAAAACAGTTCTGTAGGATGTAGGCTTAATTGACCCAAAAGAACATTTCCTTCAAGATTTTCTGATTTTTCTGCTTGTTGAGAAGTAGTCTTGTTTTCTTTCTCTGAATTTTAAGATGAGATGCTCACAAGTATCTTTCCCTAGCCTACTACTCTATCACAGTTTCTTACTGCTTTACAGAAACAATTTTTTTTTTTTTTTTCAATTCAAAGGTTTAAGAAGAAATAAATGTATTTCAAATGCTGGTTTTGGTAAATAAAAAAATCTCGGGGGTTTTTGCAGATTTAGGTTGCCTCAGACTATATTGTGTATCAGAAGGTGAAAGTTCTGCATAACAAGTGTACCTTGCAAAGAAATGGAGAGTAAAGGCCAAAATCATTCTGCATGTTAGAAGATTAGGGATGATGTATGGATATCCAAAGTCTTTTACAAAAGAAGTAGTGATGAATGAGCAGGAGATTATGTTAATGTCCTGTTCAGTCCATTTGGCTGAGGCTATGATTGATGACAGGGGTCTCTGCAGGTTCAGATTCTGTGCTTCCAGTAGAACAAGACTTAGCTGAGGAGCTTTAGGAAAAAATTGGGGTTTTTTTTGTTTGTTTTTTTTTTTTTTTTTCCGTTCCCCACCCCCTAGAAAGCACCACCATGCTCTAAAATGTGCTTTGTTGCCATAGCCTAAAGCTATTGTAATAGCACCTTAAGGTATGAAAACTGTAGGGATTACACATAAAATGACTGACAAAATGATTGAGTAGTTAGGAAGAACATCCTATATCTGAGAAAAATCTCATATTGTTCCTATTTAGTCTTTAATCAGTTGGGGGGGGGGGGCAAGGTTTGTGTGTTTGGATTCTTTGTTTTTTATCTTGCAAGTAGCTATGAAATAGGGAATGATAATCACATTTTCACTCTAGGCAGAGGAACAAAATACACTGTAATCTCAAATCGTGATTAGCTCCTAAGAAAGAAGCTATAGAAAAAAATATTGTGTGGGAGAGTAAGTGGAAGAGGATGTTTGTGACTGTTTTTCTTTGTATTATTTAAAATAGTAAAGATGGCACTCTGCAGAGTCATTCTACTATGTATGTGAAAATGGCTGATCGAAAAAGCATGAGTTTTATTTGATTCAGCATTTAATTATGGTACGCAAAACCTGTGAAG
The DNA here is from genome assembly GCA_028858755.1 of Ara ararauna. Classification (NCBI taxonomy): domain Eukaryota; kingdom Metazoa; phylum Chordata; class Aves; order Psittaciformes; family Psittacidae; genus Ara; species Ara ararauna. The sequence goes on along the minus strand of CM054377.1, from coordinate 132,672,984 downwards.
CTATCATATTGCTTCCTCCTTTGAATGTTACTTTTAAAGGTGATTTTGTCTGTCTGTCATGATAAAACGAGTGTGTGTGGGATGTCTCTTTTTTGGTAGGTGTCCTGGTTTAAGCTCAGCCAGCCACGCACTCTCTCTCTCACTCCCCCTCTTTCTTCCCCCCCTCCCCACTCCCGGAGGGATAGGGAGGAGAATTGAAAGAATATAACTCCCACAGGTTGAGATAAGAACAGTCCAGTAACTAAGGTATAACACAAACCACTGCTGCTACCACCAATAATAATAATGATAAGGGAAATAACAAGGGAAGAGAATACAACCACTCAGCACCCACCGACCCATACCGAGCCAGAGCAGTGATCTACCAGAAGGGGATAACTGCCCCCGGTTTATATAGTGGGTGTGACGTGCTGTGGTATGAAATAACTCTTTGGCTAGTTTGGGTCAGGTGTCCTGTCTGCTTCCTCCCGGCTTCCCCTCCTCCCTGGCAGAGCATGAGACTCAGAAAGTCCTTGGTCAGAGTAAACATTACTGAGCAGCAGCTGAAAACATTGGTGTTATCAGCACTGTTCCCAGGCTGAAAGTCAAAACCACAGCACTGCACCAGCTACTAAGAAGGAGAAAAAATTACTGCTACTGCTGAACCCAGGACAGTAGGTTATGTAAGAATGGTATTTTCATTATTCCTGTGGATGGGAACTTTGAAAAACATTACAATTGTCTTTATTGACAGATGAATTATGTTTTTTTAAAGGAAAAAAGAATAGACTGAATAACACCTTAAACTGATTGAAATATAATTCTTTTTTATACTGTTTTAGAGAAAATATGCCTTCTTGAATAAAATAGAATAGACTGAAACAATCTTAAACTTAATTATGATATTCTGTACTATGTCTTAGAGAGTGTTTCTTTTTTAAATTCTGAGCCAAATTCCACCCTGTTAAAGTCATACAGATTATTTTGAATATTGGTGTTTTAAATGTAAAATATAACCTTATAAAATACATTTTGCATTCAAAATTAAGTTAGACTACCTACATCATAGTTACCAAGGGCTACAGAAATCAATACTGTTTAAATAGTCACCGTTCATTGAGCCTTAGACTTGTTAAACCTTAAAACTTTCGAGTGGTTTGAAAAACTCAATCAAGTTAAAGTTGATTGAAGTATTTTATTTTCATAAGATGTTTGATCATATTTTTTTATTTTCAGTAAGCTGTTTTGCTTAATTAACCATAAGAATCTTAGTGAGGTTTTTCCTGGAAAGTTTTCTCTGAAGTGTATTTGAAAGATATCAACTTAACCTCTAGCCAGATGAGCATGCATATATGGTAGATTTTGGATGCTGAACTAATCTGTATCAGCAGCACTACTTTCTAAATGACTGGTTCTGATTTCCGCTTAGAAGGTGATAATTTAAAGTTAGCGTACTGTCTTTCCACAAGATATTTTTATCAGATGTCTAAAGGTATTTAAATACAATCATGTACAGAATATCACTAGAAATATTTTTAGAGTTGGACAGAGATAGGTACACATTTGATTACCTTTCATGCAACTACATCCAACTTCTGCATCACATCACTTTTCCCTTACCCCTCTGCCCTTCACTGTCTTTAATGCTGCTGGGACATCTGTCCGTAAGGCTGGGAGGCAGCCAGCTGAGGAGGTGACCTAAGCCACCAGCATTTCAGCTTCGAAATACATACCAGACAAGTTCAGATACAGCTCTGTTGTTCAGAGTACAAGAGCCTCATCAAGTTATTTTGCACTTACTCTGCTGGGGTATTCTAATTCAGCAAAGTTTAGTGCACATTGCTTACATGCATCAGAGAAATTAGTTTAGCTACTTTTTCACTGTCTACTGCATCACTGGTTTAACCCATAAAACAACAAAAGAGTAGTGGTGGCAATGCCCTTAAATCAGTCCAGGATTTGAAAGGAAGATTCAAGCTCACCATGATTTTCTGCTGTCTAGTTTTGCTCATGCTTTTGAAATTAGGATCCCCACCAATCAGGAGAGGGACAGAGTACCTTCTGAAGATGCTTGCACTCAAGCTCTTTTGGTTGAAGCTCTTCAATTTTGTGTTAAAATCTTCAATATTTTATGTATAATTTGAAGTCAAGGTCTGCGGGCTAAACAACGTAATCAAGCCACCAAGGCTCCATGTCTTGCCGGTTCAGTGGGCATACTGAGCATACAGAAGGTACAAGTATCTCCTCCAATTTTTATTTTAAAACTAATAATGTTTTTAGGCATTCAGATCCGAGGGAGAGTTCAGAGTTGAAAATACTGAAGGGTAGGAGTTGGTTTTGCTCCTGCATTTTTGAGAGGCAGGCTGAGCCTCCTATAGATCCACCTCCTATTGACTGAGATTGATTGCTCCTCAATTTGCCTGTATTCACAAACTTGTTATGGTACTTTTAAAACTGTGGGGTTTTTATAGAGCCTGGACATCTCTGAAGGTGTATTTGATTTCAGATTTTTGGCTTCCAATTCCCATTATTGTTTATAAAGGTTAGACCTCCACTACCAAAAAAGAAAACATAATCTTTCAAAATTTTTTGCTTGTTTTTGCCCAGACCTTGCAATATTTAAAGTCCTCTGAGGCATCAGAGAAAATTTTAGTCCCATGGCTTTATGTGTTCCAAAAGTTCACTTCACTAAAGCATCATATTCCTGGCAGTATTATGCTCCTAACTTTTAACTTGATTAACAAAACTCCCCAAGATAGCCTGAATTCAAACCTGGATCCTTCACATAAGCCTTCTTCAGGAATATTATTCCACACCTATTTGCCAGCTGTTTCCTTCTGACCTTCCTGCTGCTGAAGCCTTTATCCACCCTCGAGCAAGCTTGTGGATCATCTTGCACATCTCCCTGGACATGCATTATCTCCTACGCTCCAAGCTTCTTTCCCCTCCCATAACCTTCCTGCTCTCCCCACCCAGCAGCGTTATGAACTCCCAGACTTCAGGACACGTTCTCTTTCTATGTGTCATTTACCTAGATGCTAGGTAGATTAGCATTATTAATCTGTGTTATTATTGAATAGTATTTCTGTAATAATATTTTTTTTTGTTGTTTTCCTTGAAGAATCATCATTTTGCTTAACCTTGCTAAGATTAAAAAAAAAAAAAAAAGAAAAAAGTATTCTGGGTTTTTGGTTACAATATTATGACTGAATGAGTCCAGGAAGAAAATATCTATGTAGAGAGAAAAAAGGAACATGGAGAAACCAAAGATCCTATTCTATAGTTAGGCTTTCATATTGTTATTTAATAGAACAGTTTAATTTTTAGCCTGATTTTTCAGGGGACCTTCAAAACTACTGTGTTTTACGAATACAAACAGAACATGAGTGAAAAACATTTTCTTTAATCATAGTCATGTTAAATGACTCAAGGCCATCTTCAAAACCTTCACACTGTTAATGAAAGTATGGTGATCATAAAGAGTGGAACATGGCCAGCATGTCTTCAACTGTAGTGTTTTTTAGGGATTTTTAGGGCTGCACATGAAACTTTGAGAGCAGTTTATAGGAGAATGAAGTTACTGTGGCCCTGGACATTTAATGAGTTACTTTTCAGGGCTGGATGAAAAGTCCAAAGATTAATAGAGGGTTATGGTTATTTCTGAAATTCTTAAGTAAGTGGTGAAAAATACCTGTATTCAGTCTAAGAACTTTGTTAGGGGCAAGAAAAATCACCCTAAATAGCTCTTTTCCCTTAAAAAAAAAAAAAATTCTTCACAGGAACTTATTTGTACCTCAAGAAATAAAGGAATATGGCCTGGGAATATCCTGATAATCAGTTCAGGCAGGAATCAAATGTTTTGGATTAGGTAACTCTTCCTGCCAAGGTCCCTTGCACCATAGTGTCTGTTACGCAGATGATGAAAAGTTGCTGGAACTCATTTTTCTAGAAGAATTTTTTTTATATTTCTTCACTCTAATTGGTTACCTCAGTGTACAATAACAAGTAATTGAGAAGAGCGTTCAGAAGCTGCAGCTCTTGGTCCCCTGTTACCTCTTTGAGTTGTCTCATTAAGGAGGATGAAACTACAGACATGAGTCAGTTCAGGATTTCACCCAATGGAGCACACTAATTTTCACAAAAGAGAAAGAGAATTTTCTCTAGTTTGCTGTTCTTACTTTCCTAAACTCTAAATCTGTCATCTGCTTACAGTTTTGCATGTGATTGTGTGCATCTAGCTGAATCTTAAGGAATTGCAGATGCATGTGTATTTCTGAGAAAGGCATGCATATCATTCTTCTTTGAGTTAAGTGGTCTTTCAAACATCCTTCAAATACGTTATTTTTCTTCAAGGAAAAGCTTTCTGCTGGATGATAGTATTTCTTCACTCAAGCTAGGTCATGATTGTGGCATTGATAATACTTAAGTAGTCTTAGAAACTATAACTAGGAAAAGTTCTGTGCATGTGGTTTTTTGGATATCCCCCTATGTGGAAAAGAAAGTAGATCTTTTTGATGTACATTTTATTTCATACACGTTCAGTTGCCTGAACACATACTCTTGTGGTCTGTATACAGTTTCATTGCTTTGGCTTTCAAGTGTTAAACATTATTAGAAAAGTTCATAATTGTGCTTTCATTGTATTCTATTTGTGGTTTGTTTGGCTTTTTATTGAGCTTGTCGTGGCTGATTCCTAGTAATAACAATAAAAGATGCCAAGGGAAAGGGAAGAAATAAAAGCTAAAATGTAAGTACATCACCTGCTTAGAACTAATCCATTTTAACAAGTTATAAAGACTTCTGTGAAATTGATGATAGCATTATTTTTCATATTTAGAGCTGAATGCAGTCCCTGACCCTTTTATTCTTTTAGCTTTGGGGGCAAAAATGGCATACCAATATCTTTAGGTATCAAACAATATTTAACTCTGAATTCAAACATTATCTAAACTTTCTAAGCGCCAGCAGATCTTTGCACAAAAATGTAAACAGAATTTCTGAAATGGAGGTGGCCCTTGATTTTTCTTTCGGTAAGTACTGGTAACATACTGTTTGAAAATGTTTGCTGCATATCCTTTGAGGACATCATAGAACTAGCAGCTGGGAGTAGAGCGGTGCTAAGTCTTTGTTAGTTCTAACTTTGGTCTGCTTCGGGACCGGCACTGCTAGCCCTGGCATGATTTAGAAAGTCTTGAAAGACTTGGTTATGGAGGCCTGTCTCTAGTGACATCCACTCTGGCTTATAGTAGTCTGACTCTGTTTTCTTACAGGTAGTATCCTGACCCCGCCAGTGTCTTTGTAGTGCTAGCAGATTGTCCTGATATACATGTCAGTGCCCAGCACAATCCTGAAGTAGCTGCCTGATTCTTGAAAAACAACTTAAAAGTGCATCTGCCCCTGGGAGAATACTGTTGTTTTTTGCTTTATGTCATTTTATACCTGGGGTGGAGAGTGGACAAGAATCTGGTCCTTTTTTAGCATTTTAAGTTCTATGTTATTGCACAGGCAAAATATACATGTGCCAAAGAAAAAGCGGAGTCATTCTGTCAGGTTCTTAATCTTTTGTTGGGCATCCTTATATTATTTTGACTTATCTGAAATAATGGAACTGAGCTTGGATATTAAATGGTGCTAGAGCTGTGTTTGCAAGCTGCTCTCTTATTATTTAATAGCAGTCAACTAATTAAATTCTCTCCCTAGACCACTTTCTGTCACTCACTAAAATTGTGAGAGGGGAAAACACAGGATTTTGGAAATTGAGTGAATAGAAAGTGCCATACCTCAGTTGTTTTTTGTGACTAATACTAATGGCATAATGTATCATGCCAAACCAACTCATGCTGAATTTCAACTGTTTTGGAAAAGGTGATATAAAATATTTCACACAAAACCACTGATTGGTGTGGGCAAACCAACAACAAATGTGCAAATCAGTGAATTGCTGCGTTAATTCTGGCATTGTCAGTCATTAATATTCAAAAGTATGACCACAAAAAATGAAGTAATGGTTACCTTAATTCTCAGAAACAGATAAATAAATGGTCTACTGAATTAATATTTGGGGGACCTAATCTAGACAAGAGACTGACTGGTATTTGCCAACTTCATCTGCTTTTAACAGGACCTCTAGGAGCCAGCCTGTATCACCCACTGCATGAGCTCCAGGGCAGACTGTTTATTTCTGCTTTATTCCATTGTATTTTTTAAAATGTGAAATAATTTTCTTACAACAGATCCTAATCTCTTATCAAGAGAAGAAATAATTGGGTTTGATTTCAGCTTCTAGAAATAAGTATTATGTTATGTTATGATTTTCCTGTCAGCAGACACATTTTTAAGGGGGGAAATGCTCTAAAACTAGGCAAGAGGGAAGATAAAAACAAGCAGAAATGCATTCCTCACAGGAGATGGGATAGGGTTTTTTTGTTTTGTTTTGTTTTTTCCTAAGCAGTCATTAAAATCTGTTTCTGAAATCTTAACTTTAGCAACTGCAGATAGGAGAGTGGAAATAAGTGTGGAGAAATTTTTTTGAACTACTTCCATTTTCCCATAACTCCAGTTGGGATGCATGATAAAATTATCAATCAAACCTCCTAATTTGATCCTTAACCAAAGAGATGTTGTCCTATGAATCATCTGTGTTTGTGGGAGGCAACACTGCAGTTAACAGAGCAGGAATGGGACCCAGATGTTTTCTGGGAAGCTGTTTGCACTGAAGACTGTGTGTATTACCTAACGTAGGCGACCATATGGAAGAAAAGGTTGGAAACATCCCATTACAAGTCATATATCACTGAGCTGACAGCAAGGATTTCAGCTTATTTTTATTTAAATCATGAAAGCAGCTGCTCAGCTGTCCAGCTGTATTAAATTTAACCCTTTCTCTGGCAAATGAATTTTGCCTTATGAAATGGTAGCCAAACAGTTTGGTGTGGTTGCAGAAAACCTGATGTGGGAGAGTCCTGTGACAACCCTTGCCTGTCCAGTAGGACAGTGCTAATGATGGCTCACTGCCACTGGGTGCCAGTGTAGCCACTCGATGCACCTATACTAAATGAAACACCAGCAAGCCTTTTATTCTGTGAAGGCTGAGGAAGAAAGGTATACACACTATATAAAGACAATATTGGTAGAATTTTTTTTCTCCTTCTTATTCTTCAAATGTTGCACACCTTTAGAATAAGTCTTTTATTTTTGTTTTTAATTTCCTATGCCCTTCCATTTTTCATTTTTCTTTTGTATTATTATTGGTTCTTTTTTTCCTCATTTTCCTCCCCTTCTCTGTCTGTGTTTTGATATGGTGTTCATCTCACTCTGTCTCCTGTAGCCTCTCTTCTCAACTCTTTCTCTTTTCTTTCTTCTGACTCTATTCTTTTTCTTTTCTGCTCTCCCCCCTATTGTTTCCTCACTGTCACTGCTATATAATCTTCTCTCGGGGATTGTCCCTTTGCCGCTTCTCTGTTCTCTTTCTCCTTAGATACACTGTTTACCCTTTACTGTGTCTTTTAAAGGATTTCCTCTTTCCTTAGAGTTGATATTTATGTTAAAAAACCCACTTAGTTTGCAGGGCTGTTCCCATCAGTAGGAAACGATCTTTGGCCTCCAAATCGGTCCTTCACCACATGTGTCTGAGGCAGGTTATTGATTTGTTATTTTTCAGTGCTCTTTTGCTAAAGAAAGAGACTTTAACTGAAGCCTAACAGTTACAGTTAAGTAAAAGCCATTCAGTAAGTACAGACTTTAATTTCCTGTGTAGAAATCTGTAGAAGAAATGTAAGTAGTATCCAGCATAATACTAAACTAGATTAGTAGTTTTGGCACGCTAAGGCGTGCTAAAGTAAGTTTGTCTCTTACTGTTTTGGAGGCTGTATGCTTTATTTTGTGCTATGTCCACCCTGTTCACCTCCATGTCAGAGTCCTCTGATTTTCTGCCAGAGCATGGTTTCGTTTTTTTTTTTAATTTTGTAGCCTTCATGGTTTATATTGTAGTTGTAGTCCTTTAAGACTACAGGTTGTTTTAAGGTTTTCTTCCACATCCATCAATACAAGCCTTTGGCGTAATGAAGTGGTATACTTATGTTTGTATTTGATGCAAATATTTACATCCAGATTATCATAGAATCATAGAATGGTTTGGGTTGGAAAAGACCTTAAGATCATCTAATTCCAACCCCCCTGCCATGCACAGCGACACCTCACTCTAGACCATGTTTCCCAAGGCTCTGTCCAACCTGGCCTTGAACACTGCCAGGGATGGAGCATTTACCACTTCTTTGGACATCCCATTCAAGTGCCTCACCACCACCACAGAACTTCTTCCTTATATCTAACCTGAACTTTGCCGTTTAAGTTTAAACCCATGACCCCTTCTCCTATCACTACAGTTCCTACTGAAGAGTCCCTCTCCAGCTTCCTTATAGGCCCCCTTCAGATACTGGAAGCCTGCGATGAGGTCTCCAAGCAGCCTTCTCTTCTCCAGGCTGAACAGCCCCAACTTTCTCAGCCTATCTTCATATGGGAGATGCTCCAGTCCCCTGATCATCCTCGTGGCCCTCCTCTGGACTTGTTCCAATAGTTCCATGTCCTTTTTATGTTGAGGACACCAGAACTGCACACAGTGCTCCAAATGGGGCCAGATTCTCTCTTCCTTAAACACCGTGGATATGCAAGTTGCTTAGCAGCAGTCACTTCCAACCAGTGCTTTCCCTCAGTTACTTCAAGAATGCTCCTGGCATAGACACAGGTTGTAAATCTCCAATCCAGTCACTGGGATGTGGCTGCCCTAACAGTATCAGTCATTAGGTAGTTTGGGGAAAGAGGTAGGATCAATAACTGAGATCTTCCACTCTGGTTAACAGAAACAGAAGGTGTTGCACCTGGCCACAGAAAGGTCCTTCATGCCCAGGTACTGTGAAAGGCAGACAGAAGTAACTTCTGTAATAGTGCTCTGTCAGTAATTCCATGTGATTTTTCTAGTTCCTGGAGGTTCAGCTTTCTTGTTATTAAAATAATTTCATTATTTTTTTATCTCTTTTACTGTTTCCATCTCCCTTTCGACTGCTGGAGGCTATTGGGAAACACCCAGCCATACCTAGGGCATTATTTTCATACCTGTAACAGGTAATCTGTTTTCTGTTAAAACCTACTATACTGACTTTCCAAGATTTTCCTCACTGTTTTATCTAGTTCACACTCACCCACTGTGTATAGTGTAAGGTTTGAATCCCTTTGTTCCATAAGACTAAATTTTCCCTTCCAGCCTGTTAGTCAGACCTCAATTATAACATTGAGCCCTCTGCACCTGTGTCCAACTTATGGTTAATAAGCATTTTCCTTGCACTCAAAGTAATAATCCAATCAGCAACTGTAGTTAGCTCCTGGACAATTCTGATAAGAGAATTTGTCATTCACACTGATTCCTCTCCTGCTGAAGCAGCCTTTCTTCCCTGTTGCAGTTGTCATCTCTGTGTATTGGGTAGCATCTGCTCCTTTCACAAATACACCATGATTTGGATATGTGGGAAGACTGTGATCTGCATTGGTAAGCACCTATCTGCTTGACCAGCTAGACTTGCATCCAAAATATGCCTGGAGTATTATGTTGCTTCAGGGGACATATAAAAAAAGTTTTCAGGCTTTTTTCTGAAAAGTTTTGCTTTGTGCAAATATGCCAGTTTTAGTGAAAACAGTTCAGATTGTTTCTTGGAATCACACATAATTCTGTAACTTTTGACAGAGTCAATCTATTTACATTATTTTAAAAACATTTTGCATTATCTCTGACTGTTATAAAGGACATTCAAAGTCATTCAAAGTAGCATCATCGTATTTTCGTTCCCAAATATGATGTCTTGTGGGTGCGTTCTGCAGGTTGGTATATTCCAGAAGTTTCATTTTTCCTACAGATGCAAAATTCTTCAAATCTCTATTGCTTGACCTGATAGGATGTTCTTCCTCATTTATTTCTCAGTTTTCAATGAAAATCTAAGGCCTCAAGACTTAGCAGGATTTTCAAAAAGCTGCCATTTGTTTAATATTAACTGGTAGGAGGTTTTGTTTTGTCTTTTTAAAAAATGAACCAAGTTCTTGACTGAATTTTTCTAGTTATTTGCCGCAATGTTAGGTAGTACTGCTAGACTGGGGAACTTATTTGCCATTCATCAGCTTTCAAAGAGCTGTATTCTCTTTTTCTCAATTTCTTATATGTGGTAGCTAACTGTGAGCTAGTGTCAGACCTCTATTAGTAAGACAATGAATGTAACTATTAGCATATATGCTAATGTAATAATTAGTAATCCAACAAATACATGAGAAAAGACAGTGTGGGAAGGAAAAGGAAGTTGGAGAAGTATATCTCCTGTCCACACAGATTAACATATACCTGGTCAGGTAGCTAGACTCTTCTAGGCTACCTCCGGACTTTTCAGGGCTTGCTTTTGCAGGGGGCAGTGGGAAGCCACGGTGGATCTCTTCCCACAGTCCAGGAGGCTGCTTTAACTCATGAAGCCTTAACACAGAATCTCACCCGAAGAATTCAACCTGATTTTGCTTTGAGGTCCTCCAGGTGGCAATGCAGCCAAACAGGTCAGAGTGCCATCTTACAAACGCTGAACTGAGAACATCTAAAGCTTAGATTACCAAAGTGGTCATTTTAATTGTGTTTAATTTAAAATGTTCATCATTCAACAAGACTGCCAAATTCACCTAAATGAGAATTGGGCACAAAATAAGAAGGATAAATTTGGTCTGTGCAATTCCATTAACCTCTTTACTTACTTCACAGATCAGATTAGAGGATGAAATACTTCTAATGTTAAATAAACCATCAAAACCCACAAATAATTCCATTTGAAGGCACTAGAATTAGTCACTTTCCTTTTTTTTTTTTTTTTTTTTTCCTGTTGGTGCTTAATTCTCCACAGTTGTGTATATTGGTAGTCATTTATCCCTTAAGAAATGCATACAAAATGTGGCTAGTGTGATTTTGTCATTTGTACTAATTTTTCGAAGATAAAAATATGTATATATTTATAGCAAGATGAAGTTGTGACTTCTAGAGGATCTAAAAATTTTAAACCTCAGAAAATAAAAAGCAGATAACATTTTTAGACTACAGATTTTCAGACAATGAATTTCAGTGTGCTTATATTTTGTGAATTATTATTTATGTATAAAAAAAGTTCTGGCTGGTGAGAGGATGTTCCATGCCCTAATTCATACACTTTTATTTGCAAGAAAACCAAAACCAAACTTAACAGTCAGAAAACAAAACTCAACCCTAAGTTACCTGAAGATTTAAATAACATTTTTCTCTATTCTTTCTATAGAGATGTTGCAACGGCAAACAAAAGTGAAAACAGGCTCCCAGTGCCAACCTACAGGAATTGATAACTTAAATGGCTATTAATTTTTGTGATCATGTAAAAAGGTGATTTAACTTTTGCAACATGCTACAAATGTCCACACCTTAGCCCAACATGGCAAGATTGCTTTGTCAGGGAAGGGAACTTTAGAGGGAATTTAACTTTCTCGATGAGGCTTATATCCCAGATGCATCTCTTTGAAGCTACTGTAAACCTTTTTCAGAAAAGAGCCTCTTCTGGAGTTCCATGAACTGATATCTGATTTCTTAAAGATTTTTTTTTCAACCTGATCAACCATCTGTTTGAATTGCAGTACTAGTTTCCAACATAAAAGGAACAAATGCCTCACTTTAAATCGGCCACTCAGGTGGCTAGTATCAATAAAATCCCACACAACTTTCCTGATATGGGACTTTTCTGATAAGATGCAAGATTTGACATTTGTAACTGAGGTTTACTCCATGCATTTTATTTCCTTGAAATGTTGTACCTCTTTATGTCAATTAATTTGTTTGGATTTTACTTTTGCTTGTAGTTCATGCCACACTGCAATTCCATCTCTACAGAAAGCTTTTAAAAGAAATGTACCTGACAAATATGTTTTGTTTTGTCTTCCTGTATTTATTACTATGATAGTGAGTGCTGTTTCAACTAAGAATTCCACAAATTAATGTACACAATAAATCTTTTGTGATGGATTACCAGGCCACACAGTTATTTACAAAAACCACACAAATGCTTCAATGGGTAATTAATTAATTTATGTGAATTAATAAATACAAAAACTAATGGTGTGGATTACTATAATGCTATGTTATTTGGTATATTTTCATCCTAGAAAATTCCAAAGCACTCTCTAGGCTACATTAGTTACTTCAGATACTCTGGTGTGGAAAATATATTTTTATTCTTTAGTATGTTATTAGATTTTAACCAGAGCATGAAGAGAAAACCTGGCTTATAGCACCAGGAATTTGAGAATCTTTAATCTTTTTCTGTGTGTGCTTCTTAGAGTGCCACTGTGTCTTTGATGATCTTTTTGTTGTATATAGTATTGTAGATTTTGTGATTTTTATTACAGACTAAAGTTTAGCCAAGTATTTCTATATAACAGAAGGGTTGAAATATGTTGCGTAAATTATTCTTCTAAAAGTACACCTAACATTGCAGGAACTAGAAAACTTTTTTGTAGAGATAAATAATTTTCAACTGCATTTTTTTAATTAAAGAAAAAAAAAAAAGGAAAACTCAAATCCACAGTTATATCTTTTGAGTTGATACATTCTTCCTCTCCACACCTTATCTCTGTGGTAGGCTTCAGTCATATCAGTTCCACACAAGAGCTTCAGTATGTTTTGACATTGAACAGGTTGTCCAGGGAAATGGTTGATGACCCAACCCTGGACGTGTTCAAGGCCAGGTTGGATGGCACTTTCAGCAACCTGGTCTACTGGAAAGTGTCTCTGCCCATGGCAGAAGGGTTGGAACTGGATGATCCCTTCCAACCCAAACCATTCTCTGATTCTGTGTCAGAATAATGATAGACATATATGTTCACCCTTATTTCCTACTTCTAGATATACATATTGTATTACAAAATTTATTTAATTTTTAATCAACCACACTTTCTGCATTTGTCCACCAAGTTAAGGTTTTATACACACATTCAGAATGGATTTCTCATTTGATTTGTTTTTTAAATTAATATATCCCAGTAAAATGCTTCATAAAGAGAAAATGGGTTATGGAGGTAAAATCATTGATATAGGTCTGACTGGGTTTGCATTTTTTTTTACTCTAAAATTGGTTAGCTTTTTTTAAAGATGTATAAATAAATTTTACTTCTTTCTCTCACATTTTCCTGGCAATTATTTTTCCGTACTGAATATAAATTCACATAGGAATCAACAGACCCTGAATTCATAGGACAGAGAAACCACTAGGCAAAATTACAAAAATATGAAAAATTTATTTTTCACTTTACAATTATGAATGTGTGTGGGAAAGCATTACAAATAAGGCCCTTCACGGAAACTGTACATAGGGATACCGTTGCAAAGTGGCTTTTGTGATTGCTTCCTAGCCATCTTCAATAAGATGCCAGGTCCAGCTCGTCCTGAGTGGGTGCAGAGGTCCTCTGGGAGTCACCCTTTGTGCTACACTTCCTCAGTATTTTAGCAGGATTCATAGCCTGGTGAGCACATTAAAGCATGTAGATGCAGTTTCTTTTTGATGGATCAGAATCAGCCCTGTAATAGGGTCCCACAGAAAGCTACTAGGTACAGCTAGAACAAACCTATGCATTTAAATTAAATCATTGTGTGGGTTTAGTTAGTTAAGAACTCATTTATTTAAAAACACAACACCTGTGTCCAGACATGGTTGGTTCTCCTTCTTTATTTTTTTGTTTTTTGTTTTTTGTTCCTGAATCTATTTACATAATACTGTGGAATACGATAAGTTTGCTTCAATCTATGGATATCCCATTCATTTCTTTTTCTCTGGTCAGTAGCAGGTGGAGGTGCTTTTAAGTCACTTTTTAAACAAGTTAACTTCTTTATTGCTGAAATCAGTTCTCTCTGGTGGTGTTATTATGATAGCAGTAGTAAATCCCTGTAGATACAGACTAATCTTACTGCAGTATCTGACAATATTTGCTGTAAGAATCATGAGACTCAATACTACACTCCAAATTTTTCTGTAATAGCCTCTCCTCAGGTCCTATTATCTGTCATCACTATAGATGGGCCTATAAGTCTTTTATAAGATTATTTCTTGTTACTAAGCTATTTTACTCATCTGGACATCATTTGGTTTATGTTGCTATATTTGTTCTTATAGCTGAAAAAATAAGTGGATTTCTTTCAGGCTTTCAGGGTTAATCCTGTGTTTTTTATGTGCATACTCCTATAGACATCAGTAATATTACTTTTGTGAGTAAGGGTTGCAAGATTAGTTCTTTTATCACATATATATGAATTTGTCAGAAGTGTGTCTACACTTCTGTAACCTTATTCCCTTTCACTCTCCTGCTTTAATGATTTTTATGATAACAGACTTATTTTCCATATTTTCTGTATGATTCAGTATTTAAGTATGCAGGCTTTCAACAAAAAAGAAAAATAATGTTGTGTTTTTATAGTACTGCTGAAAGTATGATTTGGCGATGTATATGCATAACTGTGAAAAGCTTCTATTCTAAGAGTGCTTAAAGGATATAAAAATAGGAGATACTTTCAATAAAAATGGAATAATTCATTATAAGTCAGTTGAGGGTAGAAAAAAAATTAAAAGAGACAGCGCAGCAAAATATTTCAAATAACTAAAACTACAGATAAACAAATATTATTACCTAAGTTAATTAGTCATCAGCAAAACCTCTTTGGTCCTTAATGAAGAATTGAAAATTGTTATAATCTTATTTAAATAGGTAGACTGGATTGATTCAACTCGGGGCACCAGCAGGCACCGAGGAAGCCTCAAGTCCTCGACAGGGCTTGCCCAGGAGCCGGCAGCTCAGCGGACGCGAGGAGCTGATTCACAGGGGGCGGTGCCAGGAGGAGCGGCACCGGCCCTGAGTGGATAAAAAGGTGCCCCAGGGAGCGCGGTGAACAGGGCGGGTTCGAGGCAGTTCGCGCCGGCAGGCGGGCAGGGTGGGGAGTACTCGCCCTATGACCAGAGCTCGGTCTGGGAGCTCTGCTCTGGCTGCCCCGGCGGTGGCAGCGTAGGCACCCAGACAGAGCTGATGAGAGGGGAGGCTGCAGTGCAGAGCTCGAGGTGTAGAGAGCGCCTGCACTGCTCTCCTGAGAGGAGGGTGCACAATGGGCAGGGCTGCACTGTGTGCTCCCTGGTGGAGGTCCTCCTGCAGCAGGGGCTGAGCTGCAGGAAGCTGTTACTAGGCTGAAAGATGTCAGGGACGCTGAGGGGAAGCAGCACTGCTTGCTCCAGGACCAGACTGTGCAGGGGCCTCAAGAGTCTACTATCGCTCATGCAGGAAAGGAGGCCGCTAACCCAGGAAACTGAGAAATAGTAACAGAAAAAACCAACAAAAAAAGGAGGAGGACAATTAAAAGCAAGGGGCTTCCTCCTAAATCTGTTGTCCCCACCCAGAACCGCTTTGCTGTCTTGCAGGGGGCTGATGAGGAACCACACTCCCACCAGGAGCAACTGGCTGATGCACTGGTAAAGAAGATCTCTACTGGTGCTGCCAGGAGAAAGCGGCAGGACGTAGTAGTAGGAAACTCTACTCTGAAGGGAACAGAGGCACCCATCTGTCGGCCTGACCCAGGCTCAAGGAACGTGTGCTGCCTACCAGGGGCTCGGATCAAGGATGTTGCAGAGAAGCTGCCTGCTCTAGTCGGTCCCACTGACTATTACCCACTTCTAGTGATCCATGTGGGCGCTACTGATATAGATAGCAGTAGCCCGGAGAACATAAAGATGGACTACAGAGCTCTGGGAGAGGTGGTTAGGGGCTCTGGAGCTCAGATTTTCTTTTCGTCAGTTCTCCAGGATACAGGGCAGGACCTTAAAAAGGCTAGGAGGATTGGCCAGGTTAATAAATGGTTGGAAGGGTGGTGCTATAGTCAGGGGTTTGGGTACCTTGAACATGGGACTCAATTTAGTAGGCCAGGTCTACTGGGGGCTGGTGGAGCTGGCCTGACAAAGAAAGGGAAGAGTGGATTTGGGAGGAGGCTTGCCAGACTGGTCAAGGATGCTTTAAACTAGATGTGTTGGGGGAAGGGGGGCATCATTCCATCCCAACACATGCAGTCAGTTGCCAGCACCTATAATAAATGTTCAGAGCAACGTAGAGATATTCCAGCTGCCCCAGCGAATGAGCCGGCTTCAACTGGAGCTCAGCTCAGATGCCTCTATACAAATGCCGGTAGCATGGGGAACAAACAAGTGGAATTAGAGATTTGTGCACGTCTATGGGGGTATGATATCATAGGCATCACAGAAACGTGGTGGGATGGCTCCTATGACTGGTGTGTTGGAATGGAAGGTTACAGGCCCTTTAGGAAAGACAGGCCCGGTAGGCGGGGAGGGGGAGTTGCTATTTATGTTAGGGATAGGCTGGAGTGTATGGAACTCTGTCTGGGGACAGGTGAGCAGTTGGCAGAGACTTTGTGGGTGAGGGTTAAAGGGAGAACAGCGATGGGAAACATTATTGTGGGGATCTGTTACAGACCGCCTGACCAAGAAGACTCAGTGGATGAAGCACTCTATAGACAGATAGGAACAGCCTCACGTTCGCAGGCCCTTATTCTCATGGGGGACTTCAACCACCCTGATACCTGTTGGAGGGATGGTATGGCCCGGCAAAAACAATCCAGAAAGTTCCTTCTGCAGGTAATAGAGGAGCTGACAAGGAGAAGTGCCATGCTTGACCTCGTGCTCACCAACAGGGAAGGGCTGGTTGGAAATGTGATGCTCCAGGGCAGCCTTGATTGCAGTGATCATGAGATGGTCAAATTTGAGATATCCTCAGGAGAGTGAGAAGAGTGTGCAGCCAGCTCACTGCCCTGGACTTCAAGAGAGCAGACTTTGGCCTCTGCAGGAACCTGCTCCGTAAGGTTCCATGGGAAATAGCCCTAGAGGGCAGGGGGGCCCAAGACTCTTGGTTGATATTAAAGGATCACCTCCTGCAAGCTCAGGAGTGATACATCCCTACTAGAAGAAAGTGCTGTAGGAGGGCCAGGAGACCTCCTTGGATGGATAAAGAGCTGCTGAGGAAAATTCAAAGGAAAAAAGAGGCTTATAAAAGGTGGAAGCAAGGATAGGTGGCCTGGGAAGAATAGAGGGATGTTGTCCCGGAAGCTAGGGACCAGGTTAGGAAAGCTAGGGCCCACTTAGAATTAAACTTGGCTAGGGATGTTAAGGATAACAGGAAGGGATTCTATAGGTACATTGCAAATAAAAGGCAGACTAGGGACAACGTGGGCCCTCTCCAGAAGCTATCGGGAGAGGTGGCTACCCTGGATTTGGAGAAGGCTGAGGTTCTTAATGTGTTATTTGCCTCAGTCTTCACTGGCAAATGCTCTGACCACACCACCCAAGTCTTGGAAGGCAGACGCAGGGAGAGTGAGAATGAAGACCCTAGGCCCACTGTAGGAGAGGATCTGGTTCAAGACCATCTTAGGAACCTGAACATATACAAGTCAATGGGACCTGATGAAATCCATCCGCGGGTCATAAAGGAGCTGGCAAATGAAGTTGCTAAGCCACTGTCCATCATATTTGAAAAATCATGGCAGTCAGGTGAAGTTCCCAACAACTGGAAAAAGGGAAATATAACCCCCATTTTCAAGAAGGGGAAAATAGATGAGCCGGGGAACTACAGACCAGTCAGTCTCACCTCTGTGCCTGGCAAAATCTTGGAACAAATTCTCCTGGAAGGCATGCTGAGGCACATGAAAAACAACAAGGTGCTTGGTGACAGCCAGCATGGCTTCACTAAGGGGGAATCCTGCCAGACCAATCTGGTGGCCTTCTATGATGGCGCTATGGAACTGATGGACAGAGGTAGAGCAGTTGATGTGATCTACCTGGACTTGTGCAAAGTGTTTGACACTGTCTCACATGACGTCTGTGTGTCTAAGTTGGAGAGACATCAATTTGAAAGGTGGACCACTCAGTGGATAAAGAAGTGGCTGGATGGCCGCACTCAAAGACTTGTGCTCAATGGCTCAATGTCCAGCTGGACATCAGTAACGAGTGGTGTCCCTCAGGGATCGGTGTTGGGACCAGTCTTGTTCAACATCTTTGTCAGTGACATGGACAGTGGGATTGAGGGCGCCCTCAGCAAGTTTGCCGATGGCACCAAGCTGTGTGGTTCGGTTGATATGTTGGAGGGAAGGAATGCCATCCAGAGGGACCTTGACACGCTTGTGAGGTGGGCTGATGCCAACCTGATGAAGTTTAACCATGCCAAGTGCAAGGTCCTACAGCTGGGTGGGAGCAATCCCAGCCACAGCTACAGGTTGGGCAGAGAAGAGATTCAGAGCAGGCCTGCAGAGAAGGACTTGGGGGTGTTGGTTGATGAGAAAATGAACATGAGCAGGCAGTGTGCGCTTGCAGCCCAGAAAGCCAACCATATCCTGAGCTGCATCAAAAGGAGCATGACCAGCAGGTTGAAGGAGGTGATCCTGCCCCTCTACTCTGCTCTTGTGAGACCTCACTTGGAGTATTGTGTGCAGTTCTGGTGTCCTCAACATCAAAAGGACATGGAACTGTTGGAACAAGTCCAGAGGAGGGCCACGAGGATGATCAGGGGACTGGAGCACCTCCCGTATGAAGATAGGCTGAGAAAGTTGGGGCTGTTCAGCCTGGAGAAGAGAAGGCTGCGTGGGGACCTCATAGCAGCCTTCCAATATCTGAAGGGGGCCTATAGGGATGCTGGGGAGGGACTCTTCATTAGGGAGTGTAGTGAGAGGACAAGGGGTAAGGGGTTCAAACTTAAACAGGGGAAGTTTAGATTGGACATGAAGAAGAAATTCTTGACTGTAAGGGTGGTGAGGCACTGGAATGGGTTGCCCAAGGAAGTTGTGAATGCTTCATCACTGGTGGTGTTCAAGGCCAGGTTGGACATAGCCTTGGGTGGCATGGTTTAGTGGGAGGTGTCCTTGCCCCTGGCAGGGGGGTTGGAACTAGATGATCTTAAGGTCCTAACTATTCTATGATTCTATGATTCTTATTGTGAGAAAGGGACACTTTGTCATGGGCAGCCATCTGACATTTTTGAAGACCTCTGTCAGTTTGGAGAAAAAAGGGAGGATTACTCATTTCTTAGCTGCTATGGTATCAGATTTTACATTATAAATACTAGGACAAAAAAAGCAGAAACGTCAGGCACTAGTTCTTTTGTAAGTGTAATGAATAATCTGCAAAGGAGAAAATAAGGCAGGTTAAACTTGAGCTCTAGAGTATAATACAGGCAGCAAAATTCCCATAACTGTTTCCTGTTTGGGCAGTTTTGGGTAAGGTATGGATTAAGTACAGCAGGTTTTTTTCTGAATTTGTGACTTCCTTACCAGCTCAGACTCACTGACTTCTCATAGTTTGGTTAGGTGTAACCACTTTCTTCCTCTTGTTCCATTCCTAGAAGGATTCATACATGATCCATCTTGCTGGTGGTTTCTACCTCTAATTGTGAAGCAGCAGTTTGCATGGCTGAGCTATGAGATCACAGCTCAGAGCAGATCTTACTTCTTATCCTTATGGCTTAGAAATACTGTATCTACCATGCTGGACTTGACATCGCCAGCTTTAAACCTTTGGTCTGAAGGAGGGCTGAGACTCAATAACAGAATACCTGTGTGGATGCTGTCAAGCCAAAACTACTGCTCTCTCTGGGAAATGTACTGGCTAAGAGAGCAGTTTAGTTCTTAGTGTAAGGACGTTGGTAGTTTGATTACTGAACTGAAGTAGAAGTAGGTGTCTGGTGTCTAGGCAGTGATCAGGACTAAACCAACAAAAAATTTTTGGGACTGAATGTAAATGCAAGGTCTTGATGAAGAATTGGGCAGAGGGGGGAGCCCTGAGGAAGACTAGTTGGCGGCTGTTCAAGTAGCCTGCTGTGAGTCTTTAAGCAAACATCATTCAAATGTCTTGTGGAGAGAATGCCTTTTTGATTGTCTGTTCAGGAGAATTACCCCTTTTATAGAGCTGCTCTTTCCCAAAGCACATTTTCAAAGCTTTTTACAGACAACATTAATCATCTGTTTACTTCCCCTGTTTATAGACAGATGTTTCTTCTTTTCATAGGAAGAGAGGCTGTGACAGAGGGCACAGGCACTGACTCAGCACTGCAGGTAGCATTCAGGTGCAGCCATGATGGAGACTGATAGACCTGTTGTTAAAATAAGCAAATAAACTCATCAACTGTCAGCTTAACTTCTGTTATGCATATGCCACACAATAGTGCTTCTGTAGATTCACTGAACAATTGGTAACCATTAAATCTGGGGACTTTACAGTCTAATGCATGTGCTGTTCTGCTGTTTACTTATCAGTTCTGTCTACTATTCTATTTGTACTTACATTAATTAACTATGCTTTAATTGGACTAATTAAGTCCATTTAAGAAATACTGCAAAATGTAGAACTGGAGAAAAATGTTGAACGGTGTCAAATTAAGGGCTTCAAACGAACTTTGTGACTTGTCCAGAACAGAAGTGTAGACTTTTGACCAATGATATCCATGAAAACATCATTGGACATAATAGATATAGCCAAAAAAATGGCAGATATGAATAATTACTAAGCAGTTACTAAACAGTATCATTAGCCACGTTCTAGTGTAATGTAACTTCAGTGAAATTTTTGAGGTAGGTGACTTTATATAAAATTCTGGGCCAAATCAATGTCTAATATAACTTTGTTACATGTATTTTCATTGACTTCAGAGACTTAAACTAGGGATAAATATGGCCCCCCATTCAAAATCAAATCCCTATTATGACATTCAATCTACAGTTTGACTGAAGATACAAATCTTTCTAGAAATTGCGCAGGATATACAGATTTTATATAGCTACTTGAATTTCTTTGTACATACATTTATATATGTAGGTATATACACACACATGCTTCTATGAGCGATATCTTTTCAATGCTACTCAGTATTCCTTTTTTCCTGAAGTATCCTCTGCTTTTGGAATTACGGTTTTTATCCTGATCACTTAATTTCTGCTCAAGATGGGGAGATGGGGAGCTTTAGTGCATGCTTTCACCTTTTTTATAGTTTGAAATTCAGAAAAAAAATTCTCTTTGAACATTTTTAGTGTTTAGGCAATCAGTACCTGTGCTACCAAGGCTTATTGAAAGCAGATGGATGCCTGCCTCTGTCCTCCCCCTTTCTCGGAACTGCTGCCAGAACAGGTAGTCAGAAACGGAAAGTAGAGAAATACTTGAGCATCTGTGCTCTCTCTCTTGCAGGAAAACAGCTGTGGCTTCCATAGGAAGCACTCATTTTCTCCCATCAGCCAAGACTCTGCATACCCTTGGGTCCAGTTTTGGCACAGCAAGCCAAGTAGGATGCAGTTTATGGCTTAAAACTTATGAGAGAAACCGTTCAGGCAGTCCCATCCCTGGCAGAACATTGAGATAAATTCCCCAGGCTGCAAGCCACATGTGGGCCTCTGACCTTTTATTAGCACACCATGGGAGAGGTTAACAATTGTTGAGACTTCAGTTTTCCCTTTGACATACAAATACAACAATACCAAGTAGCCTTTCCAAGACAAGCATATTTAGGGCACAACATCCTTTTTAATCTAGGATTCAATATAGGAGGGAAAAAAATAGAATAAGAAAAAGGATGTATTTCTATAAAAGTGAAGTCTGGATTGGTATTTTTTCCAACATTCTGTAATTGTTAATAATATGGTCACTTTTGACTTTTTTTAAGCCAGTGTAATCATGAGATGGAAATTCTCACACCATTTTTAGCTCTTCATGTGGTCAGTGCCATGAGTTATGGAACTAAGATTGCTCAATAGCTGGAGCGGTATAAGACGTGCATGCAATTTTCTCATTTTTAAGGATGTCTGTTGCATTTATCCAAGGACATTAATTGATGAGATTTTTAAAAATAAAATAAATTCCAAATTCAGAATTATTGGTATGTCAGAGAAAAAAAAAATCAGAGGGCAAAATCTATGTCTTTTTGACATGTCTTTGTTGCCTTAGCGTTACTGTAGTGCATGAGCCTATCTTAGGACTGTCTGACTCACTGAGTCAAGACTATCTCAAATATTTTGTTTCTGCAATGAACAGCTATTAATAGCTCTTTAATCTAATTTGGCCTGTTACACTCAAACAGGTTAAACTGGTATGTTTACAGCTTGAATAAATTTTATCATCTCATCTTTTATGAACTTATAGTACAGCAGGGATTAGAAAGTAACTTATTTTTGGGGAAACAGAATCATTGTTTTGAAGCTAAGGAGCTTAAAGACTGAGTGTCTTGCTGTATGCTGCCTAATCTATGGCAAAGAACGCAGATTGAATACCCCAGCATCCCAGGGTTTTACCATCACTACTTGATGATCCTTTCAGTCTTGAAAGCAAATTATTTTGACTATGTGGTTCCATAGGTTTAGTGTAGAGAGTGTGCTGAGTATAAAATAGGAGTAAGCTAGCTCATGCTTCTGCTGTCATTCTTTGCAGCTATTGTTTGAAGAGCCAATGCAAGCTGATGTCTAAATGTAATAATCCTATGACTACTCTGATGACAAGCAGGTTCAATGCTGCCTAATGCCAGAAACTAGGAAAAAAAAAAAAAACCCAGCAGATCCTGTTTTTCATTCTTTTACTAAGGTGACAACCACATTTGAAATGAAATTGGTGAAGTCCTGCACAAGGTTGGTTATTGAAAAAAAAAAGTAGTTGCTGAGTAATGGTTGTTCCATGAGCTAGGCAGCTTTGTCCTTATTAACCACTGTTGGCAAAGTAGATCTTAGCAAACATTAGTTAGACGTGAAGAGTCCATTTGTATTCATTGTGAATAAACAGAAATACCAGCCTGGTGGGGAACCTGCACTGGAAAAGGATCAAGTACAGCTGTACAATAGAGACATGCCTAGCTAACCATTTCTGCATCTTTCACAGCTTCCTTACATAGCTGATTCCAATGCTATATAGCCATTCTTATAGCCAGTATTAACTAATGAAAATTTGTTTTTAAAAGATCTTTTGTTGTTTTTATTACCCTGAGCAGTAGCTCTTCATCATCTTTTTTTGTCTTATTCCTTTACATGTCAGAAGGTGAATCTTATTGCCCCTCCTGAACCTCTTTTTCTATTTTTTTTTTTTTTTTTTTTTTTTGTCCTTTTTTCTCTCTCTCTCTTTATTCCTCCGGTCTCTCTCCCCTCCCCCCCCCCCCCCCCTTATTCCCTTTCCTTTCTCTCCTCAAGAATACACAGCAGAATTGCTTTAACCTTTCCAACAGGTCAACCTTTCTAAACCTCTCGTCTACTTCATGATTATATCCAGCCTATTTGTGTTTTCCTTGAAGACTTCATCACCTTGAAGTAGGTTGAATCAATACCTATGGGCTACATGAAATGCTTCTGTTAGTATCTTCCATATTGATACTGACATCTTTTTGTATCAGCACTGTAAGATTAAGACGTATTATTTGTGAACTGCTCCAACTCTGCAATTTCTTTCTGATGTACTCCTGACTATTCCTTACAGCATATTTATATGTTTGGTTTTTTTTCAAGTCTAGTTTCTTCCATTTTTATTAAATTACACGTTTTCTTCATTATTTCCAGATTTCTTTAAAACTATTATATCTCCTACTGTTTTCCAGGAAAAGAAAGATGTTTCAGTTTCTTGTGTTTTGGAAGTGTTATTATATACCTGCCTGCTTTTTCATCTAAATTCTCATTTAATTTCCTTCTCATTTTGTGATATAATAATTAAGTCTTCCTTTCTGAAGGTTTCTTCTTCCACTCAGTTCCGTACCCTCCATACCGAAGTTTCATTTAGACCATATTCCCCTAGTTTTCCCAGTAGAAAGTCACATGGATCACTTCCATTTTTTTTTCCCCTGTAAGCTAATTAAATAATGCAACTGCATTGGATTGACATACTGAGAAGGAATATCAATGATTTAGCCCATTTGAATATATCAGTGGTTAATGTCGAAAACAAAGACTTTTATATAATCAAAACATGGTGAGTTTTGGGAATGGGAGTTTCCCTGGACAAGAGTAGAATCAACAAGCCAGAACACAGGAAGAGTGTCTTGAGAGCAGGCAAGAGAGAAACCAAGAGCCAGAAGGAGATCTACTTTTCCATGTAAAGGGATGGAGAGAGGCTAGACTGACCTCAGCACATTTTTCAACTCCTTCAAACTTAAAAAAAAAAAAGGCAGTTTACTGCTTTTGGCTGGCAAGATGGGTGTGTTCCGTCTAACTTTGACATGTATCTTTTATGGCAAGATTTTTTCTTTATGGCATCAATGAATATTAACCCATTTTCTCCATTCAGAAGTTGTTTTTTTGGTTGGTTGTTTTGGTTTGGGTTGGTTTTTTGTATCCTGAGAACAGCCTTCTATGTTCTCCATTCATTTCTCCTTGCAACTTTTGCTTTAAGAGCTGTCTTAGTCTCAAATGACTTTTAGCCTCGATCTTCTTCTGTCTTTCTTGAATACTTCTCTAGTGTTTGTTCACTGTGCTGGAAATCCCTTCTGCCTGTCACTCAGTTGTTTTATCCCTCTGTGCATATTCTTATCCCTTTCTTTCACATTTGCCATTAGTCACAGTAGCCAGCTTTTTCCCATCAGTTCTTTTCAACATCTGCAGCAAAGTTTTTCCTGTCAGTGATCTAATGTCTGTGGGTTATAGTTAAAGGCTAGGATTATTTTTTTAATATTTTTTTTCCCACACAATGGAAAAAATCCAATTTTGGCACTCATAGCTAGTCAACTTTCTCTCAAGAGGATATACCAGTGAATGGAGATCTTCCACTTTGCAGCCACCTTTTTCAGAGCTCTCCAGGCTGACAGAGCGCTCTTGGTTCTGTTTACTGTTCTGCCAGGGTGCTTACGCACAATATGCACTCTCTGAACCCAGGTCAAACTACAATAATTCTTTTTCTGTGGCTGTAATTTTCCTATATTTTCAAGCAAGGATGCAGGCATAGAGGTCCCTCCTGCATGGGCTTCTTTAAATGAATTTGCCCCATCTTCTAAGTAAAAGCTTACTTCAACACAGGACTAAGCAATATGGTACCAAAACTCTTCTTAAACCCATGACCATGGAAAAAGAATACCCGTGTTCTTATCCCAGAAATATACATGTCCAGCTTTTCTTGCATTGAATATTTCATTTAAAAACATTAAATTAAGCCTAAAAAAAAATCCCAGTTTAAATTTGTTTAAAAATAAAATTCCTGCAGTAAACTATTGATCAAACTAAAATGAACTTCATATTTCTTGAACAAGGGAGATTAAACTGCTCTTTACATGTTATTAAAATACTACCTTCAAAGTTAAATAGTTCTTTGCAGATGTCTGTCTTACCCTCCAACTTGTGTTTGAGCTTGAAGTGATGCAGTGGGGTGTATTGTGTAATTATGCTGCAGCTGCTGACAGGCATAAAAGTAAATGAGATGTTTCATCTCAATGGGTACATTTTCTGTTTAAATGTTTAAGAAAAACTCAACAGCTTTAGCCAAACTGAGTCAGGACTATCTCAAATATTTTGTTTCTGAACAAACTCTTTCATTAATAACTCATAATAACTCTTTCATTAATAACTCATTCATTAATAACTCTTTCGATCTAATTTGGCCTCTTACACTCAAACAGATTAAACTGGTATGTTTAGAGATTAAGTTTTATCATCTCAACTTTTATGAAGCTTTTATTTTTAATTGTTCATTTTAAATATAATAATTGAAAACATTTCCATGCCTGCTATTTCTCAATGTTGAGAGAAAATAGAGGCTGAAAAATTGCAGAATATTTAAAATAAAAAGTTGACTTACAGAATCAGTCTTCTAAAACTATTGAGCTTTGAACGTGGTGCTGTGTTGTCAAAAATTAAAGCAATATGAAAGAACAATAAATATAAATTGTAAAATATGACTATGCTTTCTAGAATGTGTAACAAAATGCATATTTTGTTTGCAGATTTTATGAAATTTTTAATCTCAGAAAATGATTGTCAATTTATAATTATTAAATAATTAATTTTTAGAATGTATTTGCAAAACAATGAAAGGGACTTGGTCCAGAAGTTCTCTTAAATGTTCATGGAACAGCTAAGAAGGTTTTTGTTTGTTTCTTTGTTTAACAGGCTTTTATTTGGGGATAACTTGAAATGGCAAAACATTTTAGAATGATCTAGGAATTTATGGATGGAATTGGGTAACACTGTGGGAAGTCTTCTTAGATGTTTCAATAAAATATTTTAAACAAATTTCATACTGAAGAGATGTAGAGAGTTTATCTTTACATTAATAGCACTGATTGATACCATCTTCAGCTTGCATTAGCTCATCACAAGGTGAAGGTTTAATAATTATTAACATGCTGTGGAGTTCTTGTTCACATGACTAACAGCAAAGCTTCCAACTTTAGTGGGGCTTTTTGTCTTTTGGGAAGTGAGGTAAAACCTTCGTAATCCTAGTGCTTAGGTTATGGATTATTCTATGACCCAAGAGAGAAGGAATTTCATAGGTAATAGTTCAATAGGATACTTATATCTACACAAGTGATTTGAGTCAGTGGGCTCATTTCTCCTGAGTGAAGGACGTGATGCAAGATACCATGCTGGATGCACATAAGCCATTTTAGTCTGCAATATCACAGGCCGCGTAAAAATCCCCATGTACTTAGCTGAGGAATGTGACTTACTAGCTTGTGTGCAATGCCAGGAAAGACAGAGTCAACCTGGTGCTGTGCTGAGAGAGATTTAGCAGCTTATGTTCTTACCAGCACAGGCATTTCTGCAGTGCACTTGATTTCATAATGGGGATGTACCCAGCTGTAAAAGCAACTGAGGAATACATATCCTTTCTCCAGATCTTTCTTTGTCTTTCCTGGATATGTAATATAAGCCTTTAAAAGGTATAGGGGCTTTTGCAGCCTATGTGTTCATGCATTATCTAGCTTTAGAATCTCAGACAGTATTTTAATAAAAGAAGGAATGTTTAAAACATTTAACAGAATAAGAAGGAGATGTATATATCATTCTCTACTTGTCATTATCTGTTAATTAATGAAGCATAAAACTAATGAGGTATATCATGGTAGCAGGAAACCAGTATGTGAGTGAACTACTAATATGTTTTGTGGGGGTTGAAGATACTTGGCTTGATCCTTTGTGTGCCAACAGTATCTTAATACAGCACCTTGTTCTAGGTGAGGGACATGCTGAATATGTGAGATATGTGCTGCAACGGTAGTCTGAGTGTGTGTCTCTTATGGAGAACTTCCAGACATCCTGCTACTCCTAGAGAAATCTTGGATAAATGCTGTGAAGCCACTGCTATCATAGTTGTCCCTGTTCCCTTCTATCCACAGTTCCTTCACCAAAAAAAAAAGAAAAAAGTTAATAATCAGCTTCCCACTTCGTTCTCCATATATTCCAAGTATATGGAAGGTATCATAGAAGGAATTTTCTTGTTTCTTAGTTTTCCTTTCCAGGTACTGTTATTGTTATTATATTACTTTTTGGCTAGTGCAATCTTCTTGATCTGTGCACTGTACAAGATTAGTGATTACTGGATCTGCTGTTACTGCTACAGCATTTCTCTACTAGCCTCACACTGCCCACTTCCAATGCTGCACTGAGAATGAAGATCCATGCTGACTTCTAAAAATAGTGAACCGAGAATGAAGATCCATGCTGACTTCTAAAAATAGTGAACCTCTTTCCCTACTTCTGGTATGTGTATTTTCTGTCTATCTCCTCTGTGTAATTCAGCACCTAAAGCAGTCCTGTGTAAAAAAAGTGGGAAAACAGTGTTGGTATTATTGAAAACGGCACCATTTAGGTACTTATGAAATCTGAAGTAGTTTATTGAACCATTTTGTTATTAATATCAGTGGGTTTTATTAAGTGTTGTATCAGTTCATGATCTCCGTCTTTACTAGAAAAGAATTACATTATCCAGACACAGCCTTCTCAGATAAGTCTAAAAATAACTCTGTCATTAATATTGATAGTATGAAATTATTTCTGGTGCCTTTGAAGAAGCCATGTCTGGATTTGTAGATAAAGAATATAAGAAGAACCTTAATCATGTTTGCCTTGCAGTATCAGTTAAACAGTGCTCAGCATCACATTGAAAAGGCTAATTTTATATAACACTTGCCATTACTATAGGTCCACTTTATGATGTGAGCAGACAATCTAACAAATTACGTGGATGTGCTGTTCTCCCTGAGCCCTCTCCAGAGCTAGGAATACATTACCCAGCACAGAGGTGTTAAGAGAATTCAGCATCGTAAACAGGACAGGTCCTATGGTGTTGTACCCTGCATATAACCAATTTGCTACACAGTTGCAGACTATGTCTGCAGCAAAGTTTGGAGGGAACATGTCTGGGCAGAATCTGAGATATGTCAGAAGATCATTAAATGATTTAGGTTGGAAAAAATCTGAAGTGGTGTGGGTTGAGCCTTTCCCTTCATTAGAGCAGGACTACCTTTGGATTTGTCTACATTTCTAGACCAATGTCTAAAGCCTTCTAATTCTATCCAGATGAAATCTGCAAAAGGAAGGACACTATTTCTAGGCAACTAAGATATATAAAGCCATTACAAAAGATAAAATGGCAGAAAATAACATCAGTGATCAACAATAAAGCTAATCGTACTGAAGAGGGTGCCTGAATTTAGCTAATGATTTTAAAGCGCTTTACAGCCTAATAAACTTAGATCACTCCAGTGGGAATTTCCTGTGAAGAGCAGTCAATCCATTACTTAAGCTACCTTTGTTCTTATGAATAATGTTATTTACAATTCTGTAACCTTATTCAGAGAAAGAATATGGGCTGTATGGAAATAGACTGTCTGAAAGGAGGTAATGTACATATTTGAAGGAGGACTGTCCTCTTCCAGCAGCCTAGGGGACATCTATAATTAATCAGTAGTTACTCAAACAGGTAAATGTAACAAGTGCTTATATTAAGGTAGCAAAAAATCCACCTTCATGTTTGCATTTGACTTTGCTGGGTGTATGGTAGTGAGAAATTCTGCTTTTAGGCCTAGCTGTTCCATATATGACCACTGTCCAAAGTAATTTTTCATTTGAAGACATAATTGAAACTATTCTTATGTAATATTGTTTGTGGGGGAACTTTTCTCAGTGTAAAATCACAAAAAAGTATATGATTTAATTCTCCTTTTATTTCAAAAGTTGATGAATTAGGAAAATGATATGTGAATATTTTTAGCAAAGGACAAATATTAGTTGGTTTAGACAATACAGAAAGGAGTAAAAAATTCTGTGACAGTAATTTAGGAACTGCAAAGGAAAAAACAACAACAACAAAAAAACCCAACTAAACAAAACAAAAACACACCAAAACCCACAAAAAAAAGTGCCCCTAACAAAATGAACCACCAAAACCCAAAGCCAAAACCCAACCTGTTAGGATGTGAAAGAGTTGAACAGAAAATGTAAAATATCTGCACATAGGACTCAGAAAATGTTTTCCCAAGGGCATTAGAAAAATCCTGATCAACTACAGTTCAGGTTGCCTGGTGGAATGATCTGCTGCTGCTTCCTGCTGCCCGCACTATTGTCTGATCAAAATTCTGGCACTTATTGTCTCGGCTTTCCGTTGCTGACATCACCTGATTGCACCATTCATTCAAGTGGATCAAGCCTTGTAACTCCAAAATATGTAGCAGCAATCAAGAGAAACTGAACTCCAACCTACACAGCAAGTTTCTGCTTGGTAGCCCCATATAGCTGCCTCTTTTCAGAGTAGGTCAGCATTTTAGCAGTAGAGCCAGCCAGAATTTTTGTTGTGCAAGGAAGGATGTGGCCCCTTAATTTTTTTCCCTGATGTTTGGGTTTTTCAGAAACCGCATCCCCCATAATCTTGCAGCATTATTGTTTCATGAATACATTATTTCCATTGAGTACCTGTAGTCCTGACATTGATAGGCCATGAATCAATACTTTTATAGAATCATGAAGCCAAACTAGTTCTGCAGATCCACAAGTTGTAGCACGTGTTTTTTCATTCTGGATATAATAACTGCAATTTGAAAGACACCCCCACAAGCATCTATTGCATGCTTTAAGAAATTAAAGAAAATAGAGAATTTTAATTAAGAAAGAAGAAACTGTATCACTCTATTTTTAAAAGAAAAATTCAGCTGATATGTTTTTTTCATTTTCAGGCTATAATAGCAATAACCATATTTAGCTAAGGACATTTCCTGGGGTTTAATGGCCCATGGCTGTGCTTCTTCAGGTGATCATCATCTCACAGCAGTCATTAATCCCCTACAAATACCCTGCACCTCAGTTATTAAATGTGCTTAAACGTGCTTCTTGTGAAAATGAAAAACATCTATATTTAATGCATGTTCCAGGAATAGGAGTGATCTTTCTGAGGTGAGGAATGAAAGGAGTTTAGTAAAGAGCCACAGAAGTACTGATGATGACAAGTGGATAAAATCTGTTTCTGGAGATAGCACAATAAAGAATTTTTCCACAGTAAGAGCATGCCATAAGTAAGTCAGAATTTTATGTATGTCACGATTCACAATCATCCCAATTAAATAACAGCCAAATCAGAAATACAGATAGTAATTTGTAGTTGGTTTTCTTCTGTGAGGCATTTCAGCATAGAAATAAAGCATCTCTTTAAACATGGAGCGTATGTGCCTGCCGCACTGCTTTAAAAGTCTTTCTTTTCCGTAGCTGTAAAATAGAGCTACGCAATTTTACAAGGTGCTTGTGATAACACAAGTGTCATGGGTTCAGCAGTAGCAGTCATTTTTCTCCTTCATAGTAGCTGGTGCAGCGCTGTGGTTTTGACCTTCGGCCTGGGAACAGCACTGATAACACCAATGTTTATAGTTACAGCTTAGAATGTTTGGTTTGACCAAGGACTTTCTGAGTCTCATGCTCTGCCAGGGAGGAGGGGAAGCCGGGAGGAAGCAGAGACAGGACACCTGACCCAAACTGCCCAAAGAGGTATTCCATACCACAGTACGTCATGCCCAGGATGGAAAAACTGGGGGCAGGAACCCGGAAGAGTTCAGTTCATGGCTCGGTCATTGGGTGGTGAGCAGTTATATCCTCCTCCCTTGTATTTGCCTTGTCATTATTGTTATTGGTGGTAGCAGTAGTGATTTGTGTTATGCCATAGTTACTGTACTGTTCTTATCTCAACCCATGGGAGTTACATTGTTTCGATTCTTCTCCCCATTCCCCCCCACCTCGGAGTGAGGGGGAAGAAAGAGGGGGGAGTGAGTGAGCAAACTGCTTGATTTACAGCTTAAGCCACGACAGCAAGAAAAAAAAAAAAAAAAAAGAAAAAAAAGAGAGAAGTTAAATCTTTCATACCTAAAGGTCTGAAACTCGTATTTCTTTTGGTGAGAATTTTTTGAGTCTTCCTTATAAGTGGGACCACAAATACAGCACTGACTGTCATTAGAAGTTTTAAATACAGTAGACAGAGTACCCTTAAAATCATAGAATTATTCCACTTGCTCAAGCAGAATTAAATTCTTCAGTGAATACAGTCAAAGAGAATTTGTCTTGATAGAGGTTTAATGGGAATTGGATTTTTTTATTTGATCAGAATTCTGCTATTGATACATTGTGTTATTTCAATCTTGTACTACTAAGTATGTAATGTATAGATTACGTGAAGCATCTGCCTGTCTCAAACAGGCTGAGAAGGGTCAGACCTTACCCATCACGTTCTCTTCAATGACTGCAAAATTAGTACCTTTTGGTATTATGGTAATTTATTATTTATGTTGGACATTCAGATCTCATGTACTTCAGTGGGTGACTGTGAAGATCAGGGCAGAAATAGATTTTGGGGCCATGCACTGTTAAATGTTGAATGTTATATAATGTTAGCTCTCCTAGGCTTAGTACCTTTTGATGGCAGATTAATCTGAAATAAGAATTATTATAACCTGACCCCAAAATTCCTTTTCAATTTTCTCTGTCCCTTCAAACAAAAAATCATCTGGACAAAATACCGTGAAATCATAGAATCATCGAATGGTTTGGGTTGGAAAGGACCTTAAGATCATCTAGTTCCAACCCTCATGCCATGCTCAGGGACCCCTTACCCTAGACCATGTCGCACAAGCCTCTGTCCAGCCGGGTCTTGAACAATGCCAGGGATGGAGCATTCACAGCTTCCCTGGGCAAGCCATTCCAGTGCCTCACCACCCTCGCAGTAAAAAGTTTCTTCCTTATATCTAACCTAAACTTCCCCTGTTTAAGTTTGAAACCATTAGTCCTTGATCTATCACTACAGCCTCTAATAAATAGTCCCTCCTCAGCATCCCTATAGGCCCCCTTCAGATACTGGAAGGCTGCTATGAGGTCTCCATGTAGCCTTTTCTTCTCCAGCTTGAACAGTCCCAACTGTCTCATCCTATCTTCGTATGGGAGTGCTTCAGTCCCCTGATCATCCTCGTGGCCCTCCTCTGGACTTTTTCCAACAGTTTCATGTCCTTTTTATGTTGAGGACACCAGAATTGCACACAATACTCCAAGTGAGGTCTCACGAGAGCAGAGTAGAGGGGCAGGATCACCTCCCTCAACCTGCAGGTCACGCTCCTTTTGATGTTGTCCAGGATACGGTTGGCTTTCTAGGCTGCAATCGCACACTGAAGCCGGCTCATGTTAAGTTTCTCATTGACCAACACCCCCAAGTCCTTCTCTGCAGGCCTGCTCTGAATCTCTTCTCTGCCCAACCTGTAGCTGTGGCTGGGATTGCTCCCACCCAGCTGTAGGACCTTGCACTTGTCATGGTTAAACTTCATCAGGTTGGCATCAGCCCACCTCACAAGCGTGTCAAGGTCCCTCTGGATGGCATTCCTTCCCTCCAACATATCAACCGAACCACACAGCTTGGTGCCATCGGCAAACTTGCTGAGGGCGCCCTCAATCCCACTGTCCATGTCACCAACAAAGATGTTGAACAAGACTGGTCCCAACACCGATCCCTGAGGGACACCACTCGTTACTGATGTCCAGCTGGACATTGAGCCATTGAGCACAAGTCTTTGTGTGCGGCCATCCAGCCAGTTCTTTATCCACCGAGTGGTCCACCTTTCAAATTGATGTCTCTCCAACTTAGAGACAAGGATGTCATGTGAGACAGTGTCAAACACTTTGCACAAGTCCAGGTAGATGACATCAACTGCTCTACCCCTGTCCATCAGTTCTGTAGCGTCATCATAGAAGGCCACCAAATTGGTCTGGCAGGATTTCCCCTTAGTGAAGCCATGCTGGCTGTCACCAAGCACCTTGTTGTTTTTCATGTGCCTCAGCATGCCTTCCAGGAGAATTTGTTCCAAGATTTTGCCAGGCACAGAGGTGAGACTGACTGGTCTGTAGTTCCCCGGCTCATCCATTTTCCCCTTCTTGAAAATGGGGGTTATATTTCCCTTTTTCCAGTTGTTGGGAACTTCACCTGACTGCCATGATTTTTCAAATATGATGGACAATGGCTTAGCAACTTCATTTGCCAGCTCCTTTATGACCCGCGGATGGATTTCATCAGGTCCCATTGACTTGTATATGTTCAGGTTCCTAAGATGGTCTTGAACCAGATCCTCTCCTACAGTGGGCCTAGGGTCTTCATTCTCACTCTCCCTGCGTCTGCCTTCCAAGACTTGGGTGGTGTGGTCAGAGCATTTTCTGGTGAAGACTGAGGCAAAGAAGTCATTGAGAACCTCAGCCTTAGAATCATAGAATAGTTAGTGTTGTAAAGTACCTTAAGATCATCTAGTTCCAAGCTCCCTGCCATGGGTAGGGACACCTCACACTGAACCATGTCACCCAAGTCTCTGTCCAGCCTGGCCTTGAACACCACCAGGGATGGAGCATTTGCAACTTCCTTGGGCAACACATTCCAGTGCCTCACCACCCTCACAGTAAAGAACTTTTTCCTCATATCTAATCTTAACTTCCCTTGCTTAAGTTTGTGTCCGTTACCCCTTGTCCTATCACTACAGTCCCTAATGAAGAGTCCCTCCCCAGCATCCATTCTCCAAATCCAGGGTGGCCAGTTCTCCTCATAGCTTTCAGTGAGGGCCCACATTATCCCTTGTCTGTCTTTTGTTTGCTACATGCCTATAGAACCCCTTCCTGTTATCTTTCACATCCTTTGCCAGATTTAATTCTAACTGTGCCTTAGCTTTCATAATCTGGTCCCTAGCTTCCCTGACAGTGTCCCTGTATTCTTGCCAGGCTGCTTGTCCTCACTTCCACCTTTTATAAGCTTCTCTTTTTCCCCTCCAGTCTCCTCAGCAGCTCCTTATCCGTCCATGAAGGTCTCCTGGCCCTGCTGCTGCATTTACTTTTAGTCAGGATGCAACACCCCTGAGTGTGAAGCAGGTGATCCTTGAATATCAACGAGCAGTCTTATGCCCCCCTGCCCTCTAGGACTGTATCCCATGGAACCTTACTGAGCAGGTTCCTGAAGAGACCAAAGTCTGCTCTCTTGAATTCCAGGGCAGTGAGCTTGCTGTGTGCCCTTCTCACTCTCCTGAGGATCTCGAACTCGACCATCTTATAATCACTACAATCAAGGCTGCCCCAGAGCATCACATTTCCAGCAAACCCTTCCCTGTTGGTGAGCACACAGTCATGTATG
Organism: Ara ararauna; assembly: GCA_028858755.1. NCBI lineage: Eukaryota > Metazoa > Chordata > Aves > Psittaciformes > Psittacidae > Ara > Ara ararauna. The sequence continues at coordinate 132,638,305 of CM054377.1, read as the reverse complement.
GCGCCTCTCCTTGTCGGCTCCTCTATTACTTGCAGAAGGAAGTTGTCTTCCACACAATTAAGGAACCTCCTGGATTGTGTGTGCCGGGCATTACCATCCCTCCAACAGATATCAGGATGATTGAAGTTTGCCATGAAGATGAGGGCCTGTGAGCATGAGGCTGCTCCTAGCTGTCTATAGAGAACTTCATCCGCAGACTCCTCTTGATCAGGCGATGTTCTGGGTTCAGCAGTAGCAGTCATTTTTCTCCTTCTTAGTAGCTGGTGCAGTGCTGTGTTTTTGACTTTCGGCCTGGGAACAGCACTGATAACACCGATGGTTTTAGTTGTTGCTCAGTAATGTTTACTCTGACCAAACACTTTCTGAGTCTCATTCTCTGCCAGGGAGGAGGGGAAGTTGGGAGGAAGCAGAGACAGGACACCTGACCCAAACTAACAAAAGAGGTATTCCATACCACAGCACATCACGCCCACTATACAAACTGGGGGCAGTTACCCTGAAGAGTTAGATCACTGCTCGGGTCAGGCTGGATATCAGTCGGCATAGAGGCATCTGAACTGAGCTCCAAATGAAGCCTGCTGAAATAGCTCTGCATTGCTCCAAACATTTATTACAGGTACTGTCAACTGACTGGGAGTGTTGGGATGGATCAGTATCCCCCTCCCTCAACAGTCTAGCTTAAAGCTGCCTTGAGTGGCCTGGCAAGCTTCCTACCAAAGCAGCTTTTCCCCTTTGTCAGACCAGCTCCACCAGCCTCCAGTAGATCTGGCCTTCCAAACTGAGTCCCGTGTTCTAAATAGCCAACCCCCTGACTACAGCGCCACTGTTCTAACCATTTATTAACCTGCCCAATTCACATGGCCTTTTCAAGGTCCTCCCCTTTGACCTGGAGGATTGATGAAAAAACTCTCTGAGTCCCAGAGCCCCCATCCACCTCTCCCAGGGCTCTGTAGTCCTTCTTAATGATTCCCAGGCTGCTGCTGTCGATATCACTAGCGCCCACATGGACCACAAGAAGTGGGTAATAGTCAACATAACTTACTAGGCCAGGCAACCTCTCAGAAGCCTCCCAGATCTGAGCCCCTGGTAGACAATTCACCTTCCTTGAGACTAGGCCAGGCCGACAGACAGGTGCCTCCGTGCTTCTCAGAGTAGAGTCACCTTCTTATATGACCCGCTGCTTCTTCCTGCCAACACCAGTAGTGATCTTTCTTACTCAGCTGATTGTTCATGTGGTGAGGTGTGTTTCCTTGTTAGCATCCTGCGGAGCTGTGAGGCAGTTCTGGGTGGGGACATCAGATTTTGGAGGAAGCCACTTGCTGTTAATTGTCCTCTTTCTCTTTTCTTGGGGGGAGTTGTTGCTAATCTCTCAATCTCTGCTCTCTATACAGTTCCTTTGTATGACACTTAGCTGAGGGTTTTAAAACTGTTCTACACATCTGAGTCAGTCACTTGTTTTGCGTGAGTGTTGCAGGGAAAAGCTGCTCGGTTCATGTGGTTTAAACCCAACTGGGACCAAAACACTTTATTGAGCTATCAAAAACCTGGAATTACGCAGCAGTCGGTGAAATGTTGCATTCAAGCAGTAATACAAGAGGTAAACCCCCAAACTAGATGCATGAATGTTAATAAATACAAGCAAATATCTAAACACCCTGTGAAAGAAACCCAGAAGAGATTTCTGAAATTCTTTTTCTTTCCAAGAAGAGGACCTCACCATAAGCAGCATAGTAGCAAATGGCACTTGGTGTATTGTTAAGGAATGGTGAGGAAATCCTGTGTGCTCTCAGCATTTCTGCAAAGTTCATGCAGAGGGAACCAAAACTCCTTTTTTTCACCTCTGGGATCACCACACTCAAATGACTGTCCGTGGTACAAAAGCCTTTATCGATAGAGTCTGAACATACAGATTAATTTACAGGGACACTCTGCAGCGGTGCCCAGTGTGCGGCCACCATGGGCAGGGACGTCCCCCTGGGCCTCCTGGGCACAGGCACTGCCTCAGGGCCAGCGCCCCAAAGACCTTTCTCCAAGGCATGCAGGGTGAAGGGGCAGCAGCAGCAGGGCTGCGGTGGGCAGGGTTGTGAGGGTCCCATCACCCCTGTGTCATAGTGCCAGCACCCGCCAATGCAGCATCACAATGCTCTGGGGCACTATAAAGCCCAGTGCCTTCTGTCAGTGCTTTGGAGCTCCAGTGCCAGGGACTGGAAGGGTTCTTGCTCCCAGGGTAGGTCAGGCCAGTGGCATTTTGCTGTTGTTGGAAGCCCCTGAGATGGCTCCAGGTGGAGGCAGAAAAGGCAATGCCAGCGTCCCCTTGTCCCATCAGATGCCTAACCAGCCGGTGGACTGGGAGCAGGTCTTGCTCACGTGCTCAGGGAGTAGCCGATCGCCAGCACTGGGGTCAGGAAGGAATTTTCCCCCAGGGCAGACTGGCACCGGTCCCCAGGGCTTTTTTGCCTTCCTCTGAGCACTGAGCATGACCACTTGTCAGGGCTGCTCTGGTCCTGGTGCTCTGCATTACCACCTGGTGCTCATGCACCATGAAGGTGGCCCCTCGTGTCCTGCAGCTGGGGGGGAAGGCTTTTTTGCCCCCCGATGGACTAGTAAGTGTCCCCGGGGTTTTTTGCCTCCTCTGCAGCCAAGCACAGCCCTTCATGGGGCTCCTTTGGGCTACTGTAGCCCAAAGGCAGCGGCTTGTGCTCCACGCAGGTGGCCCTTGTGCCCCATATGTGGGGGGGAGGAAGCCTTCTGCACTCCCAGGGTGGCCCCAGTGTGGCCCCGGGACTTGCTGCTTCTCTCTGTAGCATTGAGCACCCCCCCTTGTCAGGTCTTCCCTGGTTCATTCTGGGTTCTTGCACTGCTCTTGCACCACCACGGCACCGCTCCTGCCCCAGCTTTTTTCCTTTGTCAGGCTGCAAGGGAGGTTTTTTCTAGCTAAACTGAAGGATTTGTCAGCCTGCTGCTGGCTATGCATGTGCATTGGGTTAATGCTTGTGGGCATCAGCTCTGAGAGATTTAGAAAAAGAAAATAATCTAAACTAGAATAGACTAAAATTAACTAAACTAAGCTAAGCTAGCTAAACTAAACTAAACTAAGATAAAGTAACTTTATTTATAAATAAATAAATGAAATACTCTTTGCACCTGATTTGTGTCTGATTTGTGTCTTTGAAAGTGTTTTTGGTGCTGAAAACCCCTTGGCATTTCAGGTAAATAGTGGTCTCATCATAATACAACTCATCATGAGTGCAGTGAATGGAATGGAATGGAATGGAATGGAATGGAAGAGAAGGGAATGGAATAGAACAGAACAGCGATGATATTTTATGCATATAGTTCTGCACGACAAGCTCTGACCTAGGTCTGAGGGGCCATTTGCAGTGCAGGTCCCAAGAGAGGCCGGTCTCAGGCATTGAGGCCTATGAACACCATCTGGACCCTGACAGCGGTAGACCTGCACTCTTCATATACTTTCCTTTAGATATGAACTGAGGCTCCTGGATGCTCTGTTTCCCTCTCTGTAATGTTGAAGGCATCCTCTCTGGAGCTACTCACCTTGACAAATCTTTCAGTATAAATGGAATGCTTTGTGTAACTCAGATTTTAAAATTTCGTTTACTTCAGTAAACCATAACAACTGCCTGAATTTTGCAATTTTCTAATCAGAGAATTCTTTCTACCTGAAAGACAAATGTTACTTTCAGCAAATTTAAAGTACAAAATGTCACATACACACATGTATTACACTTTTTATCCTGCTCTCTTTCTTGGTTTTTGGAAAAAGCTATTACCTGAACTAGACTTTACCCCTCAAGTATTCCTACACATTCCTAAGCAGTTTTCAGCAAATAAACTAATGAAACACAATTATTAGACCTTTCATTAAAATCTACTGACCAAAAACCAAACAACCAACCATCTAAACACCCAAACAAAAAAATGCAGAGCCTAAGACAAGATAAGGAGTATTACATCTATACATTTTTTCCAATCTCATTTATAACTCATCATAAATATCAGGTTGGGGAATAAATACTGATGTATTGTGCTGCGACTAGAACTCATCTTTTGCCATAGGTCCTCTTTAAGGCTACTTTGATTATTTGTACCCTACCATGCAATGTGCAATGTCAGAGTCCTTCAGACCATTTGCCAAAAAGCAGTTCACGTTTTTGCACCAACCGGCTGGAAGTGCTGGTGGTGTTATTGTTGTTTCTTACTATATATGACTCTGAGGTCTCCAAATCCAAACTCTGTTACAAGGTATGGAATGTAATGATAGAATCATAGAATAGTTAGGGTTGTTTGTTTTGGTACCTTTCAGAAAGAATAAATTCAAACAGGAATGTACACAATAAGAAGTAATAAAAAAATAGGAAAAAAAAAAAGCATACGTTTGTAAAGTGAACTAATCAGCATGCCTAGAATTCTTACGTATTTTTACTCAAGAGCTGTCTGTTTTCAACCATTCATTTTATTTACAGATAAGTGTTAATTAAAAAAAAATCTTACATAAAGTTTCTCATTTAAAATTGCTTTTTTAGGTCTTGTTTTCCCTTTGCGCTGCATTTTGGGGAATCCAAATTATGAAGTGGATCATTTCATCTAAACATAAACGTCACTGAAGGAGCAGATCTAACCACTAATTATGGAAACAGCACTTTGGAATAACCTTCTAGATTCCTTGGAAGTAATCAACTGTGAATCATACTAAATTACAATCATTTCACTTATGATAAAAGAGGGCTTTTATTTCGTATGAAGGTTTGAAAGATTTAGTAGCATGTGTATTCATTTTTGATTTTTTAAAAAAATATTTCATTTCCCCCAATTTAAATAAAATGTTCACAACATGTATTTTTACATTGAAAGGTTTATGAAGTCTTAGAAACCATGTATAACTAATTCCATTTTGCAGTCATTTTGTTAGTAATCATATGTGAAAAGTATTTTTCACAAAAGGAATAATTAAAATCGTGTTTGTTGTAACCTGGTATGAAGTGGCTGACTATCTTTCTATTAAGGCTAACTGTAAACATATGTGAACGTCTTTTTTTCCGTAATGATTGAATTACACTAGAACCTCAGTGTCATGCCCAATTCAGTGTTCAAAACATACAGCTACATGAGGATGAGTAGTTGAGGCAAGAAAATTATTAAAACCAGCATGATAAAATAACTTGAACTAGTATGAGTTGAAACATCTTCAGTAACATTGGCTGATGTATGTGTTGTATAATGCAGACTTGCAGTTTAGACTGAATTATTTAAGGAGTACACCTGCAGTTGCCAACTTTAGGTGCTGATCAAGCCAGCACTTACACATGGATATCCCATTGACTAACATTACTCACGTGACAAAATATTTGCAAGGCTAGGTCCTTAATTTCTGGTAATTTCCTGCTGGGGTGATCTCAGGGGAGATGCACATCTTGTCTTTCAGGAGCTGCTGGAAAATGGTTTGTAGTAAGATAGAAAAATTAAATACAAATGGTAAAGGGAGTCTCCAAACAGCAGGACTGACAAAAATACTGGAGCTAGGTTGTTTTTCTTTCCTCACACTCTTCCAACTTTTTATTTGGCTCCAAGACTTTCTGAAGTGCTTAAAGTCAAGTAGCTAAAAAATGTAGGCTGTCTTGCATGCTTCGAACTAATAATAATACCTGGATTAAAAAAATGGGTTGAAGTTTGGGTTATGTTTTTTTTTCCACATTCCTTTTTCCTTTATGTTAATGACATGCTAACAGACATCTCAGGTTTAGACAGATAGCCTAATATTAATTAACCCATATTATCAGTCTTTACCTATGACAGATCTCACTGTCTACGTGATTGGATGTTTTCAATAAATTGTCAGAAACATGGTAATGTTAGCTAAATAAAATTGATCCAATGTCTAGTGAGAATATCAGCTTCATTTTATAAAAAATTTTACTTTTAAACTCAAGTTTTAAGTTACTCCATTTGCATATCAAATGCCTTGTGCCTACCACTTTAGATTATGCTCAAAGGCCTTGAAATATTTGGCTGAGAAAGCAGGTGTTACTTTGATCAGAGATACTAATACACGGGGTGCAAAGTAAGGATAATACCTTCCTAAACTGAAGATGCATTTACATAGAGGATCTTCACTTTTCATAATGAGATGAAAAAAACTGGCTCATCAAAAGCCTAGAAGAAATCAGAATTTACGTGCTTGTTGAGGAGTTAAACTCAAACTTTTATTCATAAAAGGTAGCATTTCAATGTCTTTTTAAGAAATGGATACATGAAATTATATACCTCTGGCTTCAGGAGCAGAAGTATAATCTCATGTCTAACACACCAGTGTGACAGCCAGGAGCTTTCTCTGATACTACCAGTTCTGACCAAAACTTACCATCTCTTTGCTTGAATTTCCCCATCTGTAGAATGGCAGTGATGACAGCACTGATAGTGTCTCTCACCATAGTCAAAGTATTGCATTTGGGATATTTTCCTTGCAAAGCTATTATAAGATATATAAGAAAATGACAGAATCTGAGTCCAGAAGTACAACACAATATACAAACTTCTTATGTGACCCCATAAATTAGTGTAACTATATTTCCAAAATTTATAGTAGTGATATCAACCTCAGGGGATTATCTTGAGGTCAGTTTAAGATAATGACTGAGTAACATAACAGAGTCATATTAAAAGTCAGTTTCCTTATAAAAATAAATCCTTCAAAGAGACAGGAGCAGAATAAAGATTTAACACTTTCTGAATTTAAAAATTTGCAATCTTGGAAGGACAGTAATGAAGATCTGAATTAAATTAAATACATTTTATAGATATCCTAATGGATGTCACTAAGGGCAAATACTGCCTGACAAATTTAGTGGACTTGTACAACAAAGTTACAGCATTTGTGAATAAGGGAAGGACAACTGATGTCATTTACCTGGACTTGTGCAAGGCATTTTACACTGTCCTGCATGACATCCTTGTATCTAAACTGGAGAGAGGTTGATTTGACAGATGGTCCATTCTATTGGTAAGGAATTGGCTGCATGGTTACACTCAGAGTTGCAGTCAACAACTCAATGTCCAAGTGGAGACCAGTGACAAGTGGTTTTCCTCTGGGGTTGGTATTGGCACAGGCATTGTTTAACACCTTTGTTGGTGACATGGACAGTGGGATTGAGTGCGCCCTCAGTAAATTTGCGAGCTGTGTGGTGTGGTGTGGTCAACATGCTGGAGGAAAGGAATACCATCCAGAGGGACCTTGATATGCTTGAGAGGTGAGCCTGTGTGAACTTCATAAAGTTCAGCAAGGCCAAGTGCAAGGTCCTACAGCTGGGTCAGGGAAATCCCAAACACAAGTACAGGCTGGATGGAGAATGGATTGAGAGCAGCCCTGAAGAAAAGGACCTGGGGGTTTTGGTTGATGAGAAGCTCAACATGCCAATGTATGCTTGCAGCCCAGAAAGTCAACCATATCCTGGGCTGCATCAAAAGAAGCATGAACAGCAGATCAAGGGAGGTGATTGTTCCCTTCTACTTCACTCTCATGAGACCACACTTGGAGTGCATTCAGCCCCCAACATAAGAACAATGTGGAGCCATTGGAGCCAGTTTAGAGGAGGGCCATGAAGATGATCAGAGGGCTGGAGCTCCCCTCCTACAAAGACAGGCTGAGAGAGTTGGCCTCATTCAGCCTGGAGAAGAGAAGGCTCTGGGTAAACATTCATGGGTGTCTGAGACTCTTGAACTTTAAAATAACATCCACTAGGTATTTCTAAGTAATTCTTTGGATACAGATGGGAAACTAGGCTTTGCCTTTCCCAAAATAGAGTTTCAAGGACAAGCTCATAGAAACACCCTTGGCTGCATCATTTACCCATTAACTATATGGTAAGGAGCTATATCACTGCCAACTTGCTTACCATGTTGGGTTTTGGGTTTTGTTTTTAATATTGACTGGTTTAGTATCTTAGGTACTTAACACCAGTACTGAATCTAGTTCATACTGTCTTTATAGCCACTGCAAAGAGTGAAACAGTAATCCCAAAGATCTCTGAGTATGAGTATTCAAGAGACTCTGGAGAGTAGATGGCAAATTAATTGAATTATGTATCATTAGTATATTACACACAGTTAATTGAATTAATTAAATACTAAATGCCAACATTGCTCATTGCTAGGATATATTAGTAACACTCTGGTAAGCCACCCTTATCCCCTCACCTTTTTAATACTCCGTTGCTTGTTTCTTTGGAGCTTGACCGTGCTGTGCAAGGTGAGCAATTGTTTGGGATCAAGTAAAATCAGGTGAATTATGTGAGGAAATTAGTGAGCAAAATATTGATGCAGAACTGGTAAGTTTTGTGTAAGTAACTATTTTTCTTTTAGAGAGATGCTGTTTCTTGTCTCTGGAAACAAAAATATTCAGCAGTCTAAAACCCTAGCCTCACATGTCCGAGTGAGGAACTTCATAAATAACATTCGTAATAGTTGCAGTATTGCTTAAGACTTCCTTTTGGTTCTGTTTGTCATTAAACTCCCCAGTGACACACCTTGGGGAAAAAATGTCCATAAACAGAACTTTCTTTTTGTCAGCAAGAGTGTTAACAAAGTGTCTTCCCCTGCTCTTTCAGCTGTTCTAATGTCACATCCCTACACATGGCCTTTCCCGGATTATGTGCACAGCACTATCAAGTTACTGAAAGCCCAGAAATAAGCAGCTGAATCCTGTATTCACTTGAGACCTGACCCTGCACCATTCAAGTCACCAAAAAACTTGCTGCTGACCTCAGGATCAGGGCAGAGCATTCCCTGTAATGAAACAAGAATGATGCAATATTTACTGCAACTCAAGTTTTGGTACAGTGCGTTAACTAAAAATAACGGTTGCACAATTACTTGTTCCTGTAAGTGGATAATGTGGTGTTCTTGTGTTATATTGTAATCAGAGCCCTTTGATGGATAAACGATGACAGTTAAAGCTGTAAGCTATGCATACCAGATACAAAGAACTCAGGGCATCTACTTGCCTTTCCTGTCTCCAGTTTTCTCTCAAATCTGTGGCTTTAGGGACATTGTTATCTAAACCATTATCTACAAAGAGGACATTGATCAAATATTTTTAAGTTTCTTTTTTAAAAGCAAATTTCTGTGAGCTTTTAGGAGTTTTATGTCATGTGATTAGACATGCTGAATGGCACTGAAGGTAAGAGATGGTCAGACTTTTCTTCTTGGCTCTTTAACTTGTGATAAAAAGAGCCTATCTATGGCTCAGTGATGGAGTTTCTGAAGAAGTCTTAGAGAAGTAGGTCTCAGAAAATGCTCGAAGTATTGCCACGTCTTGCAATATTTTGCAAGCTATATTGCCCATTGTTGAAGTTTTTCTTAAAACTCTGGCTCCTGGAATCCTGTGAGTGCTTTTTTATTATTATTATTTTATTTTAACGTATTTGTTTTCTTTACCAAGTGTTTCTGACTGCTGAAAACAAGAGCAATAGAAGGTTCAAAATCTGAGGCAGACAAGAAGGTTTTTATAGGATAGGTAATATTTTAAAATAATTTCCCTTTTAAACCACCATAGTGATACATGAGGCTTGACTCATGATTTTTGAACTCTTTTTGATTGCTAATGCTGAATGTGAAAAAACTGTTCTTGGTCTATCCTTTTTCCATAAAACCTCTGATTCCAACATAGACATACACAATGGTCCTGACACAGAGTTTTGCAGTTTCCTGGCTACCTGCTGGTGTTTGACCTGTTCAGTTTGGAATTAAAACAAAGTGGGCCATAGAGCCGGCTCTCTGAGGACCCACTGCCCTCAGTAACTCCCTGCAGCACACATATACCTCAGCCAGAGTATGCCGTGTTGCCTCTCACTCCCAGCAGTGCTGGGCAAAGCAAACAAGAGATGTACTGTGGACTACAGCATTTTCTCTTTTCACAGAGAAACAAGCATGAAAATACAGAGTTCGAAACTCAGATACAAACCACAAGGTAAAGCAAAAATAAGATATCTCACATACTGGAGAAGCACTTCCATATTAATATCAAGGCCAAAGGAAAACTTGGCTCAAACTTTTGTCATTTTTGCCCCACCTATGGAAAACAGCAGAAAAATGTGGAAACATTGAGTAAGAACAAACTGCTGAGTGTCTTTGTGTTTATGGTTTGGCAAAGAAAAGTGATACAAAATGAATTGTCTCCCCCCTGCCCCTTGCTATATTTTTAATGCTTCCTCCTTCATTCTTTTTTCCCATTTTTCTGTCTGTCTCTTTCTCTGTCATGTTTATTTATCTTTAAAATAAAAAAAAAAATCCTTTCCTGCCTAGGCTTGTTATATGTGGAAGTGCATAATGGCATATTTCATATCCACAAATATGATAGTTCATTTTAATACCTGAAAGCCAAACATACTTGCCTAAAGGTGACTACTTGCTTTATTGTTCCTGTCAGTCTTCTAGTATTCATTCAAAATAGAATCATAGAATCATAGAATAGTTAGGGTTGGAAAAGACCTGAAGATACATTGTTAATGTTATATTTATTTTCATATGAATCTGCCTAGTGTCCTCTAATGATTCATTTTCTGTTTCCATTCCAGTAACATAGCGCTGTCCTTTTCACAGTTTCTAAGCTCTTTCCTGTTTCTTTGCTATTAATTCATTCTAGTTACTTGTGCCCCTTCAGTGCCATGCCTTAGCTGTCACTGTCTCTCTCTGCCTGAGGATACACAGCTATAGCTTTTATGCACTATTTTCTCACCTGCTGGTTTTAGTGTGGCAGAGGCAGGCAGCCCATCAGTAATAATATTTGATTAAAAAGAGATTAAATGAATAAAGAAAATAATGGAACATTTTAAGCACTATGGAATTTGTGGTGTTTCTGCTACTTAATTTTTTCCACAAATCTTGACTGCAAGTACTTATCAGCACATAAATTGCAATTACAGAAATTTCACCAGTTAAGAAAAATAGAGTAAGATAATTGAATATAATTTTTAGATCGAAGAATAGCTCATTAGCTTACTGAGTGTGATGTGTCTTTTGCTAGTGTCTGTCTACACTGAGGTCATGAGCCTGTTATTTGAAGATAATAAAATTAGCCCTTTGCTTCAAGTTGCGAATTTGTGATTTCAATTCTAACAGCCCTTTACCTTCTCTCCACTCCTGACTCACAGCTGACTTATTACCTTTAATCATTCTGAAAGCACAGATTTTAAGTTTGCTCTTCTTTTAATCACAGTACAAAAAAGGGAGGGAGGGTAAGGTGTTATACACTGCAGTAGTGTAAGTATGTACTAACATGCTTTTTTTTTTTGAAAACCCCAAGTACTCCCAGTTTTCTATCTATCACCACGAACTGGATTTCACAGCAGTGTCTAACAGAGGAAAGCCTAACGATCAGGGATTGGTGGAAGAAATGAAATGGATGTTTCTGAGATTCTGAAAACAAAGTTTGCCACAGAAGTCAGATAACCTTTGGCTTTATTTTGTACATGACTTAATTTCCCTGAAATGAAGCTGTAAGACAGAAGAAAAGTATTCATGTCTTCATGGCCACTAATAAGATGTGTACTTGAATATATATTTTTATTGTCCAGCAATATGCCTATTATTCATGGGCAAATCTAAGAGTGACTCATGCCTGTGGTTAATTATGGTTGCTTTATGCCTGATAATTGGACTGTAGTATGTGTGGAAATGGTATTATTAATGAAGAACAGAGAACAACGGTTTGTGCTACAGAAGCAGAATTGTTGCACGGTATTTTTTTCTCCAGGATTTCTCCTTGCAGGAAAACCCTGTGATAATGTTGGTATTCAGTTAGCGTAGTCCCATGGAAACTTTCTGTACCCTACTAATTGCTTTCCCTTCGCACCTCTTTATGGAAACCCATAATATTTTCCCTGAGGTGTCAACCAGCTCTTAAGATGTTGCACAAAAAAACCCGCATCTGAGTGTGGCTGAGACACATCTGAGCACTGGCAGAGGTGAGCATTGTACCATGGGGATTCTAATACATAGCAGGGATTTTCTAACAATACTTTAATCAAGAAGATGAAATCGTATGCTGTTGGGTTTGAACATTTGACATGTATTCGCAATACAAGTCTTTATGGTCCTGTCAGATTCTATTGCGCTTACAGGTAAGATAATGAAAACAGGCGAGATGTAGCACTGGCTACTGAAGCTTTTATAAATACATCCACTAACATACATAATTTAGTACATTTCCGACTGTAATCTTCTCACTAAACAGGTTACTGGATGTAGAGCTCCAGTTTTTTTTAAAAATGTATTTCTTTTGAATTTTCAGAATTAACAAAATTTCAGATAATAATTCCTCTAGACAGTATTTCACAAACAATATAGTTGTAGGCAGTGTTAACACAGAGTAGTAGCTATGAAGTTAATTCATATCAGTATGTTGAAGAAATTATCAGAGATGTCTTGCAGTCAGATTTTAGTGTGAAACAGCAGTAATGACCAATATTACTGTTAATAAGAGTTAGAAAATATCGATCACTGTATTATTAAAATTAGTAAAAGTAACTCAACATTTTAAGTTCAGTTGCACAGTCTGAGCTCTGTCAAATTTGCCAAAAATGTGCAGTGGGATGTTTTTATTTTTTCTGGAAGATTTTCTGGGACTTATGGAAAATGTAGTAATGTAGTCTAAATATATTCTGTGGAAAATACTCAACTGTAAGGCCCATTTTCTTGTTAAGGATATCTCAGAGCAACAGAATTAATAGTGCTTGAGCTTGTCTGGTTGGAAGATATGCATTTGGTTCCTAAGACGGGAAGATTTATATCTGAAATCTCACAGAATACAATATGTAGGTACACTTTTGTGTTTTCCAGAAGCCGTAGTCATATTTCTCAACCACTGTTCTGGGCAACTGCAGTCATAACCTCTATGTTTTTACTGACTACGTATGCAGCAGATGCTAAGGTTACAAAAATGCAAAATAGTAACACTACATGGCTTTGGTCCTATGTTTGGTTCCTTTAGGGAACAGTTTCTGATTAGGGAGGAGTAATCTAAAATTATGTAGAAATATATTTTTTCTTTCATATTTTCTGCATCTTACTCACTTGTCTGGAGAAAATATGTTGATTTTTTTTTTTCAACTGTGCGTTTGAACTCCTACCAACTTGTTCCTTTTCAGCTTTTCATACTTGTGATCATTGCTTACTTTACATTTTATTTTCTTATCCCAATAGCACGTATGGAATTATAGGCTAGATAAAATATTCAAGATGTTTGAGAAAATCTGATAATAAAATCCCATTAATGATTTTGCTGTGCTGTGGCAATTGCTATCAGAGGCTGCTGCTTTTGACTTTTTCTCACTGGATTCTTGAAAGTTCTCAGTGCCTTGCTTACAGCTTCTACAGGGGAGCTACACAAATGAGGAAAGCCAGCTAAACTGAGGACCTTAACATCATCTCCTGTGTATGGATTACTGATACAAGATTTTTTAAGTCTCAAGAATAGTGATGCTGAGCAGTTTCAATCTGCGTTCTGATTGTCCGTTTTACAAAATCTCTTTAGGTGGTGATCCAAGTAAACTGCTTGGACAGTATGTATGAGGACCTGGGGTCTACTTTTCTCTAAGGACCTGATTTCAGGGTGAAAAGAGTCTTGCAGGTAAGGTTCTTGCTTTTGATAGCACACTTGAGAAGATTAGTGAGAGCTGAAAGAGTAAGCCCTCCTCTAACAAGAAACAGCAGGTAAAAAGCAAAAGGAAAAGCCCGCTGCTGTGTTCTTCAAGAGCTAATTCTAGATTATATGTGCTCAGGTGCTGCTATTTCTGGTGGGGAAAACCCGTGACCCATAGTATGTGCTCATATTTAGTGGTAACCAAGCATACACTGATGCTTATACCTTTTGGAGGTTCCTGTCATGCCTAAGCAGAGTTGGTCTTTAAAAAAAGAATAATAATTTCAGGCAGTTGAGGAGGAAGCAGCAGCTTGTTTCTATTCCTACAGTGTTTAACAAAGAAGAGCCTGATCCGTGGCTGACATAAATTGGGTAGTTGTGCTGACCTTTGGTTTTGGTTCTTTTTGGCTCATTAAATTTTCTCACATCCTAAGCTCATTAAACTGTGGCTCAGCCAAATTGCCTGTAAGCAATGGTTTAAAAGGTAAGTGCAGTAGCATATCTGTAGCTTAGGGCAGAAACTTTTTGCAAAGGTATTTGCATTGTAAGACAAAGGTTCTCTGGACTGGGAGCCAGAGGCTTGTCATTAGCAGAACCATCCAGGTGGTTGTGTCTTCGAATTAATGCACAGGTTCAGGATTCTAGACAGAGAGAGAAAACTTCTTACATAAGCAATGGGGCTCTAGGCTGGACAGGTTGTTTGCACCAAATTATCCAACTACTCTTGTCTCTTTGGTACTTCAGCTAGTAGCTTCTAGACAGACTAGCAAACATTTGTACATATTTGTTACTCAAAATAACTCCAAACTGGAACAAGGGTCTCAAGCACATTATAGACAGCCATGAACATGGAAGCTGTTTGCACTGGATACTGACATCTTGTGGTACAGTTTATTTTGAGGATAGATCCTGATGCAGTTTTTGCAAAACTTGCACCAGTGAAAATGCTCTAATACGTGATTAAAATTACATACAACATATGGGCTTACAGAGTTTTACAGAAAAAGTCACTAGGTTCTCTAAAGGTAGAAAGTCTCCCATTCCCAACTTTTTTCCCCAGAATTAGGGACTACAAACTGGTTTTTTTGTTTGTTTGGTTGGTTTTTTTATTATTATTTTAAGGTAGCTTGTTTTCTAAGGCAGTAATGCTGGCAAAGTCATCTCAGCATCACGTAGCAGAGCTAGTGCAGTAGCTACCTAAGGTTTTGCTATTCTGTGCCAAGCAGTACATAAAAAGAGATTCAAAACAATAAAATATTGCAATATTCACACAAAATATGTTGGGGATTTTTGGTTTGGTTTGTTGTTGGTGTTTTTTTTGCCTTAAATATTTAGGAGTTAAACAAGAAGAACAAAGTATCTGCTTGGTCAGTACAAAAGCTGAAAGTTTTCTGGAACAGGCATATAGGTCTGAAATCATTTTACTCATAAGCTTTCCTTGCCCATTTGAAGCAGCCCTGTCATGTTTTGACAGGTCTTCCAAAGGCAGTAGTAAAGCTTCTTAGCAGACTTACTCCAGATGCAATCCAAAACAACAAGAAAAATTAACATTATTAAAACACAGGTCAGTAATGTGCAAAGTGGTCTAAAGAAAAGATAG
The DNA here is from genome assembly GCA_028858755.1 of Ara ararauna. Classification (NCBI taxonomy): domain Eukaryota; kingdom Metazoa; phylum Chordata; class Aves; order Psittaciformes; family Psittacidae; genus Ara; species Ara ararauna. Next base: position 132,623,051 of record CM054377.1, on the reverse strand, counting down.
ACCATTTTTTGTAGCTGAATCAGGAGAGAGCAGAAAGTGAACAGGAAAGTGCTTGTTAGCCCAGACACTCAGTAATTTCAGTCTCACTTTGCTATTAAGTGGAACTATTCAATATTTTTGATCTAATAGTAAAGACATAAAGAATGAAAAGATGTGCACTGTTTGGCTGGCAGCTGCTCACTTCAGTGTCTAGCTTAATGAGTTGTGCTGTCACGCTGGGATTTGAAGCAGTCCAGTGAGTAAGGCTTCTCTGCTGCCTTTCTCTTTGGCTTTATTACACAACCATCTCTCTTTTATATTTTGATAGTGACATCTATTGGAGCTTTGAAGAATAATCTTTTGGAAAACAAAAACCAACCAAAACTGAACCCAAATGTATACTGGCAAAAGAAAATTGTTTGACAACTAAAAATTTCAGTTAAAACAAAAGCAGATACATAGCTGTCATCAAAACACGTACAAGAATGAAAATATGGATAAAAAAGAGAAATGTGTCAAGAGCTCAAATCAGATTCAACAACAAAAAAAAAATAACCTTTCTCTCCTTTGATATCTGAAGTTTGTTCAGAAGAAAGCCATCAACTAAAGCTGCAACCTCAAAGTGAAATAAATACAGGATTTGATTGAATCCCATATAGATTTATACAATACTTCACCAAGTATTGAAAAGGCCAGTTGTAACAGATAAAGTACAGTAGCAGTTAGCTAGTCAGCGAAGACCTGATAGGCCTTTTCGTTAGCAGCTGAAGTCTGTGCTGTCAAAGGGACACAACCATCAGAATAATTCAAATTAAATTAGCTGTGGCTTTTCTAGCAAGCCATCTTCACACCTCTGGATTATATTGTAAATATGGCATGTGTCTGCTTAGAGCTTATGGCAAGGGTCCTAGATTTGTCCAGAGATGCAAAACTGATATACAGTGAATAGGTATGGCAATGGATTTACATCACAATAAATTAGCCAGTGTATTTACATATTTTAGAATGTGTACATACTAAGAGAAGACTCCAGAATTCAGTCCATGGTGTCAGCAGTAGCAGTACTGTGTAACGCTACCTCACAAAATCTCCAGGTGAAATTAGGAGATCCAAAATGTATAAGGAGAGCATATTGTGGCAAGCACAGACTCCAGGACAGCCCCTTTTCTTCTGTTCCTTGATCTCCTGAGGACTCCCAGAGCCCCTTCATGCATACCAGAGAAATGTGCCTAATTTTCCTCAACACACGTCTCCCCACAGCACCTGGCTCATGGTGAATATCCTCATATGAAAGTTTCATGTTTGTTTGTGAATGGTTGTGACTTTTGGGCTTTTTTCTGGCTTTGTTTCTACAGGGATATGGTAAAGAATTCCCCAATATTTCAGATGATGAAAGGAGCAGGAGATTTCTTTGTTGCCTCAGATTTATAGATTTTGGGGTGGCTTTATTTTGGTTTGGATTTCTTTGCATATTACTTGATTTCAGTTAATTCTGACTTCTAAAGGAAATTTAATTTCTCAAACAACCAAAGGTTTAAATTATGTTCTTGGTATTGTTGCACGTAACATTAGATGTGGTTTTGCTTGTATTTATTCTGGCGCATCTTTACCAGTAGCAATATGGCTACTGTTGAATCCATTATGATAAGAAAAACCCAACTCAGTCAGGGAGCTGGTCAGACAGGGTTTGTACTATGAAATGAAAAGGTTAAATATAATCTTAGCATAGCAAACATAATTGACTCAAACAGTCTGAATGCAAAAGTACTTGATAAAACTTCTAATGACTTGACTATTTTTTTAACTGCATGTTTTTGCAAATCTCTGTGCTTAAACCCCTTCATATATAATATAAAACAACTGATAATGTCTTCAGTTATTGTTCTCATATAAATAATATATCCATTTCTTCTGCTGCTGGGTGAGAAATGTTCAGTGTTATGATGTTCTCCATTCTTATTCAGCATTTACAGAGCCTGAGGGAGAAATAAAATGTTAATGGTGTTGTAAAGACACTTTTTATAATGAAAATATATCCAGATTAATCTCACCTTTCATTTATTTAATAGGCTTTCTATCACATTATTTGGTGCTTTAAGAATGTCTGTAAAAGGATAAAATAGGAAAGAATCAAGTAGTTTAGTCAGTGTACTGTGACTTTTCTGTGCAAATATTGCAACATAAGAATACTCCTGGTTTGGTACCCTATCCTTTTGGCTTGTATAAGCAGTTTCAATGACAATCAGTTCAAGTGAGCAAACACTGCAGAGTCCCTTTTCTCCACCTAGCTGTGCTTTCAAGATCATTGATTGCTGAAATGTATGTAAGGAGAGAATACCAAAAGCAGCAACTGAAAGCTTCTTTCTTTAGGCTTAAAGATAGATATTAAGGGAGAGATTTATTTAATTGAAATGAGTAAAAACTAAAATCTGTGCTGGGTACTTAGCAAATAAGATCACAAGGAGCAGAGGGTAGGTACACCACGAAGAACTTTTACATAGGCACCTGGTTCTGGTATGGCCAGGAACTTCTAATATACCTGACCGTCCTCAAGCAGGCTCTGAAAAGGTTTTTAGCCTCTCTGTGTACTGCTCTTCTATCATACAATTGAGTGCATTAAGCTCAGAAAGACTCTAGATACTATTTGCAAGATGCTGTGCTAATAAGCTTCTTGGAATGTTGTGTCCTGATCTGGTCTCAGACATCCTGCCTGAGCTTGTTGTGTGCTATTAGAATCCACCTTCATCTCAGCTGTGACAGACCACAGCTCTGTGCAGAGCCACCTGGATGCCCGCTACATCACTTTCAGCAGAGTTTAGGCCGTAGGGATAACGTCTTGGTTTGGGAATATCACCAAATCTCTCTGCTGCAGTGTAGTAGAAAGGCACGGCATTGAAGTAATGATCTCTCTCAATGACACCTAAACAGGTCATACAAACAGAGCTGCACAGATGAAAGAATTATTTGTAGACTGCAGGTGGAACATAAATATGCAGGAAAAGTTCTAAGCCTAACTAGATGAACAGTCATGTAAAAAGTATATTAGCAGTAAATCTAAAAGGGACGGAAAAGAGAACGCATCAGCGAGAAAACTTTATCTAGGAAGTCAGAGACTAGTAAGGATCAACTGAAAGATGTGAAACATTGAGCTCAGAAGATGTAAAATGAATGGAAAAATAAATTCAAAAGTTATGTCTACAAATCCAAATGAATGTCTTGTTTCAGTTTTAAATTAAGAAGTTACAGAACTTGAAAGAAAATGAGGATAGTTCGTGAGTTTGCATATGTAAAAAAGGAAATATCTATTGGAAATAAAAATAAGCAAGCTTAATGAGTTCAACTTCGGGCACCCATTATTCACTGTTCCAAAATAATGAAGCAATAATGATGCTTTCATCACTGGAGAACAACATATAATACACTCCTATTAGATAAAAGGACAAAACTGCTGAAGTAATTTGATCCTCATTAGTCTGACCTCAATAGAATTCAAAACTGTTTAAAAAACAGGAGACAGAAAAATTAAAAATGTACAGGTAAATAGGAAACAGAATGAAATGCAGCATGTGTTAACCAAAAGGTGATGCCAGATTAAATTGCTGCCATTTCTACATGTGGTAACTGATTTTTTTTTTTTTTTTTGAGGAGAACAGTATAATACATCATATATCAGTACTTTTAACAAGTAATTGTATATGATGCTACATAGGAAATTTTCAATGAACATAGGAGAGATTATGATAAATGCAGGAATTATAAGGCATGCAAGGAAAATGGATGACTATATACACTAGCTCTTTCCAGCCTCAAGAAGTGTCTTCTGGAAGAGAATATGATTGCGGTCTATAAAATCACAAGTAGAAAGAGCATCATTAGGGGATGCTTATTACCTTTCTTTAGTATTGGTAAGTCTAGGTAACATCAAATGAAATTGTAGACTGCTAGGTTCAGAAGAAAATGGAGTACTATTTCACCTGCCATATAATTAAGCTGCAAATTTTAGAGCTATAGAATGTTATGAATATAAAAATTGTTTATGGATCAAAAATACTTAGATGGATTTATGGACTGAAAAAATCTATCATGGGCTATTCAACCCAAAAAATTGCATACTTCCCATGAGCATCTATGTAGATGGGAAATTTTGGCCTCACCCAGTTCACCTGTTCTAATTTTCTTAGGAGGAGATGATAAAAATCACCATGCAACTTAATACTATAACTCTTTAAGATTCAGGCTTGGGGTTATTATTATTTAAATTTTCTCCAATTACCTTGGCACAAAATATTTGAGTGCAGAAATTGCAATTAGCTGATAAATCTGAAAGACATCAGGACATATCTGGATATAGTATAATCATAACAAATAGAATAACAGAAATTTAATGAACTTTAGTAATATGAACAATAATGTAATTCACTGAAAGGCTAATGACAAAAACCTGCTGTTAACCCACAAGTGATCAAGAGCAATTGAGAAGGAGGTGTTGGGTTTGCTTATCAGTTCCAGGTGTCTCTAAAGGTCTGTGGTTGAGAAAGGAGATGTTCAGTGAGAAATACCTCATTAAGATGGAAAAATTTTACAAGATGCTGATGAGTTCTTGCCGATAATACCATGATGTAAGCTACAGTTCCATTCACCTATGTACAGTACACTGCAAAAGGACTCATCTTTCAAAGAAATAAAACAAAAGCTCTTCTCAAGCTGTCTGTAGATCACATGGTACCTGGAATGAAGAAGGAATTCCTCTTGTTCAGGTAGAGGACACAACAAATGCTGCTTTCAGACAGGCATTACTGGCTGTCTGCATCATAGGGATGCCATATGCCAGCTTGTAGTCAGAATGCAACTAGGATGCACACTAGAAACTATGAGAATAAAAGGGCAGTTTGCATATAACCTTTGAGTCCCCAGGGAGTAAACATCAAAAAAGAGGAGCTGGTAAACTAATTGTCAAAATGGCCTTAAAATACAATGGATAAAGTAATCATCGATAAATTTATAATTAAAATTTTAAAGTAGATGTTTGGAATTTCTTGCTAGTATGACTGGTTGTGTGTAGCAACAGAGTTTCTTGCCCTTCGTGTTCTAAACAGAGTAATGTGTACATTTTTACAATATGAAGTGAGGGAAAGAAATGAAATAGATACTTCCTTTCTTACCATCTCTTGCAAACAGAAAAGCAGAATTATTCAACCGACTGAAAACTCATTCAGACTGTGTGTGTCATTAAGTGCTGACACCTTGAAGAACTTATTCCATATTGGAAACAAACCAACCAAACAAAGAGACAACAGACAAATTTTAGTCCAATATTATGGGTGGGTGGATGACTGGATGGACCACTGGTAGAGACATTAGATAGAAGTAGTGGTAAATGAAGATTTCAGATTTTGGGTCTCTTCCAACTTCTATAGTAGTTGCTATTAAGAAGTAGCAATTTGCATATATTTATTATTGTATCTGAAGCTTTACAGATATTTACATAGGAAATAGCAGTGCTAAATTAGACTTGTAATCTTGTCACTTGTATATATTCATATACAAGCTTAGACCTTGATATTTGACAGCAGATGTGATCAAGGTAAAGTCTTTTGCAGATGTAATTTGGTGCTTGCAGCAAGGAGATACTACTGAAGAATGATGCACTCATATTTACTGAGTGGAAGTGGTTCTGTCATCCTGACACCTAGCATGCTCTTCATTCACAACGGTGGTATTCTCTGGTAAATTTATATTTAAATAAGGCTTTGTCTTGACTACTCAGGATCTGTGATATTGTAACAGATTCTGTTCAACTTACATCACAGACTGTGGGCTTTATTTGTGTGGTGTAATGCTTCCAGATACAGTATATTTTATACATATCCTCTGACTTGATTGATAGTGATACACTTACTGTAATACATTCTTGTCACATACACATCAAACTGTTTTCTAAACTGAAATCAAAGAACTTGCTTACCAGTATGAGTCACTGGTTTTCTTTTTTTTTTTTTTTTCTTTTTTTTCCCTTCAGTGTAGGCTAGATGAATTATTTGCTTTTCTGGGAATCTTAAATGGTACTTCATTATATCCTGACTGTTCTACTTTTTGTTTAAATATTTTAGGATAACAATTATAAATATCAGCGTTCTTGTCATTGGTGTAGAAAAGACACCTACAAAATGTTTCATTAAAGAAGAAATAGAAATTTATTGTAATTCTTATTAACTGAGATAAAGCTTTGCTAGCATTTTCCCAAGCCCCCCCCCCCCCCCCCCCCCCCCCGTTTATATTGGTCTAAAATGTGTGAGTCCTTTACAATTCATTCACTAGTTCATACTGCTAAGAAACTGAATACGTTATTCTCATTCTTGTCACTGCATTTCATTTTATTTACTACTTTGAACTTCAAAATACTGCTTGATGCTGTGTTAATCCATTGGCTTATTGCTATTACAGTATTTCACAGCTCTCCTTTGTTGCTAAGCTCCTAGATAAATGAATCATATGACCTTGGCAGTTTCTCTCTGTTAACACTGCTGTTGTTTTTCCTTAAAATTTTATTCTTCGAATTGTAGCAAACAGTAGATGTAAGACTCTACAGCTGAATGTCTGTAGTTAATTGGGGCTGTTAATAGGCTTGGTGGAGAAATTTGGCTAAACTGAGAACTTCCTGCCCTCAAAGTACAGGATTGCATTGGTTCAAGGGTAAGTTGTGGGGGATTTGGTGTCCGTTCCCCTTCCCCCCCCCCCCCCCCCCCCCCCCAGTCTTCCTCAGACTTTTCACTGGTATAAAGAAAAGAGGTATTCTACTCTGGAGTTAGGTACTGTAATATCCTGTTACAGTAGTATGACTATAGAACAACTTCGCCTTTTATTGTGTTTTTGCTATAGAAGTAAAATTATTTCTATGTCTTTGGTTGTAGTTGTTAGTTTTTGCTTTGTTGAGGGTTTTTTGGGGTTCTTGTTGGTTTTTTCTTTTTCCTCTTCATTTTACTGGCTTTCTTCTTGCTTTATTCTCAGACCTTTTTTCTTATGTAACCTTGAGACAGGATTGGAGGTCTCCTTGTAGAGGTTGGGGTTTTTTTGTCTTCTCTGGGAAATGGGGATTTTAGTTTGTTGAGTATTATTGAGACAGGTGATAATGTAGCACTGCTCTTCTCATATGTAAAGACTTGCGTTCTCCAAAAATACCTGTGTAATTTTGAAGTAGCATCTAATAACACACAAATATGTAGAGAAGAGAATAGTACAAAGTCGTTGTGGTGGCCACAGTCACTCTTCTGTGGCTTGTTAATAATATATTATAATATATATATATAAATACTGTGTTAAATGAATGGGGGGCTTTTGTCTGTTCTAATCTGTTCTCTCTTTAGGACAGGGGTCATATCTTCTTACTATCATTTAAAACTGTGAATGGCAATGCAAGTGTAACTTGTAACTTTCTCTCTCTTTGCATATTAATTAACAGTGTAATTTGAGTTGTGTCTCAGTATGTATCCTGGGCATTATTTTTCTTGAAGTGTGTCACTTTTCATTACATTAAATGAGTACTCATTTTATTTCCTATCTCACCTCTGAGTCCATTTTGCTAATGTCAGAATTATTCTTACATCCCTCGAAATCTTAAATACTCCCTTTATTTTAGTATCATCTGCAAATTTAATGATCTGACTTATTACAGCTTTATCTAGACCATTGAATAAAATATGAGAATCTGCTGGTGTTAATCTACAACCCCATGGGACTTCACTTCTCAGTGGCTGCCTTTCAATTTTCCCTCCAATCCCCTGATTTTCTGGGTACTGATTGATACCTTGGTACTACTGATACCTGAAGGCAGGCAACTGCACCAGATTTGGAGTCAACTAGAGTTGTTATAGCTTTATAGGAAAAGCAGGTGCCCTGAAATACCCAAACTAAAGACCAAGGATGGGAAAAAATCAGCCTTTGAGACACTGACCTTCAGATACGAATGCTGGGTCACAAGTGCTTGATACAGGAGAAGGGTATAAAACCCATCTTTAATGAAGATTTACTCTATCCACAACAAAAGTTTCTTAATGAGAACAATGATCCATCATTTTAAATTTCCTCTGGACCTTTTTAAAAACCCAGCTATATCAAACCTCTTGGTTTATCTAGGGTAATAACATTTTTCATTTTTTAAAAGAAACCAGATTTCGTTAACATGATTTACTCTTTCCATATCCACAATGACTCATAATGATTAAATTGTGCTTATAGAATTATATCCTTTAAAATAATCTATAAATGCAACATCTCAAAGATCAGACTCTGAGACATAAAGCTTTCTTGATTCGTCCCTACAGATAAAAAAACCCCAAAACACTAAAGGTGTTCATCACAGGATTAGGCAGGAGACTGGCTGCTCTGGAAAAGAGGTTTGTAATTTGGTACTGAAAGGGATTTCTATTATTTTTACTGTGGTAGTAGGAATAATAACACTTGTGGACTTAAGAGAAGAGCGATAGTCAGCTTGATTTGAAATTGTGCAAACAAACTGAGAGAAGGAACCCTGGGAATCTTCATTTGTGTATGAAGATTAGATATTTGTGAACACTGGCAAATGAAAGCCACCAGGCCTTGGAGCTGGAGGCTGGGGAGCCTTGACTATTCTCCAGCTCCATAAGCAGGAGGAGAGTGAAGCAAAGGAAGCCTGGGTGTTTATATAAATAAATTATATCAACATGTCAAGAAAGAAGGAAGCTGACAGTTTGAATGTTTTTTTTTGTGAGTAAATTAGTATATTAAGGTGTGGAGATTTTTTGGTTTTGGTTGTGTTTTTTTCTTTCCTGGAATGTTCAGTATCTAGACATGGCTTGCAGCATGCCTCCATTTTTTGGGGGGGAAAAAAGTAATATTTTAAAATGTAACCATTGTGAGTGGTTATGTAAGTATGGCTATTACGTGTAATACATTATTCTCAAGAGCTAGAACAGTAATACACAAAAATATGTGTAATTTCTAAAATTATCATGCATTCCAGTCTGGATGTGGTGGGGGTTTCTAGTACCATCCTTTTGCCTTTGAATTATATGTGTCTGAGTTACCTTCTGTTACAAACAGTAAAAATCTAGAAAGCTGAAGTTCTCAACCAAGAGGCTGAGGGAAAGAAGACAGCTTGGAGGAGGCTTGACAGTAGTACGTTGCTAGCACAGGGAGTGTGAGCAGAAAATTTCTGCCATATTTCTCCAAAGTGGAGGAGGAAGAACCATGAAACACCACTAAAAATCAACCAGTACGCATTAAGTAATCAAAGATACGTTAAAAACAAAACACAGGAAATGGTCCTTCGTATGCAGAGCTGATCTGTAGAACCTCTTGTCAAAGAATAAAGGTGTGTGATAAAACTTGTATTTAGTTACTGACGATGGATGTTTCCTCTTTGAGCTCTTTAGGGTTTAAAATAAAGGAACCAAGTGCAGCTCAGGAGGGGCTTAAATGGAAGCTCTGAAGGGCTTAGAGGCTGGTAGAAAGCAAAGTAGTGCACTGTTCTAATATTTTCTCCTTTGACATAGGTTTTTAAGTCTCTCAGCCATAGCAGCTGCTTTTGTGTTGAACTGCAAACAGCCACAGAATACTTGTTTCCTTGGCTGTGGGGAGAAGAGAGATCTGGTGAGTTTGTATTTTGATCTATTCCCCTTTCTTCCTTGACATGACCTGCCAGATGTGCTATTAAGACACTGCAGCTGAATATTTTATAGTCATGGTGTTGGAAATTGCCAATATTAGATGGTGTTTACTAGCTGCAGAGTCTTCTAAATTCTGCTGTAGTAAGGTTGGTAAGTGGAAATCTTTTAAAGGAAGAAGGAACTTGGACTGTTAATGTCTAATATGGTTCCAGCTGCTGTCTTTGTCATCCCTGTGGGCCTTTCACAAATGCAGCTTGGTAGAGTAAATGGAACAGGGGTAATGTTGAAGGTGGTTTTAGCAGTGTAATCCAGGTGCTTCCCAGCCTTTTTAGGGAGTCAGTAGCTGCAATATTTGCTTTTCATGTGCCTATGGAAACACCACACCACCCACACATCCCTTCTGTTATATCCTCCATCTTTCATGGTGATGGTGGCAGGGGTAAGTGGGCATTATGTATCTGGTTTTATGCCTTGCAGCTTTGGAAATTAGAGTTCTGTTGATATTTGTGTGTCTATGGGTGAACTCTAAGGAGAAAGTGGAGGAAAGAGCAATTTTACAAGGCTGGAAAGCTAGTGTTAATGGCCTTTAGTCATCTGCAGGACCTTTTGCCAGCTATATACCTTATTAACAGCACAGACAAGGCATTTTAGAGCCACTGCATCCAGAGTCCCTTTCATAGACAAGCTGTTCATACTCTGCAGGACCACAGCACTTGGCAAAGGAGGCTGAACAGTCTTTATTGAGGCAGCAATGTGACCTTATACCCTGTTGCTAACAGAGTCATAACAGCAATGGAAGACTAATTTTCTATTTCTTTCCCCAGAGTGTGAAAGTGTATTTCTTTTAGGTCAGTCTCAAATCAGAGTGAGACAGAAAAAACTCTGTTCTGCTTTCATTGTTTCCCATTTATGAAGTTGAGAAACAGTTCTATTAAGTCAAATGATACGCAGTTACATTCAATCTTATATTTTTATCACCTTACTAACATTTTTAAGTCACAATGGAGAAAAAGTATGAGAATTCTAAAGAAGAGGAGAAAAATAAGTTCTGAGGTTTCATTTCTTTATTCACATTTGGCATTAATACCTCCCATTTAGAAAATGCAGTGTATTGTTCTCGTAATTTCCTTTTCCATTCTTGGGATGGGCCATCAAGACAGAATCATGAGATCTTGATGAAAGGACTGTATAGTACGCTTCTCGCATTTAATTTAAGCTAGACTTAGTTAATGAACTGGTAGGATAGCTATAGCTAATGAAAACTGCAAAAAGCAGAATAGTCCATCAAAATGCTGTTGGCACAATTCAGGAGTGCTGGATTTGTAATAGAAAGCAGGATCTGATCTTTCAGAATTATAACAGTGACATAGATCCGTGAACCATCTACTGCAGTGCTCTAAGATCAGTCCATATTTGATGCTGTGGAAGCTGATAGCTAAAATTTGTACTTTCAGAAACAATAATGCAATACTCCCAATGTGACTTATTTTGTTCATGTCAGTGAACGTGCTGTTGGTTTTGCACTACAAAAAGGGTCAAAGTACAGCAATTTCTTGTCGGAGCTTCTTAATGAAGGGGAAAAAAGTTTGTAAAGATGTTACTGTTTCTTTTTCATAGAGGTCCATAGATTCATTATGCTGTTTGTAGATCTCAAGCTCGTTTACCGCAGCATTATGAGAGCAGCCATGTTCCTAAGCCTTCAGCCATTCATGACAGTTCCAGCAAATGATGGGAGATGTTTCCAAACCTCTTGAAGCAACAAGAAAACAAAATGCTCAGTCAGAAAATGGATTAATTTGGGGTTTCTGGTCTACTTAGCTTTGGGAACTCTGAGGCAGGAACTGATTGTAATTCTTTGCTACTGAAATCCTAGTTCAGTATTTTTGGTGAAAGAAGTTGCAAAACCTTAGGGACCATTTCCCTTATCTGATTCACTCCTTGGCAGTTTGCTTCAGACTTGCAAAATAAACCAATTACTATAAAGTACCTTGTTTAAATTTTCTGGGAGCTAGCATAAACTGAATTTTGGTTCTCTTTAGATGCTTAGCTGAAGGAATAGGTAGACAAGGTGACATTCTTGAAAATTTACATTAAAAAACATTTTTCACCCTCAAAGAGTAAATCTACAAACAGAACATTTGCTTCAATCTGGGCAAACATGTCTCTTCAGAAAACAGAATTTATGACTTCTGGTTGAACCAACACATTTCTGAAGAGATTCTTTTCTATCCTAAGGTTATTGGTCAAATCCCTCTTGAAACCCTGGTGACGGGTAGAAAGTAAAACCGTGTTGGCAGGTAGAAAGCAAATTCCAGCACTGCAGAGATCTCCAAAAAGGAGAACTTCATTTAGTTTGGTTATTGGGGGCTGGGGTGGGGTAGGGAGTTTTAGAGGTTGTTTGGTGGTTTTTTTATTTGTTTGTTGGTTGATTTATATATATATTTTTTTCTTCTTTTAAGTGTGCCAATTTGTTCAGGTATTGGACTCATGCAAGGGATATTTCTGTTTCACGTGCTATGGATAATACTGTTATTGTATTACCTTTTGGTATATTTGCCTTTTCCTGCATGGTCATCTCAAAATGCATACTTGGAACAAGTCGTTTTAGAAAGGATATATTAAAACACTATAGTTTTAGAAAGAATTGACCTAGCTGCTGTAGTTATGCAACTGAAATAATGGCTTACAGTGAAACTGATAAGAAGCTGGATAATAAGCCAGCAAGCAGGATGTCTGTAGTCCATCAAGGACTAAATGAGATCTATATAAAGCACAGTGTAATTGTAAAATCAAGACTTGTAGACTGGAAAAGATCCAAAAATAACATTTGAAGATATGTCATAACCAGACCATGTGGTTCTGATAAAAGATAAGAAAGACACTGTATTTAGCATACAGGTAAAGCAGATAAACCAATTTGAAAGTCTTAATAGTTGCCTGATGATATCCAGTAAAGAATGTTAGTCAACATGTAAGGAACTGATTCCTTGTGTATGAAATAAAAGCTGTGGCTTTGATGCTTTATATTCAAGCTGTAGAAGAGGTGGATCCTTATAGTGTAGCGACCCAGTGCATAGAGCTATTCTTACTACTCGGCAAGTTGTCTGAAGAAGGAACTCACTTCATAAAGGCCAAACCTTGAGGTTAGCTGTGCAAATGTGGTCTCTGGTTGGTGCAGAAAAAGTTTTTCCTCTAAATAAGTCACTGGAGTTGGGTGAGTAGTGGTTGGATGGTTGACATGCTGGCTGCAGACACTGGAAGAGGCAGAACCAAGTAGTAAATAGTAATCAAAGTGGAGTACCCTTTCTGGGAACCATTGCATGTTGCAGTATGCTGTGGCTTCATTAACAACTTTGACAGATTAATTACTCCATATTTAGATATCAAACTCTGCCACAGGAAGGATTCAGAAGGCAGTGGACAAAAAGTCACATGCTCTCCAGGAATTCTGAATTAATTGCCCTTCAATTAAGAAAAAAACCAAAACGCAACAAACTAGCAAATTATGTGTGAAAATTGTTATTTCAAACTTTTTGTGATGTATAAGGATTACATTTTAGCTCCAAGAAAGTACTTTGTTAATCATATATCTGAAGGTGGTCCATACCTTATGCTAAGTATTCAGACACCTACCAAAGAGGCAAGATATTTTGAGAGGAGGAAGGGCAACATTTGCAGAAGTCTTAATTCAAGCCTTAGTTCTGACTTTGAAGCTTTATCCAGTTCATTAGATACAGCAAAAAAATGCAGGATTATCATTCTGTCCAGGTATAAACTTTCTTAGGGTAGCTTCACTCCTCATCTTCACCCCGAAGGGAGGAGAGGCGTCTTGCATGCTAACTGCCTTGAGAAGGAATCAAAAACTTATTAAAATTCAGAAATATCCTTTGGATTACTATTTTTAGGATGTGTAAACTGTATTGTAACTACTTTAGTAAAGAGAATGTCAGAAGGCCAAAATCTATTCAGGAAGAATCAGAGCTACAATCCTCATGGGACAAAACACAGCAGTTCTTCCAAAAATAAACCCAGTTACAAGAAATCACTTTTTTAGTCAGGGCTTTTAAAAGCTCATCTGTTAAATAAAAAATTTTCTATCTTCAGAAAGCTCTAAAAATTGTCACAGAATGCATATTCTGTCTAACTGGATATTCAAATTTCTTTGCTTTTCTGAGGTATGTTGAAGTACAGTGATTTCCCATTAACTTTAGAATGTGGATATACAATTTAAATCAAAAGCCAAGTATTGTGCGATCCAGTTTCCCAAAATCCCACTTAGGCATGACGAATGGGAAGTAAAAAACATACATCCCAGGCAGAAGTCAAGGTAATTAATACTTCATATATAAAGTCACTAGGAATTATTTGCTATGAAAATTCCCCACATATGCAAATTTAGTTGTTGCTGGGAAGTTTTTGTTCGGGTTTGGGGTTGTTTTTTTTTAGTGACTATTTAGGCAGACAAACATGTAAAACCTATTCTGATCCAAATTTAGGCAGATGGGTATAGTTCAGATATTTAAATTTCTTGGAAAACATAGACATTTTTAGAGCTTCAGTCTGTTATTAGGAAGAAGATAGTGATTTTCTTCCTGCTAATCTGTTTTCTTTTACTCTGTTGGGATTGCAAAGGCAAGCTTAGAGACCGTTGTTGGAAGTTGGAAATACTTGTCTTTAGCTAATGTAAATGTTTGAGGCAAGCAATTCCATCTGTTTTGTTCTCACCTTAGACCAGCCAAGATGTTGCTGTCTTTTGGGGGAACCAAATGCTTATGTTGCATTCAAAGTGAGCCACACAGGTATAGATGAACCCCAGAGTGATTTACAGCAAAATGCTTAGAGAGGTTGAATTCTGTACCTGTCAAGGGGGGAAGGACATGCCTAATTTGGTCAAGGGCTTTCTTTCAAAGGTCTTCAAAGACATTTAACTTTCTCATTGACCACACATATAACTTTAAGCATACTAGAGAGGCCTGTTTAGTTGATCCAGAAGGCACTTTTGCATTTATTCTCAATGGAATATTCAAATGCCAGGGTTGCTGGAGCTGCTGAACACTGTGAAAGTGTCATCCATTTGCTTTTGGTAATGAAGCAAATGTGGAATATTTTTTTTGTATAATAAAAGTTTACAAGCCAATAGAGAAGTGTTGATTTGTGCCAAAAGCTGCTTCACAGATAGAAAAGCAATGTACAACAAAGAGTATGTAATAGTGTCTAAAACATATAAAATTATTATTTAAATCTAGAATTCAAAATACTTGTCATGCCATCAGTTTAGCATTTGTAGTCAGTGTTGCTAAGCTCAATTCTATTGGCTTCTTTGTCAAAGAATATAGAAAAAATAATTTACTTAATACAGGATGCAAAAAATGAGTTGAATCTAATGTGGTAAAAATATTTCAAATAATCTTTTTTAGAAATTGGCAGTACACTCTTGATGCAGAACGTTATTAATAGCTGTGCATATGGAGTAGTTCTAAAAACCTTATTTTTAGGAAAAAAACCACCTTATTTTTTAGAAAACCTTGCTTTCTATAGAAAAGATTACACTAAAATAATCCATAGAAAGCAACTTTTTTCCCCCAGTAGTTCATAGAGGGCTAATTCATAAACCATTTCTCAAAATAAGGAGAAAGATTTTCTTCCTTTTAATTATATTCTCTCGCAGTAGTTCCTAACTAGGACCAATTTAAACTTGAAAAGGTGCAAGAACAAAACTTACTTCCTTCTGTCCTTTTCCCTTGTAATCACAGTGAAAATATTTTCTCGAGGAGCTTCTGGAAACTATTCCAAGATAAGCAATTGCCACAAGAATGTTAAATATTTGGAGGAGTTTTAAAAAGAGGGGTGGGTGAAAACTCTAAAATTTGCTTTGGGGACAAATCTAACTATATCAGAGTGTCTTTATGTAACTTAGCAGCATGTGCTTGTCATATAAAGCAATTACTCATCAGTCACAAAAAAGGAAAGTAAGGTAGATACTAGTGTCTTAGAAATCTCTGCTGTTGGCTACTTCTCTTCTAGTGCTTTTCCAGACAAAACAGTGGTAGTGCATCACTGGTGATTTAAAGCAGAAACATCCTATAGGTCTTAATGTTGAAGTATTAATGACTTATTCCTTTCCCCCTTCTCTTCTCTCATGGTATTTTTTGAGTTGTATTATGTATTTCATAAAAAAAGCTTTCACATTTAGGAAAAGCAAAGGATCCAGTAAGACACCTGGCTAAACAAAGACAATATGAATGTATTTTTTGTAGCTCGCACCCACCCGTGTGAGTCAATTCATGTGTTTTATCCTAGTTGATTTGTCCTCATTCAACTCTTAACCCAGTCATGTATTGACAACCAACTTTGTATACAACCACAGGCATTGAGCTGACTTTTGTACGGAAAGTACAAGAGCCAAACATGCCAACATCAAACAAGACAGTGATGGAGTCTTGTAATGACTCATACACAAAACCAACTAGGCCAAGTGAAAAACTGTCCAGTATTTTTCCCTAGCTTCTTTGGGGGAGGAGGAAGGGAGAAAAGAGTAGACCGATGTGAAACTGGCTCAGCTGCCAGGGTCTGCAGCTGTGTCAACACCATATAGTATCTGCCAAATGTCTTTGTGACCGCAGAGAGCAGCTTTTATTCCATCTGGGAATAAGGAGTTATTCTTCACAAAGCATTGCCTTCCTTTTCATAAATGAGGTATGTTAGGATCTGTTTTAATGTTCTCATGGACTTAAAGTTACTCTTTACAGCCAAATTATGATCCTATTTTGAAGTCTGCTCAAGCCAATGCAGACACATTGCACATGTAAATGAAATGGCACTTTGGAGTAATGAGGCATCTGAAGAAGTCACTACTGTTACTGTACTCACACCAGATTTGATTTGTCTTATCTACTACTTGTTCTATGCCTTCTACACATATCTCATGGGTATGCATAGATAACTAAAGTTAAATAACATGCAGCAAAGAAACTTCATTAAACCTTTTACCAGATCAGTTACTAACAGAATTAATCATAGAATTGTAGAACAACTCAGGCTGGAAGGAACCTCTGAAGATCATTTGTTCCAGCCTGTCATAGGAAAATAACTCTGAATGAGATTATCTAGCAACATGTCCAATTGCGTCTTGAAAACTACCAGTGATGAGGACTCTACCATGTCCCTAAAGAGGTTGTTCTAGCTGTAAAAAATTTCTTTCTTATAAGACAATGGATTAGGTGGACTTCCTCAGCCAAAATCATGTAGCTGCTGTAACAGATGAATTGGAAGGGAATTAGGCTAAATGCTTACTATTATTCTTGAGTCAGTAGAATCAACCTTATCATCTAGATCTCTATTGGTATAACTTCAACACCTAAAATGTTTAGAAATTGTTGTTGGATGATTAAGAGTTGTTGGATAAATACGAATCTGTAAATCAATTCAGGCATTATTTTAGACAAACCTTTGTTGTGATACCTTTGTTACTTTCTCAGCGAGGTCAAAAATTTTCTTTAAATTAACTTTGCGATCAGAAAGAGCCCTAGTGTCATGCCTATCTGTCTTGAGATGTCAACAACACTTGTGTTTGGGAGCATTCTCTTTCCCTGTGTAAAAAACCAGTCTGTCCTGTAGTCAATCCAATATTTAGACAACTGGCCTTAGACAACTGCAAATAGAAAACTTGAACTACTTGTTATTTTTACTAAATAAATCAGTAGAATACCCGTAATTCCTGATAGTTAAAGATTTTTAGCAATCATTAAACAGAATATGTGATACAGTCTTGGATTCAACTTTTTTTTGCATGATGTCTTTTCTGACTACAGCTATAAAGGGACATAAATGAGGCTGCTATTTGTGTTTAAGGCAGTGGGAGGTCTGTATCTTAATGTTATGGGAGATATATAATGTAGTCTATGCTTCTGCATAGGCTTCTGTGGCATTTTATGGACTCTGTATAGCCTTACTCGTTTGTCAGATTAAGCTAGTATATATATTTGTGGGTTTTTTCCCACAGAAATTAACAGACAACATTTTAAAGATTTTTTTTTTGGCCTTAGTGAGAACCTAGTTTGGTTTTTGGTTTGATTATGTTCAGTTGTCAGTTTCTTGAAGAAAGATGTTCATGCAATACTGTAAAGGGATCACTACAAGGAATGTCTATCCTTTCAGCTACTGCATCCATACAAGGAAAGAGGTGCACTCCAGCCCTGTGTCCTTTCTTTTGTTTGGATGAAGTGTCAACTCTTTGACTGCTAAAAAAGGTATACACTTGTTGTCTCCTTCTTTTTAGAAAGATGTTGGTAGCCAAATAACATCACTTTGACACAGCTTTCATGCCACTACTGGTATCCAGTGTTGGAGAGCGCCAGTACAGACTGTATTTCTGGACCTCGGAGTAAGAGCAGAAGGTTTGAACACTGGTTTGTACTACAGTTCAGCAAACTTCTTAGTACCTTAGAAGTAACCTAGTTCAAAGAATCACAGTTTGAGAACCACAGATATAGACCACGGAACTGGTAGTATATAGTTCCATGTAAAAGCTTTTTAAAATAATCTTATAAGAAAACAAATACCTTGAAGTTCATCTTTTCAATTATTTTTCACAGGTATCTAGTATCAATTTAGAATGGATAAAGTATCTAGATAGATGATATCCAGAGGTCCTTTCCAACCCTACTGATTTTGTGATAGATAGTTTTCATTTTATGAAAGCTTGTTTTTGAACTGAAAGGAAATGGTTTTGGGGGAATGCTAAAAATGGTTCCATCCTGAAGACCAAAATAGAAATATTTTTTTTAAGTAATAAAAATGTTTTCAAGGTTAGAAAAAGTACATAAATTCAACTAAAGTTCAATTTTTTCTCTTTAAAAAAAGCCCCACACTGCCTCTCCCCCCCCCCCCCCCCCAAAGAAAAGGGTGGGAGGGAAACCCCACAACCAACAACCCATCTTTCCTAAGTTTCTTATTGCCAGTATACAGATATTGATAAGGAATAATAACAAAAAAAACTAATAACAAATGTCTTTGCACAATAACAACTTCAAAAAACTCTTAAAATAAGTTCCTGATTTAATCTTTAATTTGTATTATTCTGAAGTCAGTTTATAGTAATATATTACTAAATATTAAAACACCTAAATCAGCAAGTCCGGAATTTGGCTTTAACAATGGAACTAAGTTTCCTCTGTTACACCCACTGAAGAACTGGTAATGAAGCACAGAGTGTTTCACAAATACATACACACTTCATAGGATTGTGTGTCAGTGCATGTGGAAGAGATAAAAGTATTCTGGAAGAAGTTCAAAGGAAATATCCAAGTAACTATGGAAGCAAAAGCCCTTCTGCCCTCTGTTGAAAAGAAAAAAGATTAAGTTAGACTAAATGAACATCTTCCTTTAGTACCAGTTTGTCCAAGACAGATTTGTCCTCTAGAGTTGATGAGATTTTGAAAGAGATAATGTTGAGATATCTCCATAAAACTCCAAATGCTTTTCTTATGACCTGGGGACAGACTTGAAACAACTGTCTTACAGCATCCTTCATTCACATATGATTGAAATCAAGCTCCAATTCAGAAAAGCTCTTCCTTGCATTTGGCTGGAGTTCCAGGTTTTATGCCAAATGTGGGAATTGGCCATTTCAATTTTAGTGTGGCTTAGACTCCAAACTTTTAAATAATAAATAAATAAGCTTTGTATGTTCAGTATTGCAGAAATTTAACTTTGAGTCAGCAAATGAGAAACACGAGCAGTCCTTACATAAATCTTTGGATAACATTTTATTGTATTAAACATAACATAATCATAGTTACATAAAGATGACAATATAAGAAAATTTTACAAAAAGGCTGGAGTCATACAAGGTGAATTTATGCAAGAATTGTGGTTTATCTAACGTTCTTTGACTATTTCACCACTGTAATAGGGACCGGCAGTAAAAGCATAGGTATAAAAGTGATATAGTACAGCATTCTGTATCCCATGCTACTCTGAAATATATTTTTTCTTTTTTTTCCTATTTGCTAAATAAAAAAATATAGGTTTTATTTATACTTTTGCCTCACTTATCTCTTCTAGATTTACCCTTATTCTTTTATTGATCTATTTTTCTTTTATTCTAAAAAAAGGTGGGGGAGAGGCAGAACCTTGTCCACTCTGATGTGAGCTACATCAGTTAGGTAACTGTGAAATACTACTTTTCTAAGATCTCCTGGAGAACTGTATGTATATTTTTGAATTCTGTTGTTAATGCTCTGAAAACAGTTCTTGAAATGCACCTATCTGTGTGGCTTCTGACATTTTCTGAAAGTCTCATTTGCCTATTTGTGGTTTTTTTTTTTCCCTTCAACTTAAGCTTACATTAATTTGGGGTTTAATTAGGTTATCAGCTGAGGCTATATGTCATATAATAAGGTGGATTACTTGCTTTTGCATTTACCAAATATAAATGACTTGAAGTACCAAGTAGTACTTTTGCTGTGTATTAATAGTGTTATGTAAAAAAACACTGTACTTAATGCGAATTGGACGGTACTTCTGTAGACTCATCTATACCTTCTTTTAAAATTACAATAACTTTTTTTAAAACTTGAAGGATTTAGTCCAAATTTTGAGCATTTTCTTCCCATGCTAACAAGCCACCAAGTATTATGAGTAATTTCTCTACAGGTAAAATTTCACATGCAAGTTTTAGAGAGATTTTTGCCTTCCTGCCATCTCTTCAACATTCTTACAAATCCCATGACACCTTAAAGTTTTGTGGTGATTGAAATGACTGCAGCAAAGAGATGTTACCCATTCCAATAGCCTCATTTCTGAGGCAGTTCAGGACACGATTTTGTGAGATGTCTAAAATCACTTCTTTTGATTCTGCATTATGAGTTTACAGCTAGCTGTAGTCTTGCTCAGAATGAGCAGTTTAGTGTTTGAAATATATAACAGGAGGATATATTTATTTTTATCAGAAAGGCTTTTAACTTACCTAGCAAAAGTGCCCTTGCCAGGGGAAGCACCTCAAACCATTTACCTTAGATTTCAGAAAATAATTAATGAGGCTTGGATATCAACATCTTTTATACATGTCAAGAACAGGACTTAAGATAGAAATTAAATGGTTAGACTGCACTCAAAAGTGCAATCAAAGGTATTTCTGTATTCTGTTTTCTTTACACATAGTTAATTATGTGAATGCTTAACCTATGCCCACAAAAATTAAGCAAAGCAAAAAAAAGTACTTGCTAGAATATACCTTTCTAGCCTTATTCTTTGTCCTTAGCTTTCCCTGCTTAAAATCAGAATTGTTATGTTTACCAGCTTTCTGCAGAAGACTTGGCAATTGATAAATCAGCAGACATAATGAATAGGGTTTTTTACAGTTTTGGTCTATGGCCTTAGGCAAAGTTAAAGCTCTAAGATAATACCATTCTCCTTTTCCACTACATAATTATTTCTGTTACAGCAGCATCTTGGAGCCATAATCAAGCCTGAGATTCATTGATGCTGCAGAGGTACAATTACAGAATAAAAGAGGTCTCTACCTTACTGCACTGATCCACAGAGTAATAAGAAGAGATACAACATAGGCAGAGACTGATGCAGGAACAAAATGAAAAGAGAAGTGATATTAGATAGCCCATGACAGTCATAGGTGTCTCTGTGTATGTGGTCAGGTTTTTGCACTGCAGAGGTTAAGTTTTGCAGGCTGGCTTGTAGAAGAAGAAAGAAGTAAGTTTTCAGACCTTTATGAGGAGCTCCTCTCCAGTAGCTGTGGGTATCAAGTCTGTGATTGCACTTGCAGCTCTCCAGCAGAGTAAAGCACTTGTAGCTACTCCAAAGTCCTCAGCCATGCTGCTTCAATGGTTGGTTTCTTTAGCAAATGGTACTTGAGAAGCAAAGCTACTTGTAATATATTTCCTTCATCGCAGGGTTTGAAGAAAGAAATTTCTCCGTTTACAATTTACTGTGTATTTTAAAAGTGAATTTACTACAATTTTGAACTGTCTTTAAGCAGCTTAGTACCATAACACAAACAGGGTGCTGACTCTATTACACGTAAGATGGTGTCTAAAGACACAAGCAATGTATTTCAAACACCGCCAAACTAATTACTGATATGACATTGTTTTCTCATCTATACTTTTCTTGTAAGCCTACCTCTGCATCCATAAACCTTGAGAGCTTGTGAATGTTATTCTGTTCATAATTATTCTTCCATGCAATTTCCTAATTACAGGAGGTGAACTTTTTAAAAGATAATTCAACTTTTAAATTGATAAAAGAGCCCATCTTGCAAAGTTAACATTATTCTTTGCATATATGTAATAGGATCACAATACTTTTTTTGTGAGGCTTTAAAGGCAAATGGACTGAGGAGGATGAGGAAGATTTCTTTTTATATTGCTACATGTGCTTTCAGAGAAACCACAGGTTGTCCCTATCCATACTGTGCCATGAATCTCTGTTTTAGTTTGAGTACTCTCAGTTATCCAGGAGCAATCTGCTGGAGCAGGCATCAAACCAGTCTTAAGTATCAAAACAGAGGATAAAAATAATCTGTTCTTTTTCCAGTTATTTCATGCCCTTTACTTCAGCTGACTGCTTCTATTTTTGCTTATAACCTTAGTGTCAGCTACATTATTTATATGTGAAGAAATAGCCATGGAAAAGTAGATTTGAACTTCCTGCTTTTTTAAAAGACATCTAATAGTCTTATTCTACTACTTAAGTTATATTCTAAGTCATAGCATATAAAAATTGTACCACACAACCTGGTGACCTAGCTCTAACTTGGATTAGTTTTCTGTACCATGTTCTCTCACTAGTGTATTTTCTTTATGCTACTTTGGAACCTGTTATGATGATGATATCTGGGTGCTAAGCAGGGTGTGTTTCTACCCCTTTCAAATCAGTATAAAGTTAGAAAAAGGTCTTATGGCTTTTCAACTTCTTTATCAACTTCTTTGTCAACTTTTTCAAACAGCACTCATTTTTATATCCCAATGAGGGAGTTAAGGCTCATAGGGAAGTTACACATGGTAAGATGTCATCGTAATTAGTAAGTTGTGTCATACTGCCTCTTCCGTAATGCCTCTTTTTGTCTAAGGGGTTTCCAAGTAAGTTAGTAAAACAGATAGCTTAAGGTAGGTGCAAAGCTGATGGGGCAAGCATATCAAGGGAGCAGGAATCAATTACTAGCTGTCCCACGGGAAGGATGTGTTGATTGAAAGTTTACGTTGACCTTCTCTGATTTTGGTACTGTTCTGTATTTCAACAAGGAACAAAAGCAGAATGAATATTATGTTCACTGCACTGTCCAGCAGTTGCAAGTGAAGGGTAGCTACAACTTTTTCAGAAATTGGACTTTTCTAGAAGAAATTTATGTTTTATTTTGTTGGATTTTGGTTTGTTTTTGTTTTTTTTTTTTTTGAGTTTGTTTTGTTTTGTTTTGTTTGTTTTGTTTTTTTGTTTGTTTTTTTAAATTTGTGCAAAGTTCTGTCCTTGGTAGAAATCATCAAATATGGAAAGGCAGGGTGGGGATTTGCTGTTAAGTGTTACTAGTTCCTGAGAAAAGGATCTTGTTTCTGTGAATTACAAACTGAATGTGAACCAGCAACTTCAGACATTAAAGGAAACATTTTAGGAACTGGATAAAGGAACATCACTTGTAATACATTCAGTATAGCATTTCTGTTTTATCTAGTGCTATAGTACTAGTAGCAGCTGAAGTATTTTGTCTCCTTCTGGAGATCACATTGAAGAAATGCCATTGGAAATTGTACAGAGGGCAGCAATGAAACTTACTACAAATTTTGAAAACGTGACCCATGAGGAAAAGTAGAAAGAAGCAGTTCTTCATTTTAGAGAATAAAAAACTGCAGGGTGATGGGGTCTTCCAACATCTCAGTGTTATCCATAAAAAGGAAAGGACAACATTTTCTCTCCATTTTGGTTACGAGGAGAAATAAACAGTAGGTAGCATAATGCTACAGTAAGGCATATTTAAACAGCATCAAATACAACAGTAAGGACCATGAAGAATGGGAACAAACTAAAAGTTTAAGTGATAGTTTAAACTGATTGAACAAACATACTGGAAATGATTTAGAAATAACTAATTCTGCCATGGAACAGGAGGTTGAACTAGATAATCTTACAGAGTGCCTTTCACCCTTATTTATCTCTATGCCACTGAAAATTCATGTGACTCTTTAGCATAATTTCCAAAGTTACTTGTCTAAGACTAGCCAAAAGAAAGCAAAAGGTAATGCTAGCAGACAGTAAGTATAATTTGAAGAAAATCTGTTTAATTGATTGATAATTAGGAAAAATGATATAATTCAGAAATTTTATTGTCACAGAAGGGGAAAAATATATATATATCCGCAACTGTTGTAGCGCAGATAGCATGTGTTTGCACTGTGTGAAAAGGCTAATTGTAATTTTTGCTTTTGGCAAACACACAAAGTTATTTTTTTGCAGTTTGATATTTCTAATTGCATTGTAATTGCAACTAAATCCAACATATTGTATCACCATCTGCCAGTGTCTCAAGTTTGCTGTAACATACTTTATAGTAGTTCTGTTCCAGTTTATTTGAGCTTAAACATGTAAACCTTAAAGTAATTTGAATTTATGGTAGATATACAGGAAATAAAACTTCAGATTTTAAGAAAAGGAGTAAAATGATATAGGTTCTCTTAAGGGATGGGGAATTTATGCTAGCAACATAGGTACTCAGTACAGCTGTTGCACATGAAATGCAGGATATCTCCCTCCACTTTTAAATGTATTGGGAGTGTCATTGTGCTATATAGGTATAATGTAAATCTTGGTCTAATGCACATTGCTGCACAGCCCTTTAAGGATAAAGAAAAAATGCCTAAAATTAGGAATCAAATAGCA
Organism: Ara ararauna; assembly: GCA_028858755.1. Lineage (NCBI taxonomy): Eukaryota > Metazoa > Chordata > Aves > Psittaciformes > Psittacidae > Ara > Ara ararauna. The sequence continues at coordinate 132,598,539 of CM054377.1, read as the reverse complement.
GAAAGGAGAAGAACATGGAATTGCATCAAATATGCCCATGAAAAATGTGGTGAAAAGAATTATATTGCAGTGTCTATCCTAAAAATATATGATATTAAAGTGCTGAAAAAAATGGCCCATGTATACTTATCAAATATGTTCTTGAGATTGGCTTACTCATACTTTCCCATATTTCATCCCTTCTTCCTTTAATGGTGATATATATGTATGTCAATGAGCTAATGACATTTTGTTAAAAAAGAGGTTTTCGCTTTTAATGAAATATATAAATGAAACATTCAATTGAAAAAAAATATGCCAACCTGAAAATTATTACAAAATCAAATAAAGGCCACACACAAATTATCTTTAGTTATTTTTTTGACCAAACTTTAAAACATTTGTTTCTCTGGAGGGCCAAAGAAAGACAGAGCCTTTTCCAATTTATTTATTGACAGTAGTACTCCCCAGTTGCTTTTCACCAACCCATTCCCAGTTTGATGCTTCTACAGCTGCTTCACAAAAGTGCCTACCCCAGATGGTGGCTTTGAAAAGGGGGTGGTAAGAAGGAAAGAAAAGTAAATTATTGAGGGATAGTGGGGTGCTGGGCAATTTTTTTTCTAAGTAGGATCTTACTAGTTTAATTTATGCCTTTACAGTTCCTTTACTCCAGAAATAGAAAAAATCACTTGACACAGGTTTACTAATGCTTAACTAACTGAAATTAGAAGTGTTAGGGTTTTGTTGACTTTTTGTGTGGGTTCCTTTTTTATTTTTATATGCTACTTTATTTCGTATTGCACTGCTGGTAGGAACTGGCAGTTCCAGTGGCTATCCTGGGGAGGAGAGGATAAATCTCTGCACTAAGGTCTGTGAGCCAGAAAATGTTACTCTAATGGAAAAATTGTACTCAAATAAGACATACCTGTGTTCTTAGACAATGGGATGTGTTTGTGTTTTGAAACACTGAGTAAAACATATGCAAGAAATATACAGGTAAGGGCAACAGTTAAAAGGGGAAGAGATACTGACTTTTATTTCCTGTAGAGCCTGGCTAGCTTCAGATATTCTTGAACAGGTGGATTTGCTTTCAGAAGATCATGGGCAATCCTAGAGGGTGAAAAAAAGTCTACTCAAATATATCTTCTCCATGAAGTGACTTGCTACCAATCCCATCTCCTTTTCAGGAAATTAGGTCCACATGGTTTTAGCTGAATCTGCTCTTTCTGTAGTAAGGTTGTCAAAACAATTTCTGTCCTGAATACTGTATCCTCACAAGCATCACCAAAAGGCAAGGCATAATCATTTGTTATGGCAGGGTTTCAGGAATCACAACAGCACTTTATAAGGGACACCAGAATGAAATCAAAGAACAAAAGATTATAACATGCTAGATATGAATTCCTTTTCTGTTCCTGTTGTTAATCCAAAAGAAAAAACTGCATATCTTAGATTTGATTGTGCTTAGAAATACACTTATTACAATTATCATTAAAAGTTGGTGAGAAATTCAATGAGAGGAAACACAGACATGTTTTAAAAAGAGCACCATGTTTACATGATCTGCTCTTCATTATGAAACACAAGAAAAATGAAAAAACAAAACAAACAACAAAAAAGATTTTTTTTTAAAGTGCAGTCTTTAATTATCACCTTGAGCAAACTGTTGAAAACGTCATTGCTATTTCTTAGACTGATACCATCAATTCCAATATAACATCAATTTTCAGCCATTGGGTTTTTTTTTTAACTACTTCTGCTTTTTAAAGATCATCTTGCTGCCAATAATCCACTCACATATTGATAGGCAGTTTCTTTCTCAACTCAGGAAATTTAATATAGCTTGAGTGTTTGAAATACCATTTCTGTGAAACCACGCTTATCTGCTTAATTTCAATGTATCCTCAATATTCAGTAGTAGATCTCTTTGGGTTTCTTTATCCCATTGCTTGTGCTTGAGGACCTATTTATATGACTGTTCCTAGGCTTTGGGAATATATATTCAAATATATTACACAAATATATGTAGTGCAAAGCTAATCATGCACACAAGTGCTTTGGCTTCATAATAGGTGAATGTTTAATAGAACACAAAGATATTTAGAGAGCATATTGGTGGCATTTGTACACTTAATCACAAACCGATTTGCACACTTCAAAAATTATTTAATCATAAGAATTAAAAAAAAGATCCTATAAAGTATTATTTTCAGATTTAGGACAGCTGAATGTTGTCAGACAAAAAAAAAAAATCTCTAAATTTTTCTGCTCTGCTAATTCCTGCTTCAATTTTCAAGTAATTAAAACATGACCAGTGGTCATAGACCAGTATGGCAATAAGGCACTAAGGAAATAACTTAACAAGGGAAATTAAACAATGAAAAACTTGATGATGTTTTTCAGCTCAGAGAAGGAAACAGAATGCAATGTAATTGCATTAAAAATTACATTTTCCTGGATATAATATGTAAAATAAGTACATAACAAGTAATACCACCAAGGTAGTAAGGTATGTGTTGTAAGTCTCTTTGCTAGAAATGAGGAACCTTTTTCTTTTCTTCTGCATAGGCATTTATAGAATCATAGAATACTTAGGGTTGGAAAGGACCTTAAGATCATCTAGTTCCAACCCCCCTGCCAGGGGCAGGGACACCTCCCACTAAACCATGCCACCCAAGGCTCTGTCCAATCCAGCCTTGAGCACCACCAGTGATGGAGCATTCACAACTTCCCTGGGCAACCCATTCCAGTGCCTCACCACCCTTACAGTCAAGAATTTCTTCCTCATATCCAATCTAAACTTCCCCTGTTTAAGTTTGAACCCATTACCTATTGTCCTGTCACTACAGTTCCTCATGAAGAGTCCCTCCCCAGCATCCGTATAGGCCCCCTTCAGATACTGGAAGGCTGCTATGAGGTCTCCACGCAGCCTTCTCTTCTCCAGGCTGAACAGCCCCAACTCTCTCATCCTATCTTCATACAGGAGATGCTCCAGTCCCCTGATCATCCTCGTAGCCCTCCTCTGGACTTGTTCCAACAGTTCCATGTCCTTTTTATGTTGAGGACACCAGAACTGCACACAGTACTCCAAGTGAGGTCTCACAAGAGCAGAGTAGAGGGGCAGGATCACCTCCTTCAACCTGCAGGTCACACTCTTTTTGATGCAGCCCAGAATATGGTTGGCTTTCTGGGCTGCAAGCGCACACTGCTGGCTCAGGTTCATTTTCTCATCGACCAACACCCCCAAGTCCTTCTCTGCAGGGCTGCTCTGAATGTCTTCTCTGCCCAACCTGTATGTGTGCCTGGGATTGCTCCTACCCAGCTGTAGGACCTTGCACTTGGCATGGTTAAACTTCATCAGGTTGGCATCAGCCCACCTCACAAGCGTGTCAAGGTCCCTCTGGGTGGCGTTCCTTCCCTCCAGCGTATCAACCGAACCACACAGTTTGGTGTCATCGGTAAACTTGCTGAGGGTGCACTCAATCCCACTGTCCATGTCACCAACAAAGATGTTGAGCAAGACCGGTCCCAACACCGATCCCTGAGGGACACCACTCATTACTGGTCTCCAGCTGGACATTGAGCCATTGAGCACAAGTCTTTGAGTGCGGCCATCCAGCCAGTTCTTTATCCACTGAGTGGTCCACCTATCAAATTGATATCTCTCCAACTTAGAGACAAGGATGTCATGTGAGACAGTGTCAAACGCTTTGCACAAGTCCAGGTAGATCACATCAACTGCCTTACCCCTGTCCATCAGTTCCGTAGCGCCATCATAGAAGGCCACCAGATTGGTCTGGCAGGATTTCCCCTTAGTGAAGCCATGCTGGCTGTCACCAAGCACCTTGTTGTTTTTCATGTGCCTCAGCATGCCTTCCAGGAGAATCTGCTCCAAGATTTTGCCAGGCAAAGAGATGAGACTGACTGGTCTGGAGTTCCCTGTGTAACCCATTTTCCCCTTCTTGAAAATGGGGGTTATATTTCCCTTTTTCCAGTTGTTGGGAACTTCACCTGACTGCCATGATTTTTCAAATATGATGGACAATGGCTTAGCAACTTCATTTGCCAGCTCCTTCAGGACCTGCGGATGGATTTCATCAGGTCCCATGGACTTGTATATGTTCAGGTTCCTAAGATGGTCTCAAACCAGATCCTCTCCTACAGTGGGCCTAGGGTCTTCATTCTCACTGTCCCTGCGTCTGCCTTTCAAGACTTGGGTGGTGTGGTCAGAGCATTTGTCAGTGAAGACTGAGGCAAATAACACATTATGAACCTCATCCTTCTCCAAATCCAGGGTAGCCACCTCTCCCGATCGCTTCCAGAGGGGGCCCACGTTTTCACTAGTCTGCCTTTTATTTGCAATGTACCTACAGAACCTTTCCTGTTATCCTTAACTTCCCTAGCCAAGTTGAATTCTAAGTGGGCCCTAGCTTTCCTAACCTGGTCCTTAGCTTCCAGGACAACATCCCTGTATTCTTCCCAGGCCGCCTGTCCTTTTTTCCACCTTTTATAAACCTCTTTTTTCCTTTGAATTTTCCTCAGCAGCTCCTTATCCATCCAAGGAGGTCTCCTGGCGCTCATACAGCACTTCCTTCTAGTAGGGATGTATCACTCCTGATCTTGCAGGAGGTGATCCTTGATTATCAACCAAGAGTCTTGGGCTCCCCTGCCCTCTAGGGCTATATCCCTTGGAACCTTACGGAGCAGGTTCCTGAAGAGGCCAAAGTCTGCTCTCTTGAAGTCCATACTCATATCAAGCTGGAATGATAGCACAAAAGTAGACAGAAATTCCGGAGCTCTCTAAAATAATATCAAGAAGTGCAATAAAAAGTCTCTTAAAGCAATGCCTTCGTGATCAGAGTTGTGTGTACCAGGCACAGCTGTGCATCAAAGGAGCTAGGAAGGAATCCCTGCCTACAGACAGTTTGACTTATGGTAGCTGTAAGGCTGCTGCTCAGGGCTTTATGGCAATAGGGTTGAGTGGAGTTGGTGGCATGAAAAAAGATCATTAGCATACTGTGGCAATTCTGCCACCCTCTAATTGTTTGCTTTACTTTAGAAGTCGTCTGTTTTTTCAGAGGAACAAATGTAAGTGCACCAATTCCTCCCTGCTGTTTTGGGCACCATGCCTTGGCATGGGAACCAAGCTCTGGACGACAAGCAAAGTTCTTTATCGGACAATGGATCTTACAATTCAGTGAGATGTATACATTTTCCTGATTGTTTCCCTGTCTCAGAAAGACACCAAACTGTACCTTTACTGCAGTTGTGATATAATGTATAAATATAATTAAGACATGGTTCAAAGGAAATACTGTAATTAGTTAGCATGAAAAAAAAAGCATAAGTAAGAAATCCGGATAATTAATTGTAGTTTCCTTAAGTGTTGTTTAATGCATAAGTGAACAAGGAGAAAAAATGTGTAGAGAAAGGATGAATTAAATTGTGGCGTGATCATAGTGGCAATGGAATTTCTTTCTTCCTGTTTAATAAATATGCTCTGTAGGATCAAAACAACTACTGTTTTTCACTGATAAGCATAAGGCTGGGTTATAAGTCATTTGGACTGAAAGACAACAATTTTTATTCAAGAAGTGTCTCAAGAAATCCAGTCTAGATCCAGCTAAAGTTATATGAGGATGGCTGGAGAGAACAGTTGAGGAGTAGATATAATGATGTAACAGTATTAAAATCAGGGTTGGTTTTTTGGTTTTGGGTTTTTTTTTCAGATTTATTTCCAGAAGTTTAATATTTTAAACCATGTAATTGATAAATCACTATAAAGAGTGGGAACTTTTGAGAAAACAGTGACTTGGATTCAGTATTTATTGCTATAGAAATCTGTACCTCTGTATTAAAAATAGTCAATTTTAGGAGCAGGGTGAGCAATTTAACTGTTTCAAGCTCTGCATACTCTAGAAACATAAATCTGTGATGGTGAACAGAGTGATTTAAATTCCATTTAAAGGCATTTAAGAATTGGGAAGCCCTAAGCTACCATGCAATAATTAGTATTTGAATAACAATCTAAAGAGAAACTGTATCCATGGTTTTGAAATCAAATGGTCTAAATTTAATGTTTTTTGAAAGTGCAAGACTGAACCCCTAAGGCTGCTCTCTGGTTGCTTTCTTGAATAGCAGAAAACATCTGGACTTTACTTGTCTGGAATATTAGAAGAAAACAGATGCTGGATGAAAAAGAAAGAGAAAGAGAAAATCAGAAGTTCCAGGCATGTAGCCAATTTTGTATTATAGTAAAAAATTGTGTAGATGCTTCAAAAATTACTATGCATCCAGGTTATTTTTCCAAACAGAGACACAGGGGAAATTAGGAGGTATTAGCTGAAGGTGTGAAGTCACAGTGCATTGCATTACATCTTCATGGGCATTCTCTTCTAGAAGAGTGGCCTGAAGTTACTTAGTCAACTGCACCTTCATATGAAATAAACAGCAGTGCAGGAATTGGATGGTGCAGTTCAGTTCACACCTTCAGTTAGTACATTTTAACTTCCCCAAGTGTCCTTTTGCAGACAGGCCCAAATTCTTAGTCAGTGATGTGATATAATGATACGCACGACAGCAAAGAAGAAAGGCAACAAACCCAGCTGAAGTGTTCAAGGTTTAGTAGGAAACAACCTGAAGTTTCTAAAGGTGTTGAAGTTTTGACAGTATAAGTCAGTTTCTCCACTTTGTGCATTTGGAAAAAAAAAAAAAACCCACATAATTACTAAGTGTAAGAATTCATTGCCTCTTAGGGCTTTAGTGTCCTTTACTAAAGAACCTCAAACACAACATTGCAGAAAACACCCTAAGTCATCGTCTAAGGTGTGGCGTACTCCCATTGTTTCTTCGCCCAGGTGCTGGACTCGCATCCTCACGTGTCTCTTAAAAACCACTTCTATTTTAAAAATTTGCAAGTGTCAGATATTCTCATCTGTAACAGTCACTTCACAGAGTTTGGTTAATTTAATTCCAAAGAAGTGACTGGTGTCTACAATCCCTCTTTCAATGAGCATCAAAATATCATATCATATAAAATCAATTTTTGTTTCAAGGAAATATATGTTTTCTATTCCCTAATTTCCTTCAGCTCTTTTCCAAGTCAACACCAAATTGATTTTTTTTATAATTACTACAAAGCCAGTTATTTGAAACTGTAATTTTTTAACCAGAAAAGAATATCCGTTTGCAACAGTAGACTTATAACAGTGTTTGGGTTTTGCCACATCAAGAACATGCTAAACCATACTGAAGAAGCTAGAAATTTTTGTTGCCGAGAAATATTATGCTTCAGGTTCTCTGCTGGGACAAGGTTTGTCCTTTATCTGGTTTCCTAACTCTTGTATGGAAGAGGAGTCCCCTTATCTTTCCTGGTTAATGCAGCAGCAGTAGTCAGAAGAGATCTGTTGGTGTTCCCATCCTCCTGCTGGAAAAGTAGATGTCTGGGGAAGAACTGGGTGCAGCATGGCACTGTCAGCCTCCCCTGGCATTTATCAACAGAGCTATGAGTGCAGTATCTACAGATGGGTATAGGTTGCTGGCCCAAGAGGGAGAGGTGAGCGGCAGATTCATGGCCTTTGATACACTTAAAAATGTATGGATAGACTGCTTCTCACTGGGGGTGAGAATACCAGTGAGGAGGCCAGAATCAAGCCTGAAGAGACCAGGACAACGAGCTGAACTTGTTTAAGTCTTTACTTGTAATCTGTTTTATTATTTCACTTGTCTTTCTTTTTTTGTTGTCCTTTTCTTAAGAAGCTTAAGATCACATTGTTTATGCACAGAATCATAGAATCATAGAATAGTTAGGGTTGGAAAGGACCTTAAGATCATCTACTTCCAACCCCCCTGCCAGGGGCAGGGACACCTCCCACTAAACCAAGGCTATGTCCAACCTGGCCTTGAACACCACCAGCGATGAAGCATTCACAACTTCCCTGGGCAACCCATTCCAGTGCCTCACCACCCTTACAGTCAAGAATTTCTTCCTCATATCTAATCTAAACTTCCCCTGTTTAAGTTTGAACCTATTACCACTTACCCTCTCACTACAGTCCCTCATGAAGAGTCCCTCCCCAGCATCCGTATAGGCCCCCTTCAGATTCTGGAAGGCTGCTATGAGGTCTCCACGCAGCCTTCTCTTCTCCAGGCTGAACAGCCCCAACTGTCTCAGCCTATCTTCATATGGGAGGTGCTCCAGTCCCCTGATCATCCTCGTGGCCCTCCTTTGGACTTGTTCGAACAGTTCCATGTCCTTTTGATGTTGAGGACACCAGAACTGCACACAGTACTCCAAGTGAGGTCTCACGAGAGCAGAGTAGAGGGGCAGGATCACCTCCTTCAACCTGCTGGTCATGCTCCTTTTGATACAGCCCAGGATATGGTTGGCTTTCTGGGCTGCAAGCGCATGAATGCATTTTCTTTACTATAAACTTCACCCTATTGTATTTTCTCCTGGAAGTGGTGAACCAATCATTTTGTTTAATGAGTCACTTTTTATGCAGGTAAATAATAGTTCATGAGATAAATTCAACATTAAAAAAAAACCACAACAAAATACCACACAAAACCAAAAGAAAACCAACAAAACCAAACCTTCTCTGAAAATACTTAAATAGACAATAATTTTCTAAACAGTACAAAGCAGTCATCACCATGAAAAACTTAGTCTGTCCCTTAGAAACAGACATTTAAAGCTGCTTTCATGAAATTTCTTCCTGTTTTTCCTCTATATTCCAGTTTTTGTATTTCTAAGTTTCCCTAAATGTATGGATATATTCAAGCTGTTAGGAAGTCACATATAGAGGTATTTCAGCAGCTTTTTTTTTTACCTGGATATCAGACAACAACAGAGCACCCTTGGTTCTTAACAACCATACTTCTAGAAATTCTTTTTTAATTCTTCTATCATATCTGAAAAGCATTGTGCCTTTCATATTACAAAATTAGTTTCCTGCACTTTTTAAGTGTAGAATCGTAGAATGGTTACAGTTGGACAGGACCTTAAGATCATCAAGTTCCAACCCCCCTCCCATGGGCAGGGACACCTCACACTAGACCATGTCACCCAAGGCTCTGTCAAACCTGGCCTTTTTGAACACTGCCAAGGAGAGAGAAAGAATTAGAGTGAGAAGGGTTGAGTATCAGAAAGTGAACACTCTCTACACTTCCCTTCTGCTGTTATAAACTGTTCAGAAAAAACATCCAGATATTTTTCTTAACAGGTGGACAACTCCTTGCTTGATATATATGGATATATTCTACCAGTCACTATCTTCATATTTTAGTTTAGTTTTGATAGTGGGGGCATGATCATTCCACTTCCAGAGAAGGAGCTCAGTCCCTAGAGAAACTGAGGGCAAGATCTATGCAAATAATAGATGTTTTGGTTCAGTGGCTGAGCCAGAAACACTGTGAGCTGAAGAAGGAAAATATTGCAGTTATGTTTGAGGTTTTTTCTTCAGTTTGAGTGGAAATATTTGATTTTATTTGCGGAGTGTTCTAATATCCTAGTTAAAACAGTGGAAATAAAAGGAGTTAAAAGCAGTTTAGAAATAAAAACATATTTAAGTTGAAATACTTTTGAAAATGTCAAAGGAAAAACCTTATTATTCTGAACACTAACCTACTTGTCTTGGTTTTCCTTCTCCATCCAACCCCCATTTTTTTTTTTTTTTTTTTTTTTTTTTTTTTTAAACTATGAGTTTGCTGAAACTATACCCAGATTCAGGAAGTTAGATCCTTGACTTTGGACTTCTGTCATGGTTTAAGCCTCTATAACTCACGCAGTCACTCTCTCACTCCCCCCTCTTTCTTCCCCCCACTCCCAGAGGGATGGGAAGGGGAATTGAAAAGAATGCAACTCCCACAGGTTGAGATAAGAACAGTTTAGTAACTAAAGTGTAACACAAATCACTACTGCTATCACCAATAATAATAATGGCAAGAGAAATATAAGGGAAAAGAATACAGTAGCTCACCATCTAATACCAAGCCCTACCATGCAGTGCACCCCCACCCTTCCGAGTCTCTGCTGTTTTACATCCTGGGCTGTGGCATGGAATACCTCTTTGGTCAGTTTGGGTCAGGTGTCCTGTCTCTGCTTCCTCCCAGCTTCCCCTCCTCCCTGTCGGAGCATGAGACTCAGAAATTATTTGGTCAAACCAAAACATTACCAAGCGGTAACTGAAAACCCTGGTGTTATCAGTGCTGTTCCCAGGCCGAAAGTCAAAAACACAGCACTGCACCAGCTACTACAAAGGAAAAAAATGACTGTTACTGCTGAACCCATGACAAATTCTTAAAAAATTGTTAATTTCAACCGTCTTTTCTAAAGTTGCTTCTAGAGTTAGAAATCAGTTGGGTGAGTCATCTACAGTCTAAAAGATCAGAGTGACTGTATTTCCTTCCATTACATTGTCAAAGACATTGTAGCTGAATTCCGTGACATAATACATAATGTGGCATATTACTAAAATGGGTGTAGAGAGATGTATTCCTAAATATTTCTGACATTATCCTATTTTGCAAGTTGGATTTTTTCTTTCATACATTTGTACTGTAATTCTTTGTAGCCAAGAATAAGTCACACTGTTTTTTCCCATGTACCTACTGTGATTTTTATCACAGAATCATAGAATCATAGAATAGTTAGGGTTGGAAAGGACCTTAAAATCATCTAGTTCCAACCCCCCTGCCAGGGGCAGGGACACCTCCCACTAAACCATGCCACCCGAGGCTATGTCTAATCCAGCCTTGAGCACCACTAGCGATGGAGCATTCACAACTTCCCTGGGCAACCCATTCCAGTGCCTCACCACCCTTACAGTAAAGAATTTCTTCCTCATATCCAATCTAAACTTCCCCTGTTTAAGTTTGAACCCATTACCCCTTGTCCTCTCACTACAGTTCCTCATCTCCTATCTTACAGCTACGAAATGCCTATGAGTAAGAGTTAAATATTAAACATATCAGAAACAAAATAGTTTCATTGAAGTATTTTAAAATTATCTCCTCCTCAAATTTTTCAGGAGCCTGAAACATTGCCTGAAAGTCTTGCTACTCCCCACAGGGTGAATAAATATTTGCAAACCAACGATTTCTTTGAAATGAGTAGGCTACCTGTATTATTTTCTGTGCAACACAGGAAAATAAAATTACCTTTCATATAAAATGAAGAATCAATATTCAGAGGAGATTTATTCTTTCAAATTAAATGTTCTGTTGAAATAATGAAAAAGTTTCCAATGTTCATTAGGTTCTTTATGCAAACACCTCAGTAATTGCTTCCATCACATCAAACTTCCTACTATGGCTTTGATATTTATTTAAAGAGTTGAGGGTTTTATGAATTTCGTAAGTGTCTGAGGAAGTTCTAGACTAGAAGACCTTATCACTAATATTTAGCAAATTTCAATGAAATTAAATCTATGAACTAATTGTTCATTGCAATGACATTAACTACACGTCAGATTCTTGTGACTTATAACTGTGATTCATCTCTGCTATTAATACTGGTTGCTTATAAGCTGCAACTCCTTAAAACAATGTATCTCACACTAAGATAAAATGTTTAATCAACTGAAAAATGAGTCTGCATTTTTTTTCCAGACTGAATATGTGATGCAGAAAAATAAACAAATTAAATGGGAGCTCAAATTATGAAGTAGGGAGCAAAACCACATAATTATTTAGAAAGAAAAAGCTTAGAATATAAAGACAATAAGGAAATAAGATAATAAGTTTAGTCACTGTTTACTTAGGTAGTTCTGCTGAAGCTGTTCACTGCAATATTAGCAGACACACTACACTGGTAACATTTTCCAAACCCTCAAAAAATACTTGTAGTAAACACATTAAAACATTAGAAACAGCTCTCCAATAAACAGAAATGTTTACTTCAATGTCATCACTGTAATTCGGTGATTAGATTCAGACTCCTCCTTTCTTTGTAGACACTTTAGTTTAAATTAGAAAGCTTTCAGACCCTCGAAGGCAACAGTCTTGAACTGTGAAGGAAAATTACTTTTGTATCTACTGACATTGCATTGCTGAATGTTATGATTCTGCTATTATGTTACAGATGAGCAAATAACATCTTATATGGAGGTTTGAGTATAAGCTTCTCTCTTACCCTGTAAAACCAGCCCACAGATGTCTTTTTCTTTTCAATTAGTATTTTCTCAAGGTCACCTCTAAAATATGTTAAAACCAATTGCAAAAGAAAAAGAGAAATTTCCTTCCTGGACTGTTTTAGCGTCAGTGTAGATGCACATTAATTGTAAGTTAACAGTCCTAGTCCTTAGCTGTCTGGAGCCTGATCCAAAGCTTGCTGACGTCAGTGGGAACCTTTCCACTGCCTCTATTTTGGCTCAGGTCCTAAATTTCTGTGGCAAAATATAATGCTGTGAACTAAGCTGTCACAAAAAAAAAAATGTACTGCAAATCTTCAAAACTCAAAATAGCAATGTGTGTACAGAATTCACAGTAAAATTGTATTGCTGTTGTTCCAAGATGCTTAAGCAGAAAGAATACTGCTGCTTTTACCTCCAAATTAGAGGTTTTCCTCTTTGGAGTAAAATAACCTCAGTCATGTATGTTCTGTATATTGAGAACAAATTAACTTTAAAACTGTGCCATGACGCTGCTTCTTAGGCAATTCTAATGAGATTAAGAATTTTGAAAGGGTGATGAAATAACTCTTGTGCTTCTCAATGGTAAATTCAGTGGAAGAATTAAAGCCAAATGCTTCTCAGTTGCCATAGAGCTGTTCCAGAGAAGTAAAGTAAAATTTTTCCCTTCCTGTTTCTGAGTAAAATGATTCATGCAGCCAGAATTTTAGGATAGCATGGATTATTAGGAGCTTAAATTCCTGAATACTAAATTTCTGTACTAAAAGTACAGTTTTGTGTAGAAATTTCTGCTTACTGCCTTTTTGTTCATTGGAACATTTTAATGACTCATCTGGATCTGTGTTCAAAGTAACGAGGCTCAGTGCATTAGCTTGATACATGCAATCTAATATGTCTATGCTGTTGCATAAGCAAGCATTAATTAACAGGAATTGTTCTGTATTAAAAGATAAAACAGGAATATACTGAAAAAGTCATAAAATATAATTGCACCTCAGATAATATACATAATAATACCTTGTTAGTGTTTTCACATGAAGATTACAAAAAATGTTCAGCTAACGCTATGACTACACTTTTGTATTGTGCATATCTGGCTTTCAGGAAAGACTTAACGGATATTAAAACTTGGAAAATGAAGCATTGTGGAATGAAAAATATAGGGTGAGACGTTCTCTTCTGACGTCATACTAGTTTTGGCAGACCTAACTAAAATTTGATCTACCAATGTGCATAGGTTTTCTTTCTGCTTTGAAATTGCTGCCTTTTGGAGTAAGTAAGTAAAATACAATACCTATCACGGTTAAGAAACTTGCTGTCCTCTGGGCTAGTAAAATATGATCTAAAGAACTTCAAGCACTGTTCTGTCCACAAGAAGAATGTTATTTAATTTAGCAAACTAGGGAGGGTAGTGCTAAAAATGGGTAATGTTGCACAATGGATTTGGGGAAGCAAAAGGCTTTATTCAAAAAGAAAATAATAATAATAAAAAAAGATTACCTCAGATATAAAACTCATTTTTCTACAAATAGACAAGTGGAGTGCAAGGGCAAAACACTGCACATTATAACCTGACATCATTCTATACACAGGCTATGAATCAAGAGGTACTATGTAAACCAGTTTTAATTAAAATTCATTATCCTCCACTCACCCTACAATGTCAGAAACCTTACTGTTTCAGAGCGTGATTCACTCACTTTCTGCATGAAGGTAAACTGAAAATGCAAGGTTAGATAAAAGGATCCATAACAGCAAATAAGGAGATATACTGCCCCTGAGAAAAGATGAAAGAATTTATCATATAATTACTGTGAATATTCCAATTTTTTAAAAATTTTATTCTAATTTAGGGAGTCTGGTGTTTTACAAGACTGTTCATTCATAAGCTGTGCAAGCTATATATAGCAGTGTTTACTGCTACGACAACACCTCAGCAAACACATTTTTCTTCTCACATCTGAGCCTGTCTAGGCCATTTTAGACCAGAAATAGCTCTGCTGCAGCTGTTGAACGTGACCAATTGATCTCCCTGTGCTCTCTGCTCAGAAGTGTAAACTCTTCTCTTTCTGGAGCATTTCCCTGAAATTGCAGGCATCAGTGCTTTTGAAATAGGGAAGAAGTGTCTTAGAGAGGGATGCCATGGATAAAGTGGAAAAGGTATTATGGATATGAAACTTTGCTTCCATAAAATACCATGAAATAGTAATTCATGTATTTAGTTGTTAATGGGAGTAATGTAAATACAGGATTACAGCTTTCAGACAAGGTCCAGAAACATTTCAATATCTGTGGTTTTAGAGTAGATCCACAGAGATCTGTTTTTAGAAAAAATGTCAGTAAGAACTTCTAAGGGTTCAGTATATTGCAGCAAAAATCAGAATATCCAATCCCCTACAGCAGTACTTTTTAATGTAAAAAAATTGATCCTCAAAAAAGGCAAAGAAGAGTAATCACAGTTTACAGGACAGGCATTTGTTTGAGTCAATTTAATCAAAAGACTGTATGATCAACTGATTTTTTTCCCCAGCTATTCTCAATTTATGTGAAAAAAAAAAAAACAACAAACAACTAAGTTCTGAAACTAAACTCTAAGTTTTTTCAAGTTGAAATGAAAAAGTGCTTTTTAAGTGATGTCTTAATGTTACTGCAAACCCATATGTATTAAGGATTTTCTTTTCCCTTGGGAAAAGATAAACTGAACCTCATGCTGAATTCACTCTGATTCTAACCAGTACAAGTACATTGGCTTCTGTTTGTTTAATCCTGATTTAGTTGGTTATCTGCAAGATTATGGTTACGTCCTCAACTAATACAACCCAAATTAAATCTAAAGCTTTAATTTTGAAAAATAAACAGTAACCATTTAAAGCATGGGTATAACAATTACTGTAGATGTGGAATCTGTGACTCTATAGATAAACAAATATGACAATCCTCAACTTTTAGAGTAAAATATGCCACAGTGAAGATACAGTATACTGGTATGAATTCCCAGGGCTCTGTAACTCAAACTACAGGAAAATCACGGCTGATTGTTTGACAGCTTTTTGTCTTCAAGCTAACTGCTGGCATACAGAATCAACACTTGATTGCTCAGCTTGATGTTCCACTTGTTTTTAATCTTTCAATGAACAGCAATACATATGCAAAGTAATGCAGGGGAAGTACTTCAGTGATTTATTCTGTGTTCTGAAATATGAGATTGGAAATAATTACAGAAAATATTTGCCTATTCTGTGGCATGACACAGTGATTTTAAAATCAAAAGTCTTTTGGAGGAGATGGCAATATTGTATATGTCGATGCTGCTTTTATTCCTGAAGAGCTAAATACAGGAATATTATTTTGCCTGTAATGAGTTTTATTCTTAATATGAACTTTATTTATAAACACTAATACAAGTCTTTGCTGGACATTCTTGATGGGTGAGATTGGTAGCACTTTGAACATTTGTGTGATGTAGAATGAACTGATGCAATAAAACTTGGGTAGCTTCATTTTATATTGGAAGATTCTACATTGTCAGCTTTGCAGTTTTTTTATTTGCAGACTGTCTAGTAGTCTGACTGAATATCAGAGGCAATACACTGGGGAGGGGTTTTTGCATTCGCACCGAAAACCAGTGGCCCATGATATGATGGCAATTTGCATATATGACTGGAATGTCTTGATGGAATTTTGAGCATTACACACTAAATTCCTCTGTCCACACATTCTAAACAAACTTACTCCATCTCCTTAACTTTCTTTAAAAATATATTTTTACACTTTGTTTCACAGTTGAGTTTCTGGTCAAGGTATGAAAGGGTGGTGTTTTAAGAAACCTTTTTTATGTACTTAAAAACTGCTAAGAAAGTTCAGATTTCTGTAAAGCAAAGTGATTCTCAAACAGGAAATTTTTCTTTGCTTCCCAGTGTGACTTTTCCTAATGAAAACTGGGTTTCACCACGGGGTAGGGATAGGAGCTTATATATGAGCTAAAAATAACTAGGTAGATTTTAAAAAGAGTTTTAAGTGTTAGCATGAGAAGGAAAAAAAATATTAAAATACTGAATTTTTATGAGCAGAACGTAAACCTGAACCAAGGATAAATTTAAAATACTTCTGTGGTGCAAATCAGAAGTTTCATACAGCATTTTCAACACTAGGAGATAGACCATGATAGAAGTGAAAAGCTCAGTATGCCTTGACTCATCCAGTCTTCTATCACAAGCTTGAAGTGATGCTATGTGGTTGCAGCACCGCGCATTTGAGAGGCCCCTTTGTTTCTGTCCATGGTGCTGTTTGACAACTTTGGGAACCCTTATCAAAGTGCAGGCTCAAAATTCTCAATATCAAGAACAGTTGTTCCATTTTCATTAATATATTATGACATTGATCTTCAAAAGTACAATATATTCCCATTACAATATGTCATTCCCTTACTCTTAATTATTTTCATGTCAAGCATGCTTCCAGACACAGCATTAATTTCTGTATATTCAAAACACTGATCCTTTATGAAAATGTCTACAGTATTATTCAAGGCAGCATTTTCAACAAGTGCTTTTAAGTGGAACTATTAAAGCCAAATGTATGACTCTAAGCAAATGTTCTGGTCTTTAGAAAACATAGTATAACACTCCTGAACAAGATGCCTATGAAGGAGAAGGTGAGAGGAGAGGGAACATGGGTGGTTTGAAGGGGGTTAAGTAAATGTAGACTGAAAATTAAGAGGAAATGATGCCCAGGAGAAAATATAAGGAAGAGGAGGAAAGACAACAGAAAAGAAAACCTAGGGTTGACAGCAGAGTAATAAAAGGCTAGTATAACAGTGAAAAGAAGAGAGACCCCACCTGTCCCTAAGAAGTACCAGATTCTGCTGATCCTAATAAATTTTTTTTTGTAGCACCAATCTTATATTTTCATGTGTATCGCCTGCTGACGCTATCTGTCAGCACCATGTGTTACTTGATACTTCTGTACATTTTGATTGTTGTCGTAGTCCTTTCTACCAGCAATTTCCCTCTGAAAGGTTAGCTCTTTGCTAGGACTTCTTACCATGTGGCAAACAGGGAAAAAATTATATTTATGTAAACACTGGACTTTGAGTTATATACACCAGTCACCCTTCTAATGCTGATGAAGCAGATGAGTGCTCATATTCAGAAAATCTGGGAAGGAATGATGTTGTGTGAGGGGGCTGGTACATAGTGCTTTGGGAATGTTTTCTTGCTGCCCATCTGCTTTGTTGCTAACATGTCAATTGCAATAAGTTTCATCTGAATGCCTAAATTCCTTCAAATTCTGTGAGAAAGAGACTATCCCAGTCACATAATGCAACTTCAGTACAAGCTTGTGCTGTTTAGTCTAACCTACAGATAAGATTAGTTGCGTCCATGACTGCTGGAGATTACTTATGTATACATATTTATTTCTAAAATCTATTATCATTTCATTTTGAATTGCCTTCTTAAAAAGTATCATAGAACCATAGAATAGTTGGGGTTGGAAAGAACCTTAAGATCATCTGGTTCCAACCCCCCTGCCAGGGGCAGGGACACCTACCACTAAACCATGCCACCCAAGGCTATGTCCAATCCAGCCTTGAATACCGCCAGTGATGGAGCATTCACAACTTCCCTGGGCAACCCATTCCAGTGCTTCACCACCCTTACAGTCAAGAATTTATTCCTCATATCCAATCTAAACTTCCCCTGTTTAAGTTTGAACCCATTACCCCTTGTCCTCTCACTACAGTCCCTAACGAATAGTCCCTCCCCAGCATCCCTATAGGCCCCCTTCAGATACTGGAAGGCTGCTATGAGGTCTCCATGCATTGGTTTGATGACTGAAAGTTTTATACTCCTTGTGATCCTCACTGTCTGCCTTGTATCACTAAGCTCTATCAGTAACAGCTTATTTCTTTTTCACACCAGCCTAATTTTATGGTTTATGTCTTGTGGATGCAAATCTTGCTTGGCATTATGATCTCTTTTGCTTTCTTACTAACAATTCCAAATGTGAAACACTTAGAGGCTTTGGATTAGCTACATGAGACACTTGTAAGATCTGCTTTTCCATTGAAACAACTCTATTTACATTAGATTTCATGAAGCACTTGAAGCCATTTATGCCCTACATAACACATCTAAGTGGTATCTGTAAAATCAGAAGCTAGGTGGAACTGTTTCTAAACATTGCAAATTACATTCAGATATAAAATTGTTTTCCCTAAAATTCAATTACTGAAATCTTGTAACTTTTCAAATGTCTACACAGACATGTAGAACAATAGGCTGTTTGAAAGCATTAAAATACTAAGAAATATATTTCTATCATTCCTTACTGGAAACCAGAGCTAAAGTCATCCCTGAAAAAAACACACTAGTAATAAATATAGGGTTCTTTTAAAATATTACTGTATATTACTGATTTGAGCACTTTTAAAGTGCAAGGAACATTGATATTTTGTATCTTGTGAGGGTAGAATATTTCATAATTTGAGGATAATTTATGCTGCACTGGACTGTACTGCATTGTACACTGTAACTGTGACATGAATCAAGCAGTGAAGTGTGTCATTAATAAAAATGTGTTACTATATTGTCCATTTTGTATTGTGCTATTCAGCCTCAAAGGTTCTCATTACAGGAGCTGTGCAAAGATTCTCTTTTGCTTGCCATTTAGTCTTCCAGAACTCTTTATTTTGCAAAAAGCTGCTAAACAACAGTGACAGTCCTTAGATTTTGTTTTTAGGCTAGGTATCCCAGATGGAGAGTTCCAAGTTATGGCAGTTTCCTGAATATCAAGGTCAAACCCTGAAGCACAAAAAGAAAGCTGTTTGCTAAGCATTTTACTTGTGTGAGCCATTCAAAAGACAGACACATCTGACACATTTGGCAGCATCAGGGGAAGTAGCAAATGTCATGAAATAATGTATTTGAGAAAGCAAAGATCCTCATGTAATTTACCTCCACCTCTTTGCACAGAAACAGAATTTGTGTTTTGTATTTTAATTATGTTGGAGAAATGCCTATTTTTTGCGTTACCACTTTCTTCTCAGAACACAAAATTTGCTGTAACTTAGCAAAGTGGGAACATTATTAAGGTCCAAATTCTGACACCTTTTTATTTCCTGTAGTTTTTTGTTAATTCAATAGAAGTACTACAGTTTTTCACTACCCAGAAGGCAACCCACACAGAGGCACTATTATGACATTACATGATCTGATATTCTAACTGAAAGGTTTTTTTTTCTTTACTGAAGATTTTTTTTCTTTACAGTGTCTTAGCCTGTTTAACATTTTATCCAAAGTGAAGTTGTGCTCTGAAGTGATTTAGCGTTGCCTCCCATAACAGCATATGTACAGATACATAATTTCCAAAATTCCTACCTTGCATTTCAATCATAATTTAATGTAATAAAATTCTGCTTTAAATATAATTGACCCATGTCCAGAATTGAAGGATTGGTAAACATTATTATCATTCCTGAAATATCAAGTGTTATAAAAGAATTACAAAGGTATTTAATGCAGTATGCCTCTATTTAACGGAAGAATTATCAATGTCCTTTATGATTTATTGATTTTTTTTGTGTTGGTTTGAATATTTCTGGGGAGCAAAAAGAGTGCCACACGCATTTTAAGGTCAACGAGGCATTGTAATGTCTCATCTGAATTCTAGAGAGAATGTATGCTAACTGTTTATTTTATTCACCATATTCATGCTACAGACCCATATATTTATGTTTGTCAAGAAAAGCATATTCCTCTTGACAGTTAAACAAAATATACTAATTTGGATACTTTGTGGGATATTTTTTAACCTTAAAAAAAGCATGCAGTCTGTTTTCTAGCTGAGCAGATGTACTGCGCATACAAACAAGAAAAATGTACTTTGTCTTCTTTAACTTAATCATTGTTTCTGTTGTGGAGCTTGAGTTTGATTCATGCATGAAACCAAAGCTGACATAAACACCTTTCATGTATTTTCTTTAATACAGTAAAAAATCATTAGATCTTCAGTTTCTAGTAAAGCAAAGTTTCACAAATATAATTAAAAATAAGTGACTATCTAAAGACCTATGAATATACTTCAGTCAGGAGTTCATTTTTACCTCCTGCTAAGAAAGCAACATGGGGATGGGGGAATTACTTATGAAATAATAAAAACTTGATATTAAATGTGGTGGGTTTTTTGTGGTTTTTTTTTTTTTTTTTTTTTTTTTTTATCTCTTGTTCCCATGGTGGGAAGTGTGGTCCTCAGGGTGTTACCAAACTGAAGATACCTCATTAACAAAATAGAATAGGAGCAAAAATTTTACACACTGTCTCTGCCTTTCTTTTTCTGCCTGTGAAAGGGCTCAGAAGTTGGCTAATTTCCGAGACTCTTAAGCAAAATATGCATGAATAAGCAATTACTGAGCAAGTAACTACTCCTGAACTGTGATATTTTTTTGTGTCAGGAGTACCCTTGTTACAGCAGGTGAAAGAAAAGGGCTGTAATGCAGAAGTTCCGTAAAATGTCTTGATACCATCGTGTTCATTACCCACCACATATTTACCACGTGTGGGTAAATGATCAGCCAAATTACATTTCTTATACCCATCACACAAGTCTCATTATTTCCTTCTGTTTCCCCATCTGTCTCTGGCCATCTGTTTCCTTTTATGGTTGACCTATAAGAACTTTGTGGCAAGGGTTGTTTTTTATTTCTATGTACAGTACTTAATTAAAGGGATCCTGGTTTAATAGAAATTGTAAGCAGAAGAATAAAACAAGTGTTTCATCATAGAATTTGCATATATAAGAAACTGAGTGACTTATAAACACTTGAAGACCTCAAGACTTCAGATTTCAAGCAAGTTATGGCATCCTCTTTAGCATATGCATAACATCTGATATCTGGTTAACCTGTGTGTTAATACCCTATGTATTTTTCTTTGTGTCAGAAGTGCACAATTCAGAATATAACTATCTTATCTGTAAGTTTGTCACAGCATCAGTTTGTCACAGAATGGAATAATTATCGATTTAAAAAATTGCTTCAGAATACATGAAATACAGATGTTCCTTTGGGATATCTACCTAGTCTTATCTATTTGCAGCATGGGCAAGATACAGTTTCAATCAGTTGCAGATGACTCACAGTCCTTCCTTTTTTTTTTTTTTTTTTTCTTTCCTTTCTTTTTTTTTTTGGTCTCATAGATTTGGCTCCCTGTCTCAGCAAGATGTGATTCTGCCATGAGTCTGGAACAATTTCTCACTCCTACTTGAGGATTACTAAGGTTTCTCTGGTCACAAAAATGTTAAATCAGTACAAAGAACTTTAGACATTAAGAAAAAATTATTCATTATGAGGAAGAACAGGTTGCCCAGAGAAGCTGTGGCTGCCGCATCTTTGGCAGTGTTCAAGGCCAGGTTGGAGAGGGCTTTGAACAACGTAGTCTAATGGAAAGTGTCCCTGCCCGTGGCAGAGGGGTTGGAACTAGATGAGCTTTAAAGTCCTTTCCAACCCAAACCATTCTATGGATCTGTGATTCTAAAACAGTCTCATTTAAAGAAATAGGCACATGGCATTCTTAGAGAAGTGAAGTTCTTAGGAATAAAGTAAATACCTACGAAATAAAAATGTGAAAATTGATAAAACTATCAAGTTGCAAGTGTGCTGATGAAGACAAAAAAAGGCAAGAGTATTTTTTACTTTTTCAGAAAATAAAATTCTTGTTGTGGTGTGTATAAACTGGATATTTAGGATTAAATTATGCTCTGTGCTAGCTCACCCTTTGTTGATTTTTGTGTACATGTGATTGCATAAGGCCAAAAAATTGATCTGGGTGACACAGAATTCTTAATTTTAGGATTTGCATCATCTGTGACACCTTCTTTATACATTTGCTAATTTTTAAGCCCTATAGCAACTCTCCTAACTTGTCTAGTTAGAAACAAACATGTCCCTGTGCATGTGTTTCACACGCATTTTCTTTAAAACTACAGTAATCATAAAAGGTACCATATGAAAATTTTAAGGTTAAAAAGTTCATAATGGAAGCAAGAACAGTTGGAGTTTTGAGTGTATGACAGAGGCAGACCTGTAGATAACTTCAAAGCCTGACTAATTGAAAAGCAGGTTGTGCGACAGCCACCAAGAAACCTTAGTCTTGCTTTAGGCTGAGCATGTCTATTAGAATGCTTGCCATGTCTGCTTCAATAATCAAAATATATTGCATGCCTAAGCCCCTGTTATCTAGTGTTATTGACATTTGGCAACTATTAATAGTAATCCCCTGATTGCAGTAATCTTGCAAGTATCTATATAATTTTGTAATTATGTAAGAGCATCTATGTCTGTTAGTTTTTATTACAAAATAATTTTTACGTAGGATTCTACTTTCAATTTTATGAAAACTCCATGCAAAAATGTGTTTTAACAAATCTCTGGAAAGTTCTGATATGAATTTCTGATCTTAAAAATGTAGGAGTTGTTCCTATAAGAAGCACAGGAGAGACTGTATCTCCACAGTAGAGTGACGACTTCCATGATGCATGATGGATTTCTAGTCCCTTGATATAATAATATATAGGACATGCCCTCTTGTATTCTCCTGTCCATTCTGGCATTCATTCCAATGGAAACAAGCAGGCACCCAGCAGTGGTTCGCACCCAGCTTTTCTTCAATAAGCAGTCAAGATGAGACAACGATTCAGAGAGAAGGATTTCAACTCACATGGTTTTCTTGGCACTTTGAGTGCCTCAGATTGTATGAAACTAAGTAACTTCCCTAACCAAGGAAGGATTCTAGCCAGGCATTTCTTTAAATGTGAAACATAAAAGACTTCCAAGCAATGCCCAGAAAAAACAGTGGTAGATCCTGAAGGAGACTGAGGAAAATATTTTTCTAGTGTCCTTTAAGATTATAAGGAAAATTTTATTAGAACTTGAATCAAATCATACATTATAGTCAGAAATAAAATTATCACTTTATTCAGCTAAAAGAATAATTTCTAGAAATTTTTACTCTAAAGATATTTTGGATCATAGAAGAGGATTTTAGCAAGTCCCACTTCAATTTTCATGAATAAGATAAATGAAAATAGGGATGCAGCAAAAGGCCACATATAGAAGCGACAGCTCATAGAATTATAGAATAGTTAGGTTTGGGAAGGACCTTAAGATCATCTAGTTCCAACCCCCTGCCATGGGCAGGGACACCTACCACTAAACCATGTCACTCAAGGCTATGGCCAATTCAGCCTTGAATACCGCCAGCGATGGAGCATTCACAACTTCCCTGGGCAACCCATTCCAGTGCCTCACCACCCTTACAGTCAAGAATTTCTTCCTCATATCCAATCTAAACTTCCGCTGTTTAAGTTTGAACCCATTACCTATTGTCCTCTCACTACAGTTCCTCATGAAGAGTCCCTCCCCAGCATCCCTATAGGCCCCCTTCAGATACTGCAAGGATGCTGTGAGATCTCCACGCAGCCTTCTCTTCTCCAGGCTGAACAGCCCCAACTCTCTCAGCCTATCTTCATACGGGAGGTGCTCCAGTCCCCTGATCATCCTTGTGGCCCTCCTTTGGACTTGTTCGAACAGTTCCATGTCCTTTTGATGTTGAGGACACCAGAACTGCACACAATACTCCAAGTGAGGTCTCACAAGAGCAGAGTAGAGGGGCAGGATCACCTCCCTCAGCCTACTGGTCATGCTCCTTTTGATACAGCCCAGGATATGGTTGGCTTTCTGGGCTGCAAGTGCACACTGCCGGCTCATGTTCATTTTCTCATCAACCAAAACCCCCAAGTCTTTCTCCCGAGGGCTGCTCTGAATCTCTTCTCTGCACAACCTGTAGCTGTGCCTGGGATTGCTCCCACCCAGCTGTAGGACCTTGCACTTGGCATGGTTAAACTTCATCAGGTTGGCATCAGCCCACCTCACAAGCATGTCAAGGTCCCTCTGGATGGCATTCGTTTCCTCCAACATATCAACCGAACCACACAGCTTGGTGCCATCGGCAAATTTGCTGAGGGCGCACTCAATCCCACTGTCCATGTCACCGACAAAGATGTTGAACAAGACCAGTCCCAACACCGATCCCTGAGGGACACCACTCGTTACTGGTCTCCAGCTGGACATGGAGTCATTGAGCACAAGTCTTTGCTTGCGGCCATCCAGCCAGTTCTTTATCCACCGAGTGGTTCACCTATCAAATTGATATCTCTCCAACTTAGAGACAAGGATGTCATGTGGGACAGTGTCAAATGCTTTCCACAAGTCCAGGTAGATGCTGTCCATCAGTTCCATAGCCCCATCATAGAGGGCCACCAGATTGGTCTGGCAGGATTTCCCCTTAGTGAAGCCATGTTGGCTGTCACCAAGCACCTTGTTGTTTTTCATGTGCCTCAGCATGCCTTCCAGGAGAATCCGCTCCAAGATTTTGCCAGGCACAGAGGTGAGACTGACTGGTCTGTAGTTCCCCGGCTCATCCATTTTCCCCTTCTTGAACATTGGGGTTATATTTCTCTTTTTCCAGTCATTGGGAACTTCACCTGACTGCCATGATTTTTCAAATATGATGGATAGTGGCTTAGCAACTTCATTTGCCAGCTCCTTCAGGACCCACGGATGGATTTTATAATTTCTCATGGACTTGTATACGTTCAGGTTCCTAAGATGGTCTCGAACGAGATCCTCTCCTACAGTGGGCCCAGGGTCTTCATTCATTGTATTGAAGACAACATTGTTAGTAACTGTTAATACAGACATTGAGGTGCTGGTGTGGGTCCAGAAAGGAAAACAAAGCTGGTGAAGGGCCTGGAACACAAGTCTGATGAGGAACGGATGAGAGAACTGGGGTGGTTTAATCTGGAGAATACTCAGGGGTGACCTTACTGCTCTCTACAACTACCTGAAATGAGGCTGTAGTGAGGTGGGGATTGGTCTCTTCTCCCAGGTTGCAAGTGACAAGGGATAACAGCCTCAAGCTGCACCAGGGGAGGTTTAGATTGGATATTAGGAAAAATTTCTACACCAAATGGCTAGTCAGGCATTGGAACAGGCTGCCCAGGGAAGTGGTGGAATCACCATCCCTGGAAGTGTTCAAAAACCGTCTAGATGAGGCCCTCAGTGACATGATTTAGTGGTGGTCTTGGCAGTTCTGGGGTAATGGTTGGACTTGATGATCTTAAAAGTCTTTTCCAACCTAGCTGATTCTTTGATTCTATAATAGAAAAACAGGTGAAATGGATGCACAATTTTTATATATACATTTCATCACTGTTCACAAAGTCTTATCAGGAAATATATTTATTTTGTGTTTGAAACAAAGGAATTGATGAAAATCTGATGTATTCCTTTTTTTCCTCAGGTCACACTGTTTCATGTGGGTATTTATAGTTCTTACTATTTCCTTTCTTTATCTACATGCTTTTCCATAAGTATATCGGGAGTAAATCATGACTGACAGGTTTTGGAAAAAAAAAAGGGCAAATAATCCAAACTGTAGATTAGCTGAGTTTTAATGTAATCAGAAGAAAACTTTATATTCTGTCTAAACATAAGACATTTCCTGGTGAGCTGTGCTTTACAGGAAGAAAATACAGCTATTTTAAAACATCTGTATTTTTTACTTAGATTTTTAAAAAATGCAAAAAAACCAAAACCAACATCTGTAACATCATTTTAATCCAACTTTAGGAAAGAGAGGAAGGCAGAAATAACAACTACAATTGCCCGCAATAGTTTTATATTTTTTACTTAATTCAATTTAATAATGGAAAATGATTCATACGATTCTTATATAGGTGAATTTTCAATTTATAGCTAATGAAATGCAAATGATTAAAGATAAAATAAACAACTGAAAATTATTCTTTCTGCTTCTTGCTCTCTGGAACTCCATGATTTGTATAACTGTATTCTAGCCACATTAATCATGACAGATGCTATCCGAAGTGACTCAGAAGGAATCAAACCTGTAAT
Organism: Ara ararauna; assembly: GCA_028858755.1. Taxonomy (NCBI): domain Eukaryota; kingdom Metazoa; phylum Chordata; class Aves; order Psittaciformes; family Psittacidae; genus Ara; species Ara ararauna. The sequence continues at coordinate 132,572,457 of CM054377.1, read as the reverse complement.
AATTAATTCAAGATGCTGAAGCCATAAACTATTTGCAAATAATTCATTTCACTTCAGTGTATGATGTGTTGACGAATAATCATGAACTATCTGGAATCCATTATCTTATAAATATTTATTAACAACTATTGTCTCTGTATGTTTCATGATTCCATGTTTGTTTAGATGCCTCCAGAGGAAGCAAAAAAGACATGTACCTCTAAAGAGAGAAGCTGAAGAAAGATAGATCACAAAGATTTCTAATTACTTCCAGAATGTTATTCCAGAAGTGACAAAAGGTTAGCAGTATATCAGTTCATTTCTCTGAAGTGATTATGTGAAAAGAAATATAAATATTAGGGCATAGTAAAGCAACTGACTTACAGCTACAGGAACACCTAGCTTAATACTCTGATTGTTAATGTATTTGTACCTTTAAAAATTTTAATAGGATAATCTGTCATCAAAACTTCATGTATTTATGGCAGCAACCTGAAAATTGAGAATGAAAGTTTCAAGGATGTGAAACTGAATTTCTAGAAGCCAAATTGTTCTTGATGCAAGGTGCATTCATTGCCTAGAGCTTTGTCGTTCAAAATCAGGGCAAGATTGTTTTTTTGGTTTAAGTTGTACTACATAACACATCCTTTCATGTCATGTCCTTGCAAATCATTTTAAATTTGTCATTAAAAAATTCTGCAGTTTTTCCAATTGATAAATGTTCTCTTTAATTGCATATAAATACCTAAATCCCTTTAGCAGCAGTTAAGAGCATAAAACATTACATTTCATGTGTTATCTGGCTGCACCTTCTCTAAGACAATGGAAACAAAGTTTAATCCTCCAGCAATTGCAAGAATCATTTTGTGGTCTCACAAAGTGTTTATCCAGGAGGTGAAACATTAAATCACTCTGGTGTAATGCTAAAGTAAGGGTTTTTTTTCTTTCTCTTAATAGCACATATGAACACATGAAAAATAAAGTTTGATACTTCAAGATTTGCAAAAAGTTGTATATTGTATTCCTAAGCCATTAGAGCCTTTCTTTAAGAGGAAGGGTAGGATAGCAGCAAGCTGGCTGGGGTTAATGAAGAGCTTAATGATCTCATACTGTGAGAAAGAGCTCCTTGGAAGCAGCTGCTGTAGAAAGAGAGGTTCTGGTATCAGGTGAGGAGTAGTTGTGTAGAAGTCATGAAAGGGGAATTTTTGTGCATGGGGGTGGTGGTGGGGAGGGAGTTGACATAGGGAAGTCACAGAGAAGAGCAAGGAATAGTTCCCAGATGTCTAACTCAGATTTTGGTCTTCCATCCAGGAGGGAGGAGGTGTCTGAACTGATTCTGTTTACTTCTGAAGGGCAAGTAGTGGCAAAGGTGCCAAGAGTTAAAGCATATTAGAGTGCTGAGAAACCAAAGAAGGATATTATTTGTAATTTCCTGCCTTTCTGGGAGAGATATTAAATACACTATGCCAGCTGTGGCCTAGGAACCTCTGCACCCCGTATTTCCAGATGTTCCTTAAACCAGGATACAGCTTCTCCTGCTGATGGAATTAGGGACGTATGCCTGATACTGTGCCCATCTGATGCTTCTGGATGTGACTACCAGCTGCAGAAGTGAAGATACATAGCCTGTCTTTTGCAAAGATCAGGTACTATGGTATAGTTTAACCATAATAAATGCAAAGACCTGCTGACATGAAGTGGGTGGTGCAGAAGAACTTGTTCGCAGCTCTGCAGGGTATGGCGCTGGGAGCTTTGAACAGCTGTGAGTGAGTTATGAAGTGCCCCCTGGGAACAAAGAGTCTCTCTAAACCTGTTCTGCAATGTCTGATTACATTAATAGCTCCTGTGTTTTGCTGGCTTAAAATCATGCTGATGTAATCCTTCCGGATGTGAAGGTCAGAGTATCTAAGGTATGTTGGCTATGAAAGATTTCTTTGCTTTAGGGAGTTTGTTTGTTCTTATTGTTCAATCACACCGGATCACTTGATTTGAATGAATGAATGAAGGAATTCACAAATCAGAAATAGCAAATTAATTTAAGTCTGTATGGTTGCTCAGTTTCACACACTGCTGCCTGGACATGCTTGCTGTCTCAGCCTCTGAACTAGTCCTTCATAGTAATCTGAAACTTGTTTCAGACTTGTGGGGAATTTAAATGGAAGAGGCTGTGCTTGGTAAAATGAGCAGAGCACAGCCCAGTAGACATTCCCGTCGTTGAAAGCCCCCTGTGTTATGCTGTTTAATCTGTGATGCTGAGGTCCTCCTTGAAAGTGGCAGGATGTAGTGACATTTAGTGGTGGTAGTGGGATAAACACTGCTGATTTTAATGGTGGTAGCCGGATAAAAAAGCTGCTAACCCATGTACCTGGAGGGAGAGATGCTGAACTGGGTCTTTACCTGCAATTTAGGATACTGACTGTATGTTGCATCCTCTATGGCCTGTACAGTTTTAGTTATGTAACATATAAAAAGTAGCTCACTTGACTGAAATCCTGAATCTGAAGATGGGATAAGGTAAAGGAGAAGCTTCTGATTTGTAAGAGTCTTATGGTAGTAGAAGTAACAAGAAGGGCTCGGTTGCCACTTATCCCTGCTTTAACCATTGAAGCTGCCTCACAAAACATCAGAGATGTCCAAGTCAAAGTTAAAAGTAATTAAAACTTATAAAAGTACAGACTTTTTTCTCTCAATTTATAATCCTGTAGGTTAACCTCCTCCCATTGTCTTCCATCATCCTTTTCCACTAAATTTGTGACGCTAGCTATGCCTGTCCAAGAGGGATCTTATCAATCTCTACATTTTCTTAGTACTGTGAGCAAACAATATTAGTTTCCTGTGTTTCTCTAAGGACTCTGAAGCTGTCCTTTCTTCAGCAGTTTCTTGTCTGGTCTTTTTAAATGCTGTCTTAGGAGCAGGCTGTCTCTTATGCTTTACCATCTGGACTCTCTGCCATGTGCCTTCAATATTTAACAAGGTAAACTTTGAATAGGTGGATTTCCATTATTCTCTCACTGATTTTACTCTTTGGTGTTAGTCGTCACTCATGCTAGAAGTGGAAATAGGACTTCAGTGACATATTTAGGACTTTTAGAATGAAGATTAATTCCATTCAAGCTTTTCTACCTCAACTTTTATTCTTCTTTTCCTGAAGAAAGACAATGTTTGCCAAGGGAAGTTGTGAATGCTCCATCCCTGGCAGTGTTCAAGGCCAGGTTGGACAGAGCCTTGGGTGGCATGGTTTAGTGGGAGGTGTCCCTGCCCATGGCAGGGGGATTGGAACTAGATGATCCTAAGATCCTTTCAAACCCTAACTATTCTATGGTACTATGATTCTATGTGATCATTTCTAGTTAAACACCAATTCCCAAATATTTATAACAATCTTGTTAAGATCAGTTTCTGTGCCAAAGAATTTCACTGTCAAATATGTGATTAAAATTGTATGTTACTGATAAAGGCCTCTTCACAGATGGGTAGTTAATGAAATTCACGGAAATTGCCTGTAAACATAAATTAAAACATTCATTATAAATATTATAAAATACCTTTTAAATACCCTGAGTGTGGAAACCACAATGCTTAATATTTGAATTTGTTTGAACTATGTATACTTTTCCTCAAGCTTTTGCCTACTGGGCCATGCAGGGCTACTTACGTAGTGTGCAGCTGTGGATGTACCCTTTTAATAAAATTTGTTTAGTTTGATTATGTTAAGAGCTGAAGTCTAGCTGCCATCCTACTTCTTTACTACTTTTAGAGAACTAGAAAAAAGAAGAAGTTTGTGAAGAAGGCAAGAAGGGAGTAAAGGGTGTTATGAGGATGTTTCTAGATGGAGGAGATTTTTCTTGTGGATTTCAGGAGACCTAAAAATTTATTTGGATTTTGCTTCTCATTTAACATTAAACCCTTTATGTATTTGTTGTGTATATATAATGCACGTATCTTTATGCAATACTTCAGTGAGAAGAAAAAAAACCAACACAAAAGCAATCAACAAAACTTGTGATGAAAAAGAGAAAAAAGCCCACTTTTGAACCTAAGTTTATTGTATTGATTTTGGATTGCTAGAGTTAATTTTCTTCACAGTAGCTTGTATGGGGTTATGTTTTGGATTTGTGACCAAAATGGTGTTGATAATATAGGGATGTTTTGGCTGCTGCTGAACAGTGCTTACATTGTATCAAGGCTTTTTGTTTCTCACACTGCCCTGTCAGTGAGCAGGCTGGAGATATAGGAGAAGAAGCTGGGAGGAGACACAGCCAGGGCAGCTGACCCCAGCTGACCCAAGGGATATCCCATACCATATGGTTTCATGCTTACCAATAAAAACTGGAGGAAGTGGGGGATGTTGCATCTTATGGAATTCGTCTTCCCAAGTTACCATTACATGTGATGGAGCCCTGCTTTTATGGAGATGAATGAACATGAGCCTAACGATGGGAAGTGAGGAATGAATTCCTTGTTTTATTTTGCTTTGGTTGTATGTGTAGCTTTTGCTTTACATATTAAACTGTCGTTATTTCAAACCAAAAGTTTTTCCACTTTCACCCTTCTGATTTTCTCCCCCATGCCACTGTGAGAGGAGTAAGCTAGTGGCTGCGTGGGACTTAATTGCTAGCTGGGGTTAAACCACAGCTCCTCCTCTGTTAATCCTTATTCTGTCAAGACCCTTGCCCATGATTCTTGCTACTTTCTAAATTGGCAAATTTCAAGATTTGATTTTTTGGTTCAAGTGGTGGTTTCTTTTCCCTTTAAAACATGACTACATGGCTACAAAAGAAAAAAAATAACCCATTTACCTGAAGCTTTAGTCTATATCAATCTATAATGCTATATTACAAGTAATTTAAACTTTTCTTTCTATTGCTTTAATAGATTCTTCAGCACCGTATTTTGAACACTTAACTTTTGCTAATTTCATAAGTTAGACTCAAAGCTGTCCTCCTGACAATATTGTCATGTATGACCCATAAATATATTGGTTTAGATTTAGGTCTTTTACAGGTGAAAATAGTTGGCATTTTAAAGATAAATTTCATAGAAGTAAAGAAAAGTTGAGATTAATTTTGAGGTAAGAAAATGAGTAGAATCTGTGGGTGAATATTGCTGTTGAAAAGCCATCTGATCTTTTGACATACTAATAACAATTTAGGTAATTTAGTCCAGCTCAAGTTTAAGAGACTCCTGGGCCAGAGTTTAAAGGACTTGGACACAGGGTTGCAGTGAGAGGCTCAGCAGCACCTTCCAGGCTCTTATTTGCGGTTACCTGAAATCTAAAGCCTCCAGCAGTCAAAATAAACTGCACAAAAGTGTTTGCATTGTTTAGCTAAGCCACCTGAGGAAAACCCCTTTGAAGAGAAAGGAAAGCTTCTGGAGAACTAAAAGAAGGCTTAGGAGGAGAGCTTCAAAGCAGCTTTTCCACCTTAAAATTACTTTTGAAGTAATTGGAACAAGTCCAAAGGAAGGCCATGAGGATGATCAGGGGACTGGAGCACCTCCCGTATGAAGATAGGCTGAGAAAGTTGGGGCTGTTCAGCCTGGAGAAGAGAAGGCTGCGTGGAGACCTCATAGCAGCCTTCCAATATCTGAAGGGGGCCTATAGGGATGCTGGGGAGGGACTCTTCATGAGGAACTGTAGTGATAGGACAAGGGGTAATGGGTTCAAACTTAAACAGGGGAAGTTTAGATTGGATACGAGGAAGAAATTCTTTACTGTAAGGGTGGTGAGGCACTGGAATGGGTTGCCCAGGGAAGTTGTGAATGCTCCATCGCTGGCAGTGTTCAAGGCTGGATTGGACATAGCCTTGGGTGGCATGGTTTAGTGGTAGGTGTCCCTGCCCCTGGCAGGGGGGTTGGAACTGGGTGATCTTAAGGTCCTTTCCAACCCTAACTATTCTATGATTCTATGATTCTATATTATGTACGAGTGGAATAGCAGGCATATGCTGTGAAAATTGCTTATTGTCCTGTCTGTACCTGCCTTTCTTCTATCCTCGACACCTTTCTTTTACATTAGCTTTGCTGAATATCATCTCTTATCCTGAGGTTGCAAACTCTGTGTCACAAAACTACCTCTTTATAGTTGCATGCTCCAAATTTAATATGATTCAAGTCATAATCTAGAGGCCAGTTCAAACACATTTTAGAGAAAATCTGTCACCTTGAGGACACAAATTTGTTTTGTTCTCAAAACTTAACTTCCTGGAAAATTAATTTCGAGGTAGATGTTCTTGAGTACAATTTGTGGCTGGAGAACTTAGGTTATTTTTTCTTGACTGATACCTCCTAGGAACTGGGGTATGTGTCAGTCATCTGTCATGATTTTCTACTGTGGTTTGGGTTTTTTGGTGTGGTGTTTTTTTGTCAGGCAAGAACCAAGAGCTGAGATGCAGTGGGTGGAGGTCCCATGTCAGACTGGGACAGCTGAGGTGATGTCAGTGCGCTCAGGGCATTGGCACCAGGTTTAAATGTGTCTTCAAGATAATGGTTGCAGTGGGGCTGAGATGCTCTAAGTAGCCCTTCATGGTCCTTGCTCTCGCCCTCTGGTTGACAGGGTAGCTTCCAGATTTACTGGATAAGTTTTCTCTTGTCTCTTCTGTAGGCCATAGTTCGTCCATCAGCCAGATGCTACAAACTATCACAGAGGGAAAATGTGCAAAGTTGTGTGCTAAGCAGTCTTCGCTTGAAGTAGTGTCAGAACAGTATGTTGAAGACATGGCAGCTGTGCATCAGGTTCAGTAAGTATTTCAGCCCACTAGTCTGGGATCTATGGATGGCACACAAACAGGAAAAAAAACCCAAAACAAACCAAACAAAAAAACAGGAGGGGGGAAAATTGTCTTAGCTTTGGATTGTAAAAACTTCCAGGTAGGTCTGCAATGGCAGGCTTTTTGATGAGATAAGCATGAAAAATGCGGGGAAATACATACAAGGAGCATAGCAGAAATTGCTTTAATATGTCATAAATATAGCTCTTAAAAACAGATTATCACAAAAATCTGCCAGGGCATTTTGCCTATTTAAACAGTTTAGGACTGGCGAAAGGCACAAGTCTCTGTCACCAGTGCAACAAATAGCATGCTATACTCATTTCCTTCTGACTTGACACCACCACCCCCATGCCTCCAAGGAATGATAACACTGTGTCCAGCAGGTATTAGTTGACTAGGGCTCATACTTTTCTTTATCTCCTCTAGATAAATTAATAGTATGTCTCATACTTCTTTTTGAAACTGCAGAATGAATTGCAACTCAACAAAAAATTACTGTCAAGGTGCTACTTGTTGCTACCAGTTGCTACCAGTTGATCCCGTTTCCAGCCTGTAGTAAGAAAGGACTTACATTGAGAGAAAGAAGGCTGTGGGAAAGACACTATCTTACACAAATTAAGACCTTATCTCCCAGACTTTGGCTGTCAGCAGCCAAACTTTCTTGTGAAATGGAGAAATCTATCCTTCTGTTGGTTTAAACTGGTACATATGTCTGCCTGCCTGTTTAAAAGGAATTTCATGCTGATAGTACATGACACAAATGCTCATAAAATTCACTGGCTTACTGGGTAGGGTGAAGATGTTAACCTACCTGAAATCTTCAGTACTGTAGCACTCTAAATTCTTAGACAGCAGAGATAATGTAACCTTAAGTACTGTTAGGACAACTAATGATTTAACTTGTCCAGCTCCATTATAGAATCATAGAATAGATAGGGTTGGAAAGGACCTTAAGATCATCTAGTTCCAACCCCCCTGCCAGTGGCAGGGACACCTACCACTAAACCATGCCACCCAAGGCTATGTCCAATCCAGCCTTGAACACTGCCAGTGATGGAGCATTCACAACTTCCCTGGGCAACCCATTCCAGTGCCTCACCACCCTTACAGTCAAGAATTTCTTCCTCATATCCAGTCTAAACTTCCCCTGTTTAAGTTTGAACCCATTACCCCTTGTCCTCTCACTACAGTTCCTCATGAAGAGTCCCTCCCCAGCATCCCTATAGGCCCCCTTCAGATATTGGAAGGCTGCTATGAGGTCTCCACACAGCCTTCTCTTCTCCAGGCTGAACAGCCCCAACTTTCTCATCCTATCTTCATACAGGAGGTACTCCAGTCCCCTGATCATCCTTGTGGCCCTCCTTTGGACTTGTTCCAACAGTTCCATGTCCTTTTTAAGTTGAGGACACCAGAACTGCACACAATACTTGGTGTCATTGGCAAACTTGCTGAGGGCGCACTCAATTCCACTGTCCATGTCACTGACAAAGATGTAGAACAAGACCAGTCCCATCAACGATCCCTGAGGGACACCACTCGTTACTGGTCTCCAGCTGGACATTGAGCCATTGAGCACAAATCTTTGCGTGCGACCATCCAGCCACTTCTTTATCCACCGAGTGGTCCACCTTTCAAATTGATGCCTCTCCAACTTAGACACACGGATGTCATGTGAGACAGTGTCAAACGCTTTGCACAAGTCCAGGTAGATGACATCAACTGCTCTACCCCTGTCCATCAGTTCCGTAGCGCCATCATAGAAGGCCACCAGATTGGTCTGGCAGGATTTCCCCTTAGTGAAGCCATGCTGGCTGTCACCAAGCACCTTGTTGTTTTTCATGTGCCTCAGCGTGCCTTCCAGGAGAATCTGCTCCAAGATTTTGCCAGGCACAGAGGTGAGACTGACTGGTCTGTAGTTCCCCGGCTCATCCATTTTCCCCTTCTTGAAAATTGGGGTTATATTTCTCTTTTTCCAGTCATTGGGAACTTCACCTGACTGCCATGATTTTTCAAATATGATGGATAGTGGCTTAGCAACTTCATTTGCCAGCTCCTTCAGGACCTGCGGATGGATTTCATCAGGTCCCATGGACTTGTATATGTTCAGGTTCCTAAGATGGTCTCAAACCAGATCCTCTCCTACAGTGGGCCCAGGGTCTTCATTCTCACTCTCCCTGCATCTGCCTTTCAAGACTTGGGTGGTGTGGTCAGAGCATTTTCTGGTGAAGACTAAGGCAAAGAAGTCATTAAGAACCTCAGCCTTCTCCAAATCCAGGGTAGCCAGTTCTCCCAATAGCTGCTGGAGAGGGCCCACATTGTCCCTAGCCTGCCTTTTATTTGCAGTGTACCTACAGAATCCCTTCCTGTTATCCTTAACTTCCCTAGCCAAGTTGAATTCTAAGTGGGCCCTAGCTTTCCTAACCTGGTCCCTAGCTTCCCAGACAACATCCCTGTATTCTTCCCAGGCCGCTTGTCCTTGCTTCCACCTTTCATAAACCTCTTTTTTCCTTTGAATTTTCCTGAGCAGCTCCTTATCCATCCAAGAGGTCTCCTGGCCCTCCTGCAACACTTCCTTCTAGTAGGGATGTATCGCTCCTGAGCTTGCAGCACGTGATTCTTGAATATCAACCAAGATTCTTGGGCCCCCCTGCCCTCTAAGGCTATATCCCATGGAATCTTACTGAGCAGGTTCCTGAAGAGACCAAAGTCTGCTCTCTTGAAGTCCAGGGCAGTGAGCTTGCTGCACGCTCTTCTCACTCTCCTGAGGATCTCAAATTCAACCATCTCATGATCACTGCAATCAAGGCTGCCCTGGAGCATCACATTTCCAACCAGCCCTTCCCTGTTGGTGAGGATGAGGTCAAGCATGGCACCTCTCCTTGTCGGCTCCTCTATTACTTGCAGAAGGAAGCTGTCTTCCACACAATTGAGGAACTTCCTGGATTGCTTGTGCCGGGCCGTACCATCCCTCCAACAGATATCAGGGTGGTTGAAGTCGCCCATGAGAACAAGGGCCTGCGAGCGTGAGGCTGTTCCTATCTGTCTATAGAGTGCTTCATCCACAGAGTCCTCTTGGTCAGGCGGTCTGTAACAGATCCCCACAATAATGTCTCCCATCGCTGTTCTCCCTTTAAGCCTCACCCATAAACTCTCTGCCAACTGCTCACCTGTTCCCAGACAGAGTTCCATACTCTCCAGCCTATCCCTAACATAAATAGCAACTCCCCCTCCCTGTCTGCCAGGCCTGTCTTTCCTAAAGAGCCTGTAACCTTCCATTCCAACACACCAGTCATAGGAGCCATCCCACCATGTTTTTGTGATGCCTATGATATCATACCCCCATAGACGTGCATATATCTCTAATTCGTCTTGTTTGTTCCCCATGCTACGGGCATTTGTATAGAGGCATCTGAGCCGAGCTCCAGTCAAAGCCGGCTCATTGGCTGGAGCAGCTGGAATATCTCTACATTGCTCTGAATGTTTACTATAGGTGCTGGCAAGTGACTGGGTGTGTTGGGATGGAATGATGCCCCCCTCCCCCAACACATCTAGTTTGAAGCATCCTTGACCAGTCTGGCAAGCCTCCTACCAAATCCACTCTTCCCTTTCTTTGTCAGACCAGCTCCACCAGCCCCAAGTAGACCTGGCCTCCTAAATTGAGTCCCATGTTCAAGGTACCCAAACCCCTGACTATAGCGCCACACTTCTAAGCATTTATTTACCTGTCCAATCCTCCTTGCCTTTTTAAGGTCCTGCCCTGTATCCTGGAGAATTGACGAAAAGACAATCTGAGCTCCAGAGCCCCTAACCACATCTCCCAGAGCTCTGTAGTCCTTCTTTATGTTCTCCAGGCTACTGCTATCTATATCAGTAGCACCCACATGGATCACTAGAAGTGGGTAATAGTCAGTGGGACCAACTAGAGCAGGCAGCTTCTCTGCAACACCCCTGATCCGAGCCCCTGGTAGGCAACACACCTCCCTTGAGCCTGGGTCAGGCTGACAGATGGGTGCCTCTGTTCCTTTCAGAGTAGAGTTCCCTACTACTACAGCCCACCTCTTTTTCCGGGCAGCACCAGCAGTGATCTTTACCAGTGCATCAGCCAGTTGTTCCTGGTGGGAGTGTGGTTCCTCATCAGCCCCCTGCAGGACAGCAAAACGGTTCTGGGTGGGGACAACAGATTTAGGAGGAAGCCCCTCGCTTTTAATTGTCCTCTTCCTCCTTTTTTTGTTGTTTTTTTTTCTGTTACCATTTCCCAGCTTCCTGGGTTAGTGGCCTCCTTTCCTGCATGAGTGACAGGGGATGCTTGAGGCCCCTGCACAGTCTGGTCCTGGAGCAAGCAGTGCTGTTTCCCCTCAGCTTCCATGACACCTTTCAGCCTAGTAACAGCTTCCTGCAGCTCAGCCACCTGCTGCAGGAGGACCTGCACCAGGGAGCACAGTGCAGCCCTGCCCATTGTGCACCCTCCTCTCAGGAGAGCAGTGCAGGCGCTCTCTACACCCCGAGCTCTGCACTGCAGCCTCCCCTCTCATCGGCTCTGTCTGGGTGCCTACGCTGCCACCGCCGGGGCAGCCAGAGCAGAGCTCCCAGACCGAGCCCCGGTCATCCAGCGAGTGCTCATCATTCCACTCGCCTGCCCGCATGAACTGCCTCGAACCCGCCCTGTTCGCCGCGCCCCCTGGACAGGCTTTTACCCGCTCAGGGCGGGTGCCTCTCCTCCTGGCACCGCCCCCTCTGAGTCAGCTCCTCCCGTCCACTGAGCTGCCTGCTCCCGGGTAAGCCCTGTCGAGGACTTGCGGCTTCCTCGATGCCTGTTGCTGCTCCGAGTTGAAGCTCCGGGACGCCGAGCCTCCCCCCGGTCAGGCACTGCAGACGTCCCCTCTCGAGACAGTCACCTCAGCAATGGGTTATACATCTGTATAACTTCAATTTAGCAATACTTCTCATGAAAAACACAGAGACTTCCTCCATCTCATAGGATGAGACCTACAGAATGTTTTTAAGCTACCAGTTGTCTTCAACATCATGCATACAACTAGTTAGAAAGGCATAATGCTGATTTGAAAATACCCATTTACTTCTTCAGCGTGTCTGCCTCTGAGGAACTGTCTTATTTATGTAGTGCTTAGCAGCCTGATTTATGACTATCAGGATGGGAGGCAGGCTTTGATGCAAGACTAATGAAATGAAATATATCCTATCAAAATATTAGAAGTTGGTAAATTTATAACAATTTGAGATTTTATTGAAGGCTCACCAAGTGTCTTAATTATTCTCTAAAATTCTAAGTGTGTGAGTATCTATTTAAATGCTATAGAAGGGTTAAAAAGCAAAGGTAAACACAGAGGTAACTATTTTCTGTAGGGGTTTCTCAGGAGAGAGGAAAGATTAAATCATTTACTGCTTGTTTTACAGGATAATTGCTGGTAACTGAAATTCACTTACTTTGTAAAGCCCGAGAAATCCTTTATTTTAACTGTGGTCCTGATTTGGGATTTGGTTGGTTAGATTTGTTGTTGTTGTTGTTGTTGTTGTTGTTGTTGTTGTTGTTGTTTTTCTGTTATTGAGATCTTTTTTCCCCTGAAGTACCCCAGAAAAAATGGCTGGGAAAAAAAAAAAAGTAAAGATGTAATGACAAAGGAAAAGAGATTTCGAACCACAGGGCAAAGGACTATTTTCCCACACTCAAGGATTGTAAATTATAAAATATGCTTGGGTTTTATCCACAATATAAAAAATACTACAAACACTAGATTTTTAAGTATATAAGTAGGCATGCTAATAATGTAAAAGTTTCATTTTGCTAGGTATATATGATTAAAAACTAATAAAAAATAAAGGTGTATAACTGAAGCTTAGCAGGGAGAAGAAAATGTTAAGGAAGCATGAAAGTAAAATTTTACAAAAATAGAAACTTGTTTACTGTTTTTGCCACATATGCTCCTTATTAACATTCAGCAATTATGCTTATTCTGCAGACATAGAGTCAATATGCATAAAAGATATCATACCAGAGAGGCTTCACCACAGCCATATAGTCACACTTGACCAATCAAAAGAGAATTTTCTGGTTTTGTTTGTTCATTTCAATGAATAAAGAGGATGCTTGTTGGTTTTCTGTTTGCTTGGGGTTTTTTTTCCCAAAAATGGCTACCCCATCCCTGGAAATATTCAAGGCCAGACTGGATGTGGTTCTGAGCAACCTGATATCGTTGAAGATGTTCCTTCTCATTGCATAGGGGTTGGACCTTTGGAAGTCTCTTCCAACCCAAGCTATTCTATGATTCTGTGACCTATGATTCAGACATACTACCTGGACCCTGTAAGTTGTCTTTTCCAGCTAGTTGTTGCTGCTGTAAAAAGCTGCAAGCATGATTAGGCTGCCAACAAAAATTTATGATCCTTTGTCTGTAGAACTCCTATAAATATAGCTTCATAAAATGTAATCTTCTGTTATCACCCAGGTGAAGTAAAATAGCTGTAGCAGAAATTCTAACAAGCAAGTTTTTGTACCCTTCCTACCACTTACTAAGATATGTTTGCTCCTAAAAGGAGTAATTTTGCAAGTTTTGTTGTTTTCTGCTGTAGGAAAGTAATGAAGTCTTCCCTGCACCTATATTTTGAAGCTAACATAAAATCAAATTTGAGTTGAAAAATGGGGTCAACTTCTTCTCAAAAGTAAATCTGATTACTCAATCTTTGCTGCCAAAGTCTTTCACTAAAAATGTTTTGGTTTGTTTTCTAAAGTTATAATTGTGCCGCCTACAAAAACTCCTGCTCCCCAGCCCTCATTCCTGGGGTCTAATGATATTAAGCACCATTAAAATGGAAAGCACTGGAAAGTACAGCAAAATGATACCAATCTTAATGAAGAAAAATCATATGGTGTGCACAGACAGTGTTTAGCTTGATGGAAAATTACACAATAATCCCTTTGGCCTCTTGTTTTAAAGCTGCTGTTTTGATATCAGTGTAGTGTCTGCTTTCTGGAAAGCAGAAAGAGATTTTTTTATTAATGTTTGGCTTTACAGAGGTTGCTATTAGAGGCTCTCACTCTGTAGAACATAAATTGTATGTGTGGCTGCAGACTAATAAAATTACTTTCATTCATTAGATTACAAATCTCTCAGAAGAAATAGCACTGGTATTTTCCAGCAACTACAATTCAAATAATGCTTAGCTTTTACTGGTCCAATAGTACAACTTTAGCTTGAGGCTTGATTTCTGCTGGGAGGGGTGCTCTCAGGTCATTTTGCAAAATAGAAAAAGTAAGAATTTGTTATCCTTTAATATGCATAACCAATAACTCTCCTGAGAAGGAAGCATATTGGGAAGGGAGAATTCAACTTAGCAGAAATTACTGGGGCAGAAAGGTATGAAAAATAAATATCACTTTTCTTAAATTTGATTTACTTACGTACTTTGTGTACAAAACTGTGTGAATCAGTCAAAGCCCTTTGGGTATCAGGGAATCCATGAAGATGAAGCTTAAAACTCTGCTTCAGTAGACCGTAGGCAAGAACAGTATCTACTTTTATCAGTTTAAACTAAAAATGTTTGTATGTTAAATAAGTAACAATCACAGTTAACAAGAGATGAAGCAGATATTGTTTTTGTATTCTGGAGATTTTAAAGTGACTTCTGTGTGTTTAAATATGCATTAAATTTCTGAAAAGAGGAAGAGGAGACTTCCTGTCCTTCCCCCCCTCCCCCCCAGACTGCTCCTTGATACAGCTTGTCTCTTGACTACTGTGGATGCTGAAAATTTCACTAATTCGAAAAGTAGCCAAGTTAATTCATAAAACAACTTTCATATTAACTGTTTTATTAAGAGATACTAAATACAAACCTCTCATCCTCAAGGTGTTCCTGAATGTCAAATAACTGGAGACTGGAAGAGTTATTTAGAAATTGTTGCCATATAAGCAGTAAACCAATATAAGTTGTAATAAATGCAAAATATCTTACTATGCTCATGCACAATGTTGAAATAATTAATGCTGAAACCAGTTTACTTCATCCTAGAAAGAACCAAAGATATGAAAGAATTACAATTCACAAAGTGACAACATTCAATTCTCTATTATGCATGTATAGCTCGCAGGTTCCAGGTAACTTGGTGTGCTATTGTTGCAGAGTGAAAATATGCATGGCAGAATCTGAGAAACAACAAACCATGGAATTGGCATGGCAAAGCTACATACATTCTCCTACTTTGATAGATTTTAATGCAGAAATATGCAACTTTAACATCCACAGTAATTCGTTGTATAAACTAAGTGTGATTGTTATGGAGTCCTAATGCAAAGAAACATTGCTGATGCTTTTTGCTCCCCTCACCTGCCTGTCTCTAATTCAAGTTTGATTATTTCCATATCCTGCGATGGTGGAATATAGATGACCATTAAAAAATAATTCTCCCTGTGATGTTCTTATCCAGTTCAGTACACATCATGATTAGATAAAACCCTGACCTGAAATAGGAAAAAGAATGTATCAAATTTTAATTTTCTGTAAACATGAACATAGGCTATATAAGCTTTTTGTTACCACAGGTATAATTACAGACACACACACAAAAAAAAAAAAAAGCAACTGGCATCCATTTTTATCAAGAAGGAATGGTATTTACTGAGGAAAAAAGTATCACTTAAATGTACTGATTTATCACTTCATCTTTGGATTTACTAACACTTCACTTATTTGGGCCTTTTGAGACACATAATTTGATGAGCAGCTTTCACTGACTGTTGTAGGAACTCTGCTTTTTAACTGCTGTGATAGTATTTGTCTTAGCCAGCAGTGATGGAAACTACTACATTACATTAACTGTTATACTAGGCCACGGCTTTTTGTAACGAATAACCTTTAAATGAAGCAGTTATTCATATGTGCACAACCATGTGTTCTTTAAAATTCTTTATAATTTCAGAATAAGGTAGTCTCATACACTAAAGAAATAAAGAATAAAATGGTAAAAACATTATATAGTTATAAAAAAGTTATATATCTACAAAACAGTCTTGGATCCCATAAAAAATGAAAGCAGACTCTAAGATTTTATTATTTTTCTTTCTTTCTATCATTTCTTGGCTTTCCAAAGACTTAGGTTAAATCCTTACTAAAAAGTCTCCACCATTAAAATTTAATTCTCTCCTGACTGGAGATTAATATGTCAATCCCCAACCAAAAAGCAACTAGATAAGCTATCAAAGACCAAAAAGGGAAGGTATTTAAGTCCAACTTACCACCTTGCTTGTGATGTAACCAAAATAGAACACTTTAAATATAGTAAGTTGCTACAACAGCTGATAAATGTTTCTCACAAGGAAGGAGACAAGGATTGTATTTTTAGACTTTAGACACAGGAGAACGGAATTGTGTTGGGTTTTTTTCTTTAAACTGACTTTATTGGCATTAAAGCTCATTTTTCGTTTAAAGTGATTATGAGACTGCTCTTCCAAAGGCTTTCACCTCTTAATTCAATTCCTAAATTTTCTCAATAAGCTCTAAACAACCAACCAAAACTAATTGGTTTTGCCTGTTGCAGTCAGTCTACCTTCACTGGCATTTAATTATAAATTTTTCAGTACCATTGTTGTCTAAATATTTATCTAATTCTATTCTCTCAAGGAGAGGCTTACTCTAATGACTATGCTGCAGGGGATTTGGTCCCATTCACTTAACATTTATTGTTCTTGTTAGGATACAGGTGATGCTCTTTCCAGAGAAAAGAGAACATTTTCTGTCATAAAAACTTGAATCAAATTCAAGTTACTCAGCACTTGTTTTATAGAAGTGAAGAGTACAAGTCCATATATTAAAAACCCTGCCATGTTTTCATTTATTTTTCCAGTTTATCAACAGTTTTGCTTATCTGTTTCCTAATGTTAATTGGTTAATGCATTATCAAATAACTTACTGCTTTCTGAAATATTTTCAGTTGTTTCTGGCTGTATATTTTGTTCTTCATTGGAACTTTCTGTTAAAGTCAGAATCTATCTTCCATTTTTCAGCATGATGCTTCTGACTGAAAAACCTTTCCTTCCTTTTTCCCAAATTTAAGGTTCTGTTTTCCTCTGATTTCTTAATAATCTATTCAGTTACAACATGGAAAATTCTTTCTAGTAAAGACTTGCAGAAGCACATCTTTAACAGTTTTTCTTCAGAGAGCCAAATACACTTAAAAATAACTGATTTATTTTTTAGAAACCTTTTCAAATGGAAATTTAAAAATAACTAAAAAAAAATATGAAATTTTCTAACGATATGCACCTTTCTGTGGTGCTTCCTCAGGTCAACAGGTTAAGAGAGTGAAACTCCTGATCACATTAGGTGTTTTCTTTCAGAGGCTTTGGCTGTGTATTTTCTGATTAATGTATTTCTGCTCTTCTCCCATGTGAGTTTACTGGTGGTCTGTTCCTGGATGTTGGTGCATTAATAGAAGTGGTATAGAGGTGTACATTTATTTACCTTTTGCAAGTTGAGATGCCTGTTGCTCTTCTGTCTGAGAGGCAATGTAAATCATTAATAGTGATGTTCTTTACTTTCATAGCTTCCATTTCACTATTACTTACTGCACAAATAACATCAGCAAGGAACTAGTATACCTCAAATGCACGTCTTATAATGGCAATAATGATATTTATGTTCATCTATTAAATGGTTTTACTGTCTGTATGTGCTTTAGAAGAATGTAAGCAGCGTTTGATGTGTAGTTCCTGGTGGAATAAAAAAAAAAAAACAACATAATGAAATCAAGATTAGTAAGAATGTTTTTCTATGGGACTGTAGTGCTGGTTTTCTATAGCAGATGCTCTTACACTTTTGTTCTAATAGTTACATTCAGACCTTCAGAAATTTATATATACTAAAAAAAACAAGCCAAAAACAAACAAAAAAAAGACCCCTGACTTTTTCTTTAGTGAAAAAACGCATCACTGTTGTGCCAGCAATGATCTGCTTTAATACTGCCAACGAGTATCATCTCAAGCAAATAATGCTCAACATGTTTTTACTAATGAGAAATTTCTTGAGTGGATGCCTTCTGTGTTGAAAGGACTGGAAGGTTTAAGATTGCTATAGAAGTCACACAGTTCCTTCTAAAACTTAAGCTATTATCAAAGTGTATCACAACTCCTTTAATGTATTCTGAGTCTTTCGCAGACAGTTTTCACAAAAAGAAACTTGGCTTTTCACAGGGCATTAGCTATTTATTGAAGAGAATAGATGGAGTGATCCAGGAGATTATAGAAGATTTCTGTTACAGAGCGTTTAAATCCTAGCAGAAAAAGGCAGTTGAACCAAGGCGAACTCTTAGTAAGGCTTTTCTTTTTTCTAAATTTTAATCAGTATAATTATGTACTTAAACTAATTTGACTGGGATATAATAGACTCATTATTACATAAGGCCCTTAAATCACGATTAAACATGATTAATGGTATTGCAGCTCAAAATACGAGGCAGACCGAAGGAGTGAAATAGTGGAGTCTGTAATATAAATTATAAAGAAAACCAAAATATTACTATGTCAGAATTTGTCTGGAAAGCAGAGAGACAGCTCCTTAAAGTGTGAGTTAAATGAAGTTTTGAAAATCAAGCAACTTACCCTCCTTGGTTAGGATTTAAGGTTTTGCATGGCTCTGTATCCTTGTAGGGTTTCTTTCACCTAGCTTATATTGCTGTAACAAATAAGAATGCCAAATACAATATTTACTATACAGAAAATGCTCTTGACGTGAGGAAGGAGATAGAAGCTGGATTCCCTAAAGATAAATAGGGAAAGCTGTGGATGGAATTTAGAGGAACTGAAGACCTGTCCTAGGTTGGGCATGACACCAGGTAATAGCATGATCAGTATCTTTTGCTCTTAAAAATCAATTATCCTCTTTCTGTGATGTCACTTTTGACATCTGTCACTTTTGTTTCTCTGGTTCATTTTTCTTTTTTTCCCAGAATTTGTCCTTTAGTTATCTACAGTTTATATCCAGTGACTTTTTGTAATCATTACTGTTTTCTCTCATAGATTTTCTGTATCTTCATGAAAGTTTTATCTTGCTGTATTTTAGGCTTTTCCCCTATTCTCCTCCTTTCTCTGTAAGGGAGTCCCTAGAAGGAACTGCAGAGCACACCGTCTTGTAAGCATTTTCCAAGACAGATGGTCAAAATCCCTGAGAAGTCCTATACCTGCTTTTTGTGGTAACGGTGGTCTTGAAGTTTTGCGTAGCGTGCCAGGTAGTTTTGACTTTCCCAGGGTCACTTCAGTCTCCCACTGGTATCTCTACCTCCAGTCTGGCATGCTTCTGTTTTTGATCTGCCAAGTGACACAAGAGAACCCACTCTACCTATTTCTTCAAATCCTACCTGGACATGTCTTTAGTATGCTCTTTCTAGAGATGCATGTTTGTAATTACTCTGTGTATGGTTCTTCCTCTATTGATACTAGATAGACTGGGATAAACATAGTTCACAGAGAATAGATGTTACAGAGATTTGTCCATTTTGGGTAAAATAAGAACAATAGAGGTTGCATGCACATGAAAAACTGAAGCTGAGCTTAATATGCCAAGCATTAGCCCAACATTACTAGGCAATTATACCCTGGCCAACAAATATGCATTTGTTGCATATGAATGATATATTGACAAGGTCAACCTCTGCACCCATTGAAAATTGCTGGACCACCAGGTACTTAGAGGAACTTGTTTATTTCTAAACTTCTATTTTAAATGCCAGACACTCCAGGGGTTTCCTAATAAATATATATGTACGTATAGATGTATACAAAATGTTATACAAAATTCTATTTCCCTTGTGGTTTTTCCCTTTTCTGTCACCTTTTCTGCTTCTTTACTTCTTCTTAATTTCTATAGTTCATTTAATTTTCTTCCCCTTCCTTCTCTACGTTGCTTTTCCTGCTCCATTTCTTGAACCTGTATGAATATACAGGTATATTCAGTGTAAGTAACACTAACTACCTGCTGTTAGACTCATAATATAGCTGCAGATTTCTATTTTATTTCAGCACTGAGTATATGTAATTTACATCAGTTACATAATACCATAAAAAGAAAAAACCTATTTACTTAAAAAATTATTCTCTGAAAAACCCAGTACCATATTGTTAAAAGCCTGGAACTCGTATTGATTTTGTACAGCAATATGTTCAGACATCTGCACAGGCAACTGCTGCATAAACTGTAAATTGCTAAAAAAAAATAATACCATGAGTCACATCTAGTCAGATAAATAAGCTGATCATGAAAATATGAGGAACAAAACACACAGAAATAGAATTTCAGAGTTGAAGTTATATTATGCATTTCAATCACTTATGTAAATTTAATAAGATTAAAATTTAATCCATATCCTGCATGGAAGTAGTGTATTGATATACATGAAGATTAAGTCAGTTAAAAAAGATGTCCTGGGGAGAAATATAAAGCCAAAACTAAACAAACAAAAACAACCAAAAAACCCAAACAAAACAAAATAAAACAAACAAACAAACAAAAAAACCAAAAAAAACAAAACAAAATACCAAAAAAAAAAAAACCACCCACAAAACCAAAAAATATCCCTGGCATTAGAGAATTAGGATTCAGCCTAAATGGAATAATGTTGAGATATTTACTTTTGAAGCAGCAGTTTTAGGAATTTAGAATCTGACCAAACTGTAGTAAAGGTGTCTTGAAAGTGTTGGAATGCATTAAGCAGAGGATATATTTTGTTTACCAGTCCAGATGCATTTCTGGATTACTGAAGTAATTCAAAGTGCATTTAAATCTTTAAATTAAAACTGTTGCAAAAGTAGAATGCTACTTTATTCATTAAATACTATGGCTTAACTGAATATCTAAACTTTCCTGGGAGATCATTTGTTTTACAGATTTTCATTTAGATTATAAGGTCAGATCCAACAACTATATAAGAAAAAATAATAACTCTGCAAGAAATAGCAACACTGAGGCTTTTCTGACTAAATGAAGCACTCCATTAGTAGAACAGGTTTGCCTAGTTATATTTGCTTTCCAATAGCCTCAAAAAAGTACCAAACATTTTTTCTTTGCCTTAGGTTTTCTATACTGAAGAAAATAAGAATTCTGAACTGCAGTTTAGTGGCTACTGCTTTTCTTTGCTTAACAATTTATCTTCCTATTTCCATTTACCAAAGTTCTTGCATTCCATTTTCTCTTTGCTCTGGAGTGATTCTTACTCTGAAATTTTATTTCAAAAAACTCAATAAGAAAGGATGAAGTATTTGCATGGTGAGAACAATGTTTGTCAGAAATCCTGAGACATGATGAAGTGCCCTTCACTGTGACAGAAGCGTTTTTCAGTGCTGGGTGATGCAGCACAGAGCCATCAACTGACAGCTGATGCTGACAGCTGACAACATTCTGCTGGCAGCAAAATGAATCAAGCATGGTTTCATAAAAACCTATCTTCTGGTTGAATTCTCTCACACTTAATACAGCGAAAATAATCATTAGAGGGTGTTCATCTCTGTTCCTTCTGCCCCATGGCTGGAGTTTTCATACTCTTTCTGTTTTCCAATGAGAAATGAGCTTAGTAAGTTTTTCCTCTAACTATCCATGTATTTCACAAACCTTTAAAGAATATAATACTGTTAGGGTTTGTAATTACTTGGGAAAAAAAAAAACGGACATCAAACCATATATTCAGTTTGGACTAAAGGAATAGATATACATATATATATATTTTATATATATATTTATGCATTGCAGTACAAACATTACTTTCTTAAGAAACCAGCTGAAGAGTTTTATTTCTCCTGTTCATTTCTAACATTAGTGCGTTACAGAGGTCAGACAACAGTACACTGCTAACAGAAAGCTGCGGACTGAGCTGTAGGCAAAAGAAATGTAGTGAATAGGGGAACAGCTTTAATAAAAGCTATAACCATTCTTCCTCTACTAACAAATTTTTCTGACAGTCCTAGGGTATAAACTGAGGTTAGTGTCATACTCCTCAGGCTTGGAGCAGAGTTCGGGTGAGGGATGTTTTTAGTTCTGTAATATCTCTCTATTTTATTACTGATTTTTTTGGAATTAACTTTCTGAAAATAATATTTCACTGCTATCAGCAGGATTAGGGTGCAGGGAGGGAAATAAAAGCATTCAGCATGCAAGCAATGTTACACTGATAGAGCACAAGAGAAAGCATCCATCAACCCAGCTTTGTCTCTGTAGCTGCTCACAAGCTTTTAACACTTCAACCAGGTTAATAATGTGCAGCCTTGAGGAGTGTGTACATAGAAGGAGCTCATTGACTAAGCTCATTGGGGGCAGAAAGATGGCGGGAACTCTTTGCCCTAATTTTTCTTAAGGCTTTGGAGTCTGAGTAACTGCGGCTAAAGAATGGCTTCATATCTTTTTTAAATAAAACAGGCATCACCTTAAAATTCTTACAACCAGAAACAGGATATTGATGATTTTTAGATACGAAGCTGAGAAAATGCTTGGCAAATCCTCGGTGGGTGATCTGTGCTTCAAACCAGTATACTGTAAGTGCTTCAGGAGTGCAGGTGAACAAACAATCATAGAATCATAGAATAGTTAGGGTTGGAAAGGACCTTAAGATCATCTAGTTCCAACCCCTCTGCCGTGGGTATTTTGGACACATCTTTAATAGAATGTTGGAGCTGGAGAAATCTTGTTACTACAGTCAGAGAAGAGCAGAGAGACTGATGAAAACAAAGTGCATGATGACAGCAGAGAACAGGCGTGAAGGGAAAAAGCTGGCAGAAAACATTTGTAAATTGTGGTGACATTGAGGAAAATTGGATTGGAAGGGAGCATAAACCAGACCCGTTTTGTTTCCTGTGTCATTTTAATAAGCTCTCAGATCCTAGAACTTGTGAATAAAAGGGCTAAAAATGAGGTTTGCTATATGGCGGGTTTCAGAATTGCTAGAAGTGAATAATGCAGTTGCCTTTTATTTTATTTGTGTAGATGATCAGCATATTTTAAGGCGAAAGCCATAATTTCCGTTGTATGAGTTTTAATGTTTTTGGCAAGGTGATCTGGTGATAGGACCCAGTCTGGTCTGTAAGAAGCAAGGGCTTTGTGTTTCATTCTCTGTGGAAGTTTGGGCAAGTCATTAAGAAGTCCACAAAGCAAAGTAGGTGTTTGGAACCTACAGGCATACTAGCAAATTTGACTTCAAGGATCTTTATCCAGAGTGAAATACCACTGAACTTATTGGTTTAATTACAGTTTATAGCACATATGTATATATAGACATCACAATTGAAGCAAACAAAAATAATAGTCATTAACAAGTAAATATTTTTGTGTATCAAAATAGAAGCCATTTAAGTTCATACTCTCTGACTTCAAAGCCCTGTTTATGTAGGCAATTTTATGGTATTCAAGCAAATTTCTTTGAGGGCATTCATATTCTACAGAATAGTTTTTTAGATACTTGGGTATGTAGCTAGGCCTTAGTATTTCAATTCTTAGCTGAGAAAACCTTCAGTACATTTAGGTTTTTATACACTATTTCTTGCTGTGATTTTTCAGTGATGTATAAAATATTATGTCTTACGTTAAGTCTTGTGAGCTTTCATTTTCCGTTCGTCTCTTCTATGTTTCTGCCTTCTATGCTTCTAGGAGATGTCTTCTATTGTTAACACAATTACAGTGCTTTGAATGTAATATTTGTTCAACAGAACATGCAGAAGGTGTTGGGTTTTTTGAAGAATGTCAGAATCAGGCTGATTTCTGGTAACTTCTGCTTTACATTCCAATATATCACCAAAATAACCAAGGACTCATACATGTATTCAGCCTCTAGTTGTATCAATTCCCATAGTGAAACATTGAGCTTTGTTTATTTCTTACCTGGGAATTCCAGCATAAGGAAATTTAGTAGGAATTCAGTTGGACCAAATGCTTTATTCCATTAGCACATCTGGGCTGAGAGCACAGTTAGTAAAAGTAGTTACCAAAAATGTGGATTTAAAAATAAATAAATACAGATTTGAAGACCTTGCTGTATGCCTACAACTTAGGAAAGAATGAAAAAAAAGGCAGCAATTTTTTACAGTGTGCTTAAGGTAGCAAAGCCCCCATTATTTTAGCTGGATTAGCTATTTCTGTTTTCATAATAGTATGCTAAACATACTTGTTCGATAGTTCTGAATAACTCTGAGCTGTGGATATGCTGAAGCAAGCCTAACAGCTACAGTGGGAAAGCAGGGGCAAGTACTTCCTTTTGGCAGTTCACCTGGTCACATATACTTTTTTTTCCAAAATAACAGGTTTTGATAATTTTAATATATATATAGTGAAACAAATTCTTTTTCCAGTTCAATTTATCTCAAAAACTGCAACAGACACAGCGACTGCTATACTCTAAAAATGCTTTCTACTTTTATTCTTGAGAAGAATTTCTCTAATATTATTAGGTTTGTATTTTTCTTTCACTACAATTATGAGTTTATTGCTGTAACTCAAACTTGTAAGACTTGGACTCCTTTTAACTGAATGTGGCAGCATTTGTAATTCCTATATTGGAAAACGGATTAGCCTAGAGGTTTCTATCAGGAGGAGAGGGGGTGGAAATTAACAGTAGCTGAACAAGTCATTACAATGTTCCTGGAATTGAAGATTAAGGATTCAACTTATATTAGATAGGATTCAGCCTCTACTGGACATTTCTGAGGGAGTCATGGCAGATAGAGAGAAGACAACCAGAATAATATTTTGCGTTTCTAGGGAAGATGATAGACATTTGTTTTCAAATAGGAAATTAAAAATGTTGCAACACATTTTTTCTAGCTGATCTATAGAATTGTGATATCATGGTACCAGAAAGACGCAAGCCTGTCACAGACAACACTCAGTTATTTGTGCTTTGAAAAAGTCAGCAGTAGTCTTATGTCAGAGGGAACATAATTTCTGTATTTCCTGAGTAGCTTCAAGTTGAAGCTTATAGATCTGCATGAGAGAATAGATCTGAAGTCTTGCAAGAAAGTACAAAGTTATGTCCACAGAATACTAATGTGTCCCAGCTCTGCTGTGTATGAATTTGCCAGCCTAAACTTGCTTATTTGATGAAATTTCACAGGACCATGGCATACTGTGGTTTGATTACAGGCTGTGATAGAACTGACATATTACCCCTCTCTCAGCCGGCAAGATACAGCATAGACATAACCTTTCCAACCACATTTATGTAAAGCACATACAGTCAGAGCAAATTCTGTGGGATATAAATTAGGAAAGCCTCAGGAAAAAAAAAGGAAAATCCTTCCCAGTCTCTAAGGGAATTGATATTTGCAACACATCAGCCAAATAATAGTCATATAAGCTACATCATTAGGAAAAGTTTTGGCTTAACTACTCTTTCATTTACAAGTAGGGGTGTTAATTCAATGGCTAAAGGTCAGAAATTGCTCATTGTTAGCACTGTGTCTCAGAATTATATCTAGGAAATCATCATCAGCTCAAATCGGAGGTGTTAATATGCAATTAAGGATCACAACAGCTTTTGCTATTGAATGAAATTAGCTGTGCTCCAGACAAACTTGTTCTGGAGGGAAGACTGCTTAGTTGAGCTGAATATGCTTTCACAGGAGCATCCCAGTTAAGCATTTGCTTTTTAGAGGAGCCATAGGCTGTGGTGAGACACAGTTTTTGTACCAGCTTGGGATAGCTTAAAGTGCTTCTCACATTGCCTGCATAGAGATGAATTTAAAAAGGAAAAAAGTAAGTAAATTAATTTTCATAGCTTCAGCTTAATGCTGAGCAGTTGAAAGAAGGTAAACTTTATAGAGATCAGAATTAGAAGTAAACAAAAGCTTGCTTACCTTAAACTGTAGGTTACCCCTTCCAGAGGATATCATATTGATGTTTCATAAATTAATTTCCTGTTGGTTCAAACCCTCTGTTTTAGCTAGTCAATACCACAGCTGTTGAAAATATACAGAATTACCTTATCAGTTGTCCCTTCTGTCTGGGCAGAAAAATATACATTTGCAACTGTCTTAAGCTGATTATGTTCCTTTAGACAGCTTCTTCAATTTTTTTTGTGACTTTTTTTAAGTGTTAAAATCATTCTGTAGGAAGTTTTAAATACTTCTTAGCATGGCAGTGTCTGTAAATTCAACAAAATTGATTTTTTTTTCTATTCTATTAACCAAGCCACTGAGTGATGCTGAAATTCTTGTCACTATTGAATATTGTCTGTAAAAATATTGAGCAGAATGAAAAGCCAGGACATCTCTGTAAGAAAATGTATTCAACAAAGCTTTCCAGCTTAAAAATGAACCTGATACCTACCAATATTAGTTTCCTAACCAGTTTTGAAGTATCATTGATTGAATTCATCCAGACTAGACTAGATTGTGTGTTCCTAAATACGTAGATACATCTTCACAACAGAGATTACAACCAATTCAAATACAGCAATGGGGAGGAAAGCTCTAAGGAATCTTAATGATTAGGCGTGGCGTAGAAAATAGCCTGCTAATTGAGCTGCAATAATTTGTTATGTGTACAGACAAATAGCCTGTCATCTCATTTTGTAAATGAGTCATTTTCCTTTGGATTCAGTGAAGGCAGGGTAGCACATGTAGCCAGTCAGAAATAGTATTTCTGAATCTTCAGATCTACTATGATTTATTTGAATACTGCTATGTTCAGCTCTACTTAACTTTGCTTAATTTTACAGTGCTTCCTCTAACAACCCCAAAGTTCCTCCATCAAACAGAATTGAGTACGCTGCTTTCTCAGCAAGTGGATTCTCTTCGCACATACATTGTTTGGCAGGGAAAATAGGTAATTATAGCTGTTTGTTACATAATATCTTTATTATGGTGGTTTTATCAGCACAGTCATGAGGAGGAGCACAAATGGGAGAGTCTTCAAATCCACACACGAACCTCTTGAAAGCAAACTGATATGAGTTCATAAACTGAGTCCTAAGGAAATGCATAAATGTGTATTGTGCTCTCACTGAGTTAAACAGTGAACCTAATGCACTTTGGAACCATGCTTGTTAACTGAGCAGGTATAGTAGGTGAAGACTTGATCAGACCAAAGATAAATGCATTTAATTACTGGCAGTGCTGCCAGATATTCCAAAATAGAAAATTGTTTCAAGTAATCAGCAGCTAAACAAGATGCATTGGTTTCCTTCTGAATTTTAATTTTAGCTAGTGAAATATGCTCATTCTTATTGTGTGTATATATTTTATATTTTTTTTCTCAAGGTGTTCCCTGAAGTCATGTATTTTAGCAATCATAGAATGGTTTGGGTTGGAAAGGACCTTAACAATCAAAATTTAAGCTGTAGACTACACACTCTGGAAAATATTTTAGAATTAATAATTTGTCCTCTCTTCTTGACAGCAGTATAGAAAAGGGTGCAGTAGCATTTGTGTTGATCTTAATAAATTATCAAAAAAAATGCTTGAAACTTCTAACTAATTAGAAGAGCACAGAACTCTTTATCCTTGAGAAAAACAGGACACCTTAGTTCTTCTAATGATATTACTACAAAATATTAATACAGGAGGTACGCTGATGACTCACTGTTATTTTACACATCCCATACTTCTGACTCTGATTGTAGCAGTGGGTAGGATTACTTGTGAAGAGCTCCCAAGATGAGTCATTTTCACCAGTCCCTTTATATTCTACTTCTCCAGCTTCCATATTGTCAGAAATAATGGGCTTCTCCATGCTACTAGTAGACTAGAAGAGGATAAAGGTTGTCTTGTGAAATATATTGGGAGGGAGAGAAAAATCACATGACAAATTTCTTTTCATATGCACTTGAACAAAACCAGCGCTAAGAATGGAAGCCTTAAAATGGTAAAACCAATTAAAATCCAAATGTCAGGTTTGAGTTTATTAAATAAAGTTCTATATAAGTAGTAAAGAAGACATCTCCTGAGATAGCTGAAGCCATAGAATGTCATCAGAATATAAAAAAAAGAGGTAGACTTTAAATTTAGTCCTACTCGTGTTAGTGTGTGTACGGTTAAGGCTGGAGTTGGAAGCGAAGTTGTCGTATGTGACACACTAGAGTATAATTGAAAGCATAGAGTTATAGGTTAGAATTAGTGCTTACAGTGGAAAAAGCAGTCACTGGTATGATTTGTACATGTGTTAATACTTCCAGCTTTAACACAGCAGTAGAGAAAAATCACAGACTTTCTTGAGTACACTGCATACAGGTTTTCAGTAGGAAATACATGCTTGAGTGTCAGTCTGAATGCTGGCAGATCAAACTGAATAAAAAGAACCTGGATTTCAGTCCTCTGCATAGAAGATGGTACTTCAGGATGTTATCTTGCGTTATGCTGCCTGTCAGTGCCTCTCTTTCCAGTTTCTCAAGTTCCCTCCATGCATCATGTTTTTTCAGCATGACCTATTGTAAGGATGATCTTCACAGCCTGAGATACCTGTCTTGAACTCCCATGTTGACTGATATGCAGAGTACTTGGCGGTGTACCCACTGATGTGTGAAGTGAAGCAATCAAGCTGAGAGTGCCATCACAGCTAAAGAACTGATGCTGGACTCTGAAACAGTCTGTTCTTATGTACTTGAGTGTTAGTTACTCAGATCTTTCATTTGATCTGGAAATGGTAGAGATAGCAAGCACTGAAGACAGCATAGCACAAAAAAAAAACCACAATCTAAAAGTACTCGGACTGCAGGAAATCAGATTGTTTGTCAATGATATTTTATAGCATCCCAGCAATAAAAACCTGACAAGCTTAGCCATGTGATGTTCAGATTATCATTTAAACTGAATCATAACTAAAAATAGGTTAGCTGAGACTAAATTACTTCAGATATGGGCACTAAATTAAACACAAACAGTGGAAAAAATCTGGTAATCTTCTTACAAAACAGCAACACTAATAATGGAAATACTTACGTGGATACATAAAAACATTTAGTAATTTTAAAAGCTCTGAAATAGTCTGCTTTAAACCTATAGTTATTAGAAGCAGCTGGGGGGTATCTTGGTGTAAAAGTCCCATGGACTCATCTGCTTCCCCACAAGTTTTTCTACCTACTGTTTAAACTCTGTGCAGATATAACTCTAGTCTAACATCTGACTAGAAAATTACCTATTATCATGTACAAAACCAAATATATAGGAGAGATGTGGCACTGAAGTACAAGTTAGGTAGTTGCTATCAGAGACTTCTGGAAGGTAACTGGGGTTTTGAAGACGCCCGTGTGTCTTCACTGCATCTCTTCACAGAGCTCGAGGAAGAAACAATGTGGTTTTGGGGGGAAAAATAGCTAAAATAAATTTAAAACTACATGTAAGTCAGCCATATTTATCATAGTGTTGTAAATGGAAATTCACTGCAAGGAACAGTCTCAAACAGTTATGCACTTAACATAGAAAGATAACAGTAGCTATGAAGTTTAAAGAAGCTATATTCATCCTGCAAGTGTTGTTTGCTACAGTATGGTATCTGGATCAACTGCTGAGAGACACTGTTCAGCACCCTTATCAGTAATACCTGTGCAGACTGCCATATGTGAACTATTTTACCATGAGTTAGTAAAGTGTTTCTCTAAAATGAATGAATTCTGGATGTTGTATATGCCCTGAATGTTGAATTAGACCATGGTACAGTAAGCAATTTCTTTCTTTATGGAAATGTTTTGCAGTGGTCAAGACAAGCAATTTCACTTTATAAAAATAAAAAACTGTCTTCTGATAGTTCTTATAAACTTCCAGCAGACGGCTTCTCTTCTTCAGTACACTGTTCACAGTGAAGCAGGCTGGGTTTATAATTGCAGTGCAAAATCATTAAAAAATAATTCTTGTATTCAGGGTTTATTGATGCACAATATCAGCTTCCATGTTAGATAACTATAAATTCACAAACTTTCTTAGTGATTTGTGATGTTCAATGATATCTTAGTGGACTTGTGAGGAAATGCTGATGAAACAGAATTGACCTTTTCTGTGATTTGTTCATTTTCCTCTGCCATTTCTCTCCGTCCTCTAAGATTTCTTAACTGGAACTGTGTTGATTAATTTATTCCAGACCTAACATTCACAATAATATCAGTTCTTTATAAGAAATTTTTATATTATTTTTTATTATTAATATTTCATAAAATTTACAGGACCATCAATTGAAATGTTAGTGACTAAATAAAAGGCCATGATCAAAAAGCTCCATGTTCTCTCTCAGTTCTTTAATTAAATATCGTGAATATCTATGAGAGCAGGTACATCCTCCGCTCTAACTCATTATTCCATATTACAGAAATCTGCTATTCATATATATATATCACTGAACAAACTTACAAACCATATTATTTGCATATAAAGTATATAAATTTTATATAACCAAAATATATACTTATTCACAAATGTCTGTTTGCAAAAATATGAATATAAACCAAAGTTGAATTAACAATACAAATGAAGCCTGAATGCACTTTTTAATGTGAAGATCAATTTTTTTTTTCAATTGAAATAATCTAAAATTATATATATTATCATCAGACATCTATTTCTTGCAAAACTACACCAAATTAGTGATCATCAAGGGGATTGGTTTTCAGGATTAAAATTATGTGTCAAAAACCTGGGATATTTTTTTTTTTAATCCCCCCAAAAAATTAACAAACCCAATACAGGACTATGAGAAAGACTGCTTTATGATTTAATTGAGAGTAGTAGGTCTGTCCCATCACACTTGTTTTTATATTAAACCTTCACCATGACCTTCATTTACAATAGTGATACCCAAACTAATCATGCAGACAGAAAGAGCTGAAACAGCCCCTGTGATGACAACTTAGGCATTTGTGGTTTTAGTGCAATGAAAGATACCACATCTATTTCTGAGCTGATGGGTTTTGTTGCTTTAACACCTTGTTTAACTAACCTAGATCCTAGTCTAAATTGTAAAAAAGTTTGATTTTTTTTTCTCCATTGGTCTACCTAGAAGGCTCACAGTCTGCTGTTTCTGTGTACTCTTGAAATCAAATTTTCTTGTGTGTGCACTAATTGATTTATTCTGAAAAAATCCGTTTATATGTGCTTGCTGCATAGAAAGCAAGTGGTTTCAGTAAGGAAGATGTGCTAAAGGTTTAAATATTAAGGTATCCACGCAAATTCAGGGAACTTATGGGTTTAGCTTTCTTGTATTTTTTTAAGCTTCCTTCTGTTTCCACAATCATTGTTATTACTTTGGAGAAAAAAATATTTCAGATATCAGCACAGTATTTAAAATAAAATAATTTGACTTTTAAATCAGTCACAGAATAATTTCAGGTCAACACTGAACCTCTGTCTTGTTCTGTAAAAGAACAACATCTTGTATAAGGATAGCAATGACGAATTCATTGTCAGATGATTAAGAGGAGCGGCTGGTAGATGTTCTCTTGGCCTTTTGGATGAGTAAGCCACTAATAAAGATATCAGTTATGAAGAACAACTTTAAAAATAAGTACTAATGTATTCCAATATTTATAATAGTGTAAACAATATTTTGCAACTTAGTTATTTAAAACTTGTTAAATGTTGGGTTGTTTTTTTTTTTACTTTAAGTTTTGTTTATAAGGAAATAAAATATGCTGATTTTATTCACAATTTGCATGGTTAAATCAATAAGGCTGTTTTTCTGCTTGAAGTATATGCATACTATGATATAAATGCACCTGACTTTGTGCCAAGTACCAACTCACAGGGCAAAGGACTCTCATCTATTGCTCATCCTTTGCAATATAGTTCTGGTAAAGCTTTTCAAAGCCTATAATATAATCATGTAGGAATAGTTATAAAATGCCTGAAGCAGTCAGGTCTCCCATTAACTGCTGCCGATAGTGAAGAGCCTAAGTCTTGTTTATCACACAGTGCAGTAATTGCATTTCAAAATAAAAGACAGCCTTTCTGCTGAGTGTAATCCTAAAATAAAATGTGGCAACCTAAGCACTTCCACTCAAATCCTTCTGTGTATCTCTATTTAGGGACTTCCTGTGAAAGAGTCTGTGGTTTCACCATTTGAGAGTAGCTATTGATGGACCTCGTTCCTTTGAGAACCAGCTTATATTCTGAGTTTCAAAACCTTTTTTCAATTGTGAAGTTATGGGTATGGGTATTTGGCTAATTATGGATAGTAATAATTTTATTTCTTTTTTTTTTTGAGCCTACTGCCTGATCACTTGAGCGTATATGTAGCCATATTTATGTATGACAGGATTCATTAGCCTTTTAAGAGATCCAGGCTAAAAGCATGTCTAGTCTGAAATAACTGTAAATTATGGTAGACATAAGTAATGTAGACAGTAGTTAATGGAGAGAGAGGGGCACCTTTAGAGGATGAGTGATCCCAGTTACGATGTTGAAATGGCAGAGTGAATTGCATTAACAGGTTGCATGCAGTAGAGGACTAGCTTCGACTGCAGACCTAACATAGCTAATATTAAGTGATATTTCTGAAAGGTATCCCACTTCTTTGTATTTCTCTTTATTCAGTTATGGCATTTATTTTAAATATTGGAGATTACAAATACATGGAATGTTCAAGATATGGGAATATACTGGATTTGTGTACTGGTACAATGATACTTTCTATTTATAGGTATACTGTGTTAATTCCCAATTAATGTGTTGAATAAACAGGTAAAAAATAGTGGTCTGGTTCAGGATTGAAGCTGTTGTCAGCAGTTTGTCAATGTTAACGTCAGAAGACATTTTTTTAGTCATAACGCTTAAAGGAAATATTTGAAATCGACGCCAAAGTTATTGCCTGTAGTCTGAAGAGAACACCACAATTAGCACTAATTGTTGCCTTGGCAAATTTCATGTAGTGCAAAGGTTAGATAGTGTCATGGCTTAAGCCCAGCCAGTAACTCAGAACCGTGCAACCACTTGTGGGAAGAGGTGAACTGCAGCCTTTACTTTTAGGGACAGAGTTCCCAGACAAAATCTGGGGAATATACTCTTTTTGTCTAGAATTTCACATGATTGTATGTCATGTAGTAATTGCTGAGGGGAAAATAAGAAAAGTTTCAGGAAGGTGACAAGTTGTAGGTTAAAGACGGATGCTATAGTGATGTGAAGAATGACCATGAAACTGGCAGATTTTTGTGGACATATATTTTTCCAGCAAAATATACTTGACACTGAGAATATATCACCTCTTTCTAGGGGACCATTTTCTGCTCCTTTTGCTGTGTACTAATTGTACTGTATATTACTTTATACTGTAATAAGCAAACTCATACCTTATTAAAAAAAATAAATTATGAGTACAGAATCAGATGTAGGAAGTGTCTCTGTTATGCTAACAAATAACCGAGATTTTAATTCATATAAAGAAATTTTATAGTCAAACTTCTTTGTTTCATATTATTCCAGGTTTGAGGGGGTTTGTTGTTTGGGGCTTTTTTTTCCATTGTTGGAGGGTTTGGGTTTGGTTTTTTTTTTAAAGGCTGCTTGCAACCAGAAGAATTAGTATAGTCACTTTGAATTAAGCAGTAGTGCAAAACATAAATAATCTAAAGAGACTTGAAAAGGAAATCAATTAAAAAATATACTCAGGAATCAACGCTGATGTTTTTTCCAGATCAATTGCTGTACTGATTGTAGTGAAGTATATTGATGTCACTGTCACTATGACAACATTGTGACAAGAACTAGACACTCTAGGCTACCTTGTAAAAGGATCTGTCATCTAGATTTTTTTATTTCTTTTTGTTTTGTGTGTGTGTAAAAAGTAATAGAAATGAGAGCCTCTCCCATAACACCAGGTTTCATTTAAGGTTAGATGATTGAGTACAGACATCGGATCAAGGTATTCTTGACAAAGTGACAAGCTAGCTTTTCAAGACAGGTAAGAGCAACATATTATTCAAATGCTTTTACTTTTCAGTTAGTAAAAACAAGAAATAAAAAAACCCTGCAGTCACTGAAACACAAGTATTTGAATGCAGAAAACTATTGTTTTGTATTTCTTAAAAGCATGTCAGGATTTTTATCTGAGGTAGCAAGAAACATTTGGAAATGAAATGTGTGTAATTTAACTTATAAGAGGACAGGCAGTTTTCTTCTGTGTGTGATAGTTTTTGCCTTTCTTCAATTTAAAACAATCTCTCCACCTTTATGTGTTTCTGGTTCTGTTTTATTTCAGTTGAGCCACAACATTAGTGAAGTGCTGCACATTTCTATTAACCATTTTTTACCATCCACAGACCTACTATATTTTCTCCTTGTGTATCTACCCCATTACTACTATCTCATAGATTTTAATGTTTGTGTTTTTCCACATCAGACATACTACCTTTTCACAAAATAGCTTGTGAAAATTTTAATCTCTAGAAATATCACAATAATAACAAAAGGCATACTTTCTTTCTTTGTTAATCTACATGTTACTTCTGTGCAAATCTATTCACCAGCTATAGTGCTTTGTTTTATATACATTAGCTGTTTAGAAACAGAGAGTACCAACGTCATAGCAGCATAAAAATGCACCTAGATAAAAATGTCTCAGGCTATTTGTATTCCTAATAAGTCTTACCCAGATCCAAAGCTTCTATGGGGAATCATTTGCATCTTTGATTTGCAAAGACTGTGCAAAACTAAGTAAGCAGATTTATTAAGATCTGGCTTTCTTGATCTTGATTTCAGTTAAAATGAATTTAACTGGTGTTGATTTCTAAACATGTCCAAGCATATTTATCATAAAGTGATCATTACTTCAAAAGAGAACTAGTAATTTATCAAATACAGTATTTGAACATTAACAAGAACAATGGTAACTTTATAAGTTTCATTTTTACATTGATACATTGTCTTAGTCTTAAATTATTCTCCAAGTTAAACCAATTTAATGGGAAAAATGGGTAATCCAAGAAGTTATAATTTAGTTAATATCTTTTGTTGTTAGTAAAATTACAATGTTGAGTCAGGATTTTTGCTTGTAGAGTTTAAGTATTCAGGAGTTAAAAAGAATTGGGCCTACAAGAAATCTGGAGAGGGACTTTTTACATGAGTATATAATGATAGAACAAGGGGGAATGGATTGATTTAAGCTGGCAGAGGGTAGATTTAGATTAGACATTAAGAAAAAATTCTTCACTATGAGGATGTTGAGACACTGGCATGGGTTGTCCAGAGAAGCTGTGGATGCCCCATCCCTGGCAGTGTTGAAGGCCAGTTTGGATGGGGCTTTCAGCAACCTGGTCCAGTGAAAGGTGTCCGTGCCCATGGCAGGGGGTTTTGAGCTAGATGGTCTTTAAGGTACTTTCTAACCCAAATCATTCTATGATTCTATTATTCTATGATTCTATTATTCTATGATTTTATGATCTGAGGGGAAAAATCACCAGGGTAACAGCAGTAGTCACTGCACCAACAGTGCTCAGTACAGAGTGAACAAAAAATCAGAGCAAGTCCTCCCTCCTCTAAATGTAGGCTTCAAAAGCTCCTGTTAGGCTGTGGAGCCCAACGTGTATTAGCTGGAAAATAAATAAATAAATAAATAAAACATCCATGTTGAAGAACCTTAGATTTTCATACCAGAATTTTGATTAACAGACTGAAATTAAGACACGTGAGCATACAACCTTTGTATAAAGGGATCAAGAAGTAATAATCAAGGAAAGCAGTGTGGTCCTTTGGCACTGTACTGTGTGAGATCATTCTAAAGGTGCCTTGTATCAGTCTAGAAGTGAATTACAAGAAAGCTATTCCTTCCCTTCTTCCCAAATGCACTCAGTGCTCAACTTCAGCTGAAAGATCTTATTCTATTGCACTTAAGAGCACAAGATGGGTAGTTGCTCTGTGGGTGGGTCTTAGGCACAGGCAAGATAAGACAACAGCAGGGCATTAGACCACAGGAGGTGGCTTTTGCCATAGAGGAACCTGGGGAAACTTTGCTGTGGCCAGCAGAGGCTGGGAGGTACCATGGCTAGGGCAGAGAGGCTGCTGTTCTTGGTAGCACAAGTTGCCATTTTCTCTGCTTCCTTGCTGGCTTCAGAACGGTACAAGTCCAGCTACCCTGGACTCTGTCCTAGCTCCAGTCTTTTCCTTTCCAGGTTGGTTCAAGTCCCAGCCTTGTGTCCTTTGGACAGGACTAAAATTAGTTTTGACCACATTGTTAAGAAACCCAGAGCTGGTCCTGTCACTCCATAATTTTACTTCTGACAGAGGTTAGCTTAACTCTAACCTTGCTTTATGGTATAGAGTTTTACAAATAGCATCTGGTTGCAATTGACAAGCAGTGAGATTGACACCTAATTAAAACTGAAATGCTGTTTTAAAACTTGCTTAGTCATGTAAATAAGAATAGATAGGAGAAGAAAAAACTACCTTTTTCAGACTCAGGGTTAAGTAATCAAACCTACCAATTTATAGTGGTGTAAGCAGTAACCTGTTTCAGAAAATGTAAAAACAAGCTGTAGTTAGCACTCACTGATCCATTTTTATGGTGCCATCGTATATCAATGAAAAATATTTCCTACAGAACACAAAAGGCATTCATAATCAGACTACTATTAGCTGTTATGTGCTTTTAGTGTATCATACAAATATGTGAAGCTAAATCCCTCATTAGTGTTTCAAATTAAGCTGATTTTACATTTTTAGACTAAAATCTTCCTCAATTTCCTCAATTCTTCCAGGGGTATAATTCTGTAGTATTCTGAATATGTAAAACCACTTTGTTTATTTATTTTTCTATTAAGCTATAAATTGAGAGCTAAGAGATTTTTTTGTATGTTTTAGATAAAATCTTAGAAATCTTTTGAAATATTGCCATTTTAATTTCAGTAAAATTTTGGAAAGTTTGTCAAGTTTTGAAAATTTACTGTGATTCTAATATGGTAATATCTAGTTGCAATAATATGTTTATGACAACCAGACTTTCTTCAGAAAGACAAATTGGAGTCCACAATAGAGCAAGAAGAATTATAGGTTTAAAAAATTTGACTGATCATAAAGATCTAAAGAAAGTGTTTAACACTCTTCTGTGAAAGGTTATTATACAAATAATATGTAATATAATTATAATGAATAATACAAGTTACATATAATTATATAAATATCTCAAAGGCTGGTGCCAAGAGGATGGTGTCAGACTTTTGTCAGGGGTGCTCAGCAACAGAGATGATGAGCAGTGGCCATAACTAAAACACAAGAAGTTTCACCTCAGTGTGAGGAAGAACTTCTTTACGTTAAGGGTGGCAGAGCACTGGAACAGGCTGTCCAGGGGGGGTTGTGGAGTCTCCCTCTTTGGAGACATTCAAAACCTGCCTGGTTCCTGTGTAACCTGCTGTAGGTGGCCTTGCCTTGGCAGAGGGGTTGGGCTAGGAATGATCTCCAGAGGTCAATTCCAACCCTAACAGTTGTGTGATTCTGTATTATTTAAACAGAATGGTAATTAAATGAAATTTTGCAGCAAAGAAAGGTATTGGCAAAACTACTTAGGTCTTAGGGGAAAATAAATCTGGAAATGAAGAAAAGGTCTTTTCCAACCTAGCTGCTTCTATGGTTCTCTCTTAGGAAATTTTTGCTTAGCAACAAGCTGTTACAGGAAAGTTTTAAAAAGTTTTAGAACAAACAGGGGTTTAGATTACACCTCTTAACCTGATTTTGAAAATATGCAAATCGGCAAGACAGCATAATTAGAATCATAGAATCATAGAACAGGTTAGGGTTGGAAAGGACCTTAAGATCATCTAGTTTCAACCCCCCTGCCACGGGCAGGAACACCTCCCGCTAAACCATGCCACCCAAGGCTCTGTCCAACTTGGCCTTGAACACCACCTGTCATAGTTGTGTAATAGGTGCCTTTTTAATAAGCATTTCTACCTGCTGAGCATATTCTAAATGAAAGTTTGTGTTCCTCTCAGAACAGATGATTTACTGCTTTTAATCATGTAAGTGAACATGCATGAGGCAATGAAGCTGATTCTGTTCTTTCTTTGACTTCAGGAGAATAACTGAGTCTCAGTGTATACACAAAACCAATGAACAGCAAAATTTTAAGCAAGGGCATCATATAGATTCTGTAGCTACTATTGCAAATTGTGGCACACAGGTTATGAAGAAATAAGTCTGAGACTCAGTTACCTACAGGTACACAGCATGCTTAATAATAATAATAATTAAAAAAAAAGAGGATAAACCCCAATACATGAATTACAAAATAAAAACACTGGCTTTTAAATACATAAAGATGTAATGAGAATGGAAATTTACTTACTTTAGTAGTTTTCCTGTACTTAAAATATACAGCCAGACATATTCTTACATGAATTAGAACTGATTCTATGGGGCATCTCTTTCTAAGGGTGGTTCATAGCCAGATGGTTGTTTTCATTGGGTATTTTTTTGTTTGTTGTGGTTGTTTATTTTTTTTATTTTTTTTCTGTCACACAGAAGTAATTGTTTCACTTCTAAAAAAGTAAAGGGAAAGGGGGTTGCATATTTAAATTTTCATGTCATATGTCTTGCTGATTATCATTAAAATTGTACATGAAATGTGAAATATGTATATATAATTTTCCTTGAGGTGGCTATTTTTATACTTTTTGATGCCTGAGGATTTTTTAAAATAACAGTTTTATTTGGAGTTTTTTTGCAGTGGCAACTCCAAATGTAAATTAATCTTATCTTGGCATTAGCTCAGATCAATCCTTACATAAGAATAATCCACAAAGGGGAAATTGCAAGTTCCTTTTCAGACTGCTTTTAGTAGTCTTCCACGATTGTCACTTCAAACATAAAATGGAAGAAGAGCCTCAATTTTAATTTCCCTCTCAAATCCGGAGTAGATTCTTTCAACATGTTGAATACTTCATATAAGTCTGCATTTTCTGAGAGAAGTAGTTGAGAAAAAAATGTGACCACATTTCATTTGTGGGTGGCGGATTTGCTTCCAGTGTTCTTACCATCTGAAAAGCTTGAGTGACTAAAAAGCAAAGTATCTTCCTTTATTGTCTTAGTTTATTCTTATTTTGTTCTGACATCTCCCCTGTGGTGAGATGGACGAAAGTAAAGCTAAGAATTTTTATTATGATGCTATGTTTCAATGAAACATGTTCATTGACTAATGGAAAACCTGCAAAATTACAACACAATGTATACATTTTCTGTTGTTCTGGTTACTAACAAAGGCCTTTGTGACACAAATGCATTATGCTCTGTATATTATAGAAATATCTGCTGCTGCATGCTGGGAAGTACATACAGTTGTTATCAAATAAAAGATTGCAATGAGTTCTGCACTTAATCAGAATGTGAATACACATTATTAAACATTTTTTCCTCATAAGGGAAGAGTAATTATTCCAGGTGTTCATGAAATAGTAATTACTGTGAATTCTGAGAACAAATGGGCATTAGTACATTGGTGAACTGACTCTTCTCTGCTTGTACAGTCCCTTCATTTGTTGCTTCTGTCCCAAAGCCTGTGAAGTATTGTCACTGCAAAAACTAGTTAAGTTTTGAGATAATGTTGAACACTTTCACTGTGTATCTGATCCTCAGCCCTTGGGTGTGGTAATTGTCTATCTGTGTATAGCCTCATCCAGAACGTGGGTGTCTCAGAGATTTGTCTTGCTAGCACTGCTTGTGAAGGGTGTAAAAAAAATTCTTTATCACATTTCAATAATTATTTCTGTAACATGTCTCACCTCTGTGCCTGGCAAAATCTTGGAGCAGATTCTCCTGGAAGGCATGCTGAGGCACATGAAAAACAACAAGGTGGTTGGTGACAGCCAACATGGCTTCACTAAGGGGAAATCCTGCCAGACCAATCTGGTGGCCTTCTATGATGGCGCTACGGAACTGACGGACAGAGGTAGAGCAGTTGATGCCATCTACCTGGACTTGTGCAAAGCGTTTGACACTGTCTCACATGACATCCTTGTCTCTAAGTTGGAGAGGCATCAATTTGATAGGTGGACCACTCGGGGGATAAAGAAGTGGCTGGATGGCTCCACGCAAAGACTTGTGCTCAATGACTCAATGTCCAGCTGGACACCAGTAACGAGTGGTGTCCCTGAGGGATCAGTGTTGGGACTGGTCTTGTTCAACATCTTTGTCGGTGACATGGACAGTGGAATTGAGTGCGCCCTCAGCAAGTTTGCCGATGACACCAAACTGTGTGGTTCGGTTGATACACTGGAGGGAAGGAATACCATCCAGAGGGACCTTGACATGCTTGTGAGGTGAGCTGATGCCAACCTGATGAAGTTTAACCATGCCAAGTGCAAGGTCCTACAGCTGGGTTGGAGCAATCCCAGGCACAGCTACAGGTTGGACAGAGAAGAGATACAGAGCAGCCCTGCAGAGAAGGACTTGGGGGTTTTGGTTGATGAGAAAATGAACATGAGCTGGCAGGAGCGTCACCAGCAGGTCGAGGGAGGTGATCCTGCCCCTCTACTCTGCTCTTGTGAGACCTCACTTGGAGTATTGTGTGTAGTTCTGGTGTTCTCAACATCAAAAGGACATGGAACTGTTGGAACAAGTCCAAAGGAGGGCCACGAGGATGATCAGGGGACTGGAGCACCTCCTGTATGAAGATAGGATGAGAGAGTTGGGGCTGTTCAGCCTGGAGAAGAGAAGGCTGCATGGAGACCTCATAGCAGCCTTCCAATATCTGAAGGGGGCCTATAGGGATGCTGGGGAAGGACCCTTCATGAGGGACTGTAGTGATAGGACAAGGGGTAATGGGTTCAAACTTAAACAGGGAAGGTTTAGACTGGATATAAGGAAGAAATTCTTGACTGTAAGGGTGGTGAGGCACTGGAATGGGTTGCCCAGGGAAGTTGTGAATGCTCCATCGCTGGCGGTGTTCAAGGCTGGATTGGACAGAGCCTTGAGTGACATGGTTTAGGGGGAGGTGTCCCTGCCCCTGGCAGGGGGGTTGGAACTAGATGATCTTAAGGTCCTTTCCAACCCTAACTATTCTATGATTCTATGATTGTATGATAACGATACATTGCACAACACACTCCGTTTCTCCACAGAAAAGGTATAAGTAACATCAGTAGCACTGGCAATGGATATAAAGGCATTTGTAAATAAAATGAAGAAAACAAATAAGCTTTAATTGCTTGAAAAATCTTCTCATTTCTCTTGTTTCAGAGAATGCAGGCAGCAGTATTCCCGGTATCTAACAGTAGGCTGTTAGAACTTGTCCCATGTTTGGTTGACTTTATATTCTTTAATTTCTGTGAGCTAATGAAGAGAATCTTTTATAATTCAAGATGCATGTAATATTTTTTATCATCTTTTTCATCTGTGAAAACATCATTACAAGATTATTGCAGAAATAAGCAATCATTTAAATGACCCTTTTCTTTTTTTTTTTTAATGGAATGTCTCCTTCAACTTGAATTTCCATGTACATGTTTGGGGTTTTTCTAATTTTCCTACAGAGAATACTTTTTTTTCTTGTGCTGTATTTCAGCTTGTTTATCTAAAAATAAGAACCTGGAAATTAATGAACAGTAACTATCAGGTAAATTACTAAAATACCTCATTGTTAATAGCAGAATCATTATGAATACATTTTATTTACCTTCTGTATTAAACTAACTGTATCAGGAGCTACTGATTTCCAAGCTGTTGCCAATGGTGGATGCCCCAATTAGTGATCCATCAGGTTGCAACAGGCTCTGCCTTTGGCTCCCCTCTTTTTCGTCTCATAGGAGCACATTGCTATAGTCTGTATGAAACATATTATTCACACATGTATTAAAGCTGCATGGTAGATGTTGTTAGTCTCTTAAATATATAACTAGATACATATTTTTTAAACTCTATGATAATTATACACACATGTGAAAATAATATAATATATGCAATCATCTTACATATCTAAGTGTATTAATTTAATATTAGCATAAGTGTAATGCTAAATAAACACCTGAAATCTTAATGAAAGTGGCTAGCAATTACATGCTCAATGTTTCCAGGTTTTCCTGCATTTCATTGCAGTTGATGTAAGAAATTACCAAGAAGACTTATACTTTGCCATTTTTGAGTAAGATTTTCATTACGGCATGGCCCAATTTCTGTTCACTGTAATAAAGCAGTTTGTCTCAGCAACTCTTCTGACAAAAATGGTGTTTTACCCTATATGTAATCTGTGGGTAAAGAAAGTATAAAATGTATTCAGCTACAGTCTGGTTTTGAAACAGGAAAATACTGGAGATTCCTGATCTGTTCTGCATCCTTCTTGCTTGCTCTGGGGACTACTGCTGAAAGGTTTCCTGATCTTTTAAGGCTGGTACCACAGAGAGTAGAGTCTTCTTGGAGAAACGCACTGTGTTAAGGAAATACCAGTTACTTCAGATGTTATCTGTGCTGGCCTGGCATGCTCTCTGGCTGAAAAATGGGCTGTAGTACCTCCAAGGGCATGCTGGATTGGAGTGGCTTTGTTGCACTTTGTGGATGCACATACAGAGCTTATTTCAATCAGATCTCTGCAAGAGCAAGGGTCTAGGAAAGGTTATGGGATTACAGTGCTCTCTGTATCTTGCTGTCTTTTGTCAACATTATTTCATGAAGTTTCGGTGAAAAAAAAAAAGAAAAACATAATGATTTGTAGGAAAATTTGTTTTGAGATGGGAGTGTTGGTTGGAATGTGATTTGCCTGAACTGTCTTTCAGAGGACTGAGCTTCCCTCTTCTACTAGAAAAATTGAGAGAATATTAGTGTTTTAATGTGTATTAATGTGGTATGTAATATATTCTTTGTGACAGAAGAATGTAAATGTTTAGAGACAAAAGTAAAACATCAAAACAGGGGTGAAGGGATGCATCTGGATAAAGTAAACTGATTAGAAAAAGAGCACTAGTCAGTGTCATGAGTTCAGCAGTACCAGTCATTTTTTCTCCTCCTGGGTAGCTGGTGCAGCACTGTGTTTTTGACTTTCGGCCTGGGAACAGTGCTGATAACACCAGTGTTTCAGTTACTGCTTAGTGATGTTTTGGTCTGACCAAGGGCTTTCTGAGTCTCATGCTCTGCCAGGGAGGAGGGGAAGCCGGGAGGAAGCAGAGACAGGACACCTGACCCAGACTGACCAAAGAGGTTATTCCATACCACAGCACGTCATGCCCAGGATGGAAAGCAGAGAGCAGAGACCCGGAAGGGTGGGGGGGGGGGTGGGGGGGTGCACTGCTTGGTTGGGCTTGGTATTAGGGTGAGAATTGTATTCTTTCCTTGTATTTGCCTTGTCATTATTATTATTGGTGGTAGCAGTAGTGATTTGTGTTATACTTCAGTTACTAAACTGTTCTTATCTCAACCTGTGGGAGTTGCATTCTTTTCAATTCTCCTTCCCATCCCTCCAGGAGCGGGGGGAAGAAAGAGGGGGAAGTGAGTGAGAGAATGGGCTGCGTGAGTTAGAGAGGCTTAAACCATGACAGTCAGTAAATAAGATATTTTTCACCCCTAAAAAAGAGAAAATGCACTTCTAAAGCACAGGGTAAAAAGATGTTGACTTCAAAGTGAAAGGTTTTTTAAGTATCGCAAAAATATGAAGTAGTACTTAAAAATTTGATGGGGGTTTCAAGGTAGAAATTATTCTTGTGTATGCATGAGAAAATATCCTTTCCATTAGAAAATGGAAAAGGAAGTCCCATAAAGATTTGCGTGACCCCATGACATGGCCAATATATCTTCCCTAAAACTTTCATAAGATCTGTGCATTGATAGACAAAAATCCCAGCAAGAAAGTAAAAATACAAGTGGAGGGTTTGAGCCAGAGCTCATGCAGAAATAAAATCAAGTTTTCTGTTGCACATATGTCATGGTTTAAGCCTCTCAGCCACGCAGTTTTGCTCACTCACTCCCCCCTCTTTCTTCCCCCCGTTCCAGGAGGGATGGGAAGGAGAATCAAAAGAATGCAACTCCCACAGGTTGTGATAAGAACAGTTTAGTAACTGAAGTATAACACAAAACCACTACTGCTACCGCCAATAACAATAATGACGAGGCAAATACAAGGAAAGAATGCAATCGCTCACCACCTATACCCAGCCCGACCAAGCAGCACACCCCTACCCTTCCGGGCCTCTGCCCTCTGTTTTTCCATCCTGGGCATGACGTGCTGTGGTATGGAATACCTCTTTGGTCAGTTTGGGTCAGGTGTCCTGTCTCTGCTTCCTCCCGGCTTCCCCTCCTCCCTGGCAGAGCATGAGACTCAGAAAGCCCTTGGTCAGACCAAAACATCACTAAGCAGCAACTGAAACACTGGTGTTATCAGCACTGTTCCCAGGCCGAAAGTCAAAAACACAGTGCTGCACCAGCTACCAAGGAGGAGAAAAATGACTGCTACTGCTGAGCCCATGACAACATATAAGAACCCACAAATACATGGTACAGAATGAGCTGTGGCACACTTGATCACTTCAATATCTCTTTCATTTTTTCTTCGTAAAAGGAAAAACTAGGATGCTCTGAGATGGGGTGGGGGAGGAAGGGAAGGCTCTGATATTAAATAAATGCTTCATGGCATTTTAATTTGAAGATTCAAAAATCAAGGTTGAAGAAAATTGAGACATTAACTTGTGCACAATTCTCCGTATATTTCTTGTGCAATTCCTTTTTGCAATTTATTGTGCACAAGAAACTGTAAAACTTCATAATGCATGTGTAAGAGGAAAATAAATGTATTAAAGTAGTATCACATGGAAGAGCATAAAAGAAAAAAGGTAAAAATCTTTTTCAGAAATATACTTCTTTTTCAGAAATATACTTATTTGGATATTTGATGATGAGGCCAATCAGCTTACATCAAC
The DNA here is from genome assembly GCA_028858755.1 of Ara ararauna. Taxonomy (NCBI): domain Eukaryota; kingdom Metazoa; phylum Chordata; class Aves; order Psittaciformes; family Psittacidae; genus Ara; species Ara ararauna. Next base: position 132,527,928 of record CM054377.1, on the reverse strand, counting down.
CCTGATATAAAAAAAGACTTTTGAGGAGCCAACACTCAAATAGCACAAATTCTAAATTCCAGTATAACAATGGCAAATTTTAACCAGAAAAGCACCCACACCAGGAAGGATTGTATATTTTTATTTGTACCTTCTCCCTGAGAATTGTTAAGATCTTAAGGATATGAATATAAATATTATACATTCATTTCCTTGAGAATAATGGCCACCAAAGAAATATTCCAGTTCAGTGATGATATTTATAAGTAATAAATAGCTCAATCACTTTAAAAGCCCCTTGCTATTTATTTGACTTAAAGAAGTCGTTACTTGCCTGTAGAAATAATGGTGGCAGAGGTATGTTTGAGGAATCTCTGAAACTTAATTACAAATATATAATGTAAATACAGACTGAAATTAATGAAGACCTTCAATTTGATGAATTCTGATTGTAAAGCATATACACAAATGCTATAACACCTTGATATGATATAATATATGGGCTTTTCAATAAATATAGGGTATTAAGGATAATGATAAAACCACCATATTCAAAATGTTACCAGTCTCTGAGGAAAAGATGAATTTGAGTTACTTCTGTAAGATTATATTGTAGTGATGGCTAAAGTTCTGAGGGTTTTTGTTTCATAAAATTAAGGGAAGAGCATGATTGCTTTATATAACTTTATTTTTACTTGGGAGCCTATATTGATCAAATAGCCACATGAGATGAACAAGTAAAAATAAACCTCAACAACCCCTTCAATTCACAAAGAAAAGCAAACAACATCCTCCTTCACAGTTGGTTTTGGCATATCTTCAGGTGCTGCTGTCTGCCAACATGAATAGTTAACATCTTGACAGATTAAATCATGAAACATGAAAAAATTAAAGTAAGCAAAACTCGAGAAAACTGTTTAAAATAGGTACTGCTGTCAGATCCAGTCAGTTGTTTTCACTCATGTGTTTTGCATTGATATTCATTTCATTAGGACAAAATATGTGGATTGGTGTAAGCAGCCTGGATTCTGCATGATGTTCATTTAGTAAATTTTGCTGATGCTCTAAGCCTCCTCGCTAGAAGTTCAATGACTATGCAAATTAAAGATCATAGTAAATGCCCAGCAGTAGAAAATATAAAAAAGAAAACCGCAGTAAAATGGGTTCTTAGCAAGGATAGGTATATTTATGGTGATGTTCAGTGCATCTGACTCTTAGAAAGGATGTGAAAATGCTTTGTCTATTTTTAGGGAGGGAAAACCTGGGCTTTTGCAAAGAATAGGGTGGTGGTGGCATAGTGGCTTAGGACTGCCTTGAGTTGAGGCTGGGTTTAAAGTCCATGTCTTCTCTTTCTTGGGAAAACTGATTCTCTTAATACTAGGTTACTATGAAAGATTGAAGAGTTAAACCCTCATTTTTTGTATTTTCTCAGTTGAATGTTGTAAAATTTGAAGCAACTTCCTCAAGGCCAGACCATGCTCCGTACATCTCTAAGGGGCTCAACTGCATAAAGTAAAAATTCTGAAATCTTTAGGTTGATGGCAATGGAGAAAATAAGCTCAGAAAGGGAGCAACGTCTTGAAGTGCTTACTGATAAAATCCTCATAACTTCGTCTAAGTGAGGGTGCAATGGACACAACTGAAATACCAGAAATTCTGATTAAACGGAAGAAACTTTTTTACTGTGAGGGTGGTCAAACACTGGAGCTGCTTGTCCAGGGAATTTATGGAGTCTTCATCTTTGCAGATAGTCAAAATACAACTGGACACAGTGCTGAAAAACCTGCTGTATCTTACCCAGATTTGAGCAAGATGTTGGGCTAGATGATCTCCAAAGTTGCCTTCCTATCTTAGCCACCCTGTGAAGGTATTTTGGGTCACCTTGTACTCCTAGAATACACCCAAATTGCAAATTTAACAGTTTATAGAGAAAAGAATAAGAAACACTTCTAAGAACTTTAGATCTGCCGTAGTGGTTATGAATAGTGGGTATTAAGGGTGAATCAATTGCATACTTCAGAAATTTTAATCGATATAATTGTTCAGAGGGAAATTTTGAATCAGAAAAAAAAAAAAGGTGCAGGAAGAAGAATGGTAGAACCTTAGTCGTATTTCAAGACAACTTAAAATGTTTTGTTCTTCAAAGGCATAGAGGTGATATATCTTATAATAGGTAATCCGAAATATTATCTATGAAGTTTTCCTAAAGTATTTCAACTAAAAAAACCTCTGAAAACAGACTGAAAAATTTATTTTCTTTAGAAACTAGAGGACTTGCAGGAACATTGCATTAGAAGTGTTAATTTCTGGAAAGGGTATTATTGAAGAGTAGAATAAGTTCAAAATTTTATGCAAGCTCAAGATTATAGCACAGGGTTTTTTTTAGCTAAAGCAGGTAAGTGATACAAGATGTTATTGATCAGTATTCCCTTAGGTTTTATGGATTCTTCAAAGAGAAAAAAAAATACTTGTAACAGTTTTGGTTCACCACTGGCTTTAACAAGTGAATTTTTATTAAATACAAAGAGATATGAAAGACAATCTGAAATGAGATTTACTATTCATTGTTGTGTAGCACTGTGTTCACTCTTCTCCAAATATTGATGAGAGAAAATTAAAGGTGTCTCAATCTAATTACTGTGTCTTAGCCACAGTAATGTGCAGCCCTTTTGTCCTGAACCCAAGCTGCAGCTGAAGGATAAACTGGTATAATAAATGATTGGGCTTTTCCGCCCTAAGTTCTGCAAATATGTTTTCAAGCTACTGCCAGTCAGCAATTAATTGTTTGTTTTGAATGTGCCTGTGACTTTTTAAAATTACACATTTATCTGTATGTGTAATACACATACTCCAGATAAACAAAGATTACTTCACTGATTATGGCTTACAGAGGAGCTTGGATGTACCCAGCATTAAATAGGCATTGTAGAGTAAAAAGTGTTGCTCCCTTTTCAGCTTTAACTATGCTATTATACAGGAAAATGAAGACTTGAGTACTCTGGTATATGGTATTTACAATGTCTACTGATTTCACTGTGGTAAAACAAGTAGTTCTAGTCGTGAATTTTGGTACAGTTGTATAATCCTCTGAATCAAAGGAACTTCACATTGCTTCCATTCCTTGGAAAAATGTGAAGTATTCCCAAGAAGTATGCACTGGAAGTGAAAAAAATCTGAGTCTATCTTGCAATAGAGCAAATCTTTATGTGAAGTTTTTTTTTTTTTTTTTTTGCTCTTGAAACTGAGTAGGTGCTCAAAATAATTTGGCTGTTTATAACAGCTACATGCCAACATAAGGATGAGTGGAGCAGGGTAGGGGGCCACTGCTCCCCAGACATAGCTAGTTTTCAAATAAATTTATTGTGCTTCTCCACAAAAGAACCTCTGCATTCAAAGAGCCATTTCAGAAGGAGGACCCATATCAGCCACCATCTGGTACCTAGAAAGCAGGCAGGAGGATAAACTTGCTTCTTCCCAGATCTTTAGCAGCAAGTGGAGAGATGGACCAGGGAGCATAGGCTGATTTGTTGCACCCTGCAGTGTCAACGCTGCTGGCAGAGGGAAACATTCACTCCCAAATACCCACTGCAAGGAGGAACAGAAGAATGAAAGTCTTCCTTCAGAAATAAATTGGAAAAAGTTGTAACTCTTACTGGTTTTATAAAGAGGAGGAAAGGTTCAAAACAAGCATAGCATTATGTTTTCAACAAACTCTTTTCTTCAGCTGGTTCTTGTCTCTGGGTCTCAGAACACATAGAAACAGTAGTTCCCTATAACATCTTGATTTATGCTTAAGAGCTTTAATCTTGCTGCTGGTGTTGAATATTTTATACTCAATGCTATCTTCAGAATGTGAGAAATTTTGAGAGTTAAAATATGAGGGGCAAAAGAGATCAGAAAGCTGAGAGACAACAAATAAATTGACAAAGCAATGGAGAATAGCTCAGAGGCCACAAACAGAACATCATGACACATAGGTTTATATGCTGGCTGGTGCTCTGCTTTAGGCTACGTTCTCCCAGCAAGAAATGTATATTGTTGTTCTATAAGAACACCTTGCAAATTAAAAACTTGAATCCTATGTCCTGAATAGCGCAAAAAACCAAGTTATATGGAGACCTCTGTTTAAAGGTATGCAGTTATAAAACCACTTCAATCAAAGTGAGAAAACAAGGCCCTCATACAATAGAAAAGTTAATTTATGATGATTCCCATCACTGGAGTTGCTTTTCCGGGTTGTCAGGGCTGAGAGATATTATCTGTATGAAGCCTTGCCAGACAAAAACACTGAAAAGAAGGAAAGCACTATCAATAGAATACTAATGTGGTTTGTTTGCATAAATTAACTTTATGCTTCCTTACCATTTCTGAAGCTGTGTAGCAGTTTGCTTTTCAGTGTCCAGTAGCACTCACACCTTCAACTAAATATTTCTCTTTTTCAAACTGAAGGTACACATTTTTTATTAATTATTATTTTTTTAAATATATTAAGTTTGCGGTTGATAGTATCAAAAACGTCTTCACAGATGCTTTTAAAGGTTCCAAAGCAAATTCTGCTTTTGTGTCCCAGTGTTATTCAGAAGAGAAATTTCAGAGGGATTAGTATCTCCTAGTTTTGTTGGTTGGTTTATCTGGCTGGTTATAAACTAAACCAATGATTGGACAAAAGAAACAAAATGCTCTCAATCCTGAAGAACCTTTATTGTGGTACTTACTTGCTTCACCTTTCAAAAGCTGAAATTTGAAGAATTATAAATTCTTGATACATTTATTTATTTACCCTCATTTTTGAGAAAGAAATTTTTTTAGCATTATGCAAGCTTTTCTCCCCTGTGTTTTCTACAGTATTATGTAAACTGTTTTCCCTCAGCACTTTAACAACAGCGTATGCGAAGAAATGCAACACTGGCAGGAGGAAGGAAATAAGGAAAATAAATTATGTGCCAATACAACTCTACCTTTGGCTCCAATTGTTTGGAAAATTCTGTTCTTCCATGTTATAACATACAGTTATACAGAAATGCTGATTGTTTGTTAAACACTAGGAAAGGATAGGAGCTATGAAGATGAAAAATAAATGCCAATTTTGCCCTAGGTGTCTACAAACAGAGTAGACTCGACTTGGTTGTTGAATATAATCCTGGATATCCCATTCTTTCTAATCATTTTCTTGATCAAGTTTCTTTCTGTCAAAATTATAGAGGCTTTTGACAGAGGTTTGACTGAGGGAATTGTGTAAAATATGGATGAACTGTTTCAAATGAAGAGAAGTAAAAGGAATTATCATTTCCATTTCCGAGTTAAAATTCTTGAGGTAACAAAGAATTGTCAGGTTATGTCATTATGCGGTATAGATCTAATATGTAAATTTGATTTCAAAAGAGAACAGTGGAGAAGACTCCAGTGAGTTTTCTTTCATGCAGAAATCTTGGATTAACTGGTTTTCTGATCTTTATTTTGACAGTCTTACCCAGCATTAAAGCAGTGCTTACAAAAAAACTTACCATGGGTTTTATAATTGCTGGAATGTAGGTATAAGCATTTGCTGTTACTGAGTATATTTTTAGATTAAACTAAAAGGATATATTCATATTCTAATTTGGTTACATTTTAATTAATGATAATGGTTATAGAAAGGGGTTTTAGCACATTCATCTCCTGTGACACCCTTACAGTTACAGAAACATACATAAGTGGCTTGAAAATAATTACATAGTATCTGAGTCATCATTAATCTTGGCATATAGGTATTTGCCACTAGTGTAAAGAAATTTTTTTATTACATGTAGTCAGCTGGAATTCAAAAGAAACAAGCTGAAATCTTTTTTTCTCACATTATGTTAATAATTACTTAAGGTTCCAAGGCACAGACAGACCTAAGTACTACTTAGAGTTCTATGATAATGTATGTCTTTTATTCAAACCTGGGCTGCTTGCAAATACAATAAAAATATTATTTTATAAAACAAAGTTATGTGAAGTGCTTTGGAATATTTTTTTCTGAAAAAATAAATTTTTTCACATATACTTACTCTTCTCTTTCTTCCTGCATCAGATTTATGAACTAAGAATCAGACTTAAGGTCTGATTAGACAGGGTTAGGGCTAACTCTTAAGTTCCTGACTTCTTTAAGCATTTGCACTATATAGCATTATTACCAGTTAAGATCATACCTCCAGATGAATAGCTGCAGAAGGATCTTTTCTGACCATTTAAGACCATGCCATACTCCCTGGTTTGTGATTTGGGGTTTTGTTGTTTTTTTTTTTTTTTTGCTTTGTTTTGATGGGGCTTTTTTTAGATTTTTGGGATTTTTTGAGGTGCATTTTTGTTTGTTTGTTTGTTTCTAAGGCTGTAGCCATATTCCCATGATTAAATTAGCATTTTAAAAAGTTAGGTGTTTGAGTTTAAAGTTAGGCATACAAAGGGATATGCAAGTATACCCCTTGTATATCCAGTTTAAGTATATCCCTTGTACTCAACCAAGACAAAAATGCTATCCAGGAGGACAGCTCGTACCATCCTGAGAAAGGTCAGGTGTCTCACCCCTCTGCCATTGCCTGTATCTTGCCAATAACTGTGAAAGAAGTTTAATAGACAGATTTAAAAAATGTTTCTCAACAATATAAACTTACACATGGTGGTGTGATTTATTTCTGAATCCCAGTGTGAAGAAATCTAAATGACTGAACAAGTAGGTTAAACAAGCAGTTTGGACTGTGAGGAAAATTATGAGTGAATGGGCTCCAGGTCAAGTAGACAAGTGCTGAAAACATTGTCTATTAGATTGGTATCTTACTTTTTTATATAAACTGGATGTTTAACCAATACTTAAAAATGTGACAGCCCTGTTGTTGCAAGGTTCTCTCTTGCCAAAATCAAAGCCTTTTTAGCTGGTTTGTCATAATAGCTTGAAGGGTTATGAAACTGCCAAGGGCTACTTTCTGCAAAACTTATTTACACAGGTGAGAACTTTCTCATGTGGGCTGCTCAGTTGATGTCAGTGGAATTCCTCATACAAACATGTTTCACTAAGGAAAAAACTGTGTAGTCCAGTCAGACTTTGAGCTCAAATATTGATTGATTCAGTGAAATGGACTGAACGCATAAATTCTTTCCAACTTGATGATGCTAGACTGTGATTTAGCTTCTTGTAATTACCTGATATTTTCTTGGTGTATAGTATTGTGGAAATCAGAACCCATATTTTTTTGTTTTTACCACAGATTGTTAACTCATGTAAGTACTCCACACAAGGACTTTCCAAGGAAGTTTTGAAATCAGGTCACATCAGGACTGTATTGATATCCTAGTTGTTCCCTTTCTTAATACTTGAAGATCACAAGTTTCTTGCAAAATACTTTTCATTTGTAATATTGCTGATTTTCTTAAGAAACCAGGGCTAGAAACTCTGTCAAGTTTCCCATGACCTAACACCCACAGCACATACTGTATCTCACATACACTGTCATTCCTGCCAAGCAGGCCAGTGCTGGAAATCATAATGCCATCCTGCTATCACATGGGAAGATCTCTGTTCAGAAAGCCAATGAATGTCATCTTTATTTGGAGCTGACACCACTGAATGAAAAGGAATTAAGACTAAATTGCTAAAATAGGAAGTAATATCTATACACATTCAGTTCTGAACTGAGAACAGATGCATGTTTTCCTTGTCACATTACAGTTATAGCTCAGTGAGTCTAGTGGAAAGAAAATTTATACTATGAGTTGATAATTTAATACAGAAAACCCCTTTCCACCCAAAGTTTAGGGATGGCTGGCAGTATCCTCACAGAGTGGTTTGCTCCAATATATGGGGTTAGGCTTGAGCAGTCATTTAGGGATACCTACATTCACTATAAAAAGGGGAATAGCTGTTAGATCACTGAAGTTTCAATAACATGGTGGAATGTAGGAGTGACTAAATTTCAAAACCAATTCTCAGTGTTTGAAATAGTGGTGAGATATCTGCAATAGCCGACACGGCAATTTGAGCTCAATTTGGGGGTGGGAAGGAGATTTCAGATCTTCCCACATTTTTATTTTCAGACAGATATAATGCTAATTTAAAGAACTGTGATGAAGGTTGTGTTGAAGATTAAGAGTATAATGACAATGAAATATTAAATTTTAGGTTTTCACTTAGAGGAGGTTGTTGTTCTGAGGTACAGAGTACCTCATTCCACGCTTTGCTGGAGCAATTAGAAAAAGATCCTGTAACTTAATTTAGCCTTGTGAAGCCTTGGAAAGAATCCAGAACCAAAATCATTTTACTTCTGTCTCAACTGTTGCTGAGACTCATAAATGCTAGGCTCAAGTATGCAAAGATTTTGTAGAGTTTCATCTGCCTGTTGCAATTCAATTACAAGATAACATTCCAAAAGCTCTTCCCTTCCAGAGTTCTTTGTTCTGCTGCACAGCCTGGCCCCATTTTCACTCATGTGCAATTGAGATTGACTGTGTTCCTGGACCTGTAATTATTTATCTTGCATTTCGTATTATCGCTATGATTTTTTGGTTTTTGATTTTTGGGGGCTTTTTTTGTTTGGTTGGTTGATTGCTTTTTGGGGTTTTTTTTTTAGATAAGATCCAAATTAGGGCATGAATTTAATGTTATAATTGATTGACTTTGGAATTGCAGTATTTACCTGTTTTCTCTCCCAGTTATTTAAACAGCTATTGGAAAAAAAATGTTGTTAGTATACAGAGAGAAAGATAAAATGTGCATAAGACCTTTTTGAATTTTTCATTTTCTTTTTTTTTTTTTTAGGCATCTCTAAGTACACTAGTTTTATTTACTCTGACGATGCAATGTTGCTCATACTAATGGTGACTCAGTGTTTTACTGAGTCTCTGTGATTAACAAGATACAATAACAGTACAAAATTACTGTAATTTGGGGCTTGGATCTATGACACAACTCCACTTTCTTGTTTGCTTTTCTTTGGGGCTGAAAAGGTTAGATGTCTATAAATAGGATGTGATCCAATAATCTGTAGAATTTTCTGTCCTTTGCTTTTGAGAGTCTGTGACATTTTCTTTGATGATACTGGGTTCAATACCCTCAGAGAAGTACGATTGTACTGGAAGGAAATGGAACAAGACTGATTTCAGCTCCATTCCCCTTTTTACATTTCGAAGAGCTAGTTTCCAGATGGTATATTGTTTGCTGGGCAGTGGGGGAGATGTTAAGTCTAGTGGCATGGTCAGACCTCCCTTCCACATGTAATTTATTATAATGCTGCCCTAAAGTTGAAGAACTTTCCCATGCTTCTCAGTATGGGTCATACATTTACCTAATTACCTCAAGAAGTTATTTTTTTGTCCTAAAAATTGCTTTAACCTGGCAAATTCCACTATAATCAATACAGAGTTTTAAGTAGTGGTCATTATGTAATGCTAATTTTCTTAGTGGCCATCACTTCAAGTACAGTAACTGTAATTTTCTACACAGTGTCTAGAGAGGATTGGTTAGTTATAGTGGATTGCTTCTCTTTTTCAGATTGAAGGATGGTATTTTGTACCTTGAAATTAAAGGATAGTTTATATATAAAGATATTTCCAAAGTTTGCCCTTAATTTGATAGTGTTCTGTGTGCAACATGAAGTATATGTTCCATTGTGAAACCTATCTGTACTGCGAGCCATAGGCAGTAAATATGCCAATAAATGTCTGATGCGCTAAAATGTGTTCCCAGTTACTATGTGTGCTAGCATATCAAATACCAATCCACTTTGACTGATACAGACAGTTTGGCAGACAGCAAGATGCTCACACTTGGCTGTCGGCAAGCAAACTTCGAAATCCGTGTTTAGGCAGAAAAGTTCTAGTGAAATGATTTTCAGTGGTTTTGAGCCTTGGCAGCTGCTTTTGGCTTGTGGATAATTTTTAGTTATTCACTGTTTCTGGAATCATTAATAATGGCAAATGGCAGTGAGTGGGTTGCGTTAATTGTAACTTTTTAAAAGAAGAAAAAAAGACGAATTATGAGAATTTAATCATGACTTGGAGTCACTGCAGTCTTATTTGTCTATTCTAAAAATAACTGTTTGCCATGAATAGATGATACTTTTTACCACATTAACATCTGGGCAGAAAGTCAAGAGGTGTGTTTATTTCAGTTCATCTACATACAAAAGAATAACTTGGGTTATAAGTACTGTGATGATTAAGGAAAGTTTAAAGCATTCATAGGTAAAGGTCAGCTATTAGAGCATGCTGATCGCCCATGTTAGAATCCTAGCATGTTCCAGGTACTTCTATATCTCAGGCAAAAAGTGCTATAAAAAGTTTAAAAGACTGGAATACATTGAGAGCAAAACATTATGGAAGAAGAACAAGGCCAAAGTTAGGCTATTTAAAAAAGTGTTTTTTAGATAAAACCCCAAGAAAATGTCAGCATTTTACCTCTCTTGATTTCACTTTCACCATCTTTTATGTAGGAAGATCTCTATAATCAGCGTACATAAAGTATGCATATTTTAAATAAAATACCCAAAAATAATATAAATTACAAATGGTAAATGGTAAACGGTAAATCTTGGAAAAAAAAATCATTAACCTAAATTCTTGGCTTTTGAAAGCAAATTCTTCCATTTTGTTGCATTACTTCTGTGATATGTGATGGCTTATGATGACTTCCCTGTATTTAACTATTTCCATAACAAGTTGGCATAATTCTTATTTGAAATTGTGTTTCCCTAATTAAGAAATTACCACAATTTATTTACAAAAGTGTTTTGGCAAGATTTCTCTCTCACATTGTATTTTCTACCAGATTAGAAGCTCTTGTTTCTAAATTACTTTCTCTTCCTTTCTTGGGAAGCATCAGAAAGGCACAAGGCTTTTTATTTACTATTACCAGTGAAATCAACAGAAACATTTCTGAACTTCAGTAACTACTTTGACTTCCTTTTTAATTAGTATGATTACCATTAAAATCAAATTCAGATGTTTCTATACTGAGTCATGTTTTACTCCTAGACTCACTTTGTCAAAATCAAATTTGCATGGAAGGTAACTAGTACTATTTATCTAGTACTATATATGTTTTGCTGCTTTCTGTTTTTAAGAACGTCATATTTGCTCAACAGCTGTTTAAGGCATTCTGACTTAGGTTTGTGACTTCACAGGTAGCAAGATGTAAGGAAACAACTTCATATCCGTACAAGCATGGATGATGTAATTAATTTGGAATGATGACTATAATGGCTCCAAAATCAGACAGATTAAAAGAGCACCTTGATCTAGTGTCAACAATTATAATCACTTATCAGAACAGGTCTTCCATTACTCACTACACATGCTAACACACATAAAACTGTAGAGATGACATAAAAGTCATATGAATGATTGATCACATACAGTTGGAGTTCATGCACCATTTTCAGGAGACTGCGCTTGATAACGTTTAGATCAGCAGTAGTGGTCTAAGGTAGGACAATACCCAGTTTTAAAGTCCAGAAAGTAATTATGCAGAGCATAAATCATGAGGCCTAACTGAAATGGAAATTAAATTCTATTAAAAAAATTTATAAACTCAGTCCTATCTGAATGTTTGATTCTGCAAAGATACATGAGGCATGTGCCATCATGAATGAAAGAAGAAAGCTTATTTCAGGATCACAGAGCATTATTAAATCTTTAATTTTTGTTTCTTTAGTTAAAACCAGTCATAGAATAATATATTAACCACATTCATGGAATGAACTATATGCTTCCTTACATTCCACAGCATAGGCTGTACATCACAAATTGCTGATTGACTAGTGTCGTGGTTTAAGTCCAGTCAGCCACGCAGTTTTGCTCACCCACTCCCCCCTCTATCTTGCCCCCCACTCCCGGAGGGATGGGAAGGAGAACCGAAAAGAATGCAACTCTCACAGGTTGAGATAAGAACAGTTTAGTAACTAAAGTATAACACAAATCACTACTGCTACCACCAATAATAATAATGACAAGGCGAATACAAGGAAAGAATACAATTTCTCACCACCTAAAACCAAACCCGACCATGCAGTGCACCCCCCACCCTTCTGGGTCTCTCCTCTCCGTCCTCCATCTTGGGCATGACGTGCTGTGGTATGGAATAACCTCTTTGGTCAGTTTGGGTCAGGTGTCCTGTCTCTGCTTCCTCCCGGCTCCCCTCCTCCCTGGCAGAGCATGAAACTCAGAAAGTCCTTGGCCAGACCAAAACATCACTAAGCAGTAACCGAAACACTGGTGTTATCAGCGCTGTTCCTAGGCCCAAAATCAAAAACACAGTGCTGCACCAGCTACCAAGAAGCAGAAAAAATGACTGCTGCTGCTGAACCCATGACATTATCCACCCCTTATTCCATACCATTCACGTCATGCTCAGATCCCACATTTTCAATATACCATCACATGTATATATATACATACACACACAGAGAGAGGGAGAGAGATCATCCCTCAGTGCATAGACCAATCCCTACAAAGCTGCTGAGTCCATTCGGTCCGTGACGTCAAGCTCCATCTTCTGTAACAGCCTTTTAGAGCAGGAGAGGCTGTGTGCAGTGTTCACACTCGTCAATAACCTGGGCCACAGTGTCCATTGCCAAGTCCACCCCTCGATCATAAGTCCATCTGTATGCTGCATCTCTGCCCTGATGGCCTGAGGTGTCATGGGCCCACCAGGCTCAAAGTAATTCACTCTCCCCTCCAGCAGTTTCTGCAGCTTGTCACTGGGGACTCCATACAGCTGCCTTCCATCTCCAATGCTTCCAAAGCACTGGAGGGGCCCAGTGGACAAGATACTTGCCCATACAGTCCCACACACCCTGCCACTCATAACTGTCCAGGCTTGGGGAAAATCTCTTAGTCATCCTAGATTGCAGATTAACCCCAGACAATGCCCACACCCCACTCTGCTTAACTCTGGGGACCAGACAAAATGGTTGTGGGTAAAACACACTCTGTATGCATGCCACCATGCTGATCCCCATCACAATCAGCAGGCAGGTCTCAAGGGTACCCAAAGGCCATTCAAACCCTTCAGAGCTCTCAAATGAGGCTGCTGTGCTTGTCACTGGGGCTGGTGTAGCTGCTGCGCTTGCCGGCTCTCTCACCACCAGCTGCTCTTTGTCTGCGTCCAGATCTTCCTCCTCTGCCTTGCTGGGAAGTGCTGCGGGGTCTCCTGCGTTCTCCTGCGGCTCCGCGGGCAGCTGCCGGGGAATGCTCTCGGCCGCCACGAGGCTGGGCTCGGCCACGGGACTCTGTTCAGCCTCGGGGCCCGGCTTCTCTGCCGTCTCCTCCTGCCGCTCGGTAGCCTCCCCCTCCCGCGGCTCGGCAGCCGCCGGGCTGGGCTCAGTCGGGGGGCTCACCCCTTCTGCTACCTCCTTCCTCTGCTCGGCAGCCGTCGGGCTGGGCTCGGTGGGGGGGCTCGGCTCCTGCTCCCCGGGTCCGCTCCCCCGGGCCGTTTCGGCAGCCGGCGGCTCCCGAGGCAGCCCCCCCTCGGCTCTCCACAGCCTCGCCAGGACGGTGAAGAGCAGCCGAACTGCCAGGTACACATTCGCCCCCCACGGCTTCTCGAGCCCGCCCGTATCACAAGCCATTCCAATAAAGTACAATGAAACAAGAACCTTAAACCAAAACCCATATCTGAAACATGCTAAGATAACAAATACCGGCTGTAAGTAAGGTACAACAGGCTGAAACCATGAACGCAAGAGAACCAAAAGCAACAACTTTAAGAGCCAATAAATCAGCATTGTGATGAGTGGCTATTAATCCTGTCGTTATCTCAACCCTTCGAGCCCCACGTTGGGCGCCAAAAAGAACTGTCGTGGTTTAAGTCCAGTCAGCCACGCAGTTTTGCTCACCCACTCCCCCCTCTATCTTGCCCCCCACTCCCGGAGGGATGGGAAGGAGAACCGAAAAGAATGCAACTCTCACAGGTTGAGATAAGAACAGTTTAGTAACTAAAGTATAACACAAATCACTACTGCTACCACCAATAATAATAATGACAAGGCGAATACAAGGAAAGAATACAATTTCTCACCACCTAAAACCAAACCCGACCATGCAGTGCACCCCCCACCCTTCTGGGTCTCTCCTCTCCGTCCTCCATCTTGGGCATGACGTGCTGTGGTATGGAATAACCTCTTTGGTCAGTTTGGGTCAGGTGTCCTGTCTCTGCTTCCTCCCGGCTCCCCTCCTCCCTGGCAGAGCATGAAACTCAGAAAGTCCTTGGCCAGACCAAAACATCACTAAGCAGTAACCGAAACACTGGTGTTATCAGCGCTGTTCCTAGGCCCAAAATCAAAAACACAGTGCTGCACCAGCTACCAAGAAGCAGAAAAAATGACTGCTGCTGCTGAACCCATGACAACTAGTGTGTATTTATTTTGTCTAATTTCATTGCCCAAGCAGGGTGAAATGGCAGTAAATAGTTTAGATAGTGAGGGGTAAAGGATATTTTAATAATCCTAATGGTAGGGATGCAAGGAGCCTTTGTTTGTTTAAAAATTTCAATAGCTCTTTAGATGATGTCTAAAAATAATCAGTCTTTTAGGCCCTTTCTGAAAACTTTATTAATTTTTGTTATTTTTGACAGTGAAGATAATTTCTGGCCAATCAGATCCCAAAAGCTGAATGCATGACTGTCCTATCTTCCATGAATATGTTCTAAGCACTTGTGAGAGGAGGCACAGTGACGGCTGTGAAGAATGCTGGTGAATATTATATGGAATAATTAGCCCTTGTTTCCTACATAAATTCTGCTAATGTGTGCATGTCATTTTTCATTCATGACTCTTTAAAAGTCATTACCCTCTCTGAATCTTCAATGTAGCTGGTTGTCCACAGTCTTGTATTTTTCCCACTGAAGAATATCTGCTGAAGCTATATTATACAAAGGATAATACTAAAGGAAGACTATTGTTGCTGTGAATCCATAAATATTAACAATGTATGGCAGTACTGTGAATTATAATACAGGTAACATTAAAAATACATATTTTGGATGCAGATGATTATTTGAGAAAATACAAAAAAAAAGCCCTTCCTAACAAAATTGGAAGGTAACTTGTATTATTCAAACATGGTTTTTGCTTATAGCTTTGTCAATGCAGAATTCCCTACTGTAGCTCTTGCTTAATCAAAAACTGTCATCTTTGCAGCCAGTTATTTTCAAATTATTCAACACCTACAATTTACTTCGTGCCAGACTTTATCTACCTGAAGAACCTAGCAATTCTGTAACTTTTGACTCATCTGGGACAAAAAATTGTACTTTCAAACTCTGCATGTTGTGAGCAAATATTAGTTTTCATTTGTTAAGCTGTCCAAAAGGCAATAAATATATCTCCTCTCCCCCTCCCCCAGTTAAAATTTTCTGATGTAGCTAAAATACATGCAGCACTCCATCTAAACAGGCTGGCTGCTTTGACCTTGGCAAGTGTTGAGACAATTGCACTAGTATCGAATAAGATTACTTCATGTTTCCTATATAAAATGGTCCTGCATATATAGCACAATGTTTTTGACTCTTAGTGTCTCTATGATTCATTATCATCTGTAAATCTGACGCATACTTAGCTGTTCCTCCTCTTGTATTTTTCCAGCTGGGGATTATTCCTACTCGTGATACTTTGTATTTTTCTATATTGAATTACATCTTTTTCTCTCTCTTTTTTTTTTTTTTAATCATTTTTTCAATTTGTCAAGGTTACTGTCAATTCAGAAATTCAAATCCTGTTCACCAAAGTGCTTGCAGACACTTTCAGCTTGGTACTGCCTGAAACTTTAATTAGTGTACTTTCTATTCCATCATCCAAGACATTAATGAAAATATAGAATACTGGATCCAGGACAGGCCCCACTCAGTACTACTTCCAGCTGTTAAGCTGGAAGTATACCTTGACATTTATTGTGCGTGCAGTTAAAATAGTATCATCTAGATTATTTAATTCTCAGTTTGTTTATGAGACTGGACATATGACTGGCAAATGCTTTGAAATAATGGACATGTCATATCTACTCCGTCCACCCATCACTAAGTCCTATTGCTAGCCACAGGGAGAAAGTAGATTGGATCAATGTTTTCTCTTGACAAGTGGATGTTTGCTCTAGTTTGTCTATAGTTTTTATCCAAAGACAGATATTCCAGCATTTTTATGAGAATTAAAGTTCAACTAATTTATTATTCTTTGGATTGTCCTATTATATTTTTCAAAGTTGACACAGCCGTTTACCTCTTTTGGTCCTCCTATTCTTCATATTCTCAGGGGAAAGATAAATGCTGAGATAATTTCAGTTCATTCCTGTATTCGCTCCAGTATCCTGTAGTTTGCTAATTGCTCAGTTAAACCATCCTTTTTTGAATAAAAACTGAAACAAAAGTCTCCAGCAATAATCTGGTAGCTTCTTTTTTTTCTAATAATTTTTATTTTTGACTCATTCTTCATCTGTATAATTTGTACAAAGAAGTTCTTATTAAAGTACATGCTTAACTGCCTGTTTTTGAGAGTTCATTCAGTTTTTAAAGGTCCTTTTGCAATTCCTTTTTTCACTTTACAGACATGACTAATTTATTATCACCAGCAATTTTTTTCATCTTACTGTTGAGCCCTTTACAAAAATGCACAGCAGCATCTCTGTGAACTTCTGCTGGCAACCTATCCCTGCTTTTTGTCTTAAATAGTGTCCCAACACACCTGGAGTGTCTCTGTGTTTTCACTTTTAGTTGTATGAATTAGTTTCCACTCTTATACCACACTTATAATTTAAGTTTTTCTAGATGGCTCATATTGTTCTTTCATAAGAAACTGATGAGTCTTCTGCCCTCTTATTAAAATCAAGATTAGTGATGTGCCCACATGTACTAGGTAGGCCAGAGGTTGAGGTACAAATACACGACTTCAGGTTGTTAAGATGCATTATTTCTTTATCTTTAGTTTTATCTGACTGTGGAGTTTTTGAGGCATTTCTGCTACAGCATCATTAAGTCCATGAAGCATGGCTCTATTGTACCCTGGGAGAGCACAGGGGGAGATTTACAGTAAAAGATTGCCTAGATCTGTTCATGTTCAAGAAGATGGCAAAAAATGCATGAAAAATAGTGGGAATAAAATTAGATAATTTTGAATGCTGATGTATGTGTTAACAAATGCATTTGCAAATTATATTTTGCTTTCATTATTCAGAGAACAGCAAATACAATTTAATTTAAGAGCTCTTATCTTCAGTCACTGAATGACAGATCTTGATTAAAATGACTCACAATGAATTAGAAAACTTCATGGTCCTAAGAAAATATAACAAGGACTTGAAAAAAATACTTGAAACCTCAGGCTGAGTTTAGAGCTCATGAACATATACAGGAACTGCATTTTCTTAAGCATTAGATATTATTCTTCAGGCTTAAGAGAAAACAGTCCAAGAAAATGTCAAGAAAAAATTTCTTGATGATAAGCATTCTCAAAAAAGCACATTTCATTGGCGTATGATAAAGCAATTTCTGATGGTATGAAAAATTCATGTTGAAAGAGTATATGATGTTACTAATTATCGGTAGGCTAAGAAATGCCTCAATTTTACAGTAGCTTACCAAAACAAGTTTAACCAGAAGAGGGAAGGAACTAAAGTTGTATGTGATGTTGTCTTACCCAGCCAAAGGAATTTCATTTTGGAAGTTAGGATGAATGGAACCTGAATTTTGTTAGGCTAAATTTATGAAACAAGACTTTCAGTTTAATAAAAGGAGAGCAGTTTTGACTTGCATGATATGAAGTGTTAATTTTATTTTTTTTTTTTTTTGTTAGAAACTGTTTTGTCTTGTCTTTACCCTCAGCTGGAGTAAACAATTATACTTTGGGTGTTGCTGGAGGCAATGGTTTCTTCACAAATGGTCAGCTGCTGTTTCTTTTGTTGTGCTTTTTTTTGGATACAAATTGAAGAAATCTAGCTAGAATCATCTAGAAGGCACAAGAAAATTTTATTTAATTATTAGACAAAAACTTCTGCTTTCAGCTTTTAGATTTATAAAAGTCTTCATAAATGCATCTTAAACATTTATAAAAAAAGATTAGAAGTGTCTTAAATTTTTCAGCTCTGAAAAATATGTTTTTTATGATGGGACTGTAGTGATAGGACAAGGGGTAATGGGTTCAAACTTAAACAGAGGAAGTTTAGATTGGATATAACGAAGAAGTTCTTTACTGTAAGGGTAGTGAGGCACTGGAATGGGTTGCCCAGGGAAGTTGTGAATGCTCCATCCCTGACGGTGTTCAAGGCCAGGTTGGACAGAGCCTTGGGTGACATGGTTTAGTGGGAGGTTTCCCTGCCTCTGTCAAGGGGGTTGGAACTAGATGATCTTAAGGTCCTTTCCAACCCTAACTAGTCTATGATTCTATGTTTGATATCATACCAGAACTATCATCCAAAGTCTTTTGGGAAGCCTGAAGAAGTTCAAGAATTGCTAAATAAACAGACTCTTAACATCTGATTTCACTAGTTATAATCAATCACAGAAGCACTCGTCAGAACAAAAAATTTCAAAGATGTATGAAAAAAAAGCATCTTTGATATTCTCAGATGAAATTTTGGAAAACATACTTGCTACCCAAGCTATTTTCAGCTAAGTAATGAATCAGCCATAAAACTGAATCTTCAGTTCCTTTGGCAGATTCCCCATTTACAAATGCCTTACAGTAATGCAAAAACTGTTCCAATGCTCTCAAGTTCTGTTTTTGCTATGGGAATGATTTGAAACTATACCTACCAAAATTCTTTTAAGCAGAACATGCACTCTGAGTTGTAATGCATACACACAATCTAATTATTTTTCAATAAATAATGTTACAAAAATTCTACTTCTGTGGATGAAGCTGTCTTCAATAAAGATAATATTTTGCTATTAATTTCCATGGATTCAAGTTTTAAAATATTCTTAAGTTTCAAAATTAGTCCAAAGAACTGCTGTGCATCCCAGCTATTCACAAGTGAAGATGACTTGACTAGTGCAAAACCCACTTCAGTCTCTTCACTTGGGAATATGCCAAATCTCTTCCACTGTTCTTGACTCTGATGTTCACACCCTAGAAGTGAGCCATACAGAGATCATCTTCTGATATGTCTGGAACTGTTTGCTCTGATTGCCGTTACCGCTGGTTTTATAAGCTTTGAGTATACAACTTTAATGCATGTGGCTTTGTCTGTCTACAGTGGCAACCGGAAACCCCTTGGATTTTCATTCTCAGGGGAGCTTTCGGTCTTTCACTGTTATTTCAGCATTGCATAGTAATTTGAAATTAATAGTGATATTAAATATATTGCAATACAACATCAACAAGTATCTTATTTTTATCAGATGTAATAAATTTTTTTTGCTAAATAGCAGCTGTCATAAACTAGTTCTGGGCCATAAAAAAGGAAATGTAGCTTCTGAAGCCAATATTTATGTATGAAAAATTAGTATTGTTGCCAGTATTGTGGTGTTCCTCCTCCAAATAGAAAGCCGATATCATCATCAAAAGGCCTTTTTACAGTTATTTACTATATTCAAAGTGATCATTTCTGATGTTATACGGCCAACCTTGTTTTCCTTTGGTTGCAAACTACAGTCCCAGAAGGCTTTTAACATCTAGGAGGTCTGTCCTTAAATGGGTTGCGCTGAGCATCGGTGAGTTACTCTGAATCAAGATTTAAAACACTGAGGACCTAAAGAGAGCCCCTGTTGCTTTATTCACATGAAATACTAGTAACTGGATTTTAAATACATTATTTACACTTAATCCAGAAATGAGGTGGCTGCCAATTATGTATGTGCAGGTTTTTTCAGTTGTGGGTTTCTTCAATCAGACTATGCAGACACTACTCAAGTACACCAGCACTTTTCTTCCAGTTGAAATGTAGGTGAGTTAATTCCTCGGTGAAGGATATGAACAGGCAAGGTGAGAGGGCATATGGAAGATAAGGAATAAATGAAAGAGGGGATAGAAGAAAACACCTCTGTTTCATTACCCTGGGGCTCATTTATTCTATAAAAATTAGATCCTACAGGCCTTGTTCAAACTGAGTTTCCATAGGAGCTTTTTTTGATTCAGGAACAAAAGTAAAATCCTAATTTTTTTACTGTATGTGTCTGAGTCTTCTTTGCAAAAGCACTGAAAATTTGTTATTATTTTTGTTTAAAAGTTGTCATCAAGTTATTAAGAATATCTATTTCATTTTATAAGAGAAAATAAAAAGAATAGTTCCTGTATGCCTGTGTGAAAATAGGTAGAACAAAACATACTCTGAAATAACAATGTAGCAGAAAATATTTGAAACCATTATGCAAAGCTTAACTTTAAATCCCTTTCTCATCATGCACACTTCTTTCTGCTCAAGCAATTTATCTTGCCACCTATTTCACCGTATGGAATTTTAATTGAGTGCAAAGTCACAGTGGCTGTGTCTGTAACTATCTGTGACAGCCCTGAACACGTGCCTAAGTCAGTGAAAAGATAAGTCAGTGAAAAGACTGAACCTGTAAATTCACAGCATAGCTGGTTTGAGTTCTACTTTCTTTTGTAATCTTTTTCCTGAAGCAGGGCTTTGCACACCTTAGATGTTCTCCAACATGGTGCCTTGACATAATTACTGTCATGATGTTTGGACTGTCCTTTCTGCAGTCCAAGGTTTTATTTTTCTCTTTGTTGTTTCAAAATATGTTAATGTAACTAAGACATTTTAAGTACCCTGGAAGAAAACATTTCATGTGCATGTTTTGAAATGCTGTTATCTTTATGCTGACGGATCCTTTACATTTACAGATGGGTATAAACACAGTTGTAATAGAATAAATTGATACTATTTCACTGTAGTAAAACTATTCTTGAAAAAAAAAAAGCACCTCCAAACCTGCAGAAATAAAGCAATAATTCCTTACAGTTGCTGTAACTCATGTCCAGAATCTCTAATGGCTGACTGCATTCTCTTCAGCCCTGTATGCAAATATTTCTCTTTGTTCAAAGCACTGGGAGAAGACAACAAAGAAAAAAATGCCTTTCCATGCTACATAAAGCATCAGGTATCACTCGTTTTATTTGAAAGTATTTTTAAACAATATTTTATTATTATTTATTTAAATTTTATTTTAATAATATTTTGAGTGTATTTTCCACTCAAATATAGTTGGATCTTTTTTTCTGCAGAAAACAGTATTATTGACCATTTCAATAGTCAGTGCCAGAAGTTTATCTGCAGGGTAACAGTTCTAGCCTGGCATGCCGGCTGTAAACTTTTTGTTGTGCAAAACAAAATAGTTTGCAAATAAAAGGTTTTTATATACAAAAGCTTGGATTTTCTGAATTACAAACAATATTATTTTTAATCAAAATGTAAGATTTTTGCCCTTTCCCTCTTCTTTTTATTGTCAAGCTATACTTCTTATGTACAGATCAATAATATAATCCCTAAAGCTGCTCTAGATGGTACTATTGAAATGTCAATGCTGATACCAACAGTATACATTTTTGATGTCAGTATGTTTCTTGTAATGTATGGGAGTTCAGTAATTTTCCATTCCACTGATATCTTTAAACATTTTAGTAGTGTAAATAAATCTATTAAATCCTTATTGGTAATAGTAATAAGTAAAATGATTAAGAGTTACAAATCATTCTAAAAATTAATCATTTTTAGTTTCTTCTTCTTAACAAACCCCCTCAGTTTGTTTTCTTAAACTTTAGTTCAGCTGGGTACATTTGAAAATCTGTTGAGGATCAAAGAACTATAAAGTGAAAAGGACTAAATTGTATGTGAATCATTAGGAAATATGTTTTGATAACATCAATAAAATAGGCTTATCTTTACAGAAATATAACCTCTCTGATCTTTCTGCACTTTTTCTGATTCAGCTAGCAATTTAAACAAAGTTTAGCACTCTTTCAGCAAGTTCACTTTCACAGAATAAACTTTCTTACTGAGTAGCAAAAATGCGTGCACTTAGTTTAAACTGAATTTTCCAGAAACATTTGAATGAATGGGGAGATTCTGAGTCAGCTTCTACCAAAAGGCTTATCTAATGCCCCACGTGAATGCTCAGTGTATTGTTTTGATTAAAGCTTGAATGGAAAACTGCAGATCTGAGGTATAATACATGTTATCCAAGCTGAAGACAAAGCCCTTTTCAGCTGTGTAAACTGTAAAAGTGTTAGTGGTAGAATAACAAATTGTGTGCCATTCTGTGGGTGTACAATATGGGTTTGGTTTGTTATTCTGTGAAGATTAGACGTAACACTAAGCATATATGAATAACAATTCTACCAAATTTATTTGCAAACATGCCTTATTCGTGATGACTGAGTTTAGCAGGAATATCAAGGATATGTGATATAAGGAAAATTAGGATGAGAGAAACTGTCATCTGTGACTTTTTGCTGGATACTGTTTTCAGTTCTATGTACTTCCACCATATACCTGCTGGCTTAGTTTACTGTAACTTCACAGTGTTTCAGTTTCTTGTAGTTTACATGCTTCTATCTGTTTTATAACCAGCATACAGCAGTAATTCCTCTGCTCTTGGTTATAACAATGCAAGGTTAATTTTTTTTTTTTTTTTTGCTTAGAACAGCCCCCAAAAATGCAGACTTAATAAAAAGCAAAATGACTTGTTGATGAAAACATTCAGTGATGAAAACATTCAGTAATTAAAACACCTTGATGCTAATGGAACTACTATTGTTAAAAGTAATGGATTTTTTTAACAAGAGTACAGTTGCTGTAACTGTTATTTAGTGTTATGCTTCATATGTAAATGCATTTCAAATGTTTTAGCTTCCAGATCAAAGGAATCTGAATCCAGAAACAAGAACAGTTTTTGAAACCATGCACTGTCCAGCTCAAATCTGTCAGGTAATTAAACTGTTCTGTTCTCATCCTGATGTTCCACAGTTATAAATGAATGGAAGATATGCAGAGCCACGGGTGATGAGCATGTTTGGAATAAGCAATAACCCATGATAATATTCTTGCTGCTGAGCACTCTGGTTCAAATGGCCATGTTAAATCAGAACACAGCGGTAAATCAAGTACTTGATAAAACAGAATTGAATATTCTTTGCATCATGCAGTTTACTTTTAGCAAGCTGGTTTACATTTTTATGGTAATGTATTTTTGTTTTATTTCCTTTTTTTTATATAAGTATGAAATTAAATTACTTTTTATGGAAGTATTTCAAACAAACAACTCATTCCATAACTAATGCAGCTCCAGGAGGGTGAATACTGTTGTCTCTATTCTGCTGAGTAGGAGCAAGACCCTGATAAGGTTATAATGGTAAATTTTCTTCCTATCCAAAATATTTATCTTCTGGAAAATTCTTTGCAGCATCTCTGAAACACCAGAGTAGGTAATGAGAGTCTCATGGTACAGACCATGCCATAGAAAATTCAAACTCTTCACATCTGGCCATGACACTTCACCTATGCCTGCTGCTTTTGAGCTTCACCCAAAGGCAGGGGCCACCAGAGATGATCCTGCAAGGGCCCTGTCACCTTTCCCAAAGGTGGTGGGCATCAATAGATATCCTGAAGTCAGACCAAATTTCATGCTTGTAAGAAAAATGTGAATATGAAATACCAAGTCAGTGAGACATCTGAACATCAGGGCCCTACCAAGATATCTCAGGTCAGAGAATGGCAGGTGTAGCCATGTCATCTGCAAAAACACATATTGTTCATAAGAGCTGGACTGGCAAGAGTTCTGTTGTCCTAGCGTAGGTTTTTAAGCTAGATTTGCAGTATTAGTCATTCCATAGATACAGGACGACACCATTAATTTAAAAGAAACTGCTACTGATTTGCAAAAACAAGTTAATCACTGGAAGGTCGAGGCTGTGTACTCCCTTTTAATTAAGTACGCTCTGGATATTATTAAAAAATGCAAATAGTCCTGTAAAATAAGGGGGGGGGGGGGAAGGGGAAGAACTCTGTTACTTTCCTCTACTTTAAACACAATTTTAAGTGCTTAGTGACATAAAACAGCAAAATTCAGCTTGCAGATTGGCATTGGAATTTACGTAACCACACATATGTCCCTAGGTGCAAAAAAACACACACCCCTTATAGCTGGTAAGAATCTGGTTGGTACAGCCTAAACAGATTTCTAGCTCACTCCAAAGTGGAGACCTGTGCTGGAGCAGCTGAGCAGCTCTAGGTTCTATACTCTGTCCTGACTATATTTTCACTGATGGTAATGAAAGACCAGGCATCTTAAGCTGTGAGCTAAATGGCACTTAAAAAAAACCTTGTTCTGGGTTTTAAACCCAACCATCTATGATACCGTGGGGTGTGAGAGAACCTTTTTTCCAACTTCAGCCCCAGATCTGGAATTTAAGTAAAATACACAAGAATTCAAACCAGATCAATATTAGAAAGAATGAGATTTTTTTGCCCACTAAATTCTGGTCCAGATGATGTATTTTCACTTTTTAAATGAGCTTTGATGAGCATCTGGAGGCAGGTTTCTTATAAAATTCATAAACTGTTTTAGTTCTGCTTTTGCTCTAAATGCTATAAATTATTTTGACTGAATAACTTAATGCTGTTGTGTATTAGGGAGCTTTCATTTCAACTTGGTGTGCAATGGCAATGTTTTGTATTTTATTCCAGTTTTTGGATGAAATTTAAGGTAACTTCGCAAACTACAGCAGTTTCATTGGGTGCTTTTGCATATACATAAAATACAAAATATTTATTCTCAGTGAAGGTCTAGTGAAAATATACAGAAGTGCAATGAATTCCATACAAGGTATGCATAAAATACTAGAAGAATCCCTCAACAAGACCCCCCCCTGTTCAGAAACAAATAAAAATAAGATTTTTTTTTTTATCATCCAGAGGATGATAGCTACTAGTAATGAAGGAAGTGTTTCTTTAAGATTAGGCTGTACATGTAACGAAGTAGGAGCTCTTTGTATTTTACAGGTGCTTGCGTGTTTCTGTTTGTACTGCGTGTAGCACTTCTGATGTATGTATTGGTTGGCATAACAAACTATTTTGATATAGACAAGCATATTTGAAATCAATGTTTATAATTTTTAACTAAGATGGGCATTATTTCCTACAGCTAGAAACCATTTTTTTACTGCCAACTTATGAATAATAAAGCTAGACTTTCATTTGTTTTTCAAGGCTGAGGATTCATTTTGCAAAACACACATTATTTTGGCATACCTATCAGGAGAGAATGAGGCAGCAGTGGAGCTGATTATGGAATGTCCTGTGGTGTAATCATCTAATATACAACGCATGTTACCTTATGTTCACTTTCCCAAAGCAATTTTATTGCTTGAATTCTGAGCAACCCAGCAGTCAGTCCATCGCAAAACTTGCATTAAAAGTCTCTAGTTAAAGTATGTATTTTGCTCAGTATTATTTTGTGCTGCTTACAGTTGAAACATAATAGCAACTACAAGGACTAAAGAGAGCATTCTGTATACTCTTCAAGGAAGAAGGGGTCTCTTCCTCTAACTACTTTTTACTTTTCCTCTGTCCTCTATGTGATTGTGATGTTCTATGTGATGATTTGCCTAATGCAGAAAATCTACTTATTGTATATAAGAATACTGAAATACATCAGATTTCTAATAAGAGTTAGGGCAAAAAGTGGATATTAAAGGAAGACTGTTATGAAATTAAATGGACAAAAAAAAACCCCACCAAACAACCTACGTAGACAAAAATCTTATTCTATTTTTGAGTAGTTTGTTCAATTGACTCTTTGTAATGATTCTGTGGAAGGAAATTTCACTTTAATCCAATGGAAAGTTACTTAATGGGTTTAGACGGTAAGTTAATTAAGTATGTGGTTTCATATTCACCGTAATCAGTGTTTCTGCTTGTGTAAGGAGAAAGCCAGGAAGAACTTAAATACCACCTGCTGTGGTTTAAGCCCCTCAAGCAGTTCGGTCACTCACTCCCCTCTCTTTCTTCCACCTGCTCCCGGGGGGATGGGGAGGAGAATCAAAAGAATGCAACCCCCATGGGTTGAGATAAGAACAGTTTAGTAACTAAGGTATAACACAAACCACTACTGCTACCACCAATAATAATGACAAGAGAAATAGAAGGGAAAAGAATACAATAGCTTACCACCTATACCCAGCCCGACCAAGCAGTGCACCCCTACCCTTCCGGATCTCTGCCTTCTGTTTTCACATCCTGGGCATGATGTGCTGTGGTATGGAATACCTCTTTGGTCAGTCTGGGTCAGGTGTCCTGTCTCTGCTTCCTCCTGGCTTCCCCTCCTCCCTGGCAGAGCATGAGACTCAGAAATTCCTTGGTCAGACCAAAACATTCTAAGCTGTAACTATAAACATTGGTGTTATCAGCGCTGTTCCCAGGCCGAAAGTTGAAAACACAGCACTGCACCAGCTACTACAAAGGAGAAAAATGACTGCTGCTGCTGAACCCATGATACCACCCTTTCTGGCTTACATGAAGTTATACACTTTTTGATTTTTAATTATTTTAGTGCTGTTTCTGTCATCTCCCCAGAATTTCATAAGCCTACAGTGGATTGTACTGCATGTATGCTAGGCATCATACAGAAAGAAGCAGTTCTGCCAATGTCACATTCACAAAAGACAAATGAGTGGAAAAGCAGAATTCAAGTGACAGAAACACAAACATCAGGACCACTCGGTGGATAAAGAACTGGCTGATTGTTGCTCGCAAAGAGTTGTGCTCAATGGCTCAATGTCCAGCTGGAGACCAGTAACGAGTGGTGTCCCTCAGGGATCGGTGTTGGGACCGGTCTTGTTCAACATCTTTGTCAGTGACATGGACAGTGGGATTGAGGGCGCCCTCAGCAAGTTTGCCGATGACACCAAGCTGTGTGATTCGGTTGATATGTTGGAGGGAAGGAATGCCATCCAGAGGGACCTTGACACGCTTGTGAGGTGGGCTAAATGCCAACCTGATGAAGTTTAACCATGCCAAGTGCAAGGTCCTACAGCTGGGTGGGAGCAATCCCAGGCACAGCTACAGGTTGGGTAGAGAAGAGATTGAGAGCAGCCCTGTGGAGAAGGACCTGGGGGTGTCGGTCAATGAAAAAATGAACATGAGCTGGCAGTGTGCGATTGCGGCCCAGAAAGCCAACCATATTCTGGGCTGCATCAAAAGGAGTGTGACCAGCAGGTCGAGGGAGGTGATCCTGCCCCTCTACTCTGCTCTTGTGAGATGTCACGTAGTGAGTGGACAAGGGGTAATGGGTTTAAACTTAAACAGGGGAAGTTTAGATTGGATATGAGGAAGAAATTCTTTACTGTTAGGGTGGTGAGGCATTGGAATGGGTTGCCCAGGGAGGTTGTGAATGCTCCATCACTGGCAGTGTTCAAGGCCAGGTTGGACAGAGCCTTGGGTGGCATGGTTTAGTGGGAGGTGTCCCTGCCCCTGGCAGAGGGGTTAGAACTAGATGATCTTAAGGTCCTTTCCAACCCTAACTATTCTATGATTCTATGATCCTGTATGTCAGGGTCAGGACCAGAAGTGAAAAGAACTTGTGATTCATACTGTAATATCCTGGGGTTTAGATCACAAAATCTTTATGATTCTGAATAAAATGAATAATTTAATTAAAGAAGCACCTTGAAGGCTTCCATTTGGTTTGCAATCCATCTAATTTTTTTATTTTTAATGCAGCAGCTGGTTGTTCCACAGGAAGAAAGTGTCTATGCCCCTTTGGTCAACTTGGAGTGTCTGGGAACAGAAAAAAATATTCCATGCTTGTGCACTGGTTTTCAGTATGAATGAGTGTTCAGTGTGCTTTTCCCAGGATACATTTTCTCAAGAAAAATCAGATGATTATTTGCTATGCAGCTAAATGCTGCTAGTTAAAAAAAAAAAAAAAAAAAAAAGCCTATCTCAGCTGTCATAACACAGCACCAAGTTTGCACACGGAGACAGACCTGCAAAAGCTGCTATAAATTCAGGGTACTCTTTGCCCAGGTATTATCTCTTTTAGAAACTGTAAATTTCAGGACGGGCTTGTTATCATGTAAAAAAAAAAACAAAACCTGTAAACCGAAACCTTAACATTTCATTAAGACCATTAAATTTGCTTCCATTTGTTTTTCACTTAGCTGGGTTAATAGAATACACTTGCCCTAAGCTATCTGATCTAACTATTGAGAGGAAAAGCTGCTGCTCTTCGTTTTCCTTCTTTTTCTTTGCTTTTGAAAATATAGCAATTTAAGGGGAACCTACTTATAATTAAACAATTAAGTAATTTTCTTTCTGCATTACAATTATTAAATTCTTGGTTTTACTTCTTTTCTGCAACATATTCTGTCCCGTTCTTGCTTATTTATTAGTTTGAGAAGGCCATAGCTTTCGTTCTGATGTTATGGGCCTGATCCAAATGCCAATTAAAGTGATTGAAACTCTCCTTTTTCTCCAGTTGGTACTGGATTATAGTTTAATAGCCTAGTGGTGAATTAGAAAACTAATTACTTTTATTAAGAAGCTTAATTCAATTAAAAGACCCTTTCCAAGAACTTAATCTCAATTGACAGCTCATTGTGCCATTAAAAAGCAATACAGGACTAGGATATTAGCAAACCAAAGTGTTGCTTCCTTGCAAATGATTTTACAGTCAGTGCTAATGATCTAGTTCTTCTTTTGTGAATTATGCAACTTTTTTTAATTTTTAATCTATTAAATCAGTTCAGCTGGGAAAATTGGAATACTTCTAATTGCAGCATCACTTACCATTGTTGTTCCATAGCCTTGACAATTATTCTGAATGCCTTTTAGTAAGAAGGTATCTTTTTTTGCTAATAATTAATATTAAACACTTACTATTCAGGTGCACAATTTGTGCGCATATGCAACATCTATGATTTTGAAGAATTACTAGAGTTTACAGCTTCTCAGCAACATTTATCTCAGGATAAGTAACATCTTACTGTCTGCTTTTTGAAGATTGTGTATATCACTTTTTCAGTTGATTTTCTGCACTAGTATCTAATGTAAAATATTACTAAAATTGCATAACCTTCTTATGAGCCTTATGGATATTTAAAACAAAGTATATATCAAACTTACTGCTGTATTTTTTTATAGCTGAGATGTGATTATTAAGGCCTTTTTTTAATATGATTATTAAGGTCTTTCTGAATAATCATATCTCAGATTCCAGGCTGATTGAGCATTCTAACTTGGGTAATTTCTTTATGTTCTGGTATTTGAAAAATCTCCTTAATTTACAGCTCATTAAACAAAGTTTCATTTCTCTGGGTTTTTTTTTCAGGATATTTTTCTATTTCTTTTTTGTCATTATTTAGTTTCTTTAAACATGTGGAAAATTAATAGGAGGCATTTCATCCAGTTGCATCCCTCAGCTTTTCTTCTGACCTCTTTATTTAAGGTCATCTTTCATTACTCTTTGAATATTGCTCATTGGCTTAATTTTTTTTCCTTTTCCTGACGATGAGATTAAAGTACATTTCTATAATTTTAGGTAACAAAGGTCTCTCCGTTTTCATGTATCTAGGACCTCATCTGTAGCCTCTAATGATGAAAAAAGTAAACCCCACCAACTTTCTTCATGAATATTCAGTAAAATGGATTAAGTCCTCCCAATGTATCATGAATAGTATAACTTAATAACTGATAATGACTTATTACATTTCTGACATCTAGTTAAAAACTTTAAAATAGTGTGACATGAGGTATTTTCAAATTATAACTGAGGTCTCTTTATTTGCTGTGGTTTTCAGTCAAATCAAAGCTCAGCATTTGTCCTAAATATAGGACACTTTTTCTTTAAGAATGGGAGAAGCAACTGTTACTTACTTTCTCTTCAGATAAAGTTTGCAAATTTGGCTATTGTGGGAATATATGAGTCCCTCAGGCTGAGAAAGTAGCTCAGTTTTTAAGAAGTAGCTTTGAGCAATTAATGGTTGTCTTTGCATATTAAAATGGTTTTGCTGCAACATTTCTATTTAAAATGGAAATGTGTCATTGCATGGGCAGCTTTGCCACAAGTGTTATCTTGAAAAACATGCAGGGATCTGTGGATCTCTGGAAGGGCTGCAGTGTAACACTACAATACCTTACTAAATCCTTACAGGGATAGAGTGCTTGAACAGCATCAGTCTCACAGATTCTCCCCTCTCCATTTCCAAATGCTTCATGCCAGATGATACCTCTCTAGTACTTCCAGTCTCGAACAGACCTTACACTGCTCTGTGTAAATTGGAGTCCTTGTTCTTTTATGAAAATAACCTAAATTCTCCTTGCTTCCCACTGTGTGCATGTAGGTATGTGGGTCATCTGACAGGCCACTTGGAACAGATAACTGCTTTGGTCATGCTGAAATCTTTCTCCTCGTAAAGAAAACTGGATGTCTCTCACCTGCTTGGTCATTGGCTTTCATAAAATTTATCAGAATTTATAATTCCTGTGATTTCTGTTCTTCCAACAGGAAGCAGAAAACCTGATCCTGGCTAAAGACAAGTTAAACCAAAACTCTCTCTAGTCATGATGTTATTAGATCATATATTGACTTCTGAAGAGTTTTACATGAGGAACACAGTTTTCTAATTTGTATTTTATTTTACAGAGGACTTTCAGCTTCAGTTCATTAGTTGTTCTTGGAAATGTATACCACACGCTGCACTACTTAATGCTATACATTGCTCTTGAATATATCTTTTTTTAAATTACGATACATCAAGACAATCTAGCCTACTTCCTGGTCTTCCCAGGTGTCCTACCTCATTTATTTCTCTGTACCTACCTATTTACTTTGTAATTCCTGCTTTCTGATTTCTATACTTGCTACTTGTATCACTGCTAAATTCTCAGTTGTGCATGGATGTTTATGCACAGTTTAGATTGTAATATATTGATTCTGACAACTTGCAATGACTTAATAACAAGCAGATATAAGTAATAGCTAAATTTATACTGCCCTCCTAATCCATTCCTGAGGAAGCACCTCTATTCACAACATTTAAATTCCATAGACTCCAGATCACCCTTGCTATGGTCAGCTTGCATCACACACAGAAGCTACAAGGTACAACAGCAAGCCACTACTTCAGGCCCACAAAAGTGCTTTCTGCACTTGATCTTCCTTCTCTGCCTTTTCAGTGTGTTCTGCACTTGTTGTATGATGACGTCCCTGGTGAGGTACTCCCCTGACTCTTTCCATCTCTACCAGTGACTTCTAGTAGGTGGAACAGGAAGGACGGTGTAGAGTGTCAGAGAGTATTAAAGCCAATGTTGCCCTTCTTATAGACAAAGTTCATTACTACATTAAGTCGGAAATAAGTTGAGTTGTGAAGAGGGACTGCAACAGCGAGAGATATACAAATATAAAATAACTGCTTCAGTGTCATCAAGGAAAACGGTACAAAGGAGCATGGATGCATTCATAACAATACTTCCGTTAAGTTCAGCATTTCCGCTAAATAAAATGGGGATTAATTAATAAGATGCTGTTATATGCCTTAGTCTTTCTAACATTAAAACCAGCTTCTCAAATAACGAATTTTGCATTAAATGTTCTGTCACCTGTGTTAAAAGGAAACTGAAAGTTGTTTTTAAAAGCACAGTGCCATTTGAATAAGACCTGAGTTTATATTCACCTCTAAAAAAAGAATTGTTTTACCTTTAAGCTGATCATCACAGAATTGGAAGAGAAAAAAAAAAAAAAAAAGAGGGAGGAAGTTGGACTTTGGTAACTGCAAGCCAAGAAGAGAAGACCCTATCTATAACTAGCCCCAGAGCCAAATGCATCATAGCAGTTCTGCTGGCTGCAGCACTATTTGGAATTGTTCAGCAGGATGGTATCCCCCTTTCCTCTCCACCAGGCCGTACCTTCCTCAATACCTATGTCAGATGAAGCCTCCAACAGAAGGATCACAGGCCAATCAATAAAGAGTAAAAGTGGTGGATAAGGTCTGAAATTCCTACTCACAAATGCTAAAACACTGCACCAATAACTGTATGCAGGTGGATAACTGTTCATACATATGCAAATGTACAGTGTCAAGTAGTGAGTTTCCAGATAATAAGTCTGAATATATAACTGATAGAAATGAGCAAAATTTTCAGCATCAGGACTGTTTTTTGTCTTCTGAGATTGGCTGTGCATGTTTATTCATATTAGCAGACAGGCAGCAGTAATTCCATTCAAGACAATAGACAAGTCTTGAAAATAAGGGCTCATCAAAGTGCTTGTTATACACTGAAGCAGACTCAGCATTGCAAAGACGTTAAAACTAAAATATAATAAAAAAACTGCCTAAGTAATTACAGAAAAATGGAGGAAGCATTAAATTAGTTGGTATGCCCAAAATCTGAGTATACAATAATTAGTTTAAAAAGTGTAATTAAGATTTGCATTCAGGCAGTAGCAAGTGCATGTATTGTATTTATTGTTTGGTTACCTGATTTTGGTTTATTTTAGCTTTCAGAAGCAAACACTTCCTTTGCCACATAGCTGTAAGGTTTGAGCTTATATAATATACCCAGTCCCATGGACTAGTTTATATCAGAGCACAAACCAGCTTTGATATTCCTTTGTGCTAGCCACTGTATGAGCATTCACATCAGAAAAAGTCATGCTGCAGGTAATTTCAGTCTAGAGAAGTAAAACATATATAAGAAGATAAAAGGCTTGCTCTAAAAATAGTGTAAATGATTGATTAGATGATCTAGGCAAACATTTAGATTCTAATTTCAAGAATGTGGTTCTTCCATCTTATTGCTTAATGCTAAATACAGTACATCTCTTGTTCTTAAAACTTTTTAGAAACCTAGAGTTGCACATAGTCACATATCCAAAATGGTACTAGTCTTCACAGCTGAGACATCATGACAGTTCATGCAAAAGCTGAACGAGAGCCAAAAGCAGATTTATACCACAGTCTTTTAAACAGTTTTATCTGATAGACATCTCAGAGCATATCCGACAGGTATTCACATCATCTTCAAAAGCATCACGATTTCTTTTTAAGACTTGTCAAAAGAATGAGAAAGTGACAACATAAAATCTAAAATAACTTGTTTCAAACCTCTTCTGGAGGGGTACAGAGCCTCTGCCTCCGGTACGCCAGAATTTTAACATTTAGTCTGGTCTTGATGGGATCTGTCTGTCACTTCTTTTGAGTTAAAGAACAGAAATGTTATTGTATGAAAATAGAGTTGAAAACATGGCGTTATAGATCCTGGTGGAAAAGCATCCCAGATCCTCGAAGAAACAGAAAACAGAATCAAGTTCTTGGACCTTCTGGAGGAATACCAGTACAGTACCATTCCTGAGGGTTTTGTCCAAGTCATCTTTTCTATGTTGGTTACCATTTTCAGGTAGTGAAGGTGATTAATTATCTTCCTGTGAGGTGATTTGAAAGTTTGCATCCCTTCAGAAAGAGGAGTCTGAACAGTGATACTCATACCGTATACTTCAACCACTGGGCAATCTTGGGCAACCTGCTCTTGGTGATGTTGATAGAGCCAAAAGGGCTGGAACAGAAGACTGCCAGAGAACCCTGCCAAAACTCAACCATTTTGAGATTATGCTAAGTTTTTGGCACATTACTTCTTTGCCCTCTGGGTGTATCTCTGAGTGAATGCAATCAATTCCTCTGTGGTTTGTACAGACTCTGAGGCCCTAAGTGATACGGTTTAGTGGTGGTCTTGGCAGTCCTGGGGTAATGGTTGGACTTGATGATCTTAAAGGTCTTTTCTAACCTAGCTGATTCTATGATTCTTTGTGTTTGCTATGGGAATGAGTGAAACATGGCTACTATATTTAGTTTCTCAAAGGGAATATGAAATCAAATGTCCCACTGGATGCCTAGCCATTGATCTATTAAGTACTAACAAAAATAAGGAAGTTGTGGACATCTTTGAAAGTAGAATCTCAGTTGGTCCTGGTTGAATACTTGAGGTTTTCAATGTGATTCAGAGAAAACTCCAGGAACAAACTTGCCAACAAAGTTTTAAGTTGACAAGCAGGTATTCTTTATTGTGGTGCCAGGAGACATAGGGGATAGCTCCTCCTAACATGTATCCCCATATTGTTACACAAGCCGTCCTTATATAGCCGCTGGGCATATATACGTACTCATGAGGCTATGTATGGATTACATCATTTTCCAGAAAGTTCCCCGCATGCGTACAGAAATGTGGTGGTGGTCTCTGAGGGTTGTTTACTTCTTCCAACAATCTTCATCACTTCTGGCAGCCTTTGAAGCACACACAGTAGATGTTTATACCAGCTTAATTGGTTTGTTAACACCATGGACATAACAATCATTCTGTTCTTCTACTTATCAGTTAGTTTAACTGCAGCCCATCCTGGACCCCTGCCATTTCCAGATACTACTTATCCTTATGTCCTGTTCTTCTAGACTGTTTTTCTTACACTCATTTTGTACTAAGGTCATAAAGGCCTAAACTACGTCAACTACAACAGTTTATCTTGTACAAGAATTCTCAGTATGTTCTCTAGCTGTACTCTATATTTTTTCTCTGTATACCATGCATCTCCGTAATTTTCCATTACTACTTGCTACAAAGTCATCAAACTTAACATTACTTAAAATTGATTCTAAAGTTTTATATATTACATTTCGTAATTTTGTATCCCACTTGTCTTTAACATAAAGGGAGAATTTTAAAAACTGCAGTCTTCAATCACAGTGCTGGTTTTATGTGCACAGATCCTAGATGTCAAAGTCGAGTAACAGACCAACAGCAGACCTGGAGTATACAATACAACTATCTAAGCATGCCACAAAGTGCTTTACTCACAGGATCCTGCTGCTCTCAAAAACCACTTCCTTTATTTTAATCCTATTTATATGGTGTAAATCTAGAATAAACTATGTTGGCAGCTGTGACAGTGAAAGTCGAACAGAACTTGGCTTTTAAATAGCATGTCCTGATAAACAAAATACAAGGGCAAAAGATTTATAGATAAATTGATATATTTTTCCCTGGAATCTGTATGGGAATCTGTTACCAAAGAAGTGAGTGGAATATAGTTTTTGCTGCATACTTTCAACTGCATGCTGAAAACATTAAAAACCATGAGTACTGTAATTATAGTAGGAATTATTAGAAAATAAAAAGCTCATTCTATTAATTTTGAAGAAATGTTAATAACATACATATAAAAGAGTTACTTAAAGTATCTGCAAAGTAACACTGATGTGTATATTACATATAAATACAGATGACAGTGGACACAGACAGTCGTGCAAGGTACATCAAAGGAAAAGGTATGCTTCTTTAGGGATCTACTCTGTTTTAAATACAGTAAAATATCCTTTATTACATTATTATAAATGTTGTTCAACTCATTTAAATAGATCCATGACTTGTCAGCAAAACACAACTTCAAAAGGAGAAATAAATATTCATAAATTCCACCAGTAGCTGTATAGGAAGCTGAGATTTGAGGGCTATAAATAGAGTAAGTACTAGCTAGCCACTACTCGCCCCTATTGATTTCTCTTATTTATCTAATTTCCTTGAATTCACTAAAAGTTTATTTTTTAAGACTGCTGGTGGCTTCCTTGTTATTAACTTAAATAAAAAAAAAATCTCTTTACCTTTTTTCATTGTTGAGCACACCTTTAATTTTTGCTGCTACAAACCATCTTTGGAGACATGTTCTTTGTCTTTATTCCATCAGCCCTCTGGAAAACCTTTCTTTTAAAGTAATTTAATATAGTAAGTTCTTTCTTCTTCTCTAGTATTTATTTTCTTTCAATTTCCTTTTACAGAAATATCTTCCTATTTCTAACTTATTTCAGCTTTCCAAATTTGAACCCTCTATCCTGCTTTTAAGATCTATTCACTTTCAGTTCTAATAACGTACATACCTCTTGAATATGTGGTGTAGTAGTACCCAGACACTTAAGTCCTGATGCTGATTGGGTTAATTATCCGCAGTCAGGTTTACTAAAGTTAGGGTATTCCAATGTACATATCTGGCTTACTGATATAGTTACGTTTCGTTTTTCAAAGTATCTTCTCAGATATAGTGTAGGGAGATGTTTCTTACAAATTTCTTATGTGCATTTATTTTTTTAAACATGACATCCTACTGTTGCCCTTTCATTAATCTACCCGAAAGAAGCATATACGCAGTCATGATGTTAAATATAAGCACCATAGAATCATAGAATCATAGAATAGTTAGGGTTGGAAAGGACCTTAAGATCATTTAGTTCCAACCCCCCTGCCAGGGGCAGGGACACCTCCCACTAAACCATGCCACACAAGGCTCTGTCCAACCCGGCCTTGAACACCGCCAGCGATGGAGCTTTCACAACTTCCCTGGGCAACCCATTCCAGTGCCTCACCACCCTTACAGTCAAGAATTTCTTCCTCATACCCAATCTAAACTTCCCCTGTTTAAGTTTGAACCCGTTACCCCTTGTCCTCTCACTATAGTTCCTCATGAAGAGTCCCTCCCCAGCATCCCTATAGGCCCCCTTCAGATACTGGAAGGCTGCTATGAGGTCTCCACGCAGCCTTCTCTTCTTCAGGCTGAGCAGCCCCAACTTTCTCATCCTATCTTCATACAGGATCCAGTCCCCTGATCATCCTCGTAGCCCTCCTCTGGACTTGTTCCAACAGTTCCATGTCCTTTTTATGTTGAGGACACCAGAACTGCACACAATACTCCAAGTGAGGTCTCACGAGAGCAGAGTAGAGGGGCAGGATCACCTCCTTTGACTTTCTGGTCATGCTCCTTTTGATGCAGCCCAGATTACAGTTGGCTTTCTGGGCTGCGAGTGCACACTGCTGGCTCATGTTCATTTTTTCATCGACCAACACCCCCAAGTCCTTCTCCGCAGGGCTGCTCTGATAAGCAAAGCAAAATTTAGAAGAAATCTGGGAAACAGAGGAAGAAAGACAACCCCAAGAATCCACCAATATGTCTTTCATTTTGTATTTTAGTAACAGAAATTATCTCTGTGCACAATGCATACAGTGAACTAAAAAACTAAAAGCATCTAAATTTAATAATTTTGTCCATCTTTTCTTTTACTGATTACTGATGACTAGAGAATATCTAACACTTTGATTACTGTTGAACTAAGTTTGAAATAGAAAGCCTTCGTATAACAAATTACATTGCTAGTTGAATGTTAAATAGTGATTCTGCAGTATGCGTTAAGATTCAACAAATGCTTAAGGACATGTCATATTTTTTCACGGAGCTGAGACAGTTCAGTAAACATGCAGATGGTAATTAATGTGTTAAACCCATCTTTTTAAATATAAAGCCTATTTGAGATATTTCATATAAATATATTTTTTAATGTCTGCCTGCCATATGCTTTTTTATATCTTGCATATATATATATAGTGAAATGTAGTGAAAAAAATTATGCATGTTACTGTTATAATACTATGTCAAGGAATACATGGTAAATGCATTTTGCCCCTTACCTCCTGCCTCAGACAAATACTGAAGAATTTGTCGAGAGCGTTTCAGAATAAGCGAACTATCAGACCTCTGCTTCTCAAGTAACCTTTAACTAAGTAGTGTCTCTTCAGAGTGAACAAACATTTCTCATTTAGTATAACTAAGGGCTCATTCCTACATCCAGTTGAAATCAACAGTACCTTTCATGTAGATTTTATTAGCTTGTCAACCAATTGCCTGCTGATATCTCTGAAAATCCTCCCACTTAGTAAGAAGGTTTGTCTGAGAACCATCTTTGAAATAGGAATGATAGAGGGGAAAAAATGCATATGTAGATGGAAAGTAGAGATGAGAACCAGCTGTACAGAAAAACAAACAAGTTTTAAATTCAGTGTAAGGCACTCTACTACATTTGTCTTTGCTTCTGCTGTACTTCTCATTCTTTCCCTTAAAGTACTAGAGATAATATTTAAAAAAAAGGGTGTAGACAAATCCATTAGTAAATTGAGCATTGTTACACTTGTATGATACTCTGTATAATCACTGGCTCATCTAGGCTTATCCAGGCTGGCAAAGGGAAGGGTTTGGGAACACCTAACTGTAGCCAGCCAATACCCATGAGGAGTCTATCAAGAAGACAGTGTCATGCTCTTCATAATTATGCATGGTGGGAAGACAAAAGGTCATGGGCCTAAGTTGAAATGAGAGGTTCAGACTAGATAGAAGGAGAAACTTCTTTGCCACAATGACAGTCCAGCACTGGATCAAGCTGCCCCAGAGATTATGCTGGCTTTGTCATTTAACGGTTTCAAGATCCAACTGAATAAAGCCCCTTGGTCAGGTCTATTTGATACTTACTAGAGATGTCTTGAGATCCTTTTCAGCCAGAATTATCCTATGATCCAGTATTCAAGGTGTGATCTCTAAAATACAGATTAGAGAGGGATAACACTCCTTAAACTACTGGCTGCGCTCCTGTTCATACAGTCCAGGATGGTGTTGTCTTGTTTTGCTGCCAGGGCTCACTGCAGGCTCAGGCTCAGCTTGCTGTCTGCCAGAATCTCCAGGGCTTTTTCAACAGATTTGCTCCCCAGCAAGGCAGTGCCCAGTCTGGCCCCATCACTGCAGGGCTTTTTCTTCCTGGGTGCAGGGCTTTGCATTCATTCTTGTCAGATTTCATAAGGTTCCTGTCAGCCCATTGCTTCAGCATGTCTAGATCACTCTGGAGGGCAAGCCTTCCCTTAAGCATGTCAATTAGTCCTCCCAATTTGTGTGTCTGCAGACTTGAAGAACGTGTATTCCTTTGTGTCCTCCAGGTCACTGATAAAAATGGAAGGATAGATCCTTTACCCTTAAAGATGCGAGGATAGATCCCTGGGTAATGCCACTTGCAATTGACATCTAGATAGAATACAGCCTATCAACAACTACCCTCTGAGACCAACCATCCAACCAGTTACCCCTCTAGCTTTCACCCATCCAGTCTGTAATGTCCCAACTTAGACAGAAGAACGTTGTGGGAGAAAGCATAGAAAGCCTTGCAAAAGCCAAGTATCATCCACTGCTCTCCTCTCATCCACATGTTCAGTCAGTTCACAGAAGACAGATTGATCAGGCTAGATTTACCCTTACTAAATTAATGATGATTGTTTCCATGCACCCTGTTCTTCATGTGCCTCAGAATGTGTTCCAAGAGGACTCACCCAAGATTCTCCTGGGGAAGAAGTGGGACTGACTGATCTGTAGCAGTGAGGAAATCAAGCAAATGTACCTGCCATGTTGGTGTTAATCCAACAGATATTAATTTACATGCTTTCAGTACTATATCTTGATTGCAGTAATGAAAGAATAGCTACAGATTTGGTTAGAGTATCTGGTATACTGCATAACAAGCTCACAAACAATGGTTCAGCTGATGAATGTAATTTCTTCTGGTTTGCCAACAGTCCTTGATTTTCTCAAGTGCAAATATTTGCTCTGTTGCATATTTTGCTTTAGCTACCATAGATTTTTTTTTAATATATATACTGAATATCAGTACAGATATTCACAGAATGTGAAAGCAGATGTGCAAATGCCTCTAGGTATTTCATAAGATTTGTTTCCCTCCTGAACTGTGCAAATACCTATGCTCCTCTACGTATCAAGTTTACATACTATTCTATGTTATATCCTTACCACTACAATCATTAACATAAAGTGATGTAAGCATGATCTAGGAAAGATCTTATTTCTAACAAAAAAGCCTTGCTTTCTCCTTGGATTGCTCTAAGTGATTGCCTGTGAATCTGGTATTCCTGGGAGGGAGCATTATAGTCCTACTGTATATTGACATTTCCTGATGAAAATACACAAAGTATAAAATTACTGTGTGAGAAAGTTTTTTCACTATATTCCATTTCCTTCACAAAAACCTTCATAAAGCATAAGAATGGCCTAAGTTAGATTAATTAAGTTTTGACAA
The DNA here is from genome assembly GCA_028858755.1 of Ara ararauna. Taxonomy (NCBI): domain Eukaryota; kingdom Metazoa; phylum Chordata; class Aves; order Psittaciformes; family Psittacidae; genus Ara; species Ara ararauna. The sequence continues at coordinate 132,488,068 of CM054377.1, read as the reverse complement.
GATTTTTGTTTTCTTTAACAAATCTGGTGAACTATATTTGCTTCTGATAATTATATATTCTGAAACAGATGTTCTTTATATACAGCTTTCTGTTATCTCAGCTGAATTCACATGAAGTTAGATTGGTTTTCAACAGTTTGCACCCCTGACTTTGTACAGTCACATGGCCACTGAACTTGTAAGAATTTGTAAGACCAAACCCTGTTTCTCCCAAAAGTACTGACATACAATAACTGCAGATGACTGATACACCCACAACTTCTCAGTAACATATAAAAAATACTGGAGATGGATAACTGTTTCTGCTGCTAAGGTTCTTGAATTTGGTGCTTTTTCTTTTATGAATTATATCAAAACTTAGGGCCCTGAGTTCATAATAAAGGCTTATTAAATGAGCAGTGCTTAGCAACAGTTTATTTAAATATCCAAACACAGATCTAAGGATACAGTATAATAAATTTAATATTTAAAATTCTGGCTGTGGATTCTAGACATCTGTTATTTTCTGTGCTGTGAGGGAGTGAGCTGTTAAGAGACAAACTTTCTGAATATTTTAATCTGCTTGTGGGAGGAGCTTGATTAAAGGAGGAGAGGACAGGAGCATATACAGTTTGAGCAGTATCCTGCTTCTGGTACAGGACGCCGCTTTGCACTGAAACCAGAACAAAGCTGCTTACATGAATGCTCTACTCCCAAACACTGCCTTGGAGCTCTACACTGGGAAAACTCTCAGCCATCAGCCATAACTCATCTATCCCTCATCCTTGACCTCTTTTCAAAACTTACACATGCTACAACCATGTTTCTAAAACTAGACATGGGAATAGCAATCTCACTAAGTATTTTCCAGTGCAAAGAAAACATCTTGGTATCCCTTTAGTTTGACATCTTTTACATTGATCTTTCACAGCTCAGCTGTACTAAGATAACTTTGGCTTGCATAAGGGTTGCTGCTTTTCTAAGTCAAATTAAATGTTTCATGAAGGGGTTAATTTTCCACACTTGTGTTACAAGACCTCTAAATTTACCTTTGAAGTTTTAAAGCTACAAATGTCAATGGAGTTGTAGTTCCACTGTCCACCTGAGCCTGCTGGACCTTTTCAATTTCAATAGGAAATGAAGCTGGACACTGTTCCAACACGCAGCAGAGGAGAACACTAAGGGCCCAACTTAAGTGAGTATATAGAAGTTATATGCAACATAAAAAGTAACTGTAATTGTGAACATTATTTTACCTACCAATTTTCACTTTAATATGACTATGTAATTGAGAGTGCTTCAAACCAATTTTAAAGGCAACATGATAATTCAAAACCAGGCCTCTCTCCCCAAACCACTAGATCAAACATTTTATGCTAGGCCTATAAAATTTTTGTTTTGTACTAGAATGATTTATCACAATTAAGTAACTACACACTGAACTTCAGTTTTGATCCATATTTAGTAACTTGAAGCTCAAATATACTCGGACTGAATTCTGTCCCTGGGAGAAAAAGAATCTCTTTAAATGAGTGTTTTAAAGGGAATGCAATATATTAAACATGGGAGGCTAAAGCCAAATCTCATCACATGCTACTATGAAGCTGCTGTTTGGAAAGATATTTATAAAGTTGACTAGTGGATCTGAATTTAAAGGCTACTACACCTCCTAGAACACATTTTTTCAAAGTTACAGAAAATGTATTTCTTTCGGTTTTATGTGCATACTAAGAGAAATGAATGGACTTTTTAATAGACTGTGAACTTGTTAAGGATCATCAAAACTATATCACAATGAAAATTTACTTGTGAATACCTTTGCATCAGTGTACGGTATCAATACATACTTATTGCATTATATAACATAAAATGTTATAACATTTTATTTTTATGCTTGAAACTCACCTAAATAGTCAAGCTCTGTTGTTAAACAAAAAGCTGTCATGTTAATGAGTTCTGGAAATGCGCTAATTCAAAACAGTTACATGTATTTTAATGTTGTGTAAAAGCTAATTTACAGACACCACGTACCCTATAGTCTGAGGAAATCACTTACAGTACACTACGTAAATTAAGGAATTCTCCCTTAAGAAACCAAAAATCTTTCTAAGCAAAATCTGGTGAGGTTTTACACGGTTATTAAAGAGGATTCAAAAAATTTCTAGCACTTGTGTGTTATGTAAAAATTAAACCCATTAAATGCAGGTTTCAGAAAAGAAAGAATTATGCAGTTCCAAAATAAACAAAAAAGTCTTGGTATGGATTTTTTTATTTTCATACTCCGGTGGTTTTATTATTATAGAAAACTATTAGCAGTATGCTAAATTTCATCTGCATTGCCTGAAACATCACTCAAAGACTGAAGTCTTTTTAGTGTCATATACCAACCAAAGTGAATTTAGATAAGGATTGATGGTCATTGTAACTAACCAGACCATCAAGTTCCCAGCTGAAGCTCTGAGGCTCATCTGGGAATGCCACCCAAACTTTGGTGAAGACGAAGCTTGGCAGTGTTTGCACTGCTTACAAATCTGCCAGTGTTCCAGAGGAATTTCTTTTGGTCAGCATAAATTTCCCTTAAACACATCGGGAGCCTGTCAGTGAAAGTTTGATCACCTCCCTTGTTTTGTCTATCGCTAAGAGGAAGGTACTGGTGTAAAGACATTAATTTTCATACCATTGCTCCTCTGTGCCCTCTTTTTTCTTTTCCGAGCAAATCTGCAAATTCTTACGAGCCCTAGCTCTCGGTGGCTGCTGCCTACAGAGACATTCCCCAACACGTGCTGGAGGAGACCGGGGGGGGGGGGAAGACAGGGCAGCGTTTCCAGTACTGAGCGTTCGCGAAGGTCCCTCAGCAGGGGCTGCCAAGCGGAGGCTGCCGAGCTGGGCACGGCGGGCGGCTGCTGGAGCGGCTCCTGTCCTCGGTGACGGCCCTGCCGGGGCATAGCCGCGAGGAAGAAGCATCTCTCGAGCCGCGGTCCCAGCGGCGCACTGCCCGCGCACCTGCGTGAGAGCAGCGGCCACCGCCTGCCCCCGCTGCGCCGCGGCAGCGCGCTCAGCCCGGGCGGCAGGTAAGCAAGGGCGGGCGCCGCGCAGGTGCGCAGAGCGGGCCGCGCACGGCCCTTTCGTGCCCCCGCGGCTGCGCGGGCGCCGTCGCTGTCACAGCCGCGCTGCCTCGTAGCTGGCGGGAGGGTGACCGACAACCCGGCGCAGTCACCGCCGGCGGGGAGACCGGGTAAACTTTGGGTAAGTGCTGCACGGGTGCGGGGGCAGCGTCTCTCAGCGCCGTGGGGCGGGTGGAGAAGAGGAAGCCGCGCGGAGCGGTGCGCGGGTCTTGCCGCACTGCCACCCGAGCGCGGAGCGGGCAGGGGGCGGCGGAGTCGGCGGGCAGCACCCGGGGAACGTGGTGCCGGACAACAGGTTCCGCAGCTGCCCGAGGTGCGGAGCGTGTGTGATGTGTGTCTGAGTATGTGTGTTTCGGTTGTCCCCTCCCCCCTGCCGCCCGGCCAGAAAGGGGGTGGGAGATGTGCTGGCGCACGGCCGCTTAAAACCGCGCTGCCCGCTGGCGGCTGCCTGCTGTCGGGCGGAGGGTGGCTGCCGGGATCCGCGTTGTGCCGGGGAGGGCGGCGGGGAACAGGTCGGCCGGAGTCCCGTGGGGCCGGGCGCGCTGGGCCTGTGGCTGCTGGCGGCGGGGCGGGGGGGGGTTGGCGGCGGTGGCGCCGTCGCTGGCGGTGGCCCGGCTGGATGGCCGGTCCCCGTGGCTGCCCACGGTGCCGGTCTCCATCGCATCCCGGGCCGTGCGGCTTCTCCTCCTGCATCGCACTGCAGTAAGTCGACGAGTCGCTGGGCGGCTGAACTGGTTGCAAACGCGGATCTGGTGGGGGCTGTGTGTTTACGGGTGTGCGTATGGACGTGGCGGAGGGGCTAAACGGAAAGTTGTAGTTAGACGGGCTGTATCGAATTTGTCAGGAATCGCAGCTTTGGTTTCTGGTGAATGGCAGTCTGCCTTGCTGAGGTACCTCACTTTCCTCGACCCTAGGCAGTGCCCTTGTGCTGCCCGGGCTCTCGCTGGAGCACGTTGCGTGGGTGCGGGCAGCAAGAGATGCAACTGCAAACTCGTGCTTTAAAAGCTGGTGTGCTGAAACTTTGAGGGTTGATGTGACAGACTGTCTTAGGGTCTTTCCAAGGAAGAATTAAAAATCCTTTACTAATTGACAAAACTTTTGGATGTCTCAAGTCAATTTAGATGCAGATTATTCTTGTTTCATGGGGTCCAGTGTCATTCCAATTCATTTTGTTGGAAAGAATTTTATTTGTCTGGAGTGCATGTAATTAAATTTTTCATTGTGAGTAGCCTGTTTTTGAAATGGATGAAAGGTTTTCCCAGAGGATTACTATATCATAAGTATTCTTTTCCTTAGCTAAACAAGCAGATTATAGTGTCTTCAGTTAATTCTTCTTTCTGTTTGGCTGCTTTATTACAAATTGTATAAATTTTCAAAAGCAATTTTGTCTGGTTGATGTAAGTTTAGAAAGTAAATGGAATGAGCTTACAAAATCCGTATTGGAAAATAAAAAAGGAAATGCAGCAGGATGGCGAATACCAGTAATTCTTGCAGCAGAAATAGTCTTTTGAGTTTGTTTTTTTTTTAAAGACACTAACCATTTCTTCTACTCCTGTTTAGGTCAAATGACCTAATGTAGCAAGGTAATAGGTTTTTGTTCTCTTCACTTAAATGGAATAATGTGTCCACAGGTATTAAAATGTCACTATACATTTAAAAAAAAAATCCACCCCAAGAACCTAATATACATTCCCCAATGACTGGACTTGTGCTGTGCTTTATGGATGAAATGACAGGAAGTAAGTTTGTTGTTTCTTCTCAAAATGACAATCCAGTATTGCGCTGAGCCTGAAATGCCTGTCTGGTACAGAATGAAAACAAGCATTAGGAAACATGGGGAATCAACAGCACAGTGTGTTCCTCCTGGGGCTTGTGTAGTCCTTCATTCATCTGTGGAGGTGGAAGGGCTTTGGTGGTTATCAAGGCAGGGAAGGCCTGAAACAATCATTCAGCAGTCCAGAAAACACTTGTGGAAATATTTTATGCTATGGATTTGAAATATTAGGGGTCCAATTCTGTTAATCTAACTTAGGTGCGTGCAAACAACTGAAGCTGCTTGTAGCAGGTTTAGGAAAAAAATATACTTTCTTATGTGTGTTTAAGAGGAAGAAATATGTATGAACTGTTACTTACAAATTGAAGTCAGCTTTTGTGAACACCTATAGGTGTATCAAACATTCAAAGTACAGCATTCAGCAGCAACGCATAAATGAACAGAGAATCTATTTTTGAAGAGTTTATGTAGTTTGAATTTGGAAAGAATATCTATTTTGAAGAGCATTAGACATCAGTTTTTTATTTGTAAGGAAATTCTGCGCCATTTCTGGTCTGGAAGGAAGTATCATTCAGGTGATACCTTATGGGGCAGGTCTGGGTACCTTTTGCCAATTGAATGAGATCACTGGAACAGTAACGAAGAGAACGAGAAGAGGGTTGTAGGAAACCTGCTAGAGCAGCATTTTGAGAAAGCAGAGTTTAAAAAAACACATTTGTGAGTAAAGGTAGTAACAGGTTGACATTGGAAAACCAGTCAGCTGGACTGGAATGTTTTTGCTTTGTGTTTGTATGACAGTAGCACTGAGTTCTTGTGAATGGCACCTGTAGAATAAAAGTTAATGGGTTGAAGTTATGTTTTATAATTAATGTAATGAGTATTATCAGCATATATCATAGAGTGATAGAATATCTCAAGTTGGAAGGGACCCATAAGGATCAAGTCCATCTTCCTGCTCCTTGCAGGCCCACCTAAAACTGGACCCTATGATTAAGAGCGACATCCAGACTCTCTTTGAATGCTTGAATATAGATGATGTATGACGTTTCATTCTCTTTGAATGGTTATGATCTTTATTAGGTCATTGATAAGTTAAACCTGCTGTACACAATTTTAACAAGTTTTTAAAGCCTTGGTTATTTCTAATGTTTCCTTGGTTAAAGTTAACTTTGCAACAAAGAACACTTTACATGATGATGTCTGTATTTACAGTGTATCTTCTCATCTTTTGGCATGGTGAGAGCTGTGGATCATTGTGAAAAGCACATGATGAATGTTCCCATCTGTATCTAGAATTATGGAAGAGTAACAATCAGAAGGGAGAGTGAAACAGAAAGAGAGGTCTTGTTTTGTGGCTTGGTGAGCCGGAGCAAAAGAATTTCAGCCAGACTTTTACATGTGTAAATAAGAAGGTATTTGGGAAAGACATCTATGTCTATTGTAAAGTCATGATGTGAAATCTTGGAGACATCAATGGAGCGCAATGCTGTTAAAGAACAGGATGCTGGCCTCCTTAAAGCATTAGTTTTGGATTCCAGCTCTCTACTTCTTGTTGCTATCAGGTAAAGTTTGCAGCCTGCTTCAGGAGTTGGCGGTTGAGCTTTGCACTACTGTCTCAAGCAAAAAATAAGGTAATAAAATGTACCAGGCCTTGCTCCTGGGTATTATTCCCATTTTTTTTTTTTTTATACATGAGAATAAATTCTAATAAGTCTTTTTCTGTAGGAATAGTTTCATAGATAGTTTAACCAATTGAAGATGATATAAAAGGTTAAAAAAATTTCTTCCTATGACAAGAATTCCATATAAAAGATTTGTTAACCTTCAGTTGTGAGTTTCTTTGGTCAGAAAGCTCTTGTCCGTTGTTTCCTGTGGCACTTACAAAATAATTAGTAGCAGTAATAGTAGACTTAGGGCAATTACTTGTCTGTAATTGTAGTTTTTCAGAGCAGTATTTTATTAATAATTTTCTCTTTGAGGACTAGCTTTATAACTGAACCAGTAAATTTACAGTGCTGGAGAAAAACTTAAGTGACATGCTGGGTCTCACTGAAAAAAATGAGATGTTTGTTGTTATTTTTAATACCTTGTCTACAAGAATGGAAAAAGTTATAAATTTGGGCTTTGAAACTGATATCATCAGTTTATCAACCTGACCTAGTTTTCATTACACTAATGATGCTCTTACTTAGGACATATGGATAGAAATGTTTTGATGCAAGTAAGTTATTTAGGCCAATTTAGGAAGTCAAGAAGTAAATATTTATTTGGAATCAAGATGAGTAACTGTCCCTAAACACCCAGTAAAACAGCTTAAGCAATGTAAAACACATTTTGCTTTTCTAATTGTTTCTGAACAAAATAGAAGATTTCTCTGAATAATGTTTGCAGCAGTTTAGTCCTGAGGGGATATAGTCTTGTTTAGTTAGTTTGCCACAAGTTAAAAAGTTTAAAAAAAGTGTTTGAAGGATGTTTAATTATTTCTTGTCCAGCCCCTTAATACCAGTTTGGAATGTAAATGCACAACTCTGACACTATTGTGCTGCCCTGAACTATAAAAAAAAAAAAAAAAATAAAAGCAAACTTGCAAACACATTTGTCAGTTCAGTGTTCCTGATTGGATTTCCAATTGTGGGGACAGATTAACCTTTTAATTTTAGATGATGTTTGTTATTTACTATGACAAACCGTGTTTTAAGGGACCTCTAGATAATACTTTCCTGTGTGTTAAGGATTTTAATTTTCAGGAATGGACCTTTTATATGTGCTGGCGGAAATCTTTAGTTAAAGCAAATGCTGTGAATTAATAATTTTTTTTTTCCAAGTTTGATTTCTAGCCATGAAATGAAATGATTACTTCATTTAAAACGGCTCTGATTTTTTTTCATTCGACATTCAGTGGGATGTCTAGTGCTCTGTAGTAATGAGTAGCACACTCTCTAGTCATTGCAGTAGGAACAACCCCAACAGATATATAAGGCAGTTTCACAGAATTTTATGTTGTTCTTCATGTGTCAAACTCTGTGAGCCTTTTGCTGTGAAATGATACTTTGCTCCTCTCTCGGGTTGCCTTGTGGGACAGTATGGAGTATTCCAGTGTAGTAGTTGTTTAGTCAGGAAACATAGAGAACTCCCACGGATAATGGCAGCTTAATCCTCTTTTCCTTTGTTTCCTAAAGCGTATTGTGTAAAGGAAAGCCAGCTAGTCAAATTTGTTCTGTTTGATCTAAATTTGTCTCTAGGTGCAGATTTCTGAAATTTACACTGTTTCAAGTTTGGAAATTATCTGAAGTCAATCCTGAACACTGTTGAAGTATATGTGGCTTTTTTTTTTTTTTTTGCAGTTCCATATTTGTATGTTTGTGGTCCTAGAATGTTGACAAACTAAATTTAAGAAAAGAGAGACATGGCAAATACTAAGGCAGCTGTATCAGCCTGGGAAAGAATTGCAGATGATGTGAAATCAGCAGGCTTTCCTTTCTTGTTTTCTGAAATGAAAAGAAGTGGTGTCTTGTAAATCCAGTCGATAGAGACTGTGGCTTAGGCGTAAGGGTTATGAACCACTGCATCAGCAAGACTGAAGAGTCTGTTGCTTTTGAACTCTGGCCTCTTGCATCTTTAGTTGTGGATTTTCTCATGTTTCCTGCAGGAATTGTTGCATTTGTCATCTGAATGTGGAGTAATGTTAGTCCAGAAAGATGTTTTTCAGAAGGGAGGAAGGAAAAAAAAAAATATATATATATAGCAGAATTAATAGCAAAAAAAATTGATATTGAAGTAGATGAAAACTGAGACATATGTGATTAAAGACAAATAAATTAAGCATGCAAAAGTAAATGCAATGGTTACTATTACTGTTTTTTTATCTATTTCTTCTCCAAGTTTAATCCTCAAATAAAATATTTTTCTAAAATTTAAAAGAAGCTAAGCTAGTGAATTCCATAAGAACTTTTGGGGTTTAGAAATGTAAAACTTGGATTTATGTGTTGTATGTAGCCAGGACACTGCTTACTTTTACTCTAGAGTTTTTAACTGAAGATTTTGTACTATGGCTATTTCTTCATATTTTGATAATTTAGTCATCATTTGGAGTTAAAAGTTTTTCTAATGTTAAAAATATACATAAGTTGGACGAATCTGTCTTAATATTCAGTATCTGAATGCCATCTGGTTACCTTCTGTCTCTCTATTATTGCTAATGGAAAGACAAAAGCACCTGCTGAGGGAAATTTGAATTTTAAAATGAGCATATATAGGTCAGTTGAAATACATGCTGGATGTATCCAGGTCTCTCAATTCATTATAAAGGGTGACTGGCTGCAATGATTCTTTAACAATTTAAGGTCTAATTTTAAGATATCTGGCTTTGAGCAAGATAAACTGTACCCTTAGGTATTTTCTCAACTTAGAAGTAAAAGTGTAAGGAGAATTGAATTCCTAAGAATGTATCAAATCCTCTCCATTCATTACTGAAAATAAATACAAAATAGCCTTAAAAAAGTAGTTTCTTAGAATGGGTCACATACCAGCAGTTAAATATCAAAGGACCTATTTTTAAATATATCTAAATAAACAAGTGCTTTAGAGCGTTTGCATTTTCATGTCCTAAAAAAAATAGCTGTGATATGTTTTTATCAAAAAGCCTCTGTCTTAGTTCCAGTAACACTTTTTAATGGAAAATAAAATTATATGGTTTTTATAAAAATTCTAGATTTACTTTGAAACTGTGAAGCTTTGCTCAGTCATTCAGTTTTATTTTGTTCTACATGTCACACACAGAGAAAAACTACTACATCTGTGGCCAGGTTTATCTTCCTATGTTGTTGTAAATTTGAAATTGTACAGTGCTACAATCAATCACTTCTGCTGAGTACGGGCAGTGGGTCATTTTGCCTTTTTTTTACTTTAAAAGTACTCATGAAAGGGCTGTGTTTGAACAGAAAACTTCTGTGTCAAAGAATTCAGACCTTTTAAGCAATGCAATCTTCTATATAGCAGAGAGATAGAACTTTGTACTGTCCTGTCTTGGGCTTAGTGCTGTTGACGCAACTGTTTCTTCATGAACATAGAATGGCTGGACAAATCCTGGGGAAACCTCCCAGCTTTGAAGATAAGGTGTAGTTAATCACAGTGGATTACTCTGGTAAGAATATTAATTTACTTCCTCTTAAATGTTAAAATGCCAAGTGATTACTTTGTGTTCAGTGCATACCATATTCAATTATGATTTTTTTTTCCTTTGTGATTTCAAAATAATGACTCATAGAAAAGCTTTATATTCTGTCAAAGCCTCTTGCTTATAAATAATTTAGGCATCCAGAAACTATAAAACCATCTTGGGATGTTACTTGTATAAATGATCCAAATATATTTCTACGCTGTATTAGACAGTGTGGGAATATGGTGATTTTTACATGCCTTTTGGTGTTGAGAAAAATAATCTTGATTGGTGCTCCAGGACTTATCTCTAATTGCATCTCTAATGAACAAGAGGAAATCCAGGTCTCCAATAAGGATTTCTGTGTGTTCTTATTCAGGTCTTATGAGCCAGAGGTCAGGGTCGATCATCTGTCAATGCCAGAACAAATTGCAGAATCTTACCAATACACTTTTACGAATAAGAGTAAGGTAGTCATATTCCAGTGTAGTTTAATGAGCAGATAGGTGTATAGGAAACTAATAAGAACATATGAGTCATATAAAATATCTTAGATTTTTGAAGAACACTCCTTCAGGGTTTGGGCCATACTCCCTCTGACCTTATTTCAGTTCAGGATGCATTCCTGCTCAACTCTGGTCACTCTGAAGCTTTTTCATTTCAGATCTTACATTAGTGACCCTCAAAATGCTTTCTTCCTTTAGCGAAAGGAAGAGATGACCTATTAGCCTTTTCAGTATCCTAACATGAGGATGTACTAATACAGTGAATTCTGCATGAGAAGTCCAAGACCCTAACTAAAAGGATAATCACTGCTATGGGGGTAGAGTAATGCTTTCATCATCTAGAAACCTTGACACCCTCTATAATTCATCCTTAATTCATCTACTGCTTTAAGATAAAGTTAAATAGAAGCATTTTTTTAAAAATCCCAAGTAAACTATTGTGATGCATGGATTTATGATGACAGCAATTACAGAACTGAAAGACATTCTTGCTTTGTTTACTTGTACTAAAATCAGACCATGATCTTCTGTGTATTCTGACAAGGTGAAACTCTTTCAATTTGCTGTGAGGTCGAGATCTGGTTCATTTTGCATTATTTATGTTCTTGGCCAGCTTTTACTGGAGAACGTCATAAGCAGGAAACGTCTGCCAATTCTTGTACATATTTCTTGGCATGTTCTGTAGTTTTCATTCAGATTCAAATGCTTCATCCCTTCCCCTTAGAGATCTTTAATTTATTCAGGAAAAGTTTCAGCACTCCTCCCCTTGTCTTGTTTACTGCTCTCATTTTTTGGAAATGCAAATCTGGATTTGGCAGAGCAGGTGCCATCTCTTTTGAGCTATAAGCAAATTGTTAACCCATGAAGGAGTAAAATGTTGGTCCTATCAGGGAAGTTGGTACCATGTATCCTAGTATGGAGATCTTCTGTAATTGCTGAACCTTGTGTGTTCATATCAACATGTATGTTGATAACTGCGCTTGATACTAGCATGTTCATATAAATCACATGTATCACTCATTATTGCATGTTGATTGATTTTCATCCTGTTTAGGCTGTGTGAGTCCCAATTTTGTGTCCAGAGTTGATCAGGTGTGTGCCCAGGGATGCACTAGCAGTTAGAGGTGCGTAGTAGTATAAATAGAACCTGAGTGTCCACTTTTAGAACCTAAATGTCTCCGACACTTCAAACCAGTATCTACTACATCCATTTAAATGTTTTAGGGATAGACAAGAAATTGTAAGGCTGTTTAAAGAGAAAATCTTTTTGCAAAGCATGAAGTTTGGAGAGGTTTTGAACTGTTCAGAAATCAAGCACCTGAAGGCATAACAGCTGTGGTGATGATTTTCAACCTGTGGGTGTTGTAGAAGGGAAGATAATTGTTAGTCTTACCTCATCTTCAACAATGTTGTCATTGTTTCTGCAGATTTAACATAAATTTCACTATTTCTTTTTTTGGATAACCTAATGGCATTTAAGAAGGAAGGGAAAGAAAAACAGTTAGTGACAGCATATGCTTTCTGTCTTAATACTTTAAATGCACCATAGTACCCTTAAATGCCTTAAAATGGATGTAAGCAGAATGATGTGAAGACCTTAAATATTGACATTCAGTTTTTCATGGGGAAGAATCGTATATATAGTAGATTAATTATTCTGAAGAGTCTATAATGCAGATTTCATTCCTCAATATAGTTAAAGTAGTATTCCATAGATGACTAGAAGTGCAATTAGAACTTAAAGGGGTGCTTTCCATTGGTTATTATCCAGTTATTTCTGAACGCTATACATATTGCCAATAAAACCTGTTTGCATGCCTCAATGTTCATGGGAAGTATGTGCTGTATATTTGGCAAGTGAATATACATGCTACAGGCTGTGGTAAATATTGTAACATTTACGTTTTTCAGAGAAAAATAATTATTATTCACCAGTTTGTCTGGACTTCTTGTTGTTGTGGAGTCGTTTTCTGCACGTTGTCCTTAAACTTCACTGTGACTTGCTCATATCTGTACCAAGACAAGGCACTACGAATGGGGGCAGGTGAATGGAATCGTTCTTCGTCCCTCTTAGAAGCATAAAGATGGCTTTACTGGATCAGACTAGAAGTCTGGGCTAGTATGCTGTCTCCTAACGGTGATTATTAAGGAAAGAACGTAAGAATAGGCTGAGCATCCCCAGAGCAGTCCTCCAGACTCTGACACACTGTATCACTACAGATCTCTGCCATAGCCCATTGCTTCTTTTTGAAGCTGGAAGAATTCTGGTCTACTTTTTTGTTCCTTGTGAGCAGATTCCTACATCTTTTTTGTCCTTTTCTTTTTCCAGTTCTACTCTGATCAGTTTGAAAATCCAAAAACTCTATGTTATTCAAAATGCAAGTGTACCAGGGATCAGTACAATGGAGAAAATCGCTTTATTCTTTATTCCTTTCTGTCTGAATACGTTTTTTTTTTTTTTTTGATGCTGCTGAGCACAGATCTGATGTTTTCTGATTATAATTCCAAAATTCCATTTCTGAGTGATAAGTCATCACTGATGAGCTCACTGCTCATCACTTTAAGTGTACTGCTAGGATTATTTTTTTTTTTTTGTATGCACATTACTTTATATTCATCAGTGCTGAAGCATATGACACTATTCCAGTGGGAAGTGTAGGGTAGCATTAGCAAGCAAGAGAAAGGAAGAGTCAGGCTATTAGGGGAGTTAGAACCTGTATTATATCTAAATTCAATTTCAACTCTCTCAGTTTTTTCCTGTATCCTTAAAAGCATTATGGCATCTGCCTTAAATGTTTCATTGATGTAATAAAAAGTAGAATGACTTGGTCATCTGCTGGAAATGGGTTGCTTTTCTTTGTGAATAAAATACATAGTGAACTTGCAACTATTTGAAAGAAACTTTAATGGTCGGATGAATCACACGTCTTGTGTGACTTAAAGAATTATTTGAAATAAAAGTAAGTTTTAAAAATTCTTTTGAAATGTTTAGATTGTTGCCTTTGTGTTTTGGTTTGGTTTGGGTTTTTTGTTTGTTTGCTTGCTACTCTTCTAACCATAACTTAATACAAAATGTTCTGCTGCATAATGCATAAATACTTTGACTTTTTCAGTTTAGAATGTGGATGTGAACATATAAGTATGCATATGTTCTGTATAAATTTATATTGACTACATGCTGAATATGCCAACATATTAATTATATGTTGTGAACATAATTAAATGTATAGCTGTCAGAAAATGTCCATTACGGTTTAGTTATTTACAGGAATTCGAGTTTTGAGGTGGTAGTTATAGAAAACATTTCCCAACCAAATGGCTAACCCTAGTTAGGGTTACATTAGTTCTGGATGAAGTGCAAAACCTGACAGAAATGTTTTTATCTTGCTCATATGTCCAACAGAAGCAGAGTTTATAATGTGCTTTTGTTTGTAATGCGTTTGTTTGGCGCTATGTGCGTGTATGTATTATTACTGAATAATTGACTGTATATTACAAACATCTTTGAAGATGTTTAAGCAAAGCAGTTACTGTCACAGTTTTTTAAGGTCTGCTATTTTAAATTTAAATATTGGAGGAGGTGGGAAAAATATTACGTCTTCATTTGTAAATGTGACTTTTCTCACTGGGAGTCTGTTTACAAGAGCAGAGCTTCTGTGAAGCCGGTGATCACACCTAATTAAAAAAAAAAATACATTTCCCATAAATTATTCTGTATGAACTACTTGTCATTATAAACAATGCTTGTAAATAATAGTGCTTATAAATAATAAAGAATGTAGCCTTACATTACATCATTTCTTTAACCCTTTTAGTATGAATTACAGTTCTGTGACATTATATGAATCTAACAGAAATAGTGTCTGCTATTTTATAGGTAGCCTGAACTAATGAGCTAGACTAATGCTACCCTCCTAGGTGTGCAGTGAAAGAATTTACATTGCAAAGAAATCCAGGCAATTTTAGCTCAGTAAGATACGTACTTAATAATAACTACTGGGCTAGTAAAACTAATGAATACTGAACGCCATCAAATGACTGTGTTATTCTGTGGATTTGAACTTGCAAAGGTGAATGTGATCAAGCAAGGTATTAGTAGATGAGGAGGGTGGGTGCTGTTGGACTACAATTACTATGCATTTTTAAAGTTCACTTATTCTGAAATTATTGAGGTAGATTGAACAATGTTTCCTATACGTGGGGAAAAAAAAATGTTTAGTATAAAATCAGTGCATCATAATGCTGACTACTGAGATGTGACCTCTGGTATTGTGGATATCCTGGCAAAATTTTTCAAGTTTATTTTTTGTGTATTTTACCTAAGCTATATTTGTATTATGGCCCTCATACCAGATGCATAGAAAACATAAACATGCAGCTTTTAAGCTACCAATACTCAGAGGTAGTTAACATTAGGATTTAGACTGTGAGGACTTCATGCTTCTGGAACTGTAAATGGCCTCCTGTGTGTGGAGCTGACATACATGGGAATTTCAGTTGTACGCAGATTGTGGTACATAGTCCCTGAGAAAGGCTTTTTTTTTTTTTTTTTTTTTTTTTTTTTAAGCAGTTTTCAGTCAGTAACATGGGAATTGGTATCTGAAATAGCCTGCTGCATATTTTGGAGAACTGAAACCGAAGATGAGTGGATCTAATACTTAATTAGTTTTGTAATCTTCAGATCTGTAGGTGATTTTCCTCATAATGAACTTACACATAGGAGAAGATACATATGCAGATATGAATAAAATATATATTCTTTTTAATACAAGAAAAATATACTTAAACTTTCTTTTTTCTGTTGTCTGGGTCTTGCTGTATTGGAGCAGTGCTTGCAACTCTGCTTTCTAGGACCACATAAAATGTATACGTTGATTCTTAGAGAACTAATATTTCGGTCATCAGTCTCCAGATATGGCCTTTTGTTCCAGAATGCTCTTGTCCCTGTACTTTGCTATATATTTTTAATCAGCTAGACATTATACAGTACTTTTTTCTGTTGCATTGGTGCCATGGTGGTAAGAATCTTAGAAATACGTTCTCTAAATCTCTGCTACTGCCTCCTTCCTTTCCATGTCCCTGTGCTGTACCTGCTTTCACTTCTCTGGTTGTTGATAATGCACTCCAGGGATTAGGAACTGCGAAGGTGGGACCTGCTTGAGCTAGCCTCAAAGGCTGATGGAGCACTCTCAGTGGTGACTGCAGTGGAAGCAACTGCAGCAGAGGGAAACTGGACTTCTAGTCAGCAAGTCAGCTATTTTGAGGGATTTTTTGTTGCTTGTTGTTTTGGGGGTGTTGGTTTGTTTGAGTTCCCTCCTTGCAAGACTGGGGAGAACTGGCATGTATAGGAAATGAAGGTAAAACAGAAAAGTATTCTAATATCTGTATTTTCCTTTCAAATAATTATTGCCCAGAGGAGATGCTGAGGGCATTCTATCCCCCTTATGAAATGGAATTCCGTAAAAAAATAAGGATGCCTTCATGTGTTTGACCTAACTGTGCATCTTTAATTTCTGCAAATGCCTATTTGGTTTGTACAGGTACAGTATAGAATCATAAAATGGTTTGGGCTGGAAAAGACCTTAAAGATCATCTAGTTCCAACCTGCCATGTAGGTTAAAATGATTTGCTATCATGTTGTTACCAGTGGGCTGGTGCTGACAGAATTGTCATATGCGCAGTCATGCTTGATTTGCATTGTATTTCAGAGTGTTTTGGGTGTATTTCCATTTCAAAATACTTACTTTTTTAATTGGAATGATAACAGCAGTTATGAAGATAGGATGAGAAAGTTGGGGCCGTTCAGCCTGGAGAAGAGAAGTCTGCGTGGAGACGTCATAGCAGCCTTCCAATATGTGAAGGTGGCCTATAGGGATGCTGGGGAGGGACTCTTCATGAGGGACTGTAGTGAGAGGACAAGGGGTAATGAGTTCAAACTTAAACAGGGGAAGTTTAGACTGGATATGAGGAAGAAATTCTTTACTGTAAGGGTGGTGAGGCACTGGAATGGGTTGCCCAGGGAAGTTGTGAATGCTCCATTGCTGGTGGTGTTCAAGACTGGGCTGGGCAGAGCCTTGGGTGGCATGGTTTAGTGGTAGGTGTCCCTGCCGCTGGCAGGGTGGTTGGAACTAGGTGATCTTAAGGTCCTTTCCAACCCTAACTATTCTATGATGCACGAAAAGTCCATCTGCGCTTTTATTTACGAACTGCTAGGGCTAAAATTTAGCATTGTGTAAAAGTTAGCACTGTGTAAAAGATGCTCAGAGTTGAGCGAGTCTTTGCTTTGTAAATGAAAGCATGGACTGTATTATTTTGTGGAAATTGCACTCTGTGAAGATTGCTTCTTCAGAGAGCCAAAGTGCTACTGTTAAAGATGGTTTGTGAGAGCAGACAGCAGATTTCCTGCCAGAACAAAGTGGCAGGAAAAGTTGGTAGAAACAACCGCACACAAATAAAATCTGTTGCTGGCTTTTTGTTTTTCCCCCCCTCCTTTTTTTTTTTTTTTTTTTTTTTTTTTTTTTTTGTGTGTGTGTGTGTGTCTGAGAAATGCTTAGAATTATTTTCCTGGTAAGTTAAAGCACAGTGGGAAATGGTTGTGTGGGTTTGAGACACTCTGGAAATGCTACTGTGATTTTTTGGAAAACCTGTCAACCTGAGTGGAAACCTCGCGGCCGTGTCTTGCACAGACAAAGCAGGAAAATTGCAGCTGCTACTGGGCTCTCTTGTAAGAGGGAGGCAAAAGCATGTGAGAATGGGAGGTGAAGGATTCAAGATGGGCACATTCCTTCTCAAGGGTGAGAGGAACCAGGACAGCTCTCAGTCTGTGAGCAAGGCGATGTGCTGTGGCTTTGGAATGGGTAGAGCAAGGAATTTCTTTGTGTGAGGGCATAAACTAAGCCCTTGGTGAATTCCAGAGCACAAGAGGAGCAAACAAAATGTTGTGGTGAGTGTTTGAGCAACTTCCAGTTAGAGAGACTTGAAATGGTTCTCAGAAGCAAGCAGCACAATGAAATCAAGGTTAAGTTGGTGACTGTGATGTCCAGGATGTGCGAAGGGGGAGAAGTTCTTTGGCAAGGGAAGGAAAAGGTGTGCCTTCATGCTGATGTTGGAATTGCTGTGATTTCATATGAAGTTGTTAGAAATTATTTATGATCTTTTGCATCTCACTTCTACTACTGGTATCCCAGTTTGGACCTATTTTGAGAGGGGCATCATCTGCATGACTGTTGTGGTTTAAGCCCAGTCGGCAACTCAGCCACGCAGCTGCTTGCTCGCTCTCTTCCCCTTCCTCACCCCCCCTCCCGGAGGGATGGGGAGGAGAATCGAAAGAATGTAACTCCCACAGGTTGAGATAAGAACAGTCCAGTAACTCAGGTATAATACAAACCACTACTGCTACCACCAATAATAATAATGATAAGGGAAATAACAAGGGAAGTGAATACAGCCGCTCACCACCCTCTGACCGATACCCAGCCTGATCCGAGCAGTGATCTAACCCTTCCGGATAACTGCCCCCAGTTTATATAGTGGGCATGACGTGCTGTGATATTGAATACCTCTTTGGTCAGTTTGGGTCAGGTGTCCTGTCTCTGCTTCCTGCTGGCTTCATCTCCTCCCTGTCAGAGCATGAGACTCAGAAAGTCGTTGATCAGACTAAACATTACTGAGCAGCAACTAAAAGCATTGGTGTTATCAGCGCTGTTCCCAGGCTGAAAGTCAAAACCACAGCACTGCACCAGCTACTACTAAGGAGAAAAATGACTGCTACTGCTGAACCCAGGACAGTATCCACCCCTTATTCCATACCATTCACATCATGCTCAGATCCCACATTTTCAATATACCATCACTCTCATCTCGTAAATATACATATATACATCCACACAGAGAGAGAGAGATCATTCCTTAGCACATGGACCAATCCCTATAAAGCTGCTGAGTCCATCCGGTCCATGATGTTGGGCTCCATCTCTTGTAACAGTCTTTCAGAGCAGCAGAGGCTGTGTGCAGTGTTGGATCATTGCCTGCTGATGATACTGCAGAACTTGTCTGGTTTCATCGAAGTTCATTCTTTGTTGGGATGATGGTCAGAGAGAAGTCAGGGCCAGTCACTGGTGACCTGAAGACATCTAGTTGGTGGGCTATAAAAGTGCTACATAGCAGGCAACAGCATACAATTGAGTTCATTGGCTGTTTTCCCCTAAAATCAAATTCCCTTGAGGTACACATCGGACTTCCCCATATTCCAGCATTACCCACCAAGTATATCCAGGTTCCGGAGCAAAAGCAACCCCACGAGTGGGTTTTCCTTTACCTGAAGCAGGAATAACCCAGACTGTCTTCCCCAGCAAATTCTTTATGTACACCACAGGAACTTTATCCCCTTCAACATTATGTAAAAGTTCTGACTGGGCTGGGCCAGCCCTGTTGGCAGATTCTCTGGTGTTGACCAACCAGGTGGCTTTTGGTAAATGTGTATCCCAGTGTTTGAAAGTCCCACCACCCATTGCTCTCAGTGTAGTTTTTAAGAGCCCATTGTACCGTTCGATTTTCCCAGAGGCTGGTGCATGGTAGGGGAAGTGATATACCCACTTAATGCCATGCTCTTTGGCCGAAATGTCTATAAGGTTGTTCCAGAAATGAGTCCCATTGCTTACTCAGTTCTCTCTGGGGTGCCATGTTGCCACAAAATCTGTTTTTCAAGGCCCAGGATAGTGCTCTGGGCAGTGGTGTGGGGCACAGCGTATGTTTCCAGCCATCCGGTGGTTGCTTCCATCATGGTAAGCACATGGCACTTGCCTTGGCGGTTTGGTGGGAGTGTGATATAATCAATCTGCGAGGCCTCCCCATATTTGTACCTCAGCCATTGTCCTCCATACCAAAGAGGCTTAAACTGTTTAGCTTGCTTAACTGCAGCACGTTTCACACTCGTGAATAACCTGGGCAGTTGTGTCCATCATTGAGTCCACCCCTCGATCACAAGCCGATCTGTATGTTGCATCTCTGCCCTGATGGCCTGAAGTGTCATGGGCCCATCAGGCCAAAAGTAATTCACCCTTATGTTGCCAGTCTGAGTCCATCTGAGCCTCTTCAATCTTAGCAGCTTTATCCGGTTGTTGGTTGTTCTGGTGTTCCGCAGTGGCCCGACTCATGGATACATGAGCATCTCCATGGCGTACCTTCACCACCAGGTTCTGCACCTGGGCAGCAATATCTTACCACAGCGCAGCAGCCCAGATGGGTTTCCCTCTGTGTTGCCAGTTGCTCTGCTTCCATTGCTGCAACCACCCCCACAGGCATTTGCCACCATCCATGAGTCAGTATAGAGATAAAGTAGTGGCCACTTTTCTCATTCAGCAGTGTCCAAAGCCAGCTGGATGGCTTCCACCTCAGCATACTGACTCAATTCACCCTCTCCTTCAGCAGTTTCTGCCACTTGTTGTCGAGGGCTCCATAATGCTGCCTTCCATCTCGTATGCTTTCCCACCATACGGCCATCAGTAAACAAGGCATACTGTTTTTCACTTTCTGACAGTTTATTATATGGCGGGGCCTCTTCAGCACGCATCACCTCCTCCTCTGGTGACATTCCAGAATCTTTGCCCTCTGGCCAGTCCGTGATGACTCCTAGAATTCCTGGACAGCTGGGATTTCTTGTTGGAGCTCGTTGTGTAATTAGTGCAGCCCACTTACACCATGTAGCATTGGTTGCATGGTGTGTAGAGGAGACCTTGGCTTTGAACATCCAGCCCAGCACAGGCAGCCAGTGTGCCAGGAGGAGCTGTGCTTCAGTGCCAGTCACTTCCGAAGCAGCTCGAGCCCCTTCATAGGCTGCCAGTATCTCTTTTTCAGTTGGGGTATAGCTGGCCTCAGATCCTCTGTATTCCCGACTCCAAAAGCTGAGGGTCCTACCTCAAGTCTCCCGTGGAGCTTTCTGCCAGAGGCTCCAGGTAGGACCATTCTCCCCAGCTGCGGTGTACAGTACGTTTTTCACAGCGATTCTAAACATTATAAAAAACTTGAAGTTGCCGACCTCATTTGTATTCAAACAAACAACCCTAAACCCAGAACCTCCATGTGAAGTGTGTGTTGCAAAACCAGTGATATGCGTGTGTGATGTGTGGAGGATGGGGGTTTTGTGTAACTGGTTAAATGAATATTGAAATTCTGTGATAATTTTTTTACTGTCATCTGTTGATGTTACTGCTGTTTTTCTGGATGATTGCATAAAAGGATACAGTAGCTTTGAACTAGACCATTTGACCAAAAATATACAAATGACAAATCTAAGAGCATTGAATATGTTATGAAAGCATAGGAATTCTTGAATAATAGCCATTTAATAAAATTATTGGAAGCTTTTGTCATAATTGTAGGTCAGACATGAGATAATGTGAAGCTGTACTGATGCAGAAGGTTATTGTTCTTTTGAAAGGGGTTTCAGATGACTTCACATGAGGATTTCTGTGGATGTTCCGCTGTGCATCTATAGTAAAATAGCAGCAGTGTAAATAAAGGAAGTATGCCTCTTAATATTAAATCTTTGTTTTGGATTTAGAACTTTATGATTACTTTGATATTTTACAGAGATCTTATTCGCAGAAATAAGGAAACAAGAAAAGTCATGGTGGTTTTGCAACATTAAAATTTATAGTTGCATTTTGTGTCAGGGAAATAGACTTAAAAGAGCAGATGATAACAAGGCATGACAATATTCTCTTGATTCTGTGTAAAGCAGGTGAAGTGCATCTAAAGTAGTTAGCATGCTAAAATTTGTTCACAGTGTTGACACAGACTAAAAGAAAGGTCCTCCTCCTTCCTCTGCCATGATCTGTGGCATCTGTACCGTTTGCAGTGTATCCTGTGGAAG
The DNA here is from genome assembly GCA_028858755.1 of Ara ararauna. NCBI lineage: Eukaryota > Metazoa > Chordata > Aves > Psittaciformes > Psittacidae > Ara > Ara ararauna. Next base: position 132,466,653 of record CM054377.1, on the reverse strand, counting down.
GACTGAGATGACCCTAGTGAAATATAAGGGAAAGGTTAGACTGTCACATCCTGAACTTTCTTGCTCATGGCCATCTGGCCCCTCTGGGTCCATGCCCCATGCCTGCTTACTTTTGCTGGTGTGGATGATGCTGTTGGCTGTTCTGCAATTGCCACAGTGTTTGTGGGTGCCTGTGGCACGTATGTTACTGATGGGAGTGTGAGTGGAAAGGGAAGGGAGCCAGCAGGACTTGACTCCTGGGAAAGGAGGACCTCCTCATGAAACCCCTGCATTGTGGGAATTCTCATCTGCCTCTGCAGCTGTGGATCTCTGTAATGTGAGGCTGTGAGTCCATGTACCTTCTCACCTGTTTGGAAATAGATGCATATTAAGGGAATAACTTAGTGCTAATGCTACAGCTTTCTGAATTTTTCAGAATCTTTTTCATCAGGAGTATTTAAGCTAGGTAAAAAAAAATACTTTGGGACATCTTGTTCCACTTATTTTTTAAGACTATTCTCCATAGAAATCACTGGAGAGTTCTTCTTAAAACAGATGGCACAATGTGGGCCATTGTAATGCAATTTTCTTTGTAAAATGCTGTGTCCTAGGGCAAATTTACCACAAATGGAGCAATCGTGATGTCCCATGAAAGACATGTGTTTTTCGAAACATTTGATATATCTAAAAAACATGCATAACTCTGCCGACTCTGCCAAGCAAACAAAGCTTGCTATTTTCAGTAAAGTTTTTGGGGCTTTTGGTGTATTTTGAAACTGCTGCATTAACTGCTTTGACTAGTCAGGAAACATTGTGTGTCCAAAATTTTAAACAGCAATAAATACAGTATTATCTGTCCAAGAAGACAAATTAATCTCTCTTCCCTTGATCTTTCTAGCACAAAAATAATACACATTTTTAGCTGATATTATTTACTGGAACTTTTTAGTTAATATATATAGATTTTAAAGCCTTAAAGTAAAGAAATGCTGTATAGATATCAAAATAGAAATACTTAAGGCTCATCTTTCTGGTTCACAACTAATCAGTGTAAATATACCTTGTCTATTATCTGTGCCAACTTGGACTTAGTAATTAATTAGGCAACACTACTGCAAGAGATCCACTACCATTATTGGTGACACCTGTTATTAAAAAGGCTATACAAATTTAATGAATAATTAAAATAGGAAAGAAGTATGCACAATGATGTGAAAGGTTATTTTCATCAGAATATTCTGACGAATCTATACAGAAACATACATGTACATAACTTCACCTTTATCACAGGTAGGTTTCTAAAATACTAACAAGACATAATAGCAGTAATGTTCAGTATACTTATCCTGAAGAAAAATGAAAATGGGAAGCAGAATTTTACGTTGTACATATATTTACAACAGGATGTTTTTACAGTGAATTTTGTAGGCATACTAAATCTATGTTTTTAATTCTTTTTAAGATGCCAAAAGAAATAACTTGCTTATTTTAGTTGTGCCAATTTAAGGAATGTGAGCTAAATCTAGTGATGCAGTTGGTGCCTGGGAACCTTGAGGACTGGAAAATCCTAGTGAATGTTAAGAGATCTATAATAATCTCTTGAATAATCTTTTGTGTGTCTGAAAAGGCCAGAGTCTGGAAAAGATGAAATGCACAGAATTCTCATTTGCTTCTGAAAACAGAGTATTTGGCTTTTTGCAGTTTTTTATTCAAAGTAGCAGCAGCTTTTTCATAATTTCGCTCTACTCAGATTAAGGTATATATCTGTTCCTCCCTTAAGGGGAAAGACAGTGCAGCAGCCAAGATTTGCGACTAGTTGATATGTAGTTGGGGTTTACCCTATGGTACATTGCTCAGAATCTCCATCTTCCTTTTATTTAAGGTGCTTTTACTGGGACAATGAAGTGGATACATAGGAGTGTTTCTTTCCTTTGGGATGTAGGCTCAGGCCCTGGGCATCTCCTTACAGCACCATTTTAGATAAGGCTTGAGCATGTACTGGCCCACTTCAGCGGAAAAGGAATGGAGCTGCCGGAACCAGATGGGAGCCATGATGTTTTCCAACCAGGTCCCCAGTGTGGGTGACTGGAAAACCAGGGTCCTAGGGTAAAACACAGTACACACGCTCAAGTGATTTAGAAACAGACACAGACTTGTGGAACGGTGACATTATTGGATGTATGCAGTTAAGTCTGTAAGTGCTAATGTTTCCTCAGCAGTATCTACTTCCTTTGAAATACTTCTTTTTTAATTAATGGGGTAGTAACTAAAGCTAGCTGTACATGTGAGGTGGTGAATTTTAATTGAAATTTTGTGGTTTGGGTAATTAGAAATTAATGATAATTTTATAATCTGAAGTTTTATTCTAAGTTACCAGTTTTTTGTCATTTAGGCTTAAATTTACCATTCAAACTTGATAGGATAGACTAAAATAAATCTGTTAAGAAGTAGGACCGTTTCATTGACTTACATAAATTAGCACTGTTCATGTGTTTAAATGTATTCAATTAAAGGCCTTAGTTCAGTTCCTGACTTTTACACACTTTTCTGTGTGATAGTAAGCGCATTATTTGAGAACAAATGTTTCAGTGTGCCTAGTGAATTTCAAATGCAGTAACTAAAACCAGCTGAAATCTAGCCATTCTTTAAAATTCAGCATTAGCTCTTAAATATTATAAAATTATTATAAAAATATTAATTTTTAGAAGTTTCAGTTCTTCATGCTTTCTGTAAAATGGGATATTTGTCATTCTCTTATTTTCTAGTCCTTGTACTTAAAAGTAAGCAGGTCTGTCCATTGTGTATGTTGTACTGTCAGTGACAGAGTCAATCTTAGTTTCTGCTTTTATAATACAAGCACATAATAATAACATAATTGGTAGTTACTTAACAGTTTTCATCTGTTCAGTTGGTCAAGCCAGCTTGTAAACAATGAGCAGAAAAATGAAATGTATTTAGGCACTGTTGGACAGCAGAGTGCAGCACTCCTGTTTGGGTCAGAAAAACAACAATAGTGCTCAGTTTATTTAGTCCAGTTGCCCACGTCTGCTCAGTTCTGGGATTTCTGCTAAGCCTAAACAATAATATCTCAAATTTTGAATGGCAGATTTGCATGGATGCACATGACCTGCTATGGATGACCTTTCTCTGTGGTGTTTTTTGTTCGTTTGCTTTTTCTTCTTGTGATTAATAATCCTCTTTTGTTCTTGAGTAGAGTAACATGTTTACTTGGCCTGCCTGAAAAGATAGAACAGTGTCCAGCTGTCCTATGGTTTAGTGCCAATATAAGCAAAAATAAATTAATTAGTTGTAAGAGTTACTGGGGTACAGCAAAACCACTTCTGTGAGTATCTGTTAGAACTTATAAAAAAGTTAATTTTAAAGGCATTTCGTGGTTTTGTGAATGGAGGGTTTATGGTGCTTTAGCTGATTTTTGGTGAATGTTCTTGGAAGATAAACTTCTGTTTAATTTGTAACTCTATAATTGAAAATAAAATCTTTGAGGAAAAGAACTCTTCATGGACCCGTTTTAAGTAGCAGATAGAATAGTTTCTCTCTTTTTTTTTTTTTTTTCCTTGGTCATGATCTATGCTTAAATAGGATGACCACAGTGGCTACTGATCACATAGTTGTGATATTATTGTGTTATAAAGAGGATGCAAATGGAGAATTTTTTTTAGGCTTATTTCTTATGCAGAAGGATTCAGTTGTGCATGTTTTAATACAGAACAGGTGAAAGGTATGACTCATCAATAATAAATCATTTATTAACATTAACCACTATTATTTCTATTAACAGAACTGTTTTTAAAATTCACATGTTCTCTGATTGATGAAAGTGAATTTTAAATGGGTGGTTCTTGGGAAAAGCATTTTATACACGTAGAGACTCCTGGGCCTGTTGATAAGAGTAGATCACTTTGGAAAATCTCTGCATTTGAAAATTTGCATGGATCAATTCAGAATGGAACAATAGAGAATAATTATCCCTGAAATACCTGTTTTATTTATTTATTTAGTTACTTATTTATTTTATATTTCATTTATATTGTCTCTTTCAAGATTTTGATGGAATCCAGGCTCTGTAATATATGTATTTCGTATGCAGTCATCTGTATATGAAAAAACCCAAAACATCCAGACCTTTAGTGACAACTTTGTATGGGTAGATGGAAGAGGAACTACTGCAGTGGTTACTGCCTAAGTACAGACTTAACTTATATAAAGCAATTATAAGATAAAATTGTTGAAACACAATGAAAGATGAAATGTGAGGTTAGCAAGGTTGTGCCTGTTCATGAGTAACAAGTTTTTTCTTCATAGTTTCTCTCTAGTAATAGAAAGCATAGCATAAATAAACCTTGTAGGTAATTTTGCAATTACATGGGGAAGTTTTGCAGGTCTAATTTTTTATGGTTTTGGTTATCAGTGTGAAATTTTAAACATTTTTGTTTGAGGCACCTTTGTTTCAGTGAGAAGATCTTCAGTTGTCTTAAAATAATTATATATGTGAGTTCTAAATCTGAAGTTGTGGGAGTATCAAGTCTGAAGTAAAGAAAACAATTTGAGGATTGGAGCTCCTGAATTGCAGTGCATCAGGTGCAATGTCTGCACCTCAGTTCTTCATCTGAGCAACTTTTCTAGATATGCAGTAATGTCATAGATACAGGTTTGTAGTTGTTTGTAATTAGTGCTGCTGCTATGACAGCTATGAATTATACATTCATGGAAGCAGTACATCTGTAATTAGTATTACCAGGAGTGGTTGTGTTCTTATCTGATACCTCTGTTCTGTGTGGGAGTGGAGTCCAGAAGACTGAATTATACAATTCTTCCACATATATAGAAGAATAAAAGCAGTGTTAGCAAGCTGCCATCCATTTTATTATTACTTTTTCTATTTTTTTTTTTTGTCAATGGAGAGGAATTCCTTAATTTAAGCACAGAAACAAATATGAATTGTTTAGTTTCTTTTTGTGTTTCTGTATTTATTCTGCTTCCCTTACTTTGTCAGACCATTTGATTTCTAATGTGTCGCTAGTTAACATATTCTAGTATGTCAGTCTTTTTGATGTAAGGCTTAAAAATGTCATTTCTTTCCCACTAGATTTATTTATTTTTTATTATTAAAGGGAAACAAAAGGAATTGTATAAAACATTATGTATCTTGTGTATTTTAAAGCTATGATAAAAATTGCAAAGAAAATGATTAATTAAGTGGCAATGTTGATGATTCAGAAGTATACATACAAATAGTTTTTATTTTATGACAGGCATACTAATAACAAAAGAAGGGCAACCTACACTAGAAGATATCTAGTGCTCTGAGATGGAGATTATTTAAAGCTTATTTGGCTTTTAACTACAATTTGTGGATAACATTAAAACTCTCTTGGGCAAAATCCTGTAGGTTCCCAGTGGAATTGCAGAGGATGAGGAAATACAAGTGTCAATAGTCAGCAAAGTAAGGGGAAATTGTTTCAAATTTCAAGCTACATTCTTGTAAAATGAGTTCAATTTTGTATCCAGCAGCTGCATAATTAAGGCAAATTGCTCAGTGGAGTGTTAAAACTTCACATGCATTTATCCTGTGTCCCTTCAGGTAATTTTGAGCATGTTTTATTATTGTGTTCTAAGCAGGCTTCTCAGTGGTGTAGGCACAGAGAATTGGAAGCTGGCAAAATCAGATATTTGTCTTCACAGGCTTGTGAGGACACGTGATGCAGCCAACTCAAAGTTGATCTTAACCTGTACTTAGCTTGAAGTGTCCTGAATCTCTTCTCAGACCTGAGGAAAGGCTTTTATGTCTGAAAGCTTCATGTGTTAGAAAATATTTTACTACTTTCTCCCAGTCCCTCATTTCTCCTACCTTTAGATAATCATATTCATAATAGCAATAATGTTAGTGCCAAGGGCTACTGTGTGGAAACATAAGCTAAATCTGAGGAGCGTTAATTACAACATTTAAAGAGAGGGAATAATTCAGTACAACTCCAGAGAAAAACATTCTAGAAAAAGATAACAAATTCACAGAGCCTTTCTCCAGAGAAAAAGTGAAATTTAAAATGCAAGCATAATATAAGCTAGCTCAGCCAAAGAATTCCCAAGGGAAAGAGGAGACAGGATCAATTTTTTCTTTTTCTTCCCATTAATGGGAAAAACACAGGGAAACACAAGTAAGTGAAAGTAAGATTTTGTATTGAAAATGGAACACCATGAAAAAAGAACACAAACTTAAGTTGCATGTAAGTGCAGTTAAATACCTTTGTCAATAAAAAGTGCAATTAATAGTAATTTTTAGTTTGTTTAAAGAAATCCATGGAATATTTGCGTTTGTTAGATCCAAAGCGTTGTGGAGACAGCTTAACATGTTTAAAATGGTGAGGGCTAGGATGGAGTTTTTGGATGAAAGGCTGAACATTTACAATATAACAACTTAATATCCCTAAATTAGTAGGTGGGGGACAGAAATGTCGTTGTCATCCTCTCATGTTCTGCTGAAAAATCAGCAGTTATCCATGAAGAGGTGGTGTTGCCCTATCTAAAAGATTCAGTATGTTAAAGTTGTGTCTTTACGACTGTAGTTCTCTCAGGGTGGAATGGAGACACAGACATACAAATGAAGGACCCTCAGTCAGAAAATGCACTTCCATCCCTGACTGAATGCCTTGTATATAGTTCCACAAATCATTGAACCACAGAATGGTTTGGGTTGGAAAAGATCTTAAGATCATGTAGTTCCCACCCTGCTGCCATGGGCAGGAGCAGTTCCCATTTAGACCAGGTTGCTCAAAGCCCCATCCAGCCTGGCCTTGAACACTGCCAGGGATGGAGCCTTCACAGTTCCTTGGGCAGCCTGTTCCAGTGTCTCACCACTCTCCCAGTAAAGAATACCAGTTGTCTGTCTCAGTTTAATCAGTGGCAGTATATAAGCTGAAGGAAAAATAATATGGATATAGGATGAGGTAAGAGACTCAGAGTATGTTTATGCTGCTGAAAGAGACCAAGCTACCTTTAAGTAGTAGTTTCAGGTACCAAGAGCTGTGAAAACCAGCAGCATGGACTTAAGCATTGCTTGGGTCTGTGCTCAAGGTTGGGCAGAGATGCAGAGCCTGTCCTGGTGCTCATGGTGTTGGGCTGACTTGGCTGTTCCCTCCTGGCTTTACTTCAGTAAAACTGCCTCCTGCGTTCTCCCCTTGTACGTCTGTGTCTCTGGTGGCAGTGTAGGCATGCCGTTGGAGCAAGTGCTAAGAACAGACAACTGGCAATGGTCACAGAGCCTTCGCAAACCTAGACATTATTGTCTCCTTACAGCTGAATTTGAACAGGGAATAATAATTTGAGATGCTTCTGCCACCATAGTTTCCTTTGGCTGTAGATGCTCATTTCTGCAGGCAAGGGCCCATCCTAATTTATGATACCCCTTTTGGTAGCTCACTGTCACTGAACTCTTTTATAGTAATACTAATGAATAAATATGAAACCATTTATAGTTGTCTACAAGGCTCCACATTATCCCAGTGGACAGTGACATAGTGCCATATTCATATCCCAGGACTGCAATAATTTAATCAACTTCTGCATTGTAGCTCTCTCCCTGGGGGAGAAGAAAAAAATCCACCTAGTAGAAAACAACATAGCATAAACTTCTGCTATAAAATCCATTAACCTACTAACCTGACCTCTATTCTCTGGACAGGTTTCCTGTTGAAGATTAAATCAGGTTCATGTTTTCACAAGTTATTTAAAAGGGACTACAGTGCCCTGTTCACAGTTTATTTTAAAAGTGCAAAAAGCTTTGGAATGAGGGCAGAGTTAACAAATCTTTTCCTCGAGCGCAGTGGAACATTTTTGTCACGAGACTAAAGCACATCTCTTCAAAGACTGATTTCCAAGCATGAAGCAGGAATTTCTGCCCCAGGAAACTGAGGATCATCAGAAATCTTCCCCAGTTGTAAATTAAATTTTTCAGCTTTGCCTTCCTCTAATGTAATCACCCTTAAAGCACCTAAAAATGGAGAGATTAATTAAACAAGAAAACCCCTGTAGCTTATTACCAACAAAAGCTGATTATTACCCAGAATATACGGGTCATTCCACGAGAGAGAATGGAAAGAAAAGAGGAAGAACACATGGCAGATACTAGTCGCAGAGCTTAAGAGTCTGCTGATACGTGCTCAGATACTTGTGCCGGTTGTGGGGAGATCTATGGAGAGTTCCCAACGAGGGGTGCACTTCTTGAGCTGGCTTCCTTGGGGAGTGTGGCAGTTGTGCACTTTGGAAGGCAGAGGTTGCCCCTAAGGTGTGTATTCTGAGATGTTCTTAATTTTGGAGTTTTTGGTGGATATATAGAAGCTGTGATTAATCCTCTCTACAGAGTGATTTATCCAGTGGACAGCCAAATGTGCTGTATTACAGAGAACTTCCTACAGATTACATAGTTGTACCTATCAAATCCTGTGCTTCTGTCTCAGATTGTTTTTTCCATTTATTAAAGAATACTCGAATCACAGAATCATAGAATAGTTAGGGTTGGAAAGGACCTTAAGGTCATCTAGTTCCAACCCCCCTGCCAGGGGCAGGGACACCTCCCACTAAACCATGCCACCCAAAGCTCTGTCCAACCTGGCCTTGAACTCCGCCAGCGATGAAGCATTCACAGCTTCCCTGGGCAACCCATTCCAATGCTTCGCCACCCTTACAGTAAAGAATTTCTTCCTCATATCCAATCTAAACTTCCCCTGTTTAAGTTTGAACCCGTTACCCCTTGTCCTATCACTACAGTCGTAAACCTTAATGATTCAACCTTCTTTTAAGGCTTTTAATATTCAAACAGTGTATTTTTTTTAAGTTCTCCAATAGTAACAGCTGTCTAGAAATGTTTCTGTCTAAACAATTTATCGTTTGCTTTTTGGTGGGGTCAATTTTTCTTTTTTTTTTTTTTCTCCTAGTTTCTGTGTTTGATACACAGTCAAAATATTATACACTGTGATTTTGTTTTGTTTCATTTACTCATAAATTATCCCAAATTTTAATGGCCCTATGGACAAATTTGCTTGCTTAGTCGTCGATATAAAATAGTAAGAAGAATGACTAAGTCCTTAAATTTCCTTCTTAAACTTTTTTCCTAAAATTGTTACTGAGAAGTTTGAAGTTTTTAACATTGAGAACAGCTCCATGACACTCACTTTGAGAAGATCTTTGAATTATGTACTGTTTCTCTCATAAGTATAAATTCCAGCCGGAAAGGGTATCAGTTTAGTTTATTCAGTTATATTATTTAAAGCAGGAAGAAAGCCTGTATAAACTTATGATGCATCGGCACATGCACATTCTGGTATTTCTTTGTCCCATATTCTCCTCAGGTTTTATTTATTTCAGTATTTCTTTTAGTGAAGAAAACACTGAGAATCTCAATGTAGTTCTGCTGACTTGGGAGAAGCCATGAGTTTAGCAACTTGGAAATATCAAGCCTAGCAGTTGAAAAAGTTAAGATCTATCTGAAATTGCTTTTAAAGCAGTCATGTGGGGAATCTAAGGTACATGAAGAACACAGTAAAAAATATATTTCAAAATCATGCTTGTATTTTAATTCTAAGTAACCATCATCAGTGATGTCACCATCTTGCGTTCTGATCAGTTTTTATTGGTACTCATTGTTGCTAGTACTTCTCACTGTCACAAACCATAGTATCGATTAAAGATTTTCTCAGATTGAAGTATTCTGCTTACCATATCACAGTGGTTCTGTGCTACATGTATTCCCAGTGTTTACTGCTATACTTCATAGAAATAATTTGAGGAAGTGAATTTGATTAATTGCTTCTCTGAGGAATACAGTTCATATCTTTGCATTAAAATTTAAATGGATGTTTTACATGCCCCAGACTAATACGCATGGGAATAAAGTAGTCAGGGAAAAAATCCTGCTTTTGAGTTGTGTTCAAGTCACTCCTTTAATGGAGATGTTTTCAGCTTAGTAAGCAAATTTTTACTGATTTCAGTGTATCGATGTTTACAGTTTATACTTCTCAAATATATTAATTTACATCAGTAAGCATCCTTTGCTAAGTTGAAAAAGAGCGTGTGCTACTAAAATGACTTTACGCTAAATACTGTGAAAAACAAGAGGATGGTGTTATGTAAAATATGCAGTTTATGTAGGAAAAAGCTGTCGTGTTTTGTTACAGGAGCTCTTCCTTTTCATCTGTACCATCTAGCAGCAATTATAAATAATCATAGAATCATAGGATCATAGAATAGTTAGGGTTGGAAAGGATCTTAAGATCATCTAGTTCCAACCCCCCTGCCAGGGGCAGGGACACCTCCCACTAAACCGTGCCACCCAAGGCTCTGTCCAGCCCGGCCTTGAACACCGTCAGGGATGGAGCATTCACAACTTCTGTGGGCAAACCATTCAGGGCCTCACCACCCTTACAGTAAAGAATTTCTTCCTTATATCCAATCTAAACTTCCCCTGTTTAAGTTTGAACCTGTTACCCCTTGTCCTCTCATTACAGTCCCTAATGAAGAGTCCCTCCCCAGCATTCCTATAGGCCTCCTTCAGGTACTGGAAGGCTGCTATGAGGTCTCCACGCAGCCTTCTCTTCTCCAGACTGAACAACCCCAACATAATCATAATATTTCTCTGTTTATGAGTAAAGAAATCAGAATGGAAATTGATGGATTTATTTGATTGGATCTTTTTCCCCCTCAAACTCTTCTGACTAAACTTTCAACTATGCACATTTGGAGTATTTCTGACGGTAGAGACATTGATTTCTACAAAGCGTAAAAGGAATTGCAGGAATACCTAGGCAGATTGTCTTTATATCTGTACATAATGCCTGCATTTCCAAGAAATTTGAGATTGTTAACATGTTCTTGTTGGATGATGTGGTTGTTAATTTTTTTTTTTTGTTTGTTTGGGGGTTTGTTTTGGGTTGTTTTTTTTTGTTGTTGTTCAGCTGTTTTGACAGTAGCAACCTTAGTGGAGAGACTGTCATGGGGGTTTGAGAGCAGTTATGGTCCTTCAGTGCCCAGGAAATATTATGTATTTTGATCCTAACAGCTTAATAGCAAATAACTAGTGCATCATAATACCTTTGATATTAAGTGTTACATAAATCTTAAAATGTTATCACAGCCTTCAACATGTGAAGGTTGAGTTGTTCTTCTGCTGGTGTTGGTGAAATGTTTAGTTTTCCATTGTTTGCTAAACTAAAAAATGACATGGAGTTTTTGGAGGACAGATGCTTTGGTGTTTTTAGTAAAAAGAATACACTTTCTGAAGTGGTTGTGGGAGTTCACAGAGAGCACTGTTTCTGGTGTATTTGTCAGCATGCGGTATCTGACATGTAAAACTTCTCCTTTGGAAAATCCATGATGTCACCCACACTGAAATCAAAGGCTCCAGTTAACCATGCTGAAGGTGTAGAACCTAACTGAAAAAAACACCAAATACATTCTGTTCTTGAAAAGTGTAATTGCTTCAGCCTCCGTAGCAATTAAGGTGTAGAATACTCTGTGTTACTTATTCCTGTTGTTCAGGCAAAAATCACAAATCAGTCATGCTGTGGAGATTTGTAGTTTCCATGGAAGGAAACTTGTTTCCTTAGGGTTCATGTTTTTTGTTTTCCTTGTCAAGCATATTGCAACAGAAGAAAGTGGGAAAAGAAGACTTGACTTGGTCTTGTTTAGCGTTGAAGATGCTTGCTTAAGATCGGGGTCACCTGCACTCCTTCAGCCTTACCCTGTACCCCCTTTATGGAGTAATTGGCAATTAATGATGAAATTGTATGCCAGAAGTACATTATGGAAGGGCTGGTAGAAAGCAAAAAATGGCAGAATAATTCCAAAATCCAGTTTCTAGGCTGTTTTAGGTTTCCATGTTATGATGAAGGGAGAAAAGTCCCTTAAGGCATGTGTTGAGTGTCATGCTTTCGGTTGGGGCAGTGAGGATGGATTGCAGATGAAGCCTGCCTGCCTTTCAGGAGGAAGCAGAGGTAGTTGGTGTGTTCGAGTAGCTAGGTGTATTTCCACAGGCCACGTTCCTCCTCTGGAATTGAATTTTGAAGCTGAACCCAGTATTGTTGATTGGTTTTGTGGGACTGAAAGTAAATCTTTTTTCCCATACACTTCAAAACCTGCTTTTTCCTTGCAGAAGGGACTTTATGAGGTGTAAGGAGATTGAGTGTTGAGGTTGGTGGATAGGGGATGTGCCTCTGCAAGTGGTTTTTTTTTTTTTTTTTTTTTGTCTGTTGCATATTCCTTTCTCTTTGCTCCTCAGCCTGGTTTCTGCAGAGCAGCTGAGGATTTCAGTGGTGTGGGTAATCCCTAGAAATTTAAGTGTGTTAGCATTGTTGGCTGAATGTTAAGTAATTTGATTTGTAGAGTTTTTAAGAAAGCTTTGCTTCCTCTTTTGAGTATGTGGCTTGGTAGGAATCCTGACAGAACACTTCAGTTATCAAATCCAGAAAGACAGACATGTTATAAAAGGGAGACTGGAATTCTAAGGCTTATTATAGTCAGTGGATAGAGCACAAAGATTTTTGTTCTTTTTTCCTGGTTCTTTTTGTGATGAAATGAATGGTTTATTAATGTGGTGTTTCTAATTTCTCTTATTTGTAAGGCCTGCTTTGTGTCTGGTTGAGAGGGCTGTGAATCTTGCCTAAGCATATACTAACAAAATGTGAACACACATCTGAGTTTCCTGGAATAGGTCAAACTCTTAGAGGATTGATGGTAGAGTTGCCTATCTGACATCCAATGTATTTTAACTGTATGCTGTAGTGTGTTCTTCAAAGGAATTTATCTCTGCATGAAGAGGTCAAATCACTGTATCTGTTTAGTGCTGCCAATCTTTATTTTTCTCAGAAGCAAGCACATTTGATTAATGTTTTAGTTAAAGATTATCTTTTTTTCTTGTGCAATAGTATAGTGTTACTGCATTCCTCTTTGTGTACTTATGTATCGGTTTCTCACTGCATGATCTTTCTGGAGTACTGAAAGAACATTAAAGTGAAGTGCAAGGGAATGCATTTAAATCAAAAGCTACTGAAACACATAACATGTATTAATATTTTCTTATACAGAAATGAAGATATTTATATAAGATGTACGTGATCTTGAAATATTTACCTTCATAAATGGCATGCATCATATAACATGAATATGCATTGGTGGCTTTTGTCCTCAGTGTCTATATAATGGGCTTGATTTCTTATAGCTACGCTATTATCTATATAAAATGGGAAGATGACACTGTAAATGATTTAACTGTGAAAATTAAAAGATGCGGGGAGCAGGGACCTTTCCTTATTTAGGACTCCCCTGAAGCATAACTAAAAAAATAAGCCTCTATAAAGTTCATTTCACTGAGATTTTCCCATTATGTTTCTGTATATTCCTCCATCATGTGCACTGAGGTGGTCTTCAGGACCTGGCTGCAGTCCGAAGATGAGCTAGCCATGCTCAGAGGACTTCCTACCATCCCATTACTGTTCCCAGATTAAACTTGGCAAATCAGTTACACTAGATTACCCCAGTCTTCCCTTTCAAATGAAGGACCTTGCATTTGGAGTATTTTACATGTAGCCTTAAACGCTGTTGTATCTTCCATTCTAACTGCTGGCTTACGCAAAGGCTACATCTTTCCTGTGGGCTGCCATGCCTGTACTAACTTTTACCATTGCTGTTGTCTCATTCAGGTCATGTACCTTTTCTTGCAGCGCTGTTTGTAGGCAGCAGAGCTTGTGTGTCTGGTAAAGGGAAAGTGATACCTGGTGCTCATTTAGATCAGAAGTTGGAGAAGGGGAAGTCAATGGGAAAACATCTATTTCCACTGCTCATGTACTGTGTATACAACAAACCCTGTAGGCAGTGGTCAGTACTAAATATGAATGGATTAATCAGTTTAGAGCGCACAGCTGTTATTACTGTGCTAGCAATAACAATTACAGCTGTAAGCTGCTTATCAAAAATATTCATATTAAGTAATTAAGTAATCTGTAATGGTACAGCATTCAGCAGTATTAGCTTTTGCAGAAAATGAAGCTAATGTAGTTAAGAATACAAAAAGTAATATTGGAGGAAATTGTGGTAGAAAATTTTGGGCCTGTTAAATCAATTATGCAGATATAAGAACATTTCCAATAAAACCTAATCAGTTGTCATCAGAATATGAGAAAAATAGCCCTTTCTGAAGAAATAAAACCGTCTTCAATACAATCTAATCAAGTGCCAGAAATGAAACGTCTCTAATTTGATTAAAATGTCCTCATTGACCATACTTATTTTCTTTTGTCATAAATCAGAAGTCTGAAGTTCTCAAGACAAAATGATAGCATTTCTCACTGCATATCACTTTTAGCTTTTGTAGTTATTGCTGTTTTTCTGGCACCGATGTATGAGTTGCACAAATGATTTATCAGCAAGGGTCTGAGAGCAATGAAAGCATGCTCTGAGACTGAGGTGTCTTTCTTCATGAATTTCGTTTTCCTGGAATGGTATTCATACATAAGATAGGAAGGGGAAAAAAAAAACACAACCCCAAAACCCACCCTTTCCCCCCCAAAACCAAGCCAAACAAAAAAACCTCTTGTCAATCATTTTTTCATATGCTTCTGTTCCTAGCTACTCTTTCTCTTCCTTCCCCCCACCCCTGACATCGTACTCCTTTTTTCTCTCCTTTTCCAGCTGCCAAGATATTCCTCCTTAGCACTCTTTCCATTACTGTATAAGTCTCTTCTGGTCTGAATTTTTCCTTTTGCTGTTTTTGTAATTTGACCCTTGTAAATGACACATTGCTAGGCATATAAAAAGATTCCACTTATGGTCTAAAATTAGTTTTTTAGTCTAAACTTGTCATCTATGCAACCTCTGTAATCAATAGTGAAAGATAAATGCAACAAGAAGGCAATTCATCACCTTTTTAAGATTATGTTGAAACTGGAGGGATTAATTGCTGTCTGGGCCACCTGTCTCTTTCTGCTGATTAAAGAGAGTGCCCTAGATGACAGTCTCTGTTGAGGTACCTGACTTTCAGATGGGTAAAATTAGATGAAAAGTATCCCACCTGTCGTGCAAGAAGTAGTGCTGGTAATGCATTGCCTTTGTAAGGTCTGTCCTACTGAGGCAGAAACTGCATAAAATTGGATGAAATGGCATACACAGTTTGATGATTATTTTTTTTTAACTGGACTAATTTGCGATGATGCCAACTGTTATATTTGCTTTTTAGTAGTGACTTCAGCAATGTTGTGACATACTTGAAATCAAACCCCTACTGTTTTGTTAGAATAGTTAATATTTATGGAGCTGTTGTGAATTCCTTGCCAAACTGCAGAATCCACTTTGGTTTTGATATGGGGAGTTAGAAACTTCAGAACTCTTCTGAGAAGGACAAGCAGCTCTGTACAACGGCATAATTGGATACAAAACCAGCTACATGAATCCAGTTTTAAAATCATAGGGAACTAAGTTTCATGGTAAATAGTATCGACTGTTGCAGTGCATGTTACTAAATTAGAAACATCCCCACACAAGGTGTCCAGGTACAATTTGATCATAAAGAATCAATGACTTTATGAATGCAGCATGTAAGCATTTGGAGTTCTAAAAATAAATTTAGAAATACATATAAAGCTAAATTTGGATAAATACTGTAAGTATTTGTTTCAAGCAGACCTGTGTATGAGAAAATATTTGTTACAGCTATTCCCATAGGAAAACTGGTATTTGTACTTCTAATAGTTGATTTTCTTTTGACAGTGCTGTAACTCACCACTGAAACAACGCACTGGGAGCAGTTCATAGCATCAAATCTTCATCTACATAGACTGATGCCATCTTGCCAGCCTCCAAGCATGGAGAACTGAAGCTTTATGGAGTTTATGTCACCTGGTTCAAAGGGAATGTTTTTCTGATATTTAGCAAAGACCCTTACTGCCAGCATGATGAGCCAGGAGAAGTGGGTTAACCTGAGCCCTGGAGAGTTCTCTCAGCTTCAGAAATATGCAGAATGTAAGTGATCTTTAAAATATGCGAGTTTATGGCTAATTTAAAATTAAGTATATTTTGAATGCAATTATTATTGTTATTGTATAGATGTTACTGTCAAGTAAGAGGTTAAATTATGTTTTGTATTTGTGGTTTTTTATCCAAAAAATACATTCTTTGAAGGAAAAAAAAATCATCATTAACAATTTGTAGGTCTCCAGAGTGGGGTTTGTAGTTAAGACGGCTTGCTCAGTCAGGGAGGACATGGAGATTCCAGGGGAAACACATCTAGGTGTTCAATATGAGGGTGTTTCTAATACTTTAAACAATGTGAGGGAGTTGTCATGTGAAAGAGCAGAAACAAAAAGTATGTGCTTAGAGGGTACTGTATATGAGATAGTGTATATGAAAATTTAGATTTAGGAGATGGTTTATGAAGCCTGGAAAGAACTTAACTGGAAAAGGTCAAGAACATTTAGGAAGTTTTCATGTAAGGTAAGGAATCTAAACATGTATTTTTAAAAACTGAGAAAACTTCATATGATTTATGAATGTTGTTGATTTATTACTAAAGGAGACATTTGCTTATAAGGTAAAATGAAGACTGGTGATTACTTGTTGGGATTGTTTTTTTTTGCCTGTGACATCACAGCATATACTTAACTGCATTTCAGTGTAGTCATCTAATAATAATCACAAAATGATTATTAGAGTTTTAGTTTGATGTAAAGACTTCACTTCATAAATCTTACCTAAATTGCAACATTGTTTTAACTTGTCATGGGGTCGCAGCCTCCTTGGGGCATCCCCCTCCTCTGGCATGGGGTCCTCCATGGGCTGCAGGTAGATATCTGCTCCACCATGGGCCTCCATGGGCTGCCGCGGCACAGCCTGCCTCACCATGGTCTTTACCACAGGGGATAACTGCAGCACCTCTTCCGGCCTTCTTTGCTGACCTTGGTGTCTGCTGAGCTGTTTCTCTTGGGTATTATCACTCCTTTCTCTGGCTACAGTTGCATCCAGAAGTGCTACCACTGTTGCTGATAGGCTTGACTGTGGCTAGTGGTGGGTCTGTCTTGCCGCTGGCTGGCATTGGCTCTATTGGATGTGGGTAGCTGCTGGCATCTTCTCACAGAAGCTATTTCTGTAGTCTCTCCACTACCAAAGCCTTGCCACTCAAACTCAACAGCAACAGGCTGAAATATGAAAAGAACTGTTCTTCTAAGTTCATTATACAAATATATGTGGGATTATTTTTTAAACTGAGTCAATTTAAGCAGGTATTTGACAGTAAGATATGCATAAGACTGAAAGAAAGTGGTAGCACTTCAAACAGTAAGACCTACAGAGAGTTTTTTCTAATCTACTAGTGTGCACACATTTTGGTGTGCAAAGTAAAAGTAATAATACTGAATGGTAAAGAGAGGAAACATGAAGAAATTCTTAAGCTGTTACAGAGGTGTGTATTAGACTGACCTGGGCTCATATGATAGAATTCAGAGTTCACACTTACACTTCTGTATCGCACTGCCGTGATTAAATACTAAGTGTTGATGATTCACAGCATTTACTATTCTAGATGCAAACCAGATACCTTTAGCAGATGTGCTGAGATGCCTTGCACCTAACCAGTAGGAATCTTTAAGCACTGGCTATATTTTGCTTTCTGCTTCTCTTTGGAGTCTGAGTAAATTTGGTTAAGAAAGTTTGCTAGTTTAATTTTAGGAGA
The DNA here is from genome assembly GCA_028858755.1 of Ara ararauna. Classification (NCBI taxonomy): domain Eukaryota; kingdom Metazoa; phylum Chordata; class Aves; order Psittaciformes; family Psittacidae; genus Ara; species Ara ararauna. Next base: position 132,448,946 of record CM054377.1, on the reverse strand, counting down.
GGAGTCAATTTTCTGCATTTCGTATGCCTATCCACACAGAAAATATTCTTTTTAAAATGCACCTGCCAGTGTTTTGCATATTTGCTTGGTGGTCAGAAAAAACCCTCACAGAACCCTGTTTTCAAACTGAATTCCCTTCACCAAAGCTGGCTACAGAGTGAGATAGTGTTTTGCTTGTGTGACCCTCAGCCGCTGCCCTCCACACAAGCACAAACCACCTTTCTGGTTTTATAGCCTTTGTTTTGGTCCAGCATTGGAAGGCGTGGTAAGCCAGACTGTTCTACTGCATAGCAGACAGGGCATACTTGTAGGAGTGAAGAAATGGGGTCTTCTGAGGTTGAAGCTCAGTCTGAGCTTTCCCTTAACTAGAAGGCAGGCCTGTCTCATTTCCACATGGTTTATGAAGATAACTGTTGCTGCCTGACTTGGCTGAAATCAGTCACATCTGTAAGGATTCTGCTTTCTGAGCATAGCAGAGGAATGTGTCCACGCAGGTTCTAAGAGGCAAATCAAGTGTCTCTTCTTTAGACTGTAACAGAAGTCAGAAGGCAGCTATATGAGCTGCTTCTTTTCTGCATCAATTAATTTTGGTCATGTAAAGGAATTTTCAAACCATATTGAGGTACAGGCTGCAGAGATAATAAGCTTAAGTGCTTCCAGAGTTAGATTTTATGTGCAAAACTGTAGCTGGCTGAGTGTGGACATTATAGATACAGCTGTCCTGGGTTTAGAGGTCTGAATTTAGCGTAAGTCTCCTTTTTAGTCACCAAAATAAGTGTGTGGATCTTTCCCTACATAAAACCTAACGCCTCATGGGGGTTCCCCTGCTGTGGCAGGGACATGTGCTTTCCACTTCCTGACTGGAACACAGTTTGTTCCAGTTCAGTGTAGTTCTGCTTTTAATTAATTAACTAATCTTCTGTCAGCTTGATGATAGCCTGTCACTATTGCAAGTATAGTTAAACAGACAAGGCCTGCTCCTAGCTCTGTGTGCAGATGCTGTCCTTGGTATCCCATTGAGGAGTTCCTGCCGTGTGTCTTGTCTGCTTGTCATCTTCATCACATATTTATAGTATGATTCTTATTCTCTGCTTTATTCAAGTGTATTGTTCGGTGGACACAAACCATGAATGTAAAATTTCTTTCCTGAATACATACCAGCTTTCCCTGATTTCCATAGTCGTAACTGAACAGCAAAGGAAAATGAGTTCTCTTGTTCCTAATCACAAAATACTTCTCTGTAAGCGACACTCAGAATTTACAGGAGATGAATATCCAGTAAATTAATCTGAGGAGTATCCATAATAAGAAGAAATGTGTGTTTTTAAGTGAATTCAAAGACCATATTTCCCAATTCTTGGCTCTTTGCAGTTAATATGCATATCTGTGGTTTTGGAAAAGCAGTTATTTCCAAAGACAGTTCCTCTGTGTTGTCCTTGCTGGTCAAATTAAAAATCTCTCCCTTCCTCTTGTTCTTAAGAGACAATAGTAGAAAATAGATTGCATTAAATATTTCTGTGGTTTTAAAATGCCTCAGCAAAATATGTGAAAAGAAACAACTGCTGGTTTTATTATATAATATTAGTAATAACCATAACAGCAATAAATAATAATGTAGTCCACACCAAATCTTGAAGATTCATTGGAAATACATGCACTTAGAAAAAGAAGTTTGTGGGGTTTTTTTGGTTTTTTTTTTTTTTTTTTTTGTCCTTTAGGTTTTAGATTTTATAATCAATGCTGGCTGTGGGAAAGAAAGGTGAAAAGGTGAAAAACTTTTTCTGCATAAAAATGTCACTGCATAGGGTGAAATATGCACAGGACTTTCCAGGCAGAGACAGTTTCTTCTAAGCTATAGTACCGGGTATCAGCATAGTTCTGTGCTGCTTCTAACAACAGCCTGACTTGTAAGGACATTAGACAGGAGCGATATAAATAGCTTCATTGTGATTATTATTTGTGGGGTAATTTTGCTTAGTTTGGACAGAGGTTTTTTAATGCTTTTAAAGTGAATGTTTAATATCCTTTTTATTAAATAAAGTTGTTGTAGTCCAAATCATGTTAGGGGGAGCTTAGAAGATTCTGCTCCAAAAGCAAGTGAGAAAATATTGAAGAGATTAGAAACAGTTAAAGCAAGTCAGTTTCATGATTCAGCTAAGCATTAAAAGACAGAAGAAAGGTCTGTCCTTCCCTTAGTAGGCAGAGAAAGGCAAAGGAAGAGACCTCTGAGCTCTGGCAGCATGTGTACTCTGGGGAAATAGCTTGGTTTTGTGTTGTCCTTTTGAGTTTGTCAACAAAATGTGCCCTGAGGAAAAAGCCTGAAAAAGACTTTTTGCAAAACTGTTGGCAGTGATTTTTTTTCCCATGCTGGTGGAGGAGAACTTGGGCAGACTGTCACAGCCTGAAGATAGAAATAGATGTTGGAGAGCTACTGAAATGGCTATGAGAACAGGAACAGCATCAGCAGCTGCAGCATCTTTTGATGTAGCATCAATAGCTACCACAAGAACTAGACAGTGCAAGAGTTTTCTAGGGGAATATGAAGGAGGAACTTGTGAACAAGGTCTTTGAAGAGAAACAGGAAGGTCAGCAAAACTTTTGGTCCAGAATGAAGTTGTCAGAGACTCTTGGGTCGGTTTGATTCTGTGGCCTTCACAGATGGAAAAGATTTTCTTTTACAGTGGGTATAAATGATAACCTGTGGGGAGCTTCATACATGTGGCAGCTAGTCAGCAGCAGCTATGGGCTACATTACACAATCCCTCAGAGATTCCCAGGCTTCTAGTGCCACATGGAATTTTTCGAATTCTAATGAGGGAATGGGCCTTATCAAAGAATGCAGGTTGCTAAAACAAGCTTTTTTTGGCTGTTTGGAAATTTGAGAGAAAAAATTGCTGGTGATTATTTGGAATAGTTTTATCCCAATTTTTGGATATTAGGAGTATGGTGTTTCTGGTGCTGTTGGTAAAGATGTAGGAAATAAAGTTCTCATAAAGTTTTGTCAGAGCCTGTCAAACTGGCTGAAAGATTGAGTCTGCCAGTGCTGCCTGTTCAATACCCATGCACATGGAGAAGGATGATGGGTCTTGTGAGAGATCCCCTCTTTGCATGCAAGGCATGTTGGGGATGGACGAACCAGAAAAAGTGGCCAGTTGATGATTCATGGGGTCTGAATCGTAATTCTGAGCCTGTGACTGGGGACTAAAAATCTCACTAAAATTAATTGGTGTTCCACTCAAGGGTTTGGTGGAGCACTTGCTTCAGTTCTTCTAAGAGGTGAACTATGAACTATGCTTATTGATGCAAACCTGTATTTTTTTATTTTTATTTTTTCTTAAGAACTGTGAATTTAAATTCCTCATGCACATTCCTGTGTTGCACCAATTTAGAGAAAATGGGATAGAAATATTACACCTGATAGAATCATAGAATCATAGAATAGTTAGGGTTGGAAAGGACCTTAAGATCATCTAGTTCCAACCCCCCTGCCAGGGGCAGGGACACCTCCCACTAAACCATGCTTCCCAAGGTTCTGTCCAATCCAGCCTTGAACACCGCCAGCGATGGAGCATTCCCAACTTCCCTGGGCAACCCATTCCAGTGCCTCACCACCCTTACAGTCAAGAATTTCTTCCTCATATCCAGTCTAAACTTCCCCTGTTTAAGTTTGAACCTGTTACCCCTTGTCCTCTCACTACAGTTCCTCATGAAGAGTCCCTCCCCAGCATCCCTATAGGCCCCCTTCAGATACTGGAAGGCTGCTATGAGGTCTCCACGCAGCCTTCTCTTCTCCAGGCTGAACAGCCCCAACTCTCTCATCCTATCTTCGTACGGGAGGTGCTCCAGTCCCCTGATCATCCTTGTGACCCTCCTTTGGACTTGTTTCAACAGTTCCATGTCCTGTTTATGTTATTCTAGTCAGTTTTATTGGTAAGAAAAACTGAATTCTGTCCAAAGGAAGGTGGTTATATACAGTCTGCACTAATGAAAATATTAGATCCAACTTTGTGACTTGTGTTAGTCTGAAATCTAGAAAAGAAAAGATACAGAGATGTGAGTTTACTTTTTGTTTAACCAGACATAGTTGGGACTTGCCTCTGAAGATAGTTTTACAGATGAAATTGTTGTGGGGAATGAAGAGCTGGGCACCAATGTCAGCTGCAGAAGTATTAGTGGGTTTCTTTCCTTTCTTTCATCAGGAATTCTGTGTGAAGACTTGAAGAGAATGTCAGATAGGTATGATAAGCTGAGCATCTCTGAAGGAGATGCAGCAAAATCTGGATGTCTGAGATGGGCTTTCTAATGACTTACAATGTTTGCTGTTCCTGCCGTGATGTGAGTCTTTTACTAGCAGATGGGGGTTTACCCAAACAGCAGCCAGTCAGTTCTCCAGTTTACCTGCCTAGGGCGAACAGTGTCATATTGATTCTGTCCACAATTGTAAGGAGGAACTTTCTCATAGCTGTCTGGTGGGATACTCAGGTGGATACAGAACTTATTTCCTGTTTCCATGCCCATACTGAAGAAGGGTGTCCAACTTGTTTAAGGTACTATAAGCTATTTAGGAAAAGGGACAATGCAGAGTGCTGACCTCCTTTAAAGGGTCTGTCAAATTATTCAGGAATTACTTTATTTGCTGACAAAGGCAAATGCATTTGAATCCTTTTAGTCCCTCTCAAGGTACTTTATATTCTAATTTAAAACAATCTTTTAGGAACTAATGGCTTTCCTAGAACTTTATTTGAATTGTACACAGTAGTGGCACAAAGTCAACTCACATTGAGTGACTTTTTTGAGTATCTTATTACAGTGTTATGTTCATGACTTAGCTAATTTCAGGGATCCTCTGCTGTCTCCTGACTCCCAGAAAGTATGCCAGCTGTAGGGAGACATGTTTTGAGAGGAAAATTGTGAATTTATGTTAATTTGTGACCATCAGGTGGCAAAACTGGGACATACTTTGCTGTTTAGAGCATCTTTATTTGTCTGCAGAACATAGGATGCTCCTAGAAGTATCTGACTTGTTCAGGAGTTCTGATATAAAAGGATTATAACCAGCAAAATGCTCTCTTATGGAAGAAATGTTAGAAGAATTAGAGAAAGAAAAAAATGGTGCAGCTTATTAGGTAGTACCAAGTTGCATTGATCCCAGACTTCAGAGATAAAATACTGTTAGAAGAGGCTGTTGTTATTGCAAACCCATCATTTGAGCATAGAGAGGCACTGGCCATGCTTGCTGTGTGATGAATAAGACACTGTCCTGTCATCGGGAGCCTTTGGTGGCCTCACTTAGAACATGGTAATTTACTTGCAACCGTCCTGCACATCTGATTCATCTGAGAGAACGGGGAGAGAAGGCACTTGCAACACCTGGAGAAGATTGTAGTGTTTACTCAGTCTCATTGAGCCGTGAAACAGAATAGTTCAATACAATACAGATACTGAACTGGTTGTGTTGAGAGTGGATAGTGTTATATTTTTAGGATAATCACATGATTTTCTAGTTCGTGCTACTAAATTTCCAGTGCTTCCACTGAGGGTATAGTGGCTGTTTAGGTATCTGGGGAAGACAGGTTAGTCAGAGCTCCGGCGCTGCCAGTCGTATCAGGGCTTGTATTAGCTCTTAGGCGTGTAGATGGATCCATGGTTCTTACATAGTCAGACTTCCAGATGCTGGGCCTTTGTTGCAATGCAGGGGAATTCACAGAATTGTAGAATGGTATGGGTTTGTGAGGGACCTTAAAGATTATCTTTAAGCCTTTAGGAAAAAGCCAATAACTGTGTGTTGAAATTTTCAAGGATATCATTGCAAGAAGCAAATCTGAAGAGTTCTTTCAAAGTCCAAAATAGAAACCCTAGATCTTGAGTTTCTATCTCTGTGGGATCCATGGTATGTGGTGGCTGGCTGCAGTACCTCCTGTCTTAGAATCCTGAAAGGCAAATGGTGTCATCTCACCTTGGTTTCTGTTTCCTATGTCAAAAATAAAGATTACTTTCTAGAATTAAATCTGCACAGATTAACCCTGCCAATTGTTAACACGCAGTGCTGGAGCATCAGCTGTTACTGGCATTGAACACGTTTTGAGGCTATTACAAATCAGACATATGGTCATAAAATTACTGAATGTGTAAATACTGTAAAATATATAAACATTGATTACACCTTTACTATGCTTGCTGTGTTTCTATGTATCTTGGTATTTCTTTTGCATTTGGTTGTTTCTATGGACATTTGCATGTAAACAGTGAGAAGCTCTTGTTTCTTAGGAGTTCATCACTTCCTATTGCTTATTCTCTATTATAAAGATTTGGGGAATAATTCAATTAGTTGCTGTGGAAATGAGCTGGATGTCACAAACAGAGAATTACAGTTCACCAAGCCTTGAAGAAACAAAATGAAGGGAGAAAGGACTAATTGTGAGGGCCGTGTGACTATGTCAGAATGTCAGCTCTCATTAAAAGCATGTATTTTTAGTCCTTGTGAAGAGCTTGAAAGTGTAATTCAAATAATGACAACCCATGACTCATCAGACAAAGTGGGAAAAAAAGAAAAGCTCTGAGAGAGAGAATGATTCTGCTTTGTCTTTATGGGATTTGAAATGAAAGAACCGGTAGCTTGTGGTAGGCCCCTCAGCCCGGCGTGACTTTGTATGACAGAAGAGGGAACGGGAAAGCTCCTCATTCAACTCATCCACTGAAAAAGAAAAAATGTGTTATTATTAGTGTTAGTGCTTATGCTGTTCTGCCTCTCCTGGATTTTTGAAGAAAGGAGAGCCAAAGCTACTTTCTTTATTGCTCTCGAGAACAGGAGATAGGTTGCTCTTGATGGTTCAAATCGAGAATCAGAAGCGTCTTTGAGAGTGTGCTTAGTGCTGCCTGATGGTGTCATAAGGCCTCTCTCCATGTGCCATTTGTTGGGGTCGAAGGGCCTTGGCTAGCATTCCCCTCTGTTGTTTTCTGCCAGTTAAAAGAAGCAAAAATGTTAAATGTGCTTATAATTATGTATGTTTTCATTGTTTTTTCAAGCACTAAAAATATATTGCTTTTTGTTTGGCTTTGGAGGATTTTTAGCGGGTGTTATGGAGTGTTACTGCATAGTTTTGTTGGCTGCATAGCAAAATATAATGGCTTTTTGAGGACATTACTGATAGCTAAATTCGGTTTTAGAACTGTTAATTTTGTGTGGTTTATTATTTTTTAAAGCAAGTATGGAATATTGAGAAAAGAACTTGTGATTCCAATATAATATTTTCTTCTGTAGTTTCTGAATATATAAATTCTTGGTTTTATTTTCAACGTAAAAGGTTATAAATAATTTGCAATATTGAGACACTCAAATTAATAGTAGCAGAAATGATGGGTAGTGATAATGGATTTGTTTTGATGAATGTATATCACTGGCGTAGTAGATGATGTTTGCATTCATGAAGGCATACTGAATAGCTTTAAAATGCTTTTTGAACTGTTGTTTTTTATAGGTTTTGCTTTAATTTGTTTGGGTGGTTTCTTATGTGTTTGTGTGTTGTTTTGGGTGGTTTTTTTTTGTTTGTTTGTTTGTTTTGTTTGTTTGATTTTTAGTAGAGGTCCATTTCTACTTTTAATACATTGTTTATGTTTGAAATTTGCTACAAAGATGGGGCAATCTAGCATCTTTACCTGTATTAGAATAGATTAGTTGCAGACTCTGACAGTCATTGTTGACATTACTGTGTTGGTAGAAATCCTAGACTGTATATAGTATAAGAGCCTGTGTGTTGTAGAGGTTGAAATTAATGGAAGTGAAAATTGTAGACAGTTATGAGAGGAGGATGGGAAGACAGTTTATAGACTACATATATATCCAAGTGCTTTATTGAATAGAGGCATTTCAGTTCTGGGTAGGCTCTAACAGTTTGAGATATTATTGAAGTGATACTAGGGATAATTAAAGCAGATTGAAGATATGCGAAGAAAAAGAGTGAGTGGCAAGATAAGTACATCTCTACAGTTTAGCATCCTGTCCCTGGGAGGTATGCATCTGAAAAGTTTTGTAAGGTTCCAGGCGCAGATATGTTAATCTTTTTTCAGGGTCTATCTAGACATAAAAAGCAATACCAAATTTTGCATAATTATGCATGGGGGGTTATAATCACATCTCCATTGAATTATTTTAGTGGAAACTGTCGGTATAGTCTCTGCACTACAAAAAGTCTTTGGCTTGAAACTGAGTCAGTCCTCATTCGGTGTTGTGTTGCTACTAGTGAATAAAGCTGAACAAACTGCTCTGAATAACTTGGGTTAATAGTAGGGAACATATCATGTCACTGCATTTTTGACATGTTAAACTTGCCAGTTAATGTGTACTTCAAATTCTATCCTGTAAGATGTTATTGTGTCATTTTATTGAATTAGAATACTCATGTTAAATGTTATATGTACAAGTTGTTCTGTCCAGTGCAGAATTTGTCATGTTCTGGTTTTCGTCCCCAGGAGTCATTTAGTACAACTAGGGATACACAAGAGTTCTATTCATACGGGTTTGCTGTTCATGCTGCCAGTGATAGAGAAACTGTGTTCACCTGCTGCTGGCTGCTACACAAGTTGCAGTACCATAGAGTAGTATGTGTACTGTTCTCAGGTGGTGATTAAGGCAAACTGTTAGGGTTTTTATTGTGATCAGTCCTATGTATAGCAGCAGGGGAGTTTTTATATTTGCTCCTCTCACTCAAACTGCTAATGTATCACTACGAACTTGTCTGTAATAGCATTCTAGTGTTTTTAGGCCGAGCTTCTTACAGACCACGTAGCCATACCTCTAAGATGTAAAAGTAAAGAATGGTAATAAGAAAGAGCATGCACCCAGGGTTTTCAAGGAGCTTTAGCTTAGAAGAGCTGATCATCATCTACTTTGTTTTACAGATAGTGAAGCATTTCTGGGGGTTTGATTTCTGCATTGGTTTTACTAAAGGCCTGTGTTTATCTGCTCAGTCTTTTTCATAAACACTGTCTCAATGCCCTATTCTGTTTTGAGGAGTGGATTCTACCTAATTTTCTTTCTCCTTTTGTGAAAGAGATGAAAATGCTTCCCATTTCTCCCACCTGTTTAGTTCTTACAAAACAATAATTGTTGTATAAAAATGAAACTAATGGAAGAAATGGGAAACATTTTTATCCCTTTCATAAAAGAGAACAAAATCCTTTATCATGTCAGATTCTTATTATTTTCAATATGCATTATTTTCCTTAGCAAGTTTTTAGTGTTAATAGTTATGCAGAGTATCAGTCTTGTCTCTATTTTCACGGAAGAACTCTTCAGCAGGAGAGCTTCCCACTTTTACTGATACTGACTTTCAATTTACTGTAAGTGATACTCTTACATAATGTAATTCTGAAAAAATAGTTTTCTTCACATACATAAAATTGTTCGTTTGTTTGTTTGTTTTTCTTCCCCCCACTATACATGCTTAGTCTTTAGGTAAAGGGTCCAGTAGCTTATGCTGCATAACTTCAGTGATCAAAGGATCTTTGTAAAAGTGAGTATTCCCAGCCCTTGCTAAATGACCATCATTACATAGCTTTAGAGCTTGCTATTGGAGCTGAGATTTTTCAGACTACTTTTTTTGTTGGCATCCAGTTGCATTTTGAAATTTTATGCTGTATTTTTTTTTTTACCTATTAATTCTAATGGTCATTTTATGTGACTGAAAAATTTTATGCTCTGATTCCATTTGCAGGTCTGGAAATGCAAGCAGCATCTTAAAATTTCTAAGCATGTCTCCAAATCTGCTTTTGGAGTTTTGAAAAAATGAGAAAATTATGTTAAATCTTCCTGACTCGTAAAAATTATATTTTAACAGCATTAATTTGTGCAGGGTACACACCACTGTTCTCTATGAATTTAATTATCAATATTTCTTCTGAAGAAAACATCCTGTTTAATTTTGTCATGCTTTCTTTTTTTTTAACCATAGCAAGAACGCAATAGTTTGGTTTTTTTGTTGTTTTTGTTTGGTTTTTTTTTTAATGCATTAATCCTTTACCTTAAAAAATGGTGCAGATCAAGTACAAGCATGGAGAGAGTAAATAAAGAGGCAGATAAGGTCTGGTATTTGTAAGCTTTTTTTTTTATGAAAAGATTGCAAGTGTGTAGCCATCAGGGATGAGAGATGAGTGGTTGGGAGGCACAGGGGAAAAAAGCAATAGCAATTAAGAAGAACGAAGAAATTTTAGACAAAATACAATAAAAATAAAGGCAAAGAGAAAACAAAGCTTAATGGGAAGCAAGGTAGTACACATGACATTATCAAGGGCTTATGTGAAGGTTGGATAAAGAGAGAAGCTACAGAACTGCGAGGAAGGTGAGAGTAAAAATATACAGTATTCCTCTGGTGGAGGGATTAATTCATATGTTCTCAGAAAGATAGGAAGTAACACTTAAAAAATGTAGTTGTTTTTCTGTATTCAGATAGTACCGAGTCGCATGTAAGCTTTTAAACAACTTGAATTATAGCTGTTCTGTTCAAAATTGAGTGGAAGTCAATTCATCTTTGTAAAGTGCTCAATGCCTTCACAGGACACGCAGCAGGCTGAATGGGAAGCCTTCATTCTGATTTTTCAGCTTTTATGTGATTACAGTTAACTCCATATGATGCAGATTTTTGCATTTGTGGTGAAGGTTTCCAGGGAATGACTTGAATTCTGATACCAGGAAAATGGTGTATTTTCTGTACACAGTGCGAGTCCAGCATGGGCAGCCATGTTGCTTTGTTGAGCTGTTGAGAAGCTCTGGCTGTCTGCATGCTGTCCTCTTCCTTATTCATGCTCTTAACAGCAGGTAGCAATTACCCCTGCTACCCATTTTAGGTGGATGTCCCCATTTCCATCCCTTCTCTGCCAGAATTCATGTCCTCCTCCTGCTGTGTATCCACCATCCTCTTGCAGCAGTGCCATATCCTGTCCCCATAGAAACAGCTTTCCACTTCTGCTTAAGGCCATCCTTATGATGCTGTTTGGCAAGGGAATGGATGCTCATGAGTGACCCTGGGAACCTGCATAGAACCAAAAGGGGCTCTGTGGACAAGTTGTGAATGCTGACTTAGATCTTCCTACACAAATAAAAGGACTGATGTTTGGGAATTTCCCAGGGCATTAACATGCTTGTGCTGCACTTCACAATGTAGTGTAAAGACTGCTGAGCTAGAAATGAGCAGTTAGCTGGTGCAGCAGCACAGCTGGAGTCTATTTTCAGTTTATTTCAGCAGCTCTAGAATTCCTCCAGTGCCTGATTCAAGCTAATCAGAGTATCTTTACGTAATAGTGCCATTTGTAGGCACACAAAACAACAAATTCTTTTGAAACAAAACATTGCAGTGTTCCTCTTGAAACATTTGGATGCTTGCAGAATTAAATATTTCAATATTTTACTTGGGAGGAAAAAAAAAAGAAGTTAAATCTTATTGTCAAAAAATATGAATATTTGATTTATTGGACTATGTTATCTACTGAAGCATTTGGTTTTCTTTTTAACAAAGAAAATATCTACTAAAATTTTATCAGGCTGTTTTCATAGGACGAAAGCAAATAGTTTGCACAGTCTTACAAGTAACATTAAATGTAAGTAAAGTCATTAAAGAGATTTCCTTATTGCCTTAAGATTTTTATTCGGGTATCTGTTTCCTGAAGGAGACTTCAAAAATTTCAACCTTTACTTTGTTGTCTAAAGTTATCCTCCTTTGTTGTCTGAAGTTATCTTGTCTAACCATTTTATTTATATTCTTCTCTTGGCTTTTTTTTTATTTTTTCCCCAGATTTAAAAGTTAGAAGACACAGAAAAGGGGTGTAAATCATAGACTATTTTAGTGTGATTTATATGAATGCTTTCTCTGGTTTGCTATCTATGAGTGACACTAAACTTGTGATACTCTGACAAGAGTCTAGCATATTTCTTACTGGTGTAGAGGATTGTGCGTCACTACTTCAGGAGACTGGGTCTTTATTGTATGACTTATCTTGAAGCCATGATCTCATACATATAGAAAGCTAGTAAGTAATTTATTCTCTGTCAGGTTTTTTTTAATGCACAGTCTGGGATAAGCTTTATTTTTGTAAGTGAGATGATGTTAAAAAAACATTTAAAAAAACCCCAAGTCATTGCTCTGTGAGAAACTTGAGCATAAACGTGGCCACAGTTTTTGTAGATGCCTAATCAGAGACCCCATCCAAGCTTAAAAAATGTACCTTTTAAGAGCATTTCTCTTGGAAGAGAGTGAACAACATATCAGGCTGGAGCTGCAGAAGGTGTGGAGCAGCCCAGCTTGAATCATCCTAGACGTCAAGTAAAAATGACATATCTTACGTTTACTGTTAATTGTATTTGTTAGGGAAGCATGTTACCTGCTAAATAATTACCTGCTAAATAGTTATTATTCAGTAAATTCTGGCTTTATAGTTGCTTTCTGCTTATCTGTACAGTGGTATTTAAAACATACGATACACTCTTAATAAAACATGGTACAACTGCTTAAAGAAAAACCATACTATCCAGCTTATCCTCTTAGACATTAGAGTTTATTTTTATTTGAGATGAAATGACTTAGATATTTTAATAAGATATTGTTTACTTCATATTGCACTTACTGCTGCCTGGCAGTAAGGACTTCCTACACTGCAGCTCTTCCAGTTTCTTTTTTCAAGAGCAGATTCCTTGGGTCAAAGTGTTCTAGAGCAATGTTTTTACAACAGGTATTCAAATGTTTTGCTTTTTCTAATTTTGAAACAGGATGTAACACAGGAAAGGAAAAACCCAGCATGAAAAGCAAGGGAAAAGTCTGAAATGTTTCCTTTACCATCCTTTGACAAAGAGCTGTAGTCTTGGTTTTTTTTTTTTTTTTTTTTTACCATCCTTTGACAAAGAGCTGTAGTCTTGTTTTTTTTTTTCTCCTTTGGACTTTCTGATGTTTTACAGTGAATCAACCAACTTTCCTTTTCATCGTTTTTTCCTGAACCAAGGCAAACTATGCGTAGTAAGCCTGATCTCCACAAGCAGTTCCGTCAAAAAGCTCACAGGTGGTTTACACTTCCATTTACTTGGCATGTAACTACATTGGGATTGGAGTGTAGCTCCCTCTCACCTAGTCTGTTTCCCAGGTTTTTAAGTGAATCTTTTGCCCCTTTTTCTTTGCTTAAATAGAATTATATTATTAACATATTATTCTATTTAAATATTTATAATAATCAGACTTTTAGAACATTTGGAATGTTCAGCTGCAAGGAAATGATGAATACAAAAATTTGGGAAAAGTTAAGGTTCTGCTTGCAACTGCAGTTTCTTATTTCCAAATGCTCTAATAGTAATTTAGAGTGGTTTTTTTTTTTTTTTTTTTTTTTTTTTGTTTGGATTTTTTTGTTGTTCTGTTGTGTTTTGTTGGTTTTGAGTTTTTGGTTTTTTGGGGTTTTCTTTTCCCCTCATGTAGAAAGTATGTGATGGAATACCTTTATTCTGAAAAGGAAGTTATCCTTTTAGATCATCAGAAAGTTAAGGTCTCTGGAAACTTGGAAAATTATTGGATCATAATTTTAGATTCTTTAAGGTCTTCATTGATAAGAGACTGAACATGAGGTGGCAGTATATGCTTGCAGCTCAGAAAGCCAGCTGTGTCCTGGACTGCATCAAAAGGTGTGTGACAAGCAGGTTGAAGGCAGTGATAATGCCCTCAAAAATAATGCGATCCCTGCTCTCGTGAGACACCACTTACAGTACTGTGTGGATTTCTGGTGTCCTCAATGTAAGAAGGACATGGAGCTGTTGGAGTAAGTCCAGAGGAGGGCCACGAGGATGATCAGGGGGCTGGAGCACCTCCTTGTCTCTAACTTGAAGTGACATCAATTTGATAGGTGGACCACTCGGTGGATAAAGAACTGGCTGGATGGCCGCACGCAGAGTTGTGCTCAATGGCTCAGTGTCCAGCTGGAGACCAGTAACGAGTGGTGTCCCTCAGGGATCGTTGATGGGACCGGTCTTGTTCAACATCTTTGTCGGTGACATGAACAGTGGAATTGAGTGCGCCCTCAGCAAGTCTTCATATGACACCAAACTGTGTGGTTCGGTTGATACGCTGGAGGGAAGGCATGCCATCCAGAGGGACCTTGACATGCTTGTGAGGTGGGCTGATGCCAACCTGATGAAGTTTAACCATGCCAAGTGCAACGTCTTACACCTGGGTGGGGGCAATCCCAGCCACAGCTAGAGGTTGGGCAGAGAAGAGATTCAGAGCAGTCCTGCAGAGAAGGACTTGGGGGTGTTGGTTGATGGAAAAACGAACATAAGCTGGCAGTGTGCGCTTGCAGCCCAGAAAGCCAACCGTATCCTGGGTTGCATCAAAAGGAGTGTGACCAGCAGGTCGAGGGAGGTGATCCTGCCCCTCTACTCTGCTCTTGTGAGACCTCACTTGGAGTATCGTGTGCAGTTCTGGTGTCCTCAACATAAAAAGGACATGGAACTGTTGGAACAAGTCCAGAGGAGGGCCACGAGGATGATCAGGGGACTGGAGCACCTCCCGTATGAAGATAGGCTGAGAAAGTTGGGGCTGTTTAGCCTGGAGAAGAGAAGGCTGCTTGGAGACCTCATAGCAGCCATCCAGTATCTGAAGGTGGCCTATAGGGATGCTGGGGAGGGACTCTTCATGAGGGACTGTAGTGAGAGGACAAGGGGTAACGGGTTCAAACTTAAACAGGGGAAGTTTAGACTGGATATGAGGAAGAAATTCTTTACTGTAAGGGTGGTGAGGCACTGGAAGGGGTTGCCCAGGGAAGCTGTGAATGCTCCATCCCTGGTGGTGTTCAAGGCTGGATTGGACAGAACCTTGGGTGGCATTGTTTAGTGTGAGGTGTCTCTGCCCCTGTCAGGGGGGTTGGAACTAGATGATCTTAAGGTCCTTTCCAACCCTAACTATTCTACGAGTCTATGATTCTAAGACAGGCTGAGAAAGTTGGGGCTGTTCAGCCTGGAGAAGAGAAGGCTGCGTGGAGACCTCATAGCAGCCTTCCAGTACCTGAAGGGGTCCTGCAAGGATCCCAGAAAGGAGCTCATCATCTACTGATGATGAGGGGCTATAGTGATGCAACAAGGGGCAGTGGGTTTAAACTTAAAACAGGGGAAGTTCATGTTAAATACAAGGAAGAAGTTCTTTACTGTGAGGGTGGAGAGACGCTGGAACAGGTTGCCCAAAGAAGTGGTAAATGCTCCATCGCTGGCTGTGTTCGCGGCCAGTTTGGACAGGGCCTTGGCTGACATAGTCTAGTGTGTGGCGTCCCTGGCCATGGAAGGGGGGTTGGAGCTAGATGATTTTAAGGTCCTTCCCAGTGCTAGCCATTCTGTGATTCGTAAGTGATGCAGCATTTCTGAGAGCTTTTTCTGCATAAGATAGTTACAACTTGTAAAAAAAAGTGTGAAGATGCAAAAGAAGAGTAAAGTGAAAGAAGAGAAAATTCTAGGATCATCAGAAGAATAAAGTTTTCTTTCCTCCTCTGTTTTGTCTTGCTGTTTTTGAAATTTATTTTGCCTCTTCCTGTCTTTCCTTCTCCGCATCTTTTCTTTGTCTTGTTCCTTTTATCCTTTTTTGTGATTAACTCTTTGTCCTCCTTTCTTTCATGTGGCTTTTCTGCATGCTTTTGGTCTGTCAGATCATCTTTGCTAAAATTACCTTGATCTCAGATGCTCTGGAGAGTATCATTGTTAGTCTTCCTAACTGAACAAAACCTGTCCTGTGTGACCGTACTGAGGTAGGACTGGATGGATTAGGAAGGGATATAAATTTGAATCCTGTGACGTGGGGGTGTTTGGTTCCTTACTGTTATGTTGCCTTTTGTCCATGGCAACATTAAGTTGATGAATGCCAGAGTCATGTTACTGGTATTTTGCTACTAGATTAGTTAATTTAATGTTGTTATAATACCTGCGCTTTTGGGCTACAAGTTCGTAAAACATTTCAATAAGCTTATGTTAAGTTTATTAGGCTTACAGTAAATAGACATGTATCTTTTTCTTCTTAATAGACTTTAAATGTAGTTTAGGGGCGTATCTTTGTAGTTAAAAGCATAGGTGACAGAAAAGATGTTTTAGTAAATAGATTTATCTCCTTCCTAATTTTTTTCCTGCTTAGACTTCAGTGAGGTGGGAAAGTCAAATGATTAATAGGTGTGTAAATTAGGCAGCGGGAGTGTTTTATTATGAGAGATCCTGTTGTATGTGTGCTGTCACCAGGATTTTCCAGTCATTGTTCGTAAGATCTTATTCTGGAAAAAAAAACATGGAAAAATTTGCCTTACACTGTGGTTTGAACTGTGAAAGTATGATAGTCTACTAACCTTAATGTAGGGGTTTTTGAGAACTGGGAAGGGTAACGAAAGAAGATGGTGATACCTAGTATATTCTGTATGCATCTAGTAAAACCTCTAAGGTACTAATTCAAAGGTGTTTATAGCAGTAGTTACTGCTCCAAGTGGAATCTGCTGAGCCATACTGTTAAAGGAAAGACAGACACTGCGATGTTTTATTTTAGATTCCTGTCCTACTAGGCAATGTTAAAAGTCCTGAAATCTTGTGTTCATCATTATAGCACTCTCCATAGCTTTGTATTTTCAGTGGATTTTTATAGATGTCAGCATGTTGTGCAATTGTATTCAAAACAAAAACAACAGAAGTATCTTTAATTAAATATTTTTAATAATAATAAAATCTACTTGATTTGAGTCAGGGACTGGTTCCTGTCCTGGTCCAAACTGTTAGTTAAAATATCCAAATAAATGGTATAGGTCACTAACTGATGTCTAAACAAAAAAAAAACCCCAAACCAACAAACAAAACCGCAAACCAACCAACCAACTAAAGAAAAGCAAACCTGCAAACCCACAAACCCAAAACCTTGATAATGTTAGAAATGCATTTAAGATGATTTACTGTCTTGGAAATATTAGGAATAAACTCCAAGTTAATACAACTTAACTCTGAAAGTTTTGTACTTATTTAACAAGTTCTTTATCTTGTTTAGCATAATTCTTGCTATTCTTATAGGTAGGAAGCGCTCTTACTATGTATGTACTCATAATTTGTAGAACTCTGGTTTACCCTTTTCTCAGTTAAGTTACATGCATTTGTATGTGGTATAAGCTGTGTTTTGCCCAGTTTATTTGATGGGGTTTTTGATTTGTTGGGTGGTAGGTTTCTTTCGTGACATCATCATGTATGTTTCTTTTTCTGTCCGCTCAGTGATTAAACTTGTTCAGGAAGTGGGAGTCAGTTGGCTTCCATCCTTTACACATGATGATTTCATAAATGCATCTTTGTTTATTCATTCTAGTATATTTATCAATCAGTCCTTCATCAGTGTTTTAAGGCAAAAATCAGTGCATACGTAGTACGTCTCACTCGTTTCTCAAGACAATTCCTTTTGAAAAAATGTCTGTCTTCCCTATGGCTCAGATTTGCTGAAAGCAGTCCATTTTGCATTTCCCTAAAGTAAAACTTGCTGGCAAAAGGACTCTTTTGTCCTCAAAGTCAAGGAAGTAAACTTACAAGGCTGGAGAGACAAGTTTTAAAACACAGATACCTGTGTACTACTATATCCATCACACAAAACTACTAGTTGGTGGTAGTACATGAAAGAGCAAACATCTATGCTGGGGAATAGGACTGGAGAAAAATTAAGTAGTGAAGAACAGATTGATGGGATGAACCCGGAAAACTGATTATAGGATTATTTTAGGTTTAAACATATTTCTGAGGGACTAGAACAGAGATGGTTGAGAATTTATATATTTTGTTTTATTAGCTGAATAAATTCCATAAAATGATAATGGAGAAAGAAATAAAGCTAAAGAGAGCAAATGGCCTTTAGCTTCAAATCCTGTATAGGGCATATAACCCATGTGTATTAAACTGCTTAAAGTACATAGTTAAGCAGATATTGTTCAGGATGATTTGAGAGCTCTCTAAACTTGCTTGAGGGAGCTACTTACCTGAATAATGTTATTACCTTGCTAGGTAGGCTTCCATGAAAATGCAGTCTTCCTTGGAGTGTCCCTCTCAGAGGACTGTTTTTTCAACATTAAAATGTCACTGGATAAAGTTACAAATGGTCCTGGTACTAGGGTTTAATGCTGCCTTTGTCAGTGGACTCTATTATAAGGTTCAGTCTTGCTTCCTGTCTCCTTAAGAGTCCTATTCCAGCTTTGATATTAAATTGGAAAGGTGGAAGATTAAATCTCTTTGAACTAAGGCAGATATAGAATTCAGGTCTAATGTATTTGCTGTGGAAGGGAAAGGATTTGAGATGCATCAAACAATGATCAGCAGAGCACAGCTCTACAGGAGCACAAAACGACCTTACAAGCTCTCTTTTCCTTGATGTCCATGCCTAATACATCTCTCTTGTACTCTCTCAAGTAATGTCCGTTATGGTCAGTATTGTCTGTAAAGTCTCTTATGAGATGAATGAGATAAAAGAGTTAATTAATAGGGGAAAGTATTTCATGCTAACAAAATAAAGACTTGGTACAGCAATGCTGTAAAAGACCTGTTTGATTGTGAACTTGAGCACAGAGCTGGCTTAGATGGACACCAATTTTTTTAAAAGTTTGAACTACACAGTGTGATTTATGGAAGTAGTACTTGAAGCTCTTTCTCAGAGCAATCTACACAAGCCAGACTTCCCAGAATAGTCTTGCAATGACAATTGCTAAGATAAATGAGCATATATTAACCTTAGTTAACGTGTGAAGGTATAATATAAATACTGAGTTGCTTCACTGTAGTAATGGAAATAGGAAAACTCCATATTAATTAAGATAAACTTGTAGCCTCTTATCAGTCTTTTATTAAACTTCAAGTTCCTGAGCATTAGGAGAACAGTATTATCCTGAAAGTTAGATCTGGAACCGGAATAGATTTTTCTTTTTTCTTTTTTTTTTCTTTTTTTTATGGTAGCATATATATTATTATGCATAAATAACGCAGTGGAAACAGCCTCTGCATCATAGAATCATAGAATAGTTAGGGTTGGAAAGGACCTTAGGATCATCTAGTTCCAACTCCCCTGCCAGGGGCAGGGACACCTCCCACTAAACCATGTCACCCAAGGCTATGTCCAATCCAGCCTTGAACACCACCAGGGATGGAGCATTCCCAGCTTCCCTGGGCAACCCCTTCCAGTGCCTCACCACCCTTACAGTAAAGAATTTCTTCCTCATATCCAGTCTTAACTTCCCCTGTTTAAGTTTGAGCCCATTACCCCTTGTCCTCTCACTACAGTCCCTAACGAAGAGTCCCTCCCCAGCATCCCTATAGGCCCCCTTCAGATACTGGAAGGCTGCTATGAGGTCTCCACGCAGCCTTCTCTTCTCCAGGCTGAACAGCCCCAACTCTCTTATTCTATCTTCATATGGGAGGTGCTCCAGTCCCCTGATCAT
This sequence comes from Ara ararauna, assembly GCA_028858755.1. NCBI lineage: Eukaryota > Metazoa > Chordata > Aves > Psittaciformes > Psittacidae > Ara > Ara ararauna. The sequence continues at coordinate 132,429,503 of CM054377.1, read as the reverse complement.
CCTCGTGGCCCTCCTTTGGACTTGTTCGAACAGTTCCATGTCCTTTTTATGTTGAGGACACCAGAACTGCACACAATACTCCAAGTGAGGTCTCACAAGAGCAGAGTAGAGGGGCAGGATCACCTCCCTCGACCTGCTGGTCACGCTCCTTTTGATGCAACCCAGGATATGGTTGGCTTTCTGGGCTGAGAGTGCACACTGCCAGCTCATGTTCATTTTTCCGTCAACCAACACCCCCAAGTCCTTCTCTGCAGGACTGCTCTGAATCTCTTCTCTGTCCAACCTGTAGCTGTGGCTGGGATTGCTCCCACCCAGCTGCAGGACCTTGCACTTGTCATGGTTAAACTTCATCAGGTTGGCATCAGCCCACCTCACAAGCGTGTCAAGGTCCCTCTGGATGGCATGCCTTCCCTCCAGCGTATCAACCGAACCACACAGTTTGGTGTCATTGATAAAATTGCTGAGTGTGCACTCAATCCCACTGTCCATGTCACCGACAAAGATGTTGAACAAGACCAGTCCCAACACCGATCCCTGAGGGACACCACTCGTTACTGGTCTCCAGCTGGACATTGAGCCATTGAGCACAACTCTTTGTGTGCGGCCATCCAGCCAGTTCTTTATCCACCGAGTGGTCCACCTATCAAATTGATGTCTCTCCAACTTGGAGACATGGATGTCGTGTGAGACAGTGTCAAATGCTTTGCACAAGTCCAGGTAGATGACATCAACTGCTCTACCCCTGTCCATCAGTTCCGTAGCCCCATCATAGAAGGCCACCAGATTGGTCAGGCAGGATTTCCCCTTAGTGAAGCCATGCTGGCTGTCACCAAGCACCTTGTTGTTTTTCATATGCCTCAGCATGCCTTCCGGGAGAATCCGCTCCAAGATTTTGCCAGGCACACAGAGGTGAGGCTGACTGGTCTGTAGTTCCCCGGCTCATCCATTTTCCCCTTCTTGAAAATGGGGGTTATATTTCCATCTTCCAGTCATCAGGAACTCCACCTGACTGCCATGATTTTTCAAATATGACGGACAGTGGCTTAGCAACTTCATTTGCTAGCTCCTTCAGGACCCGTGAATGGATTTCATGAGGTCCCATGGACTTGTATACGTTCAGGTTCTTAAGATGGTCTCGAACCAGATCCTCTCCTACAGTGGGCCTAGGGTCTTCATTCTCACTGTCCCTGCATCTGCCTTCCAAGACTTGGGTGGTGTGGTCAGAGCATTTTCCAGTGAAGACTGAGGCAAAGAAGTCATTAAGAACCTCAGCCTTCTTCAAATCCAGGGTAGCCACCTCTCCTGATAGCTTCTGGAGAGGGCCCACGTTGTCCCTAGTCTGCCTTTTATTTGCAATGTACCTATAGAATCCCTTCCTGTTGTCCTTAACTTCCCTAGCCAAGTTGAATTCTAAGTCGGCCTTAGCTTTCCTAACCTGATCCCTAGCTTCCCGGACAACTTCCCCGTATTCTTCCCAGGCCTCCTGTCCTTGCTTCCACCTTTTATAAGCCTCTTTTTTCCTTCAAAGTTTCCTCAGCAGCTCTTTATCCATCCGAGGAGGTCTCCTGGCCCTCCTGCAGCACTTCCTTCTAGTAGGGATGTATCACTCCTGATCTTGCAGCAGGTGATCCTTGAATATCAACCAAGAGTCTTGGGCCCCCCTGCCCTCTAGGGCTATATCCCATGGAATCTTACTGAGCAGGTTCCTGAAGAGACCAAAGTCTGCTGTCTTGAAGTCCAGGGCAGTGAGCTTGCTGCACACTCTTCTCACTGTCCTGAGGATCTTGAATTCGACCATCTCATGATCGTTGCAATCAAAGCTGCCCTGGAGCATCACATTTCCAACCAGCCCTTCCCTATTGGTGAGGACGAGGTCAAGCGTGGCACCTCTCCTTGTCGGCTCCTCTATTACTTGCAGAAGGAAGCTGCCTTCCACAGAATTGAGGAACCTCCTGGATTGCTTGTGCCGGGCCGTACCATCCCTCCAACAGATATCAGGGTGGTTGAAGTCCCCCATGAGAACAAGGGCCTGCGAGTGTGAGGCTGTTCCTATCTGTCTATAGAGTGCTTCATCCACAGAGTCCTCTTGATCAGGCGATCTGTAACAGATCCCCACAATAATATCTGCCATCGCTGTTCTCCCTTTAATCCTCACTCACAAACTCTCTGCCAACTGCTCACCTGTCCCCAGGCACAGTTCCATACTCTCCAGCCTATCCCTAACATAAATAGCAACTCCCCCTCCGCGCCTACCGAGCCTGTCTTTCCTAAAGAGCCTGTAACCTTCCATTCCAACACACCAGTCATAGGAGCCATCCCCCCATGTTTCTGTGATGCCTATGATATCATACGCCTATCGACGTGCACACATCTCTAATTCCTCTTGTTTGTTCCCCATGCTACGGGCATTTGTATAGAGGCATCTGAGCTGAGCTTTAGTTGAAGCCGGCTCATTGGCTGGAGCAGCTGAAATATCTCTACATAGCTCTGAACGTTTACTAGAGGTGCTAGCAACTGACTGGGTGTGTTGGGATGGAATGATGCCCCCCTCCCCCAACACATCTACTTTAAAGCATCCTTGACCAGTCTGGCAAGCCTCCTTCCAAATCCACTCTTCCCTTTCTTTGTCAGACCAGCTCCACCAGCCCCCAGTAGACGTGGCCTCCTAAATTGAGTCCCATGTTCAAGGTACCCAAACCCCTGACTATAGCACCACCCTTCTAACCATTTATTAACCTGACCAATCCTCCTCGCCTTTTTAAGGTCCTGCCCTGTATCCTGGAGAATTGACGAAAAGACAATCTGAGCTCCAAAGCCCCTAACCACCTCTCCCAGAGCTCTGTAGTCCTTCTTTATGTTCTCCATGCTACTGCTATCTATATCAGTAGCACCCACATGGATCACTAGAAGTGGGTAACAGTCAGTGGGACCGACTAGAGCAGGCAGCTTCTCTGCAACATCCCTGATCCATGCCCCTGGTAGGCAACACACCTCCCTTGAGCCTGGGTCATGCCGACAGATGGGTGCCTCTGTTCCTTTCAGAGTAGAGTTCCCTACTACTATGGCCTTCCACTTTTTCCTGGCAGCACCAGTAGAGATCTTTTTTGCCAGTGGATCAGCTGGTTGTTCCAGACCATGCCATTGTAATCAAGCAGTGGTTTGGAGCCTGTTACTGCTGGGCAGATGTCTCCTCAGTAGTTCATTCCTATGGACAATACAATTATTTTTTTTTCAGTGACTAACTTTAAACTTCCTATGATATTAATGTTTTCACAGGCTCATCATCTGTCATGCTTTAAGTACTCAAAGATTATATCAAAAATGGAATTGTGGCAAGATTCTCAGCATAAATGGTGGAAAATTAGAACTGCTGTTGCAGTGTCAACATTTTAAACATGCACAATCTTAAAAACCCCGTCCAAAGGAAATGCAAAATTAAGTGGCTTAATATAAGCAATAATATTTTTTAATGTATTTATTTTTAATGAGTGTTGAGTCATGAAATTTCAGGCAATTTCTGATAATGTAAACTGGAGCACAGTTTTAGCAAATATGAAATACCATGTAATGGTTAAATTTGCTTATGCTGTCCAAAGATGTATAGAATGCAAGGACACTTTTTGTTTTTCCCTTTTCCAGACTATATATGGCCTCCTTAATGCTAATTTTTTTTATATAAATATTTGGTAGGACAGATCAGGTAATATCTTATTGATGGCAAAAAATTTATCTGAATTCACCAAATTGAACATTACATTCAATGTACATGTAAACGAAAACGTTGGGCTTGGGAACATTGTATGTTAATGCATACAGTGTATATATAAACACATGATGTGGAGTCTCCACATCCAAAACTAATCAGGCAGGAGAGAATTTTGGGCATGCCAAAATAGCAGTATACAATAACAGTAGTAGCAACAAGTGGTTGATGGAGTTTTTGATGTTTTGGATTGCTACTAAATACTGAAAATCTTCTGACAGAGTTGTCAAGACTTGTTTCCCTGAGTCCTGGGGAGAGCAGGCTCTAGTGAACACTTTCAGCAGTTCTTCTCTACTATAACAAGCTTGTGATCACAAAGAGCAGAAGTTTAGGAATCAAATTTAGAAAAGACAAATGAAGACCATTTTGTAACTAGTAAATATCCTCATTAAGTGCAGGAGCCTTCATCATTTGTAGTTCAAGATTTGAAAGCTTTTGCTCCCAAGACAGAAAATGATTCCAAGAAGTGCAGATGATGTTTTTATATAACATTTTTTTGAAAAAGTAAGCATAGTAATCTTGAAGTGGAAGATAGATGTGGTCTAATGGATCAGAAACCTGTAAGACAAAACCAAATTGAGTTGGATTTTTAGTTTTAAAATTAATCCCTTCACTCATCATTTATATTGTATGTTAAGAAGATTGTCACAGGTAAAAGTCAGAAGTGTTGCCTCCAATGTTGAGAGCTAAAATTAATATCTGAAATACAGTTTCTGTACATGGGGTGTTAAGAACTGGCACTTCATAAACCTGTAAAACTTTGTAAGAGGAAGAGTAAAACTAACGTGAAACTTTGGAAGAAACATATAGCAAACATTATAAGGATATAACATTTGTAAGAAACACTATAAAGCAAAATTAGTGGAGGGGGAAATAACCATTAAATCTTACTGCTTCAAGAAGAGTATAACTAAAAACCTGGCTGAATGGAAGAGTGGAAGAACCAGATGTAGCTTTGAAATTATGTCTTGCAATGAATAAATAGAAGGAGGAAATTTTTTATTGTGAGAGTGGTGAGGCTGGAACATGCTGCCCAAGGAACTTGTGAAGGCTTCTCTCTGGAAGTGTTCAAGGCCAGGCTGGATGGGTCTTTGAGCAGCCTGGTCTAGGGGAAAGTGTCCCTGCCTGTGGCAGGGTGGTTGGAACTAGATGATCTTAAGGTGCTTTCTGACGCTAACCATTCTATGATTCTATGAAATATGGGATTTCAGGCAGCGTGTTCATAAGGAAATGAGGTAAAAGAGAACACAAAGAACAAAACCCTATGAGTAACGACCTCTAACTGTGCAGGGCAACTTATACCACCCAAGGAGCTTCCCCCAGGGTCTTCAAAATAAAGACATATATGCTGTATGTTAATACCCTGTACAATAATTTTTGAAGCCATAGTTAAAGTTTAGGTTAAATAGGTAATGAGTTCAAAGTATACATATTAAAAAACATAAAGGATAATTTTGGGAAAGTAGAAACAACTGAACTACTGGGTTTTTTTTGTTTTGTTTTGTTTTTTAAATGTAGGATTCAAGACCAGTACAAATATTCTCAATTTATAAAGCTATTTCCCTGTTTCCACTTAAAATCAGAAATAACATCTGCTAAATTTCAAATCAGACTGATCTAATTTTTCACTGTTAGAAGGCTAGTGCTTGGAGTTAGTGTTTGGGGTGAAACGTTGTCAATAACATTACTTCCTTAATTTAATCAAGAATGGTTTAATCATCATTCTGACTGGAAAGGTTATGAGTTGGCAGCCTTTATCAGTTACTGTGACCGGCTATAAATAAGCAGGAAATGAGAAAGGGGAAAGAAGGAGCCACAAAGTTACTTGCTGAAGGTTTTGCATTACTTTTCAAGCTTAAGTGGGGCAATGAGATCTGAGGGCTGGAGAGGTCTCCTGAGGTGTCTCCTGCTTCCCTGTCTCAGGGCAGTGGGTTTCTTCAAGTATAGCATATTAACTGTGTACAAATACTGCATGTTGAAGCTGAGTAGTAGAATGACTTGCAATGATTTTTTCCCTTTATGAACTTGTTCTCAGAGAAGCCCTCTGAGGATTTTTCAAACTGTTTGGGCCTTAATTTTCTGAATGTTCAAAAGAAGCTAAGTTAGCTGTAGTAATTTTTAAATTTAAGAGTTGATTAATTATTTTACCTTTCAAAATGTTTTGAAGTACACACAGGAATTATCTGTAGTTCCTCTCAATTCCTGGAGTATGTTTTTGTCCTTTAGTTATTTCTTCCTTTCAAAGCTTATCCCACTAGCATATGAAAATTAAGCCTCCTCCTTACTCCTCCCCAAAACCCTGTTTTCTGCAATATACTTTTGTTTGAACATACGAAGTAGGGAATTGGGGTTTTGTGGACATTTTTCATTAATGTGAATTAAAGACGTGCTGGCACATGCAGTCAGTATTGCTTTTTTCTCAAAGAAGTCCTTGATTGTGTAAGTATCGTTCAGTATGTAGCAATGGGTAGAATGGATCAGTTTTCCTTCCTGTGATGCTGGGCAGCAGGGAGGATGGGTGGAAGAGACAGCTCCTGCTTTTGGTGTCAGGAGGAAGTTGTCCTCTGCAGCAGGAGCTGTGATTCTCACTTCGCTCACCTGCTTCTTCTTCCGTGTCCTGCATTCCCTGTTGCAGAAGTCACTCGCCACCGTATTTATTATCATCCAATTCTGCCTGCATTTCTAAGCTTTTTCTGAATTGTTTATTAGATAATTCAGTGGGAATGTGGTTTGCTGGAAGGTGAAGTCACTCAAATTCTCCCTTTCAGGGAGTGTTACCCAGACCATAGCTAGCAACTAATTAAGGTAAGACTCCATTAGACCACTGGACAGTGATTGCCTTCCCAGCCTGACCGCTCTTTTCAAGGCTGCAATGGGTTTTAAATTCTAAATACAGAAAACCAAAATTGAGTGTTTATCTCACTTAAGGTCTTAAGTGCTTGCTTCTTTTGTTAAATTCACATCAAAAAACCACTTAAAAGTCACAAACCAAAGCTCAGTCTTGACCTATGTTAAAAGAGCTTTGCCAGGGACCCTGCAGCCATATGTATGGGAAAAACAGACCGTGTAAGCCACTGCCTTCTTCTGGTTCAGTGTCAACCATCAGGTGTCTCTTTGCAATTCAGACACACTGCAAGACTGAGTCATACTAGAAAAAACATATTTTTACTGGAACAACCTTTTTTTGTTGGAAAGTGAAGAGTTTTTACCTGTTGGTGCTGCATACACATGTGTTGCCAGGCTTGGTCTTTTTAACATACTGGTATTTATGGACCAGTAAAACTTTAGATTAAGCAAAGCTATAGCTTGAGCAAAAGCATTTTCCAGTTCTTTGAATAAAATAAGCTATGTAAAAAAACAAAACAAAACAGCAAAAAAAGCTATATGCATAAATTTATATATGCACACACGTTTGTATGGATGCATTCACAAAAGAAAAAAAAGTCCATAGAAGAATAAGAACCTTTATGAAAATTGTGATGTCAACTGAGTGCTGGGTTTTCCCCCATTGGCTTATCCAGCAAGCAGGGCTTTTGAGTTTGAGCTAGGCTTTGTTGGCATGCAGAAAATTGAATATTGAAGGTTGCACCTTTTTTTTATATACAAGTTCTATATAAATTCTGAACTTGATCATGAGAGGATTTTGGATGCCTGTGATATTTTTCTTATTGTATGAAGTTTAAAAAAGGAATGCAGAGGTAGAAAGTGGTTACTACTTTGCTTTTTATTGTAGGTATTAAAATTAGTTACAGTCCAGTAAGTATGGAGGCTATCATGAAATTCTGTTGAGATTGTAAACCATATCTGGATTTATAAGGGAATTACTTTTAATCCAGTCATTGTTTTCTAGTGCTTATTTCCCTTTAAATTGTAAAAAAGTTTTATGTACACAATATGGTTTGTTTTTTTTTTTTTTCTTTCCCTTTTCCTTGTCAAGGATTTTTTCATGGGGAGGATGGGGAGAAAATGTAGACAAAGTATGTGATCTGGGCAAGCTTTCCTTCTGTTTTGTATTTTCTGATTATGGGAGAATGGTATACCAAATTCCAGTCTCAAGTGAGTGCTCAGTCTTACTCATCTAAAGTTGAGTCATTTTAAAAAGTGAATCATAATTTGTATGTGGGCTAAATCTTAAATGGTTTTGAACTTAGTATGTAAATTTGTTGTCAGTTATAAAACGTATCTTTGTTAGGACTGAAAGACAGTAAAGGAAAAATCAGACACTTTGACGCTTCTACTGTTACATATGTAGGTTTCTTGTTTCTATTGTCATTCTTCTAATTGGTTTGCCTTTATTCTGAAACAGTACATTAGCCCAGATCTCATCTATAAATCTATTGCTTTGGAGTCTTTATGTTAAAATAAAATTTCTGCAGCACTGTGTGGAATCCAGCTACTTTTTTCACCATGTACTAATAATAGCTTTTCAGATAGCAGTCTTCCACACCATGCCTAGCCTGTTCTGCCCCAAACTCACTGGAGCTTTAGGTGGGTAGCCATGTCTCACCTCATCCAAGGGAAGCTCTGATTCCTGGTCCCCAGTTTCTCTTTTTCTGTTTCCACTCTCCTGACTAGATGGCCACTGCAGCATGCTATCCAAATTGCAACAGAAGATGGGTTTAAGGGTTAGGGGTTAGGGTTTGAATCCATTCAGGCAGAGGAGAGACTTGAAGGTCTTCTGTATTGAGAGTGAAGGCCCAAAGCATGGGCATTCACTCGGCTAGTGGGTAAAAATGAAGTTGTGAGAACAAAAAAAAATAATAGAGCTGTTTCATGGAACAAACTTTATATTTAAAGCTACATGAAATTCATACTGTGCCAGCTATAGCTTTGCAAATAAGATGGGATTTAAGCTCTGCAGTAACAGGCTATGTGCTATATCTAGTCATATTTAGAAGGTGCCTCTCTTGAGGAGAACTTGGAATGCAGAGGCTTAGGCAAAGGAGGAATTTGTCCTTAATTTAAGAAATCACTAAGACTAATCCAGTGAATTTGTATTTTAACGTGAGTGGTGCTTATGAATTTATTGAGAGTGCTCACAGAGGTAAATTGCTGAATTATGCGGAACACGTACTTGTAGGTAAGTGAGAACACAGGTTCTGTTTTGGTGCTTATGTTTACATCCCCATTTTAAAGTTAGTATGTGGATGATTTGGATCAGAATAAACTGTAATGGAACGCATAGCATTGTTGTTATTTCCTAGTTAAAAAGCTTAGGGAAAAAAAGCTAGAAAAACTTCCGAGTTACTTCTGTATATATTTTCTGGAATTTTTGGTCTGTTTTTGACAGAAAGCATGTACTTGACTTTTTTAAAGAAGAATTGAGAAAATATCATTGGAGTTTCTCATTTTTGTGGGCGTAGAGCTTTCCAATGCAATACTGCTTGTATTTCTAATCCCCAAGTAAGAATGAAACTTGAAAATTATCCTGTTCTTCATATTTCTTTAAGTCAGCTTCTTTATGATCAAACATGTTCCTAACACTAGTTTGCCTGCTAGAGGCTGAGGAAGATTTATAGGTTCTGAGGAGTGTCAGCACTGTTGGAGAGTACGCATGCAGAAGATAGTCAGTTGGCGTTTAACTTAAAATATTGTTCTGTCATTCTAAGCATTTTTAAAGATCTTTAATTGTGTTAGTTTGGATACTGTCAAAGGAACTGAAAAAATGATTGAATGACTCTGAACGAAAGACTGAAAAATCGTTCTGTCTTGGCTGTGAAATGTATGTTGTGGTGCTTGGAATAAATACAGCTCCTGTCCAGAACATGAAAATCTCTTGAAGAGTTTTGCTGGGACAACTAAAGCAGAATTTACATCTGCAGACCCTTTTTTCTTGTCAGTTATTTCAAGCATGGAATTAGTTATGGTTTTTAGATGTGACTGCTTTAAGCTCATGCACAAAAAAGAACAGTTGTATTGTTGCTGGAATAAAGAATATTTGCTATCTTAATGATACTTGATTAAGAAGAGTATGAATAAAATAAAGCAAAGAATTTATTTTTAATAAGTAACAAAAGAGGTTTTCTGTTTCAGTTATGGTTGCATAGGCATAATACTGATTTAAAGATAAATAGACTTTAACTGGCAAAACATGAAAGAAGGATAGTCATTGTTGGGAGAATAACCTCAAGACACTGTTTAAAATTGCTGCAGAGTGGGCCATTTCTATTTTATTTATTTATTTATTTACTGTGGATGATAAAAGGTGTGTGAGGAGGCCTTGCTGTCTTTCTGTTTGATGTGTGTCTAACCTCTTTCCTCCAAAGTGTAGAAAAATCCTATTTTAGTATGAGATCGTGTCACCTCTGTCATACATCTGCTCACCTCACAGTGCCACTTCAATGCTTCTTGACTTCATTTTCATAAGATACAATAAGTTTTGTATACAACTCTACATATGATTACTGAAAAACATACCGAAATAATAGAGATGAAGAAATTTTGTCACTCATCTATTTGTGTTCTTGTCCTCATCAGTAAATATCTAACCCCTCATCTTCTGTTTGCAGTTCTTAATAAATTTTATTACTTACCATAATGATTAATGTCTTTTACACTCAAAGTTGTAACTATTTGCTGTATTTGAAATGACACAGTATGACTGTAGATGACTTTATCAAGTAAATATATCTTGTGAGTGCCCATGAGACCAGCTAAACTCCCATTACTTACAGTTGCCAATAACATTGACATACCTGTGATTAGTGAAAATGGACTGTTTATTGAGGCCACACATAATCTTGGCTGTTTCCATTTAAGAAAATTTCAGAAAATGACGAACATTGGGAAAAGCCATTCTTATTACAATCTAAACTGTGTAAGAGGGTGGGGGGAAAACAACTCCTCCAGCACCTCTTAAAATGGAATTTTACTGGTGTTTATTGCTGTTATGAACTGTTACAAAGCTATTTTTCAAATCCTTTGCTGCTAAATGGTAAAAACATTTTTTTCTAAATGTTCTTCAAGTTTGAGGTGCTGAATTTCTTTTACTTGTAAAAACTATTACAATGCTATATTTTGTTGATGCAATTAAAAAAAACAGAAAGTCTAGGTCCTAATGTTTGTAATTTAAAGGGTTTAACTAATAGCTCATGTGATAGTCCTGTTCTTAGTGTACTCCTTGCTTCTCTCCTTTCCTTCTAGGTTTTGTTGTACAAATAAATGTGCAGCCATGAATTTTACTTGCCTTCTTCTGTAATGCATCTGTTACTCATTACTAGTTTGCAGTTTACTTCTGTGTTTCGTCCATTATGCACATTTGAATAGTATGCGCTCAACTACTGCATTTTAAAGAAAACATTGAGTTACAATTATTTTTGTTGTATTGCTGAGATATTTAAGGTTGAAAAATGGTTATGTGCATAATGTATTCTAAGCATATCTGAGTTTAATAGTTGTATGTAGTGGCTACTTACTGAAATAATTGTTTTGTTATTCTGCATGTAGACATTTAAAAACAAAGTGGAAAGGTTAGATCTATGTGCTTCTGAACTGCAGGGATTTTGCACAATTCTGTTAGGCAAAAGTTGTTCTAAAGTTACTGTAGCTGACAGTGGTTAGAATATCTTAAAAGTGCAAAAACTGAGGTGTTGATAGCAACATTTGTTTTCTGTGACGTGATTGAAGAAAAAAACTTTTTTTTTCTTTTTTTAATTTTTTGCTTTATCTTGATACTGTCTGGCTTCTCTGACAAGTCCTCTACTTAGTGGCAGCTGTGCCAGAGACGATTTAGTAGCGCTGCTGGGAATGACTGTGTTCTGTAAATGACTTGTGTTTCAAGGACAAGAAAACTGACTTGAAACAGTCCTTGCAAACAGCTCTTTCAGATATGTGCTAATTAACAGTAGTTAAGGATTGGGTCAAAGACTGTTTGCTTCTGAGCATTTTGTGTTTACTTGCTGATTTTTATGTTACTTAATGAGAGGGGATAGTATGTTATAATTTTCTTCGTGCCCACAGCTCTCATACAGCTAGAGAAAATTACTAATATTCATTGAGAAAAGCTATTAGCAGTTTGGTTCTTCTTTCTTTAATTACGGTTTATATTTTGTAAATCAGTTTTCTCTATTTTCATTTTCTCTCTCTTATTCTTTATCCAGATTCCACCAAGAAAATTAAGGATGTCTTAGAAGAATTCCATGGCAGTGGTGTGTTAGCAAAATATAATCCTGAAGGGGTAATTCTTCATCTTCTTTCTTCAGTGGTCAGAAATGATGGGGAGAAATATTTACAAATGTTGTAGCAAATCTAACCATTTGAAATAGAAAAATGTTTATAAATCAGATGTTTGGGTATTTGAAACTGGAAAATAAAAATGTGAATATTTTGAAGAACTAGAAGTTTATAAATATCACATTAGACATACCTGCTTAGCAATTCACGTAAAACCACGTTATCTTTTCTAAGATTTAAACAGACTGTGATGGTTTAGGCCCAGCTGGCAACTAAGCCTCTCACAGTTGCTCACTCAACTCCTTGGTGGGAAGGGGGAGAGAATCAGAAGAGTAAAGGTGAGAAAACTCGTGGGTTGAGATAAAGTTGTTTTAACAGGTAAAGCAAAAGCTGCATGTACAAGGAAGGAAAAAACAAGGAATTAATTCACCAGTTCCCATTGGCAGGCAGGTGTTTGGCCATCTCCGGGAGAGCAGAAATCCCAGAGATCTTACTTCCCAAGACAAATAAGTCTTCCCAAGACAAGTATGGTGACTTGGGAAAACAAAAGCCATCATTCCAAACATTCCCCCCTTCTTTCTTCTTCCCCCTAGTTTATATGCTGAATATGATATCATATGGTATGGAATATTCCTTAGGTCATTTGGGGTCAGCCGTCACAGTTGTGTCCCCTCCCAACTCTTACACCCCAGACTGTTAGGCTGAGAAAAGGCCTGGACTTTATGTAAGCACTGCTCAGTAGTAATGAAAACATCCTTGTGTTACCTCTTTTCAATACCAATCCAAAACATGGCCTCATACTACCATGAAGAAAATGATCACAACCAAAACCAGTACACAGACACAAAAAGAAATACAACCCTCTTGGTAAGGTTAACACGCTTCCCAATTCTTTTCAAGTGTTCGAAATGTTAAGCATAATTTTGAAAGTTAGAAAAGTAATACCTGTTTAGTTAAGATTTCTTTTTAAATTCTATTTCTTTTGTTTTGTTTCTGGTAGTGGGAACCCCGTTATTAAAGGAGAATTTTTTTCTGACAATATGAAGAATTCAGCTGGAAAAAAAAAGTGTGTGTGTATGCATGTGCATTGTCTCTACAGATTCACTACTAGACAAAGTATTCTGGTGGTTTGGCTGGTAGAAAAAGCCAGTTTAATTTCTTTTGTTATCCCCAATTGCAGTTTGTATCTGCGCAGCACATCCTAATAGTGTGACTCAAAATTTAGCTAAATAAAAACCTATTTCAGTAATGTTTCTAATAGAAATGTTTCTGACTGTGCTTGCATTATGTGGAGTTCAGGGTAGAAAAATGAAAATTACTTCATCTTACATTTCAGGATGTAAAAGACAAATTATTGTCAAGTGAAGTAGTTATAACTCATTAAGTATTGAAAAAGTATTTGTCACTTTGAACTTTGCAAACAGAATGTTCATATAGTCAGTTTCTGAGGAAAATATTTCATAATTAAGTAAAATATAAGTTGATCTTGTAAATGATTGTATTAAATCTCCATTGTTATACTTAAGTAGGATCATAGGTTATAAAAGGATAGGAATAATATGATCAACTAATTTGTTCTTGAATGTAACATTGATTGTAGGACCTGAATTTATTTTTGTTAGAATGTAGACCCACTTCTGGTTTATTTTGGTTTTTGGTTGGGGTTTTTTTTTTTGTTTGTTTGTTTGTTTGTTTTGTTTTTTTTTTTTTTTTTTTTTGTTTTTTTTTTTTTTTTTAGAAAAGTGTGAACTGTTGATTTACACATTCAGTGCTTGCTCTTTTTTTTAATTCTGCAGTTTTCTTTGTGCTTTTAGATTCTGATAAAATCATCTTAATTTATTATTCAAATTTTTCTTGAAATACTTCGCTTATTTTCAGTTATCATATGTTTTCAGATTTGTGAAGTGTAAACTTTTAAAGTACAAAATAATATATGGGTATTTATGTAACATGTTGCCATGTAGGTAATACATTGTTAAATTTGTGTATAAACAAATAACTATTTGAAGTTGTGAGATTAGTCTCTTTCAACAAAGTTGTTCCTCCAATTTGAGGTCATGTGGAGGTTGAATCATGGCAAAAAGTGATCAGTATGGGCGCCTGGGACAACTGCTCTAACTGAAAGCAGGTGAATTGGCAGAATTTGTGTCAAGCTGGAGTTAATAACAGGTAAAGCAAAAGCTGTGTGTGCAAGGAAAGCAAAATAAGGAATTCATTCATCTGTTCCCATTAGCAGGCAGGTGGCACAGCTTAGTCTTTCGTGTTTCCTGGCATTCTTCGATTCACAGCAATTTGTAGGATCCTACCAATGTATCAAAATATCCAGGGATTATAGAGCAGAAGAGCACCTAAGACAGTGAGTGGGATGGGAGTATGGAAGGGTGGAAGGAAAGCAAGTCAGGCACCCTGTGATGGCTTGAGTGTCTTCAGCAGGGATCAAGTGATTCAATATTACTAGGTCAACACTGGACCCAAGCTAACCATGATAGCTTTTGTATTTTGCTGCTTAGCCATAGACTCAGGGAGTGCAGCATAAGGAAAACACAGCTAGCAGTGAGGCTACTTTGGATCTAGTAGAATTTATTAGCTCAAGTTTCATGCTATAAGCTCCTGAACTGGAAGCAAAATGGCTGACATTCCATCTGCAGTTGAATGAATATGCCAAGTCAGAACTGCCTTTGCACAGGTTATGTCTATATATTTCTCATGGATTCAACCTGCCATGTGAATAATCTCTTTCCAAATGATTTGCAAGTTGGTTGTATCTGGTTGGATGAGGACTTAATGAGTTGGATGTACTATTTAATTAATCAATTGTTATCTCTAAATGAGATGACAAAAATTGACTGATTTCAGCTGCATCAGTCATAGTGCAGCTTTATACTTCCACATACTGAAGACAGCATTTGCATTTTGCTGTGTTTTGTAAAGGATACCATTGTGTTTCCATTTTAGCTGTTTGTTTCCTGGATGTCATAAGCACTCAAAGAAATTTTCAAGTATTTTCTAGCAAAAGATGGTGCCATTTTTTTACCAATAAACATAGGGCATAAAGCTATGGCAGATTTAGCAGAGTGACAAATTTATGTACTTTAAAAAAATCATTAAGAACTTGCTGTTTCAAGCCTCTCCCTGCTTAAAGGGTTCAGGAATTTATTCCACTCTGTTGCTTCTGTATTGCAGTTTTTTGTCACAAGCTGATGTAATGGGATGGAAATAGCAAAAGAAAAGCTATTGGTATTCGAAACTTGTTACATGAAGTCGTCTGGTTTGTTTTTCCATTACCTTTTATCTTGTTGAGTGTGTGGTTTTTGGGCTTAGTGGAAATGATGTATCTGATTATCAGAAGGTCATCCAGTATGGGGAGTTTGTTTACTGAGCTTTTACTCTCTGCTTTCAATGAAAGGGAGATGACTAAAACTCCTCCTACAAATGCTACTGAACCTTTGCCCTGCCACCTTTTCTAAGTCAATGTCAAATATGCAATTAAGAATAGATGTTATACCTGATATAAGACACATAGGTATGTTAAGATCTGCCTCCTGGAGAGCTGTGATTTATAAAATAAATCTCAGATGATGGAAAGAATAATTAATTTCGGCTATTTAATTTTGAAAGGAATACTGAATAGGCTAGCAAGAATTAGGAAAGCAGAGGGGAGCTAAAGACTGTATCTAAATGGGCAGTAAGTACACACCGTTGTGTGCTTGTAGTCCTAGTGTTGTCATAATCTGTGGGGGTTTCTTGTTTACATGCTTCCCTACTTACCATCTAGAGCTCTTAAGGTTAATCAGTGCATGAAGAGTGACATGGTAGGCGTGTGGAGGAGTCTCAACCAGACAAGCAGTCAGGCTGCAGCATGGAGCAGAGCAGTGCTCCAGAGTTCCACAGTTCAGATGTGGATAAAAAGAATAAATCTTCATATGTATAAAGATCAGGAAGGTTATGGCAATGAGTGCATGACGCAAGGCATGTTCCATGGTTGGATCTGACCAGAGACGTGAAGCCCCAAGTTTGGCAGAATGTTTGCAGTCAGGTTGAAATCATTTGCCTACTCTGAAGTTGCTAATCCTTTCTCCTTAGATTATGGGGGCTTCAATCTGCTCCCCTTCCCTGTCTTCCAGCTCAATGGATTGTGTTCCCAGAGAACAATCAGGCTTACTATTAAAGACTGGGGCAAAGGAGGCGTGAAGTACTTTAGCCTTTTCCTCATACTTTGTCGCTATGTTTTCATCCAGTGAAGGATGGAAATTCTCCTTAGCCCTCCTTTTGTTGTTAATGCATTTAAGGAATTTAACATTTACCATTACCATTCATTTCTATTTAAGTTATTTCATTAACAACTATTCTTGACAGCAAATATTTTTTGTGTTATTTTTTTAAAGTACGCAGGGGAAGACAAACATTGTATTTACTTTTTTTTTTTCCTTGGTGTCGTGGTTTAAGTCCAGTCAGCCACTCAATTTCGCTCTCTCACTCACTCCCCTCTCTTTCTTACCCCCCCCCTCCCGGGTGGATGGGGAGGAGAATCAAAAGAATGCAACTCCCACAGGTTGAGATAAGAACAGTTTAGTAACTAAAGTATAACACGAGACCACTACTGCTACCACCAATAATAATAATGACAAGGCAAATACAAGGAAAGAATACAATTCTCACCACCTAATACCAAGCCCTACCATGCAGTGCACCCCCCCCCCCCCCCCCCCCCCGCCTTCCGGGTCTCTCGTCTCCATCTTTACATCCTGGGCATGATGTGCTGTGGTATGGAATAACCTCTTCGGCTAGTTTGGGTCAGGTGTCCTGTCTCTGCTTCCTTCCGGCTTCCCCTCCTCCCTGGCAGAGCATGAGGCTCAGAAAGTCCTTGGTCAGACCAAAACATCACTAAGCAGTAACTGAAACACCGGTGTTATCAGCGCTGTTCCCAGGCCGAAAGTCAAAACACAGCGCTGCACCAGCTACCAAGGATTAAAAATGACTGCTGCTGCTGAACCCATGACACTTGGTTATCTGTCATTGTATGGTTAAAAATAAATTGCTTGCACTCTCTAATCAAGACTAGAATGCTGACAGAACCATTTTCTGGGCATATGCACTAATGCAAGAAAATGGCATATTCTATCTAATGTCTTAAACCTGTTCATTTACATCACTAACCTTTCAACAAAAATAATTCTATTCTAAAAGCAGAGCCTAGGTGTTATGACACTGCACTAATGTATGTGTGTTCTTTCTTTCCTTGCATGCATTACAGAAACAAGATATACTTAATCAAGTAAGTAATCTTAATTTGATTTTTTTTCCTTTTGCTATGCATAGGAGCAGTATCTTTTATTTTGTAGGCTTTTATGGAGAAGTCAGTTATAAATACTGCATGTGGCTGTTCTGTCAGATAATGGACAAATATTTAAAGCTTAGAGCAAAGTGCATTCTTTTTCTGGTGGCAGTCTTTTTCACTAGGTAAATTTCATTTTGTCATTCGCAGTACATAATATTGCTAACATTAATTGAGAGGAACATGAAAAATTCAGAGCAAGTAATTAACTTGTTCCATACTTGTCACAGAAATTTCTGCTTAATAGTGAGATCTCAAATGGTTTGTATTATTCTGAAATGACAATAACAAGTCTCAGAAAAAAATACTGTTTCTAAAACCATATAATGGCATTTATATTTACCAGGCTTAAAATTGAAGATTTAATAGGTTGAATCAGATTTGTAGTGTGCTTTAAGCAATTGTGACTTTACCACAATTGCAAGAGAAATGGTTAAATAGCTGATTGTCATCCCAAGACTCTGCTCCTGAGAAGCTTCAGCAGCCTAAAACCGGATATAAAAATATAATAAAAAATAAAAGAAGCTGCGGAAGAAGGAGTAATCATATGAACTAGTTTTTAAAATTACCTGGTTATTCTTTTCTTTGTAGCACAGAGGTGTTAAAAAGCCCCTGCTCTGCTGTTCTGGAACATGAGAACCATGATAAAGTTTAGAGACTGAAAGGATTAGTTTTTTTGGACCCCCTCCTTTCTGGGGTCAAATGTCAGTTGAGCTTTTGGAGGTGTGTTACTGAGAGCAGTACTCCCTGTTCACAAAAGGGCTCGGTTTTCTTTAGATGACTGACATTATTTTTTTAGTAAGCTAACAGAGTGACTGCAGTGGGTCCTGGAAGAGAAAGTATTCAGGTTAAAGCAGTGTGTCTAGGACCACTAATCGCATTAGTTATTTTTGATAATAACCTGGTCAAAAGAAGTAGATGGAAGCACAATACATTGCTGGGACATTGTAATGGTATTCCTGTGGCCATGATGGCCATGATGGTCTGAGAACAAGACAAGACTTGTAAGAAAAAGTTGGGTCTTAGGACCATTGTCATAAGTGGAAAACTACTTTAAATTTCAAGCACACAGAAATACGGATTGAAACAAGGATTTTTGTGCTGTTTCCCTCTGCTGCATTCTTTGATTTTATAGCAGATACTAATTTACTGTAAGGACCTTGCCTTCTTATATAAAGTGAAGTATTGCTACTACAGATTGGAAGCTATCGTTTTCTATAAAAAGGTGCTGCAGAAACCATACATTTCTGCTTTTGACCAAATGATTGAACAAAGTGGACTCAAATTTGAACTGATTTACAGAAGGGTTAATAGGATGTGGAGAGTTATAGCTTATCTATTATGTAGAAGAAGCCAGTGTCCACCATGTAAGAAACTTATAGCTAATAAAGGATGTTGTCTTTCTAGCTACAAAAGAGAAAAATTGTGTAGCTTGTACATATCACCAGCAGGAAACTTTACCCTTCAGACACTAGGCACTCTGTTCTTCTGGCTTTCTGGGCAGAATTTCTAGGGAAACAGCTTCCAGGATACCTAGAGAGTTGGGAAGTCTGCCAGGCAGAGATTCTGGCAGTCTGACTTGTGAGCCTGCTTTCTGTGGAAAGTGTTGAGGGCACTGAGGTGTGAAATGTTTCAGATAGTCATTTTCTGCTGCAAAAATGCTGTTTTGAACACTTTTTAATCTTCTTTAGTGGTCCCTCTGTCTCTTTTCCTCAGTCTGTGCTACCATCTATTCCTCCTTTATATCTTCCTTTCTTTTTGATACTTCCCCTCTCTGCTTTAAGATCCCATTTTTAACCATTTTTTCCTTTTTTTTTTTTTTTTGCATTGTACAGTACCTTATCTTGAAGCTTTATGAACCTCATACTGTTTTCATTTACATGTTGCCTGCCTAATTCTCATAGTTTGTTGAATGGCTAACTCAAGGGTAACTTCACAGTTCTGATGTTTGTTAGATAGCATTTCAAAGTATTTTAAAAGAAAGAGAGGTGGGGTTTTTATTTGGTTTATTAGGGTACCACCATCAGTGTTTAGATGGGTAGAGAATTTTAAGCTGTCTTGATATTCAGGCCAGAGAGGTTATTCTATGCCGAAGAGTATGATGCTTAAAGCTACAACATTTCTAAGGGGAAAAAGAAAAAAATAAAATAAAATTAAGGATCACACTGTGGTCTGTTTTATTTTTAACATATTTTATTTAAGGAGTGACAGACTACTCTGACAACATTTCAGTTCCTCTAACAGGATGAAAACAGTATAAATATGGTACCAATTATGGTACTGAGTTATAAAGTGTGAAAAATGCTAACCTCATATTTTCATATTAATTTGAAATCAGCTACGTTGTTCTTAAAGTGAAATAAACACAGAAAAAAATCCTTCAGAAAGGGTACATTTAGTGTATTTCTTGATTGTTATATTGCTATTAATGAATATTAAGCAATCTGTTCTTCAGTCTGTACAATATGTAATAATTTATGGACATTTCTTTTAACATTCATCAGTAATACAAGTTTCTTCTAAATGTATGTGCCTTAGCACTCTTTCTTCTTAATAAAACCCACCTTTATATGTCAATATAGCATATTTATTAAATTTATGTATTTATTTGTGTAGTACTCATTGGTATACAAAATTACACACATATATGATCATGTGCTAAAGAAAACCTGGTAGTAAAGTTTGTTTTTTCTTACACAGATATAAGACTAGGATGACACTGCAGTGGTTGGTGAATACATTCCAGATTTATTTTAGTAATTAGCATTAATTTATTTTAATAACATGAGAACATAGTACAAGTTTATGCTTAAAAATCTAGTTACTGCAGAAAAATAAAGTCTTCTCATTTCCATTTTGGGTGTTTTTGAAAGGATGTGTTAGTTGAGAGAAAATTTTGTCAGTTATATATCTGTAGTATTGATAGTATCAAAATATTTGTCCATATGGGGTATTTGGTAGGAGCAGCCTGTGACAGCATGTGTTTTATTGTTTTGGTATTTTTTTTCTGTAGACTTTTGTCTGAGTAGATGAGAATTTACATTCTGCTTTAGCTAAAAATTAATTTTAATTGTTTACCAGAACTTTCAAAGTTACTTATGTAAAAAAGGTATTAAATCAAGTGGCAAGATCAGAAAATGCCTTTCAGTTTAAATGGAACTTAACCCTCATGCACAAAGATGTTCTCCATGATGAATTCCAAATTTAATTTGAATTTCTACTCTATGAAGATTAGAAATACATTTTAAATGCCAGAAAATCTATGCATTGTCATGTAATTCATGTTTTCCAGCTTATTAACCCTCTCTATGTGATGTCTGATTTTTTGACACACCACATCCACCTATATTTTGGCAAAAGTCAGGTTTTAAAACATTGTCAGAGTCTATGAATTTTAAAACCATGGATTTTTACTAGGGATGCTTTAGCATTGCTTTTCACAGCTAATCACGTAAATGTCAGTAATACAGTATTATTAATATATGTGATTTTTGTCCTGTGTGAATCAAGGCCCTGTAACATCTAGTTCTTTTTCAAAAGTTCTTTTTTCAGATATTGGGTCAATATAAATAGCTTAAAAAGAAATTGTCGATTAAGTGGACCTACAAACAAAAATAACCCAGAGCTATTACTGTCAGTAGATTAAAGCTAAATATCCTCTACATTTGTGGCACCATTTGGATATCCGGCAGCATAATTTAAAAAGTAATTAATTGAAAATTACATTTCAACATAATTATCTTTCCATTATCTCTGAAAAATTCTCTGTAATAAGTGAAAACCATATTTCATGGAACTCTGCTGAAATTGAATGATTTCTCCCTCCCCCTCCCACCATGTTTTTCAGGATGTCAAAAACAGTGGCTTATGTTGAAACATTTTATACAAATTTGAAAGATGAAAAAAACCAAAAAGAATGTGTTGTTTTTAAAGAATTTATGGGTGGAGATTAATTCCAAACACTACGTATCTTGTTCCCATTTATGTGGCCAGTGTGGTGGGGAGGAATAAAAGGAGTTATTATTCTACCCCTCCCTGCCCTGACTCACCCACAATGAAAACTTTTTTTTTTCAAGAGACAGTTAACAAAGTTGTATCTTGGGAGGAGAAAGGAAGTGGAGTGATACAGCTTCTCTTGCTTCATTTTACATGTCTTCCAGCAGAACTGGTTATTGCATTTATATCAGCTAGAAAAAATGTAGGAGGCAGTTAGAACTCTTCTGTTGCAGTTTGGTATTAGGGTAGATCTTGAATCAAATGCTGACAATTTTTTCGTCTAAATTAATTTTCTTTTCAAATGTCTTAGTCTGGTAGGAGTTGAAATATTATATTGCATAATTAAAACCTCTGAATGATTTTCTTTTTAATTAAGGATGCAAAACTTGCTTTTCGTATATCCTGTTTTTTACTGAGAAACCATTTTTTGTGTTTTCTCCATGTTAGGGATATATTGAGTTGTGATGTCTGTACCATGGAGAGTTCTTTGTATGATTTATGCACTTATGTGTATGTTGGCACAGAACACCAGTTTTTTCACCAGTTACCTGCTTCTTACCCCTTCCCCATTGGCCACTTCTGATCTGTGAGATGGAGAAAAAAGGGATGAATTTCTGCAGCTGACTTGTCTTACCTAGAGTGACGTTTGTAGTTAGGGACACCACAGCCTGAAATACATAATTTAAGGAATATTAGCTTTGGCTTACTGCAATAGGGGAGAAAGCTTAATTGATTTGGGGAATGCAATAGCTGTATGAATGTTTCATATCTTGTAAGAAGTAAGAGGCCAGTGAAAATTGCTGACAGTGTGTCAGACTGTTGAGTTATAGTTTCCTTTGTGTACTTGCTTATGATTCCTATGGGTCTCGTGCTCGTGATTCCTCAGCTCCCACCAGTGCAGATTTTCACTACA
The DNA here is from genome assembly GCA_028858755.1 of Ara ararauna. Lineage (NCBI taxonomy): Eukaryota > Metazoa > Chordata > Aves > Psittaciformes > Psittacidae > Ara > Ara ararauna. The sequence continues at coordinate 132,407,324 of CM054377.1, read as the reverse complement.
AAACTTACTGTGAGAAATGTTGTGATGTCACTAATATTTAGAAACTAGGAGGCAACACTGTTGTATACCCAAGTCACCCAAGATCAGTCCTATTCAGTCCTATTCTGTATGTAGTGGAGGAGGAGCAGAATATGGTACATCTGCTCTGGATTGTGAAAGGACAGATATCTGTTCTCTGCAAAGACACTAGAATTTACAGAAGTGATTCTGTGCTTTCAGTTAGGTGGGTAGTTCTCTTAAGGCAGATTTTACAGCCTGCTGACCTGGAGTGCAGATGTAGTTCAGACTTTCACTCTGGCCTACAAGTTATTAGAAGCCTGCTGTCTAGCCAAAATCAGGTATTTTAAGGCACTTCCATAGCATGTTGCAGCCATAATCACATCAGAGACATGAGCAAGTCCTGTATCTTCAGTTGAGGTTTGGTCTGTTTATGTCTGATACAAAATTAGAAGGCACCTGAAATTGTCTGTTATTTTGCCAAGTATAGTTATAGCTGTTACTCGGAAACCAGTCCTTGAATTCTTGTTTTTCCTGAGATTTAGAAACTCACCCTCTATGAAATAGCCCTAAATTAGTCTAATGTACTTATCAGTGAGTGCTTGAGAAAAAACAGAACTCGTACCATAGTAATTAGAGAATTTTTTAAGCATATTAAACATAGATTGTCCTCCATTTATTTCTCTTGGAGTCCTGCATATTCTGGGAATCTGCTGTTCAGAATAAACTTACATAGGTAGAGCCAGTCATCCAGAAGGGTTTTGCTTTGGACCATAAATATCCACCTGGATAAGGATTTTGAAGCATGAGAAAGTTTCTGATCAGCAGGGAAACATTTGCTCCAATTTTGCATGGCATAAAGTCAGATTGACATGAAGTCAACTTTCAGTAATGTTTACGGCAGGATAATAGTTTTGAGGAACAGCTGCCTCCACAAAGCAAAACAGATCGTGGGGAAAATTTTCGCTTCACATTAAACATTTTTTCTTTGTACAAAGCTTCATTCTGATCCCATTTGCTTGGCCAGTTATTGTTTCATAATATTTGTGTAAATCTGCACCTGCTCCAGTTTGACTATATTTGTCTGCAGTGTGAAAATGCATGAAGGAATGGTAGGTACTCTGGAATTAACACATCTCCTTCACATAAGAAATCAGTGGTCTAATCAAGAAAAGTCATTAATTTTAGAAAAATCTCATTATATTTTATTGTGCTTTCCCTTTGACAAAGAATTTGCTTTGACAAAGACTACTGTAACCCCAGACTAAAAACTAGTTCTAGCAAACATTTGGCAAGACCTGTGCAAACCCTTCAGCTGTCTTCCTCTTCTTTAGGTCATCATTACACATTCTATAGAAAGTGAGTATTAAAGGACTGGCTCTTGCATGCTTCTGTAGAGAGAACGGAAATATAGAAGTCCTCTTGGCTGCTGCCAGAAAGGGGGAAAAGAATTAAAGGAGCAGAGATGCAGTGGAGACAGAGGTGCTAACAAGATTGGAAGAATTGATAGTCACTGCTGTTTCCCCTTGTGCCTGCCTGGCTCATATGTTACCTCCTCACATACTCCAGTTTGTCCATAAATGGTATCATCTCTCTCTGTCCAGATTTCTAGTTTAAACAAAGTAGGTGCTATATGGTATTACCTTTTGCAGCTTCGATTTTGTGTATCCATGCAGCTAGTGTTGCTTTAGTTTTATATTCTTATATTTTACAATATCTGTAAAACATTGTAACTGAGTTCCTTGAGTAACAGTTTTTTATTGTCTTATTCCAAGAATAGTATTACAAGGATAGTTCTTGGCCTAATTATTTTTGTTTTATCTTCTTTATTAATAGGCTATTTGAGGGATGGAATTTTCTTCAAAGTAATAGGAGTTGGCAGAGCAAATCCTAGTTGTTTGTGTTTGCAGCTTCTGTGTAAAGTGAAGGATCCCATAAGCTTCAGAAAAATTTCCACAACACATTGGTTGGGTGTGGTTCTTTAACAAGACAAATTCAGCTGAAACTGAAGATTTCGGCCAATCTATCTGTATTTGCTTAGTCAGACTCTGCAACAGGAATGATCTCGTAGTGTCTGGAAATAAGACAGATTAGTCTGTCTTGTATCACTGTTACAGAAACTGCTTCTGCTATTTTGAAACATAAGAAATTAATAGCAATTTATTTGCACTGATGGAATTTCTCATATATAATCTGTTCATGGCATTAATATTAAAAACAACCAACTGTTAAGTGTTGCTAAAACTGGATTCTAATGTTTTAGTCCCAAAGGCCCTGAATGACCTCTTGGAACAGTTGCTGAAGTTGCAAGAAGTTGCTGTTTGCAGCTTTGTTTAATAAATAATACTGTATGTAATAGTATTTTGCATAGATATTTATTTATATACATGCAATGCATAAACGTGTTCTATTTCTTTTAGCATAGGCTTGGATCCAAAATGGGTTACTTCCACTCTAAGTGAAGTTAGCGCTCAACTCTGGTGTGGCATTATTAAAAAAAAAAAAAAAAAAAAAAAAAAAAAAAAAAGAAAAAAATTGTTTTTGCCCTTTTCTGTGAAATTCACCTAAGCACATTAAATTCCTCCATCTGTCCAAAAATACAACTTTTAACAGCTGGAACATTTCGGTATCTGTTTTGATTCCTCTCCCTGACTAGCCTGATCTTTTAAATGTGCTCAGATCACCTCCTCATTCAAAGGACTATTTCAGTAATTTGTTCAGTAACATTTTATAAGTAAATATTTAATCATTTTGTCATCGTAGACAAACAGAAACCTCTTTTTCCCCTTAGTAAATCTTCTGCTCTTTTCTGATATTTGGATACTCTGTAGGAAAAGTGATACACGTTTGAATGTCCCCAGGCAAGCAAGGGAATTCAGCCAAGGTAGCCCTCACTGGGAAAGTATCTTGACCAAGACTTTTTTATTTTTTTTCTCCAAAGGGTGGGAAAATTTGTCATTTTTTCTGTGCTTTCAGGAGGAGATATGGTCTCCATGGTCTCCATTGCACTTGGTGCACAGTCCTTTTTTTTCTTTTTAAGACTTGTTTTTTTTTTTTGTGACTGTGTATAGTGAGACCTGATAGTACAGATTTGTATGCTATTAATTCTATTAGACGTGAGGCAAATGATGAAATCTTTAACCCAGTGAAGACTGTAACATATTTGTTCAGAAACAAGTCTATGGAAGTCTTAAGAAGCTGAAGTAAAATACCTAAAATGTTTATCAAGTATAAGTGCTTCATGGATTAGTAGCACTTGAGAGAGTCTTTCAAGATCCAGGTATGAATAAGGGCATCAGTATAATACCGACATCCAGTTTTAGGCATTTTCATTCCTTTCTGAATGGACCCATACTGTTCTCATTACAATATAATCATCTTGCTTGGTTTTACAGCTATGAAATAGAATACTTCTCTGTGTTGTGAAGTAGAAGTCATGCCTTATCACTGTGTATTAATGGGCACAGTTAATAATCGTAGAATCAGAATAATTAGGGTTGGAGAGGACCTTAAGATCATCTAGTTCCAGCCTCCCTGTCATGGGCAGGGACACCTCACACTAAACCATGTCAACTAAGGCTCTGTCCAACCTGGCCTTGAACACCGTCGGGGATGGAGCATTCCCAACTTCCTTGGGCAGCCCATTCCAGTGCCTCCTATATCCTTATATTCAATCTAAACTTACCCTGTTTAAGTTTGAACCCGTTACCCCATGTCCTATCACTACACTCCCTAATGAATAGTCCTTCACCAGCATCCTTATAGCCCCTCTTCAGATACTGGAAGGCTGGTATGAGGTCTCCATGCAGCCTTCTCCAGGCAGAACAGCCCCAACTTTATCAGCCTGTCTTCATATGGGAGGTGCTCCAGTCCCCTCGTCATCCTTGTGGCCCTCCTTTGGACTTGTTCCAACAGTTCCATGTCCTTTTTATGTTGAGGACACCAGAACTGCACACAATACTCCAAGTGAGGTCTCATAAGAGCAGAGAAGAGGGGCAGGATCACCTCCCTCGACCTCCTGGTCACGCTCCTTTTGATGCAGCCCAGGATATGGTTGGCTTTCTGGGCTGCGAGCGCACACTGCCAGCTCACGTTCATTTTCTCATCAACCAACACCCCCAAGTCCTTCTGCGCAGGACTACTCTGAATCTCTTCTCTGCCCAACCTGTAGCTGTGCCTGGGATTGCTCCCACCCAGGTGTAAGACGTTGCACTTGTCATGGTTAAACTTCATCAGATTGGCATCAGCCCACCTCTCAAGCGTGTCAAGGTCCCTCTGGATGGCATGCCTTCCCTCCAACATATCAACCGAACCACACAGCTTGGTGTCATCGGCAAACTTGCTGAGGGCGCCCTCAATCCCACTGTCCATGTCACCGACAAAGATGTTGAGCAAGACCGGTCCCAACACCGATCCCTGAGGGACACCACTCGTTACTGATGTCCAGCTGGACATTGAGCCATTGAGCACAACTCTTTGTGTGCGGCCATCCAGCCAGTTCTTTATCTACCAAGTGGTCCGCCTGTCAAATTGATGTCTCTCCAATTTAGAGGCAAGGATGTCTTGGAACGTTTTGCACAGGTCCGGGTAGATAACATCAACTGCTTTACTCTGTCCATCGGTACGGTAGCCCCATCATAGAAGGCCACCAGACTGGTCAGGCAAGATTTCCCCTTAGTGAAGCCATGCTGGCTGTCAGCAAGCACCTTGTTGATTTTCCTTTGCCTCAGCATGCCTTCTAGTAGAATCTGCTCCAAGATTTTGCCAGGCACACAGAGGTGAGTCTGACTGGTCTGTAGTTCCCCGGCTCGTCCGTTTTCGCCCTTCTTGAAAATGGGGGTTATATTTCCCTTTTTCCAGTCGTTGGGAACTTCATCAGACTGCCATGATTTTTCAAATATGATGGACAGTGGCTTAGCAACTTCATTTGCCAGTTCCTTCAGGACCCACGGATGGATTTCATCAGGTCCCATGGACTCGTATACGTTCAGGTTCTTAAGATGGCCTCGAACCAGATCCTCTCCTACAGTGGGCCTAAGGTCTTCATCTTCACAGGTCCTGCGTCTGCCTTCCAGGACTTGGGTGGTGTGCTCAGAGCATGTTCCGGTGAAGCCTGAGGCAAAGAAGTCATTAAAACCTCAGTCTTCTCCAAATCCAGGGTAGCCAGTTCTCCCGATAGCTTCCGGAGAAGACACCTTACGATGTCTTTCTCTGTTAATCTGTTGTGTTACTTTTGTTGGATGCAGTGGGGCAAATCCAGAACTGTCTTTCTGTAGTCAATCATTTGGAACTCATTATACCCTTTTTCTTCTTTTTCAGTTAACTGTATGGATCAGTTTGGGGAAGGTTGGAGAAGGATAATGCTTATGGATTAAATTCTTGTTGTTCCCAGCAGTTTAGTGCTGGGATTTATTTTCTGAATTTTGTGAATGGTTAATTAAATATTATGAACTTTTCCTGACAATTTATCATGTGAAAAAAGATGCAAATTTTCCTCTGCATTGAGTCATAGTGAGCCCAGTTTCAGGTGTGCTTTCAGAAAAGCTAGAAAATGTTTAATGATTGATAGATTTTATTTGCTGAAAAGAATTAAAAAGTTAAAATTGTGCAGCCTTGCATCTGCCTTCTGTCCCTTCTCCAAGGTGGACATATACCTAACTGCTTCTAAAAAAAGTAATAAAATTATTTTTATGCAGATATTATAGTTTAAATTAGCTGAAATTTGATTTTGTTTTAGAATGTGTACTTCTCTGGGCTTATATCAAAAGTTTTCATTAGTGAATGAAGTTTTATTGCCTAATAATAATAAAGATTATAAAGATTTATAAAGTGTTATTTTGTCAAGTTTATTTTCATAATGCATAAGGAAAGGAGCTCCAGAAAACTTGGTGAATCGGTGGTTTAACATATAAAGAGAGGAATCCAGTTACGTATGATTAGTATCAAGCCATCTACCTTTCTGTGAACCTATAGGGAAGGCTTTTCATACTTTTTTTATTTGAATCAAAGCTAAACCAGCACAGATTGTTATTCTCTTCCCTTCCTCCCCGAAGATTTAGGCCAACTGATTTGAAAGTTCTTTCGTGTTCCTTTGAATAACTATTGGCTGCTTCAACTATGTCCTTATATATCTCCCTGTTATGTTGAAAATTTTCCTGAGATCCTTAAAGTTGTGATCATAATCTCCCTATGCTCTGATAGTGTTTTGTGAAATTGAATGAATTAATTCATGTGCTGGGTTAATTGTAGTCAGTTTGGTACATCCTCTCACTCCTTCATCCCCTTACTTGGGAAACGTCATGGAAAATGCCTTCTGAAATGCTAAATCCTTCTTTCTCAGGTTCATTTGAATTCAGCTGGAGCTTTTGGAAGCCAAGCAACTGTTGAAAATTAAGCAATTAGCCTTCATGCTTAAGAAAAACAGCCCCCACCATTATGGCTTATGTATTATTCTGATATGATTGATCTGAACTTTTTAATTAATGCTTGCAAATTCATTAACAGAAATACTTTCAAACCATACCAAAAATCATTGAAGCTTTCATCTGAGAAGTTCTGTGATACAATAATGAGATTTAAAAAGAAGGTATTGTGGTTTACATAGCCGAGTGAGCTATGTAAGCTGGTACATGTTAGTATGGAAAATTAGTGTCCTCTGCTTTCCTTTTTTTTTTTTTTTTTTTTTTTGTTCCTAAAACATCGTGTGTTTCGTAACTGGGGTTGGGGGAAAATGCTAGTAATTAGAGGAAGGATAGTTACATACTGAAACATTTTCATATTTTAGAATGGTTCTATGAGGAAAAAAGAAAATACGGTATAATTACACAATACAGAAATGCTCATGATATTGTGTGTTGTTCTTTCTTCTGTGAAAGTTATTTTAAATTAAGCCGAGCAAATGTTTTGCGTCTGTCATGGTTTAACCCCTGCCAGCAACTAAGTACCATGCAGGTGCTCACTCAACCCCTGAGTAGGATGGGGAGGAGAATTTGAAAAAGGTAAAACCTGTGGTTTGAAATAAGAACAGTTTAATAATTGAAAAAAAGTAAAATATAATAATATAATAATTCTAATATAATCATTTTAATAGGAAATAAAGCAAAAGAGAGGGGAATAAACCCCAAGAAAGAAAAGTGATGTACAATATAGTTGTTCAGCGCCTGCTGACCAATGCCCAGCCTGTACCCAAGCAGTGATTGGCCCCTCTCAGCCAACTCCCGACAGTTTATATATTGAACACAATGTGCTATGGTATGGAATATCCCTTTGGCTAGTTCAGGTCAGATGTCCTGGCTGTGCTCCCTCCTGGGTTCTTGTGCACCTCCTTACTGGCAGAGCATGGGAAACTGAAAAGTCCCTGACTCTTAGGGTAAGCATTACTTAGCAACAAGTAAAACATCAGTGTGTTATCAACATTGTTCTCATACTAAAGCCAAAACATAGCACTGTACCAACTACTAGGAAGAAAATTAACTCTATCCCTCTATCTAAAATTAACTCTATCCCCTCTATCCCAGATGAAACCAGGACAGCATCTTTAAATGTTCTCTTCTAAATAAACTGTACTCAGTACTAAAACCTCTGCTTGGTGGTAATACTCTCACACTTGTAAGTCTTCTACTGTGGTCCTTACAGGATTTTTTTTAAGAAATTATTCTATTTTTCTACACTTATGTTGTGGCTTATGTATATTACAATGGCAGATGATAGACAAAACACTGAAAGTAATTTAAAGTGCGCCTTTTTTTAAGAGCTCGTCCTTTTTTCAAGAGTTTGTCCTTTTTTCCTTGGAAAGCTAGGTGTCTGATCTAAACTACTCCTAGATGGTCTGTAGTCTAACCTAGTTCCGTTATTTACTGTATATACATTTACAAAAACAAATTTCCAGAGATTACTACATTGCTTTAGAACTCAGTTCTAATAGCTAATCTACAGCAAGTATGTTAGGTCATCTTGAAAATATTTTTCAGCTGTGGAGTATTAGAATCACAGATTTTGTGGGTTTTTTGCATATAGGCAAGGACCTAATCACAGGTCTCTGTGCATAGATCTCCTTTAGGCAGGACTGTTGTTGCACATTCTTTTGATGCAGCATATGGTTTTGCCATATGCATTTTGAGCTACTATAAGCATTTCTCATGTCTGTTCAAGTCACTTACCAGCTCCTAACTAACTCCAAGCATATTTTGAAAGCTTTTGGATGTGCAAGATCTGAACTCTGGTTGCACAAAAGTTGTTGCTTCGCTGGGGCAATACAGGTCACAGAGCATGTTAGAGCAGAGGATAAAGCTCTTTCAGCTTAAGAAATCTGACTGTAGAACAACCTTCTAGAACAAACACCCCACTTTCTTTTTTCCTATGCTGAGCACCCTAATCAGTGGCAGTCAGGGTGTCAGATGTAATAAATGGGCATGGCTTTCAAGTCATGTGTTACTTTGATATCTGTTGTCTTTTCTGGACAGAAAACATGAGGAAGTTTGGAACTCTTGTTTTGGAGACATGGGGTAAATGATAATCTGACCATCTTTAGAAAATATTGAAAAGCTTGAAGAACTTTGAGAAAGGGAATATTCAGGAATAAACATGCACATAGTTTTAACCTTATTTACTAATCCAAGTTTCTATCCAGGCATAATTCTGACCCCATAAATGGGAAAAATGTAGCATTAGGGATTTAGTTATTGGTGGCAGCTTGTTGAACCAGTTAAAAAAATCAAAGATAGCTGTTGAGGAATATTTTTAGCATTATATACATAAAATCCACAGACATCATAAATAAAAATCTCCTTTATGTAATTCAGAGATATTTTACATGTCCATCCATAAACCATAACTTCAGTGGAATTATAATTTGGTTTTCTGTTTTCCCTTTTAATTTGGTTATTCCTCTTTGTATGCAATCTGGTGAAATAGCTAAGCATGTTCCATTAATGAACGATGTAATGAATCAATTTCGCATTGTTAAAGTCAGTTGATGTAGTAGTGATTAATCTATTTATTACGTTTATAGATAACAAATACATTTATGTAGTGTGAACTAGTGACTGATTTTTTTGGATGCTGATACAAATTCTTTTGCCATTGTAGTTTCATAGTTTATAAATGTTTAATTAAATGTCAGTGACTTTATTATTGAGAGAAAACAAAGTTTATAGCGTGAGTAAAACATTGGCCAAAGTAGAAGAGGGTGGCATATGGTGAGACAGAGATAGCCCATGTCCAAGATTTGCCCCTATTCTGAGCCTTGTGGAGGCAGGGTTTTTTGAAAATCTCTGCTCTTTTTGTGTTCAGTAGGTGAAAGTTTTATTGGTTTCACTGAACTTTCTCAAATGAGGTGTTCTGGGTTAGAAGAGCAGCATAGACACGCTCTTGCCAAGTTTGCATTCCTAACAATAATGACTTGCACAAGATAAGTCAAATTTTGCAATCTGTGTTGTTGCTCCCTCATAAGGACAGTGATACACCTTTAAAACATTACCCTAGAGCACTTAGGTCTTGGGCTTAATGGGAAACTCCTTATTTAATGTAGACATAAAATTTCTACATCTCAGGAATATATTAATTAAAAAAAAAAAAAAAAGAGGTAGGAGGAGAGAAATCCCTGCTCCAAAGTGTTGAAAGTCATTGTAATAATTATCTATTTCCAAGGTCAGTGAGGAACTTCAAAAATTTAGTTTAAATTTTCTTTTTCTAGTGTGGTTTCAATCTGATTTCTTGCTAGTCTTTCCCCTCCTAATGCTGCATTCCCTTTGCTGAATGTAAAGGATTTGCCTTAGTTTCTTTGGAGAAATGGAGTCTTCCTAATGCATAGGGAAATTTCTCCCAAGTCGATTTTGTGATATAATGTGGCTTTATCCCCAGAATATATAATGGTGAAAAGTTGCTGTCCTGTTTGATGTAGAAACAAAGACTGTGCTTTACAGATCAATGATTGATAAGCTGTTTTAAAATCACGTACTTAACTGAGCAGTATCATTTATGCAGTTGTCAGTTATTTCTGAGATAAAACTAAAATTGCCTTAACCTCTCTATATATGTTTCAGGATACCTTTATCTTTCCTGTTCTAAACTAGCAGGATAAAATGAGATCATAATGCTTTACATTGCTGTAACCTTTTTGCAGTCCATGCCTTCCTCAAGGGAGGCAGTGGAGGGGGAGATACTGATCTCTCTCTGATGACCAGCAGTAGGACACATGGAAATGGAATGAAGCTGTGCCAGGGAAAGTTCAGAGTGGACATTAGGAAAAGGTTCTTCACTGAGAGGGTCGTTGGTCACTGGAACAAGTTCCCAAGGGAAGTTGTCACAGCACCGAGCCTGTCAGGATTCGGGGTGCATCTGAATGATGCTTGTAGTCATATAATTTAGTTTTAGGTAGTCCTGCAAGGAGGAGAGAGTTGGACTTGATAATCCTTATGGGTCCCTTCCAACTTGGGATATTCTCTGATTCTATGACTTATTACTTCAAACAGATGGTGCTGTATCACCAGGAGAAAATATCGATGGAGTTGCATTAATCGGTTCTTAACTTGCTGGTAAAAACAAAACCAAATTAAACTAAATGGCAGTTGTTTTATACTGACACCTTTTTATTTTTTTTTCCTTGTAAGTAATGTTGCATGTCTCAGCATTATCATTGATTATTAGAACCTATTTAAGACAGGGTGATTAGTGTCTCTTTGATGAATGCCAGCAAAACCTAGGAAAAGACAGGAGGCCTTCAATTCCCTGAATTAGGCATCCAGAAATCCCCTTATTGTTGTCAGCCTAATTATGGAAAAAGCTAAGACTTGCCAGGTACATCTCCCTGAACTCTGTAGGTGCCTTTGTTTTCAGTTTCATGTGTGCTGTTAAGCTATATTCTATTTAAGAAACCAGAGGACATGAAACTTAAAAATGTTTTTTTATTTCCCCCCCCCGCCCCAGACAATTGATTTAGAGGGGTTCAAGCTGTTCATGAAGACTTTTCTGGAGGCAGAGTTACCGGATGATTTCATTGAGCATCTTTTTACATCATTTAGCAACAAAATCTCTCACTGCAGCCCATTAATAAAAAACAAACCCCAGCACCTTTCTGGAGGTAAGTACTAAATCACATTAATATAAGAGATGAAGGTTTCATCTCCATGCTATTTTACTTCTAATAGCTGTAAATATATGGAATCCTAAGCAGTATATATTTTTGTTTGTTTTGATATTTGTTAAATTGGAGAAACTAAATCATGAACAAGAAATACTGTGAAAACAAGAATCAAGTGGTTTCGTCTATTTAATTCACAATTATGATGCAGCTGAGACACCAAGTGGTTGGTTTTTGTCACATTAATGCTAAACAGATTGCTATGGTAACATGATCTTGCTCCCTACTCTGCTGTATAAACACTTCGAAATCTTCAGGTCTTCATGCAGGAGGCTCCTGCGGCCACTTTTATCTACAGTTCCTGTGCGCACTTACTGCTGCTTCTGTTAATTGTATAGGTGTGCTGCTATTAAAAATCTTACATGCTTATCACCTACTGATTTTTCAAATGTCCTGTAAGTGTTAGCAGTATTTCTTTTCCCAGTGTAAGAATCTTTGACATTTGCATGCTAAACTGAGCATTTTTATAAATGTGATTTTGCATTTAGACGGCATAAAGTGTTAAAATACATCTATGCAAAATAGTGTTAAAACCTGCTAAATTACAGAATTTTATAAAGCTTTTAGAGAAAAATTGTGGAAGAAATTTAAGGTTACCTTTGTAACTTAAAATAGTTGGTTTAGCACTTCAGTAATTTGAGAACTCTGTCAAAATCCAGTGGCTAAAAGCAGATGCTACACCAATTTGATGAAATAAATTCTGTGTTTTGAACAGCTGGGTGCTTAGAGCAAGTTACCAAATGGTTTGATGGGTACTTAATTGTTTGCATTCTTTAGATGAAGATTAGGTGTCCTCAAATTGCAACTCATCCAAAAGAAGTGAATTTGGTACAAGTGCTACTGTCTGAAATGTTAGCTTTTCTTGCAGGTACTAAGGACTATATTTCCATAGATGTCTCACTGTACAAAACTAATTGCAGGCTTTCAGATATCACCCATTCAGATATACCAAAATGGTCAGACCATTTTTTTCTTTTTAGCGCATATCATTCTCAACTGTGTTAAATAATGGGTTTCAGTCATTTTTCTTTATCTAAGTTTACAGTACCTGTTATTTCCTCTTCTTAGCTTATATTTCCTAGCAAGATGAAACAACCAACCAACCAAAAATCCCCATATTACATCTTCTGTTAGGTTATTATGTATACATACTTAACAGAAAAAAAAAATCTGCTAGAGGAGTTTGCTTAGTACATCAAGTGCTAAGCAAACTTCATTTTTTTTTTAAACCTTTCTAATCAGAACTGCCATGGGTGCATCTACTTCCGCAAATACCTGCTGTGTAGACAGTACATTTCCTTGGGCTTTTGTTGTTAGTAATCTAGACTGGCATCATGTGCAGAGGAGTAGGCTTAGTAGACTTATGTTGTAATCAGTTGTGTGGAGTATTCTTCTTCAAAACCTTCTCTTGCTAACTACAGCTCTGGTAATGAATTACTGATGGGTTTGAGCAAGTCATTTAGACCAGTGATTCACTCCCTTGCCCTTAAAAATGCTTTGCAACAGAATCTCTAAGTTATGGTTGTTACTGTTGTTGTAGTTCAAACTATGCTAAATTTCTTACTCTAATGCTACCTCCTAAATATTTTTTCTTCTTCATTTGCTTTTCCCAATTTGTAATTAATTTTCACCTTCTTCTGCTAGTAAGTACTTAAGAAATAATGTAAAGTGAGACCAGATTAGTAGTCTTCCTTATGTATTTAGGGTAATATCAGAAGTTTGATAAATAGTTTTTATCCAAAGCATGCTTCTGAGGTACAGTTCAATTCACCTCAGGCAGGAGTTATTTGTGCTTGAAAATATACCATTCATATTGAAGTTCAGTTGCATGATATTTAGACTAGATGTTACATGTTTATAATTTTTGGCATTTAAAAGGCAAAAAGTTTGCATTGGTACATTTTGAAGTGCTAATGAAAATTCCAGAAACCGTTATTTTAGGATATCCAGTAATTTTTAAATGTTACAAATAGCAAAAAAGGTGACTGTATTGGGAAATAAATTTGCCAGAAACATTTGACATTCTTCTGGAAAACAGGTACATGAGGGCTAGAGAGCATCACAAGGAAAACAGCAGGGTTCATAAATCTCTCTGTTATGTGTCTGTTTTTTACTTAGTATGTCTTGTACCACTCATGTCCATTTATAAATTGTGTTTTCAGTTAAGGTGTCTGAAGAGAGATGGAAACAGATGCCAGGTAAGCAGTAGCGCTGTAAGTCAGTGCATTGGAGCTGCCCTTCTCCCACCTCTGATTAAGAAGTAACCTGTACCTTGAAGCTTATAAGAAGCTAAAAGATATCCTTAAATTTCATATTTCTTTTCATTGGGATTTCAGGACTGCAGATTTTTGGGATGAGTTAGTCTAAGTTTTGTAACACTTTTTATTCTGTGCATAAGATTCACATAAGACTGGAGTGTGAACTATTTGTGTACATTGTATAATTAAAGCTAGCATCTCAATTGATTAATATTTTATAATGTCTTAATTTTAAGAGCGCTTAACTGATACATGAGCTCATTTAATAGAACATTGCGCTATTAAATCTTTTTATTAATTTAAATATTTTCTTTTATTGTTTATTATCTGCCTGAAACCATTAACTTGGATCAAAAATATATTTTACACATGCCAATTTACTCTTATTTGCCGATTTATTTTTTTTATTTTTTTTTTAAACATGGGTACCTCAGTAGATCTTTGAAAATGTCTTCAGACTGGACATAAGTTTTTCAAGATAAAAATAGGGGGGAGAGGAAAACACCAGAATTGTCTCCATTTGCTACAGTAATCAACTTGTCCAACACAAACGGATGAAATTATTTATGCATGTTGTGTGCAATGATGAATCTGCTCTTGATCACAGTGTTTGAACAATTATTATGACTATCTATGTTTATTTTAATAGTTTTCTGTGGCCAAGGCTTCCCATGTTTTGTATATGTGTTCCTCCAACACATGTCTGGCTGTGGTTTGGGCAAGACTACGCACGTATTATCAGTTTTCTTTGACACTAAAGCGTCCTCAATTAGTGTAGCTAGTCTTGAACTATGAATTAGATGAAGCTTCTACAGTCACAAGGAAGAGCATGGAGTGTTGGGCAGGGATTGTTTTAAGTATTAAATTAACATGTAATGTTGTAGAGCCAATTTTTTTGTAGTCAAATAGGAGATCAGCAGATATGAAAAAATGTCTTCGCCATTCCCATAATTGATTTTTTTCCCCAATAGTTTGCTTTATTCATATAATATTTTGTAGCCTCACTATCATTTTAATTCTGCCTTTGCTTGATAAACTATGAACATGAATTGTTTAAAACTTCATATTTATATTTAAATTAAGTCATTTGAGATTCACATAAACTGAAGATGCAAGTATTTTCTGCTTTTATCATGTTAAGAGTAACAAAGCTTATGGATTATTTACAGGTCTGAGACTTAACAAAGGTACCTCTACTTCCCGACCTCCTACTCCTGCCAACTTAAATTTACCAGACATGATCCAGCTGAAAGATATTGTTTGCTATTTGTCACTGCTAGAAAGAGGAAGACCTGAAGACAAGCTAGAATGTATGTTCTTTTTTTTTTTCTTTTTTTTAAAAAAAAAAGTTAAATCTATGTATTTGTTTCAGTAAGTCATCAAAAATTCTGTTTGAAAATTTTCAGTTTCAGACTAAGTTTTGAGTTAGCTGTATTATAAAAATATGTTTCTAAGTGGTAATTCTTGCAGAAATTACGCTTTTTTCTTGCTAATGGTAGTAACTTGATGAGATTTTAGTTAATTTCTGTCTAGCACATGCTAAGATGAGGAGTAAAAATCATACATTATTAGTTAAAATAATCCTCTGTATCCTGTTGTCTCTTGATTAGTATTAGACCTACGAAAAACAAATGAAATATGTTGAGGATACTTAGAAAGATATAGAAATGGTGAATAATTTCTAAACAATCTCATTCAGAGTTGTTAATATAAACTTTATTAGTGAATACAGAAAAGCCAAAAATGGTATAAGTCTGCATCACTGTTGGAAATATTAGACCCTGAATGTTAGAAATTATGTGATGTTTTTAATTAGGGGCCTAATTCATAAAACCCAACACTTCTACCTGTTCAAAAAACCTGAAAGTTTGATCTGTGAATTGCTGAAAAAAAAGAAAAATCCTCGTGTGTTTCCTTGTCATGGAGTTTTAGAAGCCAATTTTCCGAATACATAAACAGTTGATCTAATAATATAGGCCTTCATGAGACCAAATATACTTTGATATACATAGCTGGTCTGTAAAAGAACTGTGGGATCAGTCTGTAATACTGCATGGAAATTAAATACTCAGTGTGATAGGAAATGCAGAGAGTAGGCTGCTTCTGCTGGAGTGAGGGATTCATTACCAGGTTAAAGGACTGCATGTTCACAGAATCATAGAATAGTTAGGGTTGGAAAGGACCTTAAGATCATCTAGTTCCAACCCCCCTGCCAGGGGCAGGGACACCTCACACTAAACAATGCCACCCAAGGCTATGTCCAGTCCAGCTGTGAACACTGCCAGCGATGGAGCATTCACAACTTCCCTGGGCAACCCATTCCAGTGCCTCACCACCCTTACAGTCAAGAATTTCTTCCTCATATCCAATCTAAACTTCCCCTGTTTAAGTTTGAACCCTTTACCCCTTCTCCTCTCACTACAGTCCCTCATGAAGAGTCCCTCCCCAGCATCCCTATAGGCCCCCTTCAGATACTGGATGGCTGCTATGAAGTCTCCACGCAGCCTTCTCTTCTCCAGGCTGAACAGCCCCAACTTTCTCAGCCTATCTTCATATGGGAGGTGCTCCAGTCCCCTGATCATCCTTGTGGCTCTCCTTTGGACTTGTTCCAACAGTTCCATGTCCTTTTTATGTTGAGGACACCAGAACTGCACACAGTACTCCAAGTGAGGTCTCACAAGAGCAGAGTAGAGGGGCAGGATCACCTCCTTCAACCTGCTGGTCACGCACCTTTTGATGCAGCCCAGGATATGGTTGGCTTTCTGGGCTGCAAGCGCACACTGCCAGCTCACGTTCATTTTCTCATCAACCAACACCCCCAAGTCGTTCTCCGCAAGGCTGCTCTGAATCTCTTTTCTGCCCAACCTGTAGCTGTGGCTGGGATTGCTCTAACCCAGGTGTGGGACCTTGCAGTTGGCATAGTTAAACTTCATCAGATTGGCATCAGCCCACCTCACAAGAGTGTCAAGGTCCCTCTGGATGGCATTCCTTCCCTCCAGTGTATCAACCGAACCACACAGTTTGGTGTCATATGAAGACTTGCTGAGGGCGCACTCAATCCCACTGTCCATGTCACCGACAAAGATGTTGAGCAAGACCGGTCCCAACACTGATCCCTGAGGGACACCACTCATTACTGGTCTCCAGCTGGACATTGAGCCATTGAGCACAAGTCTTTGTGTGCGGCCATCCAGCCAGTTCTTTATCCACTGAGTGGTCCACCTATCAAATTGATGTCTCTCCAACTTAGAGACAAGGATGTCATGTGAAACAGTGTCAAACGCTTTCCACAACTGCTCTACCCCTGTCTATCAGTTCCGTAGCGCCATCACAGAAGGCCACCAGATTGGTCAGGCAGGATTTCCCCTTAGTGAAGCCATGCTGGCTGTCACCAAGCACCTTGTTGTTTTTCATATGCCTCAGCATGCCTTCCAGGAGAATCTGCTCCAAGATTTTGCCAGGCACACAGAGGTGAGACTGACTGGTCTGTAGTTCCCCGGCTCATCCATTTTCTCCTTCTTGAAAATGGGGGTTATATTTCCCTTTTTCCAGTCATCAGGAGCTTCACCTGACTGCCTTGATTTTTCAAACATGATGGCCAGTGGCTTAGCAACTTCATTTGCTAGCTCCTTCAGGACCCGTGAATGGATTTCATGAGGTCCCATGGACTTGTATACGTTCAGGTTCTTAAGATGGTCTCGAACCAGATCGTCTCCTACAGTGGGCCCTGGGTCTTCATTCTCACAGTCCCTGCGTCTGCCTTCTAAGACTTGGGTAGTATGGTCAGAGCATTTTCCAGTGAAGCCTGAGGCAAAGAAGTCATTAAGAACCTCAGCCTTCTCCCAGTCCAGGGTTGCCAGTTCTTCTGATAGCTTCTGGAGAGGGCCCACGTTGTCCCTAGTCTGCCTTTTATTTGCAATGTACCTATAAAATCCCTTCCTGTTATCCTTAACTTCCCTAGCCAAGTTGAATTCTAAGTGGGCCTTAGCTTTCCTAGCCTGATCCCTAGCTTCCTGGACAACTTCCCCGTATTCTTCCCAGGCCACCTGTCCTTGCTTCCACCTTTTATAAGCCTCTTTTTTCCTTCAAAGTTTCCTCAGCAGCTCTTTATCTATCCAAGAGGTCTCCTGGCACTCCTGCAGCACTTCCTTCTAGTAGGGGTGTATCGCTCCTGAGCTTGCAGCAGGTGATCCTTGAATATCAACCAAGAGTCTTGGGCCCCCCTGCTCTCTAGGGCTATATCCCATGGAATCTTACTGAGCAGGTTCCTGAAGAGGCTGAAGTCTGCTGTCTTGAAGTCCAGGGCAGTGAGCTTGCTGCACGCTCTTCTTACTGTCCTGCGGATCTCAAATTCGACCATCTCATGATCGTTGCAATCAAGGCTGCCCTGGAGCATCACATTTCCAACCAGCCCTTCCCTGTTGGTGAGGATGAGGTCAAGCATGGCACCTCTCCTTGTCGGCTCCTCTATTACTTGCAGAAGGAAGCTGTCTTCCACAGAATTGAGGAACCTCCTGGATTGCTTGTGCCGGGCCGTACCATCCCTCCAACAGATATCAGGGTGGTTGAAGTCTCCCATGAGAACAAGGGCCTGCGAGCGTGAGGCTGTTTCTATCTGTCTATAGAGTGCTTCATCCACAGAGTCCTCTTGGTCAGGCGGTCTGTAACAGATCCCCACAATAATGTCTCCCATCGCTGTTCTCCCTTTAACCCTGACCCACAAACTCTCTGCCAACTGCTCACCTGTCCCCAGACAGAGTTCCATACACTCCAGCCTATCCCTAACATAAATAGCAACTCCCCCTCCGCGCCTACCGGGCCTGTCTTTCCTAAAGAGCCTGTAACCTTCCATTCCAACACACCAGTCATAGGAGCCATCCCACCATGTTTCTGTGATGCCTATGATATCATACGCCCATCGACGTGCACACATCTCTGATTCTTCTTGTTTGTTCCCCATGCTACAGGCAGTTGTATAGAGACATCTGAGCCGAGCTACAGTTGAAGCTGGCTTGTTGGCTGGAGCAGCTGGAATATCTCTACATAGCTCTGAACGTTTACTAGAGGTGCTGGCAAGTGACTGGGTGTGTTGGGATGGAATGTTGCCCCCCTCCACCAGCACATCTAGTTTGAAGCATCCTTGACCAGTCTGGCAAGCCTCCTCCCAAATCCGCTCTTCCCTTTCTTTGTCAGACCAGCTCCACCAGCCCCCAGTAGACCTGGCCTCCTAAATTGCGTCCCATGTTCAAGGTACCGAAACCTTTGACTATAGCACCACCCTTCTAACCATGTATTAACCTGACCAATCCTCCTCGCCTTTTTAAGGTCCTGCCCTGTATCCTGGAGAATTGATGAAAAGACATTCTGAGCTCCAGAGCCCCTCACCACCTCTCCCAGAGCTCTGT
Source organism: Ara ararauna (assembly GCA_028858755.1). Taxonomy (NCBI): domain Eukaryota; kingdom Metazoa; phylum Chordata; class Aves; order Psittaciformes; family Psittacidae; genus Ara; species Ara ararauna. Next base: position 132,388,524 of record CM054377.1, on the reverse strand, counting down.
AGTCCTTCTTTATGTTCTCCATGCTACTGCTATCTGTATCAGTAGCACCCACATGGATCACTAGACCTGGGTAATAGTCAATGGGACCGACTAGAGCAGGCAGCTTCTCTGCAACATCCCTGATCCGAGCTCCTGGTAGGCAATACACCTCCCTTGAGCCTGGGTCACGCCGACAGATGGGTGCCTCTGTTCCTTTCAGAGTCGAGTCCCCTACTGCTATGGCCCTCCACTTTTTCCGGGCAGCACCAGCAGTGATCTTTACCAGTGCATCAGCCGGTTGTTCCTGTTGGGAGTGTGGTTCCTCATCAGCCCCCTGCAAGACAGCAAAGCGGTTCTGGGTGGGGACAACAGATTTTGGAGGAAGCCCCTTGCTTTTAATTGTTCTCTTCCTCCTTTTCTTGTTGGTTTTTTTCTGTTACCATTTCCCAGCTTCCTGGGTTAGCGGCCTCCTTCTTTCCTCCATGAGTTACAGTGGATGCTTGAGGCCCCTGCACAGTCTGGTCCTGGAGCAAGCAGCGCTGTTTCCCCTCAGCTTCCCTGACACCTTTCAGCCTAGTAACAGCGTCCCGCAGCTCAGCCACCTGCTGCAGGAGGACCTGCACCAGGGAGCACAGAGTGCAGCCCTGCCCATTGTGCACCCTCTCCTCAGGAGAGCAGTACAGGCGCTCTCTACACCCCGAGCTCTGCACTGCAGCCTCCCCTCTCATCAGCTCTGTCTGGGTGCCTATGCTGTCACCGCCAGGGCAGCCAGAGCAGAGCTCCCAGACCGGAGCCTGGTCATACAGCGAGTGCTCACCATCCCGCTCGCCTGCCCGCGCGAAGTGCCGCGTAAACTGCCTCGAACCCGCCCTGTTCGCTGCGCTCCTGGTCGCTCGCGCTCCCTGGGGCATGTTTTTACCCACTCAGGGCTGGTGCCGCTCCTCCTGGCACCGCCCCCTGTGAGTCAGCTCCTCACGTCTGCTGAGCTGCTGGCTCCGGGTAAGCCCTGTCGAGGACTTGAGGCTCGCTCGGTGCCTGTTGCTGATCGGAGTTGAAGTATCTTGATGTTTTATTAGCTGTAGTTAGCTTACAATAACAACATCATACCATTAAGATTATCTATATTTTTGACTCAGCAAAGATTATAAGGAGCCTCCCCCAAATTTGGTAAACTAGTTAGATGTCATATAATTAGAATATAAGGATGTATGTGTGAATGTGCATTCAGAACACAAGCACAGGAAAACTAAGTTCCTAACCGAGACTGAATTTAACTTACAATATACCTGTTTCATGGTGACAAGTTAATGAAATCTCATCAGAGCTCTGAAGAGCTCTGTGCACAAACCATAGCATGCAGTGGAGATCAGTTGCCTCCTCTGGTGTCAGGAATTGCTACAATGAAAAAGAGGAGAGCCAGAGGAGCAGGTGATGTTTTTTGTGTAGGGGATGTTCCATGAACTTCCTGCAAAAGGAACTGCATAGGCGAAAGACTATGTATGATCTATATGATTTAGCAGTGAGAGAACGTGATTTAATAGATGTATGGTGCTTACATGTATGAGATATTCAAGACTCTTTTTATTTACTACTTATAATTAAGGTTATTATGTGGGTTTATTTTCTACTTTCTCATACAGAGTTGAAATATACCACATATTGCCACTTTTTAGTGTCTAAGTACTGACTTATAGTGTACCATTATTATGCAGAATTCCCTGTTGACTTTAGTGGAATTGTTCTTATAAATTAATGATATAGTTTAATCCTTTGTCTGAAATAATTTTAAGCAGTAGGTCCTGTGGCTGTAAGGTAAATTATAAATTATTAGCAGTGGAGAGAAAAAAGCAATGATGTCTTATTCTGGAGTTGCCAAAATTAATATTAATACTAATCTCCAATTAGGATTTGAATTTTTCTTCTGTTGACAAAAAAAAGGAAACATTCTGGATCAAAACTTAGTGGAATCTTGGTTCAGGACAAGTAGAACATGGAAGTGGTGCTTTCAAACAAAATTTGAGATAAACTGAAGGGGTTTTTAAGGTAAATACACTAAGAGGGATTAGGATCTGAATCTAGATGATTTTTGGATTTTCATAGTTTTACAAATATTCCGGCAGATAAATTGATTCTCTAAACTATTAACAGTGTATTTCTAGAGGTCTTGAGCAGTGCAAACCTCACCTGTTTCACATGCTTAGCATATCTATTATTCATAAACTAGATATGGCCTGATCATAAAGAATATCCCAAATTTCCCTAGCAGGGATGCATTGGAAGAATTTAAGTTGTCTTTTTTAAGGTCATATTGCTCATAATTCAAGGTGTATCTATATTGTTAAGTACCTTCATGCTCTGTGGCTCAACCTGTATGCTTGATCCATTGAAACCATTTTCTGCTCTTCATGTTGTTTTCACAGGTACCAAACTTTGCTTGCTGGTGTCCACACTATGATTCTTGAATGTGTAAGAAAGACCCCTTGTAAATATGCAAAGTTCTTCCGAAGAACTGGATAGTCATGTTTTGTGGCTCAACTTACTTTCCTTTAATGACCCCAGTGGTAGAAGTTATTCTAGCTCACAGTCACATGAGGCTTTATTAACACAACCTATTCCTCATTTTGAATGTTTTTTTTATCAAAGTAACTGTGGACACCAGACACATATCTTGTGAAACTGTTTAGGAAATATCAGGAGGCTGGATGAAGGGCATTAGACATAAATAGTGTGGAGAAAGCATATGACCTCCACAGGTACCATACCTTTACAAACATAATATGCTTACAAGTGCTGGAACTTCTCTCCATTATTACAAACAGAAACTCCAAGAATGAGTTGTAGGTTTTTTTTGCCAGTTTCTCTTGTCAAAACTCCAGGTTATTTTATTTCTGTTCTTCCCATGCCAGCAGAAGCTTTGAGTATGCCACACTCTTCTTTTGTGTTTTTACAGTAATACAAATTGCAGTTACAGTCTTTTTGCTATGCTGTGCAGTTCTTGGACACTCAGGCTTTTGTGAGGAGCGACAAGCCTTACAGTTTTCAAAGTACATGTGCTAGTGAACATAGGAAGTACATTCAGCACTTGTTTGTGCATGCATTTTTGAGAATGGATTCCCCAGTTTCTTCTCAAAAGAACATACTTTGAACTTTGGAATTTCTGGGATGCCTCCTTTTCTCATACACAAGATTAGAAGTCTGGAAGTTGCAGGTGAAAGTAGAGGAATGCAGCAACTGAACTCATCTTGGTAATTTTATTTTAATGCATTTTTAATTACTTACAAAAAGTATTCAGTCTAGTAACAGAATTCTAGTGGCCAGTCAGCGCAATCAGGTAAAGCGATGGGAATAGAATAGAATAGTTCGTATTGGAAAGGACCTTAAGATCATCCAGTTCCAACTTCCTGCCATGGGTAACGACACCTCCCACTAAACCATTTCACACCCAAGGCTCTGTCCAACCTGGCCTTGAACACCACCAGGGATGCAGTATTCACAACTTTCTTGGGCAACCCATTTGAGTGCCTCACCACCCTCACAGTAAAGAGCTTCTTCCTTATATCTAACTTCAACTTCCGCTGTTTAAGTTTGAACCCGTTACCCCTTGTCCTTTCACTATGGTTCTTGATGAAAAGTCCCTCCCCAGCATCCTCGTAGGCCCCCTTCAGATATTGGAAGGCTGCTATGAGGTCTCCACACAGCCTTCTCTTCTCCAGGCTGAACAGCCCCAACTTTAACAGCATGCAAAATATCACTTGACTGGTACTATTCACTTCAACAACTACCCTAACACTTAGCCTATTCCAACAGCTTGACAATGAGTTATGTTACGGCTACTTCGTCTTCAGTAAAATGAATTGGGATTTTAGGTTGACCATTTTTCTCTTACCTGCTCATAAGGTTCTTCCTGTCCCTGGACTGTGGAAGAGATACTTTTCTAGCATGATGGGATGGTGAACCTTAACAGGCAACTAGGTATTACTGTAGCACAAATAATAATAATGTAGGGTGGTGCTGTTATGTCACTAATCTGATTTTACATATTATTCTTGTTACATGTTGTGGAAAAGAAGTACAAAAGATTTACTTGGTTTCACTAGTTTGCATCAGAACTTTTGTTCAGTTGTTTTTATCATCTTGTCTTTTCTCTTAGAGTACGTAAATCAGGAAGAACATGAATATTTATCAGGGCATGAATAGAAAATATTGGAAAAAATATGCAAGAGATTGCATGCCACACCAGTAGCATAGTTAGTTTTTTTTTTCACCCAAGAGCACAGATTGAGCCTTTTCACTACCTAATATGTATGAAATCGGAGAGACTTTGTTTGCTAAAAAGGTGAAACAGTTATAATTATGCTAATGTCTGTTTCAAAATGTCTGATTAGAACTACTGATTCATGTTAAAGGAAGAAAATGTTGTAAGCACTGCTTCTCTGGTGTGGGTAAAGATCACGGAGATGCTAAAACTTGTATCATGATAACCATAGAACATTCTTTCAAGCAGTGCATTACAATCACAGAGGAGGAGGAAGAAGAACTAAAGGATTTGAACTTTATCACCCATTCAGTGATTCATCCCTATGGAAACCAAATGCTTAATGGTATCTTTGCCAGATAATGTTAGCTGTCATACCCTGCACAGCTTTGGTAGAAGGTGTACTAGCAGGGACAGTACCAGTATCTCTGTGCCTTTCAGCATTAACTGCTATTTTACACTGAAATGTTTCTACTGTGTAATTCACAGGCAAGAAAGATATTTTTATAGGTTTTCCTAGGCTATACCTAAAGAATAATGGACCTTTGTAGCTTGAAACAGTGTACAACAGTAAATATTTTAAGTCTTACATTACAGCTCTCGAAAGCAGCTTGATTTAGCAGCAAAAATTGCTGAAGTAGTAGAGAGGTATAGTACTTACCTTTTATCCCCACAGTTAGGTGAGCAACTTAGGAATAACATGGGGGATATAAGGGAAGCAGACCAATCCATATAACAGTTAAGTATGTTTTGCTGAAGGTCAAAAATAATAAGTTTTTTTCTGAACTTTACTTGCCGATTGCTTATACTTTCCTCTTACTCCTCATTATATTGTTTCCTGAAAACTGTGATAAGCTTTGCTTGCAGAATTTATTGGACTGTAACAGAATTTGCTGTGGACGTAGTGTGATGGGATTGTTCACGGTTGAGTTATAGAATGGTTGTTCATGATTGTTTGCTGTTGATTAGGTCATATGTTTACAGTTTGTAAGCAGATTGCTTGGGTTCTAGTATCAGTCAAGGCGTTACAGGGCTATTTTCTTACTCCTTAGAAAATAGATTTATGAAGGGGGAGAATATCAGTTTTTAAGAGGGTGGTGTTTAGATTTCAGAGCTCTGGCAAACTGTCCCAGAAAGCAGGGGCAAGGAGCAAGGCTTCTGATTTTCATCTTTAGCCTTTTAACAGTATTCCTACCAAAGCTTCAGGCTAATTTCTGCTCTGCAATTTGATGCAGTGTGTGATCAGTGGTGTAAGCTACTTTGAAATACCTTGGTAATGATGGACATACCTGCTCTTGTGACTGGAAAGAAGTAGTGGTCCAAACTTAAAAGTATATATCCATTTCTGGATATTGTCAAAATCCAGCTATTCTTGTCTCGGTAGCTCCCCAGAATGTTAGGAATACATTTTCAAATTGATGAAACAAGTCTGGTCCTGGGAGGAGTCAGGCTGGCAGTCTGTGGGGAATGCTTATTGTTGGACTTGGCTGCTTAGATACTTCAAATAATAATGCTCTGTTTCATTTAGTTGGACAGAAAGCATTTCTAAAGCAATATAATTACAGAATAATGATAGCTGCAACCAAGAAAATGAGATACCATTGTAACTTAAGCGTATCAATATTTGCATGGTCAGTTGTGTGTTATCCTGTATTTGATGAGATGACAGAGAGGGGACTTTTGGTGGTACTCATCATGAATATAGATCATCTCTAGGAGGAACCAGAAATAATTTCACAGACCAAATTAACTGTTGTAGTGATTATGTGGAAAAGATGCAATTGCACTGTCTTGCTAATGTGTCTTGTAGGAGGCACCATGGCAGGGTAGATGCTGAGTGAACCTCTCAACGTAATACAAAGTGTTTTGTGGGTCTACAGTTAGTGTGATCATTAAAAGAAAACGTTAATGTTTGTCCTTTCTTTAAAACTCAGGTTTGGTTGGCTTGTGCTTTGGTTAGGTTGTTGTGTGGTTTTGGTTTTCGTTGTGTTTGGTTTTTATATGAAACTATGCTGTTGCTATGTTTTCTAACTGAGATTCCTTCTCTTTTTGTTTCCTTTTTAGTTATGTTTCGCTTGTATGATACAGATGGGAATGGTTACCTGGATAGTTCGGTAATGTTATTTACATTTTTTAATTCATTGTAAGTGTATGTCATAATGGCATACCTGAACAAGCCTACATTAATGCAAATCAAGTTTATATTTATTCTTAACTAATAGAAGCAGTATAAACTATAATTGATAAAAAGTCAGCCATTTTGAAAGTAACTCTTGAATTTTCTCTTCTACTGAGCCGCTGCTTCTACAGCTGTGTAAATTTTCAAATGCTGACATTGCTTCATGGAGTCCTATTCTGTGGTCTTCTGATTTTTTTTTAACCATGCTGCTGTAGTGGACACATTATAATAGGCTTCCTAAAATTCTAGTATGTTGCTGGGAGTTGTATATGAAAGCACCATTTGTAAAGATTTAATGAAAAGGCGAAAATGTGAGTCACTCAGTGGATGTATTGTGGAGAGATGTCAGAACTTCCATGTTATTAAGAATGGAGGTACAAAGTTTGAAGAAAAATCAGAGATATAGCAATCATTTTAAAAATGTAACCATCCTTGTTTAGTTAGCTAACAGAAAGAAGTATTTTGTAGGCAGCTTTCTTTTTCTTTTCCCTTCTTTTCTATCTCCCTGAAGTAAGACAGCATAGAGTAGATTAGAGAAAGTTGATTTGCATAAGTGACAGGGGAATAGGGAAGCTAAGTAATACAGAGGTATAAAGTAAATGCTGTATCAAAGTCATAGGCAATATAAAATATGAATTGGATAACTAGTGCATAATAAATACACCTGCAAATTCAGAATGGTTCTAGATAAGCATCTGAATATGTTTACAAAACAAGCCTCCATATATGTAAATATGGAGAAGCATTAGTGATACGTGCTCAAGGGAGATCACAGCACTGTAATGATCAGCAAATATCTGTATTAGTTTATACTGCCCACTTTATGCCTTATTTCCATTAGAAAGTTGTAAATTCTACAACTGCTGTCTGAAAAAAAAAAAAAAAGGTTAGAGTGATGAATTTTAAAGATCCTAACTTTAGGCTGTATTTCACCTCCCTGCATGCTTTGTGCTCCATGCCTAATGTTTAGATAGTGGATTCACATAAGAGTAGACAGCTTCCAGGGTAAGGGATATTTCATGAGCAACATTGATGAAACAGTGTCACTGAATGCAGTATGTTTGAATTATTAGATGCTTACAGTAGAATTTGTCTTTAAAATATTATGTTAAATATTATCATTCTTTTTCATTTGTCTGTAGGAGTTAGAAAATATCATTGCTCAGATGATGCATGTTGCAGAATACCTTGAATGGGATATTACTGAGCTGAGTCCAGTAAGTATCCATTTTATCACAAGTTTTTAATGTTGCTAGAGATGGAATTTAATCATGTTGTAATACTTAATTTCAACATGTGATTCTATATATTAATTAGTAAAATAGAAATAATAATAGTCTGTGCTCCACTATGTCACTGCCAATTAGCACTTTATGAGTGTTTTTTTGATTAAATCTGATCTGTGAAACATTCTAACTACAGTTAGGGCTTTCCTTCAGTGCATGTAGTAATTAACACAACTGGTTTGTCTCTGAAAATTTGTTAATAGTAACTACCTCTTATTTGTATTGTACATAGTAGAGTACAAAAGGGGACGCAACTTAGTTTGGGAACTTTAGGTGATAATAAAATGTAAGAATATGACACTTCATTTTCTGAACTGTCAGTACTCATTTTCTACAGATGCCATACAAAGAATATTTTCCTTACTTTTTGCATGTGTATGAGGGAATTGGAGATCTGCACATGTTCTAAAACCAAGTTGTTGTATTAGAATATGGAATTAATGAGATTTTTCGTTAAACTATGTAGATCCTTCATGAAATGATGGAAGAAATTGACTATGATCATGATGGCACTGTTTCTCTAGAAGAGTGGATCCAAGGAGGAATGACAACGATCCCTCTCTTGGTCCTCCTTGGTTTAGAAAATGTAAGTATTAACATAAGAGTGTCCAGTTTCTGCTTGCGTATCAGCTATGACCCTCAGGTTAGCTTCTCTGTGACCTGTGTAAAGAACTGCTTTTTCTTTCTATGGCTGAATAATATACAAAGAACAGAAGCGTGTCTTCAAAGTCAAAGGTAGTTTAGCACATTTGAAGCAACACCGAATCACAGAATCATAGAATAGTTAGGGTTGGAAAGGAGATAAAGATCATCTAGTTCCAACCCCCCTTCCAGGGGCAGGGACACCTACCACTAAACCATGCCACCCAAGGCTCTGTCCAACCTGGCCATGAACACTGCCAGCGATGGAGCATTCACAGCTTCCCTGGGCAACCCATTCCAGTGCCTCACCACCCTAACAGTAAAGAATTTCCCCTGTTTAAGTTTGAACCCATTACCCCTTGTCCTCTCACTACAGTCCCTAACGAAGAGTCCCTCCCCAGCATCCCTATAGCCCCTCTTCAGATACTGGAAGGCTGCTATGAGGTCTCCACACAGCCTTCTCTTCTCCAGGCAGAAAAGCCCCAACTTTCTCAGCCTGTCTTCATATGGGAGGTGCTCCAGTCCCCTGATCATCCTTGTGGCCCTCCTTTGGACTTGTTCCAACAGTTCCATGTCCTTTTTATGTTGAGGACACCAGAATTGCACACAATACTCCAAGTGAGGTCTCACAAGAGCAGAGTAGAGGGGCAGGATCACCTCCCTCGACCTGCTGGTCACACTCCTTTTGATGCAGCCCAGGATACAGTTGGCTTTCTGGCTGCAAGTGCACACTGCCGGCTCGTGTTCATTTTTTCATCGACTAACACCCCAAATCCTTCTGCGCAGGACTGCTCTGAATCTCTTTTCTGCCCAACCTGTAGCTGTGCCTGGGATTGCTCCCACCCAGGTGTAAGACACTTGTCAAGGTTAAACTTCATCAGGTTGGCATCAGCCCACCTAACAAGTGTGTCAGGGTCCCTCTGGATGGCATTCCTTTCCTCCAACGTATCAGCCGAACTGCACAGCTTGGTGTCATCGGCAAACTCAATCCCACTGTCCATGTCACCAACAATGATGTTGAACAAGACCAGTCCCAGCACTGATCCCTGAGGGGCACCACTCACTACTGGTCTCCAGCTGGACATGGAGCCGTTGAGCACAAGTCTTTGCGTGCGGCCATCCAACCAGTTCTTTATCCACCGAGTGGTCCACCGATCAAATTGATGTCTCTCCAACTTAGAGACAAGGATGTCATGTGAGACAGTGTCAAACGCTTTGCATAAGTCCAGGTAGATGACATCAACTGCTCTGTCCGTCAGTTCTGTAGCCCCGTCATAGAAGGCCACCAGATTGGTCAGGCAGGATTTCCCCTTAGTGAAGCCATGCTGGCTGTCACCAACCACCTTGTTGTTTTTCATGTGCCTCAGCATGCCTTCCAGGAGAATCCGCTCCAAGATTTTGCCAGGCACACAGAGGTGAGACTGACTGGTCTGTAGTTCCCCAGGTCATCCATTTCCCCCTTCTTGAAAATGGGGGTTATATTTCCCTTTTTCCAGTCATCAGGAACTTCATCAGACTGCCATGATTTTTCAAATATGGTGGACAGTGGCTTAGCAACTTCATTTGCCAGCTCCTTCAGGACCTGTGGATGGATTTCATCAGGTCCCATGGACTTGTATACATTCATGTTCCTAAGATGGTCTCGAACCTGATCCTCTCCTACAGTGGGCTAACGTCTTCATCTTCACAGGTCCTGCATCTGCCTTCCAAGACTTGGGTGGTGTGGTCAGAGCATTTTCCGGTGAAGACTGAGGCAAAGAAGTCATTAAGAACCTCAGCCTTCTCCCAGTCCAGGGTTGCCAGTTCTTCTGATAGCTTCTGGAGAGGGCCCACGTTGTCCCTAGTCTGTCTTTTATTTGCAATGTAGCTATAGAATCCGTTCCTGTTGTCTTTAACATCCCTAGCCAAGTTGAATTCTAAGTGGGCCTTAGCTTTCTTAACCTGATCCCTAGCTTCCCGGACAACATCCCTGTATTCTTCCCAGGCCGCCTGTCCTTTCTTCCACCTTTTATAAGCCTCTTTTTTCCTTTGAATTTTCCTCAGCAGCTCCTTATCCATCCAAGGTGGTCTCCTGGGCCTCCTGCAGAACTTCCTGCTATTTGTGATGAGCCAGTTCTGAAGCTGAAAGCTGTAAAAAACTGATTAATTTGTCTTTTTGACACATATTGTTAATTCCTAGCTGCAGTGTATCTGTTCAGAATGTTTTACTACCCATGTGTGTGTTACAGCTTGCTTGGAGCAGTGTCTAGGCTTTTCAGCATGGTGGTGGTGTTCGAGCTAACTATACTGAGTCACAGAACAATCTAGGTTGGAAGGAACTTCTAGAGGTCATCTCGTTCAGCTTATGATTAGTGGCAGGACCACAGATTGTGTTAACCAGGGCCTTGCCAAACCGAGTCATGAATAGTTCCAGTGAGGTGGATTCCACCTGTTGTGTGGGCAGCCTCTTTCAGTGTTAATTATTCTTAAGTAAAAGAGCTTCTTTTACTTATGTGCAGCATCAGAGTTTCTTCTGCAGCAGTTACTGCCTGTTGGCTCTTGTCCTGTTGTGGTATATCCTTGTGATAGCTCTTCTGTCTCTGTAACTACCTTAATTAACTATAGTTAGTAGCAATATCAAGGAGAGCACTTACACCAGAGGATAGAGTGTTATGAAAGAGAAGCTTATGTTCTGTACATCTACAACTTCACATTAAAGATAAGACAGATGTAATATGATCAATTTTATACCAGTTCAACACACCTGTTTTAACACTGGCATGTTGCCTGTGCCTCCTGCTGTCCTGTATTTGAGGTAATTTTGAGCACATGTATCTTAGCATATGTTTTAAATGTTTTTCTGTTATTTGAGAGAAAACTTTTTCTGAAGTCTTTTTCAGCTATTGAGGTGAAATATCAAACAATATTTACTTTCCCTGTATACTGCAACATGCCTGCACTAAACCTAGACTGCTATAGCTCCTCTATGGTATTTCATTCACACAAAAAATGGTCAGACTGAGGCCTTCTATAGTGAAGTATGTAACAAAATAGTTCCTTTAGCAGAAGATCTAAAATTTTTGCAAAATCTTATTAGTCAAATTGCCATCTAAATATCTGAATTGTGGAAAAGTTTCAGTACCTTTGGATCACTGTAAGTACTAATGCCCTAATTCTGGAGGTGTGACTGAGTAACTAGAATGTTAAATTACTTCCCTGTCATCAAAGAGCTGATCTTTGTCAGGATAAATTCACTTATTTCCATAGAATTTCTCTAAACAAAGGGCAGAAAATGCTCTCAAGCAATCAGTATAGCAGATAACTGATAGTAATTTTCAGTATAGACTTTTCTTTTGTGACGGGTAGTGTATATGTTCTGGGAGTACTTTTCAGTGTCCACACTTCATTCTTTCTAAATTTAAAACTCCCTAAATTCTGTGATAAACAGATCCTTCTGTTAGAGGTTTATTTTCATATTAAAGCAAAAGCTATTTAGAAAGAAACCACTTAAATACATATCACCAGATATTTTAGTCTTTTGGGTGTTTTTACTAATTGTTAGATAATTTATCTTGCTGTGCATAGCTTTACTATGGAAACAATAAAAACACATAAACAGTGATCAAAATTCTGTAGCTACCTATTAGCATGGGTCAGTGTTTCTGTCAAGAGTATTCCTGGTACTTCATGTGTTGAAGAGACATAAATGTGGAGTTGTGAAAAAATATTATAATGGTATACAAAGTATCTTTTTTTTAATCAATAAGCATAGTTTTGTTAATTGAAAGTTGGAATAATATCTTGTACAATAGTGACAAGGAATTGTCACTGTAGTTTACTTGAAAAAAAAAAAAAGATACCAGTCAAGTCTTCAATTTGTTTTGGGTTGGAGTCCATTAACTTACTGTAATCTACTTAACCCTTGTATAGGGCTTGTACAACCAATACAGGAGTCTCAGGTGATGTAATTTTATATGCTGGCATTAGTGAAGCTATGAAAATTTATTTCAGCTGAAGATTTGTCATATTACCTTCAGAATTCAGCTACATTTTTTGTACTTAATATTTAGTTTTCTTTAAGAGCTATCTAAAAAGGTCAGTTATCATATGAAAGTTTTATAGTACATTAAAGCCTTTCAGTCCATTTTTCTTGCATACTATATTAGATGCTTTAGTTACAATAATGGAAAAAAATAAGATACAGAACTATATTATACAAAAATAAAAAACAAGTTAGTGTTTATAAACAACAGGGTTGAGGTAGTGTAATCTCTCACAGGTTTGTGGTCTTTACGCTCTGGGTTCATCAGTAATTCCCTTCTGAAAGAGATAGGAAAGTTGTTACTACAAGTATTAGCCAGACAGCCGTTGTGAAGTGAAAAGAAGTAACAAGGAAATCTGCCTGATTTTCCTTTTGATCGCTCTGCCCCCACCCCACCTTTTCTTTAGACTTTTATGAAACTTCTAGTGCTCTCTCAAATTTAGTTACGATTACTAAATTAATTTTAAAGTTGCTGGGGCAGTTTAGAGTCATAAAGAGACAAAGAGCATGTATAAGTGTCATTTCTCTAGGAAATTAACCTAAACATCCAGTTTAACTAACTGGGTTTTATGCTTTCTGTTTCCTCCCAAAAACTTGAGTTTAGAGTTGTTGTGCAGGTAGAGCTTAAAAATGCAGTTTTATTCTGGGATTGTTCGAGGATAGAAACAACATGTTCTTATTTTGGTGTTTTTCAAGGCAATAGATGTGCTAAAAAGACCAACTTCAGTGCAAGATAAGGAACTTAATTGCTTCTTATTCTGTAGGAGTGCTGTGATACGCATACTTTTTCGCAATTTGTTTTTCAAGAAAAGACCCCTGTCAGTGATGGTACAAAAAGTAGGTATAAACTGCAAGTTCTCAAATGCTAGTGTTTTTTAAAAAAATCCTGGTTTGAGTGGAAAGTGTTTTGTTCCCTCTTTACTGGCCACTAGATGTCACAGTTGTACTGTATCTGGTACTGTACAGTTACAGAAAAGCTGCCTTAGGGTGAGAGAGAAACTGAATAGCAGTAAATGCTTCTTAAAGTCATCAATAATCTGAAACCAGACGACTATGCTTTTGTTTGAAGTCACCAATTGTAATTTTCAACCTATTTCATCCTTAAATCAAGGTAAATTTCGATGGGACAAACACATTTGTGTTGAAGGTTTGCTATGCTTCAATTAAATTAGAAGGAAATACTCTTGCAATTTTATTTTGGAGCCTCAAGCAGCAAGTATTATGCAGTTACACTCAAAGAATTTAAGTCAACTCTTTTTTAAACCTTTTGATTAAGTAAAAGGTGGAATATTGCTTCTTACATTGTATATTACGTTATTGCTGGCTTACTTTTTGTGTGTAACACTGAGTATGTGAATATGGAACCAAACTGCTGACTTGCAAACATAGTATCTGTTGCACCATGGGAAGTCCCTCTCAGGCTGAAGTCTGAAATGACTTTTAATACCTGGGCAGTTTCATAGAGTTGTATTTCTTTCATTCAGCCAGGAATGCGAGTGATCTCGTTGTCCCTAGTGCTTTTCTTTATAACGTATTATTCTCATCTGAAGTCTGGCGGGTGAGTTTTCTAAAGCTGAAATGCCAGTGTCACATATGGTGTTTCCATGTGTACAAAACCCAAGCAAAACCAAGGGCAAAACCAAGCCCCTTCTAGAAGTAGCTGTACCCTGTTTGTGCCAGCTCCTTCTAGGAAGCAGGTTCCCCCAAAATGATTAACGGGGGCTGCTTTACCAATGCCACTTCAAGGCATTGCCAGCAGAGGGGGCGATATTAATGCTTTGTGAGACTTCACAGCAGGAACGCATGTCTCTTCTTGAGAGTGCTCTCTACTTTTATGCTGTTAGCTCCCACTTCTTTGCAGGAAGTTTGCAGGCGCCTTTCCTTACTGTAGACCTGCTTTGCCTTTGCCTGGAGGGTGGTAAAAGCCCAGGAGAAGTCAGGAGTAACTCTAACAATTTCTGTGTATAAGGTGTAAAAAAAATGGTATTTCATGCAGTTGGCCATTATTTAAAATGTAATTTCTGCATCACCTCAGCCTCTGCAGATGAGAGGTGACTAGCAATTTAGGGACAGGGAAACTGTGGATAATTATGAAACTTTTTAACCAGATTGATTTCTCCTCCTGTGCTGCATTTGCTGTGCTGTCATTTTCTAATGTGCATACTAATCCTTAGCATTTCTGGATGATCAGGATAATGCACTGGTGAGTGTGTGGATGAAGGTTGGGGAAATGTGTTTTTGGTTTTTTTTTCCTTTCTCCAATGTACACACATAGGCACATGAAATACCTAAGAAGTTAGAAGTGAGGAGCCCTCCCAAATAGCATGTGTCTTGAGGTTACTCCCTCTCCAGCTGAACCAGAACAGATTTAGGACCCCTTTTTCCCAAACCAAATTGAACAAAACCTGACATGAATGCTGAGAGCCACCAAAATAATAAAGAACTTCACTGCATTTGTATTAAAAGGAGGAGCTGCTTAGTTTAATGGACACTCTTCTTTCTCACTTCCCACTGACTGAACAATACCCAAAGATCAAACATAAAAATGTCTTCAAGACGTGTAAATATTTTTGAGATAAATGAAAACGAAATAGCAGTGAAAGAATAACTTCGCAGACTCGCTAACATCCTTCTCCCTTGGTTGCTTGTTACTGACTCTTCTTACAGAAAAGACTGAGCCTGCTGGTATTTCAGACACTTTATAGCTATTGTAAGAGGGGATACTTGCTGGGATGAAAATTTATCAGTGGTTTCAATACCTTTTTTTAAGTCTCAGAATCTTGAGTTTTGTGCTTTAAACATTAAGGTCTCTTTGGATAGCTTTATTTAAAAATACCTGAAAAGCTGAAGTAAGTTAATATTAACCCAGATTATTAGGGAAGTGTAGCAAAATTCTGTGACTACATAAAATTTTCCACTAATTCTAAGACTGGCTTTTTCATGGTTAACTTGCTTTTTAATGTCAGGTCCTTTTGGCAATCAAATTCATGGTAGAAGGGTCAGGACCATAAGTTAAGAGAACCATTAAAAAAATAAGTGTTACTGTTTACATTGTGTGCTGTAGTCTGTGTATGGCATATGGAGGCTTCATTTTCAGTGTTGTATAATGAAGTGAGGATTTTTACTGTACCTGCCCTGCTTTGAGATCTTTTTAATGACTATTTGTTTTTAAACTCTTTCTCAGGATATGGAAGCAAAATGAGTGAGTGTCAGTAAATGCACTGTTGTGTCGGAATTGTGGATTTTATTCATACTTAAAGACTTGCATTGAGGGGGCTTTGTTTCACATTATGTCTTTTTTTTCTTGGCAATGTTTTAAAAAGTTATGTGCATGTATAATCATATGCAGCACTTTATTGCTTATTTTTGGCAGTGCACAAGAGCAAAAATTTAATTTGCTATTTTCCAAAAGTGCATTGTGTTTATGTAATGGATTTGCATCAGTTGCAGTCTATAACACAGTTAAGTGTTTTAATTGGCAGAACACCCACATCAAGACTTGTTTGTTTTTCTGATAAGGAAAATGCCAGCTAAGTTAGTCCATATGCTCTGTTCCAATAAGAAGCAGCATATTCACATGTAATGGTCATTCTTTAAAAATAAAACTGAAATGAAAAAAGTAACACAAAACTAATGTAGAGGAGAGGGAAGTTTATGCATAATTATGAATTTTTGTTAAGGTTTAGAAATAAAAAATATTTTGCTAAGGAAGGCTGGTTAGCTTGCATTTTAAGTGCCTGTTGTTTATGACTGAATCTGTCAATGACCTGAGTATTATTAAAATGGAAGTGTGCATTGGTTGCTGTTTTTTTCTCGGAAGGATTTACCCGGTATTTATTGCATAGTGAATAACTCTCTGCTTTCAGAAGACTTGAAACTCACATACTATACTGTATGTGTGTTTTTAACAATACTTTAAAAATGTGTGGAATGTGGCGGTAAGAAGCAAAGAAAAATGGAAGTTAAAGAGCTCCATTTAATGAAATGCATCCTCTTCAGCTGCCAGTCTTGAAGGAGCTTGACAGGCTTCTATTGCTCTACAGCTGCAGAATCTATTTCTGCTTCTTCAGGGGAAATAGAAAAACTTCCATACTTCTTGCCAACCCTAGAATCCCATCTGCTCTTCCTGCAGAAAGGGACCCTGACCAATGCCCAGCTGTCAGAGATGATTTTTGAACTCCTCCTCCTCCAGATAAAACTGGGGGAACTCCACTTAGGCTATGTTCCTGATATCTTGGTACAGAAAAAATATTCCAGCTGACTTTGGTTTCTTTTGTTTCTATGTAATTTTCTTGGAGATTTTCCTTCAGGATTCCCCCCCATCCCCAAGGATGAAGAGGTCTTTGTCAGTTTTGACTTGTTGTTAATGGCTAACTATTAAAATAGAGAAATACTGATTTATCAGGACATAGCTCATGCAGTATATGCTAATATAGGTCAAAACTAAATTTTTATTAAAATTTGTTGCCACTCACTTATATTGACTATCCTTATCAGTGAAAACCATCATATTATTGCATATTCAGTCAGATATATTATATATACATGATGACAAGTAGTAGCAGTAGTTTGGTGTGAGAAATCAGAAACAGGATGAGGACCAGCTGTTGCTGTGGCTTCTGGGAAACAGAGACTGATGTGGCTTCCTTTTGCTGTGTGAAAATTTCTTTTCAGTCATGAAATGACCAAGAAGACTATAGAATTTCAGTAATTCAGAAAGAAGAATAAAGCTACTGCAGCCTGTTTCCAGCTGATAGACATAAACCACCTTTGTTCCATTGGATGTTACTTTTGGAAAAAAATTGAATAAAATTAAAAAATCAAATGTTATTACATTAGGTTACTCTACCTTTTTTTTTTTTCCTTTTAATCAGAACCCTCTGATGATTGTGAAAAGGGAAAAGCCCGATGGCCACAGTTGCCAAGAAACCTGGGAATTTACAGACTAAATTTAACATCTGTACCAAGTGCACATCATTTTAAAAGTCTTCTAACAGTGGGGTTTCAGAATGATTCTGTTAAGAACAAAGAGGACAATCATGCAGCTGAAATATTGCTTTGATAAACATTAATGATTTGATAATATTTTAGTTGTAGGCATAAGTTTCAGTGGGCCCCTGAGTTGTAAGTGCTAATAAGTTGTTCAGTCTATTAATACAATATTTGAGTATAGTGCTACAGCTAACTGAAAAATGCTAGCTTAAATGTATGGAATTCAACTTTTGGAGAAGAGGTCCAGTATGTAAATCTCAGTCTTAAATGCTTGATTTTTGATAGACTGTTGGCAGTACATTAACATAAATTAAAGCTGGCAATAGGTATTATTGTGGTGTGGCTAGATTTCCCACTTCACATACATTGATATGTGTCCCTGATTCTAACGGTCATTAAGAATATCTCTGTCATTTAAAAAAAAAATCCTTTCTATCATTCTTTTGGGGTGTGTGTGTTTATTTCCTAACCTGCAGCACCTTTATTTTTAGAATTATTCTAGAAACAAATTTTATTTAATTTTAATACTAGTTGTAATTTAATATCAGCCTAGATTTATTGCTAGCATTGTGTTGCAGTGGTGACAGCAGCTTGTTGGTTTTTTTTTCTGAGTCAGTTTTGAAGCACATGGATGTCCATGGGCTTCTAAAGAATTTTTTATTATATCGTTGCCTGTGTATTTAGAATGATTATACTGTGATCTGATGCAGAGTATTAAATGAAGTAACAGCTTGTCTTTTATGTTCCTGAGTCAATCTCCAATTTTTATTGGCAGTTATATATGTCATTGTTTATTTTATCAAATGAAATCTGTTTCTTTTATGTCCTGTGCAGAATGTGAAAGATGATGGGCAGCATGTATGGAGGCTGAAACACTTTAACAAGCCTGCCTACTGTAATCTTTGTTTGAACATGCTAATCGGAGTAGGCAAGCAAGGTCTCTGCTGTTCTTGTGAGTATAAGCATTTTAGTGTCCATTTGCATACATGTCTATTCCTAGAAAAGTTGTGCCTCTGCATAACAAAGAAATAGTAGCTTTCCAGTACAAAACCCTTGCCAGCACAATGGTGTCTTCCCTCTTTGTCTGCTAGCTTGAGCACTCAGGGTTCTATTTTTAACTTGTCTGGATATTGGGCTTTCAAAGCTACTATTTGAGGGAGTTTTCTGTATGATGATAACTCTGTATTAGTTCCCTTTGGAGTCTTCCTCATTCTTTTTTTTTTTTTTACTTCTTTTAGCAAGTATCATGCTCAAGTTTCAACCTTATATTTTTATTATTTGTCCTTTTTTTCCATTAATAATTATTCATATATTTTGGTAGATATCAACTTGACTAGCATCTAAGTCCCATGTTTGTTTATTCAAATTTTTCACAGAATTCTTGGTTTGTTTATTGTAAACATCAAAATCTCCATTTCCCAGAAATCATGTTTGTGTAACACTTGCAAAGTTTTGTATGTTTAGTTAGTTTGTAAAATCTAAGTCTTGCCATACTTTCATGTCTTAACTTGATTATAGATCTTAAGATAAAGGAGCACAGAAAACCCACTACATCTAACTTGACCTTTATTAGACTATTAGGTGCAGTTAGTACAGTTCGGGTTCCTTGGGTTGTATCAGTGTGTCTTCTAGCAGCCTGTGTTTGACCAGCTCATAACCTGTATCTTGAGAAACCAAATCTTGCTGAAAGATAGTTCGTCTCTGTTTAAATGTTTCAGGAGATAGATGATCCATATCTTTCTTTTGTGGTGTGTTCCAATGATTAATCATCTTTTTTTAAGACCTATTTTCTGTTTTGAATATGTCTGTTAGATGGGTCCAGTGATTCGTTCATGTTATGCCCTGCTCCATTAGATTAATGAGATCTTTAGTACCCACTGTATTCTTCTCATGATGGTGTCAAGTCACCTTTCATTGTTCTTTTTGATAACTTAATCAGTTTCTTGTGTAACTTACTTTCTCCATTTTTATTATGAAAAATAACCCATCACAGCTGATCAAGACCTTTCTGCCTGTGCAATTCTACTGATTTGAAATTATTTTGAATGGATGAGGGTTTCCAAATCAGCTGTTTGTCTCTCCTCTGTGGGCCACAGTTCTCTTTAAACCAGATATAGATCCTCCACATATGCCTTTTCACGTTGTATAATTTCGTTCACAATGCTATGGAGTGAGAGACATAGGTTTATTAAAATTCAAGCAAATAGAAATTTAATAACTTCAGATTGATAAATGCTGGTGACAGTAACTGGAATATATATTAAAAATACTTGAAATACTACATTCTTTAATATTCTTTTACATCAGACTCATGTGAACTTGTGAGGAAATATAATAGCCATATCTGTTTGAAAGAGAAAATTTTACTGAGTATATAATGTAGATCGTCTTCTTCAGTAGTTACCAGAAATGTGCAGGCGACTTACATAAATTGCCCCAAAAAGACCAGCCTTACAAGAACTGCTATTTTCTCTACTACAATGTGCTTCTTTAAAATCCTTTTGTTAGTGTGCTTCACATTTTTTTTGGTGAGAACAATGCTCCCAGAGTATGTGAAGAACATCCACATGCTCCTTTCAGTTTCTTCATGCAGCAAGGAGCCTGAGCCTAGTTACAAAACTATTACACTATTTCTTTATCTCGCTAAGCTGCTTCTGCAGTATATTTTCAAAGCACTGCTATAGATTTCATTATTTGCATTTTAGATTGCGTGGGAGGAAAAAAAATGGGGGGGGGGAGGAACTGCAGGGTGCCTCACCATCCCTCCGTGGTCCAATCAACAATGTTACACCCTGCAGTTTGTCTGATTAATGGCTGCACCTCCCACTGGGTTTGTGTAATAGGTGCAAGCAAGGTGTTTAGAAGTACTTTGTGCTTAATTGCTCTCGAGGTCAAAAGCCTGAGACATATACCATGCAGGGAGAAATTCATTCTCAGTTTTTAATAGTTGACTCTATTGAATGCAGCTATAAGCTATAGCATTATTTCCTCATCTAGGCACAGTTGTATAGTTTAAGTCAGGAGAGCTTTGTATTGTACCCTGACATTTATATGTTTTCCAAATGCAGCTAGTGTGATCTTTACAGTCCTGGCTGACAATAGTGGTTACCAAAAACTGGTGTGGAGGAGTTAGGAAGAAAAAGCTTCTCAGGAGATGGTATTGGGGAAAGTAAGAGTTAAAGTTGGGGTGATTACATGGAATGCATGAAAAAAATTGCTATCTGAAAATGGACTAATCAGCCATTTAAGATTTATAAATCAATAGAAGGAACAACATAAATTCATTGGCTTTTATTTTTGTGCTTGCCAGCTGCTCTCATGCCTATAGTTTCTAAAATATAGATTTCTTTCTACTAGCAAATGACACCAAGCCATTTGGCAGTCATCAATTTGTCTTTAATATTTTTGTCATTTGGGAATTATTGTGAAAAAATTTAGTGAGCTCTGATTTAATTAAGCATTTCCTGTTATGCAATGATAGTGCATTCTTGGATTTCTCACTTGCATAATATTTCCTGTTCTAATTGGCCTTTTGTATTCCTTGGAAAAAGCAGTCTAGTTTGACTTTTCATTGACTGATTGGATTGATTATATAGAGATGGCATGCTGGTAATGTTATTTGTTTCATCAAAGTGTAGCCAGAAACAGCATTGCCTCAACATCTATTAATGTGTTTCTTTTTTCAGTTTGCAAGTACACAGTCCATGAACGATGTGTCTCAAGAGCTCCTGCGTCTTGCATCAAAACATATGTCAAGTCCAAAAAGAATACTGATGTAAGTTTGGGGTAGCATTAACTTTGCCATTTACCTGTTAATTTAGTAACTCTATGTATGTCCACACTTTTCTTTTGCAGGTAATGCACCATTTCTGGGTAGAAGGAAACTGTCCAACAAAATGTGATAAGTGCCACAAAACTATAAAATGCTACCAAGGCTTGACTGGACTTCACTGTGTTTGGTGTCAAATTACAGTGAGTATACTGTAGTAAAACCTTTAGTACAGGTTAGAGAGACAAAAATCTGCATCTCTTTTTTTATGGCCTCATAATTCAAAAGGTCTAGTTAAGTTTTGTCTGTCATCAGAAATGAATAGTGCGTGTTTAAGAAATAGCATATGCAGAATGTTCATAGGAGTCCTTAATTCTTGCAAGAAAATATGCTTAAAGATGTACTCTGCTTAAAGACAATATGCAAATAGAAATAATATATGTCATGCTAAAGAGCAGAATTCCCAATCTACCTTACAGAAAGATTACAGAATATTTTTAGGTACTGGGGAAGGTCAAGGTCACTGTGACACTAGGGCAAAATCTTAATTTGTGGTGTACTGACAGGCAGATGAAATTGAGGACATCTGGTATGATACAGTGATTTTGAGTGTCTGGGAATAATAACAGAGACATCTTGATATATACTAATCTGTGCACCAACTCTAATATATACAACTTTTGTGCACTCCTTATTCAGCAGGAACCAATAACTGGAACTAATGACATTCAAGGAACACTGCCCTTAAAAGTGAGATCTTCATGCTAGAAGGAGCAATGCCAGTATTTCTGTTCCTGGCCAGGGCAGGATTAAGTTTTAAATCTAAATGGGGAAAGATTCAGCCCTCTTCTAGGGCTTTGGCTTTTTGCTGATACTGTTATTATTGTTACGAAACAGCAGTTGTTTGTTCAGTGTTTTAAATAATATGAGACTGAGGCATTAGTGAATGTTTGTTTTCAGTGTGCAAGTTTTGATGTTTTGTGACATTTTCTTAATACAAGAACACAAAATGTGAAACATCATCAAAGAAAATAGATCCAGGATACTTTCAGTGATAAGCTGTTATGATTGCTTAAACCCCAATATTTTAGAAGGAAACAAATATGTAGTCCAGATTGCTGTCAAAATTTGGATAATTTATGTAAGGAATAGAACACCCAATCCAAAATTTTTGCATGCAGATAATTAAATTTAGGCAATGGCTATCTGTGTTTAGGCAGATAAATATGAGTGTGCTGCTCTAGATATAGAAGTGTTTACATCTGTATAATATGTGTATATTGCTCAATGATTATATATTATGTAAGGCTCTCTCTTAAAGTCAAAGGACATTGCAAATTCTCAGAAAAAGTATTTTCCCATTATTTCATGTGAATCTGTACTAGATTTGTAAAGGCCTTTTACTTCTTGAAGATACACATCAAGATTTAGAGGAATTCCGTAAAAGCTGGTACTCACTGAGGAAATATTGAGGAATGATTTATCATTGAAATCACTGTGAAGAAAAAGGCTTAATTTTTCTGAAAATACCTTGGGTGCTTGTGTGCATATTTAAAAGCTTAAACATCTATTAAAATTCCAGTTAAAAATGGGCCTCTGTTTTTTGACAGCCAAATTTAAAATGTTGTCACTGAGGTTTTGCAGTTGTATTTACGTCAATGTTTTAAAAATTTTTATTTTCTGTAAAAGTAATGTTGAATATTCAAAATAACTTTATTAATCTTTTTATTTAAGTTTTATGGCTTCAGGTGTAAATTAGACAGAAGTGAAACTTTTTAGTTTTAAAAATATTACAAATCATTTGCCTTTCAATCTTCCATTCACTTTCTTGCAATTCTGTGTATTCTATATGTTTTGTTGCAAAAACTTTATTTGCTAATAATAATACTTTATTACTGAAAAAAACTGTTTTAAATTTCTAACAGATGCATGATTTTTGAATGGGTATTCTGAAGTTATGTGATTATCATCACATCCTTCATATGGTTTCAACTCCTTGTACACCACCACATTTAGGGCTTGTTGCCGAAAAATTTTTGTAATTCAAGAGGGTGCTAGTTATTCTACAACTAATTCTGAGCCTCTTTCATGCATATTGAATAGCTCTCCTTCTTACAGCCTAGTAGGGTCTGTTCTGATGTCAAAACAACTGAATCAAATCCCCAAATTTAGAGATGTTTTTCACTGAGGCTTGTTACACTGCGTTCTCAGCCAGGGCCATGGTTCCATCTTCTATATACTCTTATCTGTCTCTACCAGGGTCTTGTAAAGTTTGTTCATGTGGTTTGTTTTGTTGTTTGTGTGTTTTTAATGTGTTTCTCTTTTGTTCGTTTGTGGTTGTTCTGTTGGGTTTTTTTGGTTGTTGTTGTTGTTTTTTCTTTTTTGTGGGTGCCTTTTTTTTTTTTTTTTGCTTTCCAGCAAATAAATTTTTTCCTACTTCTTAGGCATTTAGTTGTGATGGGCATTCTATAGGAGCTAGGTTTGGGGTTAGGGAATTTTGGGGAAATGTGTTTAAAATCTGCTAAAACTTTGAGATGCATATTATTTAATTTCATTGTGTCAAAGCATTATTTTCCTTAAAGCTACATATCTTCCACCATTTCTGTTGTTTGCTATGTGCCAGTTCTGTTGTCAAAGATCAGCGGAGACTAATAAGAAGATTAAGCTATTTTTTCCCAGATAAGTTTGCATGCCACCAAGTAGCAAAGCTGCTAATTACCACTGAATGTGTGAAGATACTTATTTGATGTACGGTGGCCTGGTGTGCATTAATTATGGTACAAGTAGCCTTACCACTGAGGCAGAGAATTAGCATGACAAATGATTTAGATTGCAGGGCTACTAAAATACCCTCAAAATAAGGCTTTAATACTCAGCATAAATCAAAATTTGTTAGACTTTTATTTTCTGTTGCTAAGTAACTGCCTGAAAAGGTAACTTTGCAGTATAAATGAATATGGACAAGGCTACTATTAGGTGCCATTTAGTTCAAAATTCAGAAATGTATGTGAACATTAACTCTATCAGATAACTTTATGAAGACTGTATTGCTGGTAAAGGTTATATGCATCAGCAACTGGTACTATTTTAATAGAGTTCATACTGACATAGTTAAATCAACTAAGGGAAAATGAATCAGTCATTGGAAAAATGTGATCTACACATGCAGATGTTGAACTACAGATTTTGTAACAGCTATTGAACCTGTTGAACTAATGCTCTATGCTACCTATTATACTAGCTCAATCTCTTGTTAAATAAGATTTGTACTACAAAATTCTGATTATTTTTCTTTAAAGCAAATATGTGTATCTTCTAAAAAATTAAAATATTCATCTCTATGGGAAATGCATGTTACCTGAAGAACTTAATGCACACTTCATTGAATCAATACAGAAATAGAATAATAGAATGATTCAGGTTGGAAAAGACCTTTAAGATCAGTGCGTACAAAACAATAGACTTTCACCAAATTTCACAATATGAAGTTATATTTTATTGTGGATCACTTTAATAATATTGTAAAGTATACCTATTATATTTGAATGCTTTGTACTGTGTGGCTGGATATATATGTTGAAATATTGTCTTTAGAGACATTTGAATAGACTTAAAATATCAACAAGAACTCTTGATTGATAAATGCAAAGTATTTCAATAAGTACATCATTATTTGTTGGCATTCAGTGTTGATGTTATGTATATATTTTTTTCCCTTCTGCCTT
Organism: Ara ararauna; assembly: GCA_028858755.1. NCBI lineage: Eukaryota > Metazoa > Chordata > Aves > Psittaciformes > Psittacidae > Ara > Ara ararauna. Next base: position 132,363,676 of record CM054377.1, on the reverse strand, counting down.
TGTAACAATATGGACGTAAGCCAGTGCTCTTTAAGTCAGCAGACCTGAGGATATTCTTTCCTTGTTTTCAGAGTAGAATTCTTTTCATTGCTTTCAGGAAAACTGGATAAATGCTAAGGATAAAGTAGAAAAAAGAGAGTAATTCAGCTTCCTCAGCAGTCAGTGGAAGTCTGAACATTCTTTTAATCAAGACCAAATTTTCCCCAATATAGCTTAAAGCTCTTATATATTCCTACATTATTCTCTTATATTTCATATGTTTTTTCGTAGATATTGCAGCATCACAATTGAATCAGTAGTTACTGTATCACCTTCAAGTAGGATGGGAGAGTTACACCAATAATAAAAGCTGTCATGAATTACTGGAGGTTGCCCATTAGTAGTAGAACAGAAGTTCCTGGCTTAGTGCAAGAAGCTGTCTTCTGAAAGAAAGGTTTTGATCACCAATAACACTATGTGGATGTTACTGTATTCTCATGTGCTGTTCTTATTTTGTGTTCTGGACCACATGTGCAATTTTCCAAGTGAAAAATATTTTGATCCACTGTTCTTTGCTTCAGTATAAATTCATCGGTTTTGTCAATCCTAAAAGGATTTCTACTGCAGTCTGTTTCATTTTCTTCTAGTACTCTAGTAATAATTAGATTAAATAAACTCACCCCATTTTAGGTTGCCTATTTTCTTAGACTGTAGTAGTAAAATGTCTAAGTTTGATCCTTGTTTTCTATTTTCCTGTAGCTACATAACAAATGTGCTTCTCATCTAAAACCTGAATGTGACTGTGGACCTTTGAAGGACCATATTTTACCACCCACATCAATCTGCCCAGTAGTACTGGTGAGTTGTCCATGTGTTGATTTCAAATATAATCCTCTGACACAGGTCATGGCTAAAAGGATGCTGGGGCTGACTGCCAGAGTATTTGTGAAATTCACAGAACCGTGTGAACCTTATGCACAGCGGGTAATCATGGCTGATGAGTTTATAGGCATAAGCATGCCTCATAGAATCATAGAATAGTTAGGGTTGAAAAGGACCTTAAGATCATCTAGTTCCAACCCCCCTTGCATTGGCTGGGGACACCTCCCACTAAACCATGCCACCCAAGGCTCTGCTCAACCTGGCCTTGAACACCACCAGTGATGGAGCATTCACAGCTTCCCTGGGCAATCCATTCCAGTGCCTCACCACCTTTACAGTAAAGAATTTCTTCCTCATATCCAATCTAAACTTCCCCTGTTTAAGTTTGAATCCATTACCCCATGTCCTCTCACTACACTCCCTAATGAAGAGTCCCTCGCCAGCATCCCTATAGGCCCCCTTCAGATACTGGAAGGCTGCTATGAGATCTCCATGCAGCCTTCTCTTCTCCAGGCAGAACAGCCCCAACTTTCTCAGCCTATCTTCATATGGGTGCTGCTCCAGTCCCCTCGTCATCCTTTTGGTCCTCCTTTGGACTTGTTCCAACAGTTCCATGTCCTTTTTATGTTGAGGACACTAGAACTGCACACAATGCTCCAAGTGAGGTCTCAGGAGAGCAGAATAGAGGGGCAGGATCACCTCCCTCAACCTGCTGGTCACGCACCTTTTGATGCAGCCCAGGATACGGTTGGCTTTCTGGGCTGCAAGTGCACACTGCCAGCTCATGTTCATTTTCTCATCAGCCAACACCCCCAAGTCCTTCTGCGCAGGACTGCTCTGTATCTCTTTTCTGCCCAACCTGTAGCTGTGGCTGGGATTGCTCCTACCCACGTGTAAGACGTTGCAGGTAGCATGATTGAAGTTCATAAGGCTGGCATCAGCCCACCTCACAAGAGTGTCAAGGTCCCTCTGGATGGCATTCCTTCCCTCCAAAGTATCAACAGAACCGCACAGCTTGGTGTCATCGGCAAACTTGCTGAGGGTGCACTCAATCCCACTGTCCATGTCACCGACAAAGATGTTGAGCAAGACCGGTCCCAACACCGATCCCTGAGGGACACCACTCGTTACTGGTCTCCAGCTGGACATTGAGCCATTGAGCACAAGTCTTTGTGTGCGACCATCCAGCCACTTCTTTATCCACCGAGTGGTCCACCTATCCAATTGATATCTCTCCAACTTAGAGACAAGGATGTCATGTGAGACAGTGTCAAACGCTTTGCATAAGCCCAGGTAGATGACATCAACTACTCTACCCTGTCCATCAGTGCCGTAGCCCCATCATAGAAGGCCACCAGATTGGTCAGGCAGGATTTCCCCTTAGTGAAGCCATGCTGTCTGTCACCAAGCACCTTGTTGTTTTTCATGTGCCTCAGCATGCCTTCCAGGAGAATCCGCTCCAAGATTTTGCCAGGCACACAGAGGTGAGACTGACTGGTCTGTAGTTCCCCGGCTCATCCGTTTTCGCCCTTCTTGAAAATGGGGGTTATATTTCCCTTTTTCCAGTCGTTGGGAACTTCATCAGACTGCCATGATTTTTCAAATATGATGGACAGTGGCTTAGCAACTTCATTTGCCAGCTCCTTCAGGACCCGTGGATGGATTTCATCAGGTCCCATGGATTTGTGCACATTCAGGTTCTTATGGTGGTCTCGAACCTGATCCTCTCCTACAGTGGGCTTAAGGTCTTCATCTTCACAGGTACTGCATCTGCCTTCCAGGACTTGGGTGGTGTGGTCAGAGCATGTGCCGGTGAATCATAGAATCATAGAATAGTTAGGGTTGGAAAGGACCTTAAGATCATCTAGTTCCAACCCCCCCTGCCAGGGGCAGGAACACCTCCCGCTAAACCATGCCAGCAGCTCCTTATCCATCCAAGGAGGTCTCCTGGCCCTCCTGCAGCACTTCCTTCTAGTAGGGATGTATCGCTCCTGAGCTTGCAGCAGGTGATCCTTGAATATCAACCAAGAGTCTTGGGCCCCCCTGCCCTCTAGGGCTATATCCCATGGAATCTTACTGAGCAGGTTCCTGAAGAGGCCAAAGTCTGCTCTCTTGAAGCCCAGGGCAGTGAGCTTGCTGCACACTCTTCTCACTCTCCTGAGGATCTCAAATTCGACCATCTCATGATCGTTGCAATCAAGGCTGCCCTGGAGAGTCACATTTCCAACCAGCCCTTCCCTGTTGGTGAGGACGATGTCAAGCATGGCACCTCTCCTTGTCGGCTCCTCTATTACTTGTAGGAGGTAGTTGTCTTCCACAGAATTGAGGAACCTCCTGGATTGCTTGTGCCGGGCCGTACCATCCCTCCAACAGATATCAGGGTGGTTGAAGTCGCCCATGAGAACAAGGGCCTACGAGCTGGAGGCTATTCCTATCTGTCTATAGAGTGTTTCATCCACAGAGTCCTCTTGGTCAGGCGGTCTGTAACAGATCCCCACAATAATGTCTCCCATCCCTGTTCTCCCTTTAACCCTGACCCACAAACTCTCTGCCAACTGCTCACCTGTCCCCAGGCACAGTTCCATACTCTCCAGCCTATCCCTAACATAAATATCAACACCCCCTCCCCGCCTACCAGGCCTGTCTTTCCTAAAGAGCCTGTAACCTTCCATTCCAACACTCCAGTCATAGGAGCCATCCCCCCATGTTTCCGTGATGCCTATTATATCATACCCCTGTAGATGCGCACACATCTCTAATTCCTCTTGTTTGTTCCCTATGCTACAGGCATTTGTATCGAGGCATCTGGGCTGAGCTCCAAATGAAGCTGGCTCATTGACTGGAGCGGCTGGAATAACTCTACGTTGCTCTGAGCATTTATTATAGGTGCTGGCAAGTGACTGGGTGTGTTGGGATGGAATGTTGCCCCCCTCCACCAGCACATCTAGTTTAAAGCATCCTTGACCAGTCTGGCAATCCTCCTACCAAATCCACTCTTCCACTTCATTGTCAGACCAGCTCCACCAGCCCGCAGTAGATCTGGCCTACTAAATTGAGTCCCATGTTCTAGATACTCAAACCCCTGAGTATGGCACCACCCTTCTAACCATTTATTAACCTGACCAATTCTCCTAGTCTTTTTGAGGTCCTGCCCTGTATCTTGGAGAATTGATGAAAAGAGAATCTGAGCTCCAGAGCCCCTCACCACCTCTCCCAGAGCTCTGTAGTCCTTCTTTATGTTCTCCTGGCTACTGCCATCTATATCAGTAGCAGCCACATGGATCACTAGAAGTGGGTAATAGTCAGTGGGACTGACTAGAGCAGGCAGCCTCTCTGCAGCATCCCTGATCCATGCCCCTGGTAGACAATACACCTCCCTTGAGTCTGGGTCAGGCTGACAGATGGATGCCTCTATTCCTTTCAAAGTAGTGTCGCCTACTGCTATGACCCGCCGCTTTCTCCTGGCAGCACCAGTAGTGATCTTCTTTACCAGTGCATCAGCCAGTTGTTCCTGGTGGGAGTGTTTCCTCATTATCCCCCTGCAGGACAGCAAAGTGGTTCTGGGTGGGGACAACAGATTTTGGAGGAAGCCCCTTGCTTTTAATTGTCCTCTTCCTCCTTTTCTTGTTGGTTTTTTTTTTTTTTTTTTTTTTTTGCTACTATTTCCCAGCTTCCTGGGTTAACGGCCTCCTTCTTTCCTCCATGAGTTGCAGTGGACGCTTGAGGCCCCTGCGTAGTTTCGGCCTGGAGCAAGCAGTCCTGCTTCCTCTCAGCTTCCCTGACATCTTTCAGCCTATTAACAGCATCCCACAGCTCAGCCACCTGCTGCACGAGGACCTCCATCAGGGAGCATTGAGTGCAGCCCTGCCCATTGCTCACCCTCCCCTCACAAGACCAGAGCAGGCACTCTCTACACTCCGAGCTCTGCACTGCAGCCTCCCCTCTTATTGGCTCTGTCTGGGTATCTATGCTGGCCATCACCAGGGTGGCCAGAGCAGAGCTCCCAGAGTGGGCCCTGGGCATAAGGCAGGTGTTCACCATCCCGCTCACCTGCCTGCATAAACTGTGCATGTTGCATTTTTCTTCATGTGAGAATGAACTTTCTGTAGGGCATATTATAGCTGAAGCTGACTCAGGTTTTATCACTTAGACTGTACTTACCAGAAACTGCATAGGCAGAACCCTTCTGCATTTTACATCTTTTATAGATCCAAGTTCCCAGAATAATGAAGTTATTCTTATGGACAGTTTTTGCTTGGGGGGCATATTGTATATCTGCAATGCTGAGGTCTCTGATCTAAGCCAGAGGTTACCTAGAGTGATGACACTGGTTTTGCAGTAAGCTGTGTATCCACATTATGGTATATTTTATTCTGCAGTGGTAGACAGTAAATTTCTCTGTCCACAAAAACAATAACTCAGTTCAATGAAAATAGAAATGCTTGGTATGTGTAGGTTGTATAGAGAAGAGCTGACCAGTTTATCATGAAAAAAGAGCTTTGGAATTAACTAACTGTATTTGTATATTAAAGTGAATGTTTTATGCTTATGAAAGTCATAGCAGCATCATATTTAGAACAGATGTGTTGTCTTCTTTATGTATATTTCATAATAAGGGTTAAGAAACCCTTGAAGTTAAGGAAGACTAATTTAGTGCAGGAGGTAAAACAAGGAAATATACCTTCTTATCTTAAATCTGTTTCTGATCATTAAGGATAATATTCATGTCTATAGTAAGTTACTTGCTTTCTGATTGGGTGCTAGACTTTTGGTTTACTTGAGTAAACTGGGATTATTGCATTGCTGTCAATGAACATAAAGCAATGGAAAGCTGGCTTTGTAAAAATAGTTTTGTAGTTTTTCCCTACTAGTGTTTTTAATATTACCTGGACAAGTTCTAAATAATAATTGTAAAATATTATTTTAAGTTTGTTGGATGATTACATTCTGTATTACATTATTTAATTTTCAGGATTTTAGTTCATACTTTTGAAGTTAACATGTAGAAATTATGATTTTGTTATTGGACTTTATTCAGTTTATTGTTATTTATTATTTGCCATTATCATAAACTGAATAAAGCCCCAGCATGAAATTTCATCTTCAGTTATTTTTCTATAATCCCATTTTCTTTTCAGGAAAGGAAGAGGGATAGAGGAATTAAGATTTTCATTGCATAATTGGAGTTTAGTTAAGTTTAGTGGATATATAAAACCACTCTAGAGCCAAATCACCCTTGAATAGGTTTGTTTTATCTGCAAATTTTGAAGGCATAAGCCAAAGTAAATATGGTTTCCTGCATCAGAATCATGTTTCAGTATTACATACTAATAATGTATCATAAAACATGTATTTCAGCACAGTGTATATTGTTAGGAATGGAAAATATATTTTGCTGTGATTTAATGTGAACTTTATAATTTTGTAGTATATTCATTCATCTAGAAGTTTCTTCCAAAAATGACTTAAAATTGTGAGTATACTTACGTTACAAATAATACATCAGTGACTTAGCTAACAGGAATTCCTTCTAGAAACGATTGATTACAGTGTACATATTATTTGTGTTAGTAATTTTTTAATTAGCTTCTCCCATTTCCTCTTATGGGGATTCATTTTGAGAAATGTGATACTTCAGTGTATGTGAAACCAGCACTCTTGATAATGACTTCAGAAAATTTTTGGTTTTGCTTATACAATAATAACTGTCTCTGTTAATAGAAATGATGTGTGCAGATGTATAAATCTGATATACCTGACAGTTCCAGAATTTTTTCTCCTAGGACACACACTTAGCTTCAATGATCAGCTGAACAGTAATCTTGCAGTGCTACATACATGTCTAAGATAAAGAAAAGCAGATAACCGCAATGCTATACCAGGTGTAGCCTCAAGTTTTTTGAGGTATCAGAGCTAAACTTATCTTCATATCCCATAGAGTAAGTTTTAGGAGTTGTAGGAAAATAGCAAGTTGGAAAATTTTCTACCTTTGATATCCCAAAAATTTTGGCTGTCACTTCCATTTGTAACTTTGGAAGTCCAAGCTTTCAGGAAACTGTCAAGAGTTTATCTCAGTCCAAGATGCCCTCTAAAGTTTTCCTTCAAGAGCACAGGCTAAATCCTTTCTTATCTTTTCTCTTTTGCAGAACTGAGGACATTCATGTTTTTACCATTCTCATAAAGCATGTCTCATTTTTTGAGTTCTTGTGAATTCCAGCCTCAACTCTTTCTGCAGAGATAAAGAGATATTTTTCCATAAATTGCATTTCACAGCACCATGGATTACATCAGAGCTACAAAAATGTTCTCTCAGCTGCAATTTGTTGTTTGGGTCCATATGCTCTCAGTTTTTCCATTTTCTAGGTATCCATTCACATCCAAAATCACTGATGCAACTGCGAAGAATAAATAAAATAACTACCCTTGCAGATCATAATATCACAAAGGATGACAGTTTCTCTTTGCCCTAAGCATAGCCATCTCAGCTCAGGTGACATTTCTAAAAGTCTCATTTGGGATTTTTTTAGGCACAAGAGAGATTCCTCTAAAATATGGTGACTGGCTTGATCCTCTCCTACTGTCCCCTCTCTTAAAGGCTGGAGAGAGAACCTAGATGCCTGGTCATCTGAAAACTAGGTGGCTGGTCCAAGTTAAATAAGAGGGCTTTCATCTTCAAAACTGCACAAAATGGAACTTGTCAAATGTTATTCCTAAATATAATAAGCTATATTCTGAGCTGAAAAAGAAACCATGGGGAAACTCATGCAGTTGATACTGTATCATGAAAGAATCATATATATGTCTAGATTCAATGTCATGTGAAGATTCCTTATAGCTCACTGCAATACTTCTAAATGTTTTAGTAAAATGTAGTCTGTCAACTTTAAAACTAGTCCTTTTTACTGTTCTGTTTACCATATATAAGGCTTGTTATATGGTGAAGTTTTTTGTTCAAGTTAAATGAGTTCTGTTATAAACTGTGTGTGCAGATCTCAAGTGATAGTCTTTTAATAGATGTCAGATATACTTTAATGTTACTCTCTTTTATTTCAGTAACATTTTAATTAATTCATACTGATTGAATAAATGTACATTGAGACTTGTTTCCTAATGAGGGCACATTTAGAGGAAAGGTTTTGCATCATTCTGATATCCTGTGGGTAATTATATTCTAATTATATGGTGGGGGGAAAAGTCTATAACTCAGTGCTGATATTGTTCATTGGACCCAATTAATTACATGCATATAATGAAAGTTCATTATAAGGTTGACTGGCAGTGAGTTTAAAAATCTTTAGCTCAATTGAGTCTTAGCCTACCAAGAGCACAGAATTAGATCATAACCAGGTTAAAAACTGGGTATTGGAATGAGACGAGCAAGTAGTAAACAAAAAGTGATTAGTCTCTCCTTGCGATACAGCTTCTCTTCCCCCACCCATTTATAAGGCATTAAGGGAAAAAAATCCTAGTATATATTTTGGCTTCTTCATTCCGTGCCTTCCCTTACTTTGATCTGATTATTGATGAACATATAAGATGTTCTAATTAATATTTGTGTTTGTAGAAAAGTAACTAGATTTTTCTGTTTCCCTTCAAAATAGGTATAGCCTTGGTAATGACAAATCAACAAATAAAAGTCTACTATTTAATAAGTATATGTTTATTTGTGTGCAGTTCTGGTGTCCTCAACATAAAAAGGACATGGAACTGTTGGAACAAGTCCAAAGGAGGGCCATGAGGATGATCAGGGGACTGGAGCACCTCCCGTATGAATATGATAGGCTGAGAAAGTTGGGGCTGTTCAGCCTGGAGAAGAGAAGGCTGCGTGGAGACCTCATAGCAGCCTTCCAATATCTGAAGGGGGCTTATAGGGATGCTGGCGAGGGACTCTTCATTAGGGACTGTAGTGATAGGAGAAGGGGTAATGGATTCAAACTTAAACAGGGGAAGTTTAGATTGGATATGAGGAAGAAATTCTTTACGGAAAGGGTGGTGAGGCCGTGGAATGGGTTGCCCAGGGAAGTTGTGAATGCTCCATCGCTGGCAGTGTTCAAGGCCTGGTTGGACATAGCCTTGGGTGGCATGGTTTAGTGTGAGGTGTCCCTGCCCCTGGCAGGGGGGTTGGAACTAGATGATCTTAAGGTCTTTTCCAACCCTAACTATTCTATGATTCTACGATTCTATGATTTTGTAATGTATAATAATTTTGATCCTTCTATTGTTTATGTGAGTTTTAAGTTTATTTTTTTTTTACTTTATTTCTGACATTGTTTCAGAAACCATGATTTAATTTTTTAATCATGGAATAAAAAGAAAATTACGGAATAAATTTTAAAACATTAGGTACCCTGATTGCAATGTGAGCGTTACTATATGGCAGTTATCACTGTCTCCATAGTAACCGGTTTATTTCAAAGGGGAGGGTCTGGTATAATATTGAAAACAAGTAGTGAAAGAAATAAAATTTAAAATTGATACATTTCCTTGTGTTCGATTTTCAGCTTCATTATTCAACATTCTGGGTCAAATTGGTCATCATAATAGAAAGTTTAGAACAACTCACTTTTTCTTTTATGAATAAATTTGGCTTTGTCTAGTGAAGACGGTTGTAACTTTTTAAGACTAAGTAATTTAAGCATGTATTTTATTTATAAAAACATAGAATATATATATATAATTTGGTATATATGAAATATGTAGAGAATTTTTATATAAAATTGCACACAAAATATACACCTAATATAAAATACCATCATAAGTCAAATTCATATAAACATCCAAGTATTTTGGTGGAGGAAACAGATGTATATGATTTGGGGTTTGGGTTGGTTAATAACTAGTTCTATTTAGGTACATAAAACAATATACATAGCAGATTACAAATGTTTTAGCAAAGAAATTGTCTTATGCAACTAAAGAATATATATTATGACCTGTAGCTTCAAACTTTTGTCTAAATAAAACAAGTGTGTTGAGCTGCTGGCAAAAATTAGTACAGAGTTAAAACTGAAAATACTGTACAAGAATATTCTTTGACTATCAGTATTTAGAGTGACTAGGTAGAATAGCTAATGGCTGTGTTATAATTGCAGTATAGTTCAATAGATTTTTTTTGCCTCATCTGATAATATATTTTACTGATATTTTTTTCCTGTGAGGTAGGTAGATGTTATTCATAAAGGAAATCAGAGATATATATGGAAAAAATGGGAATTAGCAGTTGTTGGTTTAAGAATAAGCCTTCTTAATCCCTTCTTCAGTTTTTAATCCTAAAATGATTCTTCTGTTTTCATTATAATAGAGATCAGTTTTAACTCAGTTGAATGCAAGCTCAACATGGAGCGCAGAAAGTCAGTGCAGTGTGTAAGTGTCTTGAAGAGCAACTGAATCCTTTGAAGCTGAGTACTAGCCTTATTCTGAGTTTCTGATCAAAGCTACTACTACAAAAAATTCCAGTTATTTGAATATGTTTGTGGGGGAGAGGGGAGGAGGATATTTAAATCTGGTTGTTGAATATTAAGTAATGACATAGCAATTGAAACATTTAAAAAACAAAACAATACTCTGTATTTTTCTTTTCATTTGTGTATCATATTGCAGATTCAGTTCTGTGAGAATCTAAACCAGATTTGAAATATAATGGTGTGCTTATCTACAATAAAAGCTTTTTCATTTCTTTGAAGTCAGAAGGAAATTAATTATTGCCCTGGAGGAAAATATATCTTCCTAACTAATTATCTGTTCGGCAAACACAGTTCAATGTTAAAATAATAAGATGCTGATAAACTGAAATGGCAGACGTTCAATCATTTTAAGTTATATCTAGTTGCCTGCCCACAATGCATCACTAGTGCCTCTACCTAAGTTTATTTGTTACATCCTTTCCCATTAGTTTTTAACATGTTTTTATTTTCAAAGTTCTTTTCCAACTCCTCTGTCTTTCTTGGGTGGTACATATTATTGCTGCTATAGCCCAAGTTCATTGGAGTTTGCAAATTAACTTAAAAGTCTTGGGTCCTGTTGTTGTTGCATGTTAATTCAAATATCACATGGGTGCAAGATGTAACACAAGTTATCTTCAAGCAACTAAATGAACTGAAGGCAACATGCTGCATGAGGAATGCTTGACTGTGATTTTGATGTGTAATTCTTTACGTCTTTATTAAGACATGTAAAACAAACTGCACAAACTATATATATAAAGTTATCATGTAGTGATTCCTTGTTCAGAACAGTCTTGTAGTCAGCTGTTCTGGAAAGTATTCTTAAATGACATTATTTCCATTCCAGAATTGTATTTTTCCATGTATTTTGGCTACTAGTATTATGGGTGATTGACAAAATGCTTACTTCTGAATGACATAATGTGTTGGGGATGTAATGGGGTTTTTTTGGTTGGGTTGTTTTTTTGTTTTTTTTTTTGTTTTTGTTTTTGTTTTTCCCTTACCTGCAAATGTTTCTATCAAGGCAACTCTCAGATAAAACAGAAGGTTTTGTAGTATGTGCATGTGCAAGGTCACTGGGCAGTATTTTTGCTGGTGAACTGGTCACTAGTCTTGTCCACAGGATGACTTTCAGCTTCAGCCCATGGATGTAGAGCTGGGTATTGAACTACAGCTCTATGAGCTTTCAAGACAGCATGGTGTGATGTCCTCATTTTGGCCCTTCTGATTAGTATGTACACAGTGCTAGAGCTGGAAATGTAGAGAAACTTTTATAAAGTAAATTTTCAAGATATTTTGGCACATTTAGATCATTATATCTATTGTGATGATATAATATCTAATAGATATTACAGATAGCTTCTCAGGGTTTTGGGTTAGTAGTCATGGGTTTTTTGCAGTTTTCAGTATGTCTCAGTCTTTGATTCTTTTTGGTTATTGTATAGCTATGGACAGAAATTTCATGGAATAGAATTTTTGTAAGCATGGTCTGGAATAGCATGTAGGTTTACAAAATGATAGACTAGAAGTACCTATTCTAATACTTCATTACATATTTAAACACAAGTTTTGCATCCATTGGAGATTCCCATCTCATTAACCAAAATAGCGCTATAGAATCTTGGAGCAACCTTCCTCCAAGTTCTTTAAAAAAGCCCAAATCAACAGTTTGGTATTCAAGTCACATACTTGAACTTCCACTGCCTTTATCCTGCAAACATTTGAGGATACCTTTACATAGTATTCCTTGGGTTCCATCTGATCTTGTATGACCAAATTTCCCTGTTCAATATTTTTCAAGTTCAGGTTTCACAGTTCTAAAATAAAACATATTTTTTAATAGCTATTTCAGGTTTTACTTTAACCTTGAATTTGGTTTTCTGCCTATGCACTCCCACCCCCAAGTTGGGTTTTTGAATACATGCTTTATCTGAAGTCATATAGTACAAAAGAAGTAATTACCATACAGAAGTAACCTCAAGTTTTTGGTAGTCACTTGACAAACTATGTGATTAACCATTCATTAATAGCCTTATAATACTATTTAATATATAGATAAATTATTAATAATGGCTAATGATAAATTGTTTTAAATAATCTCAGCTGTGTATGAAATAATCCAGAAAACTAGATTTGCACTTACTGATTAAGAGACAGGGTGGGAAAAGGCAATTTTTGTTACACTAGCACTGGATTCTGTGTCAGCAGTTAAAATGTAAAAAAATAACTTTTGTAAGCTGCTAGTTCCTATTAATCTGTTTTTCTAAATACTACTATGGAGTATGATATTTCTAAATGTTAGTTTTTTCTGTAAAGACCGTACCTCTATATAAAGAAAGAGTGGAGATACTTTTTGAGCACGAATGTTGTACAGCTTGTCAATTGCAGTAGAACAAAGCTTTTTACATAAGATTTCTCACTTTGGATGAAGATTGAAAGACTTGGCACCTGCAGAGTATTCTTTTCATTTTATCTGCCAAGTATCTCTTTCTACTATTCAAAAGAATAAATTCCTCAGGTATTCTAATATTTTTCACTGGTGCTAAAATGATCCCACAGGTACTTCCCAGAATATGAGTTTTATAATGCGACAGCTAGAACTTTGGAGGCATAGAGTTGTGCAAATATGTAAAGTATGTTTGTTAAGTACAGCTGCTGCAGGGTAACATTCCTTGTCAGCGCTCTCTCCATGCCCTTTGCCATCCCAGCTGTTTGGTGTTGCAGCCTAACATTCTCTTTTTCCAACAGACGCTACCCACTTCAGGAGGTTTGCTCCCTGAGGTGCGTAATAGGAGACATCCATGTACGCACGAGTACTAATGGATCATGATGTTGTGCATTCTTCTCGCTATAAAGTGCATTTTGGGGCTGAGCTGAAAATCAAGACATGATATTCTGTGTTATCATTTGAAAGGCCCTTTCTTATTTGTCAATTATTTTTTCTTATTTGGATGAATAAGGGATAGGTATAATTGAGTACTTACCTAACAGTGATGTCTCTGGAGCAATACTGAATGGTAGAAACTCCAGATAGTGGATATTGACTTCAAAGTGGGAATTCAAGGGGAGAAAAGGAGGCATAAGAGGTACAAAAATTATTGGGGAAAAAAAAATTGTTATGGTAATTACTATTTTGGAAGGTATTGTGCTCTGGCACATACCGAAAGAACAGAAAAGCTTGATTGTTTGGGCCATCAAAATGTACAGTAGCTTTTAAAATGCTGTATTTAGTATCTATCTCAACCTCATGCATGTCCACTAAACAAAATGGTTCACAAATACATTAGTTGTTTTGTATGCTTTAATTAACAAGATAATAAATACAGCAAAAATGTTGTAGAAACTTTTCTAACCTTGAAAAACATTTTTTTCATTTTTTTAAAACCATTTGTTCAATGTATGTCAAATTTGTCTTAACATTGGTAGAATTTTTAGGCTATTATCCACAGATGATGCTGTTAAACTGTTATTATCTCATTAAAAAATGACACTGTTTAGTTCCTCATGCTCTTGGATAGCTTAGTAATGTTATAGTTCCTCAAAGAAAGTTATTTTAACAGTCATGTACAACTGGCTTAGAAAACCGGCTTTCTATTTCATATATCAAACAAAGTATCTGTGCAAGAATATTTGAGATTTTTTTAATGAAATGGTAAATATTTTATTTTACATTATTAGATTTATTCAGGTTAATTAAGATACACATTCTTGTATTATTTGATGCAAACTGTAAGTCACATCCTCAGTGGTATGACTCATACTTAAAAATTATAGGATATATAACTCCAGGAAATGCAGAATCTCCTATCAGCTTCTTCAGAAATAGTCAGAGAACAGTATCGGTACATGTGGTGACATATAATGTGGTATCATATGCTTATTGGGGTGATACAAAATCAAAAATCATAATTGAAAGAAGCAGACCTTCAATGATAGGTCTGGTATCTATATCTGATTTTTTGAATAATATTCTAGGCATCTCTATATTATGAGTATACTTTTTCCTTTTTTTTTGAGGTGTTTGGCCTAGTCTTGTCTGTGCATAGGAGAAGCTGCTTTTGACTGTGGTTTAAGCAATTGTTTTGCTTATGGAACAGGTAATACAGATTGGAGAGGGAATGTTGCTAATGCAGCTGTCCTCAGGCCAAGGCCGACTAACATCTGTATCATGCTGAAACAAAAATATGAATATCCAAACCTTTGCTTGAAGCAATTTTTACTGCATTTTGCTTGTGAATGATTGATAACAGCAGGTTTGGGCACTGTGGTAAGCATCATAGAGTCATCCTTTATGTAAAGACAGTTCTCAGCAGTGTATAAATTCTTTAAGTAGTAGCATCATATATGCAAGCAGATTTTCAGTGCCACACTTTATAAGCAGGCGTCTTTTGAACAGTGGGGGTTTTACCACTCTTAATGTGCATACTCTGTGCTGGATCTGTTCTTTTTGTACCTTTTACTTTGAACTATCACAAGTACGTTGTCCAACTTAACATTTTTCTGGACTTTTTAAATTTTGCTCTCCATCTCTGACTTTTTTTTTTTTTTTTTAAGAAATCAGAATTTATTACTAGCTGTGTGACTGCATTAGTGACATGTGATTTGATGTTTTGAAGATGTTGTAGTATCCAAGAGCTGGATTTGGCTTTAATATAAAATCTTGTTTAGCATGGTATGCTTACTTATTATAAAATATAGTGACTTTTAAGGGTAGTTAATTTCAAAGTTGTTTGAAACCCCAAAGCTGCTTCTTACATAGGTAATGAAGTGTGAAGCTTCCTTCATACTGAGGTTTCTTACCAACTGTCCTTAGCACTAACCAGTATCATTGTGCATTAATGTTTTGTTCTGGTTCACAAATGCTATCCTGATTGCGTGCCTCATCCCAGTTCTAGTTTCTAAAAAAATATCATTATTAGATAAATGCAGTCAGTGTTTGTCTGTGTTTTGAAGGTTAGCACTGAGATGAATAACTCCAATTGCTTTTACTGTTTGCTGTTTGAAGCAATGATACTGTAGTCTAGACTCTTGGACCTCCTCTTTAACTGATCAAGTTACTCAAATCATCCAAGAGCCCAGTTAACTAACCTCTTAGGAATCTCACTGCATACCGAAAATAGTGTAGACTCCCCTGGTTTCTGTGGCACAGGTTTGTCAGTCCTTTTATAGCAAATGTGATCGTATTGTCACAGCTACCCAAAGCAGCCTGAGATAACTTGGACCAGTATTTGCATCAGGACTCGATTGAAGCTGCGTCAGTCTCCAAATTTAGGGAAACTAAAGATGGTATAAAACCAGTGATAGTCCACATCTGTGTTAGAAAGCACTGTGTTAAGCTGGAAGTTACTGCCTTCCTGCTAGGGAATCTGTGTCAGTGTTTCTTGCCAGTTAAAACTGCTCCAGGAAGAGTGGCATGGATTAATTGCTAGTGCAATCCCTAAGGCTTTATCAGAGGTAGCACAGAGATGGGTTTGGCCTGGTATGGAGCATAAATGGTAACATTTAATGAAGTGCTTACTGAGTGCAGTTGCAGGGGGTGCAAGTGTCCTTCATGCTCCTTTCTCATGCAGCAGCTTTGTGCCAGCCCATTCCCCTGACTAGTTTAAAGCCTCCTTGCCCTTGTGAAGTGAGGAATGTGGTTGGGGTGCAGTTACAACTGGGAATACTATTGGGGATTTTATTTGATAAACATCTGCTGTCTTAATTTGTGGTGCATTTTTGGACAACCTAAGAGGACATGGTGGGTGCAGTTTATAAATAGGATAAATGAGATACAAGGAACAAGGATTTTTTTTATTTTTTTATTTTTTCATTCAGAGATCTCTGAAATGACCTGACAATGTTTGAAAATACGATTACAGCAACATATTTCTGAGCTTTCCTCTCTCAAATAACTATTTGATTATGCTATGTATCAGCATCAGAAGTTGCTAGTGGCTTAGAATCTGATGAAGATTCTGGTTTCTTTCTGGTACAAAATACATGTTTTATAAAAAGACACTCAGCCAGTTGATTGATACATTTTAAAAAGGTGTATTTTGCCAAAGTGGTAAAGTACTCTTGAAGCATCAAACCTTTGCTATCAGTTAGGATGAAATTTTGGTAAGTAGCTGATCGATACCTTATGTGCTTATTAAAGTATTGAATATATCTTATGATTGGCTTTCAAGTTTCAGAATTCCATCGTGGTACTCTCAGGTTATCTTTTCACATCATTGCATTAATTTGTGTTGTGACTGCACTTTTTATCCATCTATTGCCTAGTCATTACGGAATGTCCAGGCACATAGATAGATGTTATGTGAAGTAGCCAGACATTCTGTAATAACTTCACTGAGATCTCATTTCATTAAAGCAGAATCTGACATTATTCTCTAGTGCAAACACAAAATTTGTGGAGGCACAGTCTCACTTATAGTTGTATAGCGTTACATAATGTTAAAATTTTCCATTTTCTCCTTTTCTTTTTTCAAGGAAAGACAGGCAACAGTGAAAAAAGAAAAGAGTTGCCCCCAGCAAATGAACAAACTGGGAGAGCGGAACAAAATGCAAAGAGCAAATTCTATCACCATTGATGGACAAGGTCTTCAGGTGTGATTATTGTTATTTTAATTTTTAGAGTTACTTGTAGGTGTGAAGACAATGATAGAGTTAATGATCTTTAAAGTTAAATGTTTCTTATGCAGTCACCCTTTAATATTTCACTTTTATATATTTAAAAATAGAATAGGTAAACTCTTCTGTCTGTACAGAAATCTTGTGGTACAAATCTGCATCTCGTGTAATTGGTACGATTTCCTAATACAATAATAGGAAGGGAAAACTAACTCTAAAACACTTGTACTGTGGGATGAAAGTAAACTCCGTTTGTTTAATATCTGTCACATGCCATTGTGTGAATTTACATTGTAAGTCTATTTCTTGATAGTTATTCACTATTCTCATTTAAACTTGTTAAGTTGGTCAAACTTCAAGGATGTTATTTGTCCAGGTGTTTTCAAGTAAGGTATTTGGCACATCAAAATTATGAGTGAAGCAAGGTGTTTTCAGTAATAGCAATATCTATAATAAAGGAGTTTTTTCTACTTGAAAGAAAAACTTTTGTGTGTGATGAGCTAATGTGATTTTAGGGAGGTTACTTAGAGGCATGTCTAAGGAGTTCTGCCTGAACTGCTCAACCTCTTTCCCTTGAGATATGAGTAGTTTTGACTAAAATCAGTGTTCACATGTATGGTTCTTTACTTCCTTGTGATAACAATGTGATAGTCATTTAATATACATAGTTGGCTGTTCTCTGTATCTTCTGATGTATTGCAGTTGAGGTTCGGCAAATGTAAAAGATCCTATTACCGTATATCAAATGCTGTATGCTTTATAATCATTTCATTACATACCTTATTGTGTGAGGATAGAAAGGCTTATTTTATTGTTACATCTTCTTAGGTTAGTGAAACATTCTTGTTAAAACCCAAGGAAAAGAAAAAAAAAAATCCCTGTAAGAGTCCAAATCCTAAAACCTATGCAGTCACATGGCTGCTCCATTGATGGCCTAAATCTGATGTTATAGCAATCATTATTCATGGCTCTCAAGGCTCTCCTGTACTTCTTATCCTCATGGACTGCATTGCTCTCCAGATTATCTTGACAGAGCATGTAGCAGTAAGGCTAGTGTATTCATCAACAGAAAGCTCAAGTTCTGTCTAATCAGTCACAGTGTGACTAAGCAACGTGTGCTAAAGAAGCACACAGTTTTCTAACTTTTGGGTGATATCCGTGCAATTCAGTGAGCCCAGCGATTCTAGATAGAGGAGTTATAAGTTTGTTAGTATGATCCAATACTTAGGTTCTGTCTTCTTTTTCCATGATGAATCTTAAGCCTAGGATTGATCACTGCTTTTATTTATCATCGCTTGAGAAGGGGAGAAAGAAAGTGAGGACTAAGATGGTAGAATAATTATTGAACAGATTTGAGGTGTTTTCTGAAGTGCTTGGTATTGTTCTGTAATGCCACATCTGCAATGTAGTGCATGATGTAACACACTGGCTATCACATGTTAGAAATAGTTCTGCGGTAATTACCCTAATTTACTGAATCTTCATAGTACTCTTGTTAGACCTCTGCTTTCAATGTGGGAGAAGCTATATATAGGTAGTCCACCACAGTTTTTTGTGCTTCTTTTTTGTACTTTAAGTCACTTGTCCAATAACTTCATGAAGATTGCCTTTAAATCATGCTAGTTTAAGGCTTAAAAATGTTCACCAATTTAGTCTAAATCTTTAGTTTAATTGTTTATTAATTATATGGAAACATCTACATTATCTCAAAGAGTAATTTTGAAAAGGTGCAAGAAATTAATTTAAGGAGACCTTATTTTGGAATTGAGTGGAATACAAACTGATTATTATTTTTTTTCTAATGATCCAAAACTTTCTACTTGTAATAATATGGTTAAGTTTTGAAATAAAAGATTTAATATAGAAATAAGTTCATCATTCAGCTTTTGTTGAGTAAAGTATCAAGGCCAACCTTCCTTCCATCAGACGGCGGTGAGCAGAAAACCTCGTGGCAGTGGAGATGTGCATGACTTAAAGACAATTAATCATAGTTAAGCACATTCATCTTACTTCTTTCTAGCTAACCAGCATAATGATCAGGATTATTATTTCTAATTAGAGGAAGTAATAGATCATGTATAACCTTAGGATGAATCTCATTAATTAACCTGCGTCCTAAGAGATTTGAGTAGGTAGTCCATCTCTGTCACAGTGAGTACCATTGGTTTACACTTAGTTCACAGGAACAAACATCAAGAGAATTGGCTAAATAACTAAAATTGATTTAAACAGTAGGCAAAAATTAAATATATGACAAACTTCACTGTATCCTGCAATTTGATATATGTTTCAACATACAGCACTTTACGGTAACAACATACTGTGATAGAATCTGATACTGGGTTTGTTTTGTGATAGGTTTAATTACACAGAATTTGCTGGAGTTTCTAATTATTTGTTGTATGTGCTGGAACAGATCTGGATACTGTGTGAAGTTATGGATTGAGTTGACATACTAGTGCCTAAGACTTCCTACTAGAAGTGCTTTTAGGTGCCTTTTGGATGCCTGTAAGACTCCTTAGCTATCATGTTTCTCAGGTTCTGCATTACATTATATTTTATGAAATGTTCACTTGAAAAGATTTTGTTATTCCAGGAATCATGTGTAAGGATTTGGAGCAAAGCTTTCAGTGTATCATTTTGAAAGAGAGATAGTCTAAGCTTCATCTCTGAAGTCGTTACTCATTATTTTGGAGATGTTAACTTTGAACTCTTAATATGCTTTTAAACATTCTAGAATATATATATGAAAGTGATAATTTTAAACATGATTATTCAAGCTTTATGGTTTAAAAACAGATATTAGCGAGAGATAATTTGATGCAATTTTTTTCATGATCTTCAAGTCTGCAGGGCAAAGGCAGTGAACACAACTTAGAATATCTGAAAATGTAGACTAATACTATTACTTAGAAGGAGGGTTTTAGTTTGTAAAGCTAAACATTAATGTGAATATGTAAAACTTTTAATGTACAAAAGAATTAAAAAATGTGGCAGAGCTGATTGTTTCCTTCAGTATATCTTCCTCTGCATTCTTTTCCTCAAGCTTGCCCTTCTTCCATATTTTCTTCTCTTTTTTTAACTAATTTTTGTTATGGTTGTTACATTTTTAAAAAAATATGTTTTTATAGCATATCAAATATTGCAGATTTCTGTAATTTAAAAAAACCCATCAAGCTTAACAGTTCATATATCTATTTATAGTGTAATGTTATTTCTCACTACAAAGTACAGTTTCTTCATAGCTTTTTCCATAGGAGATTACTGTCAGAATCAGTCATGTATTTCTTGCTTTTAAAGGTTTTTTTTTCCTCTGCTGATGGCTGTAACCTATATATATCAATATTTCAATGGAAATATAGGTTAAAATAGTGTCACAGATGTAAGACAGACAGCATTAAAAAAAAAAAAAAAGAAAAAGCCACTTGCAATTTGTAGCAAATTAATGAAGTGAGGATTATTGTAAATTACGGGATTGCTTCCAGCTGGATTACGTAGCGTAACATAGAGTTTGCATTAAGCTTTTTGTTTTCTGTCTACTATAGGAAAAAATGAGTGCAACACACAGCATTAATGAGTGGCTGTGTTATTCCCTTCTTTTAGATCACTCCAGTTCCAGGCACTCATCCACTTTTAGTTTTTGTCAATCCTAAAAGTGGTGGGAAACAAGGAGAAAGGTAAGGTTTATTTATTCTTTCTGCCTCCGCCCCGTATTCTGATCTCTGTGATATGTTTAAAAATGAAGCTTAAAAGCTTAAATTACGACAATATGAAATGGACTCCAACATTTTGTATTGTTTTATACTGTTATGTCTCATATTTGAACATCCTGTTGTCCTGTTCAGAAGAGGTATACACTAGCATGGAGGTATAAATTCTTCAGTTAACAGCTAGAATGAGTTATATACAACAGTTTCATTTCACAACAGAAAATGTAGCTTTATTCAGTATATGGTTTTGTGTGATTTGCGTGAAGATGTGTTGCTATATTTTGCATTGCAACTTCGAAGCTATAACAGTTTTAATTTCTGTAATAATTATGCAGACAGGCTAATAATGTAAAATGGAAACAGTATTCAATTTTCTAATATGTACCTTGCCTTTCACAGATTTAGTGAGTAGATTCTTCAGCCTCCCTGTAAGACTTCCTACAAAGAAAGCTTTTGACTTTCCATTGATAGGAAGCATTCTAACAATCCAGTAATGGCCATTTTAGATTGTCACATAAATCCCCAAATCTTTATAGCATGGCTTACCATGTCAGTACTGTAATTTATCCTTCAAGTCTTGAAAATGGTTGCAATCTTTTGGCCAAGATCAGGCTGAAGACGTCTGTGGATACTGGGTGATGTGGGTCCCCAAAAGCACATAAAGGAGGATCCAGTGTGGTTGTAAAGCTTGGATCCCAGCAAGTAAAGTGCAAGCAGGACAGCTTTCCCTACCTCTTTCACACCGTCTCTATTGGATCACTTCTTTTGAACAGTGTCCTTTAAAGTAAACTGAGAAAAGGGACAAAATCCTGCAGAGTAGATGGTAAGGGAATTCTCAGAGCTAAAGAACATTTAACCAAAACTCTATTTGAAGACCTCTGAGTGAACAGGTTATCATTTAGGAGCTGGCTGTGTAATCCCTGGGCTGGTACACCTAGATGTCAGCAATGCCAACAACACTAATTGTGTCAATGGCAGTTAACGATCTAAAAGAAGTATAGGAATCATAGAATGATTAGGGTTGGAAAGGACCTTAAGATCAGCTGGTTCCACCGCCCTGCCATGGACAGGGATGCCTCCCACTAGATTAGGTCACTCAAGGCGCTGCCCAACCTGGCTGTGAGCACTGCCAGGGATGCAGCATTCACAACTTCCTTAGGCAATCCTTTCCAGTGCCTCACCACTATCACAGTAAAGAATTTCTTCCTTGTATCTAACCTATATAACCCCTATTTGTTTGAGGGAGTCCTATCACTATAATCCCTGATGATGAGTCACTCTCCAGCATCCTTGTAGGCCCCCTTCAGATACTGGAAGGCTGCTGTGAGATCTTTATGCAGGCTTCTCTTCTTCAGGCTGAGCAGCCTCCATTTTCTTAGCCTGTCAAATGTATTGACAAACATCTTTCAATTAATTCTAAAGAGTTTCAAGAACATGCTTTTGTGATCACAGCAGAACAATAGGAGCCATTCTGAGCATTCTTACTTCAGACATGTTAGTAGTGTAAGGTAGCCCTGGTCCTCTGTGCAGTCATGGGCATTGTGGAAGGTAACGCACTAGCACTCAGCTTGACTGTTTTTATAGTACTGATACGAAATGAGCAGATAGGGATCTGGTCTGGAATTATGTAGGTGAGAGGCAGGTTAGGGAGCTGCCCTCTAGATAGTTATGGCCTTGAAACAAATTAATGAAATGTTGTTTCACAGCTTTCAGTTCCTAGCTCATAATTGGTCTCAGGTGTTACTATCTGAATGGGCTTAATGCACAAGGGATATCGTGTTAGATATTCTCCAGAGTAGAAGCAAGCTTAAAACCTGATCCTCTTCCCAAGCTCCTATTCCCATTCACATAGTGCAGTCTGACACTTCTCAGTTTATGTTAATGCAACTGTTACTGAGGCCAAGCAGATCACAGGAATGATTTGAATTTAAAAAATGAATGAATATACGCTTCATGTACTAACACCATTACCTACAAGTGTCATTACACAATGAAGTGTATAGCATGAGAACAGCCACCATCAGCTGAGTAAGTGAAGTATGAGAACCTTTTAAATTGGCTTTGATACTGCACAAAATGAAATGCTAAATTGCATATTAATGTGTCAAGGTTGCACTCAATATTTCTATGTTAGGAGGAGCACATCCAAAGATTAACTTCATAGTCATGTAAACATAAGTCATTCACAAGCAGGAGATATCTCATAGATCTAAAACCAGATTCGAAAAGGTTTAAAAAAAGTCCACATGTGGACTATTTGTTGAGAAGGCATTCACCTTCTGCCTTTTATGTGTTAATATTTTGTATCAATACCAGTAGCATAATAGAATTATAAAATGAGGATGTTGAGTGCATATTAGCACTTGAAGGTTTAATTGAGGGAATGAAATTATTTTTGGGGAATTATAATATTTAGGTTTCTTACTTCTCATGTTTTTATCTGGCTGCTTTGCAGTCAGTAACCAGAAAATGAAGAACCTTGTATTTCCTCTCTCCTGCCTCCAATGTTGTGGCAGTTATATGTTGTTAAAAGTAAAATCACAGGACATTTGCAGACCTAAATAGCTTTTGCAAATACACAGTAATGTTGATTCAAGTCAGGCTTTTTGATTATAGCAATTGTAATCTGGTCATGTATGGAGAGGCCAGGAGTAGAGGATAGGCTTATCTTACAAAAGTAAGATTTCCACAGCAGCGAGCAGGAGAAAAAATCAAAACCACAGCCTACTAATTTTTATAGGTGAGAATTCCATTATCTTGACTTACTCCGATTAAGGGGATCTTTTACTGAAAGCTGTTCTTCAGTTTTACTTAGGATTTTCTGCATTTGAGAGATCATGATTAATGAAGTTATGATTTCTAATTGACTTTCATTGAACACAGAAAGGTTATTGCAGATACTGTCAAGACTCTAGTGTTCCCACAGTTCCCTGTATGAGATTTTACGCCTTACCATATGGTAACCCAGCCCATTTCATTGCCCTTAGACTTAGAAAGAGTGAATGCATCCATCTGACAACCAGTTGAGTAAATACGCTCCCCAGTAATACTTTGACATTTCCTTTTGCATTTTGCATTTTTTTTAATTTATTTTTTTAAAATCTGTCAAATGCGAAGAAGAATTGATCATCACTTTAACATAAAAAAAGTTAGGTGTTTTAGGTTTGTTTTTCAAATGTTGGAACAGAGGGGTGGTGGGAATCAAATGGATATATAGAAAAAGTACATTCAGAACACAAAAATAATTTCTCTACAACCATATCTAATTACCTTACTGATACAGTTTGAAACTTCTTTTCTTTCACAAAGCCAGAGTTTTTGCAAAATGTATAGTAAAAAATATGTTCTTCTTGAATGGGCTTTTCTTTTAAAACCCAGTGCAGTTACTTTCAGATGTTATTGCAAAATAAAGAAAATAAGCCAGTTATGCTTTCTTCTTAATGAAGAAATTAGTACCTGTTGCCTATCACCTGAAACACAAAAGCATTTACAGTTATTTGGACTTAAATGATTTAGTCCAAGGGGTAATACATAAAATAGAACAAAAGTGTAATTCAGTGTTTATTAAAAGGCAAGGAGCAAATTAGAATTGAACTTGATTTTAAGCCTTTCACACAGTAAAAATAGATTTTAATCATGCATGAGATTGGATAGGAGTTCAGCAAATCCAGTCAAGTGTCCTCAGGCTATATCACACAGTTTTCAGTGATTGTGCATAAAATGGACAGTTGTGGCTAATTTAATCAGAAAAAAATTGCAGTATCACCATATCATCCTATGGCTAACAGCCCTCTATGTCTCCCTGTAAGATCTGACTAGTTAAGACAGTAGCTTTCAATAATCTTTGAATACAATGTATATATTTAGTACATCATTGGCAAAACAGTTTCTTTCAACAGAAAGAACATACAAGATGTTGTGCTTCTAAAGACTGTTGTTAAGGGTAATAATGTTTCTCACATAAGAATCCTTCTAAATCATGCAGCTGTTTTGCCGTACTCATTACTTTGTTTTCTATTTCCAATTTATTTGCCTGACCAGCAGGTGAGTTTAAACAATTGTTTCCTTGACAAATATGCGGTTGGATGCACTGCAATCAGCTTCCGTGCACTGACGTTTCCTGCTGACTCCACTTTCAGTGTCTGTGCAGTACAGGTTGATATCTTTGACCTTTGTTGTTTTCAAATAACTTTGGTGCACTCAAGAGTATTTTCTTCATCAGCAATGCTGTTTAAGAATAATCCCAGCCCTCTTGGCCACTCCTGCTGTAATTTTCTGCCTCCTCAGTTAGTGCATCTATTTTGAGGTTCATATGAGATCATAAACATGATTTTAAGTGGAGGGGAAAAAATTACAGTGGAAAAAATTTTCTGAGGATTTGTATTTTCAGTTAAGTCTGTTCAGTTTTCCAGATCACAGAATAACTCTGCCAGTGGTTACAGAAGCACAGCAGTTAAATGTGTTGTTAAATAAACTGTGTTGTGGGGTAAGAACCAGCTGGAGGTGGTGGTGACAAGTGGTAATTTCATGAATTGTCTTTGTGAAATTGCACCTCCATCACAAAAAGCTGTTTTCTGGGGCATTGGCTGATACACTGCCTCATGGCTTTGTCAGCACAAATATCCAGTGACAAGGAATCCATGTCCAGTTCCTTCCTGACACACAGAGGCAAGATGTTCAGAGACATGTCAGTATCAGTAGGCTCTTTAGAACTAGGTATAAAACTGGAAGGCTAAATTAATGTCCATTCCCTTGTCTCTACTTATGTCTAGTTACAGTTTAGTGTGAAGGCAAATATTTATAGACTATTTCTTCTTTTTTTTTTTTTTTTTTTGAGAATATATGAATGGAAATGAACCATCAATTTATTAATTTTTCACAGACTAGTATACATAAATCTATTATGATGACCTAAAGCATGATGGGTCATTTGCAGTGAGATTTGCAGATTGATTATCTGGTATTGATGTTCCACTAGTACCTATGAATGGTATGCACTTAATCAAGTGTGACTCAATGTAATCTATTCATTATTGCAGGTGGACTTAATAGGTTTTGACTAGAGATGCCTAGCTCTCTCTTTCTTAACAAGGCTTTCATAGCATTTCGCTGATGCCTGGCAACAGTATTGTGGGTATAGGTAATGACTAGTATGGCTTGTAGCACCAAACTTTCAGACAGATAACTCTTAAGCCATTGTAACTTTGTAACAGTACTGTTCATGAGCTTCTTTACGGTCAGCTACACAAATTACATTAGCAGCACCTTTGACCAGTTTAAGTCCTATATGTCACTGAGAAGCAACATGCACATACTAATCAGAAAATTAAAAATAGGATCCTTTACTTCAGTAAGAGGTTGCAAAAGAAATTGAAATACACTGTGTTGTAATTCCACTGTCAAACATCTGACTTAGTCGTCATCAATCACAGCTGTTGACAATGATGACATGCTTACGAAGTGAAACCAGTTGTTTCCCGTTGACTTCTGCTGTCAGGAATAGCATCAGGAATAGATTGTGTGAGTGTGGTTTAATATAATTCTTTATAAAGAAAGAAACTGATGTGTCTAAATAACTGAGAAGTTAAGAAAATATTCAAATTTGGCAATTGTAAAGATAACTGTAAATTTGTTTGCATTCAGTATTACACCCTTCCACAAGGGTGGACAAGGGTACTTCCACAAGGAAGACAAGGGTACAGCCTAATAAATTATGTGTTTGCTATTAAGAAAATAAAATTTAAAAAATCCCTCAGTGTGCACATAGATTGTGTCTAGATAGTTCTATTTTGCTGAATTTGAAAATGTGGAAATTTTGACTTAAAATTCAGCTCTTATTATGCTTCTGTTTTATTTAAGGGAGTAAAAAAGAAGAAAAAGATTCAGTGGAAAAATAAATGCTTTTTTGAAAACATTAAAATATTAATTAGCTTGAGGACATAAACATTAAAATCAAAAGCACGAAACAGAAGGTTTATAGTTCAAACTATTGCCACAGTTCCCAGGTACATATTTTTTCATTCTGAGCTCTGACTCTTTCATGTGCTTACTTGTTTCTATGAAACAAATGAAACATCTACCACATTGTAGTCAAGGTAGGAAATTAGATTTCTAATATTTGTAATGAAGAAAAATGTCATACTTCTTATAAATACAGTTTTTGAGATATTTTGCCATTTAAGGAAATATTTGCTGGGGGTGGAACAGCAAATGGGGTCTTTTATGGGGCAGGGAAATGGTTTTCATGCTGTATCAATAAATTGCTTCCTTATTATTCAGAAAAATTTAAAATATGTGTAATTTAAATAAAACAATGGCTTTGAATCTTTTTCATTTTCTTCACGTTCAGATATAATCCAAAGAAGATGTAGTTGACAATAGATTCACTTTCTCAGAGTATTATTCAGCCTATAGGGACATTTTTGATGGGTGGCAAAGCCAATTTGCTTTTGCTATTAATTATACTTTTTATTTTGTGTTAGCAATGAATTTCAGGAATAAATCTCTCCTTTATCATGGAGTTACTTTAACAGAAAACAGTATGCTTTTCCAAATGTGTTTTTGATTCATGTTTTCTTGTCTCCTTATACTTTCTTATCCTATTTTTTTTTCTGTCTATACGACATTTGAATTGTATATAGCTTGTAGCACTTCTGTCTCAGTTTTATGCCCACAGTACTCCCTACGTGTGAATTACAGTTGCTGTGTTCAAATATTTTATTTTTTGTATGATGTCCTGTATTTTGAATAATTATAGTATGTGCTAACTTCTTTGATTCTTTCAATTGATGTTATTAAAAAATTCCAAATATGTAAGTGAATATTTTCTCTTTGTCTCTTTTACCACTTCAG
The DNA here is from genome assembly GCA_028858755.1 of Ara ararauna. Taxonomy (NCBI): domain Eukaryota; kingdom Metazoa; phylum Chordata; class Aves; order Psittaciformes; family Psittacidae; genus Ara; species Ara ararauna. Next base: position 132,336,195 of record CM054377.1, on the reverse strand, counting down.
AATTTATAGAAAATTTCAATACCTTTTAAATCCTCGTCAAGTTTATAGTCTTTCTGGAAATGGACCAATGCCAGGGTAAGTCTACAGTTAATATTATTACCAGGAACTCATTTAATAAAATGCTACATAATCAAATGAACAGACTGAGGCACATATAGCATCTTTTGAATGTATCAACACTAAAGACCTCTGGATGACTGCAGAAATTTGCAGGTATTTGTTTAGATGTACAAATAAAACTACATATCACATGTTTTACTGATAACCCTGCAGTACTGTATAAGAAGTGTGGGATAAATTTCATTCTATTTGTAGCTTTTACTGCTATATCAGCAACCTGAGTTCATGTGGGGTTAATTTTATGTTACAAATACCAAGCAGCTTCGGATACTGACATGCAGGACTTACATATGTGCACATACTTGTTTGTGTAGAAGAAATGTATCTGTGTAAATATATATATATATATAGGATGCATATATATATATTCTAATGTATGTCAGAGAATGTAATTTGAGATCATAGTGGCTGCACACTCCTTATCAATAACTTGAGGGACAAAGTGAGCAGAAAATGACTGGACAGGCTAGATTACGCTGTCAGTGACTTTCTATGGGGACTGGAGTGTTATTTGACCCAGGTACTGGTGCAGTCACTTGTCTAATATGCTTCTTCCATGAGTTTTCCATTCGTATTAAGACAGGACAATTGCAGTATATGAAATGCTGACTTTTGCCACCTGAAATTGTCACCTTTTTATGTAGTTGGTGCTTTAGTAGAAGAAAACACAGACCAGCACTGAACCTCTGCTCTGTGTATCATTTTGTGTATATTGGGTGTTATTTAATTATGTCACTGGTAAGTGAAATTCTGTATCAGTGAGAAGAGTTGCTGAAGGATATGAGGAGATGCATGTTCACTGACATGAAGTTTACACTGTTGGTTTGTTTTGTTGTTGGTTTTTTTTTTTTTGTTTTGGTGGGGTTTTTTTTGGTTTGGTTGGGGATTTTTTTTTTTTTTGTTTTTATTTTTTTTTTGCTTGTTGTGGGTTGTTTTGTTTGTTTGTTTATTCTGGGAGTTTTTATTTGTTTAGATTTCTTTTTAACTTGGAGGAAAATAAGATCAAGGTGAGAATATATGTGGTTTGTGCATTGCAAAGTTGTATTTCAGTTGTCACAGATACATTACTGGAAAGAGTATGATCTGACAGTTTCTGCCAGCACTTCTGGTTTAAATGCCAAATATACAGGAAGCTATTCTCTCTTAAAACCATTCTGCATCAGCTGTCCATTTGTTGGGTTAGACTTTGGCGATGCATAGCACTGAGGAAAGTGAAAAGCAGATTGGACCCAATCCGTTTTGAAGTTATGATTCTCAGAATGTTTTGCACTACAGTGTGGCTAATGTCCAAATTAGAATGCAGAATGGTACAAAACCTGCTCAAAAAAAAAAAAATAATAATGGCATGCATGATTTCTTTCATGTCTGTAATTTTATGCTGTACATGAATGCTAGTGCTGTTTTATTATTCAAATGGTATTTATTGTTTGTGTTTTGTTAACACTAGTCTTGACACATATGGAAAATTTAAGTAATCTTAGTCCAAACAGCAAGACAAGAAAAATTGCAGAAACTTATTTCAGGAATTTATAAGAAATTTTAACTGAGGCAAAACTAGTAACCAATATTGTTTTACATACGGTATAATAGAAATGTCACACTAGAAGCTGAGATGATGAATTTTAAAAGAACTGAAATATTTTTGTTTAAATTCATCACGTATCTTGTGATGTACAGGAAAATGTATTTTAAGGCAGAAGCACAAGAGGGCAGTGTTAAGTTCAGACTGAAACCGCGCATTTAAACTAGTCTTTGAACCAGGATAGTGTTTTTTAGAAAATATTTTCAATTTCTCTTTCTATTAGGAATCAAAATAGTTTTAGTTGGGAGTCACTTTGAAGAAGTTTCTAATTAATTTTCAAACAGATACTGCATTTTGTTAAGCTTGTTTTGGTATACTTTATATTCATTCCACAGAAAAGAGTACTCCTAAATTTCCAGTTTATCTCCAGCCATCACTTCTTGCCCCTGGCAATACTATGTAGTCTGCATATAATTTGTCCCTAAAGCAAGCCGTTGAGTAAACTCTGTATTTCACTTACGACTTATGTTTCTCTTTGTGCGAGGGCCGGATTGCCTAACAAAACCTGCCCATCCATCCATCTGTCCACTCACTCATCCATCTCTATAATGCCAGTTATACTGGGTTGTCAATCAAAGTGTTACATTTGTTGAATATTGTCATATGTGTCATTTAGATCAAAATGGAACAGAGTGGGGTATTGTAGAGAAGAGAAAAACAAAGTATTCTTCATGGCAACTGCTGTTATTTAATGAAAAGGGATAAGCATAATATATATTTAGAGCATTTATGATTATTGTAATAGATTTTAATTGATCATTTTGAGTTTTTTTTCTTTTAAATACTGGTTTCGGACATGTTCACTCAACCTATAGAATGTTTATAGTATTAGGGTACAATTTGCATGTTTTGATAGAGCCAACTTGTCTGCTTTGACCCACAAGTATTTTATTTATGATGGTAAGTTTCTGATAAGCTGCTGTCATCAACCAAGAAGATAATGAGTTTTTCTAACTTGGATTACAAATATCTGGGACTAACATGAATTAGTATTTCCGGTTCATTTCTTTTGGAAGTCTAAGTATCTCCCTTATAGATAACAGTGAGAAGGACCAGAGAACTCGGAGACCAGTAAAAGCCTAAATCTTAGAGGGACTATAAAACCACTGTAGTTGTTTAAAAAACCTCAACAGTTCAATCACTTGGTCTTTCATTCTTCCTCTTCAGTGGGATAACCATGTTCTTTCACAGAAAGGGAATAGGGCTTCTTGAGAGACCTCAGCTGGAACCGGGTTCAAATAATCTTTGTTCAGAGGAAGAAACCCCATACTTGAATTTTTTTGAAATATGGAAATAATAAATTCTGGTTTCCTTTTCAATCTTAAAAAACCCAAGCAAAGAACAAAAAACCCATGACAACTCCCCCCAAAAAAACCCAAAAAACCAAAACCAAACAAAAAAATGAAACCAACAAAGCTAACAAAACCAAACAGAACTCCCAACTTTCTTAATATCAGGGGGTTGGGTTTAGTTTTAAAAATATACTACTGTGTAGCAGAATAATAGAAAAATATTTTTAACAAGTTGACAATAAATTCAGTTTTTCTATCTGAGTGTGCAACTGGATGTGTCACTGACTTTCATAATAGATGGGGTGGCGCTTGTAGAACTGCAGGGACACGAACAAAGATGTTTCTTGTAGCTTCCTAGAATGCCTAAGGAAAGGGTTTTGGAGGTGTTTATGTCAAGACTCATGTATATAATCTCTATGAAAATATGTACACGATGCAAATAAATCACTCTGCAGCCAACTGTCTGATTCCTTTCCAACAACGGAAACTGACCTGCGAAGCCTCAAAATCAAGGAGCTCTCAGCCAAAGGACAACAGTACGCTTTAAACACTGGTATAATAATTAATGGTTTAGGCATCCTTTATCTGGGAGTAGAGAGATGCGAGTGAGCTGGAGAAGCCCTGTACCCTCTGCAGCTAACAGAGGCATAAAAGGTACTCCACACTTACAGGCTGCCAGAGTTAACAAAGTGACTTGAAAATTGCCAGTCTGATACACTGTGTAATTTGTGCCTAGCACCTGTGTTTTTAGCGTTGAAAAGAGTTTCCTTGTTTGGTTGTTACATCTCTATGGGAGTCTTCTACTTCTGACAACAACTGTTATTGTGGATTTAATGATTTTGAAGAATCTGAAATTCAGTTATTGTTCACCTCACAGAGAGGTAAATAATAGCTGGATGAATAGTAGTCGAGCCACAGACCCACATGACTCTGTGAGAGGTCACCGTTTCACAGAGGCTTTGTCCCTCTGAAAAGGCTCCCGTTCCCTTAAGTCTATTATTTAAAATGTCTAATTTAGGCTATTTTTATACTCTATAATAGAAATTATATCTACAAAAGTTGTATTTCTTGGTAACTCCCTTAAGCATTTAATTTGGAGAGCATGTGCTTTTTAAATTCTATCCACAAGTTTACCTTAACAGGCGTTTTTCAATCTTAAATTCTGCCCACTTAAGATGCCCAAGACAGCCAGACTGCATCCCTACAACTTACTCTGTAATTTAGTTGGGAATCTACAGCACCTGGGCTTTTATAATTTCACAAAGCAATAGGCCTATTTTGAAAATTACACTGTTTTCCCTGATTATTGGAATTGATTGCTAAAGCATTTTTTTTACTTTTGGACATTTGGAATATCCAGAGTATTCTGGGAAGACATATACAGGAAAATATTTTTAGAAGCTAATAACTGCATAGTTATTTTCTTCTGAACAAAACCTTGAAGCTAGTCTGTATTTCTTTGGACAGGTTACATTTTTTGCCAAAAAATGGCAAAGCAAGCCATTGTGGGTTGGTGGTACTTGTAATGATTAAGATTACCATTGTGCACCATGAAGCAGTAGTACTCAGTAAGTCTTCACATGTGGGACTTAAACTTTGTGTTTAGGGATATATTTTAAGCAGCTGTTAAACAATATTTTTACTTGTATGACATCTATGGTGTTTGCTGCATGTATAGCACAATCTTGTAAATACCACCTATTTCCAGTCCTTTCTCAGTCTAGACATCCAAACTGGTAAGTCTGATTGGTTCACTTCTCTCTTAACCATTGTTATTGTTCAGCCTTCATCTGAAATCTGTTTTAAAAGCCTCTGCCTCGTCCTTTAGCCTTAATAGTTTGCTCTTCTCATGTTCTTGAACTGGTTCTCTTTTCTTGGTCACCCGAAAATAAGCTATTGACTATTACAGTCACTTGTCAACATATGACATCCCACATCTACTCCACCCACTACCCAGCATATATTGATTCACTTTTCCCACAAATGCTTCTTTGTTTCTCCTTCTAACTGTCATATATCTCTCCCAAATCTGCAAGACTGCTATCCGTCTTGTGGATATTATACAATAATACCCACAAGATAAAGCAAATGTGATTCTTGCAGGGATCATGGGTTTGACACTATCATTATTATTTCATATCTGTGTAAAATGATTTGGGGCCATCTACTGACTGTAATGCTATACTGTAAAAATAAATTGGTGTACATCTTAAGCAGTAGTTAAGGAAAAACTAAGTTTTGTTTGGACAGGGCTTTGAGTAACCTGATATAGTGAAGAATGGCCCTCCCTGTAGCAGGGGGATTGGACTTGATGATCTTTAGAAGTACCTTCTAACCTAAACCATTTTATAATTCTATGCTATTAATGGTATTTGGGAGTGTGAAGTCTATCATATGGAGCAGTATCTTCAATGTTGGCTGCCTGGCAGTAAAATGTCCACTATATTCCTGGAGTCCCTCAATATGCCAGGTGATCATATGCTAAGGAACTGGGATGTTGTTTTTCTAAATATGTTATCATGGTTTTCAGCAGGCCTGTGATTTTAAAGTAGCAGCCAGCTTTGTCTTTAGACAGTATGAACTGAAAACAATATTTTCAGCTGAAATATATTCATCTACTGGTTAACTTTTGCATGTTAAAATACCATTCCAGGGAATTAATATGTTGCCCCATGCAATGACAAACAATTTATTGTAACTCTTCGAGTGATTTCTTGGAATTACTGTCTCATGAATAGTGTCATCACAATATGCAGAAAACTGTAACTGAGAGTTGTAATGAGGTTAAAGTGTGAATGTTGTCCAGTTACATGACCAGCTCAACTTTGCAGTCTAGAAAAAACTGTGTTTAATTTTCATTCATATTTTCAAGTAATAATGATTTGCTTTGTTTAATAAAATTACAGCAATATGGTCATTACAATAAAGGAGAAAATATTGCAACAATACAATTGCTTTGTATTTCAACTTGGTGCTTTCCTATAGACAGACAGTTTAAAGAAGAACCAGTGATGAGTTGAACAAACAAATCAGTAAAATTGTTAGATTAAACCCAGCATTGTGAATTCATAAGTGGACAAAGTTTCGAAGTCATAGGGTTCACCTAGAAGTGTGAGAGTTATCTATCATATAGGTCCTTCATCAGCATAAATCTGTTGATGACAAATCACCTTTGAGCTGGTGATATTTAGGGTAAATGTTTATCTTTCATTCACTTCCATTCACACATAAGTTCTGTTCTACTGTGTAAACATTGTCCTAGTTCACGTATAATTATCAAACTGGTCAGTTACAGATGCCATTCAATAAAATTTTTATATTAGTGTGTTTTATGCTACACTTTATGAACAGTAAATATTTATTGAATTTAATGATTTCACATATTTATTGATTCAATATTTTTGTTTCATTATCTTTAAGGACAGGTTATTTTATTACCATGAAGACAAAAGTTTTGAAACATAAGTCATAACAAATAACTTTTAATACAGTTTTTCTGTACATCATAATATAGGGCTTCTGAAGTCCTCTGTCTTGCAGCTGATGACAGTTGTAATTGGCAAAGTTCATGTACTGTATATACGAATATTGGCTTAGTAGCTGTGAGACAAAAATATTCACAGTTTTTACTGATCATTTATTTCTTAAATTACTCTCCTTTTCCAAAAGCTGAATCCAAATTACTTAGAGGCATCTGTAAAAGCAGCTTAGTAAAAACATTATTTTAAGTCACAAGAGCTGAAGTAACTCTAAACCATTTGAAGTATTTAAAATTTCTTTCATGTACACAGATACTAACTTCTATTCCCCTTTCTTGCACTTTGATCTTTCCTGCAGAAGAGAAGTTTACTAAGTTAAACGGTATTTTTATATCCACTGATCATTTGTAATTTACCTTACCTGTGCTGAGATACCAATATCGGTGGATTATTCTTTGCTTGGGCTGTTGAGTTTTAATTTTTGCTTCCACTGTGAGTGAAGATGATTGGCTGAATGATTTCACATGGTGCTGCTGTTATTCCCCCTTGTGTGGCTGAGCACGTGAAATCTCTGCATAGTACACTGCACAGTTGCCATCTTTCAAGTGGAATTTACTTATTTATCAGCAGGAACTCAGTAGTTGCCTTTGTGTGTGAGATCCTTGTGTTTGGCAAAATAAAATAAAAATAGGCTGGTATCAGACACCTTCAGTGGTTTAAATTTATTTGTTTTTCTTCCAGCTGATAGGAAACTGGATGAGGGAAGACTAAAACAAGTCAATTTACAAGGGAGCTATCAAGATGAAGATATCTGTTTGATAGCTTTACCGATTTAGTCATAGGAGTGAGCCCATGTAGTGTATTAATTATTGGCCATGGGCTAAGAACTATGTGTGTGTTTATGAAATTTGTAAAATGTGAAAAGTTGGGTGATATTATAAAGAAAAGGGAAGCTGCGATTTAATGTATAAGAGTTCGATCATCAGAGAAGATTTAGACGATCTTGTAAATTTTGATGATAGAAATACCATCAAATACAATAATCTCTTGTAATACACCTTTAGGGGTTGGTTGTATTGACCTTTTTCAATAGAAAGAAAAATGGTTCATTTTCTAAAATCATCTCGGCAATTCACCCAGCAAAAAATATCCTCCTGTTTTAAGGACTTAGTATACAACAATGTTTTTTTTGGTCTTCCTTTGGATTTCTTGTTTCCTTTTTACCAGTGATTGAATAATAGGTATAACTTGGGTTACATTCTGTACCAGCATAATGTTCTTATGTACCATTCCAACTCTGCTAACATACGTTAAGTGATGTAAGAAAGCTTTTTACTATAGTGTCTATAAAAAGCAAATCTGTATAAAAGAATATCTACCTATTCTTACATCCACAAGTGAAAAGGGATTTTTTTTGGGAGGCAGTATTTTTCTTTGTTGAAAACAGAATAAAAATAATGTATCGAATTAAATAATTCTGTGTGAATTATGATGCAAATTAATTTGATATGAAGAAAATACATTTTTTTTAAGCTTCTGATATACCTGTTTCACGTATCCTGTTTAATTTTTGTCATGGTTATTGACAGAATTTCTGTAAGGTTACTGACATAGTGGTCCTTTGTACTTGTTGTACTTGTCATATTGTGCTATGTTAAGAGTAATAATCTGAATTGTTAAAAACTTAGGGTTTTTTTTTTCAAGTGGAGTTAAAACTTCTGGGGAAGAGACTCATTGTAAGTATTGGTTTATATTTATATATTACTTGATGTTTATTATACCTACCTAGAATTCTTGTACAATTTTATAAGTCAGTTCAAGTTATAATAGCACTAAATTTTCTATTCTGGTCCTTTACCTTAGTCTGACAGTGCACAAAGCTTTTATGATGACTTCCATTTTTTTTTATTTCCACTTCACACCACTTTTCCTAAGTTCTCCAACAATTTTTTTTTTTTTAAACCATATAAAAACTTTCTGTGGATAAGAGGTAAGAGGTGCTATCAAAACACTAATTGACTACAGCTATCTTGATAGGCAAGGTATTTCTAGATAGGCAAGGTATTTCTATATAGGCAAGGTATTTCTATATAATACCTATATAATATCCATTTCTATTAAGAAATTTCTTAAAATTGTAGCACTTACTGAGTTGACTGACACCTTATCATCAGAAAGCTATGTTCCTTTCCCAACTCTTAATGTAGACTGCACATTCTAATTCAATGAATGAGATTTATTTACATATGTAATTATATAACTATATTTAAATTTATAAATTAATTTGATTTTATAAATATTTATATTTGTTACACTATCTTTATATGCACTATATTTATATATGTAAATATAAAATGTAAGGTATATGATGCTTTATTTTTATGTATTTTATGTATTATATAGTTATATAATGTATGTATCACTTTTACATTTAAATTTATAAAAATAAAAAGTCATGTGAACTTAATGCTGTACTATGAAATTGTTTGTAAAATTCACTGTGTATGATTATAAAATGCTCCACTGGAAATATGTATGAAGCTTACTGAGAATTTTTTTGACAATACGATTTTGTCACGTTCTTCAGTCCACCACTTTCTAGCAAAGTTACACTTTTTTGATGGAGATTAAATATACATTTAAAACAAGAAGGGTGCCTGATAGCCATATGGTGGGAATGCTTGTTTATAAAAGGGAAGATGGAGATTTGGGTCCATGTTCTGCCTATCTGGATTAATGCTAGTATCAACCCTGTACTTTTCATTTCTGTATTTGTTTGGGTTTTTTTTCCCAGACCACCTTTTTGACATCTGTTACATGTGGTAGAAATGCCTGAATATATTATAGAAGTTAGTACCCTGCCGTCACCTCTGGGCTATAATTTAATTTTAAATTAATCTGAAATGTGCTCAGTACTGGAAGAAATATAATTAAAACTGCTAACTTTCTACAGACCCAGCACAAAGTGGGAATGCTGGTGATTGGAGGCATTTATCTCTTTGCCAGGTCTCATGAAGTGAGAGAGATACATACCTGTGGGACAGGACATATCTCAATGCCCAGTCTTACAATAGTAGGAGGTGACTTCCAGCAGAGGGTTTTTCAGCACGTATGCTTATTAGATGTATTCCCCAAGTGTACCCTGTCAGACTTGGCACATGAAGTTTTGGATCCGAAGAGATCCTATAGCACTTATCCTGTGGATGTGTGAAGTAGAACCTAAGAGGTGAGAAGGGCAAAGCAGGGTTTAATACAGAACAAGTAAGCATCCTTCAGACATCGTGCGTGACACTTGAAATTGTCTAAGAGCTCAGCAGAGAAAATTGGAGTAGGACAACAATGTTATGGGCTTAATTCTGTGTAGCTTTCTAACCTTGAAATGCTGGTCTAAAACTAGTAGAACAACAAGTTGTCCTGTCATCTCCTGCATGTTAAATAACATTTTTTACCATTGTATTTTTAATTTCATTCTTCCATACTCTTTCTTTTACACTGTAGTTTGTCATGTGTGCTTGATTTTATCAAAAGGCTTTCTATAGACAGGAACAACACTCTGTGCAGCATTAAAATTTCATATGGAAAAAGCTTGAATTAAACACTTGCAAGTTAATTTGTATATTTTTATTTAAGAATTTGCATGCAATGTACTAATTATACATTTATTGGGAGATTGCAAACTGGAAATGAGATCTGGTCACTAGCGCATAAAATATGCACTAAGATGTCTGTGATAGTAATGAATAGCATATATGTGATTATAAGGGCTCACAGATGCACATATTTAGTAACTCAGCAAAATTACTGGGAGGTTTTTGTTTAGTCACACTTTATGTATAAGGACAAATTTCAGTGTGTGTCAAGAGCTACCCTTAAAAGATGCTTTTAATTTTAAAATATTGCAACTTAGAATTGTTTCAATATATACTCACTTTCCAGCATTGTGGAATATTGGTATTGAATGAAGTGGATAATCAGGTGATGATACCATCCAGCACTTTTTGGATACGGAAACAGAATATTATCAAAGATGTTTCACTTTTGAAATATGGTCTGTGGGATGGCGGAATGGGTGTATTCAATGTGATGCTTACTCATTTTGTATTAAACCTTGGTGCAAAGTTTTTTTTATCAGCCACTGAATGCTCAGCTTATGTATCACTGTACTATCAGAGACACACTGTTTTCATTATGCTTTTATAGGCAGCAACTCACAAGGAATTGTGTCTAATACACTTAGCCATGTTAGAGTTTTTTGTCTTGAGACTCTCCATGCCCATTTACAACTAGGTAAATGGGTAATGTTTTCTATTAATAGTTTCAAAAAATATGTGAACTGAGATAAAGATTGGATTAACCATCAGATCCAAGCTACTTTTAGTCTTAGTACATGATAATAACATTTGAATTAACGATTTCTTATTAGATTTTTCAGATAACATGGTGTTAGATTGTATTTATGTGAACAGAGGTGGTTATTTCAAGTGTTCACTTGTTCACCTTCACATAAATGAATATTCTTAAGCCATAAAATGTTTGCATAATAGATGTCTTCATTTACTGTTTTTAGGTTAAATTTTTTCCGAGATGTTCCTGAGTTCAGAGTACTAGCATGTGGTGGAGATGGGACAGTAGGATGGATTTTGGATTGCATAGGTAATCAAAAGCATTTTCATAGTTTTGCTTGACTAATACTTTCCTTTTGCTGCCCTTCACTGTATACCAAAATATGGATACAGGTACCTAAACCAGGATCTTTTTCATTTAAATTTTTGAAATTTATTAGTCTAGGACATGATTATTTTTAAGGATTTTCAAATTGCAAAAGATACTCAAAATCTGTAGACAGATCCAGTGTTTGTAGTCTCTGGATTTCCAGAAAACAAGAAATTTGAATCTGTCTATTTTAATTTCAGTTCATAGTCTATTCCCCAACTGAATCAAATCTTGTTTCTTTTAATTTGTTTGTTTTAAGACCATTTACCTTAGCTCATTTGCTTTTTCTGTTACCAAATTTTTGTTTATGCTTCATTATCCCAGAATGGAAATAATGGGCTAACAGCTGTTTCAGTTCTGGAGGTTTTTAAGTCAGTTGGATATGAAGTCCTCTATATAAAAGACCCAAAAGTCATAGAATCATAGAATAGTTAGGGTTGGAAAAGACCTTAAGATCATCTAGTTCCAACCCCCCCTGCCATGGGCAGGGACACCTCCCACTAAACCATGCCACTCAAGGCTCTGTCCGATATTACAGACTTAAACTGCTCAAGGCTTCTTAGGGAGAATATCTTCCACACCCCATGGTTGTTATTTGGATTTAGAGTGGCCAAAGAGAAAACAAATGGGAGTGTGTAACAATGGAAATTAGGAAGGGGATGAAGAGAGGTCAAAAGACTCAACTGAAAATTTAGATGAAGAACATTTAAAAGCGTGTGCTGTGTGGGAGGTAGGGACCAGAAAATCTTTTAAAGTTCAGTGAAAAGTAAAAATGTCATGAAGGAATGGATAATAGCAAGGGCATATTTCTAATCTTGATTAAAAAAAAAAAAGCAACGTTTCTGCAAATGTGAGCTATGATTGTAACTCTCAAATAGCTTTCAGAGTTGTAAATCAGCATACGTAACTATCAGATGTATTACCTAAATTTGGAAGGGATGAAGTTTTGCAGCTGTTAATTCTGTCATAATCTGTTTCATTAGGTCTGACATGTCATGCAGTTACTTTCTCTGTCAGTGGTATTATTTGAAAAAAAGACTGTGTTTTGTTTCACTAAAATATTACCTTCTGAAGCAATTTTTGTGGTACAGAACTAAGAAATTATTTGGGGGTCTAGGATCACTTGGTTTCATAGGTGCAGGAAATAAGATTTTCAAAGCTGTCTTTCAGCGAACAAAAGCCCTTTGGCATATAAAGTTGAAGAAATACCTGTTTCAGGAAATACACACTTTCTAGTTTGGTCTTTTCTTCCCTGATATCCTGATACACAAAGAATCCTAGCTAAGAACAAAGCAAGAGAAAGAAAAGGAAAAGGGAGAGGAAAAAGGAAAGGAAAAAAAAGGAAAGAAAAGGGGAAAGGAAAAGAAAATGCACAAACACACACAAAAAAAGAAAAGCAATAAAACAAATACCAATCCAAACATTTTTTCTTTTTTTTTTTTTCCTAAACTTTTTTTAAATTATTCTATTAAATACTAAATTCTCTTAAGCATTTGCAGTGCACTGGTACTGTGAATGTTATATCTTCCTAAAGTATTGATGAGAGAAACTGATAAATAACAAGATTTCCCTGCCACATCCATTGGGTACATAAGCTCCTTCTGTGAATTGCTGATAACTGTGCATAATTCAATGAACAAATTAGCTGATTGTTTAACTATTAAAGTATAACTTCTAAACTAGACATGCTGGTCATTCCAATTAAATGAGGAATTTGACAAATTCTACATTTGAAATATTATACCTGGGGGATACCTCCCCCATTTCCAGATTTCAGAAAGGCTGTATTTCTTGGCAAGGGTTTTCCCACTGGATTTTGAATGGAGTTCTTTTGGATTGAAATGGCAAAAAACATACCAGTAAAGAGTCAAAAGACACTGTAAATTCATACATCTCAAAGCATTACTTATTAAATACAAAATATTGACTTGAAGACTTGATTATATAGATCAGTGCTTATTTTGAATAACAGGTTTGTTTCCTGATGGGAAATTCCCTGGTGTTGGTTCCAAGAGTTCTTGGTAATGGTGCTCATATGTAGACGTGAATTCAAGTGAATACACATTTAAACACAAATCTGGTCATCCAGATGAAAAAGTACAAGATTCATCTCATTGTTTATGCCCTTAACTATTACACATTTGCATTCGTAGCTGAGAGTGGCAGACCTGAACGCAACAGAGAGCACAACATTTTCAGTCTTGGAAAGATCATTGGTGTTGCTGTTTATGAATGTTTATCACATCTGTGAGTTACAAAAGTCCTTGTGATAACAATTGAGTAAATTAGTATTAAGAATTGGATATTGACTGGATAAGGGGCTGCATAATGGAGTGGCTTGGTGAAATGCTTGTTACTGAGCAGGCAGCATAATCTCATATACAAAACGTGTCACTGAAACAAAACCTAACACATTGCATCAGTACCAAACAATTAGTTATGTTTTTTCCTTCTTTATTCACAGAGAAAGCGAACTTGATTAAGCATCCTCCAGTTGCTATCCTGCCTCTTGGGACTGGCAATGATTTAGCAAGGTGTCTGAGATGGGGAGGAGGTAAACAAAAATTAAAAATACAATGCATTATATAATTAAAAGGAAAAAAGAAAACTTTTGCATCAAAATCTACTCTCAACATTTGGATTTCTTTTTTATGATTTATATAAGGAACAGTTATCATCTATCCTCTTCTTGGAATTAACTCTCTGTAAATGTTATGTGAATGGTTTTACAGTTATTAAAGGTTATAATCACTCTTTATACCTTGTTTGTAGTTTCTGCTAACACCAAAAAGGCTCCAGAGTGCAGTGAGCATAGTATATAGCTATTTGGTTGGCTTTTTAGCATCTGTATTGCAGTTATTTCTTTGATCAATACCTTATAAAGGGAGTATTCTTAAATGGATTTTAATTGGGGCTGTTCTGAAAGGGTTACTGAAAACAGCTAATAATGGGCTTGGAGTGGTTTCATCTTTTTTAATATTCATAAATATTAAATGAAAAATGTGTCTCATCCTCAGACTCATTCTTTTGATCCACTCCCCTTCTTTTCTCCTACAGAGGATTCCAAGCAGTAAGTGCTGTGGTGCAGGAAATGAAAGGCAAAGAATGCTGAAAGGAGAATATATGTAAAGTCAAAACTTTAATACCCACTTTGCATCTTTTCCTGGGTGTATGGAGCCTTTCTCTCAGCTCCTCCAGGATTTGCATTACAGGATAACTTGATGAAGACACAAAGAAGAAAGAGAAGAAAGTCTTAGGCAAGACTCAGTCTCTGGTTAAAGCATGTTAGCTTATGGGCTCACAGATAGTTCTGTTTAGGTCTTGGTTGTTTCATTTCAGATGTGTATTTGGAACTTGGTGCTTTATTTGCAACTTCTCAGCCTTTGTAGATATCTCTTTTTTCTTCTGTCCTGGCATAGCAACTTTCATTTACAAATGTCTGCCTACTTAGCAGATAATCTTTAGTAAATTCTCAGTAGTTTTCATGCTGTAGAACTTCTTTGTTAATTGTAGCATTCTGTCAAATCATTTGAGGACCTCCTTTATTTTCTCTGTCATGACTGGTGATTGGTTATTTATGTAGACTTAGGGAAAAACAACAACAAAACACCCCAACAAATAAAACCAATCCCAACCACAATCAGTTCAGCCTTGCTTCACTTTCTGAACTGTTCATAAAGCAGGGTAATAGAATAATTCTGGTTGGAAGAGGTCCCAGGAAGTTGCTAGTCCAATTTCCTGTTCTAAGCAGGGTCAGCTATGATAGCGTTTAATTACATTAGTGGGAACATGTCCTTCCATTCACTTCTATTTATTTACCTTCTATTTTGAGTGGTTCCATCTGGACTAAAGTAGAAAAAGACAGTATGAAAATATTCTGGTTTTTATCATTCTTTGACCAGTTGCTTTGTGGTAGAGGAGGGAACTTCCATAGATGGGATAGGAGACAGGATTTCTAGAAACTAAACTGCTGGTGAGTGATCTCAAAGATGCAGACAAATGGCTTCTGCATCCTGCTTTTATGGAGTGGTTGGCAGTAACTAACAAAAGCATACTATACCATTGTCAATAAATACATCAGCAATGTGTTTTGGGCAGAGGGGCTTTGAATGGCTTTGCTTGCTCAAACTGTTAATGACCCAGGAAGTACATATTGTTTGAATATGAAAATTTTATTTCTGGTTTGAAGAAGAAATGAATCCACAAATCTTAGTTATCTATTGCAAAGGTATTTACTCTGAATAGTTTTCAGAGTTTATAATGTCACTTGGTAAAATCCCCACACCTTTTATACATGTGCACATGTGTACTCTATGTTGTGTATACTCAGGAGTTTGTAAACAAATTCTCCACTGAATTTAGTATACAGTGTGGTGAACTGCTACTAGTAATGAATTACCTGAAGACATGTGAGTGCTTGTTGCCAAGTAAGAATAAATCTCTACAGAGTGGAAGGAGGCTCATACTTGGTGAAAGACTGAAAAATGTTGGTACTGCTGATAAGTCATCAGTTGCAGATTTGAAATTCTGGATTTCTTATGCTATACCACATTGACACAATCAATAAAAAATAGTAGACAGCTTTTAACTTTTCAATCAGTTGTCAGACTTTAATCAGACAAACCTACTGTATGTCTTTATTCCATAAATTTTTCAATCAAAAGTTTTTAAATATGAAGACTAATTTCATAGCAATAACATTTTTCAAAGTAAAACATTAGCTTTTTGGATATAATAATTTGGAAATTTCAAGGGATTGGCAAGTTTTGAAAATCAAATTATTTTCTCCAGTATAAATTTGATGTCCAGTGAAATCTGTAGATTTTTTTACAGTTATAGAATAGTTTGGGTTGGAAGGGAACTTTAAAGGTCATCTAGTACAACCCCCTCTGCAACAAGCAGGGACATCTTCAACTAGATCAGGTTGTTCAGAGCCCCATCCAACCAGTCATCTAGAAAGAAAAAGAAAATGTAACGAAACTCTATTATGCTTGATTAATAACAATTTTCGTGTTTTGCTAGGTTATGAAGGTGAAAATTTGATGAAGATCTTAAAAGACATTGAGAACAGCTCAGAGATTTTGCTGGACAGGTGGAAATTTGAAGTAATACCCAATGATAAAGATGAGAAAGGAGACCCAGTGCCTTACAACATCATCAATAACTACTTTTCTATTGGCGTGGTAAGACTTATGCTTCTCCTTAAGTGATTTTCTTTTTCTGTTTTGAATAAATATTTGCATTTCATGTCTTCAAATGAAGGATTGTTGGCTACATATCATTTATAATGTTGTTTTGCTAGTGAAATGAATACATAGATGACTGACAGCAATTTACATAAATTTACTTCCACAGATTCAAACCAGAATTATTTTTCAGGACCTTCTACCTTCCTATCTATAAGGAAGATATTTGTGTTGTTGCTAATGGTTTATGAGCAGCCATAGCACTAAATTTATATTGTCATTATGAAGGTCCTATGAAAATATAAAGGCAAACTAATCACTTAATAAGAACTCTAAGTAACCTTTTCCATTAGCATTCACATAATCAGAACTATTTAAAAGAACAGTGGTATTCTTTATTTCTTCAGGGCAGTTTTAAATAATGCAATAATAATGCAAAAAACAGTACCACAAGTATCTTCTCAGTTCTGTCTAATGGGGATATTCACAGTTAGAATGAATTATGAGGAAAAGGGGTTTAAGAAGCATTTTGTGTCCTAGGAACTGCATCTCTAGCTTGAGGTTCTCTGTGGTTTCCCATTATATCTGCTATCCACACTGTAAATGAGGGAAATTAGGCGTGTCTGACTCTTCAGCCTTTTGGTTTGGATATGCTTTCCAACACAAGCAGAAGGGGGCGCTGCAATGAGTTCCAAATCTCACATTGAATATTCACGAGTAAGATTTTATGTCGGGCACAAATGAAGTCTAATTAATGAATTAGACTTGGGAACATGTCCTCCAATAGCTAGGGCTAGCTGTTCTGAGATCAACTTGTTCTACGTATCTTACATGAATCTGTGTAATATTTCTTAATAAAAATCAAAATCCACCTTTACAGGATATATAATTCTGCCATCCATTATTTCAAATGCTACAGAAAAGCATTTTAATGGGAAATACAACATACAACATTGTAAATCCAAGCAAATTAGGGATGTGTACTTAGTTTATTTGATCACTGTGCTTCAGCATTAGCAAGGATTTAAGTGATTGATGAATTCTTTACATATTAATTGCAATTCTGTGATTTTTATATAGTGCTTATCAGCAACATGCAGAGACAGTGTCCTTAAAAACATTCCTTGGCTTCCTGTAGTGTATAGTCCTAAATGCTGACACAAACAATCAGGTCTGCCCAAGGTTAAAATAGTTAAGTAATAAGAAATTGTTTGGGGCTTTTTTGCTTGTATCTTTTGGATTTTAGCCTCTGTTGTTCAAAGGAAGTGCAGAGAATGACTACATGTAACTGAAGTAACATAAAATGAGTATATGGAAGTGCGTAAATGCAAAGTATATGCACCAGAACTGCAAAATGAAATTCAGAAATAGGAGAGAAAGTACAATGGAAAATCTTTGGTTGCAGGAAAATAAATACCATGATAACAGAAAATTCCCAGCACAAGGGGACATATTCAGTGACTGACGAAAGGGAATAGCGATGCTAAAGCCCACAGATGATGAAAGAAAATAAATGTGTTATACTAAGGAAGCAAGCAAGACTTAAAAGGGAGGAAGGATAAGATTTTGCACCTATATATTAATACAGTGCAATTTAAATGGTTTCTAAAAAGTAAAGCACCGCCACATTTAAAGACATGGTACAGAAACAGGAAATTGAATGCCAAGTAGATACTGGGACATCTGTGAATGTGCTAGGCTTCAAAGAATCCTTTAGCATTTTTCATGGGAAGAAAGCAGAATTGCATTCAAGAAAAAAAAAAGAAGTTGAATTGAAATTATACAGTGACAAGATCATAATACTATTAAGGACAGTGTAAATTACTTGTAGAATGCTGTAAGAAAATATCAGGCAGAACCAATCAACTGTTGTGGAATGTTCGGGTGTTCTGTTATTTTTCTATAAAAGAGGTGCTTGCACCCAATAAAACTGTTCAGTGTTTTGATCACATTGATCAGCGTGCGTTGCTCCATATCCCCAGCAAGGCTCTACTCTATACACTAGGCTTCATGGACCACCAGAAGACTCTGTTTTCAGACAAAAACTTTAAATTCATTAATTCAATAAGACTAAACATATGATTCTCTACATAATAGAAATGTGAGCACCAGGAAATTATACCAGGAATGGACAGTACAATATGTTGCATTTAGAAAAGCTTCTAAAATTGTCAAATTGCATTTTTAAATGAGGAAGATCTGCCAAGTTTGTCACACATGGAAATATGTAAAGTGACTGCTTCTCAGTTTATTTGGTGTGAATAAGACAAAGCAAATGAAGAAAATAAAAAATTGGATTTCAAACTTGCTAAAATTGTGTAATTCATGTATTAGGTAACATGCATAGCAATTCTTGAAAAGCCAGGCAAAATGTTTGTGTAAATAGACAAAGTACTCAAACCTGGCTGCAACCAAAGTAAAGCTGTTTTCATAAAAGCAGATTTTTTTCCATACTTGGTACCAAATACAAGCTTTGGGAAGTACTGAACTGGGAAAGCAACAATCTTCCCACCAAATTGCACATCAGTCCATAGCTGCTTATACCGAAGAACATAACTGGAGTTAAGCCTGTAACAAAAAAATCCTAGTGCCGCCTACAATGTTATATTAAGAAAAATCTATATCACAGATGATGTTATTCATAGAACCATAGAAAATCATTGAGTCATGTATCCATTCCTCTCCCTAAGCTAGCATTAATGACACTTGCCTAATTCCTGGCAGATGTTTCTCCAGTTTATCTCTAGAAATTCCCAGTAGAGTGAATGTGCCTGTGGTGACCTACTGTATTACTTCATTGTCCTTACTCTGAAATTTCTTTGTTATGTCTAACCTGAATAGTTTTGGTGTAGTCTGGACTCAGGTCATTTTGTCCTGTACAGAGCTGAGAATGAAAACATATTATTCACTTTCTCTGTTAAACTACTTATTACCTACTAGAAGGTCTACCAGATAATCCCTTAGTCTTGTGTTCTGTAGCTTTTCTATCTCAAATTTCTTCAGCCTTTCCTCACAGAAAATGTTTTATAGACATCTGATCATACATTTCACTTTTATCTGTGTTCAGATAAAATGTGAGAATTCAATCCAATTACTCCCTTTGGTCCATGTGTCTCTGGAACCATAGTGCTCCCAATTAGACGCAATGCTGCATTTGGTGTTCTGTCAGCACTGAGTGGAAAAAAGAATTAATTCATGTCTTCCAGGGAATACCTTTATGAAGAAAAAATAGCCTTCTTAATATTAACATGAGTTTCTTTATTCACATTTAACTTGTGATTCATTATTAATTTCAGATACTATTCTGAAGAACCACTACTTAATATCTCATTTGGACTTTCCATAGGTGATTCTTCCTGCCTACATGCAGAAACTTGCACTTAATTGAATTACAGTCTCCTTTAATTTTTACTGTTTCTTCGAGGCACTGCGAAAACTAATGATTACCTGCACCATATTGCTCATTGCCTTGTAGATTCATGCCAAATAATAATCACAATCTAATCCAATATGAGTAACACCTGCTGTATGAATTTTGTACCAGTATGGCAGAAACTGTATTTGACGACAATCTCAATGTATACTTAGAAAGGCCAGGGGAGTAAAAGTCAATAAAATTGTGCGTGACATGAGGCTCTTACTGCTTTAGGACCATAGTTCAGGTTGGAAGGTATTGGAGGAAGTCATTAGTCCAGTCTCCTGTTCTAAGCAGGTCATAAAGCTTTGAGAGCAGGTCACATTATTCAGATGGCATGACGCCTCAGGGCAGCCTGTTCTGGTACTTGACTGTCCTTATGATGAAGATGTTTTTCCTCATATCCAGTCCAAATCTCTCATATTTCAGCTTATGTTCTTTGTCTCCTATCCTCCGATTATGTGCCACTGTGAAGAGCCTGGCTTTATCGTCTTGATAAACTTCTCATAGGTGCTTGCCAGCTGCTATCAGGTTTTTTTGTTTGCTTGTTTGTTTAAGCTGTTTTCCAAGACCCTAATAGCCTACCTCAGATACAAGAACGGTGGGGTAGAGAGTGTTCAAAACCTCACTAAAGTTGAATATGACATCCTCTGCTCTCTCCTCATTTGCAAATCTAGTTAACACAGGCAGCAATCAGAAAGCAATTTACCCATTGAAAGAAAAATGGTACACTAAGTTGAAGAGGAATGTTTGACAGTAGCTTATGTGTGTGAAAACTTTAATTAGCATGTTGAAGTCAAAAAAGACATTTTTTCAATATCAGTCTCAGATGTCTGATATGTACATAGGTATATGTACTATAATGTCTGTAAGTACAAGAAAAAAAAGTAAGACACAAAATGAGGTGTACATGGAGTGTTCAACCTGGTGAAAGCACAAAGCACGGAAGCACAATGAAAAGCATAAGCCAAGCTGTGTGTCAGTTTCAAAGCAGGAGCTAGAAGACATCTAAGAGCAATGTAGAATAAGATGAAGATTTTTCAAGTGCTCACATCCATCATTCTGTCAGGATGGCAAGATACCAGGAGAGAAGTTCCATCTGCTTCCCAATAATACTGGAGTCACTGAAACAAGCTAACTATCCAAGAAAAATGTGTATTAAATTAGTTAAGTCATATTTCCTTTAAAAAAACCCCAAAAAACCCAACCCAAACCCAACCTCCTCCTCAACAAACCATAACAGAACAAAATACCTCCTCAAGAATATTGTAGGGCCATCTGAAAATGGGAGCTTGTCTTGCAAATTCACAGATTCGATGAGTTGGGCAAACATAACCGATAATGTTAGAGGGCAGGTAAGCAGACATGGTAGAGGAAGGAAACATCAGGCTAACTGTCAAACAGAGGCAAATTCAGTTGCTGACATTTTTTTCAGAAATAAAAGCTTTTCCCCATAATCTCCGCAACCTACATTTGTACACTAGGTTGATATTATCACAGTTATGGTGAAAGGCAGAGTTCAATAATGTTAGTGTTGGTGTGGTAGCACAGACTGTGCTCTAGGCAGTAGGACTGCAATGCATTTCTGCAGTGATGGAATTTCAGTCATGTCACATCATGTAGCCAGCTTGCTGAGGTTACCAGCTGTTAAAGGGAGGGTGAGTGCAGACAGAGTATGTCAGGTTGCACATAGTATTAGTCATGGTTAGTCTTTTTTCCCATGATTAAAACGTAACTTGTGCTACTTTCTTCAGGCAGTCAGCTGCTTACTGTTAATGGTGGGTCAACTTGTATATGGACAGTTACTTCAAATAAGCTTGTGTACTGGCATACCCATGTGCATCTCATTTATTTTATCCTATTTATTTTCAGTGTCTGTATCCCAAACCTGTATTTAAAAACACCCAAACAAAAGCAAAATGAAAACCAAACAAAAAACAGCTCATCCCAAAACCCACCCAAAGCAAAAACCAAAACCCCAAACTTCACTGATTAATTGTATAGCATGCTATCTTAGCATAGAGAAGTATTTTCACAGAATTCAGTAATGGCTCTTCAGTTCAATGCATTAACTTAAAAAAAACTCAAACAAAACAAAAACCAACCAAACAAAATCCTCGTACTAAATCTCCATATGCTCATTAACGTATTCCAACATTACTCAAAAATAAGAGTAAAAAAGTGTATATAGATACCCACAAAACTAAACCTTATTTTTGAAAACAATTGCTCACAAGTCTAATCTCAGATCTTGACATTTTCACCAGTCATACAGTCACAACAAAGCATAAATACATATTGTTAGTTCTAAAATGGGTGGGTATATATTCAATGAAATTCACAGTGAATATAACCAATTTAAATACACACAAAACAAGTACGCATGGAAGGTGCTGAAATACTCATTTGCTGATTATTTGCTGAGCAGTAGGACATGGAAGGTGAACGGCCAACTGACAGTGAGGCATTCTCGCATAATACCAAGAAACAAGAAAAAAACATCAGGACAGTCTTTGTTACATTGAGAAGGACTTGCTTCTGCACCGTCATCAAACCACATGGGCAAAAATTTTGTGTCATGGTAAGATGTGAAGAAACAATCCTTTTAAGCTTAGGGAAAATTAACTTAGTTGTCATGCAATTTTAGTTAGATAGTGATCAATTAAAACTGAGTGACCATTAAGGCTGTGTGTCTTTTGAGGGGAAGTTATTAAAGAATTTTAAATATGTAGGGAAGTTACAATGCTTATTTTTAGTGTTTCTCAAATGATTGTTTCAAAGTGAGACAGAATGGGTATTTTGATAAGAGCTTTCTCAAAGAATGTCCCATTAAATATTCCATTCTGATTAAACGTTGGAACCTTGACTTTTGCTAAGTGCTTGGTTGAAGAGAGCATGTGGAAGTGGGAAGAAGCCATCTTATATACTGAGGGATAGGAAAAATGTGAGAAAGCGAGCAAAAAACCCCACCACTTAGTCTTGCTGTGCTTTCTCTTCATTGTGGATATTCAAGAGAAAGGACTCAGCATTTCTCTCTACCTGGGCCACCTTCTAATACTTGGAAGCGGCAGGAGAACCACAGGAGTTCTAGGAACAAGCCAGAGACATGCAGGGTGCGGGATGGAGGCAGAGTTTTGTAGACAGGAGGTTTAGGGTTTGAATTAATTGATTAAAAGCTTAGAAATAATATAAGCTAGAAAAAGTCTATTTATTAGGTTAGTCAATAAAGGTTCCTGGAAAATGAGCAAAAATGTCTTCATTTACTAAATCTGTACAGATCTTACTCCTAGAGAAATGTGAGTACTTTAAAGGTTCACCCTCTACAGGAGCAAATAGCTGTAGGCCAAACCAAAGGGACAAAGGTAGTCAGCTAAGTGCTGAGCACCATTCTGCAGCAGCCAACTTTGCTAGATCCTGATTTTTTTACACTTGATATGCAAACAACATGAAAATATATTAAAAAAAAATTGTGCTCAGACAATAACCTCAAAAAGGTTAAAAATATTTAAACCATAAAATTAATCTATCTCCCATTGAATTCCTTTATAGTTAGTCATAGCACTTTGTATTATTTTCCATTTTGTGGTGAATAATGCTGAGATTATGAATAGGCTTACATTGCTGCTAAGATGAGAGTCCTGAAGCAGGTCTTGCAGAAGCAAGCATAACTTGGAATTTACTGTTTTACCACTGAGTTAGTTTAGAGTTTGGCCTGCGTGGAACCAAAATTAGGTTAACATGACCTAGTAGGTCAGCACTGAAAATCTTTAAACTTAAACATATTCTTCCCTTGTTTTTTTTTTTTTTTGTTTGTTTTTTTGTTTGTTTTTTGCTGTTTGTTTTTTTTGGGGGGGGTGAGAGAAGGGTTGGGATTTTTTTTTTTGTTTTTAAATAAATCGTAAATTTATCTGATGTTAATAGCAGATAAACTATTAACAACATTGTTTAGGTATAATTTGAATTTTTGTAACTGCATAGGGTATTACAGAGCATATAGTACTGAGCCACTTCCAGCTCTGTAATTAGAGCATTGGAGCGTAATAAACTGAACTTGCAAACATCTGAATTGTTCTTTAATACAAGTTTGTATGAATGACAGACTAGGTAACTCTGATTTTTCATCTTAAATTTTGTTCCTCTTGGACTAGGTTACGTTAAAATTTTCAACTAACTCGTATTTTTGAACAAGCCATGTAGCTGTTATGTATGTAAAGCACATACATATTCTCTCTGTTCACACTTAGATTGCGTATAGTCTGGCCATAAGGACAGGAAGATGTGTTGTCTCTCAGGATAAAAGCAGAATCCCTTAGAGGCTTACATTCTTTGTAGATCCAGAACTGCTTCTCCCTTGTTTAGGCTGATCAGCTGAGTGCATGCTTTACATTTGAACCTACTTGAGATCTTCACTATTGGTGCTCTTCTGCATACCTACCCTAAAGAGTCATTGTCAACAGAATCAAGCTCCTTAGTAAGCTTAAAGCTATAGGTAATCTTACTCAGGCTATTTCATTTGCACAAGATACTTAAGATGTGGAAAACATCTCATCTGTTTGCTTACTGAGACAGGATTTAAATAAGAATCCTGCAAATTCTCTTCATCTGAAACTTTGAGTACATGTGCAAACACATACACAAGAACATATTGGAAGGAAAAAAAGGAGTGGAATGCTCGAGGACAATAATTAAGACAGTAACCTAGAAGAGTTCTGTGATATTCAGATTCCTGTTCCATCTGTTGTTTTTGTCCATTTGATTAACTTGTACACAGTAATTCAGAAACTTCCACAACTATGAATGACTTCTTTTCTAACATCAGTAGATACAGAATTTTGATGCCAAAACAGAACTTAAGCAAGTAGAACACCTCAGTCTTTCTTTCAGTCTTTACATGTGATAATTGGTTTCATAGCAATATGTTGATATTCTCACTTGGATGATCTACAACAAAAATATTTTTTTCAAGTGTGTTTAGTTAAGGCAATAAAGATATCTGAATGTGCCTAGAAATGTTCTGTAAGTTCTTTGAGAAACAAATCAGTATTGCATACTAGTTTAATTAAAAAAAAAAAAACAGTTACAAGGTAAAGAGGAAACTTCCTTAATATTAGTAAGTAATAATGCAATCAGGATGTGTTCTCTGCAAAATTGTTATGACAAAGTAGTAAAGGTCTACAACAAAGACAAGTGTACTTTTATGACACCTAATATGTTACTATCAAAATGCATTAGCAAATAGACATTTGCATGGTCGTGATTTAATATCCTTCAGCCTTAAGCAGTTACTAAGAGCTTCTTATTCTGCTAGTGGGAAAAATATGACTGCTTAATTCTCATAATCATAAATCTGAGCTTGTTATGGGTCTGCTTCCCCATCACTATACTCTTTAAGTCATCAACATCCATTGCATCTCCTTAATTCTTTTCTCTTGTTTTTCCAAAAATATAAAATTTTAAAAAAACCCAACAACAAAAAACTCAAACCAAAGCAAACCAAACAAACAAAAAGCTGTAAGAAAAGTCTTACAAAGAAGACAGATTTTTGGCTTTTCTCATGAAAGAGCATTTCATTAGCATCAGTAAAAACTTTGGCTATCAGAATTTTTAGTCACAAGTACCAGAGTCTAAGTAGGGTTGTTCCTCTAACTAACAACGCAATCCCATCATATTTTATTTCACCTACATTATTTTAGGATGTATTTATTGTTACGAAAAATTAGTTTATTATAGAATCATAGAATAGTTAGGGTTGGAAAGGACCTTAAGATCATCTAGTTCCAACCCCCCTGACAGGGGCAGGGACACCTCCCACTAAACCATGCCACCCAAGGCTATGCCCAACCCAGCCTTGAACACCACCAGCGATGGAGCATTCCCAGCTTCCCTGGGCAACCCGTTCCAGTGCCTCACCACCCTTTCCGTAAATAATTTCTTCCTCATATCCAATCTCAACTTCCCCTCTTTAAGTTTGAACCTGTTGCCCCTTGCCCTCTCACTACAGTTCCTCATGAAGAGTCCCTCCCCAGCATCCCTATATGCCCCCTTCAGATATTGGAAGGCTGCTATGAGGTCTCCACGCAGCCTTGTCTTCTCCAGGCAGAACAGCCCCAACTTTCTCAGCCTATCTTCATATGGGAGGTGCTCCAGTCCCCTGATCATCTTCATATTATGGTGTATATCATTTACAAAAGGAAATGAATTTTAGTTTTGCAGTAGTCATGTATTTTGAAATTTCAAAGCTTCATAACTGCTCATGGTGGTTAGAAAGAATTATGAATTTTTTCCCCATATGAAAATATCCTGAAGACATTTGCTATTTAGTCCCTGATTCAATGCAGAATTTAAGCACGTACACATCTTATCGCTAATTCAGTGTGACATATAAGTATGTGTTTAAACTTTCCTTATCTTGCAAAGCAGTTAAATACTTGGTTATTTTTTAACCATTTTATCTGCAGTTTCATTAATATGGCTGGACAAATGCACATGTTGAATTCTGAGCATTTGGTGTAACCTAGTTAATTATTGAAGTGAGATTTGTGGTTATACATAACTAAAAATCATATTTGTTGGTTTGCTGAACTAATATGAATTTAAGCACATGCTTATGTGATGCTGTGAATTGCAGCCATCACTTTGAATGTGCTAGTGGAAACCTGTGATATATTGCATTATTTCTGTGCCAGTCAGGGAAAGAATATTTCAGAATAAACAGTATTATTGCTCTGTAATCCAGATAACCTTTTTCTTCGTGCAAAACAGGTTAAGAGAATAAGCAACTTATTTATGTGTGAATGTAAATATAATTTTAAAAGTTCCCTATTGGTATTGGGTATATCATATCCTTAGTTTTATAGCCAAGTCTGTAGAAGTGGTCCCTCTATCTGTGGAGAGACTTCTGCTTTATTTTAGAAGCAGCATATTCAGAACAGCTTCAATCTCAGATTTGAAATGCTATCTCAATCAGAAGTTACTGGTAGTTCAATTGATAGCTCCTTTGATCTGCAAACACTGCTGTCTTTTGCAAATTACTCATACAGGGTTTTGCTGTTTGCAAGTTTGAACAATCTTCACTCTTTCAGCTTTCATTGCTGTTGAAGTTCTGCAGAAATGTTGGACATAATATATAGCAAATAGCAGTGATGGAGGTTGGGGGTTTTTGTTAGAGGTGGTTATTTTTTTCATATGACAGAAAGCCACAAACATATACTACATGCCGTGGAAACTGGATCTGTAAAATAAATCATAGATAAGGAGCAATAAGAGCCTCTCTGAAGGTTTGTCTTCAGGCTTTTGAGCAGCCTGGTCGAGTGAAAGGTATCAGTGCCCATGGCAGAGGTGCTGGAACTAGATGATGTTTAAGGTTCCTTCCAACCCAGACAATTCTGTAATATTTCCCTGGACATGAAGAATGTGAATTCCATAACTAGAGATAATTAGCCTTAGAGCTGGTGATACCTATATTGCAACACTGCTAGTGGTGTTTCCTGCCAGCTGGTTTCCTTCTACCACCGTGTATTTAGTTTACTTTGTAAATCCGTCTTGCCATCGTAATGTTCTACCATTCATAAGGTATATTAAGGTACCCTAGCAAGAGAGCTGCACTGTGCTGCATGCAATGTCTAAGGTACATTCATGCAGAGCACCAAAGTTTCATAGCTTACTCTACTAATTAATGAATCTTATTACTAGAGCAAACAATAGTTTCCTGAGGTACCATTTCCTATGTTACATGTAAGTATAAAGAAATTGAAAGAATTCAGATTATTTCTACTGTGATTGGTTGTTTATTTAATTGAAGAGTTGAAATGTGAATATATGCCAGTCTGTGCTGCAGCTTCCAGAAAATATACCGCATAGATTGGTTGAGAATTGTGTGTGTAATTTCCCTTATAGCTCAGTGAGAATAATGGGGTCAGTTCTGAATTCACTGTAGGTTTTTGTCAGGTTCAGTGAAAATGCAGTACTGTGGGCTATATTTAAATTAGCAAGTAATTTGGCTCAGTAGGAGTGTAGCAATTGATGCTGAGTCCCTTCTGTCTACAAAACATGCAGTTTGGGAGTCTTAATTCAAACTGGATATAGTCTGTTCCCCTGCAGTGAACTCTCCTGGCGTATGTTTGTCCTAAAGTGACCTAAAAGGCTGGTCACTTCTTTGATCTGTGTGTCCCCATATTATGGGAGGAGCACACCAGCCACATTGAAAGTGCTGCTTTCCAAAGTTATCTGGCTGAGATATACCAGTCTTTACTTCCGAGTCACAGGAAGTGGGCATGATTAAGAGATTTGTTTTAGAATTTCATTCCTACTCCAGCAGTTTTGCAGTAAATCTGAAAAAGACATGTAGGAGTTTAGTGTGGGTAACTTTGACATACCTTCTTCACCTCCTATTTTCCCACATTTTTCCTTTTGGCATTTCAGGTATTTGAGGTTCTCTTTCATCTGACTTTTCATGAGGAGGTTAGAACAAAATGCTGAATACCTTGAACAAAGAAAGACTCCCTTGGTTTAGATTTATGAGTAGCTTTTGCACTTGCTATCAGTTATTACTCATTGCTGTCATGTAAAATTATTCTTCTAGTGTGAAATCAAAGGCTAGAAAGTGACTTGTTTCCTATAGTCAGTAAAAACTTCAAGAAGAATCACTGGGAGTCTTTGGCAGTTGCCTAAATCCTCCTCTTTAATTTGTAAGGATTTGGAAAGCAGAACAGTTTAGAGAAGATGTATGTTAAATTTCAGTATTTAAAAGGCTTGTTATATAAAATAAAATGCAGTGAGGCATTATAATGCTACTAAGGAGGATATTTGTGGGCAGAAGTGCAGTAAAATGAAATGTGCAGTCCTCTAGTGTTTTGTCTTTGCCTGCCTTAGCTACTAGATTTTGAGTCTTGTATATGCAGGGATTTTTCTGGAGATTTTTGTTTGCTTTGTTTTGGAGGGGATTGCATTTGTTTTCATAAAGGAAGGATCTACAAAGGATCCTAGCCAACAGCTACTGTCACAAGCAACAGTTATAAATGAGAGTATATGCCTAAAGACATAATCAATTTTCAGTGAGCTCAGAAGAGCACCTTAGCTAAATGCAACTAAATCAGCTACATTGTGTAATTAACTTATAACAATATTATTCATTATATATGTAAGCTATTATTTTCTCTATATGAAATTTGTAATATACTAAGTAATGATTGAGAGTTTATTGTATTAATTAATTCACATTATCATAATATAATTCTGTTGTATGTTTGTCTTGTTAGTGCTTTTACTCTTAGTTGTTCTTAAAAGAAATGTCAAGGATATCAGGAAAATATGATGTGGGGTTTTCTGCACACAGACTGAGAAGCATCTGTATTCAAATGAAATTAAAATCTTAGTCCTTGTCTTGATTTTGTAATTTTCCTTGTTAGTGATTACAGGAATGTGTTGAGGAAAGGTAGAAGCCAACGATACTTTATATTGAAGTCAAGAGCAAAGTGAATAAGCTTTAAGGTTGGTCCCACTCATACTGAGTAGGACTCATACGGAGCTCTTCCTACTCATACGTAGGAAACTTAGGGGACTGAGAAAATGACTTCAAGAAAAAAGAGATTTTCAAGACATGTGAAGCTACCAGTGGAGGTAAATCTGGAAAAGGAGTTTATGAAATGTGCAAGCCATGCATAATGTAAAGTGGGCTGTGTGTACACTGATACCTTAGCCTGGCTAAGCTACAAAACATGGATCTCTCTCTGAGTACACATGTAAAACTGTGAAAAATAGCATAGATTGAGATTGCAATCATTCTGTTTTCATGTGGGACTTAATCCTGCTATGTTTAAATGAATTTATATAAATGAGTTGCTTTACCAGCTTCTTCCTGACAGCATCATTTACCTTTTTCTCATGCCAGTAAAGATCCTGTCTCAGAACTTTGCTTTCACAGGTCTACCAGAGCCCTACTGAGTCTTTTCAGACTGCCTATCTGTAGCTGTGAGTGACCAAAGAAGTCATGATCATGCTGACTCAAGTGCCCATTGAGGACATGAAGTGCAGTTATTTCTGAGAACACAGTATATAAAACAATCTGTTACAGGTAACAAAGAGGGAGATCCATTTTATATTAATTTTATATCAAATTAAATTTACAGATATTTACTTATATAAATTTAAGAAACAAATTCTTTAATTCATTAGAATAACTTCTTGTTTAGAAAATGAGCAGTGTGATAGCCATTTCAATTTCTTTCCTTTGCCTTCTAATTCTGATGGGCTTAGTTTAGTAGAGCAGTCTACTGGTTGACTGCATTCAGAATTGCTGTTAAAACTAGGAAATTCATCTGAGTTACTGATCCTTTGAGTGCATGATGAATATGGTATGCTGCTGTTTTAGTGTAGGTTATGTAGTCATAGCTGTTGTGTTCTCGATGTTATGAGGGAGAAAGATAAATCAAGAAAGAGCAAGAAAGGCCCAGATAGTGGAGATACTCTTCTTTAAAAAATCAGCAAGCACAATTTAATTCTGAGAGACTTGTATATATCAGAGAGTTCATGTCTCAAAACATATATATATATAGCAATGGTGTATCAGTCATTTAAATTATGTGCACTATTGATTTTATAGACTATATTATACCGTAGGGAAATATTATGGGGGAAATATCTAAAAATTTCACAGACAGAGTTGTCTGCAGTATTATTTGCATATCTAGAGAGTTGATAGCTTAATTGAGATTCCAGTGGTACAAAAATATTCTTTGTATTTCCAGATCTGCATGTTTTCTTCATTTTTATGGCAAAGTCCCAAAAGGAACATGATTTAACTAAACTGAAAGTGGGTGGATTTAGCCAAGAAACACTTAGTCTTATGTTACCATCCGAACCAGGTGGAACTAGAGGCAAATTACTGAGCATAAGATATTCCATGTCTTTACTGGAACAATTTGTACTTAAGAGCCTCTACAGACACATAGCCAAGGAACTCTTTATTCACTGTTTTTGATTTTATAGTTTCTTCATTTAAAGTGAAGCTCTGAGGGTAAAACATTGCATATTCTTTGTGACAATCCCAAGATTACTTAGGCTTATAACATGCCAAAGAATGGGTCAGAGTTGTTGTACTTATGCTGTCATTTTGTGTAGCTACTGATGGTGTCACCAAGGCTGAATGGGCTGATGTGGCACACCAGAGTAAAAGTCATAGGACCATGTATTTTAGTGCTTTTCAGTGCATCTTGATAGACAGTCTCACTGTAGGAGATGCTTCCATCAAGAGCTGTGCAAGCATGTCAACACACATGACATAGTGCACTATCCTATAATATGCACCCACTTGCACTCTAGTTTGGCACTACCAAGCCACATACACATTCTTCAATATCTGTTTAATGTAAACAGGGCACCCTTTCCCTGGCTGTGGAATCATCCTGGTAATGAGGTTCCTGCCGAGAAGGCGGTCCTTGCTGTTAAATTCAAAACTGGTGCAGTGGAAAGACTGTTCATGCAGCCATTCCAGTCCCTACTGTGATGAAGAGCTCCTCATCTGTGCTGGATTGTCTAGACTGTTCATATATGCTTTCCTTACTCTTTTGCTCTGGCTTGTCATGTTTTCCCTATACTCTATAAGTCAGATGTTTTACTTTATAACTCACTATTTGAGGTGAGCATCAGACTTGGCACCAGTCACTTCAGAGTTGGTCATGGTATTAGCCATTTACACTGTTACCCTAAAAATTCTTTGCCAGGTTTGTCCCATGTTTAAAAAGTAATTAATCTGTATGTATTGCATGTTCTGCACTACTTCTTTCTTAGGTGCATCCTTGGCATTCAGAAAAATCAAGTAACACAGAATGCAAAAGGAATTAAGTCTTGGTGTTGCCTGGAGAAGCAGATGGAAATTAGGATTCTATGGACTTTTATATAACTAGTATTTTGGAATAGCAAGATACATCAGATTTTACAGATCCAGCCTTTCCAATCTTGACCAAAAGGGAAAAAAAACATCAGTAAAAACATAGCCTTGAAAGCCAGTTCTCATCCCTACAGGCTTTGTCTATCTTGATGCAGCATTAGAGAGTAGCCAAAGGTCTCCTGCCTTGCATCCGTAAAATCCCATAGCTGGTGACTAAGAGAGCTCTTTTTGTCATTCTTCCATCTTATGCAAACTCCATGTCAAGGGGATTATGTCAGATGTTTGTTGACATGTTTGAAAAGGTGGTATATGACTTGACCTATATAAATGATTTATTTACCTGAAATATCCAACCGGATTCACTTGTGCTAGGGTTACGGAGAAAGAAGCATTCCTGCTTCCCAAACAGCAGACAAGCATTGATGCCTGGGTAGAAGCTGGGTAAAATTAAAAATAATTTGCCTTTGCAGTCTGGGATTCTACTTGCCTCCCTTCATTTCAGTGAGAATTTCAGTGTGGTGATCTTATTTCTTTTGTTCTGTCCCTTTTGCACTGAGTACATTATAACACTGAGAGGAGGAAAGGCTCTTCCAATGTCTAGATAAAAAATGCTGTGTTAAGCCAAAAAGAAACACAGTGGCACGAGGGTTCTTTGCTACTTCTTCAGTTCAGGAAGATAACTATCAGTTCAAATGCGGAGTGTTCTCTGCTTTCATTGCAAAATATCTCTGAAGAAAGTTAAGCATTTTGTGATGGAAAAAAACTAAACAATAGGTGTCTAGTGGGAAAAGTAATTTTCTGTGATACTTTTTGAAGTTACGAGATTAATAAGCACAGCCTTAGTTAAATGACATTTCCCTTCTTAGGAGTGTTATTGACATTTTGATATGAGATAGAGAGACCTTTAATGAGGTCGCAATCAAAGGTAATATTTATATAATGATACATGAATTCATAAATGCTAGTCAAATAAAAATGCTGTAGTCCATTTTGGCCTTCACCTTATATAAATCTGTACAGGTCCTAAGATGAAAAAGCTCAGTGAATGACAACTAATACTGTCTCAATTTACCGTCTAATTATGTCTCACTAATTGTGTGAGTTAATGTTTGAAGCTGAATCTTGCAATGCAACTTAATCCATCACCTAGACAAAACGCATGGAAAAAGGTACTGGAATTTTCTCCTTTGTTAGACATATGATCTCTTTAATGTTTGAGTTTATGGTGATTTACCTTCTCATGAAAAAATAAAGGGAGGTGTTAGTTAAAAAAAAGGGGGGTGGGTGTCAAAATTGATGTAAAATGCTTGTTAACTACTGAAGAAAACTGCAGACAAGTAGACAGATCCTTAAATTAACTACTAAAGACCTTTATTTTTACTAATGGTTTTGGAAAGGCTTTGTTTGACTAGTTGAATTTGCAATCTCTTACGTTTTGTTTTGACTTCAGGGGGAGCAGAATAGTAAAAAAAAATCACAATGCATGAATTTCTTCACTGCTTGAAGAGGAAAGGTGGAAAGCTGCATGAACTGCTATTTCATCTCTGCTTCAACAGAGAATCAAGTTTACTGGTAGAAAATCTGTTACTTAAACTGGTTTTAGAGACGAAGCATAGACACCAAATTAACATCCTGGGTGATCTGATAGTATTGATGCTTGAGTCCAGTTGTAAGAGTTGTGACTCCAGTGGCAGAGAAAGAAGAGGAGGGAGTCACTTGCCTGTTAGTTTCTAGACACTCCAGGCAATAGCCCTTACTAGAAGTACTTTTCAGGGAATTCACAACCTCAAAGCACTTGGAAAAGA
This sequence comes from Ara ararauna, assembly GCA_028858755.1. NCBI lineage: Eukaryota > Metazoa > Chordata > Aves > Psittaciformes > Psittacidae > Ara > Ara ararauna. The sequence goes on along the minus strand of CM054377.1, from coordinate 132,302,716 downwards.
GGCAAATTTCATTATCTCTGTTTTATTCCTAGCTAAAATTACTTTTCAGAGGCTGTTCAGGAAGCCATGGGTAAAACTGGGAGCAGAGTTAGTTCTATTGAATTTTAGATAAATTTTATCAAGGGGGAGCACTGTCTCCAATTTTCATACGGAGCTCTTAAGTCCGCTTCTCATATGTGGAATAAAATTATTTTTCTGCCATAAATTTCTTTGCATTCAGTACAGATTAAACAGTGCCGTTAGTCTTGTACTTTTGATCATCTGCAAATAATCTGTGATGTGGATATACATCATGTTGTCTGAGCATGAGCCCAGAATCAGAGCATCCGCCTTCATGTAATACCAATGTGTGTAATACTCTGTGTGCATGCCAGATCAGGCAGAGATAGCTTAGGAATGCACAGTTACAGTATCACTGACTTTTTGTCTTCATTACATCTTTTTTCTTGGTGTTTGTAGCTTAACTGACATATGGTTTAACCCAGTTCTTTCTTTAGTTAAGTTATCCCAAGTCCATGCCAGAAAATGACCTGAACAGCAAATAATCAGGACCAAAAATTCTGATTTGTCAGATAAGATGTTAAAATGAAGCTTACATACAAAGCAGCGCTTAATCTTATGTGCACAGTATTAGATATCAGTTTTTTGTGTACAAACAAAATATAAAAAAAAGTTACGGGTCTAATGAATTTGGGTTCTTGTAACTTCTGTTGCTGCAGTGTACCTGCATTTCACAAGCAGTTGTCAAAAATTTGACTACCTCACCTCGTTTCATTTTGTAACCCCAGAAGTAAGTACACTTGATGTCACTTGATTTGCAACTACATTCATGTTACTAGTTATCCCTTAAAAATGGCTCTCATGAATAATGAAAATAGATCCCCTTTCTACTCCCATAGCAAGAGGCTTTAAGTGCTACCACCTGGCATCTTAGGGAAAGATCATAATAAGCATGTTTTCTTACAATAGTTCATTGAGATGGTACATGGCAAGAATGAACAAATTTCCACTCTTAGTGCCAAATTAGAGGCTCAATCTCTACGCAGGCAAAAAATCAGTAGCAGCTTTGCAAGACCAAGACTTAGATGGTTGTTTTTAGAAGCATGATTTATAAAATCCTCATTTTGTTTATACTACTGCTCTTGTTTCTTCTGTAGGACGTTTAAAGCCAAACTGCTCTTCTTTCCGCACTGCGTGTTCAGCCTTCTTTTCTGTCTATTCTCTCTTCATTTGTATTCAGCCCTTTGCTCTTCTTCCCTCTCATGGCTCATTCATTTATCCTTTAACGCGCATTTGTTACTATCTCATCTTCACCGTTCTTTCTTTTTATCTCTGTCACTTATCTGTCATTTTCGTGTGACAGGAATTGTTCCTGCTTAATAAAATCAGTTTCTAATTCCATTTAGCTAAGCAGGTTCAACTGCTTTGTGTGGACATTGAAGCAGTTTAAAAGTGGCTAAAACAGTTTTAGCTTAACCCAATTAAACTAAATCAATTTTGGCCACTCTTTAACCACTTTAAACGCAACCACACAAATGAGTGCATCAATTTTGTCAAAATTAACTTAGATAAATCAGCACATTTCACATCTGTAAACCCTTAGTATCCCTTTTCCTATTCTTTCTTGTGAGAACAGAGTTCCACACTTTTTCATTTTGTCCCAATACTCTTAATCTGTGGACCAGGCTCATTCTGGAATACCTCTGAAAACTGTTTCAGATAAGCAGACTGCAAAATACAATATTTCAGAATACAAAAAAATGGTTTCAAACAAACTGTCTCATAGCACAGTGCTGTGATTAACTCAGTACTAGGGCACAGAATGTATTCTTGGAGATTAAGTTCACCATCATTAACCAGTGTAGCCTCTCAGAAAACGTTAGTAGGGCTTCTCAGATACCAAATATTAGAAAATGCAAGGCCAAATCTCAAAAAATAAATTAATTAACAAATGTCTTGTTTGTGTCAACCTCAGTTTTTCCTCTCTGTACTTAGATGGCAATAGCTATCCTATCAGCCAGTATTAAGGGTTTCCTGCTTTAACGCTGTCAGATATCAAGAAATGAAGCATGCAAATAAGAGATGGAAGACTGAATAGCCCAGAGCAGCAACTTTGAAGTACTAACTGGCCATGTTCAGTAATCACTTGAATATAAGTTGTTGCTAGAAAATCAAATATGATCCTTGAATTGAGGGGAACACTGAGTAAACATAGCATGCTCTGGGTGCAGTCTTGGTGAATTTGTCCAGCTTTGGCATCCGTACTTCAAAAGGATGTGGAAAGATTCAAGGAAGTTCAGAAAAGTGTGACAGGAATGGTTCAGAAGGTTTAAGAGCTTTGTTGGAAGAGACAGTGAAGAGACAACTTGATCAGTCTAAATATAGCTTAAATGGAAAAACATATGCAGTAGTTGGCAGTCTGTTAAGATAACAAAGATCCTCGATATATAAGCTGAAATTAGACAAATCAAGGTTGAACGTGAGTCACTGAAACTTAAAAATTAAGCAAATTAATTAGGAAGACAGTGTGCTTACTTTTATCATTCCAGCTTTCAATTCAAGACAGTACCATTTCTTGACAAAAAAATATGACTCAGGAAGAAATTGTATTTATTTAGGAACAGCAGTGTTGAGTGTTATTTCCTATTTAGGCAGGAAATCATAATGAACTCTGCATATGCGGTGAATCCTTGGTCTGTGGGACCTTTCCCACATCCTTTGATTTTACCAGGAATTCTTGTTCCAAAGGTTAGAAGGAGGGGAAGCAACAGCACACGGGTGGGCTGTTGCTGGAGCTAGTCCTTCCCGTTCTAACCTGCTGGAGCGCCTCTGGCTTCGCAGTTCCTCTGCCTGTCGACGGTCATTTTCTGCTCCAGCTTACATACTGCAGTACTGCTGCACATAGAATCATAGAATAGTTTGGGTTGGAAGGGACCTTCAAAGGTCATCTAGTCCAACCCCCCTGCAGTGAGCAGGGACATCTTGAACTAGATCAGGTTGCCCATGACCACAGCCAGCCTGGCCTTGGATGTCTCCAGGGATGGCACATCCCCCACCTCTCTGGGCAACCTGTTCCAGTATTTTACCACTCTCTCTGTAAAGAATTTCCTCCTCACCTCCAGCCTGACTCTCCCCTCTTTTCATTTAAAACCATCACCCCTTGTCCTATCGCAACAGGCTCAGCATGTGTAGCAGAAGAAATTTTGAATTTCATACAACTCAAAGGAGGCATAATCTCTTAAAAGCAAGAGTTGAAAAATATTACAGTAAGTATAATATGATATAAGTGTATCAGGGTATAAAATAAGGTGCAATATTATGATGAAAGGGTCAAAATGACTACAATATTTATTAAGCAACCTCTTATGTAATATGTAATACTGTGGGTTTCTATTTTATCTGCCAGTTACCATGAGAAGGAAGTTTATGTAAAGGAAATTGTGTGGAAAACTAGTAGGAAAATTTCCCATTTGATGTTTAACAAGCTGGCTTACTTGATCTGCACTTTATCACATATTTCTTCATGGGATGGTTCATAATGTTCCCAAAGTATTGTCAAAACAAATATTTAATTAAAAAACATTCTATTCTTTAAATGTCCTCCTTAATCACATCATCTCTGTCAATCTCTTCAGCCTTTACTCTCCCTTCTGTTTGAAATCTCAAAAAGCAATTGGAGTTGATACGTGCCATGTGGGGCTTCACCGAAGCTATTTAAAGACTACTGAATTTAAAAGGCCACATTGGCTCATATCACAATTTAGAAGTGTGATTAATGGCAAGAAAATTTTTTCTTTAGTTCAGAGAAAAATAATAATTGAAAATACTGCAGAAAAATGAGCATGTACATATGTGAAATTCGGTTGAAAAGCAGCATAGTATAATTGCAAGGTCTTCCTCACCCTTGGCTCACTGCTTAAACTGTGTGGAGCTGTGTCATTTTGTGTATCATTTGTCTTTAACTATATTTGAAGTTAAACAGCATGTATGGTGTCTTTTTCTGTCAAGAAGAGTGACAGCTTCTATAATTCCCTTGTTTCACAGAATATAAATATTCCAATGACTGTTTTGATGGCTACAGTCATTGAGTTTTAACATGTATGTTTATTGATTGCCTTGTTCTGATAATTTATGGTCAGCTGCCAAGTACAACTAAGCCTTGCAGTTAAAGATGTTTTTTCAAGTTAGACTAAAAAAATAAATAAGGTTTCTAAATGTAAAACACATGTAAAATAACACAGATTTCTTGTATTTGGATGATAGAAGCAGACTGGGCAATTGATAATCCCCCAAGAGGTGACTTTCTGGAAGCCTCTGCCTGCTATTAATTTGCATAAAATTTCAAAATGCAGGCTGCAAACATTTATGAAATTGTTACTGAGGAATCTCTAGCTCAAGGATGTATGTCATAGCTTGGCTGGTCAGGTCAAGCTAGAAGATTGTATACTGGGTCCCATGTTCTTGAAAATGTGTAGGCTCCTTGTGGGTGGAATATAAAAATCCCATGGGTGGAAAAAAATCTGCATTTTCTGCTAACTTGGATATATACACACAGATATATTGAACAGCTAACCAGTTAGAAATACTGAGTGGATTTAGGATTCTTGCCTTTGGGAAAGTGTTATTACACCTCCATTCCTGATTTAGCTCTCAGTAGCAGAAGCAAAAATGGGTATTATTAGTTGAAGTACTGTAACAGCTACAGGATTCCGAGGTCAAAATGGTAGCTAGTGTCTCAAATGGAGGCAAAATGTGTGGTAACCATAATGAAAAAAATAAATAGACTGTAGGTTTACTTGCAGTGAGTCTCTTTGTAACTCAGTTAGTGTATAAAGATGTCTTGTGTCAGTGCAAATTTAGTGAAATGGTTAATAGGGCTATAGCACTTTTATTCCCAGTGCTGTGTATAGCTTAACCTTTCTGGTATTCAGCAAATTTAATATCACAAACATTTGACTATGAAAGCACAGTCGTCTTATACATAAAAGCTGATGGTGAAATTGTACATTGGTTTGTCCTATTTTAGAACAAGAATGAATGTTTGTCTTCTAGATAAATACATAACATCATTATCACACTTGCCAAGGATAGCATTATCATGCAGTATTATTTTTATCATGTGTAGGCTAAAGGACTGGGGTATCTTCAGCTTATGGCCCTATCAGATAGAGGAGTCAATGCGTTTCTTTCCAAATTGCTTTCCTAGCCAGTTGGTTGAAACCTTATGTTCTGCTTTGTCCAGTCATTACCAACCTTGGAAGTGAGTGTCCCAAAAGCTTGATAGGAGGGACAAGTAGGGTCTGTTTTCTCATGTATGGGTCAAACTGCAGACTCTCTGGAAATTGGCACTTGTATGCCACAAAGGGTAAGATGCCTTAGAATTTCATCAGGAAACTTGCCCATGGATTTGCAGCTTTGTCTTAGGCTTTGTGTAAGTTGTTGCTTGCAAGCACATTCCTTTGAGGATCATGCAGAACTTCCTTGGAATTTTTAAGTTTTTTTTCACAACCATTCTTTGTTTGAACCAGATAGTTTAGATTTTGTTTGTTAAAAAGGAAAACAAATTCAAAAACCATATTAGCACAGTTCTGTTTTCTGTGGTATACCTATATTTAGCTCTCACAAAGTCAGCCAGATGAAGTCATGTTTCCTAGAAAAGCCAGGGGAACTTTTTCCAACTCCGACTTTCTAATGAACTGAAGACTTGTTCCTTTACCTGGCTGAAGTGCTTTTAACTGTGCTTTTAAATATGTGCTGACATAAGACATCTCTATACGCTGACTGAATTACAGATACCTCCCTGCAAATGAAACTATAGTCCACTTTTTTTTTTTTTTTTAACCATTACCATTGGCAAGTATCTGCCAGCAGAAATTACAGCATTAACTAACGCGAAGTCACTACCAAGTATTAAGTAGTTAGCCCTCCGTCAGTGTTTTTTTTTTCTGGATACAGGGATCTGACACTGAAGTTCTGAGCACATGATGAAGGTCTTACTGATTTCATAGGGCTGACAAAAACACATGGTCTCATAGAATCCTTACAGAATCATGCAGTCCTGGAGTGACAGTTGGACTTGTTGATCTTAAAGGTTGTTTCCAACCTAGCCGATTGTATGATTCTGTGTGTTTAAATTTGAGCTACTCTTGTCGTCTAATGATCAAACTGCTGCAGGTAATACTAGCTGTAGGTGCTATTTTAATATAAATTTGTGAATGATCTATGCTGCATTACCAAAAATTCTGAGACTTATTGTTTCCTTCTCACACTTGATCAAGTTTTAAATAGTATTTTTGCAAGTATCTAACTGCAATATAACATTGAACCTGGATGGAGTACATCCAGGCATCAGAGTACCAAACAGCCCTATCAGTACACCATCTAGACATTAATTTCCCACATAAGGGATTTACTAGCACTTTGCATGTAAGTTGTATAACTTGTGACCAGCTGCTTCCATGTGTGGTGCGTAACTGATGGGAACATATGGCTTTAATTAAGTAGCCTATTCTAGCTGATTTTTAGGCATCTATCCACATGGCATACAGTATTTGTTGAATCCAAATCAAGTTTCACAGCTGTCTCTCGAGATAAACTGATTGACTGACATGAGCTGCTTTTAAACACTGTCAGGTTAGTTTCCATAACCTCAGGAGATTCAAACAATGGAAAAAAATGGCTCAGCCATATGTGTTAAAGTTCATACAACTAGGCCATAAATATATATATGTAGAGAGATGTATAAAGGTGTTAACATTTCAGGCTAACTTTAATGGATTTCTGTTGCTACTAATGCTGGCAAGCAGCAACACAGGAGCCCAAATGATGAAGAAAACTTCACTTTTTTCTGATTTGACTGTATTATGTACAGTGGCTCAGCACCAATCTGAACTTTAACAGTTAGGACATGCATAGCAATTTTGAAGTGGAAAACGGTAATTACCAAAGTGCAGAAGTGATGCCTCACTGCTTCATATCAGCTTAGAATGGGCTGGTATTAGCTATTAGGAAAACAGTAAAAAAGGTAACCACCAAATACAAGACAACTTTTGTTCAGGGCATTGAACAGCAGATGAGTGAATCTGCATGTCATATGCTCTGATTGTGGGATGTACTTGCTGCTGTAAAGGGAAGAATATAAAAACCAGGGTTATGAAATACGAAGGATTATTCATACAGCTTATGAAAGTGCAAGTGTATTTTCACTAGTCGTTTGGAGTGATCCATGCTGAAAGGGAAGACAGATTATCCACAGCTGATCTTACATAATACACTGACCATAAGATTTCTGGTGTAAAGTTAGAAGTTTTTCATTTTATTGGCAGGGTTGGGGAGCACCTTTTGTATCTCTAGATTTGTTTCAGAAGGTTGTGTTAAATTATACAATATGTAGAAAGCGAGACATGGGCTATAAAGGATTATGAAAATAATTTTAGGGGCCATGAAATTCTTTTTGGGTAAATTAAGCACTTGGAAAACTGATTGAATCTTATAATGAATTTTGATTTACTGATTTTCTGTAGTATAGTGGTGATGGCAAGAGCCCAAAACTGACAAGTGCTGTGAGGGAAGGGTGAGAGCACTCTAAATGCCAAGTTTGGAGCTCTGTAATTAATAAGCTGTCTCTGGTCTCTATGAAGATAAGAAGATAAACTAAAGATTGTGAATTTGAGAAGATGTATTAATAGGGATAACTTCTTACAGTCCATTATTTATACATCTATGGTAGACCTGTACTCTGTGACTTGTAACACTCTTGAAAATACTGTGGTGAGCTGGAATGTTATTTATGCCAGAAGAAATAGGGTTAGTAAAAAGATGGAAGGTATCTTTCTTAACACATGTAGACTGCATATTAATGTAAGCCAGGCTGAGAGGGAAGTGGGTGAGTGACCCTTAAACAAAGGAATGAAGAAGGTGAATGTAACCAGTAAACCGCTCAAGACTCAACCCTTGTTCATGGGGATTAGGGGTGGACAAGTTTCCTTATCTTTCCTGAGCCAGACAAGATGGTATATCAGTCCAGCAAGATTTTTATTACTAAAAATAGTCTTGAAAGTTGTTTTATTTTTCTTTAACATGTCCATTTCAATCTTAGAATGACTTTAAATTTTAAAAATTCTTTTTTGTTAGAACATTGGGGGTTTTTTTCCATATTTAAGCTTATTTAATATTTAGTGTGAACTTTGACATAAATAAATTTCAAATGCTAGATTGAATCAAAGCTAATAAATCTAAAGGAAATGATGTTTCAGATAAAGCTTTTCATACCTCCCATTCAGGACAGTCATGACAGTAACTGACCTTTTATTCTGTGTTTGTGTAGCTTTTCTTGGCACTGGAAATCATGACAACAATTCTTAAATGCTGTGTTAATACAAATAATAAATAACTGTGTCCTGGCAAAGGGCACTAGGAAGAACATTCATGGAAGCAATCACAATATTTTTGGCTTCAGAAGGCAGTATTTTTATATGGCAAATAATACCGTTTTCTGTGTTCACACTGAAATTTCTAACCAAATAGAATTAATCTTTTAGAATTAATCTCTGCGCAATTAGAGATTTGGAACTTATGGGTGTCTGTGTCAAACTGCTTTGCTCAAGGGTTTATGTTTAGAAGAACAGAAAGCTGCAGACTTTATGGTTCTGCCATTAGCAGCTAGACCCTTGCCATTTAGAAACCATGACAGCAAGATATGATGATGTCAATGAGAAAAAGCCTGTGTATCAGAGTGGCCCTAATAATGGTTAATATACCAAAGACAGTTGTTTTTCAAGAGAATTGTTTAATATTGAAACCTCATATTAGAACTACTTCTGATCTGCAATGAAGGATTCTGAACTGCTGAATTTGACTTGTGTGATTTTGTGTTGGTAACTTGAGCTCTGCCTAGTTTTTTAATCTAAAATTGACCTGCAAGTATTATTTCAGCAATGAATTTTAGTGCTGGCTTCCTCTATAGAGGAAAAAAGAAAGCTGAGTAGCAGTGCAGAAATGGTGCTGTATGCTTTTACCTATGATAATTTTGACTGTGCTGTCTGCAGTTCTAATTTTCCCATAGCTCAAGTACTAGACATTTTGTTTCACGAAGGAAGGTTGTGTATCACCTGCCAGTGTGAGATAGGAGGGTTTGCTTTTGGTTTGGTTTGGTTTTATCCAGTTAGGGTGTTTGTTGGGTGTATGAAACTGTGTTTTCCATCCCCCTGAGACATAGAGTCTGTACTTGGCTGTGAGTTGAGTCCAAGGTACTTTTGCTTGCTCTGCTTTTGTCTTTCAGTAGGTCCATCTGTGTCGGTAGCTCTGCCAGTGTAAGCAAGAGGTATGCTCCCCTCCCTGCTGTCCCCTGCTATCTGCTCCACACATAGATCACTTCAGCTACATCTATACCGCACATTGAATTTTCTGTGTATGCAATTTCCCCCCATCTGATGTATTGGTACCTTGCAGACCCCATATTTGCAGTGGGATGACATCAGATAGCTGAGAATAAATGTAGGCAGGAGAGAATAAAACTGTGAAGGCAGCTGTCTGGTTACTGGGAATATTTTTGGTAGACTGGAAATGAACCAGCTCAAGCCAGTGTTGTGTCATGCTTATAAAGTAGGGAGTTTACCTACTGAAGTTCAGTGCTGGATTACTTCTCAGACCAGGGGCAGGCCAAAGTATGAACAAACAGACAGGTTGTGTGAATGAAGATGAATCTGAGCTCAAGGTAGCAGAAAGATGTAGAAAAGCACTGGGCAACTTCAGGACATTGCTCAGTGTACCAAGTCCTCTGAGAGACAAGGAGGCTAATACTTACTAAATGTTGTAATGCACTTTAGGCAGTCAAAGAGAGTGTTTCTGTAGACTAATAGAATGCATACAGAGCCTTTGAGATTTTGGGTAAGAGTCTTGGTCAAGGAACCCATTAGTGTTCCCATTACCACTGTTACTGTTTTATTAAAAAAAAAAAAAGTAAACACCAAACAGTAGCACCAAACAGAACCATTTAGTAAACACATCTGAGCTAGTATTTTGACTGCTTACAGACTCATTTATATTTCTGGTCATTTCCTGTGGCAGTGAATTCCTGATAGAGGGGAAAAACCAAATAGCATAAAGCCTTGAAGAAGTCACTTAAAAAAATAAATGTAATATTACCAAGAATTCAAGAGATTCTGTATCTCTTTTTAGCAGTAATACATAGTTTAAAATCCTGATTATTTGTTTGTATATACATGTTATGAGCATACATGTTGTATAAAAAATAACTTTTCTGAATTCTTACTGCATTGTTTCAGCATGTTAATATATGACCATCTAGTCCATGATGTGTTTGCTTATTCCATGTATTCTCAGGATTGAGCCTCTGTTTTCTGATGATGGGGTGAAAAATACTTATTTCAGACATGTTTAAGAAACAAATAAGAATGAATATATCATAAGAAATTTCTTGTATAACTTATTCATAACCAAAAAAGTATTTCAGTGGAATGTAGAATTATTTTTATTACAATTGTAGGGATAAAAGTTCTGTTAACTTAATGCATAGGCATTTTTCATCATTAATTCTACCAGCATTGAACATTCTGTATTAAAAAATCCAAATATAGAGAGCAGAGTAGGCTTCAAGTGAATCACTCACACTTTAAACACTTGTGTAGTTAAAAAGATACAGGAAAAACATTCTAAAATGCTTTTGAGAGGTTTCTTAGACATTACTGATTTTGTTGATAAGCATTGAATGTGTAGGTTTTGGAGTAAAAGAATTGTTCTGGAAATATATACTAGACACATATCTGATGTACATAAAGATGGGCTTGCTACAGTAGCTTCACAATTACTTTATATTTACTGAAGTATATGGGTAGTTGTGCTCACAGTACTTTTACCACTATGAAAACTTTTACTTCACCAGAAAGGAATTTTCTTCTTAAAGTTGTTAAGATAAACTAAGCTACAAAATGTTGATGTCTTTTGTTACAATAGCATTCTAGTGTAATTGAAAACAGAAACCTGAGAGGAAATTTTTCCATAAGGATTAGAAAAATTGATTGAATCAGCAATTAGAGATGAACATTTTTAGTAACAGTCTTCATTTGATTCTCAAGAGCACCTTCTGCCATATTACTGGTTATAGCCTGAAGTAGAAAAGTGAGCAGTTCTTCTCCAGGCAGGGTGAGGAAAGCATTGCAGTAAGTTAATTATTGAAAAGATTGCTGCTCTGAATTTGTTACTCAGATATTTTTAGAATGGTCTTCATTCTGAAAAGAATTAAAAAAAAAATATTTGTAATCTAAAGCTAAAGCTATTTGAGTCTAAGTGACATAGGTTGAAGTTACAGCACTGGATATTTCTTTTTAGCTTCTAAATAAGATAACCGTCTATTTGTTGATAGCACTGAGGGCAGATCTGTAAAATGCAGATTCTTATCATCTCTTGAAGTATTTTTCCCCACCCTAATGATTTTTGCATGACATGTAAGATACTTCCTGTATATGATGTCTCATGTTTCTTCACTTTACAGTTGCTTGAAAGCACTCCTATTAATCTAATCAAGAGTTTTTGACAGTTCTTTATTAATGATATTTTATAGTACATTAGTTGGCAAACAAGAAAACTGCTAAAATGCTCTACATGTAGTGGTCCCAAGTTGGATGTTACGAAGTCAATATTGCCCAATGATTTTTTTTTTTTTTTTAATAGCTGTATTCTCTAATGTGTTGAGCAGAGAACAGACTCTGTCGATACGTTTGTAACACCTGCTGACGTAGGCTTTCACAACCTTTGCTGAAGAGGCTCTCAGGAAAATACATGAATTCTGTGCTAATCGGCACTGTTGAACTTTGGGAACAAGCATATATGTGTCATCTGTCTCTGTGAGCATGGTTGCAAGTAGCAATGGTTTGTTGCTATTTACTTATTTTCAAATCATCCAATATGGAGTCCTCTCTTGTACATCTGAAGGGTCAGGTGAAATAAATGCAGAGAAATGCAGTTTCATTGCGACTGACGTAAATTTTGAAACCTCAGTCTACTATGATTCAGTGGCTGAATTGCTAGAGCAGGAAGTCTAAATTAATGTTTCTCTCTCTCCCTTGCTGGCTGGGTTCTTTTAGCAGGTTAATCATCCTTTTTCAATCTACATTTTCTGTGATACTTGTATTATTTATCCTAGTGCTTACAAAAAATATATATTTAAATTGATTAAGAGTCTAAATTGGCAATACTAATCTAGTAGGTTAAAGTGCAAACACATATGCTGAGTGTAGAAAAGCCTTTAGTAGCTTTTAAGATTGATTAGTTAAAATAAATAACTATTCCGTATTCTCCAGTAGCCAGAGAAGGTTTTACTACACAGCATTTTCCTGTGGATATTTCATATGATTTAACATTTAATAAATTGAACTTTTAGTCATGTTTAAAAGAGAAGCAAGAGTAATTTGTATGCATTGGCTACTGATGATTGTAAATTATAAGTCTGTGGGATTGAGTTCAAATTTCTAATTGGTGGAAAAAAAAATCAGTAATTAACTGGGAGGACAGAAATTATTTTCTATCAAAGCTGTCTTCCACAGAGAATTCTGCTAAAGCTGTTCACGATTATAAGGGTTATGATACATGGAAACACTATAATTTGTATATAAATGTCAGGATGGTATAATCTGATTATAAAATGCTTTTTGAAATTGGAATGTTCAGATTGGGTAAAATAGTTGAATGCATAATACATGCTCAGAGCTACATAACTGTATTGGGCTCCACAAGATAAGGGTACCCTGAGAAGCAGGGTAGGTTTGAGTTGTAGGCATTAGGAGCAAAACGAGATAAAAACATCTCTGCATTCTCTGTAGTTGTAATCTGATGCATGCCTACAGAAGCATAAATTTCATTGTACTGCAATATCCAAATGCCTACAGTTTTGCACGTATTTTTGGACAACTACACTTATGACCATCAGATTTCCTGATTTTTCAGTTGAAATTGTGTGTTTACTGTCTGTACACTCAGCTGTTCTAAATATTCTCTGAAACGTTTAGGATTTATGAAATTTGGTTTGTTTTAAAAAATAAATTCTATGTAATTCACACTCCTTTTCAGGAGATACCATAGGAACCAACCCTTTACTTTTTTGAGGTCATCTACTGGACAGGTTTTTAACAAATGGAAAATCACACATGCATATCCATGTCCATTTTCTTATTTCATTCATGCCTTCATTTCCTGCAATGGGCAAAGAAAGTGACATCTAAATTAAAAGATACAGTATTGAGGTTTTAGATAAATCTGCCCTGCTTGTAGAGGCTACTCAGATTGGTAGGGGACAATTCCTTGGTGTTTGGGTTTTGGTTTGGTTTGGGTTTTTTCTCCAGGGAGGTGGGTAGAAGCTGGAGAGAAGGATTGGTGACTGGTTCAGATAGAAAGTGTCAGTGCTTGATTTTGCACAGGTCTACTAGAAGAGTTTAACCATGTCTGGAGGAATAGTGTTGAAAGTAAACTAATGTGTGTTCCTTGGGGCTGTCTGGGTACTGATTTTTTTTTTTTTAGTATTATTATTATAATCATATTGATATATTTATCTGCTGGTTTTGTGTTTGGTTTTTGTTTGGTTGGGGGTTTTTTTGTTTGTTTTTTAATCTGCTTCAGATTTTAAAGTAGAAAGGAAATATTATGGTAAAAACAAACCTATTCTTGTTTTATCAAGTTGTTGAGAAAATGTAGCTACCTAGCTTTCTTCTCCTCTTTGGAGTTTATAATTCTGTCTTCAGTACCTTGAAATTTATAAAAATACCTAAACAGATGCAGATACATATAATTACTGAAAATGTAGAAGTATTGACGTGATACGGTTTAGCTGTATTGGTTTACATGAGATCCAGGGATTAGAATCTGTTGGTTTGTTGTGGGCAAATGAAGAAACAGCATTAAACTGTAACAAAAATTATAACTTTAAGAGCTGGATTCTTTATGAAAACAGTAATGCAGGAGGATTCCATTTCTTTATAGTCCTATGTTGTGCTCCATTAAGACTGTGGGTGAATTGCTAGTGAATCTGCAAAATTATAATCCACATGTCTAAATCTATTGCAAGAAGCACCATGAGAACTTCAACTCTTCTTCACTGCTTTTCCTTATGCTTGAAAATTGTAAGATAGAGTGTTGCTGAAAGTATGCAAAAAATCATGGTAAATTTATTTTTAAAGGAAAGGAAAAATTATAAGAATTAGCAATGTACTGAAGAAAAATAGTGCTGATAGGCAGAGCAAAGGTAGATGGCAGTTATACAGTGAATAGGAATCCCCATATTCTTCTCTTGCCCCCTTCAGAAATACTTTTGAGATGTGGGGATTTGGTCCAGATTTGAAGGAAAAGGGAAGCAGGTGTGGCTTTGAGCTGCCATGTTTATTTAAATAGCAAATGAAGAACCAAATGGTTAATATATGTCAGTAAAAATTTCTTGTGGTTTCAGTTTTAGTACTCAGCTAGGCAATGTGACCTTCAACACAGGTTCATAATTTCTTCTGAGTCATGTGAAATTGAACTCAGTGCTAGAAACAAACCTATGAAGTCAGCAAGATCATGAATGGTGAATGGTAAATGAACCTTTCCTCAGTTCTCTTACTTTATTGTTCATTCTCTGGGATTTTCTTTGTGTTTCTGCATGGTGTTCCTAAAGGCAGAGTTGACTGTTTTGTCCACCTCATCAGTCTGAGGAATCTGGGTGCAGGGGGAGAGCTTGAGGAGACAGCAGGAGCAAATGAGTGTATACAAGCAGAGAGTACTAGAGTGGCATAAGAATGTTTATTTAAGAAAAAGGTATGAAAGCGCACATACAGGATGATGCAATGCCTGGGAAAGACATCTTGCTTAGGCCTGAAAGGTGGCAGGAGGTAAAGCACAGATACACATCAGATGAAAATTTTGCACACACCTGGCAAGGACTCAGCTTTTTTTTAATCTTACTTGAATCTACCCATGCTGTATCACCACCAGCTACATAGGCCAGGGGACTATACATCAGCTAAATCAGTCCTTGGACCATTTTGAATGTCTTAAACTAATTTATTCCTCTCTGCACATTCTTATACAGGAGATAAACATATGGGCTTTTATCCCTTAAGCTTCCAAACATATTTTTTGAAGCAGAGTTGCAATCTAGTGTGGGCAAGTATTCACTGAATAAATGGGATTTAGAGTGTTGTTTATTTATAGACTTTTATATGTCTCTCTTCACAGTAGAAGTGGTTGCAAATGAATGTAGTTTCACTGTGTGTTTTGATACAAGAATAGTATTCCCATTTTACAGAGTCCAGGGCCTAAGAGTAAGAATTTTAAAGCACCTGAATCTTGATCTATATAATCTACAAGGTTATGAATCTAATTGTACTCTCTTTAAGAAACTGCTGTGATACCAGGGTGTTCTGGAGATACAGAAGGCTGATGTACTAATCTTTATCAGTCTTTCTAAGTTCAGACAGTGACTTGAAGTCAATTTTTTTTTTTATTTCTGCCCATATATGGTATATTTAGCAAGAGTATTGTTGTATTAACATTTTTTATTTTTGGATCTGATTAGTAGGAGATTCTGTCAATTGATCCAAAACATATTAAGAAAGTCCTTCTGCATGTTTGCTACTATCAGTTTTGTTATGTATGAAATCCATGGGCAAAATATTTAATTGGAGGAGGTTTTTTGTTAGGAAGTTTTTCTGTTTTGCAGGGTGGCGATTTGGTTGTTTGGGTTTTTTTTTGGGAGGGGTGTTGTTTTTTGGTTTGGTTTGGGGTTTGGTTTTTTTTTTTTTTGTGGGGGATGTGTGTGTTGTTTTTTTATTAAAGGAATAAAACGCATCTGCTGATATTTCCAAAGAAGCTGACAGCAAAGTTTGCAGGATGAAAGATCTTAAAGTCATTTTAGGAGGGTCACATCCATTGGAAAATGTATGAGTTATATGCTCTTAAATCACTAGGGAATTATTACAAATCCAGTTCTTTGTGTAAACAAATCTGTTGGGGGAAAAGCCCTACTTTATTTATATTAATCAATATTCAGTTAATTTGTATTATATTAATTTTCCTGAAACTTTTGTACATTTTTGTAGAAAAATCAAAGACTCAAAATAAAATTGTATTAATTCTGACTGTATGCAATCAGTTAAACAAAGAAAGTCGTTGTAGGAAATCTAGCGTAATCATAAGTAATAACTCTTATACCTGATGTGAATGAGAAAAATTAACTTTTACTTTAATTAAATATCATGCCAAAAGGAATTCAAGCCATTCTGACATATGTAGAAGATAGAATAATAAAGTGCAGACCCAGTCTTAATCACTCTGTATTATTAAACATTAATATACTGTCATTAACAGTGCCTGTTATAATCCATGTCATTTTGTGCCTTGCAAGAGTACTCATCTCCTTTCAAATACTAATCACAAAAGCAGATGCATAAGATACTTGAATAACCCTTTTATTGCCACGCTTTGCACATGTGTTTCTGAAGGAAGTCAGAGAAGTGTTAGTGAGGTATATTATATAACAAAAAAAGTTATGCTTTGGCTGTGGTGTGGAAGACTTCTCTTGTTATACTGTACGATTGAAATAGCTGATTCTAATTTCGATCCATCTCTCTAGCACATTCTACCCGGTATTAGCCAAGGTCCCTTGAAATGTTATGACTTGTAGTCCTGCAAGAGATCCTATATTTTTTTAATTGTTTTTCCAGTCCCTTAAGAATTGAGGTTGCAGTGTACTGACACTTTTTCCATCAGTGAACTGGTGCAAACAAATCTAGTAGATGCTCTAAAACTGCCCAGTTGGCTTAAGTAAAATAAGTCACTATGCAATAGAGCTGAGACAAAGTCCTGCTCTTCAAACTATATAAACCTTATTGTCTGTATGTAGGGATTGTAACAGAATTTTATTTTTTTCCTACCTTTCTCTATGTTATGTTAAATCATTTAAAAGTAAGCCTTAATATACTTCTGTAGGGTAAGTATATCATTGTCCCCTTGTTAGATTCAGTTACATTCAGAATAGAAAAAGTGTGCAGTTAAATCCAAATCTTGGCAATTTGAAACACTGATGTTAATGTGGTCTCAATCATTATACCTCTACTTAAATTCTCTACAGTATTTTTTAAAGACTGTGGAAGATAAATGGTTTTCATTTTTTTAGGTATTTACTCATTTTAATTATCCTCCATTTCTATCTTAACACACTCATACCTTAAGAACAGAAATTACACGCGTAAATAGTAAAATAAAGAAAAAGACTTCTGAAGTTCACTGTATTAGCAAAATGGAGAACATTATTTTTCATATATGTCTTAATGGTAGTAATTTATGTGTACTAGTACCAGACAAATTGTAATAACAGGAGCTAAGTCATTTTGAGTCAGAAATGTATGAATTACTTTTTTTAGTTGACAGTTTCTGTATGACTTGAGCAAGGTCACAAAGACACACTAGTACTTTCTAACTCCCAGAAAGTGCTAAATGACCATAAAACACACTACTCTTCACTATAAGCACATATTGGATTTCAGCATAGACACTTATAATCCATTTCTGGTGGAAGCTATTGCTTTAGTTTTAAGACTTGGTAGGAATGTGGTTTTAATAAATGCTGTGTTGAAATGTGAGGGCTGCATAAGTTCTTTATTATTATAGAAAGACATGTAGTATTTGGAGTTTTTCTTGGGTTATTGGTTCTAATTCCAGATCTTTTTATCCAAAGTTAGGTTCACCAGTGGAAAAGGAATAGTGCTCAACATCATTCTCAACTTTTGGATAAGCTCAAGAGATACTCTTCTAGAGCACAACTCCTTCACTCCTTCCCTGTTTTATGTCCACAGCCATCTTTGCAGCTTCATTGATATTAAATATGTTCTCTATTGAAATAGAATGTATGTGGCCATATTGTATATCTGCCTGAGCATCCGGCTGATTCCAGCGAAGTGAAGGAGATGTGAAGATCTCCATAATTCGTGAAAATCACTAGCTGGTGTAGGACACAGGCTGCCTTTGAAAGAAAACCAGACAGAATTCACATGTCAATCTAATTCATAGCAATCATACATTAGTTTTGAAATAGCTCCATGAGGCACAGTTTCTTGGGCAGCAGGGTTGTCTTGGGAATTAGAGGTATGTAAGTGTAACAGACAGGTATGTTGACAGATGTGTATCAGCAAGAAATCAGATTTCACTAGTTCTGCTGCTTGAAAAACAGTTTCTTAAAGTTCATTTACCATTTTTTAATCTGGGTTGTTGAATACATAGTTGACATATTACTCTCATATAAAGAGTGATTTTGATTTTTATCTTGATGGCTTCAGCCTTCCAGCTCTTGCCAGCTTTAGTGCAGCAATGGCTATTTAAGTTCTTTCTTCACATCATAGCTCAGAATCTTCAACACTTGGTCTTCAAAATGTGCGGGTTTTGAACAGTCCTACCTTTGCATCATAAACTTCTGGTCTTTTCTTCAGATAAAAGTTGCTGACATTTGGAGGGTTCTTGTGGATCCTCATGCTGAATTTTTCTCTTTCCTATTTTAATCAGTGCTTGTAGTGGTTTAAGCCCAGCTGTAAATCTGCCACGATGTCATTAGCTCACTCCCCCCACTTTCTCCCCACTGCTCCCAGAGGGATGGGGTGGAAAATCGAAAGAATGTAACTCCCACAGGTTGAGATAACTGTCCAGTAACTGAGGTATGACACAAACCACTACTTGCTACCACCAATAATAATAATGATAAGGGAAATAACAAGGGAAGAGAATACAACTGCTCACCACCCACCAACAGATACCCAGCCTAACCAAGCAGTGATCTAACCCTTCCAGGTGACTGCCCCCAGTTTATATAGTGGGCATGACGTGCTGTGGTATGGAATATCTCTTTGGTTAGTTTGGGTCAGGTGTCCTGTCTCTACTTCCTCCCAGCTTCCCCTGCTCCCTGGCAGAACATGAGACTCAGAAAGTCCTTGATCAGAGTAAACATTACTGAGCAGCAACTAAAAACATTGGTGTTATCAGCACTGTTCCCAGGCTGAAAGTCAAAAACACTGCACTGCACCAGCTACTAAGAAGGAGAAAAATGACTGCTACTGCTGAACCCAGGACAGTGCTGTTTTTTACAGGTCTTCCTTCATGAGCCATGAGAAGATAGGTTTTATTCCTGATTCTGCTTTTTCACTCTCCTTCATAGAATCATAGAATAGTTAGGGTTGGAAAAGACCTTAAGATCATCTAGTTCCAACCCACCTGCCATGGGCAGGGACACCTCACACTAAACCATGCCACCCAAGGCTCTGTCCAATCCAGCCTTGAACACCGTCGGGGATGGAGCATTCACAACTTCCTTGGGGAGCCCATTCCAGTGCCTCACCACCCTTACAGTAAAGAACTTCTTCCTTATATCCCATCTAAACTTCCCCTGTTTAAGTTTGAACCCGTTACCCCTTGTCCTATCACTACACTCCCTAATGAAGAGTCCCTCCCCAGCATCGTTGTAGGCCCCCTTCAGACACTAGAAGCCTGCTATGAGGTCTCCATGCAGCCTTCTCTTCTCCAGGCTGAACAGCCCCAACTTTCTCATCCTGTCTTCATGCAGGAGGTGCTCCAGTCCCCTGATCATCCTCATGGCCCTCCTCTGGACTTGTTCAAACAATTCCATGTCCTTTTGATGTTGAGGACACCAGAACTGCACACAATACTCCAAGTGAGGTCTCACAAGAGCAGAGTAGAGGGGCAGGATCACCTCCTTCGACCTGCTGGTCACGCTCCTCTGGATGCAGCCCAGGATATGGTTGGCTTCCTGGGCTGCAAGCGCGCACTGCCTGCTCATGTTCATTTTCTCATCGACCAACACCCCCAAGTCGTTCTCCTCAGGGCTGCTCTGAACATCTTTTGTGCCCAGCCTGTAGCTGTGCCTGGGATTGCTCCCACCCAGCTGTAGGACCTTGCACTTGTCATGGTTAAACTTCATCAGGTTGGCATCAGCCCACCTCACAAGCATGTCCAGGTCCCTCTGGATGGCATTTCTTCCCCCCAGTGTATCAACCGAGCCACACAGCTTGGTGTCGTCAGTAGACTTGCTGAGGGCACACTCAATCCCACTGTCCATGTCACCAACAAAGATGTTGAGCAAGACTGGTCCCAACACTGATCCCTGAGGGACACCACTCGTTACTGGACATTGAGCCACTGAGCACAACTCTTTGCGTGCGGCCATCCAGCCAGTTCTTTATCCACTGAGTGGTCCATCTATCAAATTGATAACTCTCCAATTTAGAGACAAGGATGTCATGCGGAATGGTGTCGAATGCTTTGCACAAGTCCAGGTAGATGACGTCAACTGCTCTACCCCTGTCCATCAGTTCCGTAGCCCCATCATAGAAGGCCACCAGATTGGTCAGGCAGGATTTCCCCTTAGTGAAGCCATGCTGGCTGTCACTAACCACCTTGTTGTTTTTCATGTGCCTTAGCATCCCTTCCAGATAATCTGCTCCAAGATTTTGCCAGGCACAGAGGTGAGACTGACTGGTCCCTGGGTCATCCATTTTCGCCTTCTTGAAAATGGGGGTTATATTTCCCTTTTTCCAGTCATCGGGAACTTCACCTGACTGCCATGATTTGTCAAATATGATGGCCAGTGGCTTAGCAACTTCATTTGCCAGCTCCTTCAGGAGCTGCGGATAGATTTCATCAGGTCCCATGGAATTGTGCACATTCAGGTTCTTAAGATGGTCTCGAACCAGATTCTCTCCTACAGTGGGCCTAAGGTCTTCATCCTCATAGTTCCTGCATCTGCCTCCCAAGACTTGGGTGGTATGGTCAGAGCATTTGCCAGTGAAGACTGAGGCAAATGTGTCATTAAAACCTCAGTCTTCTCCAAATCCAGGGTAGCCACCTCTCCCGATAGCTTCTGGAGAGGGCCCACGTTGTCCCTAGTCTGTCTTTTATTTGTAATGTAACTGTAGAATCCCTTCCTGTCATCTTTCACTTCCCTAGCCAAGTTGAATTCTAACTGGGCCTTAGCTGACACGCCTTTCATTTTCATGACGTTAATACCAAATCCGTCATGGCTTCCAGGACTAAATAGGGCAAATTTAAGAGAAATGTGCCTTCTTTTGGATTCCTGAACCATATTACACAATCTGTTGTTGTTACAGCTGCCCATAAAACCAGGAAATTTGAAAGGCTTTTACTTTCACATCTATAAGTACTATAGTGGAGAGATGGATGCCATCACCAAGTAGTCATCCCTCTGTTCAACGTGCATGATCCCTGTTGTCTGCATATATATGTGATTTGTTCTCTTTTAACTCATCAGTTTAAGAATCCAGACAATAATCTATGTTTCTGATGCCACTTACTAAGCCAAACTTATTTTTCAGGGTATAGTGAGAAGAGGTATAACCAACTGTATATATATTGCTTACTGACATCTCTTTGAAACTTTCAGCTCTGTGGGCAGAAATGTGTTTTGCTTACATAAACTTCATCTCTGCTAGCCTATTTTGCATATAATTGTATTGTTAAATCATTTTAAGAATAGACAGGTTCTCTCTGTAAGGTTAAGATGTTCAATGTGTTAAAGACATACTGCACAACAAAATAAAACTAATGTAGCAGGCTCTTGACAATTACAGCTTTGTCTGGGATTACACTGCTTTTTTTTCTTTTCCTGAATTTTGTTTTTCTATTTCAAGCAAATTGCTCTCTTTCTGTCAGTTCCTTTCACAAGTCAAACAATAGACAACTGCTATAATGTAACCTATAATCACACAGGTTTTCCTCCATGAATATTCCCATAATTCTTTGTTATTCCTTATATATTTAAATATTGGTAATTTGGAATCTGTAATATGTTTACAGGTAATTTCCTGATACTCTTGAAATCAGTAGTAGGCTTTTTGTTCTACTTGTTTCAAGGGCACCAAATTTATCTTGCTTGCCAGATTGCTCGGCATATGCAAAATGCATCCATCAAGAAATGTCTTAAAAGACTATAGTTGATGGTCTTTTTGCATTGTATTGAACATTGGTAGGTACACTATTGAATCAGCCCAAGTTATCTGCTCAAAGTCAACTTATCTACCCTGGTGAATTTATAGGATGGATCATTTAGTAAAACTGATTGGGTTGCAGCTGGCAACATTTTCCCTAGAAAGTTATACTATTACATGTTTTGTTAGCAAAAATATCTTATACCATTGGATAGATGCTGATGTACAGTCCAATATTGTTGTTTGAAAATAAAGCATTAGAAAATTGCTTTGAAAAAATAAGTAAGCAATTTTTTATTATTCAGATAGCCAATTATGTTTACAGAAGTGTGTCTGTCTGTTGTGGGGCTTTTTTTCGCAGCATTCAGAAAGATAAAAATGAGAAGTTACACAGCAAAATCATGTTTGTGTTGCAGGGATGTACATTTTTAAGAAAAACAGAATGTAGTTATTTGAAGGATTTCATTTGAAGCTTGAAACTAGAAAAGTTTGTATCAAAATCCTGATTGTAGGAGTTTCAGAATGTTCATCCAAACAGAGAACAAAAACATTGTCATTGTAGCCTTCTGTACAGTCAACAAACCAATTCCAATGGCTAAATATTTGTAATGAAAATCTATGGAGATTTAAGGATAAGAACCAATCACTAAAATAAACTGGAAAATAGCTTCAGGTTACTAAGGAGCACAGAGGTATCTTAGTCTGTCTTGGGGCAGTTTGTAAGGAGAAAAGTAATTCAGTATGTTGAAAACATAGCTGGTTAAAAATTGCTAGCTTTGTTAGAGTACTGAAGAATTTAAATGATATTTGCTTAGACAAAATCATGGGTTGGGATCTTCAGATGTACTTGAGACACACTGTAAAGATGCCAGGCAAAGCTGAATTAAAGTTTTGCAGTTCCATGATTATGGGGACAGATAAAGTTTGTAAAGCTCCAGGTACTGTTGGCTGTAGCCAGCCACAGGTATGTTCAAAGTGCTTTGAATAATTCCTGTGAACCTCCTCATTAGAAGAACATTTTGTTCTTTTATTTCGTGGGACAGTTGTACAATATGGGAACAAGGAGGAGAATGTTGACACAATCAACATGCAGGTTTGCAGCACAGGCATTCCGTTACCCTTACCCAAAGGCTAATTCCCTGTTCTTTGAGTCAATAACATTGTCTGCAGAGAATTGCCAAAGCAGCAAGCAACAAGTAGAATGGGGCTGGGAAGCTGGGAAGCTGGCAACTGTTTTCATAGCTGTAACTTTTTTTTTTTCTTTTACTTGTTAAATGAAGTAATAAAGAAATGAACACAGGAGTTCTCGTGAAACTCAAGTGTCTGCCACTTTCAGATCCGGGAACATTTTTTATTTGAAAGATAATTTCGTACAAAGCTGGATTACTGGTGGCAATCCTCTATAAACATGAGCTTGTAAGATCAGGATAGACAACTGTTTAGACCTTCATGCCTGGGAATCGTGCCATTACTACCCACAGCCGATGCACATACATGGCTGTTTGGCTGTGTACCTCATGCCATCTGTTCAGATGGCATTTTGCCTGCTCACAAATTGGTTAGACCTGTGCCAAGAGCAATTGCTCTGGATGGTTACACTGCAAAACACTGCAAGTGGCTCCTGTTTTGTATGAAGTCTTTCTCTTTTGGACACCATTTTAACACTTTGTTATATCCTGTGGACATACCTGTATACTGCAGTGACTTGAAATAGGAAAAGATCATGTGCTCATCTTAACTCCTATTTGCCACTAAAGCAACTTTTTCTAAATCCAAAGAAGGGAAAACAAAGTAGCTGTCATTTGAGTTGAAATTATTTCTCCTTATTTTCCATCTGAAAAGATACTCATTCCTTTTAAGTTTGCAAAAGCTAATCAAAAGCTCAGAAGTTAATAGGAATATTTTATATGAGTGGGGGTTGAGTCGGAGTTGTAAATTAAATTGTGTGCTTGCTAGTGGATAAAATCAGATGAACTGACAGTTGCTACATGTAGTTGGTTGATTGATTTGTTTCTGGAATAAGTTTCTGAGGGAAGTGATAGGTAATAGAACTTTTCCTTTCCAGGTCAGTTATTCAAATTCAGCTGAGATATACAGTAATCAAAAGTTATCACCAAGTGATATTTATACAACCTATAAAATAATTCTGCTGAGTCTTCTCTACTGAATAGATATCCAGGTCATACAATTGGCACATTTGTTGACAGCCTCAACTGTGAACCATGGAAGCGAACTTAGTGCTTGCCAGCAGAAGTAGCTCTTGTAGGTAAAAGCCAAAGGATATTGGCAAGGAAACCTAAGCTCAGTGCATAAATATAGGACTTTATGTAGAATATGTTGTCATCCTGCCAGTTTTCATAGCCACTAAAAGAATTTTTAAATCAAAACTAAAATAATACTTTTGTTACTAGCAGGCACTACAGTGTAGAATTTGGAGTATGTGCAAGTGTAAAGGAATTATTTGCCTATTTCTCCTTAAGTGTAATTAACTGTAGGAGTATTGTTATTTTCTTTCTGTGGACTTCTCCCTGTGCATGAATGTCACTGCTCAGTTTGAGCATGCTTAGTTGAATCAGGATGATATCATTTACGTGGGTGAGTTTCCATATATTGGTTAGTAGGAGTTATGATATTTTGCTGATTATAATCTGGAGGTGTTGCCAAAGCCCTTCGTCTTGAGTCTCACATAACTAATACTGACTAGCTTTTGATTCTCAAAGGAAACCCAATGGGAAATAGATGGGTAAGCCTTAAAAAGGAAAGTAGAGAGATCAAAACTCTTTGGAATGCAGGAAGTAGTTTGCTGTAATTTTGGGTGGATTTTTTTCTTGTTTTCATAAATCACTGTAAAGATAAGATAAAGTCCTTATATAGAAGAACTATAAGTTCCTTTTAAGTTTGCTATAAATTTTATATTTTGCAGCTCCTATGTTGTGAGGTGACTCAGAACGCTGATGACCAAAATCCTGGCCAACTAAATATCTGTAAAAAATTCTCATTAAATTAAGAGAAGTTCAGGTGTTTGACCACAGTTATTTCTCACTGAAATTTTCATTAATAGAGCAGTAGATGCTTGTTCCCATGACTGAAACCATTTGGCTCCATTACTCATAACAACTGAAATGTTGTTTAAGGACTGTATCAGTTTTGAAGAATGTGGAGAATGCTTTAGAAGGTCTGTCACTGCACATTCACACTAGGCTGATATAACCTTTTATCTCATTTTAGTATGTCAGGCAAACACCATTGTATGTTCCATGTTCAAATAAGGTTTAATAATTTGGATTTTGCTCAGTAAAAACAGATGACAAAAACTGTAGAGTTAAAAAAAGATAGCAATATTGATTTTGTAAAAATTGGCACATTTTGTACTTTTCCATTTATCTGTAGGGAAGACAGTTAGTACAGAAATCTATTGTGTTCACACTGAAGCTTGTCTAGTACTGTAGGCTAAACCAGAGTGTTTTATATCTCCTTGTATTTTCAGAATAAAAAACTGTCCTTTTGTGGAAGTGGTGAAACTTCACCATTTTATGTGGCACAAACATACTAGCAATTTGATGGGCAAAGGAAAAGCTGGTAAATTCTCTCAGGTCTTGTGTGCACTGCATTCTAGGCTGAAAATTGGCCATAGCTGAATACTTAGTGACCCTTTAGCTAAGGCATTCTGAAGTAATTTGAATAGCAGTATTCTTCAAAAATCCCTGAAACATTGGGAGCTGATTTGTTTTACTTCCATGCAAATGAATGGGAATTTTCCTTTCACTTCCATTGGGAGTAGGATTGGACCTTTCTTGAGTTGACCATCACAAACACAGGGAGGAAGAGACTTTTCTCAGCTCCAGCAAGTTCATTTTTAAAAGGCACTTTGCTGTAACCATGTAAACCTACATAACTGCACAGTTTGTTAACACTGAACTTTAATGTGTCCTCATAAGAAGCAAGTCAGTGGATATCCATTTCGCTAGTGATGATCTGAACTCCAGCTGATTGTCCTAGCAGCTGTTTGACTTCATTACCATTAGAAAGGCATATAGCCAAGCCAGCTGGAATCCAAAGAGGCTCCTCAGTTCACATACCATGTCAGTGTTCTGGTTTACATATCAGAATTACAAAGGACTCCTATTAAAAACCTACGAAAAAGAGTCTTTATGAAGATAAAAGCTGAGTTTAAAATCAATATTTCACCAAATGGAGGCCACTTTGTCATATGGATATTTGGGGGTTTGTGCCAGGATATAGCTGGTTATATCTCTTAAATGAAAACTAGACGGAACATTTACACTTTTGATTACACAGTCCTATCCTATGATTCCTCATTTAATTAGTTAAGAAAACAGTACTTTGTTGTGTTTTATATTAATGTTTTGGGAACACATTATTAGTTTCACTGTTTGCAGGGAAAAGAGACAATAGTAGAAATATCCCTGAGGAATGTTTCTACCAATGTCCATGACACATACAATGGTACAGAGTGAAAATGGTGAATACAGAGGACTTATCAGTGGTTTGTACATGTAGCACAATATTCTGCTTAAAACAAAACCCCCAAAAACAAGGGAAGCAAATTCCAATTTACAAGAAGGGCATGAGGGAAGATCCAGGAAGCCACAGACCTGATTTTAGCATTGGTGTGGACTCACCTTAAGTACTATGTGCAGTTCTGGGCCCCCCCCAGTTTAAGATGGAAGTTAAGGTACTTGATTTGGAGAAGGGCAAGAAAGGTGTGAAAGAGCTAAAAGGCATATACTGTGAGGAGCAGCTAAGGATACTGGGTTTGTTTAGTTTGGGGAAAGAGACTGAGCTGTGACCTCATTGCTCTCTACAGCTTTCTGAGAAGGGGAAGTGGAGAAGGGGGGTGCTGATCTCCCTGCTGTCCAGTTACAGATGCGTGGGAATGGTTCAAAATGTGTCAGAGTTAGCTGAACGTTAGGAAGCATTTATTTAATGACAGGGTGGTCAAACTCTGGAACAGACTTCCTGGAGAGGTGGTTGATGCCTCGTGATTGCCAGTGTTTAAGAGGCATTTCGACAATGTCCTTAATAATATGCTTTAATATTTGGTCAACCCTGAAGTGATCAGACAGTTGGACTAGATTATCATTGCAGGTCCCTTCCAACTGAACCATTCTCTTCTGTTTTGTTCTGTTCAAATGGTCCCAGGAACTGTATTCCTGAGCTTATGTCTAAGCTTTTATTGAATCTATTATATTCAAGCAAATGAAGAGAATATAATTATGATTGAAACATAGGGGAAATATCCCTGTGGAACCAGAATGAGTAAAGACTCATCTTGTTAGTCAAGAAATATCATTGCTAGTTTATAATTAATTTCTTTTTTCATGTACTATGAAAGTAGTGCACATAAAATGGACCAGAAAACAGGAAGGAGTCTGAATGAATTACTTCATCATTAATCCACTGTATCAGTCTGCTCTGTTCTTGCATGCACCTGCACCATATATGTGTGCAATTGTATCTGCTGTCTTGTTCTCATCTTTTCTCCTGTGTTCATTCTCAATAAATCTTTTATCCATTCTGAGAGCGTGACTTTTCCTGTAAAAATAAAACAATTTAGCCTTTTGATTATATGTTCTTTTGAAGTGATGAAAATGTGTGTTTCACCCATAAATATCTGAGCATATTCCTAGGTCTTTTGTTTCTTGAGTGGTTGTTTCAGATTGTAGCTTACTGTATAAAAGGTAGCAGCAGCAACACTATCATCTGATTAGGAAAATAAGGAAAAAAAATAGAGATTACTGTTATACCTGAGGTGTGCCTATCTCTTGAATTAGTGTGTACAGTTTGAGTCTTCCCATTTCAAAAATGTTATTAGCAAAATGAAAGAAGATTTAATGATAAGCAAGAAGAATGATCAAATATATGGAATAGCTTCCATAAGAAACAGTTATTGTAGGTTAAAATTCTTCTGTATAGAAAACACAGCAAAGATTATAAGGTCTATATAATCATGACTGAGAAGGAAAGGGTGGGTGGTGAATTTATATTTGCTGTTTCTTCCAGTATAAAAAGTGAAAGGCCAAGAAAATCTGAAATCACATTGTTGTACAAAACTGAATAATTGTATAGTTGTCAGAAGGTTGTAAGGTAGATACACTTTAAGGTATTACTATTTCATCCATGCCAAGAGTAATTAAAAAGAATATTTTAATGTAATAATCTAAACAAATATTATTACTTCTGTATTAGAAATTTTTGTCACTTGTATATTATGTCTCCCAGGATGGCTGATATTACACATTGCAAAATTCTGGTTTATGTTGCAGTTTATAGTAGACTCTAGTTCTTAAGGGTGAAATTAGAAAAACGTTGTTTCAAAAGGAGAAAAAAAAAAGCAAGGCATTAGGTTAAATATTAATTTGAATGTCGACAATAATGGGTACATATGCTATTTAAGGAAGTCATTATTCCACTGTGTAGTCAACAAGAGTATTGATTAGAATTAATTCACTACCAAAAGTCTCCAGTCATTTTTAACATAAGTTTTTCCTCTTTAACAGTACCCTGAAGCTTGTCTTTTTCGTGGTCAATTTAGCAACAAATTTGCAATTAATCATTTGTTGATTGCAATGAATGGTCTGTCGATAATATGCAGCTTACATTGCTAAAAGGGTTATACAGGGCTTTATTGTTTTCCTTTTGTCTTGGGAACACTTTGTCTAGCTGTGTTTCCTAGAATGGATTTTGAATAGATGTTTTGAAGTAACTCATGCCAGTTTTAAAGAGACACCATGGACTGCTCTGAGAGTATTAATCAAGATGTGCCCTAACTTTCTTTTGGCATTACAATATTTGGACATCTGTTCTGACTCCTTATATGTGAAGTAGGACACATTGGCATAAAAGAAGGGTTTCATTATCTTAAATGTCATAACATTTGTTTGAATTACTTTGTGTAGGTTTTAAATGCTGAAATTGTAATCTTGTTTTTTTATAGATTCCATTGTCCTTTCAAAAGACTATAAAAATGGAAGCCTTTTAAAAATTCCATCCATAATTCAGAAAGCATAATTTACAATTTGTGCAGTAACACTGAAATTGCTGTAGATGATATTTTAGTAATTTTGAACAGTGTAAGTATTTTTACTGAAAGAAAAGTTAGGGCAAAAAATGATTCTTATTTCAGAAACAGTGGAGTTTGTCACAGATTAATGTATAAATGAAGGCGATTATAAAATGCCCCTTTGGGGAATATTGACATGGAATCATTTATTTGGAAAGTTCACGGCAGCTTGAACTGCAGCTTTAATTTTGTCAGAAAGAAACGTCTGTTATGTTCCAAGTTCTGTTCCATACTTAAAGGAGCATCTCAATGGTATATTTCATGCATCGGGATAGGAAATGACTTTGAATACAATGTACATAACTGAAACTAAAAGAAGGATTAAATTCTGGTTTCAGACTTTTCCAAAAGTTTGGAAATGTTTCATTTGCACTGATCTTTAAATTGCATAATTTTTTGTAGGTTTTGAGTGCTCATTAGCAAAACTAAGACACTAGTGAAAGTAGAATTTAACTGATTTACATTGCCCTTATTAACGCTGGTATTATACAAAATAATTATAAGCATTAAAACATGCTTACTCCTAGATAACTTCTGATGTCGTATGGATGTGATATTTATGCTTGAGTAAAAGTTAATATTAACTACATTTGTCTTAGCTATAATTAGAAGGTTTACTTATTACAAACATTGGCAAGACAAGTGTCTGCTTACTCTGCAGCAAATTTGGGAATACTTGCTTGTCATTTAGTATTGATTACATTATTTAAGTAGCTGAGCAAAGCAGCACTTTACAGACAGGTGCTCTTTGATTTGCAAATTTATTAAAATCTAGCAGCAGCTTTCAGCCTACTGCATTGTTGGGCTTTAAGGTAAAAAGTTGAAGGATGATTTGACTATGCTTTCATTTACAACAAAGATTTATTTAGAACTTCTGTCTCATGAAGCAAATTGAGTTATTGTTATCAAAAACCAGTGTGGTTCTGTATCTGTAAAATGTGTCCACAACATAACTATCTGGCCTGAAGTTCAAAGAAACTATCCTGTTCAAATTGTTTGCAGGGAAATCTTATGGACCTGACTTCGGTTATGTGCTTTAGTTGTCTCCTGAATTGTTCTGCTGGAGCTAAAATCACTATATCAACAGATTTTCAAAATGACAAAGTATAGTTTACTATTTCTGCAGACTTACAATACCTCTCCTGCATAGGTGGTTCTGTATTCCATGGCTTAAAAGTGCTTTCAAAATGAAAGCATTATTTTAATTGATACTGGCTTCGCAGAAGAAAGAAACCAAAGAATTTATTTTCTCACTCTGCTTATTCCTGCCTTTGCACTAGTTTGCTGCACCCTAAGTCTGATCATTTGGGGATTAACTCTGTGAATGCGAAAATTAATTTGGGGACTTGTACCCCAGTTTTTAGTGTAAACAACTTAACCTTCTGGAAAACCTCATCTGTGTTGGAAATCCTGACTAAACGGGACTTATGCAAGGAGCTTTTATGCAGATACAGAATCCTCCCAAACATTTTGAGGCTGAGAATAGGGTACTGGTATAATATATTCAAAGCTACCATTAAAGCTGTAAGTTGCTAAACAACCATGACGCATTGAGCCTGACCAGATGGTTAGGCAAAAAGCATTATGCAAGTGCATGCTTGGGAGGGGGAATTATTCTGCTAGAAAACTTATGGAATTTCTCAGTTCCAGTTATCATACACCTCTCTAGACTTTTTCACTAGGCAAGTGGAAAGGGTCTCTGCCCCTGGCAGGACGGTTGGAACTAGATGATCTTTAAGGCCCCTTCCAACCCCAACCATTTGACGATTCTATGAAAACATTTCTTTAGCCTTCTCTGAAGGATCAGTGTAGCACTTCTTAACCAATTTGACATTTTTTTTTTTTTTTTGTGGGGGGAGAAGGCTTGAAAATTTTGCATGTTTGAAGTCACAGCAATGAGCTCCAAGTGCAGTTTCCTGGGTTTCTGACCATGTCAAGAATGGTATTTTCTATTCTGCTGTGAGATTGCTTAATAGTGAAATAGTATTGCATAAACCAATAGTGAAATGTAGAATTGGTAGTTTCTAAAGTTGCAGCATGTTTTTTGTCCTTTTCATCTGAAGCAGAGTTTAACTGCATGTTAGTTTTGTTTAAAAAATGTTTACAGTTCTTAATTATTAGTGGCTTCAATATACTAAAGAACAATTTTTTTGTTGTCCTTAAGTATCAACATTCTGATAATAACATGTGACTTACTCCCTTTATACCATATAATAGAGCCTCTCTGGAATAAATAAATATATTTAACATCAAAGTCTTTGAGTGTCCAGAGACTACAGAAGCAGGTACTGCATAACCTCTGTGTGTCGTATGCTGGGTAGATCATAGAGTCATAGAATAGTTAGGGTTGGAAAGGACCTTAATATCATCTAGTTCCAATACCCCTGCCATGAGCAGTGACACCTTGCACTAAACCATGTCATCATCTCTGTAAAATGTTTTGCATACCTAAATTATTTATTCAAAGCAGCTGTAAAGAAAGCTTGATCTGTTTCAGGCGGAAAATATATGTGAATCAATTCTGAAAAATTTGACTATAACTAACATAAACACACGTTCAGTTTTGGTCCTATTTTAACACTTTTCCATATATCCAAATACTAAGTTCAGAAAGAGCTTTTCATTCTGTAAGCCATAGGATGTTTTATGCTGTTTTGGAATGCAGGATTGTATTATTCATGCAGAGTATCTTTTTCAGCCCCTAAATGCTCAGTAAGATAATATCTAGTTCCATTTTTTAGACTTGTATATATTTCAGATAAGTATTACTACAGAGCCTAGGATTTATTTAGCTTGAGATCAATTGATATCAAACACAGTTTATATGAACTAATTATAGTAAGGTTTTGGGATAGCAGGTATATTTCAGAAAACACTGACCTCCCGTTTTTCATGAACATTGCCATATAATGTGTGATTTTGCACTCCAGAGAGGAGTCTGAGCACTTAGACTGTGTATGAAGACTAGTATGCATTCACCTTTAAAGTTATAAATTTGAGTAACAGCAACAGTAAAGCCAGTGTGTTATCAAGATGTTCTGTCAGGGTCTAGTCTGTTCAGT
Organism: Ara ararauna; assembly: GCA_028858755.1. Classification (NCBI taxonomy): domain Eukaryota; kingdom Metazoa; phylum Chordata; class Aves; order Psittaciformes; family Psittacidae; genus Ara; species Ara ararauna. Next base: position 132,270,578 of record CM054377.1, on the reverse strand, counting down.
CTAACATCTTTATGAACAGTTTTATTTCATTCTCTTTTTGCAGTGCCCATTTAGAGTCCCAGAGAAACCACTCTGGCTTGGCATGAGTAAGTCATAGAATCATAGAATCATAGAATAGTGAGGGTTGGAAAGGACCTTAAGATCATCTAGTTCCAACCCCCCTGCCAGAGGCAGGGACACCTCACACTAAACCATGCCACCCAAGGCTATGTCCAGTCTGGCCTTCAACACTGCCTGTGATGGAGCATTCACAACTTCCCTGGGCAACCCATTCTAGTGCCTCACCACCCTTACAGTCAAGAATTTCTTCCTCATATCCAATCTAAACTTCCCCTGTTTAAGTTTGAGCCCATTACCCCTTGTCCTCTCACTACAGTCCCTCATGATGAGTCCTTCCCAGCATCCCTATAGGCCCCCTTCAGATACTGGAAGGCTGCTATGAGGTCTCCATGCAGCCTTCTCTTCTCCAGGCTGAACAGCCCCAACTTTCTCAGCCTATCTTCATACGGGAGGTGCTCCAGTCCCCTGATCATCCTCATGGCCCTCCTTTGGACTTGTTCCAACAGTTCCATGTCCTGTTTATGTTGAGGACACCAGAACTGCACACAATACTCCAAGTGAGGTCTCACGAGAGCAGAGTAGATAGGCAGGATCACCTCCCTCGACCTGCTGGTCACGCTCCTTTTGATGCAACCCAGGATATGGTTGGCTTTCTGGGCTGCAAGCGCACACTGCCGGCTCATGTTCGTTTTTTCATCAACCAAAACCCCCAAGTCCTTCTGCGCAGGACTGCTCTGAATCTCTTCTCTGCCCAACCTTATAATTCTTGGAGGCTTCTCAGTTGTCCAGTTATTTTCAAAATACCTGTTAAATAGGTTTGTCTCAGTTTGACGTCAAACTGTACTGCCATTTCACCTATGACTTCACCCTGCTGCAAGGCAATCTGTCTTTTGCATAAGCTGGGAGCACTAGGGAGAACCAGGCCACGTGTAGGTACTTCCATTACACTCTTCTACTGTTTCTTCAGAACTTGGAAGCCCTCAAAAGCTGTACAGCTACTTAATATGCTAAATGCCTGAAAAGAGTAGGATACCTCTCACTCTTCGCCCACGAAGGTAACATTACACAAAGCCTGCAAGTATGCTCTTCACTTGCTGTTGTTGCCTTCCCACAGCTATGTCATACTTGACAGACCCTTAAGGTGTGAACTTGATCCCAAGTGACTACTGGTACAAGGATGTGGCCTAGATTGGAAGAGGAGAAGGAAGAAGAAAGCTTGATGGAATCTTCTTTTGAAGCATGTGTGGGAATTAAGATGCTTATACAATTGCCTGGTCTGCAGATCAAGACATATCACCAAATGATGCAAGAACTTAAGGCCACAGAACAAAAAAATGCAACCATCACCCACTCAAACTGTGGACAGAATTTCCCTCAGTACGTGGTGCTTCTGTGGATTTGATATGTAGTCATTTAGAAGTTACGTCAGGCATTTGGCAGTGAGGCCTTGCTTTCCTTTCCATATTGGAGTATTCTGCAGCTGCTTACTTAACAGGAAGTTTATGATGTATGTAAGATTAAGACTTCTTTAAGTCTTCAGACTGTCATTAAAGACTGGCAACATAAAATTGTGGACAGACATAACTCAAAACCCAAAAAACGACAACATCAAAACCAAAGACTATGCTTGAGTTAACTGTACATTTGAGCCTAAGCAGTCCTAAGTTCCATGAGAGGAAATAGAACTTGTTCTGCCATTCCAAATATTTTGTAGTATGTGTTTAAATAACAGGCTACAGAAGTAAAATATATGAGGAAAAAAACAAGCAGCAAAACCAAGTGGGAAAATTAATATAGTAATCATACAAGGCATAGTGATTGGATAGCATTTGGGGGACAGGGATGGAGAAGAATGAAATACTAAATAAAAATAAAGGCCTCTAGACCAGTATATTGTTGATAGTTGGGTCTCACAGGCGAATGTCTAGCATTAAGACCCTGGTGGATTTGGAGATGGTGGAAAGAGTAAGTCTGAGGATGGTGGAGTTTTAGGCATAACTCCTAATGCTAAATACAATGAACAAATATCTTAGTCATCCACATACTCTCTGAACTCATCACTTCTTCTCACTGGAGGTGCTCACTTGGAATATGCAGACTAGTAGTATCAGCAGGGGTTCTTCTTCTTCTGCAGGGCAGACAAGTTGTGGTGAACTTGTTGCTCAGGGGAAAAAGCGGGGGTTGTAATGAAAGAGAAGGGCACTGACACTGATCCTGGAAAATTATGTCAAGAGAGAGTAGTTCTGGAAGAAGATCCTGAGAGAAGTTCCTGAAGGGGAGGGAGTTGGTGTTAATGATAGAGAGCTACCTATCAAACAATGTGAAATGTAGAAGTTAACTATCCCTTTTTTAGGACAGAAAAAAACAGAAGTTTTCCTCACTTGCCGCAAGTCAAATGGAGAAGATGGTGAAGGTGAAGAATGTCAATGATAATGTGATTAGGAAGGGTGAGCAGAGCAATCATGAAATCTTTCTGAGGAAGAAGCTTGACACAAATGAAAACCACTTTAAAATTAAAATCTGAGCTATGGGATAAAGAAAACCTGTGTCTTGATAGCTCTGTGTCTGCTTAGTTGGGGATAACACAGGTAAAGACAAAAATAAGAGAATAAAGTAGAAGGATTCAGGAAATATTTTGATTAGTGTAATACCAGAACAAATCCAGATATTGAGCAAAAGTCAGAAAACTTGCTTTTAGGCCTGTAAGAAAGAACAAAGAGGTTATATAATAGATGCAAGGGAGAGGATGTTAAAAAGTTTGTTGTATATCAGTGGAGAGAGAGAGAGAACATCTTTAGTTGAATAATCTAACATCTAGTCCTAATTTATGAGTATGCTGGGGTTTTTAATAAATTAATATTTGTTTGTCCAATAGGGAAGATAGTAAATAATATTCTAATGCAAAAATTTAAATTTCAAATTGAAAATGTAATGAATGAAAACAGTGACCTTTTTCATTTAAGAGAAAAATATTCTTTCAGAGTGTAAATCAATGAGAGATGTTTCAGTGGTTTGCATACTTCTTATAAAAATAAATGTCTGCTATGGAAACAAATGAATAACATAAATATGTATTAAAATTATAACGCTGTGTTGCCAAGGCTTTGTCTAACAAGTTATGGGAAGTTGCTAAGGAGAAGTCAGGTGAACATTTATTATTTGATCCCTATCAAGCAAATGAGCATATAAAATAGGTGGTGATACAAGATTTGGCAAAAGCCCCAGTGAGGATTTCAAAGGACAGCTCAAACTGTTGCATTTCAGGCATGGCTTCATAAAGTTAAGAAGTTAGGTGTGCTCAGCCTGTTGTATGATAGTTACGAAAGATTTCCAAATGATGATTCAGAACAGAAACTTGTCTGCATGCCTTTTGGAAAAACCTTTCTAAATAGCTTTGTTCTTAATTTTGAGCACATTGGGAGATCATCTGGCCAGTTTTGGCACGTAAATTAAGGGCCTAAATTTAGCCTCTGAGAGTACTACTCTAATGCCAACTTAATCAAAGCTCAAAATGAAAATACCCAGAGGGATTTGTTTTTTGTTTAGGCGTTTTGGGTTTTTTATTAGGACAGCATTTGAAAAACATAAATCAGTTGAGTTTAATTTTTCAGGGCACAGCACAAGCAATTATTCTTTATCCCAAGTATGCCTATATGTTAAGATTTTAGTGTAATGGCAGTAATTACTATTTCACCAAAAAAAATGCTTAGTAATTGATTTTATGTGGAGAATTGCTCACTTTTCTCTCCTCTGAATTGCAAAAGTGCTGGGCATGAAAATCAAGGCATTCATTCCAAGCTAGCCAGGTTCTTAATGTAAACTTTTACTGTGTGTTTCCTAAGAACATCTAAAGCAACAGCCCATTGCATTGCATTGCTTATATTGACTTTCAGTCTGAGCTGTGTCCTTGAGTGTGTTATGCTAAAACTTATTGTGCAAGATAATTTGGGACAATTTCAACATAGTTCTCCATCAGCAGTTATCAGAAATGCTACTAAAGGTTTACCACAGAGGTCTTTTTAATATACAAGATATTTAATACACTGTCTATATGGCTATGTTGGCTAATTGCCATGTGATCACTTCTTCTCTTTTTAGTGACCACATAAACACTCAGCATAGATGTAGAAGAACCCTTCTCTAGTTACAGTAAATTTAGGGAGACCAAATATAAAGAAAGGAAGGTGTGCTCAGTAACACTGTGTATCCTCAGCAGAGCTCATCTTGCAGGGTACATGTCCTCTGCATTGTATTGAGTCATGGGGCATAGTTTGGTTTAGTCATCTGGTTTGATAATAGCTAACAGTCTTACCTTGCAGTCTTCTTTGGTGGTCCTTGAATTTGATTAGTGATTTAAAAATAGAAATACGTAGGAATTTAGCGTCAGTTTCTAAACACCAAAGAAAGTCCATGACATATTGATACAAAGGCTTGTGTTACTGGACTGGTTCCTGGAGTGGTTCCTACAGCTGGGATGGGACATGTGGTCATCCTATATGAACATATCTTTTACTGCAAAATGGATTCTCCTTTGTGTCTGTGTGAAACATTTCTAGTACCAAATTATGTGTACATAGTGTCAGAAACTCAAGAGAGATCTGACTTCAAGTAAAAAGGGTAAGGAATAATGCTTTTATCTAAAGGCCTGGTCTAAATATTTTGTTACAATTTCCAGATATACGATCCTCTGGTCTTTTGCCTATCATTTATAAATACTGTAGTTACTGAATGTTTCATCCTCATTTTAGAGATATTACCTATTTGAATGAGTATTTAAAATATGAACTGTCACTTGACTTAGTAATACATGTGCTGCTGAAATGTATTTAAACATGACCATCAGAGGGCTGGCTGTCAAGAATATCACTGACAAAATGAATAGCATTATCTTGACAGTTTCCTTGTTTTTCTTGGAAAACCAGGAGCACAAGTTTCTCAGATTATTTTTTTTCTCAGATTTTTCATATGTGAATTACCATTATCTTTCAGTAAGGCTGTATCAAAAAGAGCTTGAAATCTCTTCTTGCTCTGACCTTCTCAAGCTATCGCCTTTCTCAGCTATACTAGCTTAAAATATCAGTAGAAACTAAGATAACTATAGTAACTAGTGTTACACCAAACCCTAATATATTAATGATTTTTTTTTGTTTGTTTTTTTGGAAGATCTCAAAGGCTAATCTTGTAATTTAATCAAAAATACTTGGGAGTCAAATATGACATGACAGCTTGATCCAAATAATGCAGCACCTGAAGTTTCTTGATTACCTTTTTCTAGACTTGGGCATTGAATGGTTCAGTACTAGTCATATTATTTGCTTATTTGAGTCTCTTGATTGTTACAGCGTGGGAAATATTAAAATATGTATCTATGACTTTTGCTTTTTGTATGTGAAAAAATTGGAATGCATAATCATCAGGATGTTTATCTAGAAATACTATTTTGAATCTTAAGCCAGCACAGCAAACTTTTTTAATCTATTTTCAATTATATTTTTGTACATCTGTACTATCCCACATTAATAACTGATGTGAGCTAACTGGTAAGTTCAGGTTAGATTTGCATTCTGATCCAAAGATTACAGGTTGCTGAATTATCCTTTAAGCTTCCTAGCCTTGTGGATCCATTAAGCCTTAATTAAAGAAGCATCTTAGAAAAAAATAATCAGACCATTTATACCCAAAGAAGATGCACATTGGTCATTTGTTTGTTCACCAGCATAAAAATTATTGTTTAATGGAAATTTTAATCACAGCAAGCTTATAGTTAGACATATATTAAATGCATTAATCTTTCTATAAGGTTATTCACAATGTATAAGGTTACTCCTCTGAAAAGACTGCTTCAGATTGCTTTCCGGTAATGCTAATACCCATTAAAAAGATGAATATATATGTGTGTAAGTCAATCATAAGGTATTAAAAAGGTGTAGCAACTTAAGCTTCTTTTCTTCTTGGCAGGTCACTTTGAGAAATGTTCTAGTTCAATTAAAATATTTTTTCCATTTCCTAGGAGTAGATTCAGATATGCTCTGTTCTCTATCTTATCTTCACTGTCAGGATTTAAAACAAACCTGAGTGAGATATAAGAAGGATAGTCCAGCTACATCAGACTCTGAACAGGTTCAAAATAAGGGTTTATATACATGTATATGTCTACATGTTATCATGCATATTTCCACGTTGAATATTTGGTGATACAGAGGTATATTTTTTAAAAGTCTGTTCACAATTCTGTAGAATTTAAACAGGGGTATACTGCAGTTTGTGTTCTTTAGACACCCATTCCTTCATCTGTACTTTCAAAATGCTGCAGTAGTGAGTGGAAACCGTCTAAGCTAGAGAGGCGTACAAAAGAGAACAAGGTGGGGAGGGGGGTCAGATTAGATTGGTGATACTATAAAATTAAAGTTCAAAGAAATTGTCGTCGTCCAGGGTATTGTCCTACATCACATATGACATGTAAATGACTAAAGATATTGTATATCTTAAAAAAGAAATTAAATATTTCAGAGTAGTAGCATACAACTCATATTCATATAATATACTCAGAAACACAAAATTGTCTAATTAGTTACACAGTTCTGCTTTAAATGATTCAGCATTACTCTATGCACCAGCATTGCTTTTGATGCAAAAGTGTTCCTGAAAAAAAATCTCCATTTCTGGATGGCTTGGTGAAAAGTATTACAATGTTTTAGGTATAAAATGAGCTTTGTGACTAAACCAATGGTGTAGTGAAAGGTACGAGTTTCATATTACAGTGATCCTGGAAGACTTTCCTCCTCCTTTCACCTTGCAACAGGCCTGACAGCATTGTGTCTCCTCAGATTATTATTAATCATAAAGGTCTTGCAAATTTTAGGCATGTTTATGTATGCTTATAGTGCATTACTTTTAAAAATGGAAAATACTTGGATTCAGGTATTGCCCTGCTGGAAAATTGTATTTCAGGCTAGGATATATATCAGTTTATTAATAAAAATTAATAAATAATGCCCACAGGTGATATTAATTATAAAACAGTATCTAATTGTCAAATAATCTTTCTGAAGAAACCTGTTCACTTGTTATCTTGCTAGGTGATACCATGAAGCATGTGATGTGACTCTTTGGTTTTCTCTTCTACATAATTTTTATTATAGAAGACAAAAATAATTTCTCATATTTTACTGGCTACTCACAATATCAGGTACCAGGAATGGTCAGCATTATGCAAACAGTTTTCGACTTACCCTGGGGATATTGCTCTGTTTCTCAGAATAGTTAATTAGGTGATTGCAATATAGTTTGTGATGAAAAAAAGAAATTAATTCTCTATTGATTCAACAACAGTTGTATGCTCTAAACAGGTCTGGCTAGATCCCTCTTTTTGAAATGGATGAATGAAGTCTGCTAAAATGAATCCTGTTTGAAATGTAGCTGAAACAGCTCACGGTGAAGAACACTCTGTTCTTATCCAGAAATACAAAACTTTTCATGGTGGTTCTTCAGAATTGAGGGATTGCATCTAGTGATTCCTACAGCTCTTAGATAGAACATGCATTCCTTACCACTCAAGTTCCTGTTACTTTCAAGTCTTCCAGTTGTTATTTATTTATACTATTCTGTATGCTACTGTCTTAACAGTTAGAAGATTATAGACATTTGAAAACCAGAAAACTCAGTATAGTTTTTCTTTTTTTCTCTTTTCTTTTTTTCCCCTAAAAGGAAAGATTTTTTTGCTAACATGTAATGAATTTTTCCTGTAGTGTGGAGTAATGGTTGGGAAGAGGTCCTCATGCTAGGGAATCTAAGGGCTGTGTATGTTGGATTTAATTAAGGGTTCAAGAAAGCAGTTGTGCAGTATAAACCAAAGAAAGCCTTAGCAACTCCCCTGCTTTCAAGATTGCATGTGTAGTTACTACTCTGGTTTACAATCTCCATTAGTAAGAATAGCCTTTTGTCGTGGTTTAAGCCCCTCACGCAGTTCGTTCACTCACTCCCCCCTGTTTCTTCCCCCAGTCCTGGGGGGATGGGGAGGAGAATTGAAAGAATGCAACTCCCACAGGTTGAGATAAGAACAGTTTAGTAACTAAGGTATAACACAAACCACTACTGCTACCACCAATAACAAAAATGACAAGGCAAATACAAGGAAAGAATACAATCGCTCACCACCTATACCCAGCCCAACCAAGCAGTGCACCCCCACCCTTCCAGATCTCTGCTCTCCGTTTTACCTCCTGGGCATGACGTGCTGTGGCATGGAATACCTGTTTGGTCAGTTTGGGTCAGGTGTCCTGTCTCTGCTTCCTCCCGGCTTCCCCTCCTCCCTGGCAGAGAAAGTCCTTGGTCAAACCAAAACATAACCAAGCAGTAACTGAAAACACTGGTGTTATCAGCGCTGTTCCCAGGCCGAAAGTTGAAAACACAGCACTGCACCAGCTACTACGAAGGAGAAAAATGACTGCTACTGCTGAACCCTTGACACCTTTCGCAAGTGTTTTTATGAAACTGTTCTGAGGTGTGCCGGTCTTGTTAAAATTAGCTTTGTGTATTACCTTTTTGGAGGTTTGGAGTCAGAAAATGTTCAGGCAGGGGAAAATTTTGATCAAATCAATTTTGCATGGAAACAACTGCCTGTTTGCCATCTGCAGTGGGCACTGATCCCTAGCTTGTTTGTGCCTTGCATTTGTTGTGCATGAGTAAGCACATTAGGCTTTTCATTTCATTCATTAGACAGTCCTTGATTAGTGTTTCCTAGTTTCTGTCAAATATGTTACTACACCTTTATTCATTTTATCTTGGGTCTGTCTTTTCTTCAGTATATAGAAAATGAACAGTTAACTACAATAGTAGTCCTTTCATTTCTTTTTCATATAGAACTGGCTAACAAATATACTTTTCTAATGTTGGCACATCTAATGTGGGATAAAGTATGAATGACGGGTCTTTCTAAAGTTAACAGAGTTATTATTTTAGTTCAGCTGGCAGGCTTTGTTTAGAAGTGTGATGTCTCAGGGTTTACTGTCAGCTTTATTTCATCCATCTCCAAGAACTGTGGGATCACCTGGATACTTGTGGATATTTGCCTTATAAAATTGCACATAAAAATAAATCTAAAGTAATGATGAGTGCAGTTTGAGAATGTTGCACTGAAAGTTTCAGAAGACGGTTTGAGTGACAGGACAGAGCAATAAGGCATTTTATGACTAACACCATTTCATTTTACTAGGGATTTTTGCTGTCATTTTCTTGTAGAACAGTGAAATGTTAAATGACAATTCCATTCTTAATCAAAACATACTATGATGTGCGTAAAGCAACAAACTATGCACATCTTTAGAAAACTATATAACGAGCATGAATAAAAGTCTATATCTCAAGGGAGAAATACATTTAATGATGTCAGTAATGGATTTTATTTGATCAGTGATCACAACTTTTGCCTAAAAATTCTATGCTATGCTATATCCTTTTGTAGTGGAGTGTATAAAAAATATTAGGAGGTGTGTTTTTTGGTTTGTTTTTTTTTTCTTTTGTTCATAATCTTAAGCTTAATTAAATGTTATCAATTAGTCTGGACCATTTTATCTTTAACAAGGTATTAAAGTTCATACATTTGTTACCCATGAGTTAGTAAGGCAGACCTTAAGGCTGAACCATTCTGTTCTCCAGAGCTTGCCCTACATAAGATTATAGTAAATAAAAGCTTTTTGGATCTAAAGTTTTGCAGCCATATTTGATGTTAGTGGGTACCTATATATCTGCACTTAGTACTTGCTTGCTTACTGAGATTTATGTAGCATTGATTGATTTAAATAAAGATGATGCTAAACAAAATATTTTAGTCATGTTTAGCAGTAGCAGCAATATAAAATTTAAGTACTTAAAGTATTTAATTTGTTGCTACATACAGATTTCATACTGAAATACTCAAATTTTGGTTTTTTTACTTCCGTAATCTTTTCAGTTGATAAAGAATGTATTTTTTCAAATACACAGTAGTTGGTTATAGCAATAGTTTCATTTTTAGTTTGTTAGACTCTCTTTACCTGAAAAGTGGAATTCATTTTTAATTTCATGATAACTGAACTAACTTTTCTTATAAATATATGTATATATACATATATATGCAACATTTTAAGACATAATTATAAAAGCATAATACAAATGGATTTCTCTGTGTCTACTATCACAAGACTTCAGAGTTGGTAGGTTTCATATCCTCACACCTCATTTAATACATACATTAAAAGATGAAGAAACTTTTTATGTTCTTAATTCCTGGTTTGTAAATTGTTAATGATTCTTGCGTGCAATAAATATTACATGATCTGGAATGAGGAAAACATTATTTTCATAACTGCAAAGGAGATACTAAAATGCTTTGAAGATTGATTCTAACACATCAGTTCCAAATACTCTACTTTCAGCAACACCCCACCACAGTGGTTTGTTTTTCTTAAAAATGTTATACACATACAAGTAATTCATGCAGCTATTTAATCTCACATACACATTATTTAAATGTAGTATTAGCATAATTTACTAAATTTTTTAATATCTCAATAATATGTATTTAATTTAATTAAATGGGCCATATCCTGACATTTATTTCCATTTTTTACCCATTTTTCTACAATTCATTCCAATTTTCTAGAGAAAGTTATTGAATGGCCATTTGCAAATATCAAGCTATGTGCATGTAGAGTAACTGCTGCATCACTCATCTGTACTAAAGGAATAGATTTCATAGACTTTAGTAAGTACTGCTACAAGAAAGAACAGTGTGAATGGTCTTATTGTAAACCTTCACCAAATTTGAATGGTACAAATGTTGAAGAAACTTTCAGTAAACTGAAACTATCATATCTGATTTGTAAAAAGAAATAATGGAGGCTGTAACAAGGGTGATAAATGATTAAGTTCAGATATATCTCATTCTTGGTACAGTGTACCTTTAAGCCTTCTAAGTGATAATAGTATTGTTTTTGTTGAAAATTACATTTCACAGGACACCTTACAAACCATATGTCCTGTTCACATTTTTGGACTTCTATTTTGTGATTTGCTGTCCCAATAGATTTATGGTTTTCTTTTTCCTGTTAGGATGCTTCAATTGCCCACAGATTCCATATCATGAGAGAAAAGCATCCAGAGAAGTTCAACAGTAGGTAAGAATCTAAAAATATCTGCATATGAAAAGATTTTTTTTCATGTTACTAAGGTATGTTTTGTGAGGGGCTAAATTTTGCACATCCTTTAATATACTGATTCTTATAAAAAAAGAGAAAAGTGATGCGTTTTATATAAATATATGCTCCCAGACTGCTTGCAGGGTAACTGTTTTATATCTGGTATTTCAACTGAAATGGATAGCATTATAAATAAATTGTTCTCATGTGTTAAATGTTTGACTTGTAAGACTAGCATGGACAAGACGATGCATAGTGGTGTCTGAGGATCCCTGAATTGACACTTTGCCATTAGGCACTGAAGAGCACTTATTAGACAGCTGCAGATGGTGATCCTTATGTTTCATTCCCACACGCACACTAGTACATTGACAGGGGGTTCTTCCATATATACTCTTAGTAAGGGCAAGTGAATGCCATTTTACACATAAATGCTTTTATCATTAAATAACTTTGAATATGTAAAATAACTCAGGAATTAGACTTTGCATCTGTTCCTTGTGTTGCTTTTTGAATTTGCAATAGTATCTCAGAGCTTTTCTGGAGATTAAAAATGTATTACAACATGTACCGTAAATTCACCTTCTTTCAATATCTGGTTTGTTGAGTAGATAATATTCGTAATGCAATGCTTGTTTGTCTTTTCTTATGTAGATAATTTCGCACATAAGTTGTGATAGGTAAAAGTAACATTTCAGAAACTTCAATTAACATTTAAAGGCACCTGGTGGGGGGGAAGTGAGATACAAAGTTATTAGGAATAAACGGAATATCTGGAAATAATTATTAACACAAATGTTTTTGTCATTGTAAGCTTACCCATACACTTTATTTAGTTTTCCATGGGGGTGACATGGAAAGTCTTGTGTAGATGCGAATCTCCATAGACTTTAGGATGGTAAAATATGCTGTTTGTTCTGTCTTCTTAGAGCTGTACAGAATGATGTTTGACTATCACCTAACTTCTTACTGTTTTCATGTTGAAGTATACATTTTACGTTCAACAGTCAGAGATTTTTTTCTCTGAAATACTCAATCTGTTTAAAATCTATGCAATGACAGGCTGTGAACCCAAGTGTATGTTTCTTTTCAAGTTCCACAGTAAACATTTACTTTCTATGAACTCTACCTACCTCTGATACTTCTCATTCTGAAAGAATTACATTACGCAAAAAATCAAACCTGATCTGTGCATCCCAATGTATTATAGTTATTCAGCAGGACTAGAGATATTGGACATTTAGCAAATGTGGATCATCTAGGCCTTGAAGATGAAGCTAGTTTATCAGTGGTCTTTCTGCATATTTTCAGCAGTTGGCAATTATAATTTATAAAAAGCTCAGCTAATATCATGAGTTTCAGATCAGATTTCATGTCACAATAAATCATATGCCATTAATAACATCTGCTAGCAGACTCACCTTGAAATTCATCTATATTTTAAAGAATCTGATGTTTCTAACATTATCTTAAGGAAATTAATTACAAAAATATATAGTTCCAGTCCCTACGTGCTTTGGTACTTTGATATTGAAAGAACTTGAAAAAAGCAATGATTCTCTGGGTATTGAAAGACTATTCAGAAAGATTATGCCTTTCTAAAAGGAATGTAAGGATTTGAGCGGAATATTGCTATAGAGGCTGATGTTTTAAAATGTTTCTTATTTGTGTAGTGATAAAAAATATGGATTTCTATTTTTGTTGAATAGAATTTTCCGGATGATGTTAGTTCACAAATAGTTTGTTCCACTAACAGTTATTTGCATGTGGCAACACTCCATAATATGTTGCAGCAGCATTTTTCTGCTGTGTGTGAAAATAAAACTCTTTTCTAGATGTCTGCTAAACTGCAAGACTTAATTCACCAGAGTGTGGAATTCTTTGTGCAGTCTAAATGATTTAGGATCAGCAAGTCCAACTCAAGTCAGATTCATAGTGGGCTTCATAGTTTATAGCACTTACTAATTTGAAAATCCTACATTAGTCATTTAAAAATCCTATATTGTCCCATGTGAATATCTCTGGTGATGAATAAAAAAAAGAAATGTTTTGTGGTTTTGTGTTAGTTCTCTCTTGCATGATTTTTCAAGGTTTTGAGCTGCCACAGCTGACATGCAGTTTTGTAAAGCAGGTCCTTGTACTAAGGTTCTAGTCTGAAAATGATCATATGAAAGTTTCCTCGCTGAAGAGAAACTTTATGTTTCGACTGTATGCGCAGGTCTTTTGAAACCCAAGGGTACTGGATTTGCTTCAGTGAAGCAAATTAGGTTAAGTTTGGGATTGGAGAATCTTTTGCTTTAGATCCTGGTGATGATCCTCAAATTCGTAAGGGTATCCCTGAACACTCACCCCAAGTTTCACGTGCAAATAGAGCATACCAATAGGGAAAGTCCTGACATGTTGTATTTGTGTGTGAAAGAATAATCTCTCTGCACTTGTTTGCCTTCTCAAGATGAAGAACATATCACAAGGCTTAGAAGGACTTTTTCATTATTACTAGTCAACATTGCTGAATGCTTTGGAAGCAGGTGACTGTTAAGAGCTGTGGCACGTTTTGAAACTGCTGTATTCATAGATTTTGGACACAAAGACTTAGTATAACTAAGTAAAAATATAAATAAATTAAGGTATGGATTTCTAAACAGTCTATAGATACTTAGACATTTAGATCTTTGGAAAATCTAAGTATGTGTAAATACTCATAAATTAAAAATCCACATTATCTGTTATTTCTTAAATTTTCAATGACTTAGCAGCCACCTTGTGTCATTTCTTTTCAGTGAAGCACCTGATTTTTTTCAATTTCTTATTAAACTGAAATCACATCCCTTTTCAAAAGGTTCTTCTGTGTTCAGAAGCTTAAGTTTCACTGAGAAATGTTAAATACATGCCTTAATCACTTGAAAACTGCAGTATGGAATTGCTAGATACTGTTTTCCAAATAAGACTCAACATAAATGTCTAGCAGTCATATTAAAATATTCATTACTTGTTCCTAAAAATGGATCTGCAAGAGAACAATTTTTATTCTGGTGATGGTCAAATAGAAAAGAATGTACGTGAGAGCACAGTAGCATCCCAACCTCTGTCGAAAGAATGAATCCTAATATGCCATTTTAAGTAATCGCATCTTATGATCATTAGCACCTATTATGAGAAACCAGTACTGAGATTGCATTAAGATTTAAATCTGTTTATAAAACAGAGAATCTCAGCTGTCACATTACCTACTCTGCAGGTCTGAAGTGCTGAGGACCCTGTGTTGAAAAAGCAGAGTTCACTTTCCAGCTTCTCCTGCTTAAGAGTAGGGTCAGGTTTTCTGATTCACTGTGGAAGGGCTGAGTTAACCCTAGAGGGAAGAAAACTTGCAAAAGACAACATTTCAAGTAACAGTATCATTAAACTAGGATATACTGTTGAAATAACGATTCAGTTAGACCAAAATGCCCTGCAGGGAAATCTGTGTAAACATCATGGATTCGATACTGGGAATAACAGATGTATGAGTTGTGTGACTGGAATATACACAGGGAAACAAAGAATATGTTCAACAAAAAATAATTCAAGTTGATATCAACTATTCTAAAATAATATTCTGTTAAATTAGGCATGCTAATTTGACTCTGGCAACCTGTAGCATAAAAATATTTCTTAGTCTCAGTAAACTAAAGCAGGATTTATCAATTGCATTTACAGTCTTAAGTACATCATCTCTGAGATTTTCAAACATCAGTCTATTTTCATATTCTATGAAGAACAAATTCTAAAGCAAAAAAAGTTCCTCTTCCTAATAACTTGATTTGTAGCATGTTGTTGACCATGTACTTTTGAGATTCCCTCTCAACTTGATTAATTATGGTTTTATTTTGTGCCAATATCTATGCATTTAGTCTGTAAGGAAATTTTTAAGTGATAGAAAGTGCCAATTTGCTTTGTTCAAGTGATCTCCAGGTGAGTAAGTGTTCTTGTGATACATATGAGTGAAGAAAGTTATGCTTTTGTTTTGACCTACATGTTATGTGACACTGGTTTTATCTCAGAAGGCCACAGAAAAAAAAAATGGGAGAAAAGGCAAGTAAATGAATCTTTAGCATGTGTCCCACCTTAAGTGCTGCATTATACAGTGTAGACACCATAGTATCACAACTTAACTGACCTCAAAAAAAAAAAAGAAAAAAAAAGTCCTGTCATGCAGTCACTGTTGTTGTATCCAAAAGCTTTATCCTAAAAATTTTCTAACCCTGCCTGACATCAAACAAACCACAGCACAAGTGTTCTAGTTGAATATTGGAGACTACCCAAATCCCTTGCTGTTGAAAATACTTCCAGTTTGGCCACTGAGGCTGAAAGAGATCAGTGTAAGCATTCTAAGCTTTCTTTTTTTTTTGCATCAGGCAGCCTCAATTTAAAAGCAAAATCATTTGTCATGGGATGAATGAAATGCTCCATTCTCAGATGTGCTTAACCTTTCTTTTCAAGTTGGCTTAGTTTGGCTTTAAACTGAAAAGTCAGAATATTTAATTTTGAATAGAAAAAGCCTATTTCGATATTTTCATTAGTCTTCCAGTTTTTCAGATTAAATGACATAGAGCCTGTTAGGTTGAATCACAACTGCATATTTTTAGTGAATATACTAAACATCAACACAAAAGACATTTCAGTCTCTTTCCTTCAACCTTCTTGGTTGTGACTGAGCTGAAAACACTTAAAAGGAAGACCCTGGCCCCACAGAGAGACCAGATTGCAGACATCTGTTACCTGTCCCACTGAACTCACAGGGTTCTTTTCATAAACAGGTAAGACTCCAGGGAGCAATACCTCTGAACTCAGGCAGTGTTACTGCAACTGTAGTCATCAGAAGAAGCAACACAAGGCAAAAATATTTATGGTAGAGTGTGAAACATTTTCACATGTGCAAGAGATGGCTTAAACAACCTATTCTGCCTATCTCTTGGTTATAACACAGACAGAAAGAAAAATTAAAAAAATCAGCATGTTCTTTTGCCAGACTTCAGACCTATAGTAGCTCATGCTTGAGTTTACTGAGCTGGAGCAAAAGAAGGTAGTTGGAGTATAATACTGATTCAGCCTACCTGTCTGTTGTCTACAGAGCAAAATCACTGCAGTCTGCATCTCCAGTATCTGCACCTTTCATACAAAATTTCATATATTTATTATTTCTCTAGAAAGTGCTAATGAGCTAAAGCCTTCTGCTTGACAGACTTCTTACTCTTGTAAGCATTATTCTTACAAGAAGAGTGGCTGTTTGGGAGGCTAGTATGGTTGGGGAACCTTGGGTTCAAACCTCCAGAGGGCTAGAGGAAGTGTGCTGTGTAATATATATAAATAGGTGTCCTTAAGTCCTGAGCATCCCCTGTGGTTTTGAAGTACATCTCTGAAAGTAGTGTGCTGTGTCAAAGCGGAGCAGTGAATTTATGTTTGTATTCTTAGGATCCTCAGCTGTCAAATTCACTACTGCAGGACTGAAATGGGGTATGGTTTTGTACTGTTCTAACGCTAAGGGTTATCTGTTTATTGGGCACTTCCGTTGGAGGGAGTTGTTATTAAACACCTGCCATTCTGCCCTTTAAGAAAAAACCAAAACCAAATAGCTGAAATATGTACTGTTAATATGGACAAGGTATGGGAATATTTTCCTTTAAGGAATGTTATGTGTTTTAAAGATACATAACGATACCCAGTTGTTAAAGAAACAGTGGCTTTATAAATTATCAGTTAAAACATATGGCAGTGTTAAATGGTGAAAATCAGTGCATTGTCTAGGAGAAAGCATTGTTTAACATGATGCACAATCATATAGAGGGATTGGCCCAGCATGCATTATGCAAGGAACAAATTGTTGATTCACACTAGATATATCCATATAATATATCCATATTCGCACTAGATATATCCATGTAATTTGTCTTCAACTGATGTCAGTTTGGTATAGGAGTTTATTGTAGATGATGTTTCATTACTCAGAGTAGGACATAGAACCTTTTCTATGGATTGAAATGCCTATTGGATGTTCTGTACATTATTTAATTAATTAAAGCTACTGCCTTTTATTACAGTATGTTAAAGGCAAACATGTCTATGTAGGAATTAAATCTTGGCCTCTTCCACTGTTTAGTCACATCATTTGAACTAACAATAACATGCCGAAAAAGGTTGCTGACTACTTTTAATCTGTAGTAAATTCACATGTGAAGAGAGTCTATAACAGATATGAGAAAGACTGTAATAAAACTACAAATCTACAGCTTGCTATTTATTGCTTGCTGATAAAGCATGGTCAAGTATTTCTATACACATGAGTAAAGTTATTTTCCCTGATTTTCATGAGCACACGCTAAATAAAATCCATTATAATGCAATGATATTATATTAAATGCTGCCTGCTTTTTTGGAGGGGGAGTTATTATCAGAACTAATGAATGCTAACAATGCAAATTTTCAGCTGATCTGCAGACTTCATTTTGGATCAGTTAATCTTCAAATCTCTGAAGTAAATAGCAAATCTTAACATAAGTTTCATGTGGAGATATTTAATGTTTACAACAGATGCTGGGCTTTATAAACAGTTAATCATCAGTCATTTCTAGTATACATCCAAAACCAGCAAAGCCTTCTTTCAAAATCCAGTCAAGGTTACTAAGTGGCCACAGCGCACTTACATATATTATTGACAATATCCAAGCCATTAAAAGCAATGAAATGAATTGTTAAGGAATAAATTTTACACTTCCTATTTAATAAACATAAACACATTATTCTTTAGTACAAAGAAATTAAAATTTAATCACAGCATGAAAACCTTTATAGTGGGTACTTTATGGGGTTTTTTTTTAATCCTTTAATTCCAGTAATTAAGCCCCTATTTTTAGAGAATGTTGTTATCCAGGCATATACTAGAATACCCACAGATAATAAGAAGAGCCCAAGTACTCCTTTAGTAAAACGCAGATTGACATGATATGCAGCATGTGCTTTTACTTACCTTGTTCTTTAAGGGGTCCTAGATTTGCTTCAGATCCAGAGTCTTACAACTAATATACCCTAGGCTTCCAACTCTACACTCTGAAATTGCAAATTGGTTTGTGTCATAGTAGAGAGACTTAGGTAAGTGGTGGGGGTGGAGGGCAAAACCAATCCTCCTAACCCTATTTTAGTGCCCTATTAGTGCTAGTTTTCAAAATTCATTTTTGAATAGAGTTCCTGAAAAGTAATCCTTTCAACCAATATGCCAGCCCCTGATTAAATAACCTATAGTTCTTATCTTTGCTAATTATATGACTGAAGTGATTTTAAGTACTTAATGTATCTAATAAAGAGCCTCTGTCACCACCTCCATCACTTCAGATAACATTTTCTATTTTCCTCTTTCTTCTGTTTGAATGTAGTTTGCCTGGCTCATGTCTATGAATTCTCATGTAAATAACCAGACAACTTTCTGATTTGATTTGAAGTCTCTTACTTCTATTGCAATGGGTTACATAGCCCTTTCTAAGAAACATGCTAAGCTGGAAGTATTTCTAAACTTCTGGTGTATAGTAAGGTAGAATTTGTGTATCTTACAAAATAAGGTAAATCCTGTGGATATCCCTAAGGTAAAGTTCTTATTGACATCTGATGTATATCTTCATTTTATTAACATAGGATATATACTTTCAAAGCAAATATTCTGAAAATACTGATCTTTTAATAACATGGAGCAATTCATGTAATGCATTATTATGAAAATTGAATGATAGATGCAGTTTTATGATAGTACCTATTGTTATAAGTGCATTGTTGCTAACATTGACTTCAGAATAATTTTGGGGTTTACTTTCACCTGCAAAATAACAGCTGCTGCTTTTTATTTGAACTGATAAGAACAGAATTATATAATCAAAATTTAGAAGTATTTATCTTAGCACTGAATCTCTTTAGCATTGATGTACCAAAATTGTATTTTCTATTTTTATATTTAATTGCATTTCATTTTTGTTTTTTGTATTAAATACTCATACCAAAATATGGATTTTTTCAGTATCTTTGTGTATGTATGTGTGTGTGTGTTTGAAATCACTATACATATATAACTAGATTACCAGCAAAAAGTACAAAACAAAATCATCGCCAGAGAAATATATTGTGACTGACTTGGTGATTTAAAGGGAATGCTGTTGCTTATTGTGACACTACTACTATAGAAGCAAAGTTTAGTTTAAAGATCAAAGGAATTTAAGGGGATGTTGCCTGTCTTTCTCTCACGACAATTCATAGTCTGCCTAACAGGAGACCTGATGTGTTTTGGGAATCCTGTTTTGGTCACTTACATCTTTTGAGACTAAATCTCGTAATTTCTTATGCTGTTACTGTTCCTAAGACAGGCTTCCTCATATTAGGATATTGCCATGTACTAGCATGGCACTGAAAGAATACCTCTCTGTCTTCTCTTGTAACTACATTGCTGAATGGTTGTAACTATATTGCTGAATGGTTGGTAACTATTGATCTACATCCCCTCCTGAAGCAGATTAACGGATGTTCATTTGCTATCTCACCAATGTTTGGGGTGCTAGTGTATGGCTTTCAACTTTTTCATTTGTCAGACAGAGAAATTGTGGGAATTCAAGAAATGTTGTTAACTTGCTCCAACAAAAATTATTCATGCTTATTTATGAATCTACTCTGTACTTCGGAAAAACTGTATGTATGTTACCTGTCTCTGTTGGGTGCTTTCTAATGTTCAGCTCTGGCTTGGGTAAAAGGATTCAGATCAACAAGGTACGTGCAGATTTCGGGCTAAAGGATCAGAATACTGCCTTTTTCCAGCTCAAACGTCTCAGGAGGACTCTCTGGGAAACTGCCAAGACAAGATACAAGACAGGCAAAGAAACATGAGGAATAATACAATTTTGGTATTGTTTCTCAAAGCTTTAATGAATAGTAATTACAGAACTCTGAATTAATTTACTGATCAGTGATTGTGAGGGTGAGCTCTATGCTTGTGATATGTTTGTATGTCATGGTGTAAAATGGATCACAATAGAAAAAGCAGAAAATCACTGGACATAAAAACTGTTACCTAGGAAGTGGAATTTATTATGCTTGGAAAGTTTTCAAATTATATCCAGTTTCAATCCCTGGAAGTGTGCTTAGATATGCCAACAGTTAATATTGTTCCTTAGGTTAAAAAATTAATTTAGTATTTTAACGTCATATTCAATTTACATTAAATTGTTTTCCTGATGTGCCTAACATTCAGGGCCAGGATATCATTTGAATCCGTGTGACATAGGAGATATGGTAAAAGCTGCCTAGGATTTTGATTTAGTAGTCAGAGGAAGAGGCTGTCATATTTGCCTTTTTTTTGTTCAAATTAGACTTAGGGAACAGCTGCAAGTAATATGGTTACCTGGTTCTTGAGAACCATTCAGTTATGCTGTTTTTAATAGAGATTTGTCCATATGAGGAACAGCAAGGTCTGTTAACCTTTCTTGCAGCAGGCTATTTCTGAGCCAATTATGAAGATGTCTAAAGGCATCGAATGCTCTTTGGAACGGTAACTTGTGATTTGGGAGTATAATGGCCAACTGAAGAACTTTCTCTGTGGTTAGAATATTTGTGCTCACAATACATTAAAAACAAGGGCAGCATTGATTTTTTTATGAGCTAAAATACTTCTTGGATATTTTTCTTTTAGTTATGATGATATATTAATAACTACAGTAGCAGCAGAAGTAGCAGAAGAATCTGAAGTGATTTGGATTTTTATAGTAAAGCCTTGAAAGCTGTGTTAAGCTGTCAATCTAGTTCTTTATCAAGATTTTGTTGATGTTCAAAGAAAGAAAAAAGTGTGTTAATCAAAGAAATATGTTCTTCTTTCTAGTATGAGGCAGATGACAACTCTGAAGGAAATCTTCAATATGTTTAGCTGCTTTGATTTCTTAGAGAATTATAGTGTAAATATTCTGTGAAAGTGATTTGGGAGCATAAGTTTAATTGACAAATTGTTGTGGACTTTTAAAAATTAATCCTGAGTGGATTGACCTAACTAAAGAGGCCTTGTGCTTCAAAAATACCTTGCAGTAGCAAAGCCGCACAGCAGCCATGCCACTGCAGCCATGGGACTTTTATATGCTGTCTTCATAGTGAGGGCACTCAGCCAGGAAGGAAATTGGGGTTCAGTTCCCTCTTCTGGCAAGGAGCAAGCAGATGCACTGTCTTACTTGGAAGGTGGTTTGATCACTAAATAAAAAAAACAGCAGCTGCAAGTACAAATGCCGCCGTTCATAGCTATGGCAGAAAAGCAGAAAACAAGTAAGCAGGAGGGAATTTGACTATCTCACCAGGTTGCCAGTGTGTTAACCCTATGGGAAGGTATTTTTTATTACTGAAAGTCTGTTGAAAGAGTTAAGTTTTTAATTCTGTTGTTTAAATCACTAACAGTATTTATCTATTACTTTATTCACATGAGCAAAATAAATATAATGGAAAAGGGACGCACCTGTTGCAAAGGTGGTGGTTTATGTGTAGTATACTAGTGTCTGCATACCGGAATGAGAGATTCTCAGCTGCTTTTGTTAAATCTAGAATGAGAAAACACAGACACTAATCTAAAGTATTTGCAACCAGGCATATTTCATCAGTGCACAAAGTAGTCTTCCTTCTGTCTACCATCGCTCCTTTGACATCACCTGTAATGCCCAAAAGACACTACAGTTGTAGAATAACGGTGTATAGGCATGATGCAAAATAGTCCTTGTTGGAGACAGACACACCAAGCGCTGCCAAAGAGAGAGCTACTTAGAGAAAGAAGATGCCTCTCAGGGCTACTCTGAATCTTCTCTGACTCTGTCAGCTCCTTCAAATTATTCATGGGCAGTCACAGGTGCGCTGTGTGATGAACTTCAGAGGTTTAGAGTAGATTTAGGCTTCCAGGAGCACAAGGCCATGCCACTGTGGCTGTCTTGATTGTACTTCCAGAACTGTCTCAGCATTAGCTGTGCACTCATGGAAGTGTACTCCATTACAAAGTGGCAACGTGGCTGAAATACAGGATAAAATATGTGCAGTGGTTGAGTATACTGGATCACAAGCTAGTGGTTACTAATCACATTATACCAGCATCTTAATATTTAACAAATGTTTTTTAACTGTCCAAAGTGAAGGAAGTCCTTGAGATTAAATTTTAACCTATAAGTTTATTCTTGCTGTAATATGCATTCATCTTTTGCCTACGTTTTCCTTCCTCGGCATCTTAAGACTTCTCTTGTTTCTTTTTCTGCTTTTGACACTTTTTTCCTTGCCTTTCTTGACTTTTCTTTGTTCTTTCACGTTATAAAATAATAAAGGGTACAGATTTCAACAAAACTATACTCTTGGTTAAGAAGGATTTCAATTTTTATTATAAAGCTAAATTAAGAACTGCTTAATGCTCATGGTTTAGTGTTTTAATAAAAAGGGAAATAGAGAAGCTGACAGCAAGAGGGAAGTACTTTTCAGCCATGTCTCTTACTTGTAGTCTTAAGTGTTGATTTGTTTGATCTATTTTTTTCTGAATTCTTTATTATATAATGTCTATATTTTTTTATAACACTTCTCTGTAAAATATGTATGCTTCTACCAGAATACTCTTAGACAATGTAAGGTAATGAAATCCTAAGTATGCCTGTTTAGTGCCCTGAACTGGTAGTACTCTAAAACCTGTAGACTGGAAGACGATATATTCAGTTTCTGTGCCAGGATTTTGGTGTACATTTGTAAAGTCTGAGAGTGCTTCTAGGGATGCCATATTTCTTTAAAGCATATAGAAATGAAAGCCCAATGCATCCTGTAAAAAATGGAAAGTGACATTAAGGTTTAGAGAAGTGTGCCTTCCTCACTAAAGTCTGTTCAGAAGTATAAGGCAAAGTATCAGTGCCACTGCAGAGTAAATAGCTGTGTCCAAACTGCTATCCAATTTTTTTAGAATTAATCACCTTTATGCTTTTTTAGGAGTACTCTGAAATACCTAACGATAAATATTATCCTCTATTCTTCAAGAATTTAGATAAGGGAATAAGCCCAAACCTGTTGGGAAAAAAAAAAAAATAGTTCTAACAGGTCAGCCATTGTTTCACTAATATCCTGATCTATCTGAGCTTTTATATTTTTCACCTTTTATTATAAGGCATGTTTATGCCTTATAATTAAGTTAAAAAATGCAGAGAGGTAGAGTTTATCATAAAAGCATGGACTTTATGGTTTGTTTCATTAACGGAAGTACTGTCTTGGTCATTAAAATTAAGTAACCTTCCAATATTTCAGACTGATTGTTTTATTTTACAGAATCCCATGTATAATATCACAGAACGTTTTGATATTTTTGATGACTGGATACATCTTACCCATAAACTGCAGGAGGTAAACATTTATCTGTATCACATAATACCCAAGAAAATCAATATCTTTATAGTTCTTTCAGTTATGAAATTCTGGATTGCCTATGTGGGCAAAGTATCCTGCTTTTTGGAAGGAGGGAAAAATGCGTAGCTAGTAAAGCTTCCTTGGATAATAGTTCTGGGCAGGAAATAGTTTCCCTGATGTGAGAATATTTTTCCTATTTGAAGAGAAAGTTAATTTGGATTAAAAAAAAATCAGAACCTTCTGCAGATGTAGAAATGGAGATTTGCCTCTTCCACGGTTGCTGCTCTCTTAAGAGCTTGCTTGAAATGAGAGAGCCCCAGCTTCACCACCCTTGATACTCACCTTCTCCCTCTGTGCTACGTAAGTAAAGTGTAAGTTGCATTAAAAGAGAAAGCTTGGGGTTTTGTTTATTTGTTAAGTCTGCAGTGTCAGAAGTTTATTTATATGAGGTAGAGCATCTGGACAGCTTGAAACTAGTGGATCCATCTGAGGGACTGCATTCTGCTGTCCTTCTGCCAGGGTGAAAACTCCAGCAAGTGACATTGAAAACTGGCTAGAATTGCAAAGGTAAGAGCACTTGTTTGAAATGCTGGAATTAAGTTCAAGCCTTTAGTGCAAATACTGTATGTATAAACTGCATCGCCTAAATCACAGGTGATGTACAGTCACTCACCAGAGATGGTTAATAAGGGATAGCTAAGTATGCTTTTATATGTAGCTTCAAGATGATATTCCATCTGTTAGCTAACTCCTTCTAGATGAAAATTCTATTAAAATTGGCTTCATTTTATGTATTTTTTGGTTTCACTGAATAATACAGCATAATCAAAGATAGCTAAAAATAATACAGGTTAGGTCTACATGGAAGATACATGTATCCTGAAAGGGGAAGAAAACCAAAGGCAACCACCTGCAACATTGCTTTTTGCTGAAGTGACCAGTGAAAGAAAATCTCTAGTTATTGGTAAGGCCAGTAGGATTTCCTCATTGCACAGCAGACAAGTATGACCCTGTACTTGCATACATGCTTTATTCAGAAACTGTAACATTCTGCAGTTAATGTTCAGAAAGACTTTGAGGATTTGGAAGTGAAATTTTGGTCTTAGGTTGAATAATATTTTAAATAATGATGTATTAAGTACTTCTGTCAAGATTTCCCCTTTTCACGCCATAGGTCAGTCTAAACATTTTTTCCAGGGGCATCCTTGGCAAATCTTTAGATTACATCTGGGTTGCTTTTTTTCTTCTAGGTTGAAATATAGAATGTGAATTGTCTCTTTTACAGAAAAAGAGCTAGACAGAGATGTCAGTTTTATCCCTGCAGCTTATGATTTAGATCAAAAAGAGGAGAAAAACCGTATTGTCTAGTTTTGATCTAATACGTGCTTTCTGCATTGGGAACTAGTGAAAATAGTTTAAATGTTTGCTAAATTATAACTCACAGTAATAAAAACCACACATAGAACATACTTGTTTCTTACAGTTTTAGAAACAGTTGATACCCTCATTTGTACTTCATAATCCACCACAGTGAAGGCTTAATAGACCATTAAAGAAACGGTGGGAAGTTAATTTTAATATATAATGGTGTGAGGGGTTTTATTTTTTCGTTAATACAATGAAGCTTCTAACAATTTTATTTGCAAAGAAGATGATTATTTAATAAAGTGACAAACTGTCCCACTGATAGGATACATTAATTTTCTTCTAAAGCTGTTCCTTGTACTCCATAAGAAGGTGATAATTAGGTTTGCAGATTAGAATAACATAATCAGACCACTTGTGTGGATGCTTGTTAAAATATATTTTCCTCTTCATATAAGCCTCATAATAATTAAAAACTGTTTAAAAAGAAAACCATTCTTTTTCGGCATGGACTTTTTAAATGAAGCCTAATAATATATCAAGTTATTCTTAAGCTAATTCAACTTTTTAAAAGGTTAATATTTGAAAAAGAATATGGGAAGTAATTAACTGATGAGTTTAAGTATTAGCATTAGGTTTTGCAGAAACACCTACAGTATAAAACAGCACTCGTTCACATCCTGATTTAATTTCTTCCACTGTCACTTCTGATTGTTCCATTTAATCTTTCTTAAGTCACATAAAATTATCTTGTATGTGTAAATTAACAATCATTTTCTAATTTTACTGCAAACTTGAAGCACTGTTAAAGAAAAAAAGATTTTATTGGCAGTGATTAATTCTCTTTTAAACAAAACTAGATGCAGTTTCTCTTGAGGTAGAGTGCACACAGACTGGGGTTTTTGGTGATTCTAGACTCAAGTAAAGGCAATAGAAAAATAACAATGAATGTGAAATGAATGGTTCACATCTAAAGAGTCAGGTCTCGTGTCTGTCACATTAGATCAGTGCAATGTCCACTGACCTTAAGTTTTAAAACACTGAAGCTAATTTCCTTTGCTTGGGATTTGTGCAGTGTTAAATGCTTCTTAAAACTAACTTCCTGGCCTAAGCCCGTGGTGGGAAGTGTAAAGGCTAAGATCATTTAAAGGGCCTTTAAGTGTTGCAATTCCATCACTTTAAATAAAATTGAGAAATTTTTTTGGTACAGTTCAATGAAGTCTTATTCTAGGGAAGAGTGCAAGGGGATTGTTTGTTATTTTGGTTTTGTTTACAAGAGTCATTAAATTAGTCTTACACTAAATAAGAAAAGCTGTGTTCAGAAATACACCTTGGTATTTATTTCATCAGTGTATTGCAAACTTTCAAGGTCTGAGATGCTTCACTGCAACAGTTATGATCAGTGTGTTGATAAAGAAGAGTTGAAAGAACGGCACTAAAAGAACGGCATGTTCTGGCTTGAAATTATTTCAAACTCAAATAATGCAAGAAAAAAAAGGGGTTACATTAACAAAGGTTCACTGAGTTATTAAACATTGCAATCATCTAATTTGTACATATGTTCTTGTAAGCTCTACTTCATGTTCACAGTTCCATATATATATTTGATATACCAGCTTAATCAAATTTGGGTTGCTGTGGGGACATTTTTTATGGAGAAGTAAAAAATAATCAGTTTCTTTTTATTAAGATCATGGAAGAAGTGGAGGAATATTTTTTCTAGGGTTCTAAATATACATTCTGAAAAGGACAAATATTCAGTCATTTGCAGAAGGCAATGCAATACTGACTGAATTTAACAGCATTAGATTAATATTATGTACTCAGTCATGAAGGGATTTACAAAATATATTTTTAATATCATCAAGTCTGTTTTTAATCGTCCTTGGATATTAGCCAAATTTTCTTATAATTTAAAGTAAATCACATGACAAGGATCACCCTGTGCTCTTACCCAGAAATTGATCAATAATGACTCTGTAAGCCTGTAGGTCAGCAATTAAGAAACAATTCACCACAGTTACCCTTTCTAAATAGGCCATTCACAACAATCATCATGGTAAATAGCTACTTGCTATTTATGCTTGTGGCATTTTGTGTAACAATTAATTCTGCATAATTTTGATTGGCAAAGGTATCAAAAAAATGCCATTTTAAAAGATACAAACTACATGATTCCTCAAGGTAGCAGTCATTAGCTGAAAGTCCTTTGTTAATGTTGAGGGAAAAGGTAATATTAGGCACGTTGTTCTAGGACATCTTTTCAACCTTGATCTTCAGAATCCAAAGCCTGATGAGATGTATGCAAAGCTTTCCTCTTAGAACTTTTGACTTTTATAGGTATGCAGACAGCATAAGGACAGCAGAAGTATTTTCTCAAATCCTGTCTAATGGATTCTGAATACAAACCACCTGCAAAATAGCATAACTGAAACAATACTGGAGCACAGTGGTCTTTCATAAACTTGCAGGCTGCAAGCCTTTCTATATATAGTAAGCTCTCCTCAGTTTAAAAGAAGTACCTATAGGTGCAAGTAAGTGAAGAAATCCTGTTACGGCACTGTGTCGGTCTGCCTATACTGGCCTAACTACTACTGTGTAACAAGTAGATGGATTATAGAGAACCAGCTTCGACTTCAAAGCATTTCTGTGCAGTAGGAAATTGAAAGAGAGAATGCTTATGGATCAGTGGTGTTCTGCCCCATCTCTAATCTTAATGTTCCCTTTAGAGGCCAGGCTTTGTCTTTCAGCTGTCAATTTGTGCTTAACCACCCTAAAAATCACTGAAAAATTAAGGAAGATAATTTGAATTTCAGTTATATTTACATCATTAGCTCTATGTGTATTTATAATTTCTTTCTCACAGCCAGTGAACATGAAGACTTTAGATGACATCCTCAAGCATAGTAAAACAGGTAAATAAAGATGTTAATGATTTTCCAGGCAGTCTAGGACTGAAATTATGTCCTCTGAAATTCATCCCAAGGCATGACTGTCAGAGGTTATTTCATTCTTTTTATGTATGCTAGACACACATGCACTAGTGAAAAATGTGATGTAACTTGATAAAAGTTGGTGAAATAGAAATTTACAGTGAACATTCCCCCTTGTCCCCCTTTACAACAAACTTGCTAATTACTGCAGTGCTTCCTCTATTGATTACGTTGATATCCTGAGTCTTCATCTTGCCACAAAGGGCAAGCACAGTGTGCTTTTCGAAATGGATAAAAATTAAGCATTAGTAAAATCATAGTGGGACTGTAAAATGTTAAAAATGTCTTAGATAGTAATAAAGGTTAGAAAGTTTAGCAGGTCATCACATCTTTTTCTTATTACTCAGATTTTAAAGCATTCAAGTGTTAACCTTTTGAAAAGGAGAAAAAAAAGGAGGCTAGATGATTGGGTGATACTTAATTAACTGTTTCTTTAAAGAAGATATAGTCAGGTCCAACCTCATTCAGCTGCCAACACTTGCATAAGCTGCTGGAGAGAGCTCCTGTGAATACCCAATTGCATGGCTCTAATTTGAGATAAGATTATGCATCTAACTATGCTGTTATCTATAATTGATGGGCCCTTACAAGTGTAATTCATTGAAATCTCACCTCTAGCCCAACCTTTGCCATGCCAGGAAGCAAGATTCATGGCATTTTTCTTTCTGTTTTCATCCAAATCATTGTCTGAGCTTTATAGGGGGTTTAAGCAGTAAATTGTACACAATAAACATATAGAAGAAGCCTAGCATGAAGTAGAGCCTTTTAATAACAGAGCTTGCATTTGTTTGTTTTCTTTTTCCTTCGTTAAGAATATATATAGAAAAAAAAATCACTTTGTTTGGTCCCCTGCTGAGACTAAGCTTTTCTTCGAATGTCATCCATTTTCTAGAACTGTAAAAAATTGAAGAGCTTTGCTCTTTTGACCTGCTAATACATCTCAGTCACAGTCCACTGAGAAGCTGTGACAGCATACACTGATAACAAGGCAGACTGTTACATCCCCATTTTTTTAATGTTGGCTATATCAGCATTACTGTGACACAATTTACCATATTTGGAATAATGTAGTTAATTTATGAGATTTCATATAATTAAACTAGTTACCTATGAGTATATCCAAAGGGATCTTTTTATGTTGCTAATCCAGACTTTCATTCTGGTTTTTTTTATGGTGAATTATTTAATCTGTGTATTATTGGATGATTGCATGCAATACTATTTTTAGATTAAATAAGTCACCTCTCTCTTTTGTAGAGGCCAACAAATGTGGTTGATATACCAGTATGATTCCATATACTATGTTCTTCTCTTACCTTAGTTTTGTAGGGTCTAGAAGCCCAAAAAGCAGCATCAGTGCTGTGGTTCTCTTGCAGAGTCATATATATGAACAAGAACTAAAAAGAGCTCGTACACATTATGTGATGTTTGCTCTTTTCATAGGTGCATGAACTTCAGAGGGAATAGGCTTGTGGGAAGTGGTTCAGCTGGCAGCAGTCGCTAAGCAGAAGTCATTTACAGTTGTCTAGCTTCAAAAGCCACTTGAATATAATTGTTTATTCTATTTGCTACTAATTTAATGTCATGTAATCTAACATTATGAATTTTACTTATTAAAAGTTAGTCTATCTTGATGTAGTTTGTCCAAATCTGAAAAAAAAAACCCAACCAACCAACCAAAAAAAATCCCCGAAAAAACAAACGGCATTTCCATTGATTCTAAAGAAGCCTTTGTGTACTGACTTGCAAAAAAAACCCTCTTAGAACAAATACAGCAAATATAGGCTTGGCCAGTAGTTTAAGTATAAAGGTGCAAAATCACCTCTCAGTAAAACCAAGGCAAGAGCTGTGCAACATATTGTTAAAATTTCTATTGAAAGCCACTGCTTGATCAGCTGTTGACTAGGAAAGTTGATTTGTGTCTGTCTCTAGCCTGGGGGAAGGGATTCTACTTCTACCTACTCCTGTTGTTTCAGGTCTTTTTTTTAAGAATTCTCTGAAAACCAGAAATAATTCAGTTTCATATCTAGCTCACTGAAAATCCATTTTGTATTTAATTTTTTATTGTATTATGGTTAGAAGATTTGAGCTTTTTTGGTTTTCATTTTTCCTAGTGAGTGTTAAATATTGAAGGTAATTATTACAACTCTATGTGTGAATTTCTTTTGATTCAGCAGGAATAACCTTGATAAAACGCTCGGTTTTGCAAAGGTGCCCTTTCAAGATGCAAATTAACACAATTACGTTAGTTGAAAACATATTTTGGAGATATGCAATCAAAATAATAAACTAGTTAAATAAAGCTTGCATATGCAATCACATTTGGTAAATAAGAAATATTTTCTAATGATAAATTTGATAAGATTTGCTTAGTGCAGTTTTTAATTTAGGTTATATATAGTTTCAGTTTTATGCCATTGTGAAGTTAGGTGCTTCATTCCACTGTCTGGCAAAGTAGGAGATAAAAAAGACAGCAATTCCAGAAATGGCCTCAGCCACATCCCTGGAGAAGAAAAATAGCAATGCATAATTTCCAGGTCTTCCTCTTCACCCACAGTCTGCAAAATAATTATGTGGGACAGCAGGATGGGGGGGATTAAGTCAGTGCTCAGCAAACAGCAGATGCACAGGCTCAACTTCATCCTTCACAATCCACAGTCTGAGATGCAGAGCAAATAATGCTTCTTAGAGAGGGAGAAAGTACATAATTATGGTGATTAACCCCACAGCAGTTCATCTTCAGATGAAGCTAGAGCAGGCAAAGAGTTTTCACAGTGGTACCCAGACAGACACAGGAAAAGGAACATTCCTTCAGATTCACATGCTCTATGGCAGCAATGCCATGACTCTGTGCTTTCTGTATGTGTGCCAATCTGTCCCTTTATGCCTTCTGGGAAGTCATACAGGAATTTGAAAATATAATGATTAAAATGCATTTCTTGTGAATTTCCCAACAAATATTTTAAGCTGTACCAGAAAAGCTGTGTGAGTACAGTGAAAATTCTGTTGTAGAACTGCTTTTAGAGGTGTTTTCTTATTTCTTTGTTGTTTTGTTTGTTTTTTTTTTTTTTAATATGGTACTTTGTGACTTGATTTTTAAGTTCTTTTTAAAAAATACTGACCATCTCATCTGATTTACTTTAATTTAGAATACTGCAGTTTAGAATATGCTCTATTTCGGTGTTACAGACAGATCTGTAATCTGGGTTGCCCTGCATTCGTAATGACATTATCAACAGAATTTATTACTGGTTTGGCTACAGAAAGCTAAACCCTTGTAAACATAGAATAGAAATTGTAATGAAGCTGCTGAAGCTGCAGGGCGAGCTTTGATATTGAAAGTCGGGGGGGAGAGAGTTGATCATATTGAGTCAGAAGGAATGCATATCTTGTTATATCTGATAGAGAACGTGAGTTGACTAGATTATAGGATAACGAAAACTGCTGTTTTTATGGAAGCTGTGTGTGAGTAAGAAATGTAGGATTTCCTGTCTCACTAACCTATGCTGGTTAGGGGATCTGCTTTGTTTGATTATCCCAGTTATACACATTCTCATTAAGTATCCATCTGAAGGTTTATTGTGGATAGAAGAGTCAAATCTATTAGTTTTCCATTTCTTTTTACTGAAGTAGTGAAAACATATTTTTAATAAGATAGGCAGAAAGAATAACCTGAGGGAGTCGTTCAGACCCTCCTGACTTTAGAGTTGGCAGTCCACAGAATGGCATAGCATTTAAGCAAACAGATGCAAGATGGAGAGCTGTTAAACATTATAGTCTAATTACAACTTCCAGTACAGAAAGTCTCTAAACTACTGATGACCAGATCTGGAAGTAAAATTCTAGAAGGGAAGCGTTGCTCTGTATTTTATTATTTATGAAGAGAGGAACTGAAGGAAACATCTGCAACATCAAATTCATTCCATTGCTGTCACAGACGACAAGGCAATAAAGTTACTAAAATATGCCCATCTTCAGATCCTCAGTTACATACTTTTCTACCATCAGAAAATTAAGATAAATTACATGAGAAACAAAATGGTATTATGCAATGAAAAGAATACAGATGTGATCACAGACACCAGCAACCCTACATCCCTGCAGTATGAGGAATTTAAAAAAAAACTAAGAACAAAAAAACCCAAACCCTTCTAGATGAACCCAGAAGGCAGACTCTGGTCTATGCTGCTAAAATAGCAATAAAATCCCAGATGGCCTTTGTCCTGCAGTAAAAATTCCCAGGTTTGCAGTTGATTTAACTTCTGATTACCTGAACAGGAGTGCGGCTTCAGTTACCTTTGTGGTATCTGGAGTGCTGGCACATATCTAACCTAATTTTTATTTATCTATGTCCGATCTATAGTCAGAAAAAGAAAGAGCAACACTCCATCTGAAAAGGGTTACATGTGTTATGTATCAAGATGAAAAAAAAATTCTTCAGAAAAGACCTTGTTTGTTATACCTTAAAGATATCATGGATAAATCACATCTTTAGATATTTTAAAATTAATTTTTAAATTTCTAAATTAGTCAAATCAGAGTTCCATCTGTCCTGTTAGTTTGAGCTAATATGCACATTTGACTCTTATGGTAGAAGAAAGTGGAGTTTTCCATGAAGAAATTAAAAGGTTTTTGTTCAAGTAGTTTAATTTTTTTAATGACGACACACTCAAAACTGAAGGCATTGGCGACCCTTTTTGATAAGAGAAAGGTAACATGTACTTATTAAATACTATTAAACAAAATTATAACTGAATTCTATTTCATTTATTTTCTTAAAATATTTTGTCAGCTTCAAGATTCTTGAATCCAAGGCAGCTTAATAATCATAGAATCATAGAATAGTTTGGAATAGGTTGGAAAGGACCTTAAGATCATCTAGTTCCAACCCCCCTGCCATGGTCAGGGGCACCTCCCACTAAACCATGCCACCCAAGGCTATGTCCAGTCTGGCCTTCAACACCGCCTGCGATGGAGCATTCACAACTTCCCTGGGCAACCCATTCCAGGGCCTCACCACCCTTACAGTCAAGAATTTCTTCCTCATATCCAATCTAAACTTCCCCTGTTTAAGTTTGAACCTGTTACCCCTTGTCCTATCACTACAGTCCCTAATGAAGAGTCCCTCCCCAGCATCCTTATAGGCCCCCTTCAGATATTGGAAGGCTGCTATGAGATCTCCATGCAGCCTTCTCTTCTCCAGGCTGAACAGCCCCAACTTAGATCAAGAGTATTGGCTGTGGTTTCTGAATTTGTAGAAATAACCTTTAACACTACCTTATACTTGATATCGTATTATTAACTTCCCCAAAACAGACGGCTTTTCACATCTGACCATGTGTTCATATGCTCAACTAACAGTCGTCATCAGCTCCTTCATGCTGCTTAAATGTCCAAGGAGCCTTTTCAATCCTCTGGGGCTGCTTACAGCACTGATCTACCACAACTGAAATACTAAATGTTTGTACTTTGGGCCCTCTTTTGGCATGTATTTGAATTAAGCCCTACTTGCATGCATATAAGTTGATTTAATTCCAGATTTATGCATTCGAGACACACTGAACTATTAGTGAAGAGTGGTTGGGTATGTGGGTTATCATAAAAAAAAAAGGTGTATTCTTTTCCTTCCAGACATTATAAGGAAAATTTGATGTATATTTCTGATACTTCGCCTGTTACAGTCAATCAACAGTATTGATTTTGATGGAGTTATGCTCACTTACAGCCAGTGAAGATCTTATTTTCCAATAATGAAATTGCAACAGTTTTGACCATCAGGTAGAACATAGCCTCTTTGACAGTGGTATAGGAATAAATGTTTTATTACCCACTAGATCTATCAGCCATAGCCTTTACAAACAGGCAAATGTTAAGATGCTCAAAATATAACATTTGTAAATAATACATCTGATGATCATTTCTAGTGATTTCTTCATTCTTTCCTTAATGAAGACTGATTTGCTACAGATGTATGTCCTGTGACCCTTAGTGTCCTTGCTGTGACAATCCCATTTTCACATATGGTCTAGTTCCACATGCTGATATGTGCTGTGTGTTTCCGATTAACCAATCAGTATTTGCTGATTTCTGGGCTTTGTTACAAATGGATAAAATGCCAGACACTTTCTTTAAACTGCAATTATCTTGTTTGTGTACAGGCCATGTATCGATGAAAGAAGTTAATTCTTTAAGGGCTCATCAACTATTTGGTGTTTTATAATTTTGTCTGTTCTTCCTTCTCTCCACTCCCCAATATAAGTAATTTGTAGCCTTATACAGTCAGATAAAATTTGGAATTTGATTGATCCACAGTACTGCACCCAATTTAGACATATTGTATGTGATAAGACAGTAAGGTCTTAGAGTAATTGGCTCTTGAACATAATGGGTTATAATGCTGTCATTAAGTGCCTGATTGGTTGTTCTGTGCTATTGCAAAGAAATCCTGTGGAAAAGAGCGTCTGGAAAGTGCAGATGTTCATCCATCGCAACTGGGGGTAGATTTGTTTCTTTTGATGTGTAATTGCAACTGATAATTGTATAGAAAAAATATCAGGATGTTCATGTTTCAGATCTCTTTTCTCTTAACATGCATGACATCTCTATCCTAATGTTGTCTTGTCTTTGACTTCTGGCACTGTCTCACTAAGCTACTTTGTGTGTGCATGCCAACAAATGAGTGACCATTTTCAGTATGTCTTAATTGTATTATCCATGCTCTCCCTGATCCCAGCTACTGAAGTTCTGTTGGCTCTCCTTTCCATTCAGCCCAGCCCAGGACTCAGCATGTATCTTACTTTTTGTGTTACTTCAGGAAACTGGCATCTAAAAATGCACTAAGGATCACCTTAGGATGGAGAAGGCACATTGTAGGTTATTTCCCAGGCTCCTACAGGAAATTACTGGTGTTATGCCATTTAAGTCCATTTGAGGAATCTCTATAAATTTCTTAAATTTTTGATCAATCATTTGATGGAATAAATTTCATCAATGAATCATTCAGCTAAAGTGGGTTGCAATTGATTAACAAAAAAATGAGCTAGCAGCATCTCCTACTTCTTTAAATTTTGTTCATGATCTTACTAAGTTCTCACGTATGTGTGCCTGTCGTTCTTCATGTGCCTTCCTGTCTAAATCAATGTACATCTACTTGTGAATTGTGTGTTTCTTGTAATGCTTCCTTGTACCTAACATACCTACTGAACCTCACACATGAGGACAATTCCATAGTGTGCATTTAACTTGAAGGACTTTACTGAACATGGGAGCTCTTATAACTCTTATAAAATCAGTAGATTCATGGATACATTAAATAGGAAGTAACATTGCCTGGAAGAAAAGGAAGAAATAATCTTAGCATCCTATGATATAAAATAGGATTTCTGTCAATTTGATTTTTTAAGCCCTAATGTAATTTACTAACCATTTTATAAGACACTGTCTTACAACATACCTCTTTTCCTTCTATTTAATTTTTTAACTGAAATATTTCAGTGATTTTCTAAGTTCTTTCTTGTTTCCTTGGATATCTGTAATCATAAATAATTTGTACCCTTTTATCCTTTGGTTGAAAGAGGGTGCCCCAGATTTAAGTTGGCCAATGTAAGGTAAAAAAAACGAAAGCAGCCAATGTAATTTGTAACCTTCCTGTGACTCCAGTTAACTGTAAACTGCCTTACATCTACATCAGTTATGAACTCCAGTTCAGATCATTCCTGCTTTAATTGCTAAGTCTTTATAATGCCACCATTGCAGCTCCCCTCTAAGTCTACAAAAAGCATTCTGTATCAGTTTTACTGGTTTTGATACTACCATTTACCTGTAGATCCATATTTCCACTTTGATGTGTGGCTTGGTTTTTTTAACTTATTTCTCTCAGTCCATATGCATTTATGATCTATTATCTTTATACAGGAGTAGTCTTTTTTCACTGTATTAGTACAGTCTAGCCCACTGACAGTTCATGATGAGAAGTACAAGATACTAAGATGAGAACTAGTATCACAGGTTATACGCAGTGGACAGTCATAAATCAGCTTTGCTATACCTTCATAAGGAGTGAAACAGTTTCCCTCATTCTTTGGCCTTTTATTCTGCTATAAAGTGATATATTATTCAGGAATGCAAACTTAGTAAGATAAAGTCACCTACTAAATTAAATATAATATGAGCTCTGTACTGCTTGTTCAGATTCCACACGTTTTGTTGGTATGTTCCTGTGAAGGAGTACCTATAAATTGTTTCCAGATAAGAAGTGGTTGAACACTTTGTGGGTGTTCTGTGGGCAGCTACCTGAGTAAACAGCATCATCTTTTCTCTTTGATTTGACCTCTTCTTGTGGAGTTACCAGCTCATTGTCAATTAGTTTGATAAAACCTGAGTAAATTGTGTGGCTGCCCTGAAGAAGTTCTGTTTCAGTGATATTATTCTATGCTGTGTATGCAATCTATACTAATATGTGATGAATTACTACATATAAGAGTATGAATGCATGTGCTGGTGCAGTGAGAGAACTCAAACTTCTGTTTTGACTTTGAAAATTCAAATGTTCACTCAGGGAAATTACAGTGGCAATGATAGCAACTACCAGAAAGTTTTGTTTCAGTTGTATTTCATGTAAGTTAATTTGTAATATTTTGTTTTCCTCACTGTATGTGTACTCCATTATATAAAGTTTTCGTTTAGTACAGTTGAGTAGCTGGATGTGGATAACACTTGTTTATCAAAATAAGAATGCTGTATAGTTTTGTAATATCCTCTGTTTTCCTCCTTTCCTGCAACACTGTATATTTTGAGTCACCTTTCTAATTTTCAAGAAGCTATCATCAAAATTGGATAGACTACATTCTGAGAAGGATTATACAAGGGAACTCAAACTGTGAATAATACTAATTTAACTAGAATAGAATACATCAGATATTGTACATCAGGGTTGCACAATAGTAAAACTGTGATTGTTTTTTGTGTGAAGTTTCATAATTGTGATTAGACCTAATCATTCTGTTTTGAGCAGCCATGATAATTTCATATTCTTGTTATAGAGGCATTTTTCAGTGTATCCAAAAAACTCATAGAAAAAGGCTTTTGCAAAATTGTGAGAAGCTTTTGCATTTGTCGAGAATGAATTAGGCCCATTTTCTTTGCTGTTGACAAAGTACATTCCTTTTAATCTAGTCATTAGAGGGAAAGTCAGCAAAAGTAGGGGAGGAAATACAGAGAGATTATAGGAAATGACTGTTTAAAATACATCTGCAAATGAGTAATGCTGGGCTTGTGTTGCAGTATCCCATCAATTTTCCTAGTATTATATGCTACAGATATGCTGCACTGTGCATTTGTGTGTCATCTTTTTACAGTCTTAAAGGTGCTCCTCTATTACCAGACATCACAGCATCATGTAACTAGAATTCAAGACATGTGTTTTGAACTTCATAGGAAACATACAAATTTTATAGGTTTATGTATACTGTTTCATTTATCATTGCTTGGAGTAAGTTTCTCGTTTATTGAGAGGAAGATACATCTTGGAAAGTCCTGGGAATTTGACCAAATTAAGGATTTAGTTCAAAATTAGTAATGATATAATATGTAGAAATAGTTGCTTAGTTTTTTATCTGCTAGGTAGCAGTAACTTTGCTCACTTTCAGAGTACAATGATCTTTCAATCTTTGTTTCTACAGCACTATATTATTAGTGCAATGTAGGGACTAAGTATTCCTACCGATTATCCTAAGCAATTGTCTTTGAAAACACTCTGACCTGTTTTTAATAAGTTACTTGTTCTGTTTGGGTTTTTTTCCAAAATAGCAAATCAATTAGTACCATTTACAAATTGTTTGCCTCTAAGAACCCATTTAAAAATCAATTTTTTAAGATTTAAGTCTTTTATTCTTTCATTTTATTGAAAACTCAAAAATAGATACATACTTTTCATTATTAAATTTTACAAAGAAATTCATCCTAGCCCAACTTGCAGTGGCAAGTTGAAATGTAGAACATGTTTTTAAGAGCTGAGAATAAGAATTTATTGATAAGGAAAAGGCAGACTGCAGTGTATCTGGACAAATAGTACTGTTGTAAGATAGATTGAGCTGAAGAAGCTGTAGGAAACAGAATATAGAGTTCCAGGACAAAATGCCAAATAGCTGTGAAGTCTGACTATTTTTAAATAAAAGCAATGTTCACTCTAGAGTCCAAAGTTCTCTCTTTTAAAGCTAGAAATAAACATCTGTTAGTTTTTCCCTTGTAAACCTTCATTTTTATGGGTTTATAATAGGGTCATAAAAAGTCATTCCTTGCTGAAACTTGACATCATAAAAGGCTAGGATAGTCCTTTGGGTAAGTAATAAATAGATTAAAGGATGATGGAAAGGTATGTTTGCAGTACAAGCACACTGAAACACAAACAAAATTTCACCCCATTGTCCATTTGACTTGTACCCTTTAATCATTGTTCAAAGTTAAGCAAAATTTCTTCTTTGAAAAGTGTACTTACAGATTCAGGAGATACTTTTCCAGTTCCATCCCAAAGTAAGGGAGAAAACTCGGGGGAGTGAAATTCTATGAGGGTCTGGCTCCATCAGGAAAGGAAGCCTCTTGTTTATAAGACTTCTCCCAGAACTTCATCAATTCCTGACCAGATTCTAGGCCCAACATATCTTCAAACTTTGCATTCACTTTCTTGCTTCCTTTCTAGTTCTAGCTCATTAAAAGTTGTAGTCATATGAATTTCATGCAGATCTAGAATCTAATGTCTGCTTTACTAGAAAAATACTGATTTGCAAGTGTAAACAAAACAAAAATACACATTCACAATACAAAAGCCCTGTAGCCCAGGTGAGAAAATTTATGATGGTAAATTTAGTTACATACGAATTGGCAGCATAGGCCATGCTCCCTGGAATGTTAGCATCAAAAATTCATTTGTGTTTGTTTTATTCTTTTAGTTCTGGATGTAAAAGTGGAAAATACATGAAATTTTTAAGCATTTGTAATTTTTTTAAATTTTTTTTTAAATCACTGGCTATTACTACATGGACTGTTTTCCGTATCTGTGATCTTGCATTCACCAAAGAACAGTGGAAGAGATGTGCAAAATGTGCTGCTTTTAACTCTGCAGACATGATTCTAGCAAGCCTCTATCAAATAACTCAATTTGGTTTAGCCATAAATAAGCCAAACTAGCTGTGACAAAAGTCCTTGAGGCCGTGGTTCAGAATAATTTTTTAGATTCAGTTTCCAAACTAGGTAAATAATGACAAAGTTGAATTTGAAGCATCACTAATGTGAACAAAAAGGGTAATATATGGAATAAGCTGAAGACAACAAGGTGCTTATCTGGCTTCTGCTTTGTAAATGGTTGACCTGATCACTGTTAGACTCAAAGACCACTATCTGGAAACAAACATGTGGAGAAGGCAAGTAATTCTATTGTAAATATATATTCTAATGGTACATGATCATTTAAAGGATGTTCTATGATTAAGGTATATTAAGATCAGTTATATGAAACAGGCTCTGATATTTTCAGACTTAATGATCCTTTTGCTTCAGATAGGTGATCTACTTCTGACTGTATGGTAAAGACTGACCTGGCATTCACTGTATATTTTCAAAAAATAAGGTTTCTTCATTACTTAATATGAGAACTTTCTCTGATGGTGAATCATGGATGAATGCTGGAAAAGCAGGTACACAGGAAACTTCTCTTTGATACAAAATACATTAATGTTTAATCTCATAAGTAGTTTCTCAAGTAGTTCCACTATGGAAAGACTTGTTGAGGACAAATTTTGGAATGATAAGCAAGACTATCAGCTGTAACTTCAGATAGACTGGATTGGCATTATACACATTTCAAATCCTAGTCCAAGAGATACGAAATGCATGTTTGGATGAATGATGACACATGATGATTTAAAATTCATAGCTAAGCACTGTTAACATGAGGTTAATACCAGAATCAATGGCTTTTCCTTCCTGTAACTGCAGCTCTGACTATGAATCTAGCAGAATGATCTGGACAGGGGTGGATCATGTGCGCCTCAGTAAGTTTGCAGCAATAAGTTGGATGGGAATTTTTATCTGCTTGAGGGTAGAAAGACTCTACATAGGGGTCTGGACAGGCTGGATCGATGGGCCAAGGCCAACTGTATACATGATTCAACAAGGCTAACGGCCAGGTCCTGCATTTGGGTCAGACAACCCCATGCAGTGCTACAGAATTGGGGAAGAGCTGCGTGGTGCAGTCGATGCACTGGAGGGAAGGGATGACATCTAGAGGGATCTTGACAGGCTTGAGAGGTGAACCACCACAAACCTCATGAAGTTCAAGGCCAGGTTTGAAGTCCTACACCTGGGTCAGGGCAATCCCAAACACAAATAGAGGCTGAGTGGAGAAGGGATTGAGGGTAGCCCTGAGGAGAAGAACTTGCAGGTGATGGTTAATGAGAAGCTCAACATGAGCCAGCAGTGTGTGCTTCCTACCCAGAAAGTCGACCAGACACTGGGCTGCATCAAAAGGAGCATGGCCAGCAGGTCAAGGGAGGTGATTCTGCCCCTCTACTCTGCTCTTGTGAGACCTCACCTGGAGTACTGCCTCAGGTCTGGGGTCCCCAACACAAGATAGAGCATGCAGCTCTTCATATGAATCCAGAGCAGGGCCATGAAGATGACCAGAGGGCTGGAGCCCCTCTCCTGTGAAGAAAGGTTGAGATAGTTGGGCTTGTTCAACCTGGAAAAGAAAAGGTTCCAGGGAGACCTTAGAACATGCTAAAGGTGTATTGGAAACCCATACAAGAAATCTAGAGTTTTTTACAAAGGAGTATAGTGACAGGACAAAGAACAATGGCTTTAAATTGAAAGAGGGTAGATTTAGATTAAAGGAAGAAGTTCTTTACTGTGAGGGTGTTGAGACACTGGCGCAGGTTGCCCGGAGAAGTTGTGGTTGCTCCAGCCCTGGAAGTGTTCAAGGCCAGGCTGGATGGGGCTTTGAGCAGCCTGGTCTAGTGGGAGGTGTCCCTGCCCGTGGCAGGGGGCTGGAAGTAGATGATATTAAGGTCCTTTCCAACCCAAATCATTCTACAATTCTATGATTAAGCAAGCTTTAACATGTCCATTTGATGTTTCACTATTACAGCATGAATTTCTTCAGAAGAGCTATAGGTTAGCTTATCCTTACTTAGAAAAGAAACCAGTTCATGCCAGGTCAGGGTTATTCTATTAGTCATATGAAACTTACAAAAAGCCAAAGGCAGGCAATAGTATTTGAGTTTAATGAAACAGTGATTTTTGTGATGTAGCTGACTAAGGGAAAGACCTTATGCCAATAAAAATCTCATCAGGTGATGGATTTGACAGAGCACCTCAGTATCCTTGTCACCCAGAGCTGTCGTAAACAAACTGCTGATGAGACAATGATAATAATTAACATAGTATTAATGGACCATAGATGCTCACAGCTATTTTCAGCTACAGTGAGCTGAATGAATGCCAGACAATGCATGTGGCATAGCAGCATAACATGCTTCTTTTTTTATTTGCTGTGATAGCAGTTGGATCTCTTATTTTCAGCCACAGAGCCTTGCTGTAATCTAATGGTATTCACTTTTGCTCTCACCAAAACTGTACATCAAATCATAATATTTGGAAATATCTAATGGAGCAGAAACTCATGTATAGTACTTTCAAAAGCTGGCTGTTTTTTGAAGCTCAAAGTCAAAACTGTCTCCTGCATTCTGCAATTATAACAGTAGATCATTATTAATGAAGATTATCCCTATCTACAAAATAATCTTTTTACTGATAAAAATGGTGTACTTCAAACATGGCTAGTAGCCATAGATCAGTTTTGATTAAAATGCTGGGATGTTTGGGACTTTTGGCATCACTGTCAAAGACCTTTAGGTTGCTTTTCATGGGTAATTTAAGCAAATGATGAAACACATTCCACTGTGTTCCTAGGCAAGAGGCACAGAACCTTGATATTGGCTTTTGTCTTGACTTCGTATGTCACCTAGTCTCTGAAAGTAAAAAGAATTACCACCTCTTTGCCTTTTATTGGTCAAGGTAGTACCTGACTGGCATTTTCTCCTTGCAGATGTGGTTTCAGTCTGTTCCCATGCCACATCCTAACTTCTGATCATGTCATGTCTCCTACACCATGGCTTCCTAAATCTCTTTTGTAAACAACGTGTTCAGTCAGATGTATAGACTGAATTACTCAAAAATAAACTGAGGAATAAATGTCAAATAAATGCAAACTGGATGAGGGTGTTACCTTCTGAGGTAACACACAATAATATTGTTCTCATCCTTAATCCTTAGTGTTCTTCCCCCCCCCCCCCCCCTTTTTTTTTTTTTTTTCTTTTATGAACCTCGGCCTGCTCCTTGCAAAAGCTCCCTATGCAAATAGGAAGTTTTACCCAAGAACTTTGTGAGACTGCCCTTGGGCAGCTCATGGAACATAGGCTTTTTGATTCTGTTATTGGCAAGTAGTAGGGATTTTTTTATTTTAAATGTTAGTGTGTTCGAATATTTCTGGTCTCAATTCTAAATTCCTGATTAAGAGACAAGCTTGCTTTCAGTTGAGAGTGTGTTTGTCTTATTGTGGTACAGATTTTAAAGTTAAGGTTTGAACACTCCCTTAGACAGACTAGCAAAGGACAAATATAAAGTACCCAAATATTTTTTTTTTCCAAATGACATGCTTTATGATTTTTTAATATTAGAGTTGGCAGTACCACTGTTCCAAATCGGAAAACACCATTATATAAGAAATAATAACATTGGCATTCTCTCAGAAATCATTTATCCTGCCAGAGAATAGAAGCCTCTTATCTGATCAATAATGTGGAAAAAAAAAAATCCCCACATTTCCATTAAATGTAAGGGGTTTCTGATTCACTGACCATCTTTTGATTTTGTGTTTCTGACACTTGTGTCCTGTCCCATGACACAGGTT
Organism: Ara ararauna; assembly: GCA_028858755.1. NCBI lineage: Eukaryota > Metazoa > Chordata > Aves > Psittaciformes > Psittacidae > Ara > Ara ararauna. The sequence goes on along the minus strand of CM054377.1, from coordinate 132,227,619 downwards.
TCTTGTTGCTGTAGGAATAATAGGAATGTTCCCATAAAAATTGCAAATCTGCTGCTGTTGTGACCATCTATAGAATCATAGAACCACAGAATACTTAGTGTTGGAAAGGACCTTAAGATCATGTAGTTCCAACCCCCCTGCCATGGGCAGGGAGACCTTGCACTAAACCATGTTGCCCAAGGCTCTTGGCCTTTTTGGTTAGTTACACTTAGATTTTTGGAAGATAGGTTCTTAAAATTATGCTCATAAATAATTCTAAATAAGCATCCTTGAAGGCTTAGAGTACCTGGAGTACCTGAACTTTGTAAGACAGATATCTTCAAAGTCAGAGCATTTGTTTGGAAAGTGTATACTCCTGTAAGTCAGGAAAATGTTTCTAGCATGTGGGGTGCATAACACAGCTGAGCAAAGCTCCAGTCTGATTAGGACTTCAGACTTCTGGTCTAATTTCAGGACATAGCAACAGACCAATAGATGTAGGAGACAATCTTATTGTGTGCAGTCTTACCATCCACTCCTAAGGAGCTAACATGCACTGGCAGTGACAGCTTGCCATCTTAGACTATAATCTGTAATACATGTTGTACTTTGTAGAGCTCAGATCCGGCCATGGGTTAGATTATACTGAGTCCTGTACACATGCTCCTATTGCTCTGTGTTCCTGTAAATTGTCTGAGTCAAATCTCAGCCGTTCTGAGAAGGCATCTAGGTAACTTGTCTATGAGTCCAGCAACATGAAACAACTAGAGCTTTCTCCTGAGCTCTCCCATGGATGCAGAAGAGTTTGGAAGCAGGGCTTGAATACGAGCTTGAGCTCAAATGCAAGAGATGCTATTGATGTAACCACAGACTACTGTGCTGCTAGAAGTTACTTAGATCTTGGGAACATATGGCAGTTTGATTGATGTAAGTTACATCAATTCATTTTAAACATGGTAACTTCTGTAATTTTGTATAATTACTTTAAATTGATTATTTTGCACTGAAAAAAAAAGACACGAAAGAATGGTAAGTAACTTCAGAGCTCTAGTTCACAAAGATTTAAATTGAGATGTTATGTCATCTTTCTCTTTTTTAAGTTAAAGTGTCATCTGTGCAGAGGTTTAACACCAGAAAGAATGATGTATGACTTTCAGACTAATGTTATTTCTGGTAAAAAGCCAAGAGTTACATATTTGCCAGAAAATAACTTTTCTTATTTATTTAGATAAATAATGCAAAATCATTATGTACTTTGAGATTTATTGATAGAATAATATTTGGGGATGTCCTTGGTCCCTCTTGTGAGCAGACTATGACAAGTAGGCTTTGTTCATATTTTTTCTTACAAAAAATTAGATATTTAGAAAGTAATTTCCCTAAGGAAAGATTGTATTTTAGGGTTGGCGTTCTATGAAGTTGGAAACAACCTACAGATGTATTTTTGGAAAAGTTCTTGGAAATTGTCTGATGTTCTTATAATTACTTAAAGTGAAAAAAGATTGGATCTACAGAAAAAAAAAATCAACTTTCCATTATATTTAAAAATGAGAGGTGATGAATAGCATTCCATAAGTGATTTGTTGACTATCAGCTTGCATTGCTTGGACTTGTCAAGCCACTGGTTTTGCGCAGGTACTAACAGCTACTCTAGGACAGCAGGCTGTTGGAAGATACACCATGCAGCCCCTTCCTACCTGAAAGATGGAAGCTTTTATAGATTGCTTGCAATGGCACTACAGCATTGCATCTTACAAAGAAAGATATCTGATGTATATGAATGCACAAGCAAGCATTAATGCTGGTAGAAACTGCTGGATCTATATCTCTCTTTGCTGACATGTGAGCTTGAAACAATATGACAGTCCTCGCTCAGCCTAAAAGCTCGCTGAGCTCGACAAGGACTCTAATAGAAGATGAGCAGTTCTGCGTTGTAGGGCTTTTGATGAAAAACATAAAAGTACTGCTCTCTGGCCGCTCTCTGAACATGCTAGAAAAATGACAGATTATCAGAATTAAGTGCCATGTTGTTCACATGAAAGCAAAGCAAATGTTAAAAGCTTTTAGTGATAGGCACAGGTTTGTTTAAGGCTGTTTTGCAAGTGCTATACAGCTGTACATTAATGATACTTTATTCGAACAACTGCTTGTGCATAAATTAAAAAAAAAATGTTTTGGTAGGCTGAAATTTGATAAGTTCTTTCAAAAATGGCTTCCTTTCTCAAAGCCATGCAGGTTAAATACATGTTTGTGTTAGAAAAATGAATCCAGACTGAATTAAGACATATATATTGAAAGTGCAAGCTATGGATTCTGGCTTTTGGAGCCCTCTGATTACATCAGTGACAGAAACAGTCTTTAAATCTTGTGGTTATGAGAAAAAGTTGGAAAATATGACCTGGCATAACTAGTACTATTTCTGACTTTATCTATTGGCAGCTTGAAACAGTTATTCTAAGAAGTGTGAATTATCCCATTTTCACGTTGCAAACTAAAAACAATGCAAAAGGAAGCCTGTAATAGATGCACTTGAATTATCCAGTTTCTTCAGTTTTCTGCTGTTTAATCTAAAACTGATTTTTTCTGTAAACCGTTTTTGGCCTTCCCATAAGTCTTTCTCTGCTTATCTTGTATAGTTTTATTTATGGTTTATGAGGCATTTACTTAATGCTGAATATTTTAAATTAAAATGTCTGATATGTTGTTTCTAATCTTTAACTTAACAGTTTAATAATATTCCTTTGTTAAAAGGGAATTAGGCCTTTGAAAACTTTTAAGTCCCACAAGACATTTTAGTAAAATCCAAGTCTTGCCTTAGTTGTGAGAGAATCTGCCAGGTTTTATTGACATATATATTGACAATAATGCCAAATGGGAAAATCTGTAACGTGTGCATCCTTTTTAGATGAGTGCTGTGTGCCCTTGAGATGTCTGGTTATGTAACTTAGACACTTAGGGACTGTAATGCTGCTGATGTTTCCTTCTGTAAGACAGAAATCTGCCTCTGATATTAAAAAATAGAGGTTTGAGTGTTCTACAATGGAAAAGAAACAGTAGGCCATGTTATTCTTTTTGTGCACTGTTCTTAATCCAGATGTTTACCTTTACTGCTCTAAAGGTTGCCTGTCTCCTAATGCTCTTTGTATTGATGCTTGATTATATCTTAGCTGCACCTTTTGTTCCAGCTAACACAAGTTAGATGATAGTGAGACCTGCAAATATTTTGCCATCATAATCATCATCATAAATCATAGGCCATAAGATCTGCCTTGTGTTTAGAGGAATCAGCTTTTTTTATTGACTGTCTTCCATAATTAATAACGCTTTAGTTTGTAAATCAAATTAGCCCACTTTTTCTATAAAGATTTAGCATGAGATCATTTTTTAAAACACTAAATGACCTTGACAAAAACAAGGGATCAATAACATGTTGATTAGCAGATTGTTTTCTGTAATATTGGCTGGCCCTTGTTAGTTTTTCCTGTTGCAAGACTTGTAGAGGTGGAAGGTCATTGATACCTCCTGGTAATTCTGTTTTCCATATATAGTTGATTCTACTCTAGTCTAACACTGATGGATTCACTTAGGCATGTGTGTGGATTTTGCAAACAAGTCTTTTAATCTGACTTTTTTTTTTAATTACAAGATTTTTGGGGTGCTTGTCAGCTATTTTGCCAGAAATAAATACAGTTCGGTTTTAATGGGAGAGAATTTAGGTTCTGACTATTCCCTAAGATTTCAGTGTTGCTGTGGCTAAAAATTGTGCCAATCTCTAGAAAAACATAAGGTGTATTGATAAAAGCAATAGGCTTTGAGGTGTAGGTTTAGCTTTCTTAGGAACAGACTTTCCAGGTACTATAATTCTTCTATGCCTTAATTCCTCGTTTATAATTAAAAGCAATATTATTGCCATAGGTAAGGGAAGTCAAGGTAAATTCAGATTATACAGGGCTCAGTTAAAACGGTTATGAAGGTTAGTAATCCTACTGTAGGATACTTAAATATCGAAGGTAGACTTAAGTATCTGCTCTAGTTAATGAGACTAGCAATTCTATCAGGGAGGAAATGGCAATACTGAGACATTTGTTCCTGTCTCAAGCAGGCATTAAGCATCCATAATTTTCATTGAATGAAAAGACTTAAAAAGCAAGTCTAGAGTGTTCCTGACATTTTTCAGTCAGATTCTTAGGCTTTTAACGTCAGTGTTAAATTAAGTAAAATTTTCTCAGGCTGTGTTCTCCCTCATCATTTTCAAAAGTTTTCTGTATATGCCTAGAGCGGGAGCTCCCGGACATCAGAGGTATTTGCAGGGCTGGTGACCCTAGCAACATGGAGCACAGTGCCTTTCCCAGCTCCTACATAAATGTCATTGGAACTCAAGAATTAACACAGAAGGCCCAGTCCAGTTCCTTCTCTCTGGCTGATCAGGACTGATGATTTTAGTGGAATATACAGGCCCTTACCCTCCTGATTCACTGTCCTGCTCATAGTCACAGGGCCATCAGTTATGATCCTGGACTTCAGATCTCTCCCATGTCCATGCCCAGATCCTAGGGTCAGCTATGAGGCAGCCAGGTTGCTCACCTTGAAAATCTGAGAGGATGGAGACTGCACAACCTCTCTAGGCAAACTATTCTGGTGCCTTCATACTTTATGGTGCCTTTAGGTGTCTTTCATATGGCTTATCAAATCACCTCTTATTTCAGTTTGTGCCCACTGTTTATTTCTGCCACCATACACCATTGCGAAGAGCCTGGTTTAGGCCTGTAGGCATCAACAGGCCTTTACTTATTGCCCCAAAACTGCCTCCTCTTCAGACTGAACCAAGCCCAGCTCTCTCAGCCTCTCCTCTGCAGGACAAATGCAGCATCTCCAACTACCTTGGTCACCTTTGCTGGACAAGCTAAACTTTTTCTCCTTTGATGGTAGGATTACCTGTGCTCTGTTCTTCAGTGGTGAGGTAACTTGGTTCCTCTGCTTGTCATTACTCCTTACCATGTCTTTATTTTTACTTTGATTAGCCTTCAGTCAGACAACCTTAAACAGAACTCCTTGTGCCAGAAGCCCATTGTTGATTGAACTTGACACGTAGTGTACCAGGGGGATATGAGGCCAGGACAGTGCACTGCATTCAGCAGAGGCTTTAATGCTGAAGGAAACCATGCTAAAAGTCATGTTCCCAGCTAAGAAAACTTCTTTAATTGCCTGAAAGCAAAAGCCTGACGCATGATCTGCACGAGCACCTTTTTCTCAATTATGTGACATGAGCTTGGGAATTTCTTTCAAAATAAGAATATTGCAAAATTAAGAAGTCTCTCAAGTTCAACAACTGTTTGCCTGCTCCCAAGTGCTGAATATCTCAAGGTAGCTGTAGTTTAGGTGCTTTCTTCCCATTTTCCCCCATGGTTAAATAACCTATCCTGGCTACATCTTCCACCGTGCCTTACAGCTGTCAGGACATTTTATACAACTGAGCAGATGACTGTCCTGCCAGCACCTAAATCACCGGCCCTTGGAGCACACTGCTTGCTTGTCTCATAGAATAAATTCCACTCTCTCACATTCTCTAAGTACAGCAAAGAGAAAAAACAGAACCATCTTGCAGGTGGGCCCCCTGTGAGGTCTTTGCACTAAGGAAAGCTTATTTTACCTCAACTTTAAGACCATTTCCATCAGGAGGATTTTTTGCCACTGCTTCTGATAATTGTTAGCACTTGTAATGCTTCTGTTTGTTGATGCCATGGTGCTTTATGTGCACTGGTGAGATTGCTCATTTTCTCTTCTATCTGTAAAACAAAAATTCTGGTCATATATTGATCAGCTGAGAATGGTGATCAGCTCTTAAAATTTACTTAAACCTTTAACTACAGGTTACTTTGGGTATCTCATTACACCTCATCAGCAAAGGTCTGAAAAGAACTTGCTTTCCTGGGTCCCAGCATTTGAGTAGAACATTCTTGAGACCTGAGAGCCAGCAAGAGCAGATGAGTGAAGAAATAAGAGAATGTTTATATGGAGCCCATTTTCTTAACATTTAAAAATAACTAAATTGATTTTCTTTTTTTTTTTTTTTTAATCTGCTGTCTAAAGCCAGAAGAAAAAAAGCTTTACAGACATGCGCATTATACAAAGTAAAGAACACTGCTAAAATCAGACTCTCAAGGGTGCATTAGGTTAATGCCTTGAAAGATCAAGACTGAGATCCTGACCACATTGAAGTTTGTATGAATTTTACTTTTGAATGAACACAGTCAGATTTCATTCTAGGTTCAAGATGTTAGGGTGTAAGTTCCCTTACCAGCTATTAGGACATGAAGGTATTACGAATGTCTAAAACAGTTGTCAAATTATGCAGTGTGTGAAGAGCATTCAGCTCCTGCACAGAACTGTTGTTAAATAGGAGTGAGATTAGGATACAAAACTAAACACAGAAGATATCATAAAAAAAAAAAAAAAAAACAACCCTAAAGGTTTTAGTTTCTTTAACAGTATTTAGGTTTCAGCATTTTTTAATGTAATAGGAGATTAAAAGTATATTGATTGGAAGAAGCCAAAACTCATTTGTATTCTGTTTCTAGTACCTATGTGTTATGTAAAATAAAAGTGTACAACCTACAAAGGCTAGTCCATAGTTATAATTGCTAATATATATTTTAACATCCAAAATATTTATACAGAATTAAGTAGTTATTTCTTACAGTATAACATAATGTCTTTGTGAGAGAGTTGTAAGAAAACAGCATTGCTAGCAAAGTTTTTGTTTTATAAAACTTGGAAGAGTGGTAAATAATTAAGAAAGGTCAATAATAATTGGTCTATGTATGTTTTTAAAATATGTAAATGGTGAATCAAATATCTGGAAATCATCAATGTAGATCATGTGTGGGGAATTAAGAATTTTAGAGAACACGGAATCTGGAAAGGAGTCTGTGGTCATGCTGAGTAATGAGCTGAACAGGAGCTTTTGGTGGTTATTCTGTGACTTGGAGAGCAGATATAATCTTCGGCCTTATGAGCAGAGAAATGAAGCTTATAGGTAGGAAGTGCTTTTATAAGCTTTATGTGGTATTTGTGAGATCATTGCTGTTATAATACATGCAATTCTAGCATCCAGTCTTTAAAAAGAACATTGAAAATGGAAAAGGTTTGTAAAAAAGCTGCAAAACAAAAAATGATAAAAGTTGGGGAAAATCACCAAACGTTTGAATCTTAATCATTCATCAAAAAAAGGAGAGGATTAAGTTTTGAGATGATCATAACAAGTACCTGAGGTCACTTAGTTGTAAAAGGTGTTTGGGGGAACGTGAGGAACAGCATTCTTCAGTAAGAATATTCAAAGCAAATAACTATGCCCTCCTAGAATATCAGTCTGGTCAGCATCACTGGTTTCTTACAGTGATGTGAACCCCCAAGTCTTTGGAAAAGTAGAGGAGAGATTTATTTTTAATATACACCTTACATACAAAAATAGAAAGGACAAGAACCATTTTTACGAAGAATTTTGGAAGGACACCTTTTGTGTCCTTCCAAAAGCATCCTTTTGGATGCTTTTTCAGGCCTCCATTCTGTGGCTTTTATTTCTTTGACTTTTCAGCGGACTTCATTCTCTGCCAAAGATTAGTGACATTAAGAAGACTTTAAGGCTCCATTTTTAAGGTGAACCAAGCATTATTTCACACATTAATAGATATTTTCAAAGTGACATTTACATAGGAGCTTAAGGTTCTGTTGATTTTCATTACAGTGTTTTGTGGAGTGATCTAAAAAACTTTTCCAAACCAAGTGAATTGCTTTGGGAACAGAGCAAAGTTGTTTGAGGGAACATCTAGGGGAGCTCTGGGTGCTCCCTAGCTGTCACCTGGTGGTGAGCCCAGTACCAACAAGCAGCTCACCAGAGACAAGCTGCGTTTTGGGAATTGCCACTGTCATAAAGTTCCATTTGTCCTTCTATACAGCATTGCTATTTCGACTTAACCCCTGAATTTAGATGATCCATTTTAAGAATCAATTTCTTAATCTTTCTTTAGGACTGACAACTCTCCTTTTGATCTGAAGACTGTCACTCACCTAAATGTGGTTGCAGTCCGGGCGGGCAATTCTGAAAGGAAAAAAGAATGGTTACTTATTATAGAAAGTTGCTCTTCAAACCACTTGCCTGAATAGAGCCATAGCCCCCATCATTTTCCGGTTTCATTGTTCCTAATAATTCTTGAATTAGGAGAAAGAACCTGTGGCAGTGTGGCAGTTGTAGCTGTGTCTTTTATGTATATTTGTCTAACCCCTCTGAGAGCTGAGTATGAGGATGTAGATAAAATGCAGCACATTCCCCAGCACACAGCAGTCTTCATGTGCATAATTTACAGTATGGATATAGTCACAGCAACTAGTAAGTAGCAAGTCTTTGTTTTTTTAAATACTCAGAGCATCTAGAAGATAGTTACTAGTTTGTTGCTTTTTTAAATGTTCAGTGTAAAAGTAATATTCTGTTTGTCATGTTGTGATGCAGTGTATACCTTTATCAGGGAAAATGTGTGTACACAATGAAAGAGAGTGCTCAGATCAGACACTGTAACTCTTCCTAGCCGATGGCATAACACAGATTCTGTGATTCCAGAGTACAACCTTTTGAAACTTGAGTGTTTAAAAATGAGAGAGCTTTCTTGTGCACTCCTTGGTAGAGGGAGGGAAAATCATTTTAGTCCAGCAAACATCTGGTAGCTCAGGAATGAAAAAAAGTAGTGATTGGTTCTGACAGCTGCCTGCTTTGCAGCGGTATTTAACCAGAAATATTTGAAACATATTGATATGAATAATAGAAGATTACATGATGTATGACAGAAGCTTCACCACAGTTTAACTCATTAACAAAGGAACAGTGTTACATATATATGAAAAATCCTTATTTACTCTACCTCATTTGTGATATTTCATTTTTAATAACCTGACAAATAAGATTTTTTAAATTATTTTCTCCATCAGGTATTGCAAGTATTTCACTGTGAAATAGGTTGAATGGGATGTCATTGTCCTTTAACTTTAACAACTGCTGCTGATGGATGTGGTCCATTTAAATGTACAACCGAGAGCTGAACTAGATAATGAACTTATTATTACTCTCTGAGGATTACAGGTTAGTCCCAGAGGAGTGCAGTAAGATAGAGAAAATCCATATTTACTGGCTAAACAATAGCCAGAAGGCTGACTGGAGATATTGATTTACTTTCTAGGCCATTTAGACCTTAATGGTGGAGAAAAGCTGAAGTGCTGTTTACTTTTCTGCCAGAATCGACCAAACAACCAGTCCTTTTTTTTACAGACTTTTGATTGATTTCGCTTAGAGGAATTAGAGGTGATTTATTTTTAAGCTGAAAGCAACTCGTAAATATCTCCCACTACACAGGTTCCCTGAGAGTAAATGTTAAGTGGAAATACTTACTGAGAAATACTTTGCTGCAAATCAATGTGAGCAGGTAATACTCCTCGGTAGGAATGATCAGGTGTTGGACACCTTTCTCAAGAGTCGTCAAGTCTCTGGGTGCACTATGTGAGACACAGTGCTTTTAGAAGTCCCAACTTTTGCAGACAGGCATGAACCTGATTGCTGGGCTGAATTTGTGCCAGCTGTACCCTGCTGACTTAGAAAAGGGCCACACCTGTGGAAGCATAAGTGGTGCTCAAGGTCAGTAGTGAGCAGCTTTAATATTTGATGGATGAAACAGTAATTTATCACATGACAATTGCCCATGATACTTCATACTCACAGCAAATGTCTACCTGTAAGGAACAACTCAGAGAAAAAGCTGTCTAAGATGCTGGCATGAAGTATTTTCAAAATTAGACAAACCTTAAGAAATGCTTCTGAGCATACTGTCACATATACAGACACAGCAAAAGAAAAAATAATGTGGTCATTATTTCCTACAGATAACCTATCTGGAAAACAACTTTAGTTTTATATAAAAGACTGTTGGGTATATTAGGGCTGTGAATGTAAATATGGGCTGCCAGAATAATTCTTTGGCATGTTCTCTTGGAGCTTAAAAAAGTAGAGCTGGTATGTTAATTTTCATACGTGGAGATAAAGATGATTTTATATTACATAGTCTGTAATTCTACGTAGGAAAATTCTGCAGGAACTTTTTTTTTTTTTTTTTTTTGTAATTCCATCTCAAAGATTAAGACTTTTTTCTGAAAGCATTGCATAGTTCTGTCTTAACATGATAGCCTCTCTCGTCTACTGAAAACAGCGCTGTTTTCACTAAACGAGCTTGGCTCTTTCCCTCCTCTCCACTTTCTCTGAAGGGAGTTATATTTGGTGTCCTGGTTTCAGCTGTAATAGTTACGTTTTTTCCTTCGTAGTAGCTGGTGCAGTGCTGTGTTTAAACCACAACGTTTGGTTAATATGCTGGTTGTATCTTAACATAGAAATATGTCACTGTTACCTGAAAACTAAAATTACAATCAGCTCTACGGCTCGCACAAGAATGTGCAAATATGTATCTTTTAAATCTGAAAGTTGGATTTCAAATCCTATGTGTCTTAAGTCACCTGCCCTACCAGCTAAATTGTTAATCCTATCTGAGACATTTGATTCAGCCTCAGCACCATGCAACATAGATGAAAACTGATAGGAAGAAGAAATATTCCAGTATCTTCCCTTTCTCTGGCCAAGCCCCTAAACAGAAGAAAAATTGCATTACTGTGAGGTAAGAGTCATTAGGACGTTATTGCATATTGTGCAATTATAATAATTTTTGCTGCCTTTGTACTTGCAGACCAATGCAGAGGAATTAAAACAAGCTGAGAATTTCAGTGTATACTTCATCCTGGTTCTTCACTCAGCATTAAAATGAAAAATGATGGATATACTATGTGTTCTCAGTTGAAAAGATGGATAAGTTTGGTACACCCATTTTTTTTTTAAAAGCATGTCTTTTGTAGTCAGCACGCTAAGCTTTTACGTACTAATCTAGTACATGCTGTTTTGAAGTCCCATGCAGAAAATTTTACAGTCTGTTTCATACATGGTTTCTCTGAACTTTTCTGTTTGTTCAGATTTGGAAGAGTTCATCTGCCCTTTCTCAGATGTAATATTGTAGTACTGTATTTTATGGTTTGAGTTTTGGTTGGTTTTTCAGCCCTAAATGTTTGTGGTAGAATACATTTTGAAGACCTGTTTTAAATGCTAGACTTATATACTTTAATATACTCTTAAGATTTGGTTTTTTTGAAAGAAATCCAAGCCTGCAAGCTAAACTCTGTGAGCTTTATACAACTGTGCATGTCAGTGAAAGTGTTACCTGCTGTACTCATGTAACTACAGGGAACTGTGAAGCGGCATTTTATGTGCTGATAATTTGTATTTCCTTACTAATATGTTCACTGTTCACGAAAAGCTATGCATGTATGTTAACAAAAGAGCTGCAGCTGATGTTTTCTGTATGTCAAATAGCATGTCTAGATTTTAAAAAATTTGTGCCACTTTAATGAAAGGTTTGTCTGGTTTGTCTTTTTGTCATTTTTTAATTCAATATGTAGAACAATTAAACTGGAACAAGTGATAGAGTAGATACATTTTAACTTTCATTTAAGAGTGGATTAATTTGGCTCAATTTAGATAATTTAGAAATTTATTAACTAGTCTAAAATTATAAAGTTTATACTGAAATAAGAGTCCCAATACTGTAAGCATTAACTGCTTCATTTTATCTGTATATAGCTCCTTTTATTTCCATTTTTTAGTTTAATAGCATACACCAAACAATCTGTACTTGTTTAAGCTTAGAAAGTTGGTTACGCTGGTGCAATTTTCAAGTCAAGCAGTCTTTGGAATCCTGCAAATTCTAAGAAATCAGATCAATGCATCCAAATGACAGTATCCTCATTGACCATGTTTGATTTCCTTATCAAGTTTAAGTCTTAAAATGTTACTGACTTTAAAGCAAAGAATGATTGCTTCCATTTGTCTCAGGAGCTGAAAAGCAGTAAGAATAAGGTTCAAAGAAATCTAAATCGGTGGGGGGTGTTTTGGGGTTTGTTTTTTTTCCCTTGCAAGTGAAGTGCATTAGGAAAGAAAACAACAGCTGGTAGCATGGAGCTGTGAGAGATTGTAAAAAGCCAGGGTGAAATAATGATTAGAAATGCAATATAGAGCTGCAGTATAAGAAGCAAAGCCAAAGGCACTGAACATGACAAATATGATTTATGTAGAAGCACAGGTCTAATTACTAGGCTTATTTGATAGCTTATAATTATAACCTGTAAAAGTTGATTTCTCACCAATTTTCTGGCCACAGAAAAGAATCTTACTAAGCATTGGTGGTAAATATATCATTCCTGTAGCTTATGATTATCCAAAATTTAGAAAGGCAGAAGATTTCTTGAAGTGATATTTGTGTATATACTCTTAAGAAGGGTCTGTATCTATAGACTTCCCCAAAGTGGAATATATATAATCACCAGCACATTCCATAGAAGGCACATAGGGAATTATTATACACATTTATTTTAAGTATGCCTTTTAAAATTAATAATTTTCTTCTTGAGTGCATATATTATAAATTGTAGTGGAGTACAGGGATTAAAAACCAAGTGTTCTAACTGCAACTTTCCAATAAATGAAACAATGACATGCAGTTATTTGCTGATAATTCAACAAGACTTTTGGTGGAATGGCTCTTGGTCACATGGCATTGTAGAGAGGAGCAAAACCCCTACGCTGTTCTTAGCTTTACTCTCTGCCTGGCAGCCTTCCTCATCCTGTTAGGTGCTGTTCAGTGTAGAAAGTTTTCTGACTTTGTGTTTTAAAGGGTGAAGTGGTAAGTAGTTATAGTAGTAGGATTTATTATTTATACAGCTACCATTTGCATTTTCAGTGCTATGTCCTGATTTTTACTAAGACCTTCTGTCACACTAAAAATGCATTCTGAACTCTCTGTACATTTGCGGAACAGCACAGCTGATGACTGTGTTCAGTTTTCAAATGTTGCCTAAAAATATAGACTCACAAGGATAGCATTAATTGTAATATATTCAGGTTTCTAAGATATCAGTGGCCTTTTAGGAGTAAACTCATCCCATCCTACCCTACAAAATAGAAGGGAATGTAGTAATATTTAGTAACTGTGAACTTCTGTTTCACAAAGAGAATTAAACTTGGCTCACATGTTTCACCTGATGAGACTAAGGAGGAGGGACATCTTATGTTGCCTTTTGGATTTGCATTTAAGGTGGTACAGGGGACACAGATAGACTGAGTTCCAGATATTGGACTCTTCTGGTAAGTCTAGAAAAGCCTTGCTTTTAGTGGTAAATCTCTAAAAGCCTCAGGTGAAAAGATGCTTAGATGCCTTGTCCCACCTAAATACTTGTAAGGATATGGGGTTTAAACTCTCTTTTAGCAAGTAAAATAAGGAATAATGAGACTTCATTCGTCTTGTAGAGTTTGGGGGGATGGGATTATAGAATCATAGAATAGTTAGGATGATAATAATAATAGTTAGGATAATAGGATTCCGTCTAGGTGTGTTTTGAAACAAGACAGGTTTTCAGTTTCAGATTAGACAATTCAATATAGAACTCAAAAGGTGTCTGTGGTCACATGAACTAGATGTAATCATAGAATAGATAGGATTGGAAAGGACGTTAAGATCATTTCCACCCCCGGTGGAGAGGTAGTTATTTTTCTCAATGAAGCCTGGAGAGTAATTCTGCTTACTCATGCCTGGTGAATCACACCTTCAGTTCCGTTGAGTCAATGTCTTTTGTCTTCAATGGGAATACAACTGTCTACTTCATAGTAGTATTGACATGCCAAAGTATGGTGTCAAGCTGAATTACAGGTAAGCTACTTCCATTCTTGGAAGTGGTCTTCTCATAAGGATGGAATCAGGAGGCAGTGAAGCTTGAAATGTGTAAGACTTCAAAAACTCATAAATCTGCTCTTTAAGTTAAAAAAAAAAAACAAACAAACAAAAAAACCAAAACCAAACCACTTTAAAGTCCTGTGATTCCCTGTCAGACAGAGACTCTGTCCCCAGTCCTGTCAGGTTTAAATATTTCTGCAGGGATCCTAGGGAGAAAAGATTTTGTCAAAGATTTTCTCCTACAGAGTCTGATGTATCCCCTGTGTATTCGTAGAAGAGCTGCTCATTGTCTCCAGTACATTTGATTACTTCAGGGTCTTTTTGTTTTGTTTTGGATTTTTTTTTTCCTTAGTCTCCTAATTGTGTCCTACATGGGAATGGTATAAAGCATGGTGTTCCAAGTATTTTAAGGGAATGTAAGGATTTTTTGGCAAAAGTTGAAAAGCAGTATTGAGACCCTTTAGTTTTTCAGTTGGAGTTAAAGTATTGGGTAGAGAAAAACATTAATTACATGTAATCACCTGCATTATAGGGAAACAAGACTGGTTCATGTGTTTGTTTGTCATCTAAAAGAGTGCCACAATTGTGAAGCAGCCAGTGAGGAGTTTTTCCTTGTAAACCTGTCACTGAACCTCTGAACTGCCTTGACAATGGCCTCATTAATTTAAGTACTACTCAGTGTCATATCTGCTTTTACATATCCGTATTAGTGGGTAAGGGGAAGGAAAATTGTTTTATTCATCTAACATAATTTAAAGATGAAATGTGAAGGTCTGTGACCTTGCTCTGAGATATTGCTCTCAGGTCTGTTATATACAGAGAGGGCTTATTCTTTCTCTATTTCTTTTTCTTTTTTTTTTTTTTTTTTTTAAGGAACTTTGTTGGTTCTCTAGTATGACCAAGGCTGGTAAATGTGGAAGTGTTTATAGGCTTTATTTTTGTTCATGATAAAAACCCTCTTCAGATTAATGAGTCATTGGTGCCTCAGCATCTGCTTCCAAGACTGGGGAGTTTGGGAAAGAAACTGAGGAGAAATATGATGATAAAAATAAATAAAATAAATAAAATGTTAAGAGTAGAATTTTTCAAGCTGGGGAAGAGACACAAAGGATTGAAGAACTGTTACAAGAATGTTCATTTAGTGGAGCAAATTGGCATATTAAGTCGCAGATGCAATGAAGATACTTTTTAAGTACACATTTAGAGAAACTAAACTGGGTTTTTGGTCTTACGAAAAACTTGTTAAGGCACAATATATTTAAAAGCAAGTGCCAGAATTCCTATTTAAAACAGATATTTCTATCACAGATTAGAAACAGTACCCTCTTACATGGAAGAATATCCTGTAAACTGTATCTGTCAGGTATCACACTGTTTTATAATAGCTGGGTTTTATACCAGGTGCTGTAGGTTAACCTCCTGTACTTTGTCTCAGTTGAGTGTACCACTTCTCTGTAACTCTAAGAGAAATTCATTATCTCTTTTTTCTCATTAACATCCTGTTGTGTCCTGGCACAAAACAGCAATCTGAGACACAGCTTAAAAGTCGCTGAGTTCCTCCTGCATTATAGCACCTAGCACCTAATATGAGGCTCTTAAAATTATTGAAGTGTGTTGTTAACATTTCAATATCGATATTTTTATTTGTATTTTTAGGATAAGATTCTTCTCTGCATAGACGTTAGAAGTAGGCTTTTCTCCATTGCAGTCTGCATTTTAAGGAGGGTATGTGAGAACGGCGTCAGAGTTAACCCAACAAGAACAGGTTTCATAGCTAATAAGTGAAGAATGTGGATTATGGATATGATTATTATCCTGGATATGCTCTTGATTTTTTTCTGGTACCACTAGCAGATGGAGCACTTCCAATCTGGCTGCTGATTCTCTGAAAAACCTAGACAAATTACATTCTGACCAGTAACCCTGCAAAATCAGGAAACAGTGCGCAGATGTCCAGTGACTTTGTTGCACCTTTTGTCTGCAAATATACAGATGATAGATGGTGTTTGGGAACATCAGTACCTTTCTGCAGTGTGTCAGATAACTGGTACTCAAAACTGGACTGTCTGTACAAATATTTCAACCCAAATGAAATTAGCCTGAGATAAGAAGTGGTTAACGGGTGGCAGGATACTTATTGAGGAGAAATAGATAATCCAGCAAAGATGGTAAGAGAAATGAGGAAATCTGCCTGGGACCAGAAACTTAAGGACATAAAAATACTTATCCAGTGTCAGCCAGAAGGATACCTAGTCAGGTGCTGTTTCTCCAGTACTATCTGCCGATGAGTCTGAGAAAAATTGGGTAACTTGTAATGTGTTTCCATATTTGTGGTGCTTTTGTTAGGTGGACTTCAGTGGCTACTTCTTCCATTAATCCCTCAAGTAATTTTTGAACAGTTGTAAACTTTTAGCATTCTGTCGCAGAGAGTTTAGCATCTTAATTGCATGCTGTGTAAATAAACCTTGTGTTGTATCTACTGCCTCCTATGTCCTTCTCATCTGTCTTAACCTTTTTCTTGGGAGACAGTGAATACACAATTCATTCTCCCTCATAGAATGCATGATTTTATAGAACTGTAATATATCTCTCTCATTTATCACTTTTCTAGGTTGAAGAATTCAAAAGTATTCGGTATTTAATTGCCCCCATTTTCTTTCTCCATATTTTTTCCAGTTCTAGTATAGTCTTTTTTTTTGTTTTTTCTTTTTCCACCTCTCCTCCCCACCACTCCTTCCACCTCCCCCATGTCCTCTTTGGGGAGAGGAAAACTACACATATTATTCAGCATCACAACACAATTCTTGCAAAGGCTGTTCAAAACGTATGCAGCACTTCATTCAGCTATTGTAAATCCAAGATTCTGTCCTTGAGAACTCATCACTTTTTGTAAAAGTAAGATTTTTTTGTTTTCCTTTATGCATCACTCTACATTTATCCACATTACATGTTATCTGTGTTTTTATACCACTGTCACTTAGTGCTGCAGGGCCCTTTTTCAACTCTTCATGATTTGTATTCATTGCTGAAATTGGTCAGAGTGAACAAGGTGTCCTGGGGTGGGTTCTTGGACATATGTGAGAGCACAGCTGAAAACAGAACTGGAACTGAACAGGCAAGGGCGAAGTGTGGTGGTTACAGCTGCACACTGTTCGGAGAGAATTGGGCAGAGATGGAGAGGTGGGGTAGGCAGGTTTACAGTGGAGATTGCAGACCAACTGCATGCAGAAATGCAAGCTACAGTGCAAAAGTATTATAAAGCATGAGAGAAAAAGGAGTCAAACACAGGTTTGTAGGCGGTATGGGTGGTATCGTATGATAATGTGAAAATCTTGTTTATTGTGTAAAACTGAAACTATTCTTTCAGAATGTTAACTTCTCTGCACTTATCTATACAATCTCTGCTTATGCAAAGTGCTGTAAGAGATTAACAGACTTGCCATAAGTACAGTTGGTAATGGAAAAAGAAAAAAAAAAAGTGACAGAGATGTCTCTATTAAAATCATGCCAGTCACACATAAATCTCTTATGCATGTGCATCTCCACTGCCTATTTCCTTACCTTTGCGTATGATTCATTATAAAGCAGAACAGGAATTATATGATTGTTAAGTTCCACAGAAGTGGAAAGAAAAAAGAACATTAGAAAAAGTCATACATTCTTATTAATATATATTATGTGCTGCAATGAAATCATTTTTACCCAAGTATAAAATTACCTAGATAATAGATTTATGAACAGTAAGAAAAGATGGAAAATATGTTGTCTGTTGGAAACTTCTGTGAGGATAGGACTTGATAAGAATATTCTTTATGTTGAATTGTATGAAGCATTACAATATTCTTTAGCAACTGAAGTTTTATTTATTTTATCAGACATTGAATATGTATTTAATTAGATAAAATCCAGTGTATCAGCACATTTTATTACCAGGAATACAAAGTACAATCACCATGACATACAATCTGCTGTAAATTTTGCTTCACTTGCTGTTGGAGTTATGTCTCACAGACTGGGACTCAATAAAGGAAAAGCAGCAATTTCAGATACACCTTAGAAAGCTTTTTTTTCCATACAGACTTTTTTTCCCCATACATCAAGAAGCAGCACTAAGGCTTCTACGTTGCTGGGGGTTTTCTTAATGCAGTACAAGATTCCAAGCTCTAATACACATAGCCATGGATTAACATAAACTTTTTTTTTTTTATAAGGGTATTTGCTATCATAAGTTTGGCTGATCTTTGCTTGGTTGGTTTTTGGGGGTTTTTTGTTTTGTTTTGTTTTTTTTTAAGTTGCTTCATGGTGTAAATGGTCACAAACTGTCTGAATTAAAATCATAGAATGGTTTAGATTGGAAGGGACCTTAAAGGTCATCCAGTTCCAACCCCTTTCCATGGGCAGGGACACCTTCCACTAGACCAGGTTGCTCAAAGCTCCATCCAAACTGGCCTTGAACACTGCCAGGGATGGAGCAGCCACAGCTTCTCTGGGCAACCTGTGCCAGGGCCTCATCACCCTCATTGTGAAAAAAATCCTTCCTTAAATTTAATCTAAATGTACCCTCTTTCAATTTGATAGAATCATAAATAATAATAAATACTTCTTTGAGCTAGATTGTTCCCAGCTGTATACTACATGGAGTTTTACCCTATTCTCCAAAGTCTTGGGTACTAACCACTGTCAGTGACAGCATATTGGAACAGATGTTCAGCTTTTTTGCCCAGCTTGGTATTTCCTATACTGCCAGTTTCCTTTTTAGACCTTGTTATCTGTATTTTCAGACTTACTTCAGAAATATGTGGTTTTACTTGGGTCTCCTCTAGGATTATTTTCTTTTTCTTCCCTTCTTTATTTGATCATCATTCTTCTTTCAGTATTGCAGAACTTCAGTGAATTTTGAAATTAGGTTCTCATCTTTTTCTAGTTCTTCTCTTTCTTGATTTCTCTATTTTCCTTGATGACAATCTCTTTTTTTTTTTCACATATACTTGTCAACCACGTTCTCCCCTTGGAATCTAAACCGTTTCTGCTCTATGGAAATACACCTGTGTCTCACACCTCCATTTCTGCGCACTTCTCCAGTATTTTTGATTCCCTGCAGAGGTGGTTCTACACATTATTCCATGTTTCCTTGGAACAAAGGACAAAAGAGTGAACAAGGGGGAAAAGGGAGACACAGTGACCTGTTCCTTTTAAATACTTGGTACTCACTGACAAGCCAACAGTCCTGCAACATAATTGGAATAGCTTTAAAAAAAGAAAAAGTGTTTTTAGAAGGCAGTCCTTAGGGATTATATTTTGGAGAACGCTATAGTTTATGGGGGAAACTGAGTACTGCTTGTCCATCAGCATTCTTGCACAGATTTGTGGTAAAGATTGCTTCCTGGCAGTGGAATTTTCAAGGAATTTAGCTTGGAAAAATTAAGCATTCTGGTAGTGTCGGGTAAAAATCTCTATATAGGTTAAAGGATAAAAGGTGACAGAGCTAGAGACAAAAAATTTGTTCTTTCCCTGCTGTATGAGAATATTGGAAAGATATCATTCCCAGAGTGTATTTTCAAGTGATCAAAATATAGTTAGATTCTTTATGTATTTTCACACAGATGGCCAGAGGCATATTCTTCATACAAGGTCATCCTTGTACTAAATTTAAAATCTCTGCTCTGAAAGTATGGCTGTATTAAAACAGTTCAAAGTGTATGTTATCAAACACAATTAATATGAGCAAACATACATGTTTTTCTCCAGTCATTTCAAGAAATGGTCAAAGTATTTCAGCTGAAATTTTATTAAGATTGTAGTCAGAAATTTCCTGATGTAGAAATTTTTAGCTCAAGTCACTGAAGCTTGAGACTGCATAATTAAATTGGAAATAAATATAATACATATAAATTGTAAATACAAGAAGTGTAAATAGAATGTGGTGGAAAGTGTGACAAATTTACAAACACAACAATAAGCTCTTGCCCCAGCTGTAGACCCTTAACACCAGAATGTGAATTTGTTTCTTAAGTTTAAAGATACTTCTGGTTTACTGTCATGACCTTTTAGTAGCAGCATATAGCTGGTCTATTGTTATGCATGTTCTGACAGAGTGTGCATACTGCAGTGAAGTATAGGTGTTCTTCAGGTGTAGAATAAAGTATTTACTATTTCCATATTTAGATACAGGACAATTTTTCAATGACATGACTTGTAATTGCTTAATCAGAAAGGTTATATAAAATAGTTTTAGCAGTAGGGGGGTTTCTGATTAACTGATAATGGAGCAAACCCATATCACAGACTATTTTGATAATTTTGCCTTGATTACCAAATATTAGTCTGAACTTTTCCAAGAAACATATCGAAGTTTCTAAGTCTGATATTTATCCATGGTATAGAAACGCTGCAAAAAATGGCAGTGTTAGCCTTCCCATACTGTCTTGCCATTTTTGTCATCCCTGTTTAAGATCACTCTACCAGAAAATTGACCAGTACTTCAGGGTATACACCTCCAGCACAAAAGTTGCGTAGGCTATTGAATTACAGTTTTGTTTTATCATTCCTGCATCCATAGGCTGTATATATTTTGACATATTCTAATCCAATAGCAGGATTAGATAGGTCAGCCTTTAATCATGACTGATGTTTTATTTATGCTGTGTTTTCAAACACAAAGTTGTTTAAGAGTTTAGCTATGCACTTTGAAGCATATGCAAAAATCTTTTCCTGTAAAATAATCTATTCCCTTTCCTATTCCAACAAAACCAGTGTTGTAAAGAAAAGGGGTACTGTATAACACTTTTTTTTTTTTTTTAAATGAAACAGACTTCAGCTTTATTTTGGCCATCTCATATTAAAATTGGAAAAAGTCTAAATTACCATCTCCTCTAGGAAAGAGAGAAAATAGACTTGACAGCAGCCTGCGATTCAGTTTCTTACACTTTTAATGTTGCAAAATTGTCATTAAATATTTATTTGTTAACGTATCTAAAATATGCTGTTGTGAAAGAAATTAGAATGGCCATCAGAATAGTTCATTAATCTTCTAAATGGACTCTTCTACTATTTGCTGCTTTCTGATAAGCATATAAGCTTTAATTGTTTGAAATAGGAATGCAGGAATGCAAGTGGAAGATATAAATTCAGAGATTTTTTTTAATTATAGAGAAATTAGACTATTTATTATAAGACTGGTGTTGCTTATGGAGATTTTAGTATAATTGTTTTTTTTACTTTTGACTTTGTATGTAGAGTAAAAGTTCTAATGCAATTTTCTGTTCAATAAAAAATATAGTGCCTTTGATTAAAAACATGCAATCTAATCTTTTTCATGGCTGGTAAAAGGAGTTGGTAAATCCTTTTGGAAATGAAGAATAAATTGTTTGTATCTACATCTAACTTTATGCTGGTAAAGCTGTCAAATAGATTATCTTTCTATCCTTAAAACAGAGGTGTAGTCAAATAGAGAAAGGAGGATGGGCTCACAAGACTACATTTTTTTTGCCTAATAGAACCACATAGGGTATATTTAAATGATAAGAAATACATCTACCATCAAAACCTCACCTGCTAAGTGTACTTAATCTTCTGTCACATAATTCTAAAAGGTTTTGACTTACAGATCTAAATTTTCTTGTAAACCTTAAGTGCACTGAGAATGCTGGATCTTATTTTGCTGAACTAAAAATACATGGATTTGACAAAATATATTCCAAATGGCTCTAAAATATATCTGTCTGTTTTATTTTTGTGCAAGTCAAAGAGTTTATGTGATCCATTTAAAGTAGGCTTTTCAATAAAGAAAAAGAAAAGATGCTTTTGGGGTAAAAATAACCGAATAGGAAGTTCTCATAGGAGAAGATGCAAAGGCTTGTTGATCTTTTGAAAGAAATGACAACATATTTTTCTGAGTACTCACATCAGGTTGTTGGGGGTTCTTTATTGTTATTTTTTTTAATTATTCGTCATTCCTGTGTAAAAAGTAGCAGGAAAATAATTGCATCCAGATTTTCCAAAGGGACACAAAAGGAATTCAGGACTTTGTTCACATTTGTTTGGAAATTGAAGGACTGTTCATTTCTCCATATACATTGTCATTAATAGAGCAGTTAATCCCAAGTCAGCATGTCAGTGTGCTGCAGGTATAGAAGGAGTGTACATCAGACCACTTTCACTCACCAGAAGTGAACCTGGTCTGAGCCCTTCTGGTTGTTGAACCTCTTTTGACACTATGCCATTTATCCCAGAGCAGGTTTTCAAAAAAATAGTTTCCAAACATTTCAAGGTTTTCTGTGGAAAAGTTTTTGGAAATATCTTCAACTTTTTCATCAGAAATGTGACACTTTATTATTCTTCAATTCCCCACTGTGTGCAGGCTGCTGGGTTGGACATCCTTACCCACCTCTGGTATAGCAGTAGAAATGGCTGGCTCTTGTGCCAGCAAGTTTCTGGGAAAGGCCAAGACTGTAGTGCCCCTTCACCCTTTGTAACTTTAAGAGCCATTAAGTAGATTTTAAGAGCTACTAAGTAGACTCTTATGTGTAATTTGAAATAAGTACCAAGGGGTGGGATTTATACATTTGCAGACATGTTTGACAGTCATCGACATCTGCGTTTCACTCTGCATCACTTCTAGTTCATGGAAACTCAGTCATTTTCAAGTTCCAAGTACACTGTGCTGTGTCTGTGTCAAAGAACAGTTTATGCAAGTGGGTGAACTGTGTTCATATCTGATTTCTAAGTGTGAATAATGAATTCTAGTTCAGTGTCTTTTTTTTTTTTTTTAGTTTAGCTTCTTGTTTTGTTTCAGAATAATAATTACTCATAAAAGTTCAACAAAACTGCGCATACTTATTTGAAACAGTACTCTGGTGTCCTGATTGTTTTTAACAGTATGCAATAAATCTGGTTAAACAGAAGTGCAGTGTTTATGTATTTAAGTGTTTATGTATGCCTGCTGTCATGATAAACTAAGCAATTTACTAGCATTATAGCCAGCTTTATTTTTCTGTAGAATTTGTTAATGAATTTCAAGATGCAGGTCCCATCACCCATTTAAAATGTGTCTGAGTTAATTACCTGGTAATATAGGTCTCCTAATGCAAAATATCTAAAGATTGTTAGATCTGGAATTTTTATTTTCTTTGAATATCCCATCTGTCATCATGAACAATAAGCATTTATCTTTACCTTTAGATAGCAAGGCAAGCTACGTTTTTGTCTTGGCTCTTCTTCATGATGGAAGTGCCCTGCTTGTGGGACAGAGATTTTAACCATGAATCAGAGAATGTATAGTAGGTGTAAGACATGAAATAAAATTGACACATTTTTCTGAGGCATGTCACTGGTTTAGTGACAAAAAATATTCTGATAGTCACTGGAAAAGAAAAGGCAAAGGTACATTTGAACCTGTCAGTTTTACACGTTCCTGTTATCCCTTTAGGGGATATCATACAACTTGACACCAACATTTAAGCTTTGAAAATTATGAGCTCATCTATTTCAAATGGGATGTCACATGTTCCCAAGCCTTTGCCATTACTTATAATGGAAGACAGGATGATCACTCTTGTCACATATTGATAGTGAATAAGATCTTTCTTTTCTCTTTTTCTTGTTTCAGAATGAAGAACAAATTTTGGTATTTCGAATTTGGCACTTCGGAAACTTTCTCAGCCACCTGTAAGAAGCTGCATGAATCTGTAGAAATAGAAGTAAGAAACTAATTGTTGCCTTTATCCTTGAAATGTCGCTAGTTTAGCTGAAATGCAAGGAGCAAGGGTGCAAAGTGCCTGAATCCAACAAGGCAAAGCAGTGCACATCCTTTCGACCCTCTATTCCAAAATATTATTTTTATCATGTCTATTTGTAGTGTAGCCCTGCACACTAGAACAAAGTTCAGTTTGATGATTAGTGAAGTCTTAATACAGTAGACAAGGTCAAGAGGTGAAATATAACATTAGAAATCAATAGGGAGAGTGGCTAGGTCAGATGGAAAAATCAAAGACTGTTGGAGAGAGTGAGAGCTGCTGCAGGATTAAAATAATAAAAAAAAAATCTTATTATTTCTAGGTCCCAAGTTTTTATAACCTTTAAAACTCAATTCCCTAAAATTGTACTTACTTTCCTGAATAAAGGTTAAAGAATATATATATTTTTGGAATCATTCCCCTTCATTAAATAACTTTTCTCTCTGCACAAGGGGTCATCTTTCCATTATATGTTGAACATTAACAGAAAAGACACAGGATAGTTACAGACAAAAAAGGAATTTAAAATAACGTGACACTGCTACTTTGATGGCTGATAGAAGTAAGTGGCTAAGTTACATAAACTCTTTGGGGGGATGATGTCTAAAAATGAGTAAACTAAAAATGTTCACTGAGTGAAAGTACAAACCTGAGAATTTAAGTTAAATAATGAAATAATTTCTCAAGAGGGTTATGGTGCTTTTCCTTTCTAATAGTAACGAGAAACTGCTCATGTCAATGCAGTATTTGTATAGTAGCATGAGACGCTTGGAGAGGTATGGCGAGAGCTGTCAGAGCCTGGTCAAAGCCTTCTGAAAAGCAAAGTCTGAAATAATCCAAAGGGGCCATGGATCTGGTAATAGAACAGTAGCAAAGAAAACTGAGACTGAAACAGTAAGACCTGTGGTGCCAGACTTTCCTATTATGCTGTTATTTCTTCTTCAAGTGGAAACATGCTCCACAGGGGTTAGATTAAAAAATTAAAATCCCCAATTATCAACCAAACAAAAACCCCAGAAAAAAACCCAAACCAAACCAAAAAAACCTTGCTTCCCAAAACGGTACTTCACACATGTGGATTTAAGTACATGTAGCCTCAAAAATATTTTGTTAGTTATTGGAATAAATGCTTATCTGCTTTGACTTGATTCAGATATGCTGCAAGTTAAATGTACCTTTTGATTAAATACAAATTGAAGAGTAGGCTTTCCCAAGAAAATATTTCTATCCAGCAAAAGTCTTACATGGCTCAGTACTTATTAAGATGTGATCTTAAACCATCTAATTGTAACCATTGAAATGTAAACATCCCAAAGCAAAGAAGTTTGCATACACATTTGTGATGCTGCTGATAGCAGTTGTATAATTATTACCAATTCATATCACTAATACTGTTATTACCAATGAAGTATTACATTGCCAGTATATGAGCCATGTTTGTTAATACTCTATTCAACTATTCTGGTCATTATCATTAGTCCTACAAATAGGAACAGAAAGCATAGGGGAAATAGTTTCCGCAATGTTTACACACGAAGTGTTAAGAGGTAGTTATTTACAGATTTATTTACAGTGAGTAAATTACATCTAAATGAACAGTATTTGCCTGTACGCTTGTATCTAATGTTTCTTGTTTGAACTTTATAAACTCTTTGGAGTAGTGCTGTTTTCATCTTATTTTTAACCTGCTGCTCTTTGCTTGAGGACGTTGCTGGAAATGAGAGCTTGATGTATGATACCACATTTCACATTGAATAAAATGCAAAAAGACTGCATTTACTCTATAGCCAACTCTTGAATGAACAAAGCCCATGAAGATTAAGGATCTGTATCTCAGAGCTGGGAGACAGCAATCAAATGTTCTATGCGCAATTATTTATTCAACCCTACATTTGATTTCTAACCTAATTAAGCTTGGCTTTCATTGATGTCTCATGTTCTGTATATTTTCTTCTGTGTGAGTTGCAGAACAAAGCTTGGACACTAAAATCTTACATTATCCAGAATAAGATATGGGTTTTTTTCCAAATTGGGATCGAAAAAGTTGAGCAGAGAAACATAGGTTCTAAAGGGGGAAAAAAAAGAAAAGGGCAAGATTAAGGATTTTTTTAATGATAATGTGTCAGTAAATGAGGCTTAGGATTTTACAGTTTAGAGCACTTACTTATACTTTATTTCCACTTCATAAAAAAAAGAAAGGTGTGTGAAGGTGTTTATGAGAGTAAGCATAGATGCATTGCCAGTGGAGATGGCATAATACATACCTCCAACACTGTAAAAACATTGTGGGACCAGAGTGGCACCTTCTATACCACCTGGTATTAATAGATGGGGGAAAGAAATTTAAATTATCATGTCGTTTTGCATGATATTGCACCTGGTTACACAGCAAAGCCTTAATCTCAGCTGATTTCAGGCATGGATATGTATATTCTTAAGGTGATCTGAAAATAATTGATAAATCAAAGCAGTGTAAAAGACAATGCCCAAAAATGGACTGACGCCAGGAAAGAAGGCAAAAAAGAAATAGAAGTGCTAGTGTTTATTACTAATCTAAGTAGGCATGCTCCACATTTTAAAAGCGTGCTTTTATTTTTAGCAGCATTGTTGCATTACTTGAAATAAAAAAAAAAAGAAAGGAAAAGAAAAGCAGAACACATCTGTGTTTTGTTGTTGTAGCATATGAATGTGTTAGGACAACGCAGAGCTACCTGTAGTGCAAACTTCTTGTCTGTGTATGAACAAAAGAAATCTTCCTTTACTAATTCAGAAAGTTCCTTGTCACCGTGGGATTCTGAGGCCTAGTCAAATAATTGTCTTGGTGTACTACCTGCTGTGTTCAATATTGAGTAAAAATGGAAGCCAGACCCTACGCCATCCTATTTCGCCATTCTTCTTTTATTTAAATAATTCCAGTCAGTTTGGGGGATGCCAGACCTTTATAAATTAACAGCAGGGAAATACCAAAGGTGTCAGATTGCATATTTATCATCTTTTTCGTGTAATACTTAAATATGTATTAAGAAGTGACTGACATAAATTAGGCAGATTTCAGAAGCCACAGGCCGTGGCTTGTAGAGGACCCCCTTCTGCTTGACATTTCATCCTTGTCAAAGATCAAATTATTTTAATTTAGGCTGCAAATTATAAGAAATGAAGACTTCTTTGTGGGAATTCCCTGTGGTAATCTGACTTTTGTTGTTACTGCTGCTTGTCAGTGTGCAAAAGATATAATATGCATGCAAATAAGGTTAAAAAATATGTACTATCTAATTATCCAGCCAGTACATTCCACTTGAAGACAGTGGGAGGCCTGACACACAGTATGTGTTTGATTCATTGAGGCCTGCAGGGTATTTACACAAGATTACTTTTAATTATGAAATTAATATCTGTTTATCTAGAATGTATAGCAGTAAGTGAGCATACACATGAGCAGAATTTTTAGTAAAATAAATCATCTTAATATTTAATACATATAAAATGAAGGGGGGACTAAGGATTTTCTTCCAAAATAACACTGAATTATAGAGTCGTAGAATAGTTAGGGTTGGAAAGGACCTTAAGATCATCAAGTTCCAACCCCCCTGCCATGGGCAGGGACACCTCCCACTAAACCATGCCACCCAAGGCTCTGTCCAAGCTGGCCTTGAACATCACCAGGGATGGAGCATTCACAGCTTCTTTGAACAACTTCACTGAAGACCCATGCCTTTTTTCTTGTAAGAAATGGGTTATTAAAAAGTTACACTTTCAAGTAGAGTAGTTGCCACAGCTGCCTACTCACTTCCAGATATGTCTTTTGACTTTAAAGGTTTACCTATATGAATATAATCCACAGGTTTAACATTTAATTCTTGAAGAGCGAACATGAAATGGAAATCTAATGCTGAAATTGTTCTTTCTCCAGATTTACACTCTTAGAACTGAGAAGATGCCGAGTATGCGTTATAATACAGTTCTGTTTTGTAATCTCAGAAAGTTTCAGGGTAAATGAATAATTTTGCGCAGTTATTTTTGAGTTGTACTTTGCTTTTCTTCTTCAAACATGCAATGAAGTTTTAGGCAGAAAGGAAGAAGTGCCAGTGACCCACAGAGCAGTAAGCTGCAAGATGTCAGTGGACTATTACTGAAGCATGGTTAATTATTTTTCCAGTTTTCTTCCTGATTATTGTGTGTTGGAATTACAAAATAAGACCCTTAATCAGTTTTAAATGCATGACTCGTTTCCCTACTGGCTTGCAGAACATTGCACAAGTAGGATCTAACGTTTTTAAAAATATGCTGCTATACGCTGTATGGTGCATGTGACTTGCCAGTATATCTATATATATTCTAGCTATGTTGGGAGGAATGAAGCTGGTCTACCTCTAGCCAAGAAGCATCCTAGAAAATTTGCTGATTCAGTGAACTAGTAAGTGGACCTGGATATTTTGCTTTCCACTGCAGCTTCAACTGTAATAATCTGAAGTTTGGTAATTTTATTTTATTTTTTTTTAATGTAGAGGTTCTGCAGTATTTTGCTATACTTCTCCTAATCCTAAAACAAAGTGGCTTGGGAGGAGGACTTGATTTAGCTTGAGTAAATTGTAGTCAGTGAAGGCTAGGTGTGTCCTATCAAGCTAGATGCATCTCATCCAATGTATGTCAGGTGAACTGTGTTTGCAAATGTTGTAGGCTTCTGCCACCTAAGAAGGTGATGCAGTTTGTCATTGAACAATCTAAGAAGTTAAGGTCCCTGAGCCATTCTCCTGAAGTGAAAACTATGGTCCCTTTTTAAGATATAATTTGAAGCCAGATTTAGCAAAGGAATGTATATGTATAAAATGCTTCTATGTCCAGTTTTGCTATAGAAAGCAGGAAGAATATGTATTAGTGATAAAAGATTCCCTACAGTAAGAATTCCATCACCGAAGGAACTGTCCCATAGAATAAGATTTCTTCTGTATATCCAGTATGTCTTGGAAGGCTTTTAGAGCAGTGATACTTCTTATTTGGCTCCATATCCTATGTTTTCTTTTGGCAACAATGCACATTTCAGACAACTGGCTGTCATGGGTTCAGCAGCAGTCATTTTTTCTGCTTCTTGGTAGCTGGTGCAGCACTGTGTTTTTGATTTTGGGCCTAGGAACAGTGCTGATAACACCAGTGTTTTGGTTACTGCTTAGTGATGTTTTGGTCTGGCCAAGGACTTTCTGAGTTTCATGCTCTGCCAGGGAGGAGGGGAGCCGGGAGGAAGCAGAGACAGGACACCTGACCCAAACTGACCAAAGAGGTTATTCCATACCACAGCACGTCATGTCCAAGATGGAGGACGGAGAGGAGAGACCCAGAAGGGTGGGGGGTGCACTGCGTGGTCGGGCTTGGTATTAGGTGGTGAGAATTGTATTCTTTCCTTGTAATTTCTCTTGTCATTATTATTATTGGTGGTAGCAGTAGTGATTTGTGTTATACTTTAGTTACTAAACTGTTCTTATCTCAACCTGTGGGAGTTGCATTCTTTTCGATTCTCCTTCCCATCCCTCCGGGAGCGGGGGGAAGAAAAAGCGGAAAGTGAGGGGAGAACGAGCTGCGTGGTTAGAGAGGCTTAAACCACGACACTGGCTGATGGAGATTCTGGGATAAGAAATGCTGTAGTTGTGTCCTCATTTTTTTTATCCAGTTTTACTAATCTTTCCTCCCAGTAGGAGTTACTAGTCAGTCATAGCTCTGTGCTAATGTGCCAGTTGTGCCTTTAGATTGAAACTGCTATCTGTGTGTTGTTCTGTGCTCTTAGGGCCTGCTTAGACCTTATCAGTGAAGCTGCATATGCTCTGTATGGAGGGACTTTTATATTTAATTTCATATGAAAGGGACTCAGGTGTTGTAATGACAAGTGTCATTGCAAAATCATGAGACAGACAATTTATCTGGAACATGCAAAAAAAACCCCTCCAGTTATTGCTATAAAAATTTTTGTAGTATAATTTTTTTTCTGCTAATAGCTGTAATGAAGCTGCAAATATATTTCACTTGGGTCAATGAGTAGGTATCAGATAACAAGACTCTACCAAATGGTGCCACACTTAAGCAATCAAGAGCTGAATTAGAATCATGTTTTCCCTTCTGAATGAGGATTAGTTCCTATCTCATACCTCCTTTCCAGATATAAGTATATATATCTTAGGTGCAAACATTGAGTAAACTATTCACAATGTTAAGGACGATGAACTGACGAAGAAAAAATATCTAATAAGTAGAACATTCTGATTTTTCTTTCTTTTTTACTGTTTTTTCTCTCTCTTTTTTTTTCCACCTTTTTTTTTCTTCTTGCTAATCAGTGTGATGGGATTCAGCTAGACTTAATCAATATTTCTCTGGAAGGAATTGCCATTCTGAACATTCCAAGCATGCATGGTGGATCGAATCTTTGGGGAGAGACAAAGAAAAGACGTACCCACCGTCGGACAGAAAAGAAGAGGTCAGATAAAAGAACAACTGTCACAGATGCCAAAGAATTGAAGTTTGTATGCCAAGGTAAGCTTACAGATTACCATAGGCTCTCTGGCTCCATGCAGTCAACTCAGTTGTATAATTGCTCCTGCATTGTCTCTTGAAAAGAGAAAAAGGATAGACAGTTCTTGGCTATTTCTTTTCTTGTGCATTTAGCTGTTTTGATGGGAAGCACTGGAGCAAAAGCATAAACAAAGATGTGCTGATAATTGCAGTCTGTATACTTGCTAACTTGCCTCAGATGTTACCTGTTAAGCAGACTAAGCACATCATGTAACACCATTTGCTACTATGATGCTCAGTCTAGAAGTACCTGGAGTTTTTGAAGTCGGAAAATGCTTACTGGGCGTTTATGGTGCTGCTTAATATCAGTGTGCATAAAATTTGCAGGTAATCGTACCCTGATTCTAACAGACTTTGGTCAGAGGCTGTGGAAAATTACTTCAGAGTAGCAAAAGCAAGCTGCCTATAGATTTTATATTACTATACTGTGATGCTCTGCACAATCCTTGAATGCATATCCTGTAGCTTTCTTGTATGGGCCTGATCCATGGGCATTACAAGGGCTTCTATATTTTCCTGGTGATTTGTCACATTTGCTCCATGAATTTTATTATTTGTTATGACTCCTGAAGAAATCTACAGTAAATAGCAATCTTATTCTACTTTGTAGTATCTGAATGCTATGCTTTGTAACACATCGTTGCATGTTGCAAGTTGTAGTGATTATAAAACATCATTCTGTTCACACCAAGGGATGAACAGACCAAACTTTTTATCCTATGGAAAAGAGTATCTCTTGCTTCAGAGTGTCTTGCTGCTGCTTCTCATTATTCAGACTGGGTAAAGATTAGGACTTTAACTGTCTGATGTTACTGTGAACCTTTCACTGGGTTTGGATATCCTATTTTTGCATTTTTTCAGCAGTAATTTTTAAGTCATTAGCTATATCATAATTAATTAATAAGTATTGTTGTTTTAATCTAGCTGACTTATCTGGATGACAAAAGTGGTTTTCTACAGCTAGAAGGTTGAAGTAGGTACTAGGACTCAAAATTCCTGTGTGTTTTAGCAATTTGACATATTCTCAGTATCTCAAAGTAACTTGGCAATACACTGTCAGCGGAAGTCTTATCAGTTGCGAAGCTTCTGCATACACTACAATATTTTTATAACGTCCTGATGTTTCAGAGATGAAGGAAGGCTGCTAGTTAATGGGCTTGCCAAAGTTTTTCTTTTTCTGTTGCTTCTGAACATAGGGAGACAGGACATTTCACCCTTTTTATAATAGTGAAGCAAGATGTTATAACACCTTTAATTATTAAAGTTATGTCTGTATTTGATACATATGTAGCTGATACTAATCTATGGACTATTTTTGCTGTATTAGAAGGGCACTGCTACACTTCATATCCTGGACAGGAGAAAATAAAATAATAATTAAAATATTAAAGACTCAGTGGAAGATCCTACATTATCTATTGAAGTGTTCATAATGCTAACATTAAGCACCTTACTTTAGAAAAACTAGTCTCATGACTTAGTTTCTAATCACTTTCTATGCACTATGAATGGAAATAGCTTTAACCAAAAGGCAATTTCAAAGCAGAGATTGACTTCTCAATATCATCAACTAAACCACCTCTGGGTGTGTGAATAGTATTATTGTTTACATCTACAGAGGTGTTTCAGTGTTTAACAGGAGTATGCTTCTTGGATTTCTGAGTTGTCCATGATTATTGCACTCCAGTTTACAACATTGAGCGTGCAAACTGGATTCCTTTTAAATGGGGGGGGAGGTCACATGCTCTGACTGCAAATGGGTGTTCAGTCTGTGGAACCAGCTTAAAACTACTTAAAATAAAACTCAAAAATTAATGTGGTGTGTACATTTGTGTACATTGGTGAGAGCCAACTGATTTGTTCCTATTTTATACTGCAAAGAAATGTCTTTTAATTCTGCTAGCTAAGATTGGCTCTTAAGGTTAGAGTATGCTTCTTCATATTAGTATTCAAGATTATTGCTGAATAATGAAATTCAATCAATTTTATGTCTAGGCTTCTCGAATAGTTTTGATACATCTAAATCTACCCGCTGTGGAAATAACTGACTGCCTGTCACTTCTAAAGTGCTATGATTCCTTTACTAGCTTTGTACAAGCAAATCCAAGAGCCTAATATTTAGCTGATTGTTTCCTTAGGCACATTTGGATTGTACTTTTTAGTTTAAAGAAAGCATTTTACAAAACACTAATGCCTGGGACAGAAATAGATATTTCTGTATTGAAAACCATGGTAAATACATACCTGCTTGTTTGGTTATCAGTTCCTTTTATTCCAAATAAAGAATCTAATCACTTGACAACTAAACACTGCACTTCCTAGGAGACAGTAATCAAGCATTCTCACGTTTTCATATGGAAGTATATATATATCTCAGGGGTTTATGGGGTTTTGTTGTTTGGTTGTGGTTTTTATTCCTTTTATTGGGACTTCTGAGTGGCATGCACATTTAGTTTTAGTCTTTTTCAATTTCAGTGCAACTGTGAGTTTTTTGAACTGTATATCAGTCTATTCTTGTTGTCTCTCTGCTTTTGTGGTTTCTTAACTTGACCATAAATACATGAATTGAAGCTTAGTACTCAGTGTGAGCTCTTAAAAGGGATATTTGCTTGGACTAGTGAAAGCTGTCTCCTCACTCTGCATAGTTTGTTGCCTCTGAGCCTGTTGCATTCCTCTTAGAACAGCCCAGGAGGACTTTGCAGACTTCCAAAGATAAAGAAACTGCTGTGAGATCCTGCTGCTGTCCTCACCCCGCTTTTGTGCTTATCAGCTAATGTGAGCCATGTACATGCAACATGACCATCACTGCCTGAAAAACGGTTAAAGTTCTCCCAGTTCTTTTTTCTTTCTTGCATATCTCTATGATTCGGGAAAAGTGTATTCCTCTGAACTTATTCCCCTCTTTTTTTTCTCCTATTTACTCTTGTCACCTGTTGATACAAAAAGACTTGTATTTTCCTTGCCCTTCCCATGTATTTTCCTTGCCCTTCCCATGCCCTCTGCTCGCCAGACTACAATTTGGACTTTGCTGGCCACTAGCCAGACCACAATTTGGACTTTAAGTAATCAAATGGACATCTGCTTGGAAAACAATCTGATTATATGTGCATAGTCTGGAAAACAATATGTTGAAATGTAGCTATTTAATATGTGCACTATTTAAATACATTCCCTACTTATCTCATTAGGAGTTGTGCATGTACACTAAAGAGCAAAATTTGGCACTGATAGCATATAGGTATGTGTGTCTGCGTATCATATTTCTATCTGACTAGTAACTGCCTTTGATATTTTCATATAAAACACATTTGAAAATATATTTGTCTGATCAGCTTATAACTCATTGGAAATGAAACCTAATTCAGCTGTAATGTACTAAATATTATCCTAATCTTTTTAATGGAAAGAAATATTATAGTTTTCATTTCAGCTCCTCTGCAGAAGTATAGAGGGTCTTTCGACAAATGTTATTAGGGTAAAAAGCAGATCTTTTTTTTCCTAACAATTTAATTTTAATTTCTAATTTATCATTATTATTGTACAAAATCAGTGTGTTAGCAAAAAATATAACTCCAGATATATGTTGCAATTCGTGAAAGTGGATGATTTAATTAGCATTTTGACTTCATGAATCTGACACTTGCAATGTTTCCATTTGTTGTTTTATTTTAAAATCTTCTGGTATGTGCATACCTGTGACATACCTATCCACAATCAATTTTTTTCTAGTACAGATTTTAGATATGACTAGGAACTATCCTTGAAAATTGGTTGGACCAGATTTTTATTTGAATATACACAGATATTCATAGATGCCAAAAATCAGTGCTTTAAAGAGATGAACATACTGCATAGAAACTAAATTATGAGTTGAGAAACATAAATGTAAATAACTGAGCTACTTGTTGTTTGGAAATTACATCCAAAACAGAAGTTAAATCATGACAACATATCTTACATGAAATATATATACCACTTATGTTAAGTGTTAAACAGCAAAATTTTCTTCTGCACAGAATAACTAAATAAAATTTTCAAAACTTTTGTGACAAAAAGGAATTATTTTTTTTTTTAAATCTCCATAGTAACCTTTTTGCTCAGTGGAGTAGGATTCCTTTGTCATGGATGTTGTTATGCTTTGATTTACTGAAGTTCAGTTAGAGGACTGTCCTGAACTGGAATCTCTTAAAATTTAAAGTCTCTTAAGACTTTATTGCAAATATATATGTAATTTGTTTTTACATGAGTAGTCCCAGTCACCTCAATGGACTCCTTCCTGAAAACAATATCTATGAACTATTAATGGGTGAAACCTTCAGACTATAAGTATTTCAGCGCGATACTTTTTTATTGTGTACGTCACAAGGCACAGTGATACTTTACTTACAAAGTTGGTCTGCACAGCTTGTTAAGATCTGCCGTGAGCTATTACTCAGTAACATACCAGACTACTAGACTAATTCAAAACAATGTGCATTCATGTCACAGCACCTAGGCATGAACTAAGCTTACAAATATGATTCAGTAACTTGTTGTGGTTTAAGCCCAGCCGTAACTCAGAAAACCATGCAGTCTCTCTCTCACTCCCTTCCCCTTCCTCTCCCCCACTCCCGGAGAGATGGGGAGGAGAATCGAAAGAACGCAACTCCCACAGGTCGAGACAAGAACAGTCCAGTAACTAAGGTACAACACAAACCACTACTGCTGCCACAAATAACAACAATGATAAGGGAAGTAACAAGGGAAGAAAACACAACCACTCACCACCCGCCAACCGATACCCAGCCCAACCGAGCAGTGATCTAACCCTTCGGGTAACTGTCCCCAGTGTATATACTGGGCATGACTTGCTGTGGTATGGAATACCTCTTTGGTTAGTTTGGGTCAGGTGTCCTGTCTCTGCTTCCTCCCAGCTTCCCCTCCTTCCTGGCAGAGCATGAGGCTCAGAAAGTCTTTGGTCAGACTGAACATTACTGAGCAGCAATTAAAAACATCAGTGTTATCAGCACTGTTCCCAGGCTGAAAGTCAAAACCACAGCACCGCACCAGCTACAAAGAAGGAGAAAAATGACTGCTACTGCTGAACCCAGGACATAACTCCATGTGAAAATCTCTGTTAATAACTGCATTATGACTTTCTGAATGGAAATGCAGAAGATTTGGGAATGTGTGTATAGACAGTTCACTACAGTTAAAAACGGGACACTCAAAGACTGTGAAAGCCTTAAGACACTTCAAAATATCTATAACTAGTAAGGAAGGAGAAAATACCTTTCTTTTTAGGTGTCAAATTCCACTATACAGGGGAGGGGGAGAATGTTATCCCAAGCTTCCCTGTAGCCAGGGGATTCCTAATGACTTCTCTAAGCAAATTATAAACTTCGTGGGCTATCAGACTGATTTATGGAGGTCTTTCATAAACTACACCCTGGCCAGGTGAGCTCCTTGCTGGTTATAATTCTCTAAATTGAAAATTTTGACACATCATGAATTTTGAGATCTCTAAATATGAATTCATTTCATAAGCTGCAAAAGTTAGAAACTGTGTCCTATATACACAATATATGTATGCTATATACCCTGAGTAGACACAGTGTATATTCAGTATTGGTAGACTTTAGGTTATTTATGACGTGGTACAAAGCATGTATAGTGAAGTCTCCATAATATTTTTATTAAATGCTATGGATAATGTGGTGCCTGGATAAGATAGTCACCCTTATTTTGTATCTTTTTTAGGCAGTTTTAGTCAGTGTAGCCATTAACACATTACCATAAAGAAAAATTCCTATAGCTGTTTCATAGCTTGTCTGTTAAAACATTCAGCTTACAGAAACAATATTGTTTAGACAGCGTATCTAAGTAAAATCATTTAATTGCTGCCTCGACAATCCTAGCTAGGTATTTTTGTGCACATACGTATATAGCTTGACGAAAGCAAAGAGTGATATAATCTAGTTCTACGAATTTTAATAATCAGTGTTGTAGTTTATTGGTGTTACTTTTAGAAAAAGAAAGGAACAAAAAGGTAAATTAAGTTGATCACAGTATTTATTAAAGAACCTGAGATAATACATTTGTTGATATTCAGAATTCAAGGAATATGAAGGAAGCAGAAATATGTCTAATGATAACCAGTGACTAGATCAGTTAAGACATCAAAGGAAATAATAATTACACACTGTTCTGACATTGGCTCATACTAGAATGGATAACAGGATTGTATAAACATATTTTCTCATTTGAAATAGCTTGCAAACCATTTATGGTCCTTTCTCAGGAATTGTCTACAAAAACTGAGATATATGCCTCTATCCAAAACAATCAGGGCATATCTGTTGGAAATACCTTACTGGGTAGTATACATAAACGATCATATTTCTGTGAAAAATAACAGAAAAAGATCACTGAACCTGAGAAAAGAGGAAGCACTGAATACAGTGATAGGAACTATGTTGATGCTTTTTTTTTTTTTTTTTTTTTTTTTTCAGAAAAAGTGAAGAGAAAGACAGCTTTCTCAGCCAAATTCTGCCTATAAAAGTGTTAGATAAGCAAAGAGACTGCCATCTGTTAAAATCTTCCTACACTTAAGGAAAAAAGATCATTTGTCTGTGATCGTAAAGAAGTGATGAAAGAATTGTAATGAAAATCTAACATTGGCGTTCTGTTCCTGGCGCAAGCAACCCAAGACCTGTAACTTGTCTAACACACAGATCAGAAAAATAAGAAACCATGTTTCCTTAAAAAGCAGTAAAATAAATTTAAAAGGGTTGTGTCAGATTGTGTCTATCAGTTCCAAAAAAAAAGGTAAGAGGGAAAGAGGATCCATATATGTGCTTATCTGCCTATTTAAGTAAGACTAATCTCTGATGACATATGTCAAAGCATTTAGTTGAGAAAGCTCAGTAAGTTCAGAAGTTCAGAAAAGTCCATTACTATTTCAATGTAAAAACTCGTGGAACTTATTTCTAGGATCTCAATTTAGGAAACATACATATGATGAGTTATAGCGTTACATGAATCTAAAATGCTTTGGCTCTTTTACTCACAAACCCACTTAATTTAGTTATGTACATGAATTTCTTTGCTTGGAAAATAACAAAAAAAGTATAGTTGCATGAAATTTTCATTTCTTTCCTAAATTTCGTTTAATTGCTCTAAAAATAGCAGCATTTTTTGTGTGGTTTAGCACTTTTATTTTCTGTCCTTGCTTGAAACTAGGAAGGCAGAGAAATCCCCTAAATAAATAAAAAGCAAAGTTAACCCTTCTAATCCAGATACTTCTACCAAGTTTAAACATTAGGAAAACAATCCTATATTTATTCAGACTTCTTTTTTTTTCCAGTCCAGGCATGCACCATAGCTGTTCTGAGCATTTTAAAGCATAAATTAAAGCGTTAACCTAAATTTCACAAATTTCTATGTGAAGTTTCTTGTTACAATTATGTTACCTTGTGTTTTTTGCAGTAAATCAACTGCTTGTGAGACCTGTTAAAGTTAGGATGACTTCAATGTCAGTATCTAAAAATCTACCCTATAGCTAGTAGATAGAGTCACCTCAAGATGCTTATCCCATGCTCAAATAAGAGTAGGCAGAATGCAGTGCTCACTGGAGGTGACTCTCCATGTATTGTAAGTGGAGCCTAAGTAATAGGCTGGGTTAGACACCTCAGATCCAGTTGACTAAATGGTGAGATAAATTTCTGCATGTGCTTCATGTGGCAACAGTTCATCAAACATTTGGACAGTCCTTGGAGCAGGAATGGGAACCAGGCACCACTCTGCCAGATAAGCCTTGTTGAGCCATGCTATCTTCTACAGATCTGATGCTGGTATGTCCCATAGAGTCATAGAATGGTCAGGGTTGGAAAGGACTTTAAGATCGTCTAGTTCCAACCCCTCTGCCATGGGCAGGGACACTTCACCCTAGACCATGTCACCTAAGGCCCTGTCAAACCTGGCCTTTAACATTGCCAGGGATGGAGCATTTACCACTTTTTTGGGCAACCCATTCCAGTGCTTCACCACCTTCACAGTAAAGAACTTCTTCCTTATATCTAACCTGAACTTCCCCTGTTTTAAGTTTAAACCCATATAGTCTGTGCCCTATCACTACAGTCCCTGATAAAAAGTCCAACCCTGGCATCCTTTTAGGCCCCCTTCAGATATTGTAAGGCTGCTATGAGGTCTTCATGCAGCCTTCTCTTCTCTAGGCTGAACATCCCCAGTTTTCTCAGTCATGTCGTTCATGAACGCTGTAGTCACTAACCTCCTGAACAGAAAGGAGCATGGCAGAAGATCTGTCTTCCCAGTGGGTGCAAACCCTGCATGGAGTAGTTTCAAGTGCTAGGGAAGCAAGCAGGGGAACACCTGTTTATACATGTGGATTATAGTATAGGTGATCTTGGGAAATAGGGTGGTATTCAGTGATGTTATATCCTGTCCTGTCTTTGGTTTAGATTGAATTATTTTGTCACCTTTTAAACATCTGAATGATATGCTGAATGTACATTTCCTTTGTTACAGCGCTCAGCCATTGTGCATTGACTCTTCTGTCTGCTGAGCAGCAGTAACTAGCCACCATGCCAGGCATTTTCCTCCATATCTCAAGCAAGAACTCAGTAGGCAGCGGGAGCTGATCTCTCACTGAGGGCAGCTGCATGGCAAAGCTCATCAGTGTGTGAGGTATTGGTCTCTGGCTTTGCTGAGATCACAAATTCAACAAGGGGAAGGAACCCTGGCTGATCTCTCCCTATGGAAGGGCCAAATTCTGCAAATCTGGGACCTGCATGAGGCAGAATACAACTGAGAAGTTGCTTCTACTGATATATTAGTTTCCAGGTTTTGGTGTTCTTCTAGAGACTGTGGAAAAGAGCGCTCCATACTGTGATATGTTGCCACTAATCAGCAGTATCTATCTCTGTGGAGGCAATGATCCTGGGGAGGGAAGAGAGAAAAAAAGGAATTTAGAAATAAACATCACAGGTTTTCCACAGTAACAAATTCCTACTTCTTGGTGGAGAGGTAATTTTCCTAACTCAGAACTTGGATTTTGGCTGTCTGAGGGATAGGTTGGTATTCAAATGCTTTTGTCCCATGTTAGCTGATGATGATTATGTGGCCTTGTCTCCTTATTTTTGCTGCATGTAGTGTATTTTCTGGAACAACAGGTTCAGATATCAAGAAGAGGTAAAGGCTCTTTGCCCTAAGCATTTAGTTAAATTGTGTGTTATACCTATTAGTTTGTAAGAAAGTTCTACATTCAAACGTTTATTTTACCAATCTTTGCAAAATAATTCAGGTTTCCTAATAAGCAGACATGGGCTGGACTGTCGTGATTTGATGGTGCCATTAAAAACACCTTTTCCTGTATCCACACACAATGTGGAGCAGAAAAGCTTTGGGGTATACTCTTTCCCTCTGAATACCTTTGTTTTCCTCTCTTACCTTTAAGAGAGGAGAGCAGAGAGCCTTACTCATACTAGTAGTCACATCAGCCTGGGGGATGGAGTCCATAATTTATAACACAGTTTGAATCTTTTAGAAGTATAAGTACAATTCCTTGTTGCTGTGGAATACCAATTTTATTGTTATTAGGAAGTAGTAGGACCTTGAAAAATGGCTTGATAGTCTGATTCGATTTTATATTTATAAAGCATGTATATATGTTTCTGTGCAATATAGATCATCATAGAAAAACAATTTCCTTTTATTTACAAGGCAGTTGAGATTGTCATTGTATTATACCTTTCAGTGCACAGAATGTTCATTTTCTTTCAAACGTTATTCATCGAAAGAGGATAATTATGGTGTATTTCATAGACTGCCAGAAGGAAAATGTATCTTTGAAAAGTTTCATTTCCCTTAAGTTGCTCATTTTCTATAGGAAGACAGAACTATTAAGTAACATACCCATGACAAAGATTGATTAAAATGGCATAAAGGACTATCTTATCTCTAAGTACAGGGATTTACACATATAACTCCTATGACATTAAATGCAGTAGGTGAAATTAACTCTAGATATCATATAAAAAAAGCCCTAGTAAATTGGTTTGTACAGAGAACAAGGTGAAGGTAGGAGGGATGGCACGTTAAGTAGCAACTCAGAAGTAGGAAGTTACTTATTGTTTTAGGATACACCTACGATGTAGCATCCTAATAATCAAGCCAAGTTCAGTGCCAGGAGTATTCATGCAATACTCTGCTGGGGCTCACTTTGGTTACTAAATAGTGGAAACACCACCTTGCTGATGTGCCTGAAATTCTTGTATTCAGTCAGCCTCTCAGAGCTGCTCAGGCTCCTCTAGAGCGCTAGAGGCAAATTTAGCCTGGGTCTGTCTGACTTAGAACAAGGCATATGCCCTAATGTACACCTTCTACAGAGCCTATGGCATACCGCAGGACAGGTCTGTGCAGAAGGCTCATATGACTATTCCACAGTACTCCCTGTGCTTAACTCTGCTTTGCTGGAACCTTCATGAGTCTTGCACCTTATTAATGCAGGTGAATGAGTACTTACTTGTCTGACAGCCATTAGTTAAGATGTGATAAATGATAAGGGGTGTGAATGGAATATGCAAAGATTTTGATTTGTTGGGGTGCTGGGGGTTGTTTTTGTTGGTTTGGGGTTTTTTGGTTTTTTTCCCCCTACTCACTGCAGAATTAGTAATAAATACTATTATTCACTGTAGCAAAACCTATCAGCTTACCCTGGTTTGGGTTTTTTTTGGTTGGTTGGGTTTTTTCCCCAGTACTGCACCCTTTTGCTGCTGTTCATCTGTGTAAAGACTTGACCTTCACTTGAAAATACACCTTGCAGGATGTAAAGCTCAGTTATAAGTAGCTATTTTGTACATGACAGGAGAAGCTAAAATTTGCTTTTTATGAACTCTTTTATTGAGTCTTTCCTCCATGTGGGTGTTTGCTCTGACTATAACTTTGCTGTGACATGTCAGCAACTCATTCAGCATAGTGGCAACAGTATGGTGTGGTCAGTCTAAAACTCAGAGTTTGCTAATACAGCAGATGAGTAGTTATTTAAAATTTGCTGTGCTATGCATCAAATGTGGATATTTGTACATGAGCTTTAGCACCGGACATAACTCCTTTTTGGGGTAATTCCACCAAAATTATCAGATCTGTAAAAATGAATAATCAACTACTGTATCTTAGGGCAGAATTTCACATTTTCTAAACATTGAAATTTGGATGAGGAAAAAAAGAAACAAGATTCAGGTAAAAAAGAAAAATGTATGTATATTTAAAACCAGATACATTTAATTGTCATTTCAGGTTTTGTAAGCACATAAATATGTGTCTTTTGCTCTACTTCAGCAGGTATTCTGTAATTTGTTATATCATCTATATGTCCAGTGTATATTGGATATATATATCCGATATCAGTGTATATATATCTATACATATAAACATATGTATCTATACATCTCTATATACATCTATATGTATCTATAGATCTATATATCCAGTGTATATTGCATATATATCTATTCATATGAACATATGTATATACACATCTATACATCTATATACCCAGTATATATTGCATATATATTGGAGAGATATATTTTATATATATAGGATATATATATCTCTCCACTATATATCGAATGTATCATCTGCACTGTAAATAGATACATTCTCACATTTTTCTAGGTCTTATTTTTTTATTTCCTACTGCTACGTGGCATGAGTAATAATTATTGCAGAGGTGGTAAACCCATCTGAAATAAAAAAGTAGCCCCATCTCAGTTATAAAATAACCATATACTACTATCGTGCTTTGATACACAGTTCTTCTTTAATTAACAAAGTGAAAACTTCTATTAATGTCTCAACATAGTTTTTGAGTTTCATACCAGTTTTATAATTCATGTATTTCTCTGCCTCTGAAGTTTTTCAGATATAAATTATTTGTAACTGTTACTTTTCTTCCAAAAGCTTACAAAAAGTCAACAATTAACTAACTACAACAAGTGTTTTCTATCTTGAGGAATGGAATGCATATGATTATTGTCATTTAGATTCCTATGTGAATTAAGGAATTGGCCTGTTCTTAGCAAACACTGGAAGCACATGGAAAATAATACAAACTAAGTAAAAAGGCCGGATGAATTTAAGACTGAGATAGTTTTAACCTCTTCAGCCTCTTTTTACATTTGAATGTTGTAGGGGATTTCCCCCTCACCTCCCCCCCAAAAAAAAAAATCCTAAGTATGACTTGATATGTGCATATATGGTTTAGATTTACAGTAGTATTTTCTGATGCTACACATATGTTTTTGTATTGTGACCTTTGTACAAAAAGCTGCAATAACCATTTTGTGACATTCAATTTGTTTAATGGCAAACAAGTATTCCCTAGGAATGTTTGATAGCATATTACTCAGATTGTTTGCTCATTTAACTCTGTCCCAGGTGCCAAAATCTTTAGATTAAAGATACAGAAATAAGAATAGCCTAGCAGATCATTTTTGGCTGCTGTAACACGTAATCATATCCTCTGATCCATTCTAGTTTTCCATTATTTGTATATAGAAAATTTCAAGTTCCTTGAGTGTTTGCAAAAGGTGTCAGATTGACAGCAATTTAATTTTGAGTAACAGCAGGAGGGACGGCTTTAGTTAATGTACACACTAGTATTACTAAGAAGAAAAAACCAATAAAGTATTCTAAAAATGTTGGTGATATGAAGAGCTCACAGGTTGGGTGTATATCCAGTTGCATTACTCACTAGAGGTAGAAGTGGATTTTACAGAAGAAAATCAGCGTTTCTATAAGAGACAGAGAGAGATGCAGAAAAAGAAGCATATACATTAAAGGAAAAATGTCAGGTTCAGTCTGTTGTATTCAAAAAGCTGAATTTGTTCTGTTGGGGTTTCTTCCCCCTCACTCTGGAAAGACTTGTCTTAACCAAAGAATTCAAGTATGTGTAGCTATAAATATATGTTGGGATCATGCAAGTATTTTAGTAGTGCCTTATTACTCTACAAGGAGAGAGTTGCTGTTATTATCAATTTGGAGATTATTATTCTTCCCTCTTTCTCCATTTGTTGTCTTCATATAAGCACCCATGATCTGCTAACAAATATGTTAGCAGAAGACTGTGTAGCAAAAGCATGCGTCCATCCACACCAACAAAAAAGCGCTGTTTGGTAGTACTGTTGTTTCGATCACACATTTACAGAGACCAGGTGTAAGTCTTGTGATTTTGTGCACTTGTGCTGATGATAAGTCAAATTAAAGGAGAGGAGGTTCAGTCAGACCACGTCATTCCCCATCACCGACTCTATTTTTACCTGCTGCCTTTAAATCGTAGCCTCCCTCCTGACACTGTTATGCATTGCCGGTAAACCACCAGGTTGTTTATAAGAGCACATTGTAAAGTAGGCTGTATTGGAAGTATGAGCTGCCGGACAAATTAATGACATTGTGAGGTGCTGCCTGCTGGGGTGAAAATAAATTGTGAGAAAGTATAAGGGACAGGTAATGGGCACTAGCTGTATGCTGCACAACACTTTTCAAACTGCTGCTGACTGTGTGCCAATAGATATGGCAATAACTGTCAACAGGATTTGTAATACTTTCGCATTTGCGCAGTGAGAGTAGAAAGGTTGAAAGACTTCTATAATTTTATTTAAAGATTAGCGCCAAGTATTTCTGGACCTACTATTTCCAGGCAACGGGGTTACAAACACACTGCTTATCTTTCATACGTGTCAGTGGGAGGGTTTTTTTATCATCATCGGAAGTCCTTGAAATTGGACATAAGAAAAATAGCAGTAAGGAAGAGGTATATAATTAATTGTAAAATTCAAGCAGGTAAAGATTTTGCTATTTATTGTATATGCTGTGATTTCTGGTAGCGCTAAATCGTGCTACCTATCTATAGCCCCAGTGGGTGGTTCCTGCAGGCAATACATTTTCTGGCTGTGCTTCTTTTCCTGATACTGAGAAGGAACTGCTTAAAGCTACTGTGTTGCCTTTGTTGTCCCTTTGGCAATGTGTTCCATGCTGCAGAAATCTGCAAGAGGCTAATTGAACAATTTTAAAGTCCATTGTGCAAGGCTCAGGAGTTGTCCCATCATCCTCTTTATAAGTATTCAGACACATGTCTTTACGCTTACAATAACTTTTAATACTTGTTACCACTGCAGA
The DNA here is from genome assembly GCA_028858755.1 of Ara ararauna. Taxonomy (NCBI): domain Eukaryota; kingdom Metazoa; phylum Chordata; class Aves; order Psittaciformes; family Psittacidae; genus Ara; species Ara ararauna. Next base: position 132,183,308 of record CM054377.1, on the reverse strand, counting down.
GATGGTAAAATTATGGCTGAGATTAATTTTCTTTTTCTGGTTTGCACATTCTCAGTGGAATTCATAAATACCTTCTATATGTTATTTTGTAATGAAGACTCTGGTTACTAGTTAAATAACTTCATCTTATATCAGAAAGGCTTGCTTATGCTTTTCAGTGGCTTCAGCTGCCAGCCAATGAGAAACCTTCTTTAAAATATGGAACAGCCATGGATTTGTAATAAATTACAGACGATATCTGTGTACCTTTTGTTTGTTTGTTTGTTTTGTGGATCTAATAAGCTATTGAATACAAGAAGTGGTACTCTTTAAAAGATAGCCTTTTTAGAACCCAGTAAATGATCTGAGGCTGACCAAAGCATCCCTTGTATTACTTTATATGACTTGTATGAACAAATTGGCAGTTAATGATTATTAATTATTTGTTCTATGGCAGCACCCAAAGGTCTCGGACAGTAGGCACTTTATAAGCACAGATCAAATGGACATTTCTTGCTTGAAGAATCACAGAACTAAAGGATAATTTAGGTTGTAAGGGACCTCTAAAGGTCGTCCAGACTAACCCTCTCTGCTCAAAGCAGTTCTAATTATATCAGGTTGCTCAGGGGCTTGTCTAGAACTTAACACTCTAAAGAGTCTAAGAATTTGTGATCTAAAGTTCATTTGCTAAAATCTAAGGGTTTGGTTCTTGAATGCAAGGTTAAGAAATCTAATTTCATAGTGCATCTGTGTGACCCTAATTCAGGCAGTCAATATGTCATTTGTTTTATTTTCATCTTTCTTATTCATGCGATTGTAGACTTAGCTGACCCAACAGTCCTATCCCAGAGGGTCCTACTGCTCTTAGAATAAGAATTCTCTGCTGGTGACTTTCCTTCTGGAAAGGGCCTCTGAATACCCACCCATGTGCAAAATCAGCACTGTCACTTGAAACTACAGGTGTCACCCTGACTGGCAAATAGTGAACTGGAATTGATCCTGGCATTTCTTTTCATGGTCAGTGTTCCCTGTCTTTTCATGTTGTCTCAAGTTTGTAAATGACCCTTTCTGTCTGCTTCAGGGGGAGTCCCAGTATGTTCATCAGTTCTTTTACAGACCTGGTTAACCAGGTCTGTAATCAGAGGGTCGATGTGGAGGTACATGTTGAATTGTAAGTTTCCTTTTAAATGCCATTAGAGCAAATTGAACTTAGGTGTGTTCCTAAACACATAGTAGAAAGTCTCCCCTCCATTTATCTGGAATCAAGATATACTTGAGAGTATAATTTTCTTTCTAAAGTCTCTTTTTCTCCTTATTGACCTCCTACTTAATGTTTCTTTTATTTTCGTCTGAGAAAGAGGTTGAAAGTTTAGGACCTCTGCATCCCAAAAGAGTTACAGACCTGTAAAAATGATGGTAATAAGCTTCCTGGAGAGCAAATGGCCTCATATTTAGATGACCTTCTACAGATAGTCAAAAGTTTCTCATAGGTGTCAATTTTCTCTAGGCTGTGTGTAAAACACACAAGATTTTAAATTTAGTTAAAAATCAGGTAAAAATATTTTTTGCCAGTTTGAGGATGTTTAGAACCATTACCTAAGAACTGATAAAATGAATGATTAAGTCTTTTGAGCATGAAAACGTTATGTTAGTAAGAAACAATCAGCAATTTTTGTTCTAACATCGGAAATCATATTAAGATGTAGACACTTTGAGAATTACTGAGTAAGACGTAATCAGAAGACATTTACAACATAAAAAAATAATTGCTGTATAATTAATTTGGGGGTGATGGAGTTGATTAATCTAGCTCTGTCTGAAACAATTTATGAAGCTTGTTTTCTACAGGTGAAAATCTGTATGGTTTCATATATACTGACAATGCTTTTCAGCTATAAAATTGCAACTCAGTTATCAAAATATATAGAGAGCTATTTAGCTATCAATTCATAAGGATAGATGTTTATTTTAAAATAGTCTCAGCCCACAGGCTGCTGTAGGGGGTCACTCTTGTCTATATATGCATCCAGGTTTGTGAAACTTTGACTGATGAGTATATGTGTCTGTATACAAATACTAACAAAGTAAGGCAGAGTACTACTATATTACTTTGCAGTAACTTGTATTTTAAAGTAAGGGTCAACCTAATATTAACATAAAAAGCAAAGGAAAAATGCCTAGGTTATAGAAGCCTCTTACAGGAGAGGGAGGAAATAAGGATAAGTATCTGCAATGTATATTTAAAAAAAAAATAATAATTACTTAGTTCTTTTGGGGGTTTCAATTGTATGAGTTTTTCCCTTACGTTGTATCAAAAAAAATATTTGAATATAAAGAATGAAGAGGTCACTTTGATCAGACCTCTATGAAATAATTTCTACTTCCTGAAGGGAAGAATATTGAACATCAAATCTAACATTGCTTGCTGTGATAATCATTTAAAAAAATACATATTTATATGTTTGAAATTGAGGTTTTCTACTGATTACAGTATTGGATGTTGACCCCTACTAAAGCTTTTCATTGTGTTGCTACAGGATTGTCACAGAGTTATGATATGAAAAAGTCAGTTTAGTAGGAACAAACAAAAAAGATTGTCGAACAGCATATGAAAATCCCAAATATTTTATCCCAATTAGAAAGAACAGCAATTATATTTCTTGCACTTTATTCTCCTCCTACTTTAAATTATCATTCTGGAGAAAACAGAAAGCAGATGAATGACTGACAAGGCTTTCTCACCTGGGCATCTCTTTGGCCCCACTGTAACTCCTTGGAAGAGGAGTCTAAAACAGCTTCTATTTACCCTCTGCTCTGAGCTGCTCAGGCCAATGTCTGTGTGATACATGGAATGATGCTGGCCATTCTTTCTTCAGACATTTTCTTACACCTCTGACATAGTCCAAGTATAAAAATTTGATTTCACGAACATAACTGCACTGGTCCAGTGAGAATTTTTAAATCACTTCCTACTCACTCTTAGAATACAAGACACTGGTGTCTTATGTTCTATGTTGAATTATGAAGTAGTCATATGTCAGAAAATGCCTGGCAATTTATTGGTAGTACCAGAAAAGACACAGAACAAAAGGGCTTTGTCCATGCTTATCTAAGTAAGGTTTCATTTGGGTTTGTGTAGCAGAGATTTTGTGGGTGGGATTGCGATTCCTTGTGTCAGTGATTAGAAGTTGTGGGTCTTAATCACATTCCTTTTTATATTAATTGACTCACCCAGAGTCAAAGGATATCACTGGTGTAAAACTAGTACTATATTTATAAATTCTTTGTCTTTCTGCATATCACATTTCTGAGTATGACTTTTATTTTTGTTATTAAAAAAATATATTTTATTAAACTAATGGGGGGAAATGTAGTCTTAAAGGCATATTATCTGTGTGAAACGTCCTCCAAAACTCTGCTAAGACTGCCTGGACCAAATTAGTAGTATGTCTGTTTAGTATGTTCAAAACTTATTTCTTTACAGGCTAGCTACAAGATTTTAAAAGATATTTTTGAATAACTTTAGAATGTGTTCAGTAGTATGTCTTGTCAAAATCTAAAAAAAAAAAAAAAAAAAAAAAAAAAATTGTCAGATGTTTCTTGAGAGTAATATCAAGGCTTTGGATAGATTTGAGAGATAGGTAGTTAAAGAAAATTTCACTAGGCTGTTGGCTCATAGAAAAAAGATTTGTTCTGCTGGGAAAATAAAAGGACTGCGTTAAAACAAAAGCTAATAGGAGAGAAGATGGCCTTTTAGCTTTTAAAGTAGAGGAACTACTTGCAACAACCTGAAAGAGATTGACATTGTGACCAGCGAATTCAAAAAATCACTAGATTCCTTTCCTTGTACATGCATTAAATATCTTTTTGTCTAGGCCCCATGTTTGATTTTTTTTTTTTCCTTTTTTTTTTTTTCAAGGGATTTGGGGGTCTTCTTAACATATGTTCCATCATTATAGGAATCTGACAGATCTATGAAGTTTATGACAAGTCTTGCCAATGTGAGCTGCTAGATAATTGACAAAATGTTGCTAGATAATTGAAAAAGAAAAATCCATTTAACTAACATATATTACTTGTACAGCATGGTAGATGACACTGTTACATATCTAGCAACAAAAAAAGTGGCAGAGCATGTGAAGTAGCATAGTTAAGTTATCTTGGCAGGAATAGGAAGTCAGATGAGTGTGTGTTTCTGCCCCTCATTAAAAAATACTTCACGCTGTGTGTTATGACCCCAAAAAGGCATTACACGTAGCCTGGACATTGCTGTTGTGATGGCTTTGCATGATTATAATGCCACTGCAAGGTTGATGCTGTAAAGTATATGTGTTTACAGTTGCTGTGTTTTGAATGTAATCTTGAAGGCTGCCGTAATCTGAAAAGTTAATCAAACCAGTTAACAAAGTAAATCTCTTAATTCCGTGTTATGAAGCATATTTGTGCTTGCATCAGCTGACAATTTCCCAACAAGTATTTCGTAAATACCTGGGCAATCACAGGATACTTACTAATGACCTTAGTAGTCTATCCTTAGTTGTGTAACAACTTTTGGATGTAAACATTGGTTCCGAGTAGTCCTTATTAGTGCAATCTTGTTAGTAATGTAGATTTTGTGCATTAAACCAACTGCATCTTGAGATCACCCAAGTTCTTATGTCAGTGGCTACTTTTCCTCTTCTTTGACTTCCCTGACCTCCCACAGCAGCTGTTCATACAGTGATTGTCATCCAGTGAGCATGCTGCTGTGAAACAAGCTTACATTTTAAAAACAGACTTGTTAATCTAGTGTATACTTTCATTTTAAAAGAATAAATTTAAGATTTGGAGAGGAGGTTAAGAAAAAAATGTAATTCTAAAGCAGTTGTTTATTTTCTCATAGTATTTATATATCCCCATTTCACCCACTCATAACAAAATACTTGGCATGAGTTCAGCACGCTCAGAATTGGTACATGAATACAGAACCGCATAGCTAATAGTTTCATTTAGAGGACCACACACAGTTGCTGCACATGTGAGGGAAGCAAGCTGACAGATGTCCACATCCCCTGGCTGTAAGAAGAATAATATCCCTCCAACCTAGCAGACTGGGAGCAGGAAGGGCTCTCAGAGGACTGTCACCTTTTCCCTCCACTGAGAGCCAAGTTCATTCCTGCAACTTTTTGCATGATTTTTCCCCAGTCCAGGCATAGAAGTTGCATGTCTGAGTGGCATGAAATGAACTCCTGTTATGAGATTAATTTGTGTCCCTTTATCATACAAAAATATGGTTGCTTTTCTCTACAATAATAATACCTAGAAATTCATCTCAGACTCATAGAAGCAAGAATAAAAAGTTAGTATTTTTCGCGCCACAAGGAAAACTGAGATAATGGTTTAGTAGTCATCCAGAATTAGTAGATGAAGTATGTGCTGTCCCTCCTCTCCCCTTCACAGAAGACCAGAAAACCTAACATAGTTTGCCCCACATGTAGTCTGCTCCAAGATCTCCGGGTCTTCTGCAAAGCTCAGATTTTGGTAGGGAAGGTCTGCTTTTTGTCTCTTCTGATTGCAGAATACCTGAGTGAACTTAAAGACTAAAAAACTAGAAGGAAATAAAGAATTCAATGTCTTCAGGGTAAAAAAGCATCTGGCTATGGAATATTGCTGTCTGAAACTAGTGGCACTACCAATTTTTGCTGTATATTGTAAGAGAGAATAGAAAAGGTAGAATTTAAGTATTTGTATTTTTTGGAAGAGAGGCAATACATTATTTACTACTAAAATTTTCCAAACTCAAAAGTTAGAAATACTGTTGTAACTTGAAAGTTAAGAACATCTAAAAACTGTATGCTTTCACCTTAGGTGTTCCTTCAGTTCTTCCTTGAGATACTGAGTAGATTTTGAAATCTGCCTTATTGCATGAGATACTCAGGAAGAAATGTTTGTAGAGGAAGAGCTATGGTCTTTTAATTACAGACTGTGTTTATACTAATATCACAGCCATCAGCAACTGCATCCATGCAGTGTCAGCAGTAATTAGCACTGAATATATAGGCCTCTACTCAGGAAGAATTGCTGAATGTATGATTTAACATGACTGGAAGCACTCCTATACTATCCCACACAACAGCATTTTTAGTATAAACTACAAGAGTCTAGAAATGAGTTGCTGTTTAAGTACAGTTCCCAACTTACTCTGCTCTAACTTACTAAAGATGACAGTACCAGAATTAGTTTAAGACTGAAGGTGAGAGATGTATGAGCAATATAATGCAGCACGAGCAGGGGCACCACTCATTTGACATGAAAATTTCAGACCCAGTCCCGTTGACTTTCATGCAGTTATGACCGTGGTTATACTTGTGAAGAAGATAGCCCAGTGTTAAGGCACCGATAAAAGAGTGCATCAGTAGACTTAATTCTGATTTGCAGTGCAGCCTCAATTACTGTAATGGAGGCTTAAATCCTCTACATTGCAGTATATAGCAAGTTTAGGATAAGTTACTTGAGCTAACTTAGTTACACAGATTTACACAAGCCTATTTTCAAAAGTGTACTTTTCCTGTTCAGTACTAAACATATCTCTGCAACATTTGTTTACTAGGTCACTGTTATTCAAATGTGAGTTTTTTCTTAAGCCAAAATCTTTCTTCTTGATAGCTTGTAGAACATAGTCCCAAAACCACAGGGAGGATAAATTAATCTTTATTTTGCTTTTAAATAATGGAGCTTTTATAAATTTTGAAATGAAACTCTGCCTTCAGCAGGAGATTTCTCTCCTGCCCTCAGTCATGGGGTTTTGGGTGCAGAAAGCTCACTGAAAGATGGGTGAAAATTGTAAATAATTAAAAATAAAAAACCAAAACAGCCCATACATTCTAAAATCTCCTGCTCCTTGCTGAATTTGTTTTGGCATGCAGAGACGCTAATGCACCTGTGGGGAGAATGTTCTCTGTAATGGATGACATCTGGTTCGAAGACAAAAGTGGAGTGTCAGTAGATGTAGTTAAGGGAATGACAGTTGTAAGAGCCAATCCTGCTGGCAACTGCAGAGGTCTCTGAACAACTGTTTGAAAACACACTCAGCTTCCTCAGAAAACTCTGCATATATACCTACAGTATCTGCAACCTGCTTAAAAATTTTAAAAATATAAACTAAAAAACAAAAAGCTTTTTTGTTAGAAAGAAAGATCTACTTTAAATTTCTATTTCTAATAGTGTGTAGAACAACAGCATCTCTGTTCATACAGGCAAAATCCTGCTGCCTGTGTTATTTCTTATTTAGACAAAGTTAGGATAAACTTATTTGGCATTTCTAGTAAGTTTTGAAATTATTTTTCTGTTCTTTCTTTTTTGAGTTTAGCCACAGTAGGGCCAAAGAGAAAGCAATTAGTAAATGTCTAGACTATTTTTTTATATGTGATTTACAGTTCTTTCCTACCACACTGTAAGGATACCTGCCTTCAAGCATTAGCAAAAATTCCTTCCTAATTACACTTCATATTCTGGGTAAGACCTAGGTAGAGAAAGACCCCCCAGAAAGTAACCGTGGAAACTAAAGAAGACAAGTAGATTTTTTTTTTAGCTGTACAGTATAGATCTTGCAAACCTTGGCATAGAAATCAACTCTGATGTTTGTCACACTTACCTTTCAACAGTAACTGCACAGTGGCTGTCTGCCTAACCAGGGCATGGTTCCTCTTGTGCTCCTGATGTAGACATTTGAAGTAGATCAGATGATTCTCTCTGTTACTCAGAGAGCCAGATGTGGTCCCTAATAAATGGGATTAATTATTTACAGGAATATTCCTTCAGAAATATTTGCAAAGACGTAGTCAGAAGAAAAGATGTCTCTGTAGGCCAGCCACCCACAATGCAGCTGTCACAGGACAGTCTAAAAAGGCCATAAGATAAGCCTGAAGGGCTTTCCTGTAGTAATCTTTCTTCCTGCTGTCTTAACAGTTTCCTTAATGTGTCAATGTTTCATTTACATTTGTATGACTGTTCTCTAAAGGGAATGCTAATAAAGCCTCCAGATGCTAAGATCATTCTGAATTACTTTGGGGTGGGGGGATCAATATGATGCAAACCAGGTGAGAGACTCAGTAGAATCAGACCATGGCAGATGCATAGTTTTACAGCAGCTGCCCATAAATCTCTGCCCTCCCAGCTGTTTGTACCCCCACACACACACATTGAAGACAGGCCACAAGGAGCAGGTGGGGGCCAAAAAAACAACTGTAGCTGAGGTAGCCAGACCAAGGTACAGCATCTGTTCCCACCTTCACTGTACAGTGGATCAATATGCTGCAGAGCTCTTCAGTAATGACTACAAGTTTTTGATGGCTGTGTCATTAAAGATACCTGCAGAAAGATCAAGGAATTCTCTTCGGTTTCCAGAAGTTGCAAATTCTTTGTGAGACTCTTTGGAAAGCTTATTTTTTTTTTTTTTAATGGAAATTGGCAAATATGGCAAAGGTATATCAAGTCAAAGTCACTGTGATTATTGTTCCTACAGGTACGACTATATAGATATAGTAATACTAATATGAAGAAAAAACTAGCATGTGAAATATTTAAAACATAAGGCCCAATATATTTGTGAAGCATTCACCATTCAAATATGAGTTCAGAGTAGAAATAATGTTAAGTAAGTGACAATTTATTTTTTCAGTGGAGATATGTTTGTGAGTATCATTACTACCAGGCAAATAAAATATTTCTCGGCATCTGGAAAGTTATACTTACTTATTCAAGCAGGCCAAGATCCCTCAAATGTTTGGACTAGGAGAGACAAAGAGGTAACATCTGAGTGACAGCAAATTGAATCATTCAACAGCATTCCTTATTTTGTCCATTTATTAAGTGAAAAAGCATAAAACATAATAAGCAGCTATATAAGGCATATTGCACCTGAAATTATTCATGCTATTCATAACCTCTTCAGTAATAGGCAGATTTCCAACACAGTAATTTACAGGTGTTCTTCAAGAAACCTAATCAATATACTATCTCTTGTTTTGAGTAAGCCCCTCTACAAGCATACAATGAATAGGCTGTTTTATTTAGTTTACCTAATTTTCTCTGAGTTCCAGGAAACTTAGATCCTAGATACATAAATATATATCTTGAATTTTAAGGAAAGAAATGTATTTTAAGTATCGGAAACTTCCAGTTCTTTAACAGCCAATATGTGATATTAATGGTCAAATTTCAGAGTATTAATGAGGCTTCTAATATCAGTCAGGAAATTAGATATTAATAATGGACCTGAATCTAACCCAGTGAAACACTCCAGAGCTTTGGAAATGTTCATATGCTGACCTCAATAGAAGAGAAACAGCTTATGTCACCATGCAAACAGTCTGGCTAAGTCACCAATGTGCAGGAAAGCCTGCCTGTGGCTGCCTAAATCTTTCAAGGGTACCACAAAGTAAACTGTTTCTATATTTGAGTCCCACTGATGAGGCAAAGCAGCTGCCTTTCCAAATATTTTCGGACCAGTGTGTCTCACCTTCTAAGAAGAAGGACAAGTGGGAAGGAATGACCTAAACTGAGCAGGTAACTGAAACAGTACTGTATATACTGTTTGGTTTGTATATGTTGTTAGTCATGGAAGATATTTACAGACTAAAAAAAATTAAGTTGTCCTGAAGGCCTTGTGAATGAGCTGCTGTATCAAACTATTTGAGGCAGGAGCTTCCAATCAAGGGCCACAGCCCATTCTCATTTTCATGATAGCATCTGATTTTTATCAGTTTACAAATACTCCAGTGCATAAAAACCCCAAGAGAGTGATAGCAGGCTTGAGTTCAGTCTTAGTTATAAAATATATTGGAAATAACTATTTCCCCTAATTGAATACATTGCCTTTGGCTTTGGATACCAAAACACAGTCTTAAAAAAACTGTTTTCCTCCAGGCTATGCTTTACTTTCACCAGTCTCTAAGCTGGTCATATAAAGTAGCTTTCTTTCATATCTTAGCAATTTACAGTAAAAGCAGTTTTAATTTTGTCTTTTTGCTTTTCTTTAAATGATAGACGCCCTAATTCTCAGATAGCATGTAAAAACTGTATTCTTTCTCCAGAAGGAGAATAAGGCTAAGGCTTTTGATGAGAATGTGTTTGTTTGAGTAGTGCGTGGGAGGATGGAAAGTGAGTGACGCGATCCAGATCCAAGTGTAATACGTAGAGCTCTCCTGGGGCTTGTTACTGAAGTTACATATAGCATAAGAATTAGCAAAATTCAGGTTTCACTTTGACAGAATAAGTTGTGGTTTATACTGTCAGGTGAAAAACTGTTTTGCCACAAAGCACTGATCACCCTTCCCATCAGATTAATTAATAAGGCACTGATGATTTGTCTTTATGCTATATCACATACTGTACTTCCATACAACTCTTATTTCATTCAGGTCAAGTCTGCAGTAACCAGAATGATTCTCTGTATATCCAAGTGATCTGAATAATTCACAGAATTGTGACCCTGAGTCCTTGTGCGATATCTCTCACATAGTTAACATTCAGTGTTCTAGAGGTGATGCCCATTCCCTGCTTCTGTTGGGGTGCTGCTCAGGAATCACTTCTTCTCCAAACTATGTTTTTTCACCTGATTTAATATGATGACTATCTAATAGGGATAGGGGCAGGGAGAGCCTTCCAGGATGAGCAGAAGGAAAACATGAGGTGATTTTGAATAAATAAATGAGATTTGATTCTATTACCTGTTCTTCAATAATTTAGACAGACTTTTTTCTAGGTTTTTTCGTCCCTACTGGTCTTCCATATAAGGACTTTGAATAAATGACATGGTTTACGAATGTTACATGTCTTCATTACACATCAGGAAGAAACTTGCTGTAATAGCAATCAGTTTGGCTTTTCCTCTGTCTTTATTTAAATATCAATCAATAAATGTTTAGATTTTTAGCATGTTTGAATTTAAGTGTAGGTCACCTAAGTTTGCTACTGATGCAGTGTGGGGAAAAAGCCATAAAGATCTACTGTGTGTAAATGGGATGTGAGTTTTTCTGGTAGATCTTATGCCCACTGGAAAAAAGTAGTCTTCAAAATCCCAAATTTCAGGTTCATGGCGGGGTTGGGGTTTTTTTGTTTATCCTTTGTATGGTTTTTTTCTTTTTGGCACTTGCTGCTTCCTTGTCTTATGCAGAAAATACAAAAGGTTTTAGAGACTGAGCCAAATCCTGTGGGTATTTGAAGGAGAATCTATCTAGTGTTATAGGTGGTATGGTGGGCTTTGTTATGCAGAAATTTCTAAATACATTAATTTAAAACTACCAACTTATTTCATAAGCCTGAGTGTCCAGATCCATAGTTCATATGCCAATACTGTCATGTTTAACTTTGCAAGATCTCCTACTTCCTTCATGTAGAATCCTTTTTCCTTTTCAGATCATCCTAAGAATTCCACTTCCTTCCAGTTAATTGGTCTTTGCTTATTTTTAATTTTAAGGTTTCTGTGACATAGACTTTCCTTCTTCTGCATGTTTCCTTGATACCTGGGACTGCATTTGTTTTATCATGGGTTATGCCGTATTGATATCTTATAGTTATGAAAAATTAGTTAAGAAGATCAAAAATTTTCAGTATACGCATTGGCTGATGAGAAATGCTTTTATTAAGCAGACTAAGCCAGGATCACCAGTGAGAAGGGCTATGAAAAAACACTGTCTTCCCTTTAGAATTCTCTCTATAAACAAGGTTCACATTCATGAAACACAAAAGCCCAACCTGACCACCTGAGGAAGTGGAAAGCATAAGCATTTATTCCCTTTTTCTGTGGTGCCTAGCATACTCCCTGCCCAGGTCTTGAAAAACATTGTGTGGCTGTGGTAATTCAGGTAAGAAATAACCACAATTAGTCTTCCTTCTAAATTTTGGTGTAAGGAATATTAAACTTTGTTCATCTGAGGGTAGCATTAAGAGGTGAGTAAGTGCTGTGCAAACCTGATAGATTGCAGACATCTTTGGAGATGATCTCTAGGAACAACAAGGGGCATTTCCACTGCCTAACTTAGGTACTAATGTTAGACTGCTCTGCACTACTAATTGCTTCCTGCACGTAATTACTTTTTGCAAAAGGTGATCCTAGGAACACACATCTCATCATTTAGATAGTTCATTTAGGTGCTTAACTGTGGGAAGCCTGTTCGTATCTGCCCACAACTCCTTAAGTGACTGTTGATTACAACCTGTGTTATGTCATGGAGTGATACGTAATGCTACCAACTGTATAAAGGCTTGTGAGCTGTGAACTTAATATGCAGTCTTTCCTTAATGGTTCTTACTTTTGAAAAAACTCACTTATTAAATTATTTTTTAATTCAATGGCCTTCTACTGAAAAAGAGGATTCTTCTGTCCTATGCCTGACCCCGTGATAGCAAACGCTTCTCCCATCTACGGGGGTTCTTCCATACCTCTTAGTTTTACTCTGCTATATCAAAATACAGATATTAAACAGTAAATCTGCTATGGAGCAAAGAACAAGATGTATGACAATACTTAATGAAAGCTAATCACTGTATATTTTATAGGTATAAAGTAAGCCTTAATCATAGCCATGTTAGGTGCTAAAAATTAAGTGTTGCAATAATACCAAGCTATTATATCGGCTGTGCATACACTAGGAAATTACTAAAATTAACTGATAAAACTCCATGCTCACTTTTACATGAGCTGCAGTCTTATGTGGTGTGGTGGTTTCAAAGTTCAGTGCAAGCAGGGATATTATAAACTGAAGTCACAGTTTATGAGCCCCTACCACATGAAGACTGACGGTACAATATCCTTCACTGGAAAACTCTGAAACTGCTTTGGAATTTATACTAGCTGAAAACATCAGCCTAGTCCACGTTTCTCAGTTTGTCTTTTGACTGAGCATTAGATTAGTTTCACTTTAAGCCTATAGACATAAAACAGTAGCTAAAAAGTAACATGTTGCACTTTTTCCTTAGTAAAATTATGATTAAAAGCTGTTCACCTGGGAAAATCCAGATACTCATCATGAACATAATGGTGCTTCAAAGGAGAACTAATGATATAGTGTATGAATTTTAATTTCTGTTTCAGAGTCAGCAACTGTGCTTTCTATAAATGTAAACCATCTGTTGGCACCTTCTAAAGGACTAGAATTCAGTTCATCCAAGTATGAATTATTTATTTATGATTTTTTTCCTAAGTAGACTCAAGGTCTTCTTTTCTTTTTTTTTTTCCTCTCTCTCTGCTATAACAAACCGTATTTCTGTGTGATGTGGGGTTTCAAAATCAACACATTTGTAATGGTAACTTATATACAAGCTGAGATGTTTTGACTTATTATTACATCACAAAAATAGTAGAGAACAGTTTGCTTTTTTTCTTTGTTACGTATTTTGTAACATGCCAAACTATACTGTTTTTTATTTGACTTCAAGAGGCATCAATTTCAGGAAAAGAGCAAGGGAACAGTGGAGTTGCTATTGTAGTTCTATCACAATGCCTATGTAAGTCTGCGTATGCCAGTTCAGTACTCATTACATACACATTCTTTCACTAATTTAACAACAGCTACATAATCTGTAGGAATACACCCCCAATCTGCATTTATGTTGAAACGTTATGTGGTGCAGAGACGTGTTCATGACCTTTTCTTTGGTAGGAAATCATAGCCAAGCAGAGCTCCAGGTTCTAAAGAAGCCACGGTTGGTGCCTGCTAGTTTTCCTGACACTGTTATCTCACATGGTTTATTTATTTATTTATTTTCTGGCAGCTGTTCTTGATGAGATATATTTGGACACTTGGAAGAGGAAGCAGAAACAGATGATCTATCTTGTTGCACTTTGCTAATTAGAACAATTCCCAGTGACCTCCATCTGCATAGGTCCAATTTTGACTTTGAATCATGAATCGACAAGCATTTTCTCTATGAGATAGCCTGCTGTTCATTGATCCTGTGAAGAAATACCATGTTAACCTTGTCTTTCTTTTCTGTAGGCCCCCAAAAACTGCTCCCTTTGCTAGTAATTGACATTTATCGTGATGAGACCTGCAGAGTTAGTTTGGCAGCAATGACCACATTATTAAACATAAAGCAGTTTTGTCACAGCGCAAGTGGCGCTAATGGGTAATGGTATAACTACTTTTAAAACCCATCCTGATTATACACTTTATTTCCATTAGAGCTTTGCACCTGTCATTCAGTGATCTTTCACAGTCTCCAGATATTTCTTGTCTTTACTGAAATTAGACTCTCAATTAGTAATATTTTGCCATTCTTTTGCTAGAGTAATGTGATGTGTTTACTGTCCTGTAGGTGTTACTGTCACTTCTGATGCTGTTAATTGCAGCATGCAAAGGGAGGAGGAGTTCTGCTGGAAACATAGATCAGTAAAAATTCCTTTTGGATTGGAAATATGTGTTTGCTCATCACTAGCTTTGTGCCCCTCAGCAATGGCTTCTTCATAAATCTAAATTAATATCAGGAGTCTTTCTTCTTCTTGTTTCTTTCCTGCTTTGTGTGAGTATTAAAGTTGAATTAAGGCGTGATAAGCAGTGTCTTTTACTGATCTGATATTTCCTGTGTGTCTGCAGACACCTTGAATTTTCGGGATCATTAAGGGAAGGCTTGGGAAGGCAGAACTGGTTTGTATTTAAGCACTTTGAGGCTCGTATAGGGTTACTATCTGGAATGGCCCATTTCTCTCCATTTGTTGTATAGAGGACCTGGAGTGGCAAACTGACTTCTGGCGTTAAGTGCCTAAAAGCGACTGGAATGAAGGTGCCTTTTCTGCTCCCCACCTGGCCCCTCTTTACCCTTCATATTTTAACAGGTTTTATTTCCTGAAATCATGTATCTATGTCATATTTACTCAGAGCTGTGGTCCTCTAAGTTCTTAAATTAGTTCTTAAATTTCAAAATTACATTCTTTAACTATATTCATTTTTTTAATAAAAACCATTCTGATCTCACCTCAATTTCAAGCCAAATTCAATCCTATGTAGATCTTGATTTGATTAAATAGTTGCATGTGTCTTTAGCTTTAAGAACACTTCCCTTTTGCATTATTTTTAATTCATGTTCACTGGATTTACACAGGTACTAAATGTTCTCATAAATACTTGCATCAGTTTCTCAGGCTGTAAGACCCCATCAATTCATTAATGTAATTTAAATGTTGAATAAGCTTTATAGTTCAGGATACCTATTAATGACACAAAACATGAATTTATATATGTACAGTTTATACAAAACCCAGACCCTTAAAAGTCCTTAAATGTGTGACTCAATGGTTGATCCCCGTTGGTCACAGGGACAAAAAAGAAGGAAACCATTAATGTCAACTGAATCATTTGACAGTACACTGTATCTGAATAATAGTAATTAACTTTTATTATTGATTTTTCCCTTTACAAAAAATCAGTATCAAAGGGAAGAACACAGAGGTGTAGCAGGGGCTTGCTCTCTTTCTACTTCGCAGGTTTTCCAAGCTTTCAGACCAGAGCTGTCTCACTTTACTGACTTCCCCCAGCTCTATGACATATAATCAACATGAGAGGTAGACCAAGTTCACACAAAAAAATGGCAAAATGACTTTTTATGTGAGAAAATACGTAATTTTATAGGTAAGCCCATTATCATCCTCATTCAAATAAGAGCATGAAGTTATCTCACCAGTATTATGACTCCAATAAATGCACTGACAGATCTCAGCGCATGAAGTAAGTCAAGAAAAGCTCAAGATTATCATCAAGAAAGTAATAAGCATTTGCTTCTTCTTCCCTACATCACAAGCAAATCTGCTACCTTTGTTGGTAAAAGCAATGAATTAATAGTACAGAAAAATAGTAGCACAGTTCCGTATTAAAACTTCTCTG
Organism: Ara ararauna; assembly: GCA_028858755.1. Lineage (NCBI taxonomy): Eukaryota > Metazoa > Chordata > Aves > Psittaciformes > Psittacidae > Ara > Ara ararauna. Next base: position 132,167,469 of record CM054377.1, on the reverse strand, counting down.
CAATATCTTCTTTACTGGAAAATTAATTTAAAATGCCTATTAAAATTATGTAAGATTTTTAATGAAATAATATGATCATGTTGACTCTTACTGTATTTTGATAATGTTGAAATTTTTTATGGTATTTATATGACAAATTAAAAAGATATATCATGGATTATATTTATCATTTATAAAATAAAAGATATTTGCCCATATCAAAATAAAATATTTCAGTGTTATTAAAGCAAAATATTTCCATTTGGTTAGTACCAATTTTGTAAGAATTTTAAGAAAATGTCAACATTTTGAATTTTTATCCCCAAAGTTCTGGAAACAATCTTTCCTACATGATGGAAATATTAGCCGGCTACTAGCTTTTCAATCTCTTCTCATTTTGTATTTCCACTTAACACAGGTAAAATTTGCATTTCTCTCAGCTGGCAGTTTTCTGTGTTTTTTGTCTTTGCTAGCAAGCTTTGAGACCACATTTTCACAGCAGAACAATCTTCTAGATCAAAGTAAATGAATGACCCAAATTCCGTTCTCTTAATTGGCATGAGTAGTTTTACCGATTTTAGTACAATTGGTCAAACAGTAACAAAGACAAGCTAGCAAACACAGGAATTAAATAGCTTTTATTTAAGCCATTTTTATATTCCTTTGTTATTTCATTCTCCTGCCTATTCCTCTGGAGGAGAAGTGCAACTTGAATTTTAAGGAATGATTCCATGTCACATATGTATATATATGAAACAAAATTCAGTGCAACATGCAGCACAGTTGCACTGGTTCGGTACAGTTCATCATTTCAATGGGAATGGAGCTGCTCTGCCCCAATTTTACTCAAGCACGCTCTCCTGAGATAGTGACAGAGTTTAGTGCACCCAGCTTGCTTCATATTTGTGAGAATAACACATGCCTTCTGCCTTCACCTATCTGTTTTCCCAGATATGATTCTTGTTGACGCAGAGGGCTGTGGGCCAGCAGAGCCAGAGCACCGCTGTGTCTCCTTTTGGGGGGAAGCATGAAGCATGTTTTCTCATAAGAGCTCTGTATACCGTGGCATCTGCTATTATCCTACTCAAGTTTCTACATAAACATTTGAAGTCAGAGGCGGCTTCCTTGTGCTATAGACATTTAACTTAAACATTTATCGTTACGCTATAGCAACTGTGCGAGGCCAACATCTCTCAGTCTAGTTGGCTCAGGGGCTTGTTTTGTAACACTGTCAGAGCTGCCAGCTCTCAAGACATTTGGTGTTTTTCTTCAGTCCCCAAATCATGGAATCGTGTGATGCAGTAAGAATATCTTTCATTTTATTAAAAAACCCTGAAAACAAAATAAAAAAAAAAACCAAAAAACCAAACAAACAACAAAAAAGCCCTGAAACATAAAAGAACATTTTTAGCCTCTGTGAGCACAAAGGAACACTTGGAAATATTTCTTTCATCAGCGCCTAAACCTGAATAAAAGGGCTCTTCCTCCAAGCTATGTGTTTGTGTTTTTCATAGAATCATAGAATCATAGATTAGGGTTGGAAAGGACCTTAAGATCCTCTAGTTCCAACCCCCCTGCCAGGGGCAGGGACACCTCCTACTAAACCATGCCACCCAAGGCTCTGTCCAGCCTGTCCTTGAACACTGCCAGCAATGGTGCATTCACAACTTCCCTGGGCAACCCATTCTAGTGCCTCACCACCCTAGCAATAAAGAATTTCTTCCTCATATCCAATCTAAACTTCCCCTGTTTAAGTTTTAACCCATTACCCCTTGCCCTCTCACTACAGTCCCTAGTGAATAGTCCCTCCCCAGCATCCTTGTAAGCCCCCTTCAGATACTGGAAGGCTGCTGTGAGGTCTCCCCGCAGCCTTCTCTTCTCCAGGCTGAGCAGCCCCAACTTTCTCAGCCTATCTTCATACGGGAGGTGCTCCAGTCCCCTGATCATCCTCATGGCCCTCCTCTTGACTTGTTCCAGCAGTTCCTTGTCCTTTTTATGTTGAGGACACCAGAACTGCACACAATACTCCAAGTGAGGTCTCACGAGAGCAGAGTAGAGGGGCAGGATCACCTCCCTCGGCCTGCTGGTCACACACCTTTTGATGCAGCCCAGGATACGGTTGGCTTTCTGGGCTGCAATCACACACTGCCTGCTCATGTTCATTTTCTCATTGTCCAACACCCCGAAGTCCTTCTCCCCAGGGCTGCCCTATATCTCTTCTCTACCCAACCTGTAGCTGTACCTGGGATTGCTCCAACCCAGGTGTAGGACCTTGCACTTGGCATGGTTAAACTTCATTAGGTTGGCATCAGCCCACCTCACGAGCATGTCAAGGTACCTCTGAATGGCATTCCTTCCCTCCAGTATACTAACCGAACCACACAGCTTGGTGTCATCGGCAAACTTGCTGAGGGCGCACTCAATCCCACTGTCCATGTCACCGACAAAGATGTTGAAGAAGACCGGTCTCATTCTGAGAGGCCAGATGGATGATTTCTTGAACAACTGAGGATGCCTATTCTACACTTGAGGTACATTAGGTGTTCTTGGGACAGAGCCAGAAGACTTTTTCTTCAGTTTATTGAAGAGCTTTCATGTCTTTGTGTATGAGGTCTCCTTAAAATTTACTGTCACTGACATTTCTATTGAATTTAGAATGTCTAACTTCATATTCAAACATTATTATTATTGATTTGGGAAGTCATAAGAGGAGTAGTTATATTTTAGATATTAGCACTCTTCTGAGGTCACCAATTACATTTTATGGAGTATAGTTTTCCTCTGTTCTGTTAGTGATGTAAGTTAAGAATAGTCATAATTTACTTCTTAAAGGTTTATTTCACATTTTAAGACATTGATGGGTCTGGGGTTCTGGTGAAAGCCCAATCTAGATTGCCTAGGATGCAGGCTTGATAGGTCTGCCTTGTTTGAAATAATAATCCATGCCTAAACAGAAAACTTGGCAGCTGTAAATTTTATCATTGGCTCTTCAGGGACAGCATTCGACTCCACAAATGCAGCCAGACATTGCAGCCAATAATCTCTACCCTTGAAGGATGAACGTACTGAGTGTGTAGCCTGAGTTCTCTTTCCTCTAGCATAGTCAGTCAGCAGAACGCTGCTAGGGCCCACCACAAGGACTGATTCTTAGAACTGTTTTGGCTTGGATGATTTATTTGGCCTAATGTCTGAATCTGGATTGCTTGGTAATTTACAGAAACATCATTGTGTAGAAGATGAAGTCAAAATTGGTATCCACCAGAGACTAGTAATAGTGAAAGAAAATTATGTCAGCCTGCAGGCAGGTCATTGACTGAGTTAAAGGAAATCTATTTAGTTTCTTGCGTTCTCTGAACTGAAGAATGTAGATTTGTCTTGCACTTGGGGTTTTATGTAAACATGTGTGGAAATGTAGAAATTAGAACTGTTCAGTAATCCACTAGAATTTGTTATATTTTTCTATCTAGTTATATAAAATACCCTGCTGGACGGTGTTTTATTTTTTTCTCCTTTTTTTTTTCTCTGCTTTTTATAGTGCTCTTTATGAAGAGCATTTGACACTTGCTTTCTCAAATACATGCTTTAGAATTCTTATCCTTTGTAAGTTTTGTATGTGAGATGCCATGTGGTTATAATAGTTTTATCAGAAAATTAGTGGGTTCATTTTTCCTTTAATGTTTTCTGAGACTAGAGAATTGGCTTATGCAATAGGGTTTCCAATTCAATAAATAAATACATGCACATGCAGCTCGAAAATATTTTTTTCTTTTAACACAAAAGTAGTCAGTCTTTTTAATATGGAAAACACAAGAATCTTAGAAGAGTAACTGCTAAATAATCAAACTATGTCATTGACTCATTGATCCAGTTCATCTGTCTCTGAATGCCTGTGCTGGCTGCTGAACAGAGATGGAAAGAATTCCTGCAGCAGATAAGGATGAATACCTGAAAAGGAAGTTACTTCCTCACCTCAAGCAAATTACAGCTGCTTTATATATTGAGGCACAAAGTCTCTGTTCTGCCTGAAACTGTAATCATAGATCAATTGATATTTTTATTTATTTATTTAGATCTGTTTCCAAATCCTCCTTTACTCATTCCTCCAGTACTATTTTCTGCTGTGGGTTCAATAGTTTATATCATAAGAAAGCTGGTGCGCTTTTTTGCCTTTTTTTTTGTTTTTTCAATTTTGCCTGCTTTTAGTTGTCTTTGTGTGTTGTTTCCGTTTTCTTGCATTATAAAGCAGTATGTCAGCCTAGTTAGGAAACTGTGAAATCCTGTTTTGAGAGGAAAAGCTAAGATAAGAACTGATGATGACACAGAAAATAAGACAAAATTATGCTGATGTTGCTATGAAAAAGATACATAGAAGAGAGGCTGAAAGATCTCTTTTGGGCTTAGTGGTATTTATGTAAATTTCTCTTCAATCACCTTTTCCCATGGAAAATTATAAGAGGGACAGTCTCTGTAAGGTGATGCCCAAAGATTTTGTTGTTATGGTTGAAGGAGCTCTGTTTTGTTGCATTTAGAGGGCAAAGATAAGTAGCCTGTAAAGTATTTCATATACGTTAACTTCAGAAATCTGTTATGATTCCTACATCTTGGATCCCTAGCATTTCTCATTTATCATGCCTTTGAGCCTTAAACTTTCTGGCAGACAGTTTTTAACATTACTCTTCTCTGGCATCAGCAATAACCTTGCCTTTGTTCTAAAAGCTTGGTGTTCAAACTACACTTTGTATTATGTGTTCATAACCTTTCTTGGCTTGATTGCTTATACAAGTTTAAAAAACACAGCAAGTTGGAAATAAAAGCTGCAGAAATTATATAAAAAGGATGCGGTGGCTGCTGCACCATGACAGTGTAGATGAATAATAGACTAGTATGTAAACAGATGCAGGCCGAAGATGAATGGAAAATGAATGAGGGGAAGCAAACAGAGAGAGGAGTTAGGAAAACAGGATTTGGGAGTATTTAAGCCTTTTCTTTGGAAAATACCATACCAGCGATGTACTTGCTGAACTTTTTTTTTTTTTTGCAGGGGTTCAAAGTGAGCACTTGATCAGCTACATAGTTCTGTCTTATTACTAGGCCAAACAAGGTTCTGCGTTGTGAACTAAGACAAAGAAAATATTTTCCTCAGACAAATAAAAGTATCTTAGAAGAATCATGTCTAGTGAAACTGAAAACAATTATCTTATGATTTTATAACTAAAATATTTAGCTCAAATTTAGTATCATCACCACAACATGAAGGAAAACAGGGGGAAGACATGAAAAGGGAAGGCAGGCAAAGGGAAAATACACAGAAAATATACAGGAAAGTAACGTTCCAGTACTAAGGAACTGAAGCATGTGTTATTTCAATCATATTTCAATCATGCTGGTTCTGTTAATGCTGACTATAAGCAAACTGATAGTGCTTATTTGCAGTGTTTTGAGATAGATATGATTCAGGAGAGATTAAGTTATCGGCTTGCATGTCACTTTGTGACTGTCTCAGGCAGAGGCATTGAGAGTCATACTAACTCCTAACATAAGGATAAGGTGGAGCAAGAAGAAATATCTTCCTTGAAGTCATTTCAATATAAACAAATATTGCTTTCACTTAAACTTTTAAGCCTTGTGTTGTTTCTTTCAGCTGAGGACTTCCAGGCTGGGAAAGTTCATCTAAGTAGGCACTGAGAGGGATTCTGCAAAAAGGTTCTCTCATCAAAAGTTACACGGTTCTGTATCAGTTCTTCATAATCTTAAGCCTGTCTCTACAAACTTTATAGAAATCTGTGCTGTGTTAATACTGGAATGGTTTATAGCTCTTTCTGTAAGTCATATGAGAGCTCTCCTTTCATATCTGTGAAGGTCTAGCAATTGATGTATCATCTGACCTCAGTAGTATAATATACAGATATGTTTTATAGTAACCATATTATTGAATAACTGTATATTTCTCTTTTGCTTCCACCATAGATTTTTCCAAATGTTAAGAAATAAGCATCTTTTTATTTTGAAAGGCATTTTACTCCAATGTTGAGATTTGAACAATTAAAATCCAATTTAACGATGTTTTGCTGCCATCACTGATCCCGCTAACAACTGCAGGAGTTGGATAAGCATAGCAGCATTTGCTGTAGTTTTCACATATGTATGTTTCAGACTGAAAAGTACTGTATGCAGTCATTGAGGAGCCATAGCTAAAATTAATTGACTCAGCATATTTGTCACCTTAATAATTTTGACACAATTTTTTTGTAAAATTAGCACCAATGTAAATTTAATGGGACTGACACTAAAAGAAAAATAAAACAGGCAGTCTGGAAACATTTCTGTGCAATTTAGGCACATCTCTCATGTCATAAAATTTTATGGTTGCATAGAGAAGCCAAATTATCTACAGGAAGCTAAACATTAATAAATACCTTTTTAAGTATGCAAGAATAGATTAGGTCTTTTCAGGAGAGGGGAGAGCAGCATTAGACAAAGGAGCCTACAGTTACGCATTCATATATCCATTCCATCCTGTTCCAGTTTAGCCAGTGGAGATTTTGCTGTTGTCCGAAGTAGGTGCTGAATCAGAACTACAACCTATATAAATTCTTCAGTCATCCAGTTTTATTTTGTTATGGATCTTCTTATGTGTAACAGGAGTAACAGACAGTTAGGATGTCAGTGAAGGCTGAGGATATGCGTCAGTGCTGGGCTCAGCTCTCGGGGTGCTTCCAGAAGGCATGGAGGGAGCAGCAGGACACATGCAGTCAGCTGGGCACAATAAATCTGCAGGTGTTCTGGCCTCTCCTTTAGTCTCTGTGTGAGCTGGGAGAACATCCTCTGTGATCTGTCCTATTGCACCATTACATGAGCTTTCAAAGGGTTTATATATACTTTTGAGAACTGATGGCATAAATACAGCTTGTGTGCCTTTTAGGCTGTTTACAGTAACAGAGGTTTATACAGGATGGTGTAAGCCATATAGAGTTTTGTAGCATTTTCAGACACCATTATCTCACAGCATTTCTACTCAACAAATGACCAAAAGTCATTTCCATTAAGCCTGGGTTGCTTCTTGTGTCCCAAATGAGTGATGCTGGCAGTATGCGAGTTTGCATGAAAACAGCATCTACTTTTGTAACACAGAAATGCAAGGACACTATTACTACTGCTGCTGCTCAATGCAACCTTAGGATTTATCAAAATCTTTCTACTCTTTGGATATGAAGCTTGCCTATCTGGAAAAGTCTGGGGAGTGGGTTCTGCAGTAAACAGGTTGTCAAGTGGTGCTGGGTGCCACTTGATGCCTCTTTGCAGTTATCCATATGGCTGCACCTCTGCTGTAATCTCTCACCATTTTTCTTCCATTTCCATGATCATTCTACCATAGCATGTCCCTTGCTACTTTCATGGCACAGCCCTCACAAGTCTTCACAAATTTTCTCTAGGATTTTTATTACACTGTCTTTGGAATCACTTTTTTCTCCTCAGCAGAAATTAGTAGATCTTGTCACTAACTGACCTAGTTTAGCCTAGCTGTATGATTCCTGTGTGATCACGTACAACCCTAAACTAACAGAGCACAGGGAGGCTCAGCCTTGTGTTGTCTTTGGTTTTGGCATTTCAACGGTGGAGATTCACAGACCTGGGATAAACTAAGCAGGCTAATAATAAATCTGTTTTCAGGCACACTCTGATTTTTAGCATCTTGGCTCTGCTCATGAGTAGAGTTTCCAATACCTTTCAGTAATGCTTCACCTTTCTTAATGGGATAGTGTATAAGTTGTTTGCTACAAGTTTAGGAGCATGCATCCTGCTTCCCACTCCAATTTGAGCATGCTGCTAAGAGGTATTGCATTCAGAGGACGTAGAAGAGAGCCCTGGGGCTTCAGCTACCTGGGTGCTCTCCCAGCATGCCAGTATTTTGTTACAGAGGCGAGTTAGTGCCTTTTTTTCCTATCCTGTTAACTGATCAGTAGTTATGTGTCCTCTTTCAGGCAGTGGCTTTCCTTTGATTATTTTTCTTAAACACAAAAAGGCCTACCTTGAGATTACAAACAAAATGCAAATCAGAATCAGAAATTCCCCAGGTGTCTTATACTTTCTCAGTATTTTCTGCTAATTACAACAATTTGACTTATTATGGAAATTGTGCAGCTCTTTTGCAATGGCATAAAAATTTGGAAACGCTGTGGCATGAAACGGGAAAGCAAAGTACTGTTATAATACAAACTGCAAAGGGACAGACAAGGGATATTCTATTCAGAATCTGGCTTTGTGATCTGACTTCCTGAGAATCTTCCAGTTTGAAAGAAAAAAAAAATATTCTCAAGTTTTTCTTATATTTCTCAGAATGTTCCTTCCACTGAGGGGGAAAAAAAAAAAAAAGAAGGATCAGTTCACAGTAGCTAAATAATGAGTGTTTCCTGGACTCACAGTTTGACGGTATGAATTTGTCCTGTGTGTTGGGGAAAGAAACTTGCACAAATTTGGGCTAAGACTCGTTAAAAAAAAGCCTGTCTCCATCCTCTTTGCACCTTCCCTTCAGGTATTGGTATGAATTAATAAGAGCTCCCTGAGCCTTCTCTTCCCAGCCCTTTCTCAGCCTTTTCTCGTAGGAGAGATGAACCAGTTGCTTCATTTTCATGGCCCTGCATTGGACTCTTTCCAGCATCTCCATGTCTCTCTTGCACTGAGGAGCCCAGAACTGGACCCGGCACTCCTCACCAGTGCTGAGTACAGGGGAAGGATCGCCTCCCTCAACCTGCTGGCATTATGTTGTCTAATGCAACCCAGCACACCGCTGGCTGCCTTTGCAGCAAGGGCATATTGCTGGCTCATCTTCAACCTGGTGTACACCAGGACCCCAGGTCCTTTTCCACCAAACTGCTTTCCTGCTGACTGACTCCCACATGTACTGGTGCCTGGAGTTGTTCCCTCCCAGGTGCAGGACTTTGCACTTTTTCCTGCCGAACTTCATGAGGTAATTTTTGTTAGTTTTCTGATGGCAGAATCCTTAGTAGTTTTCCACCAAAATCTAGAAGAGCTGAAAAGGAAATTATTTCTTTTTAAATGAGTCTCAGTATTTCCCTCCTTTAAGAAAGCGTAGATGTTTTTCTTAGCTTGCTTTCCACCTCTAAAATGTATTATTTAACTGCATAGTCTGTGCTCTTACTAAGAGCAATCATAACTTCAGACTTCAGCATTATAAGAAGTGGTAGAAGAAAAATAAGGTAATTTGTGTATATTATGATAGAGCAAACACAGAACAGTATTTTCAGGAAGCAGGAAAATAATACAGTATCTTAAGAAAACATCCATTTGTAAATCATATTCTAAAAAGTTACCTATTATATGTTATATACCTATTACATTCACAAGTCACAGCTAGGCTTCCCATCTTGTACAGTTACCTACTGCCCAAAGTCAATCATATCCTTTTCCTTTAATGTGCCTCATTTCTATTTGGTTCATTTCAGTGATCCCATATTCCCATATGTTCACAGTTACCGTTATCCACTCCCCAAAATCACTTTTGTACAAATTTCATAATGAATTCACTAGAACGTTGTGATAAATTACTGTATTAGTGAATATATAAAGAAATATGTCCTTGCTGATATAATTACTAAATTCAGAACATAGTTCAGCCACCTGCATGGTTGCACAAGTTTAACTGAAAACTGAATTTGACTGCTGGATATTGCAAAAAAAGTACTATCAAAATTATCTGGGGTATGATAAAATGTGATCAAACATAATTTTAAATCTTATTTTAGAATACTTCAAATGTAATAATAAAAATACAACCAAGCCACAGTATGGAATAGATTATCTGAGAGAGAGATGAATAGGCCTTTTGAGTCTGCAAAAGAGAAAGTTTAGAGATTATGATAGCAATCTGTAGGATTATGAGATTCTTGTGGAGGATGGATGGGAATTGCCTGTTCCTTCTCACTCCTTAAGGAGAAACAAGGAGCTATCAAACAAAGCTGGTGGAAGTGAGGTGCTCACTTTAAAATAAGAGAGTTTTGTTTGTTCAAAACCTGTCAAAGAAAGTTTTTTTTACACAACAGTTAGCAAATACATGGAAATTCCTACCAAAGGAAGACAACATTTGAGCCTGACAGAGGCAACTATAAGAACCTAAGTTCAAGCCTAGATAGTTGAGTGTTTTGCTTTTAATACAAATAGAGTATCAAGTAAAATGCCTAAGATGAGCACTTTCAGGAGTTAAATCTCTGGTAATGTTGATAAGTTACAAATATTAGTACAAGAAATCAAAGCAATGGGAATAGCCACAACTACAAGACAATGTAGACAATTACAGCTTAGCTAGCTGAAGAAATCTTTAACACTTACTAAATTGTCCAACAGTTGTATCACATGGAAGTCGTAGGGCCGGTAGAGGAGGTGACTTGCCCTCAGTTCTGACTAATTTCTAGAGTCAAGACATAACCACAAGTTACAGGTTCCTCAGCTGTTAAGCTCCTGCATGTTCTGTCTTTACAGTCTATTCTCTGAATAACACCAACTTCACAACAGCCTCAGCATACTTGGGAAGTATGCCTTTCTACCTCTCAGGAACCGAGGGAGGACAGAAAAGTCCAAGACTTCTAATGTAGTTAGAAAATCCTGATGCAGTTCAGTTAGAATATTCACTTCAGCAGAGCCTACCTTAACTTTCTGTTAGCCAACCACAGACACGAAGAACTTTCTAACAATGGAGAACAGAAACCACCAGCTCCTCAGCTGTGGTTTAAGGAGGCTTCTCAGCATCTGAACAAAGGGTTCACGTTCTCTCATGGTAGGTATAAAGGATACTTTGCATGGATATAGGACCATATACAGATTGCTACTTAGACTAGCCTAAAAATGATACTTAGGAAGTGGGGAGATGTAAATAGTCTGGTGATGTAGTATTTATGAGAAAGTTGGGTCTGTTCAGCCTGGAGAAGAGAAGGCCGCAGGGAGACCTCATAGCAGCCTTCCAGTATCTGAAGGGGGCCTACAAGGATGCTGGGGAGGGACTATTCATTTGGGACTGTAGTGACAGGACAAGGGGTAATGGGTTCAAACTTAAACAGAGGAAGTTTAGACTGGATATGAGGAAGAAATTCTTTACTGTAAGGGTGGTGAGGCACTGGAATGGGTTGCCCAGGGAAGTTGTGAATGCTCCATCCCTGGTAGTGTTCGAGGCCAGGCTGAACAGAGCCTTTGGTGTCATGGTTTAGTGGGACGTGTCCCTGCCCATGGCAGGGGGACTGCCTGGAGAAGAGAAGGCTGCATGGAGACCTCATAGCAGCCTTCCAGTATCTGAAGGGGGCCTATAGGGATGCTGGGGAGGGACTCTTCATGAGGGACTGTAGTGAGAGGACAAGGGGTAACAGGTTCAAACTTAAACAGAGGAAGTTTAGATTGGATATGAGGAAGAAATTCTTGACTGTAAGGGTGGTGAGGCACTGGAATGGGTTGCCCAGGGAAGTTATGAATGCTCCATCGCTAGTGGTGTTCAAGGCCAGATTGGACATAGGCTTGGGTGGCATGGTTTAGTGTGAGGTGTCCCTGCCCCTGGCAGGGGGGTTGGAACTAGATGATCTTAAGGTCCTTTCCAACCCTAACTATTCTGATTCTATGATCTTAAGGTCCTTTCCAACCCTAACTGTTTTATGATTCTATGATTCTAAGAAGTAAAACTAGCAGTCTGGAAGTGGCGTAAGTGCTCTTTCCAAGGCTTTTTCTAAGATGATGGCTTATATCAGCGACTGAACACCATATCCCATACCGTTAGTGGCCATAAACTTCTCCCCTAATGTGATAGGGTCAACATCCTTGGGTACATTTATGGCTGTAAATTAAATGGGGAAAAGCCTGAAGCCCTGGCTCTTGCTCATTAGTGGGACTCCTTCCTGGTGGAAACTAACTTTCCTAGATAATGTCTGGGTGCAGGCCAGGGACTGTTCCCAGTAGGCAGTACTGACAAAGCTGTACTGTTATCTGGAACGAGAGAGCTTGACCTGTATGGAAGGAAGACATTCTGTGCCAGTTAGCCTCAGGGTCAGAAAACCTGACCTTGCTTAGTTTTGTATTACAGACAGAATACTTCAACTGGAAGGCAAGAGAAGGGTAAGACAAAATGCAGATGGAGAAACAGGCGGTCAATCTGTGGGTGTAGGAGGAGGCATCATACTGGCTGTTCTCAACAGAAATTTTGAGATCTGCTTGTGCAGATAATATTTATTCTCAAATGATCCACTATTGCACAGATCCAGTCTTTGTGATCTCCTAAGCACAATCTCAGATCTTAGAGGGCGTTTCTTTAAAAGATCCCTGCATAGTTTGGAAAGCCTGAGAACAAACATGAGGATGGCTTCCAACTACTTAAAGCAGAAGGGGATCATCTGTCCTGTATGTACATGTAGAACAGAACAACGAGTAATGGCTTTAAATTCTGTCTAGAGATTCAGCTAGACTAAAAAACCTTTGTAATGGTAATAACAGTGAGGAACTGGAATAGGCTGCCTGGGGAAGTGGAGGAGTTTTGTCACAGCAAAGCTGTGAGAATGGCCAAGTGGTGTAGGTAGGAGACTCCTGCAAGTCTCAGATTTTTTTTTCTTTTTTTTTTTCTTTTGTCTCTAGGTCTATACAAATATCAGTGTTGTTAATTTTAAAATTTATTGTAAAAGTGTTGGTTGCAAGGGAGCATCTAATTCCTTGTGCTGTTGTTGCTTGAAAACTGCATCTAAAAACAATGCAATGCCCACTACCTAGGGTAAAATGGTACAGTTCTGTAGCCTGAAGGGCCTCCACCCAGTAGTTCACCAGTTTATATTCTGTGTGAATATAAACCTAATTTCGCACCAAGGGGGTATATCTATCGTGGTGTTTATACCATGCATCTACATTAACATACAGTTCTTGAATGGAAATAGGCTCTATTCAATTCTTCTGCTTTACTTCCTTCAAATTGAAACCCTACATAAGGAAAGAGTTGCTGACGTCAACTTAGTGTATTGAAGGCAGTGAAGAACAGGGGCAAAACAACATTCGTATCATATGTTTTCTAAATTTGTTTTCTTTCCTATTGTTATTGCTAATGTGTCTTCTGGTTTTTGAGAGTATTCTTCTGTTTTCTGTAGGAAGACAATTCCTATTCAGAGGGCAGGAACTCTCAGGGTAGAAATTAACTAGCATAAGCTCAGTGTATCGCTCGAAAGTTATTCATGTTACTGATCTCAGCTCAGAAGCAGTTTCCAGAATGTTTATATTGGATTTAATGTCTTTCCATATTAAATATATCAGTTTTTACTAAAAAAAATAATGAGATTAAAACCTCACCATCATAGCAGGCAGGACCCTATGACTTCTACAGCAATCTATGGTATTAAAATTATAATAGCTACATTTTATGAATTAATTCACATCATGCTGCAATGGACAAGGACTGGCTTTGCCAGAGATGTAGAGCAACAACTTAGCCTTTGTCTTTCAATGTTGTTAGCCTCCTGATTTACTTCCTTTAAATTGAGGAAATAATCAATAATACCAGCAGCAGCTGTTTCTGTCCCTTTGTCTGCCAGCCAATCAGTTTCAATTGCAAAATCAAAATCACAAAGAAGCATGCAGTCATGGAATTAGTGAAGCCCAGAGACTTATGACATAATACAGTCTCTAAGCTTTTAAAACTAGGAACTCTGCAATGAGAGCTAGGTAACTCCTTATACCACTCTGCCTTATTTCTCCCTTCATGAAAACGAAAATATATCCACATATGCATACCTGCACCCATGTTTACACATTTTTGATCTTTCAAGCTATTGTACATAATATTTGAAAGTTTGTTTGGGTGATCTTTTTTGTTTTCTTTTGTTGTTGTTTTTTGTTGGATTTTTTTGGGTAGGTTGTTCTAATTTTAACAACTTTAAAAGGATGACCACAGCAGTAGATGCCGTATAAAGGGGAAATATTTGGATATTGGACTTCCAAATATAGACTTCCAGTTACAGACTTCTGAAGTAGAGTTGCATGACAGAATGTGTATACTGGACCATTATAGAGCTAAGTCGTGGTTATTTAAGCCATATATGAAAACAGATACTTATCCACCTGTTCTAGTCAGACACAAATAGTTCTAAGGATTATGAAATGTCAGTTCTATAGCCTCAGTATTAATTATACTAACATGGGACCACTTACCCTCTTTTAATGCATTCAACTTAATTTTTGAGACTTTTTTTTTTTTTTTTAAGTGCTTTGCTGCTCGCCTGGAGGTTAAAATGCTCTACTTATGAGCATAGACATGAAAAGAACTTCTTCACTTTAATACTTACAAGTTGTATTGGAATATGTTTTTATGGAGGTTCCCAGAACTTGCAATAGAGGCAAGTAGGTGTCCAGAATTCCCTAGCTGTTAAGGTAAGATTAAGTTCAGCAAACTGGAGGAGAGGTGAATTAACAGCTCCTCTCTCTTGATTAAATCAGTTTCATGAGAGGGAATACACTCATTTCCTGTGTGCTCAATATAAATTTTCTTCTATTTCATTTGTTTTGTGAAGCAATTTTAAGATAGATTTCCTTCTAAAATGAAAAACTTGATCCTTAATTAGGATAGTATTTAAAAAGAAAAAAAAACAGCAATAGCATTCCCAAATCCAAGAAAACAGAATTGCATGCCGCCTTGTTCTTCTGCCAGAGCTCATGGAACAGCTTTCATGGTCATTTACACCACTCTTCTCTGACAGAGAGAACAGAGAAATCTATGCTGTAATAGCTGCACTGAATGTACTGTCTCCCAGCGATATATCCAGAGATATTTACAGTATCTCTGTAAAGGTACTTGGGAAACTCACCAGGTAGGGAACCATGAATCCCAGAAAGACTGTACAAAGTTAAACTACATAGACTACAGTGTTTCTGGGGTTTTGTTGTTGCTGATTTACAAATAAAGAGATAAGCAGGTGAAATGGTAATATTTAGCTCTTTTTGAAAAATATTTTCATGGGTCTTAAAGTGAAAATGCAGTGGGCTGTGATTTTTTTTCAGGTAGAACTAACATTATTTACAACTGCTATTGTGAGTAATGATTGCAGTACATTTTTAAATGGGAGTTTATTTTTGACTGATATGGCTCATACTGAGTTGTAGTGGCTTGTACTTTGCCAAAATCTTTGCTTCTCCTTGCTCAAAACATGGTTTCATTGTCATGTTAGAAGCAATCTAAAATTAGAAATTGTTAAAAAATGCTTTATTAAGGTTCATGATTTAATTCACCATGATGCAGTTTATCTTGATTCAAATATTGATGTTGGAATTCATCAATATAAAGGCCAAATAGTTCTGAATGTTAGTGGTGTGTGAAAAATGGCATAGAAAAATGCTTATAAGTAGCTATTGTTAAAATACTTTTTAAGTTCAAGTTGTGTTCCCTTAAAATTACTAAATCTTGTGGAAAAGACGTTTTGCTCTAGGGGAAAGAAGGGAGTGAAAATACTTAATAATTATTAATTTGTAATAATAATCTATTGAAAACTTTAGAATTTATAATACTATGTTGTGAGAGCTAGAGAATTGAGGAAAATTATTTCAAAGATCAAGTTTCAATAAATGTGAAGAAAATTTTCATAATGTTTTCAGAAAACTGTTAACTACAGCAAAATACTGTTGTGTGGAAAGTTATAAATAAAAGCAGTGTGGATCCTGTGAAATAGAAAAATAACATAATCCAAAAATTTGAGGATTACCATCACTTGTGTGGTTATCAGTATCTAAGCCCTTTTAGCCTTTTGTAGGTTATTCCTTGAGAGGCATTACCCACTCTCATTAATTTATTGTGGATGGAATTTAATGTAGCATACAATAATATTACTGGTACTTTATTCCTGCTGTGCCTATGAACTGTGGGTCTGTTCAGCAAAGTACTGTACTCAGTGTGGGGAAAGTCAGAGAACACTCTCATGATTATCAACGTGCTCTGCTATAGCCGTCACTAATATTCCTGTATCTTCTTTTGTTGCAGCGCTAAGAAGCAGGTTCCTTTCCCATTTCTAAAGACATAATCTACTCTGTCTGACTGGAAATATATCTTTTGCCATCAGTATAACCTTTGGTTATGTTACAGACCTTTAACACTTCATCATGCTTTAAGAAATGTTTGACTAGGGTTGAGGATTTATGTTTTAGAGATAACATCATGCCATGTTTCATTCTCCTAGCTGGGTTAGTTATTTTAGATTTTTTTTATATTGTCTGATTTCTGCAGACATTTGAAAAGGTGTAACAATAAAATGCATGTTCCATTTTTTAGTTTGGGTAGAATAGGAACTAATAAAAATTACAGCTACTGTGGAACAAATGCAGGATTCCTGACCAAAACCACACATAACACAATTGAAGTTTTGTTAGTAGAGTTAGCAAAGAGATAGTTGAGTTAAATCTGATCCAGATTTGTCTTTTAATGCATACAAATCCTGTAGTTAATATAGCCAAAATTCTGGGACCTTAGGTCCTTTAATCCTCCATGACATTTGCTAAATGACCCCTTGTAAGTTTGATTTTCCCTGGTGAAAAGGTGGAGGGAAGTGCTCACATGTATATATGTACACACAATCTAATTCTACAATTGCAAATGCAAACTTACTTAAGCAGATCAGGCAGATCTGGCATGTTGATTATTTTAATTGAATTGTTTCCCAGATCAGTCAAGAGATCTGAGCTTGTTTGTTTATTTTTCTCAAATGCTTTTCTTTATGCAAGTGTAATTTGAGTATTTATGCTTTTACTTCCTCTCTGCCCCTCTTTTACATTACTTTTCTTTGGGAAGAATTTCTTCAATTCTTTCCCCAGTCAAACTCTATACTCTAGTGGAAAATCTTCCTTCAACCAGGTTTCCATCACTATAAAATATTTGCTCCTTAAACCTAGAGGTCTCTATATTTTAGTTTGAAACATGTTACTATGTGTCTTACTGATTTTATTTATTTCATTTTAATAGGCATTCTGTGTGTTGATTTACACATGCTTTTTCTTCTGAATACATAATGCAAATCAATTTAGGGAGAGAACAATTTGATACTAACATAGCATGTATAGAGGTATAACTTCTTTAGTCCATATTGGGTCCGCAGCAAACAGCATATGCTATACAGATAGGCAGCAAAAAACATGTTACTACTTTGAAATCAGACAAAAAGTGCTTTGCTGCCCGCTACCATGGTATACTGTTTTCAAGCATGATTCTCTGTCTTTCTCTGATCAATAGCATTTATTTTTTCATTCAGTATTTGCTAAAGGAGTGTTTTTGTTTCATCATAAGGTGCAGTGTTCTTTCAGTTTACTAGAGTATTATACTGTCACTGTCTATTACACAATAATTCAGTGTTTTCATCACTCTACCAGGAGTTTATAATCCAGCTACAGAAATACCCCAGGCCAAAACATGACATTCAGGACGTTTCAATGACAAAAAACAGTTTGAATCTCATCCTACTGTTCAATTTGTAAAAGTATATAAAGCACATCTCTAACTTTGATAATTTGATCATGTTTAATTTAGGAACAGGTTCATTTTCCAGATAAACCTTGACTTTCAAGAAGTTAAAGGCATAATTCTTGGGCATGGGGCATTCAAATTAATTTGTGTGCATCATAGTGTTTCACTATGCATCACGGCATTTAGTAAGATCAGCAGGAGGAAGTCATCCAATCAATTCTGTGAAATAAATTCTAATATCAAAATATTAGTATTAATAGATGGATCCCATGAATCTAAATACAACTTAACTTGTGATTGAGGTGCCTAAAATTCATCTGAATCACAGCCAAAGTTCCAATACTTTTAATTTCTCCCACTGCCTGGACCGTCCAGGCACTGAAATGTGTTAAGCACTTCTCAGTTGCCTGAAACTACCTGCTTGGTTAGTTACTGATGATGCCTGTGACTTCTAGCATTCATCTGGGGTGACAGAAATGTATTTCCTACCCCAAGCTCTGTTGTGACTCCCCAGACAAGGAGCTACCAAAGTGCCATACTAGTTAGGAATGCAGATAATTCACTCTGGTGCTTTACCTTTTCCATGAAGTACTGCTAGTTAGGGTCCTCATCCAGGAAAGATGCCTAGACCGTGCACTCTCAGGTTGCATATAGCTGAACCCATGTGTCCTCTTTTCAGGAATACTTTTTCTTGCTTTCCTCTAATTCCATGACAATTATCTTTATGTTTACACACCAATGGTCCCCCAGCATGCTATGAAAACTTCTTCTGCATGGCTTAGATCTAGTACCAGGGGCTAATCAGTAAGCGCTATACTGTGGCTACGATTCTCTTTCCTAATAAAAGGCAGCCTTGATGCATCAGTGCCCACCTTGTAACATGTCTGTGAGCCTAAGTGGAAGGACCTGTCTGACTCTTGCTACTTCCCTGTGGAGCCAGTAGAGAGAGAGACCAACCTAACTTGGACATCTTCTTGGGTCTTAATTGAGGTAGATCTCTTTTGATGAGACAGGGAACTTAGGTGTTTGTAAAAAGGCTGTATATACTCCTCAGCTCCTTCGTACTCCAGCCTTCCAGTGCCCTCTCACCAAGATGCTAGGATTTAGATACAGTGGATTTCTCTCTGTTGTAGTAGTGAATAAACCAGTTAAGATTAAACAAAATTAAAATATACTGCATTTTAAAAGGAGAGATTGTGAGATACTGTGACATTAACAGAGTCAGTGCCAGGATCCAGTAAGCAGTGTTAGTTAGAGGTAACAGGACATGGAAGACGGCATAGAATGAATGATACAATAATGAAGGCACAGCAGATGGCAGTTCTGGTACTAGGAGTACCAGCGTAGTTCTCCATAAGCTGAGAGAATGAAAGAATTAACAAAAAATAAGACAAAAAGGAAAACACCATTAAGTATGTATTATGAATTTTGCTAACAGAAAATACTGGGCCAGAAAATACGAGCACTTTCCACAGGAAGTGGAAGACAGTGATAGAAGAAATCTGACCTCAGTAGTTAACCATAAAAAAGGCAATGCATGCTTCACCATAAGAAATGGTCTTTGTTATGAAGGGTTTGTTTTGGGAGAAGTTGGTTGGTCATTCTGAATCTTCTTACATTGATTTTTGCTGTGTAAATTATGGCTACAGTTGCATGTCTGGTACTTAAACTATTAGTACTATTTCCAAATTATTTCCCTTGAGAGTAATTTGTGGGCATGGAAGGAGAAGGGGAGAGGGTAGTGTTTGCTACAAATTCCCTTGTTGGCAAGTGTTGCTGTACCTGCTAAACAGGAATATTCACTTTCCTCTGTTAGATGGCACATCCATGTATCTCCATCAATTTACCATGTTTTGGTATTAACCAAGAAGAAAGGGGGAACTTCCTTTTTTTGGAAATATTGAGTACTTTTTTAAGGGCTTTACAGGTTTGTTTTTCTTTCCCTCTTTCCTCACCTTGTTTCCAGGGGTTTTTTTCAGTGTGAAAACAGTGAGTTAACGTTTAATAAGGATCATTTGAAATGAGTGATAAGGAAGTAAAAGAATACCTAATAAAACTAAAAATATACATAAAACAGCGGGGCCAGATGATGTTCAGTCAAGGGTTCTTAAAGAACTGTCACAATAAATTGTGGATCCACTTGCTATAATTCTGACAAGTCATTAAGAATAGGTGATGTACCAGGGGTCTTGAAGAAGAGCAAATGCTCTGCCAATTAGTTGTAAACTGGCGGATTGGACCACCTGGTCCTGATGGATCTGAAACTTATTTCCCTTAAAGTTTTCCTCCCAGATCTTTATTCCTAGGCTACTGGGTTCACAGTCTGTAACAAAGACAAATAACTGAACATTTTTTATTTAACATAGAAAAGGAAAGAATACACAAACAAAAACAAGCCCCACAAGCCTGATTCAGTCTTTAAACCTGGTTGTGTAGTTGCTACTAGTGAAGCTCACTCTCTTCAGGTATATTTTCTTTTTGATTTTTAAAGGATCTTTTTATACCTTTTCTAACTTACTTGTGAGCCTCAGCTGTGCTTTCAGCATGGAAACAAGTTAGAGAGATTTAAAAATGTAAACAGTCAAAAAGATACCACTATCAATGATCATGTTTGGCCATCCCCTAAAGTAAAATGCTAAATAAAATGCCTTCTGTTTTTAAATGAATGCAATAAGCATGGGAAGTATTATTAACACTTTTCATTTTCAAGCACCGTGTTTAATTTATTTCTACAAGCAAGCAATAACACTCCTAATTTCAAGTTTTAAGTTGGAGTGTCTTACACCAAATGTGAATTTAGATTGTAATAGTCACAATTTGTTTAAAACTGAGGATAGTTCGATAAGGAAATATTCTCAGAGATTTCATATTAAAATTTGATAAGTATTATCATTAAGTGTCTGTAATAATTCTTAGGGTTTTTTTCAGTGGTTAAGACTGTTTTACATACTTCTAAATTATATATTTAATTTGGTGTAGACAAATATTTTGTTGGGGTGAAAATAAAATGTATCAAACCAAACATCATTGTACATTTATTAGCTTTTATTGCATGGTATAAAAATAAAAATTCCATGCTGATACTACAACATGCTTCAATATCTATTCAAATACATACTTTAAAATGACCAGATAGTGGTTTCTGTTTACCTGTGAAAGACAGAAAATACTATGCCAAACAGCTAACTGGACAGTAATTTTATTATTATTATTATTTTTATTATTTTGTCATCATTCACACAAGAACTGTATGGAGGAGTATATAGACACTAGTTTATATAAATGCTAATGGAAGATAGGAACATTATTTTTTTTTAATTACAAAAGTTGTCCTTTACATGCTTTGTGTATGGCAAAAAGCCATTAAAAAAAATATAAAACCTAGATGTCTGAGCAGCTGATGTTTGTAGCAAGAGGAGGAGCAAGGACAGGCTTAATTCTGCAACTAGTGTTCACGTTGAGTAACATCTGTTCATGTGAATAGTCCTATTGAGTTGCAGGCACACTCACAAGCTCAGAGAAAAGCCATACTACTGTATGCAAAGTGGCTTTATGATGGTCAGCTTAGAAAGAGATCACTGGCATTGTCCAAATAAGCAAGGACTAGTCAGCTTGAAAAAGATGTGAAACCTGGTTGCCCAGTTAATAACTGAATTTCAGGGTTTTCCTTTACACTAAGAATTTCCTTCATAACTGTCCTCATTCACTCATTCATGCCTATTAAAGTCCTTACGGATGGAAAAAATAGTTGTGAACAATAAGCTGGCGTTTGCAAGAAGGCTGGGTGACTGAGCTGAATTGAGGAGCCCTTCATAAGTCAGCCAAGGAAAATATAAAATAAATCATCAGTCTGCACTGGGGTAGAGTTTCTGCTGAGCTGGGGGGAGAGCTCTGTTCAATTGACACCACATAGTGCGCATATATGTATGTGTTCTCTTTGATAAACCTCCCTTGGGAGTCAGCAGTGAAATACAAAGTGTGCAGTTTACATCTTAATCTCGTAGATTAATAGTAGCAATTATTATTTTTTTTAATTGTCTCCTCTTGCTTATTACTTATGTATATTCCAGTACCTCCTAAGGAGCCTAATCAGATAGCGGAGTTACAAGGAAGAGAGTACTGAACAAAAAAAAGAAGCAATCCATGCCCTGGTGAGCTCTCAGTCTGCTCAGTGCTTTGTTGATGATCATGGCTGATCATTGATTTCATGTGTGAAACTGGAGCTATTGGAAAATTTTGTGGGAATGTGTATAAATTAAGGTTTCCCCATTCCCATGAGATCCAAAAGAATCCAAACCTATAGTGACACTAAACAGTTCTATTAATTCAATAGGTACAATTGGACCAGGGTTGTAAAAAGGATGTGGTGGCTTTGTTGAAGTTACATAGTAGTTATATGGTTCGGCTGAATGGAATTCAAACTCCCTGACTTTTCTCCCTGTGTCTTTGTCACTCTGTGATTAATACTTAGATAAAAATAAAATGCAAGTGTTTAAGTGATAATTTCTTACACAACTCATCTGCTATTACATCCATTTAGGAAGTTAAGATACCAAACACTTGGTGGTTATTTTATTCCCACAGAACTGGCAGGCTTTGGAGCAGATCCCAAAGAAAGATCTGTGCTTCATATTATTAGCAGTAGTCATGATTCCTATGATAAAACCTCAAAATATGGTCCTTTTTTCTGAAACAGGAAAAGCAATAGACAGTCTTTGTCCTACCCTTTACAGCTGAAGTGTTGCAGCAAGAAAATCTGTGTGATGGAGGCTAAGCAAAAAAGTAATTTTAATTTGTTAAAGCTTTAATTACATTTTTAAGCAACAGGTTTTGCCAATTAAAAGACTAAAAATGTAATTGAAAAGAAATGACAAGTAGTAGTCTTAGACAAACATAAAAATTATATAAAATGCTTATTGTGTATGCTTATGGAAAATTCTATGAATTTACTTTATGAGGTGTTTTATGTATACTGACCATAAAATGTAAGTTAAGAGAAAAATCTCAAGGCTGCAGAATTAGAACTCAAAACATAGAAAGTGCCAATTTTCAGACAATCTAACCTTAATTCAGTCCTCTTGTGAAGGCCACAGTTTTCTGGACCTCATATAGTGCTGTACATTGTATATTCCATGGTTAGTGCCATGAACTTCAGTGTCTATACTGTGTTTTGATGATACAAAGAATTGTTTAAGCACTGGGAATCAGCATTGGCAATGTCAGATTCTGGGATATTTTGGAAGAAAACATATGATGGAAAAAATATCTCAAAACTTAGCAATTAGCTGTTTTCCCTCACTGCTCTCCTTTTATCTTCCTCTTTGTTTTTGTTTTATTGTTTTTCATGCTATAACCAAAATAGCGTTGATTAATTTTTTTTTATTCTCAGAGGATACTTTTCCATTTATTCAACAGATTTAGGACTTGGTCCAGTTCTCATTATATCTGAATATGAGTTGAGTCAAACTTTTGTTGAACTTTCTGTATGCTTGCTATTGAGAGAACACTTGTTCTTAGAGTTTGGTTTTGTTTGATTTTTCCTTGCATAAATCAGGATGAGGACTCTTAGTTTGGTTTTTCAGATAGTAACTGTAGAGGGGTGTTTCTGTTCTTGCTTATTATTTTGTGTATCAGTTACGTTTAACAGCGTTTCCATTTTAATTAAAATACCTGGAATATTCAATTGGTTTTAGGTTTTTGCAACAGCTTGGGGTTTTGTTTCTGGTTTATTGCAAATTAAAAAAAAAAAATAAAAATAATATGAAGTGAAAATAACACAACCCCCTGAATTTTAAGCTGGGATTGACTTGGCAGTTGCCTTTATATTAATTGTATACAAAACAGTTTCTTATAAGTAGTCAAAACACTAATGTTTTTATTTGCACTTTTAAAGCCTTTTTAACTGAACATTGCCAGAAATTACAAGGAGCTGATAACTGCCATACACTGTTACAGATGTTTCAGCTTCTGCAGTAAGAACTCAAATAAGATTTTCAAGAACATTGATATTTTTAGCATTTTGTAATTCTAGTGACCATTATCGAGTAAAGGCCGTGAGAAACGAGATATTTTAAAAGTAGCAAATGGCAGCTTTTACAGTTATTAAATAAAGCTTTGATTCATGGGAGTTGATAGTACAATTACAGCATATTCAGCCCAACTCTTGAAATCCAATTAACGTAAGTTGATATTGTAGTTAAATATTTAGGTGATGCTTAAGACATTTTTTCTCATTGATTCCTCATATTGTCATTTTATGGAAATATCACAAGCTGTATCACACATATAAACCTGGATGAACTCCCTTTTCCTTTAATTTCTCCTATTCATATGGGGAGGTTTAAAATTATGCTAAATTTTTCATAGGTCTAATATCAATAAATGAATATTTAATGAACGATGAAAACAGGCATACAGAATAAACTGGTTTCAACAGCTGTGAACAGGTTTTCATTTAGTGCACGGCACGCTTACTGAGGACTCTCAGTTTAAAGATATCAGATATTTTATAAATGCATGAAAAGAGGACTGTGAGTACTTATGCTTTATAATGAAGCAGTATTTTTGTTTTTTTCCATATGATCCATCACTTGTGAGATCTTCTTTCACAACCCTGAAAGCATTGTTCCTTTTTATTTTAGTCAGCCAAAGCAGCTGGCTCTTTATAGCTCAAAAATGTTTGCTCACAACCAACTGCTGATTTGTATACCACTTTTCATCGCTAGCAAATATTTTGTTTTTCACTATTACTCCATGCTTGTTATAACCTGCTGAGGAGGAGTGCGGTAACATGTATCCAATTAGTCAATGACAACTTTGTCTCTTCTGGCCTGGTTCCTCGCATGATGTATGCCTAGGGAGGTGTGCACACTGCAGAAGATCTCCTAGACTAGCGAATGAGACTGTGCAGACACAGAAGTCCGCCTGTAGGACTCCAGTAACAGGATGATCTCCTCAGACCTTGATACCTTTGCGGTAGTAGATTGAAAGTAATTTGCTAGCCAAAATTGTTCTAAAGTTGTTTTGAAGCATGATTGAGAGATGACAGGGATGTGTGATCCGCTTTTTAAATGGCTCCTGAATAACCACGGCTGTTTGGCCTGTTACAAAATAACCACATCATCCATATGGTTTGTAACCCGTTACCACAGATCTGTCAGAATCCTTAGGCTATGGTCTTTCCCACAGGGCAGGTATTCTGATGAATCTGTGGTGCTACCCTTGTCTAACAATAGTACCAATAATAATAACGTATACAATAAATACAAGTGAAACATGGACATATGCATCTGATACTGTATGACTGTGGGAGCTCATCAGGCTCATGATTGCCTAGTGCAATGCAAGACTGCCTAGGAATCCCAGGTCCTCTAGGCACACAAAAAAGTCATAGTTCAGCAACAGAGCTCAGAAATGGAATGAAGTGATTTTTACTAATGTATAATAATATTTATTTATGAAGTATATTTTAAAGCAGCCATCCAATTATTTCATTTATGCAGAATTGCAACATGCTTTTGCCAGATGGTTTTTCATACCGGGTCAAAAAATAATGAAGGAATTTGGCATTCGAACTGAAGTAACAAGAAAATATGAGTAACTAGGGATTGCAAATTTGTTATAGCCTTTCTTTTTCCCCCTGAAATCAAGCTTTTGTAGTGGGTTTTTTTGAGTCTCTTCCCTGTGGATTTATTTGTATTTGTTGCTTTTTTGTCACACCTTTTTAGAAGTTAGCAAAGATAATTTACAGTGTGGTGAAACAAGCTCCCAATTCCCAGAGAAGTGTAGACTTAAAGTAATTTGTCCTTTCTTAGATTATTTATTAGACATATTCAAGAGGCTTAATGAGTGGCTGGGGATGGAAGTAGGTGATCGGAAGTTGCCAAGAGAAAGTAATAGTTTTCCACAAACATTTCTAAAGAAATTCCTTCAAAGCTCAATATGCCCACGTGCAGTATTGATGACATTTTGTTCTGTCTTGTTAAAAGTGTTGGACAAAGAACATGGAGAGCTGGGGTTCAGACAATCCTTTCCTGGGAACAGCTTCAGCTATCGTTGATGACATAGTAATGGTGATCAGGCCATTGACTTCCACCTGAACTAACATTATCACTGGTAGCTTTTGTAAGTTTTCAGTTTTATACAATTGATTCCTGAAATCTTTACCTAATTAAGAAATATACGATTGAGCCTGAGCCAGTTAGTATGGTAGGTCGTGGTCTCAGTGGATGCTGAGGAATGTCACATACTTCAAAGATTGTTAGGATTGGACTTCAGTGACTACTTCACAAGTGACTGGTTTTGAATCTCCTAGCAATGCTTTCAGCCAGCTGTCTTGTTCTTTCAAGTATTCTAAGTCGTCTACCAAATACCATCAATATTTCTATTAATCAAGTATGTCACTTGAACTTTAAATGAAAATCTTCATTTTATTTTGAAGAGTGAGTTTTAGAAAATCTAGAAATTTAGAAAATCTGCATGAAAATCTAGAAGTTCTTAGAAGACTGGATGTCCTCAGAGAAATGTAAAGTTTTAGTCCAGAGGAAAAGCTTTCTCTACAGACATTTTGATCATCTTTAAATAGATCAAAGGTGCAATTTTTCCTTCAGTATTTCTTTACCAGGGAAATATGCTCATTTTCCTTAACTATACATTCAGAAATTACTAGTAACTCTGGCCTTATGCTTCTATGAAAAGCAAAACTTAAATAAAGTTTAAAAACGAGGCTGCGATCCAGGAGGGCAGTATTACAACCTGTCTTTCACTATGCTAGAATCTAAAGCCATATGAATAATACAAATACTCTGGTGGAATATGGAGGGAAGAAGAGAGATAATCCGATATATTACAGATGCTAGCAGTCAGAATTGCTTGAGCTATACTGAAATTTCCTTTGCACCTGGTACTGGAGGTGTTAGCCATGCCAGTTCAGTCCCCCAACACAGATGTTCTTGTTGTGCCACTTCTTGAGTGTAACATTTAGGTTTCTGTTTAGCTTGGCATAGCACACGTCAATACTGTAATACAAAGGCCACCCATTTAATAGTGCACCTGCATCTTCAACTTTCTTTAATTCCCTTAGTATATTGCAGTTCCCTTGTGCTGGTGATCCTAGTGCAAAGTAGTCTTATGGAAAAGAAAATTCAGCTACTATTACAGTGCAAGAATTACAATGATGAAAAATATTTTTCAAGGTCAATCACACATTATATTGTACAAGTCAGGATGAATTTTGAATTTTGAAATGCCTTAAATATGTAAATGTGAACCTGCAGACAACCTTATTTATATTGCTTTGTAATTAGTATTCTGAATCATGTACCATAAAGTAGTTACCATAGAGATAGGCCTGAATAAACAGAGCACTTAGTAGTCATGCTTGAAACATGCATGTAGCCCATTTGATATGTGAATATCCATGTTTTTTGGGTAGAGACCAAAATAAAGGTCCTTAAAATAAAGGTCCTTTTAAAATTTATCTCATTTGTTGAAAGTTACCTGGAAGGTGAAAATTCCAAAATACAAATGAACAATATTCTATCCTTCCAGATTAATTTCCATATGTAACCAAAAACACCACTCCCGCTCTTACCTTCCAGTGTGTAATTGATTAATAAAATGAAAACAAACCCAGAGTGATTATTCCAAACTCCAATTCAATCTGAGGTTTGCTCCTTCTGTTTTGGACTGGAAGCAGGACCTGAAAACTGAAAAAGCAATCTGAACACATACTATTCATCTGTAACACCACTTAAAATGTTTTAGGTATCAGAGCAAAGGTATGGTTTAGGTATTCAGAAGCAAAGTGTTTGCCCAGAGCTAGCTCATCCTGAGATCCTCAAGTAGATTTAGCAGAAAGTAAAGTGTAGACATGCTGCTAAGTTGACCAGTCATGCTATTTTGTCTCCTAAGATTCCTATTGATGAGAAAAAAACGTGCTTCTGCAGAAAATGAGACCTCTTAGATTCTTCCTTTGAATCGTTGTCTGGAGAAAACACTGAGCTTCCTTCAGTTTTCCACATTTAAGTTCCTAACACCATGAGAGTTCCTCTCAAGACACCGTCCTTTCATCTGCTGCTTCTGTTGCTCCTGTGTCAGGTTTGTCATGCCTTTGTGAATGTCTGGAAATCCTAGGCCACCTCAGGCAACACCAAAAATACTTAGTTTAGTGGGAAACTAAATCAAAGCTTCTTTACTTTCACTGACTGCAGAAAGTGTGGGAAGATTGACTGATTTACTTAGACAATACAAATACCTGCCCTAGTATTCACTGGATTTGACTTCATTCAGTTGCCTGATGCTCCTTCTGTACAAAGAGAAGGTGACAATGTTTGTAACTGAAACTGCAATCCAAAGTGTGATTGTAATTTAATTAATTTTAATTTAAGTAATTTATTAACCCAGGTGCTGGGAGAGTGAGGGCACAGAAACTTAGAAAGCCAACAAGCCGCTAAGAACTTAGCGTCTCAGCAAGCTTATATAGACTATATCGATGCCATCACTGCTGTGTTTTCTTTCCTGTTAGTACCTATCCAAATAATGACCTTGGATATCTTTACCATGCTGAAGACTCCTTCCCAGCTGAAGTAGAAATACATAACCTTGAATACTTTAGTGCAGGCATTCTAGATCAACAGAAATGGCTGATCTATGATATATCTCATTGATTTTTCAGAATACTTTCCTAGGGTTAGGCTCTTGCTTCATAATTACAAATCGCTGTTGTTAAACCAGTATCCATTCTGTATACTGTGATCTCCAAACACCATAGAGTACTAGCATGGTAGAGGAAGCAAATTGAATTTGTTCTCATGAAGAGAGAGGAATGAAGGTTATATTTGTGGGTTTTCTGAGCTCCTGGGTGGAAATTGCTTCCACTTTAATCAAAAGGAGGTTTAGTACTCACATAAATGCAATGAAGATTTCTTTCTGGCAGATAACTAAAAAACTCTTCGGTTGATAAATATAGGAATAATGCCATTACTAGAGTTTCCTACCCTACAGAAAGGGAACATTTATCCCCTGTTAGTACTAGCCCTCTTAGAAATGTACATATCAAAGCTGGTTTTCATTGATCAGATTTCTACATTTCCATCAATATTACTGTATTTTTCTTTTCTAGGCTGTGGCATTTTTATAGGCTAATCAAATACCCAATATTGCTAGGAGCCATTTAAAGTGAATGCCAGAACTACTAAGGAGTAATTTGAGAATTAGATCTATTTTTGTTAGTTGAAATGATCTTGACTTGCTCATATTGTATTGTACCTGATGCTCAGTAATATGATAGTACCAATACAAATAGAAAGATATCTGGTTTGAAGTTCTTAAATATCTGTTAAAAGTGGTGAGCAGTCCAAGCACATTAAAATTCCATTTTCGCCCATACAAGTGTTTGCTGCAGATGACCCCCACTGATCTTAAATATATTTCTGTATCTGTAACTGAATAGAGGTTTTCCGTACAGCATGTTCTAATGGTACTCTGGCCTTTAGCCAACAAGGCACTGAATAAGGCTATTTTTAAAATACAGAAACTGGGAACAGCTGCAGCAATCAAATTTGATAAAAACAGAGAGGAACTTTGCTTTTTTTTTTTTTTTTTACGGTTTGTCCAAGTTTAGACTCCTTTCATAGAACGGCTTTTGTTCTGTTGGATGAAGGGGGTATGAGAGTAACACAGTGAAATCCTTTTGAACAAATAACTTTTAAAAGAATACAGCTTAAAATAATAGGAGGCTTTTTGGTGCAGCAGCCTGTTCAATGCAATTGTACCTCAGACTATTAAAAGAATAAATCTGTAAAAAAAAAAAGAATACATTTTGCCTGCCAAGCTTTACCATAAAAGACTTATCTGTAATGATCTTCCACACTGAAAGATGAAACCCCTTGTTTCAAATGTTGAACATCTGAACATCAGTATTTGGGAGTACGTTTTGGGTGGAAGTGGTTTAATTTGAATGCTCTGGGGGGGGTTGTTTTGTTGGTTTTGGTTTTGGGGTTTTTTTCTTCCGTTTACTATTAGTCAAAAAAAGTTTCTGTGAAGAACTCTCCTTCCCCCTGGTAAGCTGGAAAAAAAAGTTCACTAATGGAAAAGTTTTATAAAGGCCTTTTGTGCTCATTAAGAAGTTTCATTAAATGTTTAATTATAAGAACTGATTCTTCCTTGTTTGCCGTTCTATTTTTTTTTGTGAGGCTTGTCATTCAATGATTAATAAGAATCAGGAGATTATTGTATACACAAAAAAAAAAAAATCCATTGCACAGTAATGGGCTGAACTGTATCTGTTAAATGATTCCATCTGAGGACATATCCTCTGTGCTAGACTGATGCAAGACACAAGATGCCAGGTGAAATCTGGGTTCTACTGAAGTCAGTAATTTTGCCACTGAATTTGGCAGAGAGGATTTTATTTATTGCATTCATTTTAAGTGTCAAAAATAGCACCCTTGCATTCTCACCCCATTAAAGCTATTTAGTGCATCATCAATTTGGATGGTAGAGAAAAAATGTACTGAATTTCTCACATATGCATAAATATTGCTGTGTATTGTATGTGTGTCTGTCCACATAGGTATAAAATGTATGTGTATTTTTGGGTGTGTTTATAGATATAAAATATCTGTTAACTTATTATTATCATATCTGAGTATCTCACTAGGGTGAAAATTACAGCAATGATATATCTTCCTCTCTTGGTTCTAAGAGGCAGACATAGCCTCTTTTGTTTTAAAAACAGGGAAAATAAATGTGAATACAGGAGTAAAGACTTGAGCTGCAAATCAGTGCTGGTATGAAATATCTATCTGGAGCCACCTAAGATTTTTAATGTTTACAGGGAAACTCAGCAATGCAAAATACTCAAAACTGGTCAAATGCTACAGATGTAGCACTTGAAATATATCCTCGAAGTCAGTATTAAGAAGGAGAATAGACTTTTAAAAGCAGAAGATTGAAATTCAGGAGTTGCTGGTTTGTTTCCTGTCTCTGCCACAAACTTAATGTATGATCTTGGCCAGGTCAGTTCTGCAAACTCATGTGCTTAACTTTTTACATGATAGAAATATTATGACTCTTGTGGGTCTGCACACAAACATACCCAGCATAATATGAGCACAAAGCTTTTGCAGGACCTAAACTTGTCTGTACAATTTTCACTTTGTAAAATGGGTATAATAATATTCTTTTTACCATACCAAATGTTTTGTCTGTTTTATTTGTCTATATTATTGATTTGTGGGCATAAGAGCTGTCTTTTACTATATGTCTGTGAATCGGTAATAAAAGGGAGCCTTGGCATGATCTGGACCTCTACGTATAACTCTGATATTAAAAATGTTGAGGCATATGTTACTTCAGGTAGCTTCTCTAAAGCAAAGCATAACAAAAAACAGGATGGACAGGCTGCTATTGATTGACTGATTTCTTGTAACCAGGAATCTGGAAAAAGCCATTCGTTTAAAATCAGGAGAATACTGTGACATTAAACACAATTTTATCATTTTTACAACAGCAGTTCCTAACCCTGCATGTAGAAATGACCACACATTCCTGCATAATTGGTAACTGTAGATTTAATACATGCCATGTTCTAGGAAGATACCAAGGCATTCATGTGGTGCAGAGCATCGACCTCAGGAGTTTTTCAGGGATCCTCTGGAATCATAACAGTTTTGAAATTATTATCCAGTATTTTAACTGGAACCAAAAAATTTCCAGCCTGATGATTACTAGGGTTTCATTACAGTTAGTAAGCCATGGAGCCCCTTCTCTTCGAAGACAAACTGCTGCCAGAGACAGATTTACCACTGACCAACAGTGTTTTTATGCAAATGTGCCTGAGTGAGTGCAGTAACCCCAAGTTATAATAGAGTCATTCAATCTCTTGCCAGGACAGCAATATTTCTATATTGCAAAGATAAATTGGATATCAAAACCAGTTCCATTACAGTGGGAAAATTCTCTATGTAAATCAGAATTTCTAATCACAGCATGTTTCTTCCCACCCCCTTCCCCATTTTGCTTTCCTTGCTTTATCTTCATAGGTATATTCCAAATGTATTTCTCTCTTGTGTTCACTTTGAATATTGAAGCATTTAGCTAATGCCAAGCTAATGGATAACATTAACTCCTCACTAAGAAACTTTGAAGTCTCCAAGTGTGTTTCTTCATGCCTTGGGGAAGTGCTATAAAGGGCTTACATTCATATACAATATTTTGTCTGCTATTTGTGCAAGTTTCTGTTTGGACTTCTCTTCCTCCTGCTGCCTGATGGGATGAAATGAGCAGGCATCTCCCTAGGGACTTTATCTCCCCATCAGGAATGAGTGCAAGGGGTCAGATGCCCCTCTGCATGCTAGTCACCATCTGCTGACAACAGTGCTCTCCCAGGAGAGCTGGTTTTGTTTACTGACAGGGCTAATATGAGGAGACACGTGAAGTACTTCAGTTTGTGGAAGAGGGCAGGAGAGGCATGATGCTGTGAAAACATTCCCACACACTCTGATGGCTCATTCACATAGAAAACAAGCAAGAGCCTTCAGCTCTTTCACAGAGCTCAAAGTAGAGCAAACAGACTCAAGAATCCCAAGGCACCAGTCAAAAAACACTTTCCTAGTGCACTAATACTGAGATGCTCTCCATGATAGCCTACCTATGAGACTTTGGCTCTCATTTAGGCCTGGCTAAATTGAAAAGCTGCTCAGTTTCTGGTAGTTGCTACTGTTTGCTGTTAGCTACTAAATTCTTTTTTGATAATCTAACTATCAGTTTCATCAACCTAAACCTCCTAAAACTGTTATATATAGTAGGTGGAGCAGGCTTCGGAGAATTTTATCAGTACAGTTACCAATTGATTATTTTCTGTTTAGAATAAATCTGTAGAATGCAGAAGAAATACAACATGCGTTAAAAGAGCTAGTTTTTGCTCTGTAGTTGGCAGAGACACACACAGATGCACACGTGTGTGTAACTTCAGAACATAATTTGAGGATCAAAAAAGTTACTTTCTGAATTAGGTTTCAAACACAGTTGGGATACATGTCATGGAAAAGTCCACATTACAAGCTGTTTTAAGTGAATAATGATGTTTAGTGAACAGCAGCATTCCTTA
Source organism: Ara ararauna (assembly GCA_028858755.1). Taxonomy (NCBI): domain Eukaryota; kingdom Metazoa; phylum Chordata; class Aves; order Psittaciformes; family Psittacidae; genus Ara; species Ara ararauna. Next base: position 132,134,905 of record CM054377.1, on the reverse strand, counting down.
TTCTGGTCTACAATTTATAAGATGTATAAGAGGACAACAAAAAACAGTGATGCTAGATCAACCTGCAAGTTCAGGTAGCTCAGTGTCTGACCTCTAACACCAACCTGTGTGGCATTATTAGAAATAAAGCATGAGAGAGCAAGCTTATAGTGAATCTTCCATTAAGATGCCTTACCAAATATATAATAATTATGATTTCAGGAATTTAGAAGTCTAGTAAGGCATCATGGTGTAATAAATTATTATGTAAAAAGGATTTCGTGCTTGTTCTAGAAGTGTTATGGGAACCCTTAGTTCTTGCATTTTGAGAAATACTAAATTACAGTACTCTCTTCACCTACTCCATGACACTTATTATTTTCTTATCTTTCCTCCACTCATCTCCTTGCTTTCTGAAGGTTTCTAGTCTAATTTATTTTCATAGAGAAGCTGCTCCATATTTTTACCATATTTGTTGCTCTGTCATTTCCAGCTATTTTATATCTTCCTACGCATTGCTGAGTCAGCCAGAACTACAATTTCCATACTATATGACTGTACCAATCATAATTTTTGATGGTATTTGATCACTATTGAGCATTGAGCTGATATTTTCAATGAAGTGGCCACAGCAACTCCATACTGTTAATTCCAGCATGACAGTATTAATTGTATCCCAGCAATATAAATATACATGTGTCTATGGATATATACACACAGACACACACACTGTGGTTCTTTTAAATGCAATATGTTTGCATATAACAGTTTACATATATGTAGTTTCCCCATGTCACTTAATGGCCATTAAGTTACATGTGTTGAATTTTCTGCCTTCACATAGCCCTATTACTCAGTACTATAAAATTCCTGAACTTTTTTTTAATTGGGTTTTGTCTTCATTGAATCCTCAGGAACTCACTATCTACTTCCATTTCCAGATTATTTAGGGGTATATGTTGAGCAGTACAGAGGCCAGCACTGATCTTTCTGACAAATCAGTGATAACCTTCCACTAGAATAAAGAATGACTTCCCCTTTCCTATCTTTTAATTTAATAGAAGATCTAATCTCTTTTAATAGAGCTTAGTCTCTTTCAGAATCTTTGGTGAGGACCTTTTAAGAATAAATGTAATCCATTCACTGATGTCTTGACCCTTTATATTCTTTGACCCTTTATATTCAGCCAGTGTTCCATGTAACATCTTTGAAGAATTGAACCAAAATAGACACACTCCCTTTTCCACTTTTGCTCACTCTGAGTTCTTATCGAAGTCAGTATAGCTCAAGGATTTCTTGAAATGTATATGACTATGCAAAAGCATCAGGAAAGATGTATTAGCAAGGGCAGGAGCATGAACTAACCCTAAGTTGATAATTGCATGTTACGCTTGCTTTAGTTTTTCCAGCTTCTGAAGGAAGGTTATGTCTAATTTAAGCTTGATTCTAAAAATATTCGTATGTGGCCTAAAATAACCCCACTTTGGGAATGTGCCACTGCAAATGTAAATTTTTTGAAAAGGTTTCACTTTTTCAGTGGATTATTGTTCAGTTCCGTCTTCCAATGTTTAATATACCACATTTCTTGAGATGTGTGGTACAGATCAAATGGCAGGATTTGACCCTTTGTTATCTGCTGTTGCTGGCACTAATCTCACAGCTATTGAAAAAATTATGCATCAAATTTATATCACTGCAAATGTCACTATTCTGAATTTTGCATATGTTGCCTGAGCTGTCAGTAATAAAAATCTGTTCTTAATTATTCCCCCATTTAAAAAGTAATAATTTTCTAATAACCCAGTGAATTGAAATTTGATGTTTTCTTTGGCTGGAAACATTTTAATGATTTAGTACGTCTATAAAGTTCTGTGTGCTTTTCTAATATAATAGCTTTTGAAAATGAGAGTACTTTCCCACCTAAATCCCTATGGCTATCAAGAAAAGCAGAAATTGTTTAAACCTAAGTTTAAAAGTTAGTAGCTTAAACATCTTAAAAGAAAAAAAATTCAGTGGAAAGTAAGACATACAAAATTGGGTTTACATGTGTTATAGGTGTGCAAACCATTGAATGTATAGTTAAAATTAATCATATTGTATGTTTTAATCTTTTGTCCATCATTGTTCTTCCTTAATAGGAAAGAATAGGCTTTAGTTTTGCTTCATTAATACTATAAGGAACTGATTTCACTGTGATGAGAAAATGAAAATAGCAAAGAATATTAAGGAAGTATAAGAAAAATGAAGGCTTTGGATAGTATCAGATTTTCTCATTGGAAGCAGAATAATCCAGACCATAAATCCTATTTCCTCTTCATAGTCGTGTGTCCCCATCCCCCCCCCCCCCCGCCCCCCATCACAGTACTTGTTCAGTTAATTACCTTCATTGAAAGTCCAAAGAAATGAACAAAAAAGACTCCCTTTGAAACTTTGGGCTAGACTCATAGATATGATAATTAGCATGAAATTCTACCTTCATTAAAGGTTGAAGGGTTTAAAATATACAAAGAGTAATGTGCTCTCCTTTATTTATTTTTTCAATGTGATGACAGACTCTTAACATTTTAGCTCATTCCTGTGCTTTACCAAATAATATGCCTTTTGGAAACATGGATATTAACAACCTATCTATAAAACACACATACAGCTAAAAAACATGTTTCTTTTTCTTGCCCATTTGGTCTTGGCAACATGCATTTTAACAGGAGCATATAAAGCATTTCATACAAAGCACCCTCGTTGATTCTGGATATTTCATTACTTTGCTTAGTTATTTCTCAAACTAGACTGCTATATTACTGTTTAGGTTTCTGGTTGTATCTCTATATCTGAAACTCTAGACAGAATTTGTCCTCGCTCCTTAAAGTCAAGCAATCTAATATTTATTTTGCCAGAGACATGATTTATATAAATATATTTTAAAGTCTAATGCCATAATGCTACATAGTCAAAAAACTGTGTGAAATAAAAATATATAACTGGTGCAAACAAGCACTACAAGGTTCAGAAAAATTAGATTAATAGTTGCTGATACAAGGGTTTTTCTGCCCTTTTTGCACTGAATCTATGCACTACTTGAGACAAAGATCCAATTTCTGAATTTCTAAACTGCAAACATCTTATTCTGTGAGCACAACCTAAAGAAGGAGTCTCTCCTGTTTTCTCGTAGAGTAAGGTTATTTGTTCAGTATTCATGTATTAAAATTAACCATCGGTATTATTATTGTATTTTAGAATCAGTTTGGTCAGGACATTTTAGAGTGGTGTGACAATAGGTCCAGATGTGTCAAACCTTAAAACTGCAATCACTTCCTAGGAATCATCATTTTTGCTAGTTTTCTTCTCAACATCTTTTATTATCAGGCTGGTCTTCTCACAGTTCTTGCTAGTCACAGAACAACCACTGTCAAAATGCCATCTAGACAAAATGTTATTTTTTTCAACTTTTGCAGATCTAAGTGACCAGCTTATGGAAGTGGTTGGTCTGGAAGGAGCCATGGAGATGGGACAGATATACACAGGTCTGAAAAGTGCTGGAAGACGGCTTGCCCAGTGCTCATCTGTTGTCATCAGGTATCGGCATCTTCAATTTGCACTGCGCTGTTGTAGTGAAACAGTAAAGTTTTATATATTATCAGTCCACTTTGGTAGCTTAATAGTCATAAATACTGTACTTATTTCTTGTGAAAGTATCATTTTTGTATATGAAATATCTATTCCATCCATATTCTATGCCTATACATCTTCCTTTCTTTAAATGTGTCAAAAATAGAAAAAGGGTGTTTACGTTCAGTCTTCATGTGCTGTATTCAACTGTCATTTCATCCTATGAAGAAATACTGTCCAGCAGTTGGAGCAGAAGCAGTAAGGCATAAGCATATTACGGTTTATCATTGACATACACTCTGTGCACTTTTGAGCAAAAAGTAATTTAACATTACTTGGACACTTTTTAACCTATTTATAATGCATTCCTCACCAGGGAATAGTAGCATGTATTTAGTATTTTTAAAGCTCTTTTTTGATCTCTAGAAGTCAGAGTGCTCTGGCTTTGATTTGTTTATTATTTACTGAACATTGACAAGTCATTATTATTAAACCTGGTGGTATGTATAAGCCACTAATGGTGGAGCACACTAATTTAGTTGTGTTTTATTGTTTCTATGCTAAAAGTGACCAGAACATTCACAATAGAGGAAACTTGGATTAGGACTCAAGGAGAAAACAATTATTTTAACTTTTGGATTAGGTAAGGATTGGAAAAAAGAGAGATGGTCAACTCTTCCTCAGTGACGAATTTACCAGGAAAAATTTTCCAAAATTTTAATAAAATCATAATCTATACAATTATAAACCCCAGAAGCCTAGAATGAGCATAAAGCAGAACAACAGCAATAAAAACTTTAAAATATGTAGGGTTTGCCAAAGTGACTGGTAGATTTGAAGACTCTCCTCAAGGACTGGTGATGTTGACTTCAAAAGTTCTCTTCTACTGGATGAAGAAGAGAAATAAGATTACAGAGCCATTCCAACCTTCTCTGGATACCAGGAGATAATATTTATAATGCCACATCAGCAGGACCATAACTGAAAAAGATTCAGAGCCCTTCCAAACCTATAAAGTGAGATCTCATTGAACATTCTTCCCTTCCTCCCCTTATGACCATAGATGACAGTGGATAATCCCATGAACTATCAGTCACTTTTGAGTAATGTCCAAGACAGTATTTCCATTGCTGAACATGAGTACTCAGTTGACTCATTTTACCATTATTTGATTCATCTACTTTGTGTAATTTCTAAGTCGTGTATGCAAACTATTGTAAGTGGAAAAGACCAAAACAGATCATCCTTGGTTTTTTTTCCATTCTCACCTGTCTATAATTTTATTAAAGTGGTATCAAAAACTAGACAGGGAACACTGGCTGTAGCTTTATGGTAAAATCAGTGTCACTTTACTAAGAATTTAAATTTATAACATGGTGTGTTAAAGCCTCTGAATATAGTACAGCTGTCATGTTTTGTGTTACTCTGTTTAACCCAGAGTTAGACACGAGTGTAGAAACATCTTTTATGGTTCTAATAAATGGTGATGATAGAGCTAAAATTTATTTCTTGTTTCCTTTATAGCAGTCAGTCTAAATTATAAAAATAGCAGAGGTTCCTTTATCTTTTCAGTTAATAAGGTTTATTCCTGAAGTTCGTGTGCAATTGACTCTTTATTTCACAAATTATAGACTATTCTCTCATGAGAGATTAGTGTATTACTATCAAGATGTGTGAATGTTTACAATGTTTTTGCTTTGTTGAAAATCAAACTAAACGTGATTAAGTTACTTTTGTAAGCATGTTGGGCCATACTGGAGCTTACGTAGAAGTTTAGGGATAAATCAGGATTATATGTATGTGCCATCACATATATGCCTCCTAAATAAATACATTTATCAATTTTGTCTGTTTACTTTTTCTTATACTATGAAATATATCCCTTTAGGACCAGCAAGTCACTGCCTATGCAGATAGATGGGGAACCTTGGATGCAAACTCCTTGCACGGTAAGTATACTGTTATCTCAAGGAAGAGAGCTAAACAAAAAAATATAGGAACTTTTTTTAATGAGTAACAAAAATTACATTGGTCAGAATTTCATTATGGAATTAAATTATTTATTTACTTTCAATTGGTTTTCAATGATAGAGAATCTTTTGGTTTAAAAAGACAAACATTGCCATCAGCATGAATTTAATTTACTTAAGTAATATCTTCATACACTGTTTTTATATAGTTCAGCACACAAAGCATTTTCAATTTATCATGCTGTTTTTTTCCCACAGGTTAAGATAGAATAAAAAAGTATTGATTTCAAAAGTTTGTAAAATACTCCAAGGGTGCAGTCCCAGCATCCCTTTACCCAATGTGATCCTTTATGATGATGTATCAGATTTGTAGTCTCTGTTGTTGAGGAAAAGCCAATGTTCATTTTGATGCCAACATGTATAAAGTAACTAATTATTCTTTAAAAATTTAGGGAGATTTTCTATTGCATGTTTGAGAGTTCATATCAAGGAGGTTTTATTTAAAGCTGAAGTCTTAACTGGGCTGATTGAATTATATGGTAGAACTAATATTTTTTAAATCCTTAAATTTCAAATAAGAAATTAAGGAAATTTAGTCTCGTTTCAGTGAACAGTCATATGAAGTGAGGGCAGGTAAACAGCAATACGGACAGAATAGGAGCTTGCTCAGAGGAAGTTTGAGTAGCTGTTTGCTGGCAACACAAGAAAGGTGTATGTTTAAGAATTCTCCATTTCATCTCTCTCTGAGGCAACATTTTGAGAAAATGTTGAAGAGATTTAAGCTCTGTGTTGTTGAATATAGGCTTAGCAAAATGTTTTAATATATAATTTCAGTGATTCTTTTTTTTCCCCTAAAGAAGACCTGTGTTTTAAAGTAGATGAATTGGTGTATCCTTGCAGTTTGTAAGTATGACAGTATGTGACAAGGAAGAAATCCCATTACAGATAGGAGTAATTCCCCAAACCAGGGTACTGGATCACTTTCATGAGCTTTATGTCTGTAGTAGAATTAAATGCTACACAGAAAAGTAAAAGGGAGCACCTTCAGTAAGGTGCTAGCAGGCATAGGAGCTGATAATATATGGGTTAGGAGGACAGAAAAGGTTTGCCGTAGTTTGTGTTTACCAGATACACCAGAGTGTACAGCTGAACAGCAGGGAGGGTGCCTGAACTCTAATTCTCTATGGTTAAATGCTCAGATGCTGCAATGAGGGAACCATGTGCACACACTGTGAAAGAACAGTGGGAATTTTAGGAGATTTTTTCCAGGAAACCTTTTGGAGTTAAGAGATATCAACAGTACTGAACCCAGCAGTTTCTTGTTCAAGAAAAAGACATGTAATTTTTCAGTTACCAAATCACAGAAGAGAACTTTTGGAAGGATGCTGGCAAGAATGTGTGCTTTTTTTTTTTTCTTGATTGCTTTCTCTGTGCAAAATCCCTGCTATCTGATTGATAACGCTAGCAGAAGCTGCCTGCACAATTGAGGACAAACGTGAAAAAAGAGGCAGATCTTACATTTCAGTTACTGCCTTGAGGAAACAGTAAATTATTACTGATAATTACTGCCGTCCAGTTGAAGTACCATTTTAAAGGGGATAGAAATGGCACATGCTTTTCTGTGAAACCCAACCTGTTTGCTATACCATTGTTAAGAGAACATCCATTGTGTTACATACCGTTAAATGTATTTATTTCTTCTGAGAAGAAAATAAATGAACAATTTGTCCATGCTGCTTCACCTCAATGAATTTACATACCAAATTACTATTTTATGTTATTCATTTTTCCAGGATTTTTTTTTTTCTTTGCTTAGGAGCTTGATGTATTTATTGCAATTTCTCCTTGCATTATTGTTCATGTACCCTACTCTGTTTTCTACATCTTCCAAAGGAAAAAACATGAATGGTCCACCATCTTGCCTCCCCACTAATTCTACCTAGAGTGGAGTTTTTCCTTGAACTTCTCTGCAAAGTAGCTAGGAATTCTTCCTGAGACAATGGCAAAGGTGGATGTTGACTTTCTTTCAATCAAAGTTTAAGATTCGATTTCTAAGTCCATGCTTTATAGAGGTATTTGTTTGGAAGCCAGAGTGTATTTGATCACCTGAATATTGGGATAATATCTCAATATTTTGCAAATGATTTTTCAAGAAATCAAGTTCAACCTGAACAAAATTCTCCTATTTCATTATGCATATTAAGGAAAACAAGTTCTGCATCAAGTCACTGTTATCTATGGGATGCAAGCTGAACATGGAGGCTTGGAAATTTATTGCCTGTTGAAGGAAACAAGAAGGTTATCTTTGCTACTTCTCCTTTCTGACTAGAGAAAAGTTTTATACAAATAGCCTGAGTTGCTGACAGCTGTCCCTTCTCCTGCATATAGAGATCATGTTCCCCCCAAAATGACAGCGTGGGCTCTCAGAAAGTATTGTGGTATGTGATAGATAACACAGTGATTCCCCGCAAGCTGCAATCTGTTATTTTTCATGCCTGTGATCAGTTTAGTACTAAAGACATTGTTGTGTACTTTTTTTAACATCTTTTATGATCTTCTGTTGCTCATGCACCTAGTGTCCCTAGATGTACTTAGTACTTTAAAATATGAGTGGCTTGGTCTGAAAATCTGTCATCCAGAATTATTCACTATGTTGCACACATGCAGCCTGCAGTGTCTGACAAAGACACCCTGCTCTGGTATAATAAGATGCAGAATTTGCATGTCAAATTGTATTGTTTTCACTGTTTTTTATAGAGGAGTCTTTGGGAGAAGGAAAGATGATAATGTTAATGTAATGTTAAACATCTCATCTGATTAGCTGAAGAGGACATTCTATCAGAGCTCCCCCAGACAAATACAGAAACATGAAAGGTATCTATGGTTTCACCTGATCTCCAAACAGGTCATTAAATGTAATGAAACTTCAAAGACTCTCAAGTTAATTCAATAAACTTTAACTTTAGACACCAGGATTATTTTTTTTCAAAGAAAAGTGATCTTTCAATTTAGCTACATAAATTATTAGTATTGTTTTGAAAATATCCATAAGAATATTCCATCTTAATTAGAAATAACTGTGATTTCAGTTCTTTCATCTATTCTTTTGTTGCTTGGCATCATATCTGAAAGAGTGACTGGCTGCTAGCAATATTGGATTAACAGTAGATGACAGAAATGTCCATAGGAATATTGCCTAAATGAAGGAACAAAAATGAAAATCCATAGTCAGAGCCCACCTAATGGATTGCTTGAACTGTAGTTTCATAAAAATCTGAAACCCATAGTATTTTTAGGATTGTTTACTGATAGGAAAACTTGTAGTAAGCCATTTAATAATGAAACTAAGAAATAGTATTTTGAAATATTATCACTTGGATGCACCTTAAAAATAAGTTTTGAATGAATGAATGGTTTCTCTCGAGCATTTCCTGTAGTCTCTATTGATACAAGAAGCCTGAGTGCAGAGGTCCCGTTGAAGTCCTACTTTTGTAGTTAAGTAAAAAAAAAAACAAGAACTAAAACCAGACAAACAAAAAAGCTTTTACTAATAATCACTCTAGGCCAGAGATAGTGAGAAAAATAAGAGTCGCACACTTGCTTTTATGTAGACCCATTGTCACCAACACGCCACAGCTAGAATGAAGAAGCTGCAGATGTATTGTAGATGCTGTAAATTATCTTTTCATGTCACTGAATGTAATGATATTTTCTTGTCAGTTGTTTATAATGGGAGAATTTAAACTTTTGTCTGCTTCTTTAGAGCAAAGAGAAGCTGGGTCCTAGATATGGTGGCTGATTTAAGTAAAATATTACGCAATTATTACATAGTTAACCCATAAATGGGTCAGTTGCTAGAAAATGTTTTGGTGTTAAACTAACATGCTGCATTTTTTTCCCTTTTGAGCAACTGTGAGTATACATTTCTGTTTCAAGGCCAGAGTGATTTATTGAGTTTTAAAGCTTTATTTTGCACCAGGGCATTATTTTTTGTGCTCACAGGTACAATGCACATTAATTAGTTTTGTTTACCTATGCATATATTTTCTGAATTTCACAACAGTAGTTTTTGTAATTGACAAAGCAATTTTCTGCCTGTGTGCTTTCTGCACCCCCGACAAGTACTCTAACGTGTAATGCACCTTTCTTTCCAGTTCAGATTGTTAAGAAAAGAATTAGTTGTGACTAATTGCCAATTAATTTGCAGCGGTTTTAGGAAGGAGGGGGAAAACAATTGCACCTACTAATTAAAATTTAAAGTATTCCAAAGTGTCATTTTTAGGTGTCTGTGGAATACATAATTTCCATTTTAGTTCTGCACTGGATCTGTAACAACCCTGAGCTTGACAGCTCTATTAATTTAAAACCTCAGTGATACCTATTAGTACAAAACATGAAAAAAATGTCATTAATCATTTATTTTAATTTTGCAGCTCTGTCATTTTCTCGGTATGTTTAAAAATTATGATGACATCGTAATGTTTTCCAATCTACCTGTGTGAAGGGGAAACGGATCACACTACTTAGGAGAGAGACTAGAGTATATTATTAGAGCTTAATTAATACCAAACTGATTAGATTTGATTGCACTTTGCACAATAATATTGTTAAGAAATTTATCTAAAAGATGTGCTGCATAAAGCTATATTTAAAACAGATCTGGATCTGAAGAGATTTTGACCAAAATGACACATAATCCAAGTCATTGATTTTGTTTAGCACTGCCTACATTCTATAGGTCTGATTCATACCATGATATTCAGTACCGCTCTTGGTCACCTAGCAGGAGGATGAAAGTATTTGATAACTCCTGTGATACAGAGGTGTTGCATCCCTCCATTTCCTATAAGGGGAGCAACATATGGACATTTAGGCTGTGGGAAAACACTTATACCCTCAAAACTACCAGTATTCAAACCCTGCTGATAGCATGGATAACCATGACTGTAAACTAACCAATCCAACTTGAGAAGTTCTTTTCTGTCAGTTTTTTCTCCTCTGTCCTTTAAATGCAGACATTCTTTTTTTATTTCTGTTTTCAGTTTTCTACTTTCATTTAGCATTGTAGTTAGTACCTAGTTTTATGTCACCATGTTCTCTGTTAATAGTAAGTATTTAGGCATTCTGTGAAGTCAGGAACATGAACATAACTAGCACGTATCGCAGAAAAGAACATGAAGGCAAAATTGACTGATGTAAAAGATATATTTATCACACTAAAACTATTTATGCTCACTGCATTCATTTAGTGGTTGCATTGTATTAATGTGGCTTCAAGGCATATTTTGAAACTCTGACCGGCTCCTGAAACAAATAAATGTCAGGTTTATGCACTTATATATATCTTCAGTATCACAAATTCAGGTTTCTCCTTTATAAAAAAATTTGCTATCAACAAATAGGGAGCCATTACCATCTCATCTTCTAAGAATTATGCTCCTTTTTAATTGGATCTTGTGTTCCTTCCCATGAATGTATCATTGGCCTCACTTTCTAATACTGAAAAAGTGGTTTTGAAATTGCAAATGCAGTATTATTCTGCTAAACCTGTTTACTAGGTATACCAACCCTTTAAATTTCTGTGATCATGAAGTCACAGGATAAGATCTTGGCTTCCATTAGTGAATGAGAGTTTTGTTACTGGCTTCAACAGTTTAAGTTTAGCCTATAATGTTGTCTATCAGGCTTACAATGACAAAAATCCACAATATCTTGGCAACTCAGGTGGCTATTTACTTTCTCCCAAACTGGAGTTTTGTTATTTCCTCATTTTTTAATTTTTTTCTAATAAAAATTTATGCCAAATATGCCAAATTGAAGCTTTTTTTTCACCAGCAGCACTTCCCCTAATTTATGTTTTAAATGTCCTCCATATTTTCTAGAAGTTATTATGTTTTCAATAAAACTAAGTAATCTCAAAAATTATTTTTCAGAATTCCACAGTCATTTGTATTAGTATGTTTCTCAAGGTACCATCAGTTTCTAAAAATACGTTAGGTTTAATGTTTGGGCTTTGAGGATTTTTTGTCTGAGCAATCTCTTTTTCTTGTATGTGTGTAAATCACAGATTCACCTAGGACAAAAGAAAAGCAAAAAAAATGATGGCTATTATTTAAGGCTTTTATAATTGTGCTTCTGAAAAAAAGACATGAGGGTGCTTGCTGAATGAAAGAGAAACTGAATGGTAAAAGTTAGTCTTTAGACATTCCATGTGCGCCTGCACATAGAATCTGTATATAGCTCTAAGTGATTTCTTTATTTTTAACTAAACTAAATCTCGACTGCTTGTAAGTAAAGATTTCTCTCCTTTTTATTTTTTTTTTTTCCTTTTTCTTTGGTCCATTTCAGTCTCCCATACAGTGTTCAGTGTTCAGTTCTACTTTGATCTACAACATTATTTTTCTTTCTGAGACTCTTAGTGCTCCTTCCTAGCTGAAAGTGTCTTGAGTGTCACTTGTGGGCCAGATGTACATCACTAACTCTGGCAATGCTGCCAGTATTAAAACAGAAGCAGAAGTGAGAGTCTAGAGCAGAAATGCAGTACCTGAGAGTCTTGAGAAAGGCAAAATTAATCTATTTCAGCAAGGTACTGCAGTGGTCCAGAGTGTATTACAAATATACATCTCTCTTTTTATCAACCAAAGATAAGATTTTTTTCTAATGTTTTACAGTTATTATTATTTTTAGTAGGAACCAGTGGTTATCATTCTTAACCAATGCCATGTTAATATACACTATTGTGCATAAGTAAAAAAAAATACTTTAAGTTTACTCTTTTTTTTTTGTATTTTCATAATGTAAAATATGTTTTACACCACTGGAATCGAGCCAGTTTACAATCATTGAAAATACGTCTTGGAGAAAAGCATATAGGACTCCATCCCCATGCATGAGTGGTTAATCATGTTCAGGTGTCTTAGGTGATCTCAGCTCATTGATAGGATAGAACATACTGAAGAGGTCATGGTCTCTGGAACAGATGGCTCAAGCCAAGACAGACCATTACAAATTATAAACATTTTCTCAATATGTAATTGCATTCATCCTCGGCAGCATTGAACAGCGCCAGTCCAACATGCAATCTGTACAGGGTGTCAGGATTACTTCACCTCTTCATATTAAAGCCACCTTTTGAGCTTTGTTCTTTTATTCATTTTAAGATGGAATTACTATGATTTTCCTCTAAAAGGAAACTGAGGCCATTCCTACTGCTGCATCGTGGCCAAATCTTGCAGTAAGCTGATCCCTAATAACTCTCAAAACTTCAGTCACAGAAGCTGTAGAATACTTCATGTGTTGATCCTCAGGATCTGGTTGATGTCATCACTGTTCCTGAGCCCCAAAATATGTCTTATGAAGCATGTAAAGTTACAAAGATTCTTGACACGATTTCCAGGACTAGATCATCAGCTGTTACAAAGTGACATCAATGGAATAATTCCAGTTTACCCCAACTACAGATTTGGCTTCCAAAGCGGTGCCTGAAGCAGAATTTCTTGTGAAAACATATGTTGATGCCTGTCTTTGAAAGCAAGCGTTATTATCCATGTAAAATTAATCTAGGTTTCCAAAAAAACCCTGTATGCTAAATTTGATACTAATGAACAGTGTTGACAAGAAGAGGTCACGTATGAATTTGAGACTAATGAGCTAAGGTGGCATGAAAATGAGCATTTTAAGAGTAAAGTAAAGGCTCTAATAGAGTTAAACCAACCCATTCATTCTGTTGAGATTTTTATGTTTCTGTCTCTTTATATTGTAAAGTAAATTTCCACCCCAAGAAATGTCCTGATCTGTATTTTAATGAGACTCTCCACGTGACATACATTTTTTGTTTCATTACTATTAGTGAATGACAAGTGAAGGATATTCATTTTAGCTTGAAAATGTCAGGTATGCACTTTAAGAGATATATTTTTCCAGTTTTTAATGAGGTGGTGTTTCTTTTTGAAAGAAATACCCATCTCTGATGTGGGTACTATGCAGATGACAACTGATATTTAATAAGTGATGGTTCTTGTATTAGTCGTAGTTCACTAAAGAAAATGTCTCGGATTGCTTTTGAAAAACTCTCAGCATCACTAGCCCAAAGGCAAGATGTGACCTTTTTATTACATAATGAGAATCATTTATTATCTTACAATGTATCTTAAAGTCACAGACAAAATGCCACTTTGATAATTGCTTTCAATTAGCTTTGAGCATAGCATACATTCATAAAATGTCTCCTCTAATTTAGACTTGAATTAGAGAAAATTGCAGACATAATCTACTTTAAGGTTGTCTCATTTAAGGTGATTCGTAGTTTTATATCAAAGAAATCAAAACGGGTGGCTTTAGAGCAGTCTTACAACGTGTTTTAAATAGTCTTTTGAATATTTGAGTCTATTCTATTAACAATTAATTAACAAATTAGAATGTTAGTTAATTTTTTGACCTTTTTTGTGTATTAACTTTTAACTTTTGTTCATACTGGTTATTTTGAAATTAACTAGTGTCCCGTGTTAAGAGGGAAGTACAGCTTCATTAGATGTATAAATAAAGCATACAAAGACATAGCTGATACCTTAATAATGGGCAGCAGCTTGGTCTGTCAGCATATATGTCCTTTCCAACTTTTAAATTCTTATTCATCTTGTAGATACGTAAAATATTCAACTGCAAGCAATAAATCCCACACTCAAAAAGTTAAGATTGCATTTTGGCATATATTTTATTACATAGGTTTTTTAATATTGATTGCATGTATAATTTAAAGTATTTGTGGAAACAGTGATTACATGTAGATTGGTTTACTGTATATGTAGCATCATTCATGAAAAATACAGGTATTGTCTTCTTTGATTAAATGAAGAAGGTTTGGAAGTCACAGATAAAGATAATTGAGACATCTAAGATACTTGGAATTGAACTAGCTCAGAGGATAACTGTGCTTTTCTTCTTTCTTCCCCCAGATAAAAATTACTCACAAGAACCAAGCCCCCATGTTGATGGGACCTCCTCCAAAAACCGGTCTTTTCTCTTCTATCATCAAAAGAACAAGGAACCACAGCAAGGAATAAGCCTGTGTAGTTTAGGTTTTAGGACAAAAAAGCCCCAGAAAACTAGCTTTGTTGAGCTCTGGAATATTTATGCTGTAAATCTTTCAAGAGTTTTAGAATATCTTCTACTTGCAAAATCATGGATTTTGGTTCAACAGTTTCCGTAGCTGAGCTAATGTAAAACTATGCTACTAGAGAAAAATATCGTCACAGTTTTGTAGGCATTTTGCATGATGAAAGCAGATGTTTACATAAAGTGATACAGCATTTTTTTGTTGCATGTGTTACCATTTACTAATCTATGGGCTAATTCTGCCATGGAATATGGGAAGAGAATGCCATGGGTAATTTGATTTTCTGTCTTTTCCATTTCAGTTTTTCCTACTACGATGGTCATATGCCATAGGTTCAATAGTATTCATTGAATCAAACATCTTCACATCAGTAACCAACTGGACTTGTTTCAGAGTGAAGTTTATTACAGGTCTCATTAACCTGTACTTTTGGTTTATAATTTCTTTCTACCCTGAGAATATTTTTATTTCAGCTAAACATTAAATTCTTATATCTAATTCTGATAACTCCTATGTATGTGAGTGTACCTGCTGAAAACATCTAATAATGTGTGCAGTATTCAAATGATCATGATTACTCTGGTGTAAGTTTTTCTAAGATTGCAAGTTTGAGCAAAAGCTGTAAGGCTGAGGAAAGCCTGCTAGGAGTGAAGATGATAATACTTGCAAAGCTAGCCATCAGTGTTGTTTGTTGAAGCACTAGAGTTATTTTAATGAGTAATACTTCTCTGTAACATGGCAAACTTTAAATCATTCTGCATATTGACTGATAGCATAGTGCGTATGCACACAAATAACCAAAGCTCATGCCTAATAAAGTGCATTTCCCACCAAAGATTTAGTGAAGGATGCTTCAGAGAAGTGGGTTAATGCATAATTTATCAAGCTCACTGGAGTAGACTCACTTCTGAAAATTTACAGTTCTTTTGATTACATTGGCCATGTCCAGACAAATGGTGGGGTAGGAAAAAACATTAAATTAATTGCAAGTAAACACTCACTTTTCATTTGTTTCCTACGTTGATAGACATAGACGTGTACTCTAAATATTGAAAAATTAAACTTATATCTAATTTTGTTTCATTATTATTTATAAATTTGTCATCCATAATTTACTTATCCCCTAAATTAACCTCTTAAGGAAAGGATAAACTGTTTTCTATTCCCCTTTTGTAGTCTGTATTCTGAAATCAAAGCATTTCTTGTTGTAAATTTTAAGGAGGCAGTTGCTCAGGTTTTTACTTTCTTAGCCCTCAGAGAGACTTCCTAACAGCTTAGAAATCATAATACAGGGATTTGACCGAGGTTTGCACAGCACTGTCTAATGTTGAAGGGAAGTCCAAGAATGGCAACTTTTTTCAGTCTTGCATACAAACAGTCTCAATCAAAACTTTTTGTGCAGTCTTAACATTGATCTTTGCTCAGAGTGAGCTGCTTCTCAGCTTTGCATGTCTTAAGTTCTCAGAGATTTTATCAAAAAAAGCAAGCAGAAAATAAAACGTTGCTTGAAATGCATGATTTCCCATTTTTATCTAGACTTTAAAATGTTAATGATTTATTAAATCTATTTTTCTATTGATTCATTCATCCAGTAAAAAAACAGTACTTGATCATTCTGTGGTGCACGGTACTGTGCATGTATTTAAATAAAGTTACTATCATTTGTTCCTCAGCGCAAGTATTCAACAGAGTCCTAATTTATATAATAGACACTAAAAGAAAAGTCAGTATATAGTTGGTAAAGATTGTCTTTGAAATATACAGTCTGTGTTCTGTAAACATTAGGAGGTAAATACCGATTAATGTTATGTTCAGCATTAGGTAGAAAAATATGAGGCAAATTACTTGGTAAAATTAAGAACTTGTAATTCCCCATTCTTTGGTCCACTGGGGTTGACAAGTACAGTTACCATAGAGGTAAACTATTATTTTTTCCTGTGCATTGCAAACACATACACGCATAGAAGCATTTGGTGCACTTCTTAACTGCAAACATGCATAAGTGTAGAGCAAAAGATATTTGAAAAAAAAAACCAAAAAAACTCCAAAAAAAGGTACTTGCTGGCATAATACTACATAAAGTGTACATTTGTTTTATGAAATTATGGTTACAGGTGTTATTTTCATGTAACAGCATAGGATTTTTTACCAATGCTCTAAACTTTTTGTGGCAAAAATGTGTTTAACAATAATCATAATGTACTCTCTATGATTATCTCTTGAACATTGTAACTCTGAAAGCAAATAAAATTACACATGAGCTATTATTTAATAATATATGTAATTTTAACTGTTCGAATCTGTGATAGGAAATTGCTCACAACAGTTCTTCATACAGAGAAGGATAGGTGGGTTCATGTAATCACAATTATATACAGGTATGACTAGACATGTAATAGGTAAAACAGATCTGTTGGTTAGTATATATCAAGTTCTCATTGTAGCAAAAATATAATGGAGCAACTATTTTACTGCATTGGCACTTACAGCAGTGGCAGTCTGTCTTCCTATTTATCTTGTTTGGTTTGGGTTTTTTTTAGCATGGCCTCTAATAAATTAAAGCCATGATTAGATTAAAGGTATTGATGAAGATAAAATCTTAGAATATATAAGACATAGTATGAAAAGAAAATGTTTGATTTAATGAAAGAACTTCAGAGGGGGTTCCGCTTTTCACTTCAGTATTAACATGATGAAATTATACATTGGTGTATGAAGTGAAACAAAGAATATATGCATGTGTCTTCACACAGTTGAAGCTGATGCACCGTTTTTACATTGACTGGAGTGGTAGCTGTAAACCTTCCACTGTTTACAATGGAGCATTCTTTAAGGCCTCATTAATGATGTTTGCAATATAAAAGGAAATGTAGGAATTATATCTGACACTAGATGCAAATTTTTCATATCCCTACTCGAGTGTTGCAGCTGGGCAATATGCTGAGGAAAGAACATGACGTCTCAGGAAGAAACCTGAACTTCTGAAATTGGTCAGCATCACTGTGACTTTGCATGAGTTCCTGTTAAAAGGAGGTAGAAGCAGAATTTCTTGCAGAGACAAATACAGAATTACTGTTTCCAGTACTTGCAAGATATTTGTATGCATATCATCATGATTATTTAAAGCTAGGGGGTTAGACCTCGTGATTTAGGCTTATTGGTGTATGTGCATGCTAGATCAGATAATGTGCTGATATGCTAGGACTTTGATGAGCTAGGAAGTACTTGATTTGTGAAGCAGAAGTAGATGTTCTATAACATTTCCTCACTCTTATCAACTCTGTAGTACTGCATGTAAATCACAACAATGATTAGCTAATATCCAAAATTATTTAAGGCAAATAAAGTCAGACTTCAACATGTTTCAAAATATCAGTGTAAGAAGTGAAAGAATGTGTGGGTTAGATATTATTATTGGAAGAAAAGGAAAAAAAATTCTTTTTTTTTTTTTAATGTCTGGCTTAATATTTGTTAGCCAAGACTGTAGCTATTCAGTGATTATTAGTGATTTAGGGTTCTGACACTGTTCTATTACTTGGTGCCTTCAGCCCCAACTGTCTGGAGCTTATAGTTCTGAGGTGAATCATAGTGAGACCAAGGCATTCTGAAAAGCAGTCGCTTCAGAGAAGTGTCATCCCTCATCTTTCTTGAAGAGTAAGTAGTGGGAATGGCTACAAAACTGGGGGGAGGGGGAACCCAAGCAAAAAAAAGCCCACAACAAACAGGAAGAATTATCCAAACAAGGAAGCAGGAGAAGATCAGAGAATTCTGGTAAGGAATGGCAAAGCAGGTGTTCAGGGGTGTTTGCAAGGGGTGAGTCACTCCAAGGCAGCCCACAGAAATGGCAGTGAGGGTCCTGGGAGGCTAGATGAAGGCACTAAGGGCTAAAGAGCAGTGATGTGCCAAGAAAGTTAATTAGATTGATCTAGAGTTCCCTTCCATTTAGGGCAGAAGGATTTGGGTAGTGTTTCTTTCCTTAATGGGGAGAAAAGATTATCTGAGAGGAATTTGGCCCAAGAAGAATAACTGAACCCTTCTTGTAGAGGGATAAGGACTTGTGAGCAAAGGAGAAATGAAAGATGGTTAAAGGAAGGTAAAGGACTTGCCAGGATTTTGTTTATTTCTGAGTGTTTTCATGCCTTCAAAAAAGAAAAAAAGATACTTGCCTTTGCTGTTAAGTAGCCGTTTCCCAAACTGCTAAGCAGTTAGCACAAAAATAAATAAATAAATTTAGAAAGCTCTGAAGGGGGCTTGAGAAACATGCTCAATGTTTTATGCAAGAGCGGTGAAGAACGTGTCGGTCTCCTGTCAGATAATTGCTGCTTGTCTCTAGCTCCTTCAGGTCTGAAAGCATTTTGTTTTCTCTCCTCTGTCCATAAGGAAGGAAACTTCTTGTGGTCCTGTTGAAGTGAGTAAAAGCCTTACTATAGCCCTTGCTGGAAAATAAATAAAACATGGGTGAGATCTGGAAGCTGAATCTGTTAATGAGACATAAATTAATAGGCTAATATCCGTAGCATGAAAGGCTCTGAGGGTGTGCTCTGCAGCAGTGAGTGCTGGCACAAACTCTTCTTTGGGTCTGTCAAAATTTGCTGGTGTCTGCCTAATCTGAGTTTGTCACAGAAAGACTCCTGGCTCTTACACCCCATTTATGCTCAGACTATAGAATTTCAGTTGATTTTCAAATAAGGAGATTTGACCTTTCCTATTCTGTTTTGTGTGTGGCATGGATGTGGATTGAGCTTTCCCATTATCAGGTTCTTTTAATTTTACAAAATTAGCTGAAGCAGAGAAACTTCTGTATGACAATTGACTTCCATTATGTGAAACTGCCCAACAGCTTGAAGCTATGAATAGGCAACAGTAGGTTCTAGGCAACTAGAATCTGGGCATGGTGATATTTCAGAGGCTGCTTTTTTTTCCTTTGTGATTCATAGAATCATAGAATAGTTAGGGTTGGAAAGGACCTTAAGATCATCTAGTTCCAACCCCCCTGCCATCGGCAGGGACACCTCCCACTAAACCATACCACCAAAGGCTATGTCCAACCCGGCCTTGAACACCACCAGCGATGGAGCATTCCCGACTTCCCTGGACAACCCATTCCAGGGCCTCACCACCCTTACAGTCAAGAATTTCTTCCTCATATCCAGTCTAAACCTCCCCTGTTTAAGTTTGAACCCATTATCCCTTGTCCTCTCACTACAGTCCCTCATGAAGAGTCCCTCCAAAGCATCTGTATAGGCCCCCTTCAGATACTGGAAGGATGCTATGAGGTCTCCACGCAGCCTTCTCCAGGCTGAACAGCCCCAACTTTCTCAGCCTGTCTTCATACAGGAGGTGCTCCAGTCCCCTGATCATCCTCATGGCCCTCCTTTGGACTTGTTCCAACAGTTCCATGTCCTTTGGATGTTGAGGACACCAGAACTGCACACAATACTCCAAGTGAGGTCTCACAAGAGCAGAGTAGAGGGGCAGGATCACCTCCCTCGACCTGCTGGTCACACTCCTTTTGATGCAGGCCAGGATATGGTTGTCTTTTTGGGCTGCAAGCGCACACTGCCTGCTCATGTTCATTTTTTCATCGACCAACATCCCTAAGTCCTTTTCCCCAGGGCTGCTCTGAATCTCTTCCCTACCCAACCTGTAGCTGTGCCTGGGATTGCTCCAACCCAGGTGTAGGACCTTGCACTTGTCATGGATAAACTTCATCAGGTTGACATCAGCCCACCTCACTGGCGTGTCCAGGTCCCTCTGGATGGCATTCTTTCCCTCCAATGTATCAACCGATCCATACAGCTTGGTGTCATCGGCAAACTTGCTGAGGGCGCACTCAATCCCACTGTCCATGTCACCGACAAAGATGTTGAATAAGACCGGTCCCAACACCCATCCCTGAGGGACACCACTCGTTACTGGTCTCCAGCTGGACATTGAGCCACTGAGCACAACTCTTTGCGTGCGGCCATCCAGCCAGTTCTTTATCCACTGAGTGGTCCACCTATCAAATTGATATCTCTGCAACTTAGAGACAAGGATGTCATGTGAGACAGTGTCAAACGCTTTGCACAAGTCCAGGTAGATGACATCAACTGCTCTGTCCATCAGTGCCGTAGCCCCATCATAGAAGGCCCCCAGATTGGTCTGGCAGGATTTCCCCTTAGTGAAGCCATGCTGGCTGTCACCAAGCACCTTGTTTTTCATGTGCCTCAGCATGCCTTCCAGGAGAATCTGCTCCAAGATTTTGCCAGGCACAGAGGTGAGGCTGACTGGTCTGTAGTTCCCCGGCTCATCCATTTTCCCCTTCTTGAAAATGGGGGTTATATTTCCCTTTTTCCAGTCGTTGGGAACTTCACCTGACTACCATAATTTTTCAAATATGATGGGCAGTGGCTTAGCAACTTCATTTGCCAGCTCCTTGAGGACCCGCGGATGGATTTCATCAGGTCCCATGGACGTGTGTATGTTCAGGATTGTAAGATGGTCTCGAACCAGATCCTCTCCTATAGTGGGCCCAAGGTCTTCATTCTCACAGTCCCTGCATCTGCCTTTTAAGATTTGGGTGGTGTGGTCAGAGCTTATGCTGATGAAGACTGAGGCAAAGAAGTCATTAAGAACCTCAGCCTTCTCCCAGTCCAGGGTAGCCACCTCTCCCAGTAGCTTCTGGAGAGGGCCCACGTTGTCCCTAGCCTGTCTTATTTGCACTGTACCTATAGAATCCCTTCCTGTTATCCTTAACATCCCTAGCCAATTTCATGATTCAGAGAGATTCCCTGAGAAGCACCTCAGGGCTCGTTTTAAATATGACTCATACAAAGAGTCAGTGATAATCATCAGGCATTGTTATTTATAGAAAAGTGGTAGCTGTGTTGATGGCAAAGTAGCAGTTTCATTGTGAGGTGTCCATTTCTAATAAACATGGGAAATTATTTGCTGGGTCTAACAGAGTAAGAAGCAAAGATTTTTTAATTTTTGGGTCATTTTGAGTGCAAGACTGATAATGACTAAAAATACTTTGCTGCTAATCAGCCTATTTGAAATAAACTTGTATGGTTGGGCTTTTTTTACCTATGGTCAAACTTACATGTTGTAAAGGAACATAGCAATTTGCATTAACAAGTAGCTTTTCTGGACAGGGAAGTGAACACTTCTTACTCTTTTGGTGAAGCATATTTATGGGCCATGCTCTGCCTGCCAATAAAATACTTCAGTACCAAAAAAAAAAAAAAGGCAGCACATAATAGCAATTCTTCTTTAAGCTATTTGCACTTGCAGAAAGGTAGTGGTGTTTGTGCCTCTCAGTAAGGCAATTGGATTTTGCAAAATGAGCATCAGCACTGCAATTTTTGCCCTGCCATGAAGCTGGCTGTTGCAGAAGATGTGGTAGGGGTGTTTGAGTGTGATGGTTTGTTGTTTTGTTAGGATTTTTAGTAAATATGAGTTCCAGATCTCTCTTCTTATCCCCGAATTCTGAGGACTAGAACTTTGATTCAGACATGTATGTGTATGGTGTACACATAAGTAAGCAAGCAAATGCAGAAATGTCTGTTCCATTTGAGCTGAGCTTTACTTCAGTTCATTTAAATTCAGTCCTATTACTGAAGGGAAAAACACTTGTTAATTTTGTGTAGTTTGGGAGGATTTGAGGGGCAAAATGGGTGGTTTGGGTTTTTCTGCTGAGTAATATGACCTTATTACAACAATATACAAGTGTAGATTAAGGAATTTTCACCTCATTTAGTTGCTCTTTTCTGTGGCTATGTTCTGAACAATGATTACTTTTTTTTTTTTTTTTTTAAACCAGCCTAATCTCTCTCTGAATGGCTCAATATAATTAGTTTACAAGTTTTGAAAGATTTGGTCCAACTGTCTATTCTATAAAGTCAAGTCTTGCTTTGGGATGCAAATTGAGGCTTTTATACTTTGTCATTATTGTTCGTCAGCAATTCCTTATCCTCTGTTCCACCAAACTATACAAAACTGTGGAAAGGAACCCACTTTCCCTGATTGGTCTGTTTTTTCACTGGATCCCCATTTTGGAGCAAAATCACATTTACTTTTTTAAATGTCAAAATATTTTGTGCTTGAACGACAAAAGTAAATGTAAGTTTGGGTTCGGGTTTTTTTTTTTCATTCATTAATTCTGTTTCATTAATGTAGTAAACAACTAAAATTGTAGTATAACTGACTATTTAAAAAGCAAAAAGTAAATAAGATTATAATCTTATTTTTTCCAATATGAACATAATTCTTATTTCCTTAGGCAAATTTTAAAATTCTTAGCATTTGTTCAAGGTCCTGAAATAAAACTTTCAACCTTTGTACTGATGCAATTGTCACCAGACTAAAAGCCTGCACATCAAATTCTAGTCTTTATGTAACATCTCTGCATTTGTATTATTCCAATAACTGCATAACTTTAAGGAGCTGATTTTTGATTCGTAGGTCCTCCTGTTTCAGATGAATTTATCTCTACAGGTATATCTTGTTGCTAAACAAAAACTGAGATAACAAAGTAATGTTAAACAAGAAATTGTCTCACATAGATTAACAGTTTACCAAATATCTTGATAGTTCTCTCAAAATACAGTAGTGGACTCTGGTTTTCACTAGAAGTAGATTGGGCAGACAGCTAAAGAAAGGAAATCCCATTATTAAAGTTATCTTAATTATTGTAAAATAAGTGAATAACAATAATATATTATGTACTGTAAAATAAATTATTGATAAGGCAGATATAATGCTTGTAAGTGTTCATCATAAGGTGCTGAAAACACTGCTACTCAGTTGACAGTAATTGTTCAGTCATATTGATAGGGGATTTGTGCATCACTAATTCACAAAGTCCTGCGGTCCTTAATGTGTATCTTAATTTTTGGGGTGAATTATCAGCTAATGCTCTGTGACAGCTAATCTGTGAACACTTTTACCTCACAGTTACCCAACATATGTATGCTGTCTGAAGTTTTGCTATTCGTCTTTTGGTTGCTGTATGTTTATCCCTAAGTAATGATAGAATGCCTAACCCAATTGATATAATGTTAAAATCCTCGCTGTGACAGTCATCAGTCTTATTTTTATGATTGTGGTACAAGAGGTGAGTGGACTCACATGAGGTTAATGGGGCTTTAAGAAAATGTTATGTTCCTTTGGTGCAAGATAAGGTCCTTTGCTTCCAATGGGAATCCTGTCACTTTATGAGATATAACGGCTTTCTCTGTAAAAGAGTTAAGATATTAGTCTGTGTGAAATGATTTATAGTTTTTCATTGGCTTGTGTGCTGAATCTTGGACAAAAAAATAAATCTTATGACAGATGCCAGTTGTTCCCTGTTGGTCTGTGTGTAGAAATATGTACTACCATGACAGCTAGTCAAAGCCTTCAAATACAACCTGAACAGCTGTGCTGACAGCAGAGAGCAGAACAGAATTCCTGGGATCAGACTTACACAGGCAGAAGTTGAAACAAAATGCCAGAAGTTCAGAAAAGGGTTAAACTTCCTTTACTGATTTCTAGAGTGACGTGTCCAAAAATGTAAAAGTAGGTAATAAATATACCGCTAATTGATAACACTCATCTGCACAATGTGCTCTTTTTTTATCTCTGATAAAAAAAAGTGGTAGTTTTTAACTATTTCTGTTGTGTGCTTCCTGCACAAAGAACAGTGCAAGAGAATAACATATAAAAGCAGATTTTAATAAGTGCAATAAAATCATGTTTTAAGGAATCTGAGATACCTTCTGGTCCAACACCATAGGGCAGCAAAGGGATTTGCAGGAAAAATCACATAATGCCATTTCCATCTCTTCTCAGTAAAAGTTTGCAAAAGAGGGGAGTTCTGGCCAAATTACAACCTCATTTATTCTTTTATTCTTGCTTATAAATGAATTTGGAGAGTTGCTATGATATGAACCTCATCAGAATATGCAGCCACAATGCTGTAAGGGAGGATTGAGAATATTTTGCCAGATCTGGTTCCCCTTACATACAGAACCTCTTCTGTATGTAGAACAGCCTACAACTAGAAGCAGCCTACTTGCAAGGTGCAGAAACACAGAGGTAGTCACTATTTCTTTCATTGCTTGGTTCCTTTAAGATGTTAAAACTTTTTATCACAGCTCGGCAATGGCTAGTGTGACTATTTTTGGCAAGAATAATAAACATTGATGTATGACTCGTACAGGGGATTAGAAATAGCAGCATATAGTACAGGCGATTTGTGTCGTATCGCTTCTGCTACACCAGTGTAGATACCCTTGAGAGCATTTGAAGGCTTAATGTAGAATTGTGCTACTAAGTCATACCTTTGGAGAGTGAGTGAAATATAGCCTTGTTTGAGACAATGTTAAAGTGGAAATGTGGAAGTGAAATCCCAGTTCCATTGGATCACTGGTTTGTCATTGCAGTTACAGAGCCCCAGTTTTATCCCTGCTATCTTGTAGTAGGCCTCAGAACATCATTCCTGCCTCAAGTAAAATGTCTGCAAAGAAGTCCAAGAAAGAGATTGAGAGGTCTTGTTCATTTGTAAATCTGTGAAAACCTACTGAATGCTTGCACCTTCAAAGTTGCCCCGCATTATTTGCCTGAAAACCAGGTCACCAGGTCTCTGCAGCCAAGTACTCATATTGTCTTCTTTCTCGCTCTTCTCCTGTGTTTTAGCAATCTTGTATTTATGTCTCCAAAAGCCTTAGCTTCAACATGAATGTAGAGTATGTTTTCACTGACGCAGTTCTATTGGTTGCCTGTTACTCATTATGCTGAGAAATGTGAATCTGAAATTTCTCAGATTAAGGAAGAAATCAAAGACTTCAGCTTTCTGGCAGACACTCGCTGCTATGACCAGTGTAACAAGTCCTGCTCAGTTAAGGACCTGTCCTTAAGTGCCACTCTCTGAATCTCAAAAGCAGAAGGTTGAAGCTCCAGCTAGGTGGAGTTCAAGCGTAGTGTTTTATTTTGCATTTGCCAATTCACATGTAAATTTTATGGATTCTATGTGCAAATATCTTTCTTGCTATCCAGAGCCTTAAAAATCTACCCTTAGTGCTTTGAATCACCCTGCTGGCATAATGTAACACTAAACTTGAGTATGAACAAATAGGTGCTTTGAACTTAGCTTTTAGGACTTGTGTGTTCAACAGAATATTGAATTGGTATCAAATTCTGTACTGTTGCCTTAAGAGGCCCTAACACAGCGCTGCAAAACCATGTCTATGTACAGAATAACACAACCCACTCTTAATTATTTCTGCCTAGAGTAGCTGCTGCTGTTGGATTCCTTGTCTTTTATGCTTAAAACAGCAGTGACGCAGTGGTGAGTCAGGCCTTTGCCAGTGCTTAAATATCCAGTGCTAGGTGCTATATAAAAACATTTTTAATTTTTTTTTTTTTTACAACAGGCATGTATGCAAACCCTGATTAGCATGTCATACGTCAGAGGTATGCAAATTGTGTACAAAGTGTACATATTCAATCTCTTGTATTTACATACATCTTTTTGTTTGCAGCATCATTTAATGTCTGTGTACTCTGACTACTGTTTTGTCATTTCTGGCAGTCATAGTGCACCTTCAAGCTTACGCTCTCCTAGGGTATAAAGCCTACCTAATAGCTCATTTGTTTCAGTGTTACTAGATTGTTAATCAACAGTTAGCATGAAGCAACATAATAAAACACCAAAATATGATTTGTGGCAATTTTTTTCTCCCAATCTATAATCTGAGGAAGAGCAGTGGTTACATGTCATGAGACCAAAATTCCTAAAAACTATTAGTCTTATCCATTAGAAAAACATTGCATGCAGAATTATGAAAATTTTAAATGAACACCTCGCTTTAATACATTGGTGAATTAGTTCTAGAAAATGCATATTTAAAGTAACCATCTTAGTTGTCACGTGGTCATAATGAATGTTTAGAAGGTACAAGGCCTTATTTCTTTGCCTTCCATTGCTGCTTACTTTCATTCAGAGCTTGGAGGCCAAACATGACTACTTGAGACTACAAAGAGAGATTCATGGCTTAAAGTGCCTCCCTATGGCCCAGTAGTGGTGGATCAGAGCATATACTCCTCTCTTTCAGTATGTTTTATCTGCTGGTTTTCCTCCTGCACCGTGTCCTTTCCATTCCTCCTGTGAGAAACAGCATTTTTAAGGCTCATTGCATAACTTCAGTGTGTGAAGTCTGCAAGATTGAAAAAGTATGTATTATTAAAATAGAGAAATAACAAAACACAGAGTTTGTCATAACTTCCAGTAAGCCACCTCAGTTTTGTTGCCCCCACCTGTTATTTCCCATTAGTGTTCTCCTAGGCAAGATGTGTTCAGGAATGAAAGAGAGAAAGTAAGATTACTTGGAGTCAGGAGAAATGAACGTTATTTGCAACAGAGCTGAAGTGCACTACATTGTATAGAGGGTAGCTTTAATTAAAACCTTTATTTCAGAAATAAGTAGGTTGAAGTCCACATGAAAGAAAAGAGGGGGAAAATATTGCACTGTCTCACATTTTTCTGTTTCACAAGCTGCCTGCAAGCTGAAGGCAGTCCCTGTGCCAGGCTGAGCCTTGTGCATTGCAGGCTCTGCAGCCTGTTGAAGGGAACATTGGGTGGCTACAGCCTCCTGAACTGGCTACCTACTTCACTTACTTCATAGCCTGGGTTTCTGCAACTTTCTCAGCCTGCTTTATGAAGGAAGCACAGTCTTAAATCTACACAGTACTGATTACTCCATCCACTTCTCTAATGTGTTCTCCTGCCCTGACGCTTTTAATAAAATCTTAGGAAGAGTATTTAAGGATAGTTTAAGGATTACTCTTGGTATTTTGTGCTGCCTTGGACAAAGACTTTCAGGGTGTTTTACATCACTGTATGTACCTGCAGTCCTTGCTTCTTTACGTTTTCCTGTATAGCTAATTCTTCTCCTCTTAGGCCCTCTTAATACAGGAATTAAAAATTCAGAGAGGAATATCTTGTACAGTATTTCTTGACCATGCTTTTTGGCAAGGAAGTGGACCTGTTTCACCTTCTACTCAGTTGCTGGTCACGTAGTATGTACAGAGGAAGCCAAGTACTAAAAGGGTTACGAATTTTACTTCTCCCAAGATTCTCAAGATATTTTTTTTTATTTGTTGCCAACTGCTCCCTGAATGAAAGTAGGGAGAAAATGTCACTCTTGCTTCCCTTTGCATTTCCTTTACAGAACCTACAACATTAGGGTTGGAAACTCATTCATTGTAATGTAAGTAAGTCCACAGCAATCAACTAGTTTGTCCTAAATTTTACATGAGATTAGAATCTGACCTGGAGTTTTCCTTAAATAAAGCAAAAGCAGAGTAAAGAATTGGTCTGAAAGGTATTTCAGACTGTGTCTAGTCATCTGGATTGAGTCTTCCACCACTGATGTGTCTTTCAGACTTGAGAAGAAATTCCAGGTTCTGCTAGCTGTGTTGGCAATGGTGTTCTTACTGCCTGGAGTGGTCCTTCCTTTCAGCAGTAGTATGAGTTGCAAAGTCTGGCTCCCATCCCCAAGGGAACCTACCTGTTTTAGAAGAGAGCTTTTGTTCAGCAAACCTGTCTTTCTTGAGAAGCAGTGTTCATTCAACTCCATAGAGAATTATTTGTCAGTTATGTTAGAAATGCTATAGTAAAGTGAAACAGTGTTAAATACATGACTTGTAGGGTTTTTTTTTTTAATACGGAAACTAGATAGTTCTTACAAAATGGTTTTCATCCTCTATGCTGGGGAAGAAAAGAGCCAAATGAAATTCCTCGTGTTAGACTCATTAAAATAAACTTAAGCAACTTTTTCTTTTTTATTTTTTTCCCTCCCTACTTACATTAAAAGTATAAAATTGCTTGCCTTTGGCTCTATATAATGAGCTTTTGGGAGACATCTCAAATTCACCTTGAAATTGCATAGCTCTTACTCAGGCAAAGTTCCTGTGAGGCGATGTTTTGATGTCACCACTACTACACTTGTAGTATTCAATTTAGAGGAACTTCTTGTTGATGTAGAGAGGGTGCAAGCTTATTTAAAGTTGTTCAAGGAAGAGATACAAAAGCTTGACTGAATACTTGAAATTTGACTTATTATAGTTTTACAGAAAAGATATTATAATGACTCCTTAATGAACAGAACAAAAAGCTGTAGCCAGCAAAACCCACAGGAGAAGACTTATCTTGCCAATTAAGCACCTACTTCATCACAGCAGTTAGGACTTGGGACCTAACCTGAGATGTGTGGCTTTGGTTGTTCTTTCACTCCCTGTGAGCAGCTGTTCGTTTACTGCCATGAAGATAATACATTGCATTTCACAGCACAGCAAGTTTAATCAGGACATGTCATCATTAATTTGTACTGATATGCACTGATGGACAGGGTTTTTCAGGAGCATGACTAGCTGTTTATCAAACAATCGTCAATTCTGGAGAAGAAATGTTGCAATCCCCCTGTTGTTTTACAGCATCTGCTTTATCATCTGCTCACAGAGCACCTTCCCTCCCCTCCCCCCCCCCCCACTGGGTTTCCCTTTGTAGCTGTCACTTGTAGACAGCTTCATTTATTTCTGCTGATTTCTCATTCCTTTAGGAGAGATGTCTAAAATACACGATCTATTGAAACATGTTGTGGAACTGAAATGGTTAATGATGGCAAGACAAGACTAAATACCACAATCTGCATTTGATTTCTGATGCTTTCCTGTTATTTACAATGTCTCTGTGTCTATCATAAATAATTTACAGTTCAAAGTGAATACTTCTAAGTGCTAGAAAGCCAACTTCACATTTATTTCATTTGCTAATGTTTCCACAATATAACACAAAGCATAAAACCCCCTTCTTATTGCTCTATAGTTTAACAAAAGAGCTATTAGATAGCACAGAAACTTAAAAAGACTCTTACAACAGCAGGCTAAGGAGAGGTATTAGTTATTCAGTCTTGTAGTCCCTACTATGGTAAAATTCTAACTCCAAGCACAGAGGATTTTACCTGCCTAAGGACACCAGGGTTAACCTTTTAACATGCAAAATTTGTTATCTTGCAAGTGTGTTGTTTTATTGCTGTGGGGAATAACAATGAGAATAACTCTAAAAGCTAATCCTAGAGAATAATGATTTCATTTTAGTTGGGCATTCTGTGAATTGCTTGTAACAGGCAGAAGTAGCACATGTGACTTTCAAAATGAAATCATAATTGCAAATACTTAGAGAAAAAACAATTACACAGAAATAAAGTTTTGTCACTGATTGATATGCCATTAGGCACATTGACTTTAAACCCTTTCTGTTCTTGTTGCTGCCACATACTCTAAGACAAATTAAGGGATCTTCTAGCAGTGAGTAGTTGAAAACTTCCACTATTTTATCTATATCATAAAGACTTACATATTTTAATGTTTAGTTCTTTTTGAAGTTAACACCCCAAGGTTACTGGCATAAGGGGAGGCAGAAGAAAATAAAAGCCATTAATCTAGAGGGCAAAAAGCAAAACCATAAATTAAAAAAGATTACTCTTCAAGAAATTGAACATGATTTCTGTATATTGATTATCTCGTCTCAAGATAAGTGACCTTATTGGAAGATCTGCTAAAAGAGATCAACCCTACCCCTAATTTTTTGCTAAAAAGAGAAATACAAATTCTGTCCCATGAACACAGACCAAGCAGATCACTCAAAGGGCCATCACATTCCAGCTGAAATTAGATATGAGCTGTATCTGTAAATTATATCTGATATTTGAAATGATATATGATTTTGATGCTATATTATTAAATATTGACAAAAATAATCAAATAACTGCAGAGTTCTTGTAAAGAGAGGTAAGATGTTAAGGATCTCTCTATATTCAGTTTATTCTAACAATAGAGTCTTGGCATTGCTTGTACTGACATAAAAAACTTGATCAATCGGATGTGTTTATTATCTGTCATTATTTGTACACTTTTTTTCATTCTGAATGGTCAACATTTACTTTGCCCACCAAGCTGATATAAAGGATTGCTACATTCACTGTTAAAATTAGTCTCCAGTGTTTAACATTGCCTTAACAATTTGACATGGTAATGTAAAGGGGGGAGGGGGAAACAATCAATGCCCAGAAGGAATTTTAGGGAAATAGATACTAACTCATCAGATCGACATTTCAGCACTGGGGACAGGTTCTTAGCTGAGGTAAATAGGAGCAGTTGCCTCAGAGTCAGTGGAGTTGATTTATTACCAGCTGAAAGACTAGCCCTAGACCAACAATATCCTTTCACAGGGGCTGGGACATGTACTATTCTCGGTGAATACAAATGGGGTAGGCCTTTTAAACAGGCCTGAGTGAAGGTTTTGTACGTCTGTGATTTGGCAAGTGGTCTGTTTTCTGAAAAGATTTGCAAATTTGGAGAAAGGATTCAGCTGGAGGAGGGGAGGGGGAAAGAAAAAGACAAGATTTTTTGGCAAATGAAACTGCAAGGACAAGGTGCTTGTGAAACACTTTCAAGTGGGATGGAGCTAAGGGCACTCCCATGGCCAGAGTCAGCCTCAAACGCTGTCTGCCTTACAGGACTTGTGCCCTTATCCTCTAGTTTCTACAAGAGCTCCCTATCATGAGGCCTGATGTACTGGGATGGAAAGTACCCTTTCCTTTCAAAGTTGCGCTTTAAATATACTTTGGAACAAGCCTAGAAGTGTGCGGGTTTTAGGAGTGAATTAGTAAATAGACTGTCTGTTTCACTGGGAGAAATGCCTCAGGGCAAGGAGTTGGATTTCTGCCTGTATTGTTGGGTTTCACTGAAGTTACAGCTGAAGAAACAAGGAACTTGTTAATTTGTGGCAGGTTAAGAAGGTGCTTTATACCAAGCCCTCAACCTCACCTCCAGGCCCTCTATTCACTCCAAGATGGTCAAGCAAGAGTGCACAGGGGTTCAGGAGACAAGCAAAATGACTCTGAAACATTAGATACTTAGGTTGCAAGTAGTCAGCCTTAAAATATCCTAGCGCATAATATGAGATTCTTAAGTAGCATGTTTAATGTAGATATTGATAAATTCTACATTTTCTCAAGTGTATTTGATGTCATTGTCCTTCAGAATACCTTAGTTTAATAACAAGTTGCAGTGTGTGAAGCTGGGAAGTATTGCTTCTGAAACATTAAGTTTCTTCAACTTTTTGAGCAAGTAGTTTTTTGTCAGCATTTACAAGAAACTTGCAGATTACTGAATCTGGTCCTTACTTCAAATTCAGATGACAGCATTTAGGAAAAGAATACTATTTTATGAAATATATAGTTATATATATGCATGTTTATGAACTGAAAGCTTCTATAACTGTAGTAGTTATAAGTTCAAATGTAGCAACTAAGAGGTGCTATTTTAATGAAAAGAAATGTGGGACTGGTCTTTAAATCCAATTTTTACTTCCTTTAAGATAATATGTATTGAAATTGTCTTCATAAGTAAGGATGCAAAGCATTCCTCTCCCCCCCCCCCCAGAAAAAACTAAAAAAGGATGGTGGTGTAAAAGGCCAGAAATCCTTGAGCTGTATATTCATGATCTGAAATATAGTTAGATCTTCAGGCAGCTTTAATGATAATGTTAATTCTCCCCCTGCCCCCATCTCTGCCAACACTCAAATCCACTATTTCTTCTGGATTTGGTTTGGCAGTTGCATCCCACTCAATATGAAGGCGTGTGAGAGAGAAAAATCAGTCTGCTAGCATACTATATTGGACCCAATTTCTTACTCATCTCATGGCACTAAGACTTCTTCTATCTATAAGAAAGCCAACTGATAGAGCAAATGACAGATGAAGCAGTCACTTGCAACAGTTTGGCTACAGAATTTGGGATACTTCTTTCCTCATTGTGAAATGCCCTTTGGTACTGGCAAAAAAAATCCCAAACCAACCCAACAACAACAACAAGCTTGAAATAACAGTCACATTTTCAAAGGCACCCAAATGAGCTGCCATACAAAGGAATTTGAGAATTGGACTATTGTATGAGGGCAATGGTACATATATTTTTCCTAGATTCACAAATTGCTGAAAACCAGCAGTAACTGACTTAAAGGAAAAGAGCAGAACATCCTTAGTTTCTGAGAAGCTTGGGTTACTCTTATTAACTGATAGGAGTTTTGTCTAGTTCAGTAACATGCTGAAATTCCATGCTTACTCAGATTGGGACTTGCTTTAACCATTAAAATCTACAGATTTCAATATTTAAAACTTTGCTGTCTGGGATGTAGGTTAAACCACAGTTTCTCTGTGGTCTGAATGCCCTGAGTTTGTAGGAGGATTTAAATTTTCTGAATGTTGAGAATTCTCCAGTAATTCTCTAGTTCTCCCCAAAAGGACCTATATGCAACTGATGCAAGACTCCAGGTTATGTTTCACAAAACAAAGTAAGACCAAAATGTTGGTTCTGTCTTGAAGGAACCAAAATACTTTTCATACACAAGTTCACAACAGAATAACTGAATTTTAAAGAAACCAATAAAAGGCAGTTTCATAGTCCTGTGTTTATGTTCCTCTTACCTATTCTGTTGCTCAGAGCTTTCACTTGGTGCTGCTGAACATCTACAAAAACCTAATGATGTCTTCAAGTAACAAAAAGATAGTTATTCAGCTACATTGCAAACACCAGCAAGGGTCTAAGACAAGAGTTGACTCTGCAAATCCTAACAAGCGTAAGATTCACTTTTGAGCCTCTAAATAGATAGATTTCATAGATTATTATCCATTATCTATTATTTAGTAGATACTTAAGCTCTGGAAAAATTCTGCCCTGAAAGGACAGAATCCTTGTCACTTGTCTGCACTGAGTGGAAAATTCTATTTCTTTTGAGCAAACTTCCCTTTGTTGGGATTGTCTTTTCTCTTAAATACTTCAAATGTTAAATATTTCCTCAGTTTGCTAAAATTAATGCAAACTGGTTGCTATCTATGGAGATGCTAGCTTGGTAAATGATTTTAAAACAGCATTTAAATATATGAATGCTTTCATTGAAGACAATGAGTCTATCAATCACCATTCTCAAAGTTCAGTATGTTTTTAGGTATTTTACTGTAATGGGGTTCTTCCTTTTAGATAAATTTCATGACCTAAATTTTTGTAAGTAATTAGAAGGTACTCAGCTACTACAGACAAAAATAGCAATAATTCTTTCTTCCCCTTCTGTAGAGGAAATAGCTCAATTAGCTATTTTTATTTGCTTGCTTGTTTGCATGAGAGAGTAGTTGCCATCCATGCGGAAGTTAGATCCATCCAAGACAGTGAGTCTAGCAAACTTCATCATCATCAAATGATACCTCCCTATCAATGTCTCAAGGCATATTTTTATGTATAGCTACTTATGGATTGGTGAATTGTTGCTCAGGTAAATTTTGCCTCTGGTTTTACAGATTTAAAGGACTCTCTTGAGGGCTTTGTTTGGAAAGACATTTCCTTGTATTTCAACCAAGACAAAAAACTCCTTCTAGCCTTCATCTCCATGGGTTAGGTACACAGCATAGATAGGAATACACATTAACTGGCTGAGAAGCTGAGCTAGTTTAAGGCAGCTCAAATGGGGTTTTAGACACAGATAGGAAAGATGGGTTAAATTCATCTATCATCAATCAAATGAAGTTGTGACCATGAATGTTTATATGTTGATAAATACCCGCTGGGAAGCAGGTGATGAATTCTTAATTAGACTAATTTAATGTTCTTGCTTCAGTGCTGTTTTTGACCAGGGTCTTCCATTTACTAGCTCTTTGACGGCAGGGATGACTTATTCCAACCTATTTCTGACTTTGAACTGGAATGCATGTTGATTCAATCAGAAACGCAGGCAACACCCAGCAAAATTTGGAGTATATAATTATAGGGAATTTTAGCTTTCTGAAACCTGAAGCAAAACTAGTGAGAAAACTGAAAGAGAAGCAGAAAGTGCCTCTCACAAGTTGCGCAAGAGACCTCAGGGAGAATTTCTGAGTTCTTTGGAAGCCATATGAGGATAGGCTGAGAAAGCTGGGGCTGTTCAGCCTGGAGAAGACAAGGCTGCGTGGAGACCTCATAGCAGCCTTCCAGTATCTGAAGGGGGCCTATATGGATGCTGGGGAGGGACTCTTCATGAGGGACTGTAGTGAGAGGACAAGGGGTAATGGGTTCAAAGTTAAACAGGGCAAGTTTAGATTGGATATAAGGAGGAAGTTCTTTACTGTAAGGGTGGTGAGGCACTGGAATGGGTTGCCCAGGGAAGTTGGGAATGCTTCATCGCTGGTGGTGTTCAAGGCCAAGTTGGACAGAGCCTTGGTTGGCATGGTTTAGTGTGAGGTGTCCCTGCCCCTGGCAGGAGGGTTGGAACTAGATGATCTTGAGGTCCTTTCCACCCCTAACTATTCTATGATTCTATGATTCTTTATCATTAAAAAATTAAGCAACCTACCAAAACAATAAGGCAGAGGAACAATAAGAGAGAAAACTGAGGCTTAGACTTTGTAAGAATAGGAACAAACTACTCTAGTATTCTTGTTCTCGTTTCTATAACTGTCTGGCACACTGTCTGGAGCCCTTTAATTCACAAACATCTGGCAATAAAATTTAGAGATTACCTTTCATGTTTTCATCGCTTTCAGTCTCTAAGTCTTTGAGCGCTCTGTTTCCTTGTCTTTCCAAGAATAAATCTAAGGCTTTTTGAAAAATTTTGCAAAAGTTCATGGAATTGGATTTCACTTTTGTGTAACAACAGACACACTTAATCACTGCAAATGAGTTCCAGGTGTTGTAATCTTCACTCCTCAGGCTAAGAATATCTTTCTGGAATAAGTGCACCTTGGAAATTTTGTTAGTGAATTGTTTTTCTTCCTATGTAAAAATGTTCATTTTCTCTCTCACCCCCCCAATCAATTTGTAATAGCATTTAACTATTTTGATTTATATCATAAAGATCACAAAGACATATCTCTCTTCTTCATACAAAACTGTATTAGTTGCTCATGGATCCTGTAAAATAAGTTATGCTTTGTGTTTCTTTAGAATATTTTTAAATTTTGGTGATTGATATATGAAGTCTTACAGTTTCAAAGAAGCTGAAATTATTTGGAATATAAATAGAAAAATTGCAGTGTGAATTAGCTGTTTTCTAATCAGAAATAAAAAACCTTAAGATTTTTAGTATTTTCTGACCCAATATCTTTATCTTTTAAATTTTAACATTCTTTTAAAATGAAAGCATTGCATCTTCCCCAACAGTTTGTAATTCTATATTCACTACTTTTTACACTGAGCCTTAGCATTACTGAATAGGAACATTGATCCTTAGAATTATCTGTTAATTTTTTCATCCCTTTTGTTTCAGAATCAGCTGGATATAATTCCTTTTCTCAAGCAAATTTTTAAGGACTATGTTAATTAGCTTGTTTATTATATGACTCAGTATTGTTTCTCCTCTAAATTTTAGCAGTTTTCTTCTGTCACTGGAAGAGAGGTAAGCTCGGTAGTGCAGTCCAGCTGCTCTCTTGCCGTTTTGAGCACTATATGATCCACAAACAGGAAGTAAATCCTAAAAATGAGCAGTGCTCTGAGGGCACTGATGCACTTCTGGCATAGAATAGATTGAGGATTTGTGGGATTTGATTCTCATCAGTATAATTTTTTTATTTTATTTATTTTCTTTTTTAAACTCTTTTCTAGATACAAGTTACAGTATGACCAGCATAACGAGCATCTTAGCTCGTAGCAAATTAGACAACAAACTGCAGCCCATCATTCTTCTTCCTACTCCATAATTCAATGAGGAAGGAAAACGTTACATCACGTCTGTGTGAACAGCTTTCTCTCTAGTGTACTTGGCCCACTACTCAAGTCAAAGAGGAGAAGGAAAGTCAAAGTTGTTCCTTTTCTTTACTTCATCTGGTCCTTTCACATCTTTTGGTCACAAATCGAATGCTGCTGAGGGAGGGAAGTATTATTTCCCTAGATAACATAGTAAAGTGATTGTCAGTCTCCCTCTCTGTAATAAAGAGACAGTGGTCTTTTCCTCCCTTGCATGTGTAGCTAGTTAATGAGAATCTAGGAAGGACAGGAAAAGCACCTGTGGAAACAATGAAATTGGGGTTTGCCCTAAGCTTCTGTCAAGTCAGGAGCATGAGCAAGAGTACTTTTGATATGGATTGCAATAAAACCAATACTTTGCTTACTATTTGTTCCTTAAGACTAATTAAACACTCATGCTGTTTACCTTTGAAGTATGTGTGTGTGTTGCATGCATGAGGGATATTTTGGGGAGGGAGGCATCATAAGAGCAGCTTTCCTCCCAGTGAATAATTAGAAGTTTGACCAGTCACATCATGAGCTCAGGGAGAGGACAGACACAGATGTTGGAGGAGCAGCAGTGACTGCCACTGTCAGTGTGGCTGTGATGACAAAGACAGATATGCTCAACCAGGTGGCATTTATTAATGTGTTTTCTGGCATTCCAGTAGAATGAGCTTATCTGTTCACCTTACATTATGTTATGAGTAGCAAGTAAGCTTGTATTAGATTTCCTCAGTTCTTTGGTGTGATTTAAACCACAACATTTGGTTGGGTTTCTTTTTTTAATACGTCAATGCTTTAGACATGTTGTTACTCAATCTAATCTAACATTTATTATTGAATTTTCAGTTTCCAAATCTGATCTCTATTCTTTCCCAACTTCTTCAACACATTTAGCACACAAGAAAACACATTTTCACTCATCTCTGTTTTAATTTAGAACACAGCATACTTTGGGTCTTGTTTTGTTCCTTTTCTTGACTTACAAAAATGAGCATTTTGTTCTCTTTTCTTTCTGTGTGATTTTGTGGGGGTTTTTTTGGTAGGATTTTTTTGGGGCTTGTTTTCTTTTTTTTTTTTTTTTTTTTTTTTTAAGTCTGCCTGAAAGTGGCATCTTTTCTTATGACTTAAAACATCATATTGTGATACTGTTTGTTTTCTATCATCTTCTGTGTGTGCATTTAAGGGTTGTGAAAAGTGACAACTAGACCATCTTGTGCAAGTGAAGGTTTCTGTCAAATCCTTAAAGTAGACACTCGTAAGCCACAAGAGAAGACCTATACTATTGCATATCATTTAAGAGTTAACTGTTGGGGTATTTCTAAAGTTTCCCCACAAAATCTTGCTTGTGCATACCAGATGACCACTGAGTCAACTGAGGCAAATTAACATACTTGACTCATTTATAACAGTCTTACCCATCAAAAGGAGTTTAGATTTTTTTTTTCATGCCAGCTGAGTGATCTAAATTCATCTGATTTAATTTCATTCATCAGTTCAGGAAAAGATCATTGATTACTGATCCTTTAAAAAATTCCCTGTTGTGCTACTTCTAATAGACAGTTTCCACCTTGATATGTTTTACATTCAAGGAACTATTTCTAGTTCTGGAACACTGTATTGCTAGCAGCCCAGCTTTTTTTTAACTTTCAATATTTTTTTCTGGCTTTTACTAGAGAGAGATGGAGAGAAATGTCTGTGTGTTTATTGCACCCAGAGAGCTAATAGTGCAACCTACTGTATAAGACTAGGAAGTGGTAAGAGATTGTAAGAGAAGGCAGCCAGAAGCTTCATAGAAAAAAGCCCTGGAGTTAATGGTGGATAATAAGTTGATGATAACACTGATAAAAGGATCCAAGTATTTTATGTTTAAACATAATTAGAATGCAATAGCAATTAGGCTGGTTTTAAACCCCTTATCTTAGTTTGTTTTACAATCTAACTAAACCTCTCACATTCCTAAATTCTGCAGTATGTTGCAGTATCCACCTAAATGTTTCGTCTACAAATAGAAAATAAAATGGTTTTTATCAGCAGCTGACCACAATTATTCCTAAAGCTTTTTACTCCTTCGAAGAGCATAAGATCACCATTTAACTTATATTTTGAGAGCATATACCTTTGATTAAAATAAGCAAAGGGCACTTCTGCTTTATGTCTGCTTTGAATGAAACCATTCTGAATGGTTATATTCTTTAATGATGATGATTTCTGATATCTGGTTTTAGAGGTTTTTTTAGTGGATTTTTCTATATTAACATTTACATATATATATATAGCATTTATAACAACACATTGCATAATTAAGCT
Organism: Ara ararauna; assembly: GCA_028858755.1. Classification (NCBI taxonomy): domain Eukaryota; kingdom Metazoa; phylum Chordata; class Aves; order Psittaciformes; family Psittacidae; genus Ara; species Ara ararauna. The sequence continues at coordinate 132,096,147 of CM054377.1, read as the reverse complement.
TCTAAAGCAGCTTTGCACAATGTATGAAGGCTCTCTTCCAATTCAACAGGTGTACCATACCTTTTTATTTACTAAGAATGTATCTATTCATTTCATCAGTAGGGATTGAAAGACGGTTTTACTTGATTTATCCCTTTTTAGTGGTATCAACTGGCTTCCTTCCTGCTTTCTATGTCAATAGATACACTTGCCAAATTGAATTTTTACTTCACTTTTTTGGTGATGATGATAACCAAGAACATAGTTTGACTTTTGGTTTCCTGTCTGACTGTAGCTTCTATTTTTTCTTTGAGTCAAGTACCCTTGATGTACAAGTATTACACAGAAAAGAACTTCTTACTGAGAAATTCAGAATCCTTAGGTTTCTGACTTGAAATATAGATTCTCTCAATCTAGGGTGATATTTGTCATCCTGCTGAGGACAATAGCCATACGGAGATGATAGCAGGCCAGAAGGAAGAAAGATCTTTGCATTTAAGGTGGGTGGATCCTAAGTATCCTGAATACAGAGAGTTAAACTTTTCCTGAAGTCAATGGAAAAATAAACATTATTTTTACCTGGGAATGAGTTAAGCCCAGTGGGTTCCTTGTTTTGAAACAAACAGAAGGAAGAGCACTTTCTCAGTCTGCACACTAAATGTTCTCAACTGGACATCTTGATCTCCTATGCTATTAAATCAGTAGATTGCACAGATACAGCTCACATATTCTTTGTGTACATAGGTCACAGGATAGCCTGATTGCCTGTTGTAGCCTGTTTTAGTCCAGTTGTTGTTTGAGGAAAATTTTGGAGTAGAGCCCGTGTTGACATCAACATGGGGGAAGGGAGATTTCTTTTTTGAAAAGAAAATATACTTTCCTGATTATTTCTTTTGTTATGCACTGAACTGTAGATTGACATCAATGAAAATTTCACCCACAAGATTTCTAGCTGAATTGTGATATTGCTAAGAAAGTTAATTATGTTACAAAACTCTACCTATTAAAAATAAGTTATGTTGCTCTTATTATAAAAGTGCCACATACGCGTGTCATTCTTACTCACACAGGGCAAGAATGTGACAAACCCAGAAAATTTATGGACATAACAGTGACTGCTTTAAAGGTTTTGTCAGCATTTGGCAAATTTTATGCTCTCAGAGCACAATTGCTCCTGGTACTACTTCAGTTCAAGTTGTTAGTCTTGGGTACAAACTTGCAACTGGTAATTGAATACAAATCATGTCATACTCTCATACTCTTAGATATTCTTCTAAGTACTTGTCCTCAGTAACTGTGAACTGTTTCAGATCTCACTTCTCTGTAAAAGCTAAGAAAATTAGTCAGAAAGTGAATGAGTAAATAATAATTGTGTAATACTATATGTATAATTGTTGCTACAGGCAATTGCTGACCTAAAACTTAACTAAATACCTCTATGAGTATTCCAGTTTAGAAGTACAGTTTTGCATAGCATTTCAAATGTCTGACAATGCATCTAAGCATTTTAACAAGATCTAAGTGAAATATAAATTCAAACACTTAAAAGAGAATACCTAACAACAACTATAAATGTCTGTCTACAACACTTCTTTAAGTTGTTGATATTTTTGTGGAGCTGGGCACTATTCAGCAGCGCGATGCCAGTACAGGACCGTGGGATGTGGTCAACAGAGTCTATCTAGTAGCAGTTAAAAGGAATGCCTTAAACATTTCATTTGGTGAGTCAAAACAGAGAGGGAAATTCTTCAAACCCCAGAACACGTGTGCTACATGAAAATTCCATTTCAAAAAGGCCCATTATTTTTTTCTTCCTAATCTTTTAAACCTTACCACTTGTGCAAGTACAGCTTATTTTGCTACTTCTGCATGATTTATTTTGCTGAGTTATAAAATAGCATGAATGTTTTATTTTGTTTTGTTTTGTTTTGTTTTTTAAATTTCTTTTAATGCTTTTTGTTCAAAGAAAAATATTCAAATAAAAGATGTTTGCTTCAGTGATGGAGAAGATAAATCCAGATACCTTTTTGCTCTTAGGGGTTTTGCAACTTACAAAGTAGAAGAGTCATTGCCTGTATTGTTATTTTGTCTATATTTCATGATCTCTGATCTTTCAACCTTTACATTGTTGTAAATAGAGTTTCCTCTAGCACAAGCAGCTCCTGAAGCATCCGCTGTATTCAACCTACACAGGTTTCTTGAGGATGTTCACCCTGTGGTTTTACAGATTCTGAAACAGGAAACAATTTAGTGAATTCTATTCACTGGAAGGGTCAAATGCCAGCTGCTTAGAAAAAGACAACTGACCTAACTCACATTACCATCCAAGTGGAAATAACTCCTTGGGACTGCTGCTCAGTAACTTTATTGCTTTTGTTCTAGCATTAAATATGTTGTTTTACTTTCTGCTTGTCCTTTACATTTTTCACAACACTAATGCTTCCAATATGTGTTTTATATGAACAAATTTGAAATTTTTATTTAACATCTATACACAATTTAAACTTAAATATGGACAGATGCACATCATGCAGTTCTAGTTCCCTCCTCTGTGCATTGGGGAAAAGAAGTAAAAGGGTAAATTAGGTGCGGAGTTCTAATTAACAAGCTCAGGAGTCATAACCTTGAAGTTACCATGTAAGCTATGTGAATGATGACAATATACCCAACTTCGAAAATAAAAGCAGTTACTCTCAAAGCAGCTTTTTTCCTTATCATTTAAGTGGGGAAGAATAAAGCTTGAGTTTATTTCCAGAAAGGCATATGTGCATTTTCCTGCTGCTAGAAGCAGGAAAAGAACTTGCAGAAATTCATAACTATTGCTTCATCACTATTCTTTTCAGTGAATAAATACGCTCCTCAATAAAACCTCAGGCAGACGTTCAATAATGGTTGCATATTAGGTAAGGCTACAATGAATGTCTTGATAAATTTATAGGTTGGTGGTAAAGACAACAAAAAACTCTGAAGGCTAAAAAGAATGGTTTTAAGCAGTCTGTAGAGATTAGAGCCAAGTCATTCACTGGAAATTAGGGAGTTGTGTACCCCATTGGGAGATCTAATACTAAAATCCCACATAACTCTTAGAAATGTTAAAGAACAGTTATGTCAACAGCATCATCTTGTCCTAAAGATTCTTGCTCAGTTCTATATATGGTTTTATTTTTATTTCTTAGTCCTGCTGAAAAGCAATATAGATGCTGGTTTGCTAAACATTTAGAATGAGTTACACCTTGCACCAGAGTAAGTTTATTTTAAAAATTCCAAATATTACATGTGGTAACTTAGAGCTGGATATATGTGCCAAGCCATTCTTTAACAGATTGTGAACTAGTACATGAGAAAGCAAGGTAGGAGCAGAAGTCACCTTCTTAGATGGGTTTAGACTACATAGAACCTCTTGTTTCTAATTCTGTGCTTTAGAATTCAGACCTCTATTTAGTGTAATGGACATACATTAAAGCTAATTTTTTATTATCGCATCTAACAGGCAGATTGTCCATTTCTTTGCAGAGCTTAGTGTAAGTTAGATAATTAAAGAAAAAAATCTAAACTAACATGTTTTGAGAATATAGGCACAAAAGAGCATTTCTGATTTGTCATTCTGAAGTGTAGGGTCACACTTGAGAGCTTTGTTATCATGCTGGATTTTTTAGGGGTTATTTTCACTTCATTTTGAATTCACAGCCATTTGATCTTGTTGCCAGGAATATTAGAAAATCCTTATTTATCTTGTGTGCCATGGATATCAAATGTAACATTGTCAAGTGCTCATCAGTGTTTTTTCCTGGAAAGTTAGCAGCACAACAACCTACGGCAGAACAGCCTTTTGTCCATCTCTGAGATATTTTCAGCAACTTCTCATTGCTCATCTGTTTTGACTTCCTTTTGAGCAAATTGTGGATAGCAGAATATGAATTAGTTTTGTTTTGTGCCTGAGCAGTGTTCTTGACTCCTGCCCTTTGCGGTTTCATCAGGAAGTTCTGACTGACTTGTGTAAAATAGTATTTTCAAGTGTAGAGAGGTCCTGAAACCTGCTTGTACACAAACACCAAGATAAAGCTTGAATTCAGGTACTGTAAAACGTATAACTGAAATCTGTGCCATGGATTTCTTTATAATTACCTTGTCTGTTGAAAATTATCATGATTCTTGAATGACAGGTACCAAGATCCTTAAGGTATAAGGTACTGTTCATAGGAATGGAGACAAAAAAAGCATATGCTCACTTTTTTAGTAGTAAAGATGTGTGTTACAAATCTGAATATTCCATAAACCTCCATCATTTAGTCATTAATTATGGATGTCTTCATAAATATGAAAAAATGGAGACCTCTTCATGACCATTCTCTCTTTTCATGAGCTTCAGGGGACACAAAAGGTCTCTTGGGAAGGGAAAAGCCTAGAGAAGAAGGTGATTTAGTGAGAAGATAACTATTGTGTTAAAATGCAAGTATTTCTACCATTTGGAATGAGCCATTTAAGAATATGATGAGGTGGCTTTTATCTGTTTTGCACATCCTTATCAACCATTATCAACCTGTAGTTTCTGTACATCTTTTACTTGGGCCTAGAGATGGTTCAATGAAATATATTCACACTTGTTTTCTTGAATATGCAGGATTACTTTACAAAGATATAAGTAGAGGTACCTATCTACCTTAAAGTGTAGTGGCCCCCCCACATTCCAGCACATAAAAATTATGAACCTGCTAGAGGCATCATTTTGGAGTCTGTCCACAGGAAGATTATGTCTGCTTGATAAAGAGATGTTCATGACTATTTCCAGTTGCAGGTGTATCCTATGTGGGATAGATAAAATTTTTTTAGAAAATAGAGAAAAAGGCTACGTTTCTCTCTCCTTTTCTACCTCTTTTTTTTTTTCCTTTTTTTTTTTTTTTGTTCCCCTTTGGTTGTTGAAAGGTAGCAATATATTACAGAATTTTCTGGTATGATGATGCTACTCTGAATCAATAATGAAACCTCACGTTACACAAAGGATATTGAACAATTTTATTTTATAATAGGTTGCAGAAAGTGACCACACTTTGCATTTCCTGCCCTTACAATGGTTTTTGGCTTTCAAAGTCTCCATCAATATGAAGACAGTAAGAGTCAAGTGAGATACAGCATGCAGTGAAAAAATATGAAAACTAATGATAAGGTAGGAAGCAGACAGATCTATACTAAGGTTCAGGTTACAGTCATAGCTCTGTCTCCATGTATGTTGTTGCACCACCCACAAAAGCTGGAGGGTGATGCATACTGAAGAAGCAATTAGCATCTGAGAGACAGGTGCTCTATCTGAAGAATGGTACACACAAAATACCTCAGTTGGGCTCTGCCTTACCACATTGCATTTAATTAACTAGTAAAACACCCTAAATTAAAGGTCTCACTTAAGCCAAGGAAGGTGAAGAGTTTCAGAGTTACTACACGGTATTTCATTATTTCAAAGATAACCTGCAGCTCTCACATAAGATCAGTTATGACTAGTTTGGTCTTTGACATTGTAGAAGCTTTGGATGGGCCTGTGCCTTAAGAAGAATTTCTTCTTTTTTGTCCAAAACAAATTTACATAATTTCAAAGACCTTGTACACCAACTCCATGTTGACAATGATGCATTATAGAATCATAGAATCATAGAATAGTTAGGGTTGGAAAGGACCCTAAGATCATCTAGTTCCAACCCCCCTGCCATCGGCAGGGACACCTCCTACTAAACCATGCCACCCAAGGCTAAGTCTAACCCAGCCTTGAACACCACCAGCAATGGAGCATTCACAACTTCCCTGGGCAACCCATTCCAGTGCCTCACCACCCTTACAGTCAAGAATTTCTTCCTCATATCCAATCTAAACTTCCCCTGTTTAAGTTTGAACCCATTACCCCTTGTCCTCTCACTACAGTCCCTAACGAATAGTCCCTCCCCAGCATCGTTGTAGGCCCCCTTCAGATACTGGAAGGCTGCTATGAGGTCTCCATGCAGCCTTCTCTTCTCCAGGCTCAACAGCACCAACTTTCTCATTCTATCTTCATACAGGAGGTGCTCCAGTCCCCTGATCATCCTCGTGGCCCTCCTTTGGACTTGTTCCAACAGTTCCATGTCCTTTTGATGTTGAGGACACCAGAACTGCACACAATGCTCCAAGTGAGGTCTCACAAGAACAGAGTAGAGGGACAGGATTACCTCCTTTAACTGCTGGTCATGCACCTTTTCATGCAGCCCAGGATACGGTTGGCTTTCTGGGCTGCAAGCGCACACTGAAGCCGGCTCATGTTCATTTTTTCATCGACCAACACCCCCAAGTCCTTCTCTGCAGGGCTGCTCTGAATCTCTGTTGGGGCTGTTCAGCCTGAAGAAGAGAAGGCTGCGTGGAGACCTCATAGCAGCCTTCCAGTATCTGAAGGGGGCCTATACGGATGCTTTGGAGGGACTCTTCATGAGGGACTGTAGTGAGAGGACAAGGGGTAATGGGTTCAAACTTAAACAGGGGAAGTTTAGATTGGATATGAGGAAGAAATTCATGACTGTAATGGTGGTGAGGTACTGGAATGGGCTGCACAGGGAAACTGGGAATGCCTCATCGCTGGTGGTGTTCAAGGCCGGGCTGGAAAGAGCCTTGGGTGGCATGGTTTAGTGGGAGGTGTCCCTGCCCATGGCGGGGGGGTTGGAACTAGATGATCTTAGGGTCCTTTCCAACCCTAACTATTCTATGATTTTATGATTCTTTGATTCTTTGACAAATCATATAATGTCATAAAAAATACCTACAGTGCATACACATTAGGTTTCTTTAAAATGATCACTTTTAAGGTGATAACTTTTAAAGATCACTGGTTTATATATGACCACATATGCATATATTCATATACATATGTATATACATATAAATATATATATAAATACATATATATACAAATACATATATATTTCAGGTTCAGGTGCATGAGGAGTCTGTGGACGTAGTGTAAGACCAAATCCTGAAGACAGTAACCAATGGTTACCCTATGTCTAGAAGATGAAGAAATGAAGTGGGGAAAGAATAGTGTTTATATTATATCTTCAAGAAACTGGCTTAGTGGGAACATAAAACTGGATATTACTGCTCTACAGTTGGAAAGATGTCAGTAGAATACAACGGTAATTAGAAGAAAATCCTATTTTTGTCTGACAATTTTCATGGCAGATTTTGGCTTCTTGGAATTTAAAGCAACTGCCGTATGAAAAATAAAACTTCTGCAGATGATGAGGGTAATGCTGATAACACAATAATCCCATGTACTGTCTAATTACATGTATTATTAAGGAGCTGCTTCTAGTAAATACTAATTTAAGACTTAAGTCATAGTTTCTTTTATATAGTTCACAGTTGAATTAACCTCTTTGATTCATTATTACATCTCAAATATTTTGCTCTAAAAAAGTCCAGACTTTAGCTTTTACCAATGTGCTACTTTTATTTAAAATCCCATATACAGCTAATGTTGATTTTCATTTGAATGCAAAAAAGCAACTGTCATTATGCCTGATTTTTAACTCCATTTCTGTAGTAAGGAGATGATCCCTGCATAAATTATACGAAAATATGGTGAAAGTTGTAAGACTATTAGATAAGTTTAGATTTGCATTCATTAAAAAACCTATTCAAAGTTAATTATGGTCTCCTTTCATTATTATTCCCAATACATGCCTGTAGACTATGGATATTAATATTGGAAAGAATATTATTTTATATTTCTACCTGCAGTATCTCCCTTTGTGTTTTACCCAGTTACCTTTATTCTGAGGGCTAGAGGATGAGTTGTGTGGAAACATGGAATAACTGAGGTTGTTTCGTACAAAAAACACAGGATTCTAGAAAAATGTTAGGGTTTCTAAATGTAAAAAGATTGATGCTAAAAGAAGAAGCAGCCCTTTCTCTCTGGATAAGGCAAGAAGCAATGTGATTAGACTGACCATTAAGAACAACAGTCTTGCTGTAAAGAATAGTTAAGCACAGGAGTAGTTTGCCTAGGAAGATTGTGGGGTCCCTGTTGCTTGAAATTTTTAGGAACTGGTTAGACAAATGTGTCAGGTGTACCCATGTGTTTCTTGGGTCTGGGGATGGAATTGATGGCCTCCAGAAGTGTATTGCAGTCCTGTTTTTCCACTTATTCTATTAAACTTCCAAGACAGATTGCATGAAAACCCCTACTAAAATTCTATTAAAACAATTACAATCATAGAATCATAGCATAGTTAAGAGTTGGAAAGGACCTTAAGATCATCTAGTTCCAACACCCCTGTCATGGGCAGGGACACCTCCTACTAAACCATGCAACTCAAGGCTATGTCCAATCCAGCCTTGAACACCGCCAGCGATGGAGCATTCACAACTTCCCCGGGCAACCCATTCCAGGGCCTCACCACCCTTACAGTCAAGAAATTCTTCCTCATATCCAATCTAAACTTCCCCTGTTTAAGTTTGAACCCATTACCCCTTGTCCTCTCACTACAGTCCCTAATGAAGAGTCCCTCCCCAGCATCTGTATAGGCCCCCTTCAGATACTGGAAGGCTGCTATGAGATCTCCATGCAGACTTCTCTTCTCCAGGCTGAACAGCACCAACTTTCTCATTCTATCTTCATACAGGAGGTGCTCCAGTCCCCTGATCATCCTTGTGGCCCTCCTCTGGACTTGTTCCAACAGTTCCATGTCCTTTGGATGTTGAGGACACCAGAACTGCACACAATACTCCAAGTGAGGTCTCACAAGAGCAGAGTGGAGGGGCAGGATCACCTCCCTCGACCTGCTGGTCACGCACCTTTTGATGCAGCCCAGGATATAGTTGGCTTTCTGGGCTGCAAGCGCACACTGAAGCCGGCTTATTTTCATTTTTCCATCAACCAACACCCACAACTCCTTCTCCCCAGGGCTGCTCTGAATCTCTTCCCTGCCCAACCTGTAGCTGTGCCTGGGATTGCTCCAACCCAGGTGTAGGACCTTGGACTTGGCAGGGTTAAACTTCATCAGATTGGCATCAGCCCACTTCACAAGTGTGTCAAGGTCCCTCTGGATGGCATTCCTTCCCTCCAACGTATCAACCAAACCATACAGCTTGGTGTCATCGGCAAACTTGCTGAGGGCACACTCAATCCCACTGTCCATGTCACTGACAAAGATGTTGAACAAGACCAGTCCCAACACCGATCTCTGAGGGGCACCACTCATTACTGGTCTCCAGCTAGACATTGAGCCATTGAGCACAAGTCTTTGTGTGCGGCCATCCAGCCAGTTCTTTATTCATCAAGTGGTCCACCTATCAAATTGATGTCTCTCCAACTTAGAGACAAGGATGTCATGTGAGACAGTGTCAAATGCTTTGCACGAGTCCAGGTAGATGTCATCAACTGCTCTACCCCTGTCCATCAGTTCCGTAGCCCCATCATAGAAGGCCACCAGATTGGTGAGGCAGGATTTCCCCTTAGTGAAGCCATGCTGGCTGTCACCAACCACCTTGTTGTTTTTCATGTGCCTTAGCATGCCTTCCAGGAGAATTTGCTCCAAGATTTTGCCAGGCACAGAGGTCACTTTATGCAACAAACAATCTCTTTTAACTCTTTCAAAGATGTCTTATGTTTATTGTGGCCTGATAGGTTTTATTAAATTGATCCTTGTCATTTATCATTCACCATCTAGTTCTCCCATAAGTGTTTATGTATTGGTTCCTTTGTTACTTAAATTTGACCGGGTAAGAAGAAAAAGCAGACATCATCTTCAGTCCACAGAGCAACAAAAAAAAGGTTACTGACACCTGCAGCAAGGCCTTCCATTCCTATCATGTTTTTATGTTGATGGATCCATTCAGCATTTTCAGTGATCTAGTCAGTGCTGCTTTGTTGGCCTGTGTAACCCCTCAGATTTCACCATATTGAGGACTTGTGGCATTGAGTTGACATTAGATATCCTTTACAAAGTTTACATAACCTCCACCACACCCCAGAGGAAGTGCTTTGATTTAGTTACACTTAAGGCATGTACCATACCAGAAGTTTTAGTTCTTTTAATCACACAGTCATTTGCTATCTGTAATATGAATTTTGTTAATACGAATTTATTTAAAACAGAAATGTTATACTGTACAGTACCCCTAAGAAAACTGTAAAGGAAGGAAAAAAACCTGAGAACAATCTGTCACAGCTAGCTACAAAACCTTGAAGAAAAATTACAACTGAAATCTGCATTAGATTTTACAAATCAGTGATTTGAGGAGCAGTTCTTAAGGATCACTCATATGTTTTTATTTTTTTCTACATGGAGGCTCTGATAAGCATTTTACTAAAAGTGATGGAAGAAAAGTCTGTTCTGAAAGGAGAAACATTAATTTAAAAGACAATTTAAAAAAAAACTATCAGAACTTTGACATTATTTTATTTTGGCATTCATTGTCCTTATTGTCTCTTGCAGTTTTAGTGTTTATTCTCGAAGATTGGCACCTTCAGTCCTGAAATCAACTCCAGGCATAAGAAGCTGAGTTCCTCCCATTAGAAAGTCAGATGCATTTTAGGTTTTTACCCGAGCTAGGCACAACTTGCGTCATATGTTTACAACAGCAGTATGTAATCACAGGAGTAATATTCGTATTAGCAATAAAAATTCATTGGGTAAGATTTTATTTTCAAAAGGTGTGGAGACTTAGGATCGCAACATTACCATCAGCCAATCATGCACCTGAAAATTGAGTGCACTCTGTTACAGATCTTTTAAAGAATTAAAGAAATTCTTGTGGAGTTGTTATTTGCAATTAGCAAGTCCTATTACTCCAAACAGGAATTTTGCAGGCATTTGATTGTTCTAATACAGTATAACCTTCCAGGAAAACTTGTTATTCTGAATTGAATAACTGAAAGTTCAAATGTTAAATTAGCATGGCATATTTTTATAGAGCCATTCATTAGTGTATATTATATCTATACAAAAAACAACTCTATCTTATTTACCTGTCTGCCACTATATTGTGTATTCCCTGAAGGCTTTCCTTTGGAATAACTGATGCAAAGCAGAGAAATGGAACATTGAGAGCAGAGGCATTGAAATTTGCACTGAAATGTATTGACATGGCATAATCTGTAGCGATTATTAGTTTGCAACACCATGATACACCCCTGAGATAACAATATTTGTCTAACAAACACATCTATTCCATTTTCATGACAACACATTATTTTTGCAATGGAATCCAACTCAGTTTCCCCTGCACACCCTCAGCAACTTATTATGGTTGTGTCCAATGAAACAGAGGGACATAGGGCTTTGAAGCCACTCTGAAGAAGAGCACCTTCAGGGCAAAAACTTCACCAAATATTCCTTAGATAAGATGTAGTGGAAGGGTGAAAAAAACAGAATGCACTGAAGGTTTCTCATTGTGATCAGAAACTCTTCTGAAATTAACACAAATGTTAACTTGGTATGGCTTTACATGAAGATATAAGGGAGAGATCAAATAAACAACTTGGTAACTTGAAATGAGTGTAGGTAAATTTGTTGCCAAAGTTGAATATTTTTGGGCACCTTTGACTTTTATAGAATTAGACTTGAGATATGTGGGGATTATATTGTTTCCATAAGCAATATACCAACATTTTCCATGTGTCTGTGTATCTAGTAGCTACAGTGAAATTTTATTCATCCTACAAGGAATGCTATTTTGGTATGCAATATCTATATGTGCAAGTAGACTATTTGCTTCATATGCCTTTATTATGCAATTATTTTCAAGATGAAGATGTGTTTTAATGCTGAAGGTGAGAGGAGTTACACTTTCTCAAGTATTACACAATGACCTTTTTTTAAAGTCCTCTTAAGCCATCACTAGAGAGTTGATGATGCTCATATAAAACACTCAATTATTGATTTTTAAGCACTTTTAAGATTCTCAAGATGCAGTTTATATGCTTGTATAGTTTAGAAGATGCACCACAGCTCATGCTGAGGAAAATATGCCAGATATTTATGGTTGTATGTCACACATGACCTCCCAAGGAAGTACTCCTTTAGTTGAAGTGCAGTCAAATCAAAAGAATAGAAAAAAAGTGAAATGCTTTTGCAATAATAGTATCTAAAACCATCATTCTCTCAAGCCCCAAAAATGTGACAACTTGTAGCACAAATAGCACTTTTATTTCCATGTAATTTCTTTCTTAAAATGTTTCTCAAAAAATCCTTAGAAGTTTTGGCAGTCACTTCCCTTTAATGTATCCATGTAGACAGATATCAAACCAGAAAATGGTGTCTAGCCTGTCACATACTGTAAAGTGTTTTTGTTGTTATTGGTTTTTCTCAGGTCAGATTTTTTTTTAGGTTTTGGTTTGTTGTTTTGGTTGGGTTTTTGGTTTTTTGGGTTTTGGTTTTTTGTGGTTTTTGTCTTTTGTTGTTGTTGCTGGTTTGGTTTGTTTGATTTTTTTTTTTTCCCTAAGGAACTTAACACACAGCACATTTTAATGAAGGCAGTAATACTGCAGTTTAAGGGAAGATGATTCTATAGGTATGTAATGAATAAAAGACAGACTAGGGAAAACTGGGCCCCCTCAAGAGGATACCAGGAGAACTGGCTACTCTGGATTTGGAGAAGGCTGAGGTTCTTAATGACTTCTTTGCCTCAGTCTTCACCGGCAAACACTCTGACCACACCACCCAAATCTTGGAAGGGAGACACAGGGACTGTGAGAATGAAGACCTTGGGCCTACTGTAGGAGAGGATCTGGTTCAAGACCGTCTTAAGAACCTGAACATATACAAGCCCATGGGACCTGATGAAATCCACCCTCAGGTCCTGAAGGAGCTGGCAAATGAAGTTGCTAAGCCGCTGTCCGCCATACTTGAAAAATCATGGCAGTCAGGTGAAGTTCCTGATGACTGGAAAAAGGGAAATATAACCCCCATTTTCAAGAAGGGGAAAATGGATGAGCCGGGGAATTACAGACCAGTCAGTCTCAACTCTGTGCCTGGCAAAATCTTGGATTCTCCTGGAAGGCATGCTAAGGCACATGAAAAACAACGAGGTGCTTGGTGATAGCCATCAATAAATTGATTTGTTAATGACTTATAAGAATAAATGCTAAAACCAATTTATTTTTCATTAGTAAATATAGATATAATAAATTTCTCAAATCATTTTAACATTCTTCTCAGTTCATTTTAGAATAAAATTTAGAGGCTATAGAAAGATAAACTTTTTCTAATTTATATTTTGTGACAAAATTTTTAAAACATAGCATTTATATGCGAGTACATATGAGGTGTCCTTATTAATGCTATTTTTAGCTTCTACTTGTAGAAAGCTATCAGAAATATTTTAAAAATTTTATATTCATAGAATCATAGAATCATAGAACAGTTAGAGTTGGAAAGGACCTTAAGATCATCTAGTTCCAACCCCCCTGCCATCGGCAGGGACACCTCCTACTAAACCATGCCACCCAAGGCTAAGTCTAACCCAGCCTTGAACACCACCAGCAATGGAGCATTCCCAGCTTCCCTGGGCAACCCATTCCAGTGCCTCACCACCCTTACAGTCAAGAAATTCTTCCTCATATCCAATCTAAACTTCCCCTGTTTAAGTTTGAACCCATTACCCCTTGTCCTCTCACTACAGTCCCTATTGAAGAAGAGTCCCTCCCCAGCATCCGTATAGGCCCCCTTCAGATACTGGAAGGCTGCTATGAGATCTCCATGCAGCCTTCTCTTCTCCAGGCTCAACAGCACCAACTTTCTCATTCTATCTTCATACAGGAGGTGCTCCAGTCCCCTGATCATCCTCGTGGCCCTCCTCTGGACTTGTTCCAACAGTTCCGTGTCCTTTGGATGTTGAGGACACCAGAACTGCACACAATACTCCAAGTGAGGTCTCACAAGAGCAGAGTGGAGGGGCAGGATCACCTCCCTTGACCTGCTGGTCACACACCTTTTGATGCAGCCCAGGATACGGTTGCCTTTCTGGGCTGCAAGCGCACACTGAAGCCGGCTTATGTTCATTTTTTCATCAACCAACACCCCCAAGTCCTTCTCCCCAGGGCTGCTCTGAATCTCTTCCCTGCCCAACCTGTAGCTGTGCCTGGGATTGCTCTGACCCAGGTGTAGAACCATGCACTTGGCAGGGTTAAACTTCATCAGGTTGGCATCAGCCCACTTCACAAGCGTGTCAAGGTGCTTCTGGACCCGCGGGTGGATTTCATCAGGTCCCATGGACTTCTATATGCTCAGGTGCCTAAGATGGTCTTGAACCAAATCTTCTCCTACAGTGGGCCCAGGGTCTTCATTCTCACTGTCCCTGCGTCTGCCTTCCAAGACTTGGGTGGTGTGGTCAGAGCATTTTCCGGTGAAGACTGAGGCAAAGAAGTCGTTAAGAACCTCAGCCTCCTCCAAATCTAGGGTAGCCACTTCTCCCGATATCTTCTGGAGAGGGCCCACATTGTCCCTAGCCTGTCTTTTATTTGCAATGTACCTATAGAATCCCTTCCTGTTATCCTTAACATCCCTAGCCAAGTTGAATTCTAAGTGTGCCTTAGCTTTCCTAACCTGGTCCCTAGCTTCCCGGACAACATCCCTATATTCTTCCCAGGCCACCTGTCCTTGCTTCCACCTTTTATAAGCCTCTTTTTTCCTTCACATTTTCCTCAGCAGCTCCTTATCCATCCAAGGAGGTCTCCTGGCCCTCCTGCAGCACTTCCTTCTAGTAGGGATGTAACACTCCTGAGCTTGCAGCAGGTGATCCTTGAATACCAATAAAGAGTCTTGGGCCACCTGCCCTCTAGGGCTATATCCCATGGAGTCTTACTGAGCAGGTTCCTGAAGAGGCCAAAGTCTGCTCTCTTGAAGTCCAGGGCAGTGAGCTTGCTGCATGCTCTTCTCACTCTCCTGAGGATCTCGAAATCGACCATCTCATGATCACTGCAATTAAGGCTGCCCTGGAGAGTCACATTTCCAACCAGGCCTTTCCTGTTGGTGAGGATGAGGTCAAGCATGGCTCCTCTCCTTGTTGGCTCCTCTATTACTTGCAGGAGGAAGTTGTCTTCCACACAATTGAGGAACCTCCTGGATTGCTTGTGCCGGGCCATACCATCCCTCCAACAGATATCAGGGTGGTTGAAGTCCCCCATGAGAACAAGGGCCTGCGAGTGTGAGGCTGTTCCTATCTGTCTGTAGAGTGCTTCATCCACAGAGTCCTCTTGGTCAGGCGATCTGTAACAGATTCCCACAATAATGTCTCCCATCACTGTTCTCCCATTAACCCTGAGCCACAAACTCTCTGTTGACTGCTCACCTGTCCCCAGGCACAGTTCCATACACCCCAGCCTATCCCTAACATAAATAGTAACTCCCCCTCCCTGTCTGCCGGGCCTGTCTTTCCTAAAGAGCCTGTAACCTTCCATTCCAACACACCAGTCATAGGAGCCATCCCACCATGTTTCCGTGATGCCTATGATATCATACCCCCATAGACGTGCACACATCTCTAATTCCTCTTGTTTGTTCCCCATGCTACGGGCATTTGTATAGAGACATCTGAGCCGAGCTCCAGCTGAAGCTGGCTCATTGGCTGGAGCGGCTGGAATATCTCTACATTGCTCTGAATGTTTACTATAGGAGCTGGCAAGTGACTGGGTGTGTTGGGATGGAATGTTGCCCCCCTCCCCCAACACATCTACTTTAAAGCATCCTTGACCAGTCAGGCAAGCCTCCTCCCAAATCCACTCTTCCCTTTCTTGGTCAGACCAGCTCCACCAGCCCCCAGTAGACCTGGCCTACTAAATTGAGTCCCATGTTCAAGGTACCCAAACCCCTGACTATAGCACCACCCTTCTAACCATTTATTAACCTGGCCAATCCTCCTCACCTTTTTAAGGTCCTGCCCTGTATCCTGGAGAATTGATGAAAAGACAATCTGAGCTCCAGAGCCCCTAACCACCTCTCCCAGAGCTCTGTAGTCCTTCTTTATGTTCTCTGGGCTACTGCTATCTATATCAGTAGCACCCACATGGATCACTAGAAGTGGGTAATAGTGGGACCGACTAGAGCAGGCAGCTTCTCTGCAACATCCCTGATCCATGCCCCTGGTAGGCAACACACCTCCCATGAGCCCGGGTCAGGCCGACAGATGGATGCCTCTGTTCCTCTCAGAGGAGAGTCCCCTACTACTACAACCCGCTGCTTTCTCCTGGCAGCAGCAGTAGTGATCTTCTTTACCAGTGCATCAGCCAGTTGTTCCTGGTGGGAGTGTGGTTCCTCATCAGCCCCCTGCAGGACAGCAAAGCGGTTCTTGGTGGGGACAACAGATTTTGGAGGAAGCCTCTTGCTTTTAATTGTCCTCTTACTCCTTTTTCTGTTGCTTTTTTTCTGTTACTGTTTCCCAGCTTCCTGGGTTAGCGGCCTCCTTTCCTGCATGAGCAAGAGTGGATGCTTGAGGCCCCTGCACAGTCTGGTCCTGGAGCAAGCAGTGCTGTTTCCCCTCAGCTTCCCTGTCACCTTTCAGCCTAGTAACAGCTTCCCACAGCTCAGCCACCTGCTGCAGGAGGATCTCCACCAGGGAGCACAGAGTGCAGCCCTGCCCATTGTGCACCCTCCTCTCCTGAGAGCAGTGCAGGCACTCTCTACACCCCGAGCTCTGCACTGCAGCCTCCCCTCTCATCGGCTCTGGCTGGGCGCCTACGCTGCCACCGCCGTGGCAGCCAGAGCAGAGCTCCCAGACAGAGCCCTGGTTATACAGCGAGTCCTCCCCACCCCGCTCGCCTGCCCGCGCGAACTGCCTCGAACCCGCCCTGTTTGCCGCACCCCTGATCGCCCGCGCTCCCTGGGGCAGGTGTTTAAGCACTCAGGGCCGGTGCCGCTCCTCCTGGCACCGCCCCCTCTGAGGCAGCTCCTCGCGTCCGCTGAGCTGCCGGCTCCCGGGTAAGCCCTGTCGAGGACTTGAGGCTCCCTCGGTGCCTGTGGCTGCTGCGAGTTGAAGCTCCTGGACGCCGAGCCTCCCGCCGATCAGGCGCTGCAGGCATCCCCTCTCGAGGCAGTCACCTCAGCAATTTGGTTAACAACCTAATCTTTAATAGATTTTTAAATAGACTTAACTGTAATTTTTAATCTGAGAAAGACATTTTTTCACAGGCAGTACTATGTCTTTTACTCACCAATTTGATTTTTATGATCAATGAGAACTTAAAAATGATGCCAATGGTTCTGCAGATTAGTATAATACCTAAATGATGGGTTAACTTTAAGCTTATTATTGTTATAAAATCTGCTACTTCTCTTAGAATGTTTTTAAAGTTATAGTTTTTACAGTTTTCATGAATGAACTATACTAATGTTTCTAGAAATATTTCCATACATAATTATTTTTGCATTGCTGCTTTTTGGCAGAGGATGTATTACATTATATATCCAGGTGAAAAAAGAGGATAGCTCAAGGACAGATAATCTGGTTTTATGTGTCCAGATAGAAAAGTCCATTTCAAGTCCGTATAGGTATAAAATCAAATGTTTTCAGAGATTCTGGGGAAATGCGTGATTTCATGACTGAAAACTTTTCCTTGCAGATAAATAAATCTGCCTTATTTCTTTGCACCCTCTATGTCACAGTCTGCTAAAAGCCATGTGGCTTGGAATAAGGATGCTTGTGTGCTTTGGCATGGCTGCTGGATATTGGGCAGGGAAACTTTCCAGATGAAAGGGATCCAGAAACAAATGATCATGCATGGGTGGCAGAACCTTCTGGGGTGCAGCACAGAGTAACTGAGGTGATTACTCTAAATAGTATTGTTTATTTATTAAATAAGACAACCAAAAACCCAAAACAAACCATAACCAAAAAAACACAACCTTTAGAAATGTAAAGCTTTTCCTTTTCAAAGAGAAGAAAAAAAAAAACTCACTTCAACAAGAAGTTGCAGGAATTCCCCATAAGAAACTGGCAGACTTAAGATGTCATTGTGCAGATAAATAACAGACCGTTTTGTTAGAAAGTGTTTTACAAGGCTGTGCTCTAAAAAATTGCTCTACTGCTTAAGGTTTATACTTTAAAAAGTAGGTCTTACTGAAACCTTCTCCCAGTTTTTCCTATTGACTTTAAAAACAAACAAACAAACCCCCATCCCCCAGAAAAAAACACAAACCAACAACACCCACATACATTTGATTGCAAACAGCACCGTTTGAATGGCTGTATGATGCTACCAAGGGTTGATCTCTACTCTTGGGGGATGGACATGGCTGCAGGGTTAGAGGGCAGGTGAAGGTGTGCTATGTAGCACTCTGTTGTCTTATTATGCAGAAAGGAAAATATATAATTCTGGTCAGTACTGTCCAGCACAGGTGACATCTTTATCACCCTCCTACTTTTGTATTGTCTGTCCCAAATAAATCCCATTCTAATCTGTATTAGAGATCCAAGTTTTAGTCTTGTGGAATATCTGTGTGGTATACTAGTTTATCACCTTCAGAAATTAACTACTGGCTCAAGTGACAATTACATCTGAATGCAGTGGTTGCTTGCTAAAAATCTCTACTCTGCTCTATTGAAGTTTCACAGCAGAGAATGGGTGGATTAAAAATGTGTGCCGACTACTATGCAGCTGGGACTTTTTAACAAAACGGGTGCATACTTGTGGTACACCAAAGAAATGAGCTATGTCCTCAGAAGCACTTAAACTGTGAAGCCACGAGGACTCTTACTTGTGGGGATGAGGTCCCAGCTTCAGCCCTTCAACATTCTGGGCTGTGTTCCTTGTGTGGGTGATATTTCTGGGAAACATGGGAAAGTTCTGGGAGTCTCTATGGTCTGATATGGTCAAGAGGAGTACAACACACTCTGCTGCTTTTCTTTGTGGTTTTTTTCCCTTTGTTTCTTCCCACACACTTCTTCTGTTCAAATACAGAGAAAAATACACCATATTGCTTAAAAACCTCACAAACATTTGAATCGCATTCTCTTTTCACTCTAAGGAATTAATTTACTCCAGAAGCTAGGCAAATTAGGTGAACTGGAACATACAATTAACACAACTTGCCAAGCCCAAAGGAGCCCAACTCTAAATACAGTCATTGCTGCCACCTTGTCTGTAGTGTGTGGTGTGTGTGAACTGAGTTCTAACATCAAAATTCATTTTGGCTTGAAATGTGGGAATAAGTTTTTTCTGTCACCTCCATCAACATTTTTTGAAACTTTTCACTGAAATTCAGATGTATACATGAAAGTCTTAAGAAGAATTTCTGACTGTAAGAATGTCAAGTATATGTTAGTTTGGATATGCTCATTCTATCTGACTCTCTGGTGTTGATATGGTGCATATGATCTTTGTTTTGCCCATCTCCCTGGGGGGGGGGAAATCGGGTAATTCCTGTAAATCAGCCTCCCCAGGTGATATTTTGTATTTCCCTACCACATACACACTTCAGGAGAATGGTCTTCCTTTTCCCAGTTTCAGTGGATATAAAGGGTATAGAAAATGTAAAGATTTGTCTTATGTCCTTTGGTACAAAACTAAATAATTCTATATGACAATTCTGTGCTTTCCTAGTCCCATCTGAAGACTCCTATACCCCACTAATATTAGTTAACACTGGGCATTACCAGGGACAGAAGCCCTAGACAAAAAGAGTCCTAAGCTCATTCTGCATAATTGCCATCTCTATGGAAAAAAATTTTAGTCAGAACAAAAAAATTAATATGAGGTTTGTAAATCAGATGAGTATCAATAATTTAACTGAAAATAAAACCTATTGTATCAAATTGGCACTGACAAGTCAGATTTGGGTTTAGAAATAGTGAAATGTGGTCTGCTCCAAGGGTGATTTACAAAATTTGACCAATTAAAGCAACAACATTCTTAACTTTTTTTTCCCCCTCACCTAAATTAAAGGAAACTGAGACAATCCTTCCAGGTCATGTCAAAAGTCATGCAGCAGATGACTGAAATGAATTGATCAGCTCATGCAGTTTTCCACATCTCTTCTTTAGGATTGCTAGATGTGGCTCATTTGATATTTAATGTTTTTGATAGCTCTTTCTCTTTAATGGTTACTAAACCACTGTTTAAAATAAACTCCTGCTATTAATAAACAGCAGATGACACCGTCATCATCAATCTAAGTAAAGAAGCTACTTTTTTTTTTTTTTTATACTTGTCATTCTGATATTTACCAATTTATCTTAACAGTAATAAATAGGATGAATGTGGTTTTGCATTTGTGCTGAGGTGAGTTATGTTTAGTATTTCACTCTAAAGCTATGTGTAGTATTTTTCTAATAGTTGATTCTGGAGATGTTTGTACAGATAAGAGAGGGCTTCTGAACATGTTTCCATATACTTATATTGCACCATTAAACATTCAGAACAGCAGATGATATCCATATGGAAAGCATGACAAATATAAGAAATGCTATTTTCAGACAGAAAAATAAATTGTGTTTAGTGGTCTTGCAAAAGCACCACTACAGTTGGCAAGAATACTTTTCCTGTTGACAGTCTTTGCTCAGAAGCCCAAGCCTAAATGCTCATCAAGACTCAATTGCACTCTTGCTATAGACGTGTTCCCCTTGGAAAAGCTGAGGGATGTTTGTCAGACAGTACTGGCAGCACAGATTTCTCTGCTATATTAAACCTAACATAAACCTGCTACTTTTAAAATGCGCAATGTGGATACTTCTTTGAGTTGCCATTCCAGCATTTTCCCAAAGTGCACAGTTCCCTACATGATGTGTTTTGCTGTCGTTATGGTGATTTGGTTGGGGTTTTTTTCAGTTGGTTTGTGTCTTTAAAGTAAATGCCAGAAGTATCTGATGTCTCTATCACTGATCATGGAGGTGCTTGTGCTTTCAGGAAAAAACTCTGAATTTAAGGTCTGAAAAGGGCTTTTTGAGTGAACTTGCAAAATTTCATAGACTGTACAACCCTATAAGCTCCACTTAACTGACTGCCTCACATGCAATAAAAGACCTATTGCTGAAAAAAAAAAAAGCCACTGGCTATATAAGAAATATTTTAAAGTTATAAAAAATTATCTTAACTAGTCTTGACTTACTATGCTGTTGCAACAAAATGGCACTGAAAGACTACTGAAAAGGCTAAGCTAGTTTATGCAGAAACTACTGTATCATCACGTGCCTTCTGGAGAATCAAAAGCCACTACGAAGCAACTGCTAGTTGGAAAATGGTGAAATAGCATCCCTTTCCTAAAGCTGTGAAAGGAATTTTGCAAACATTGGCTCAGAATTGTGACCTGGGATCATCAAGTCCTTTCTTCAACACTCAGGAAATCAGCGCAGTCTACAAATGCTCTTTTCTAATAAGGAGGAAAGCTAAAGCAATTACAGAAGCACTAGTTCAACTATCTGTCGCTGTACTTTATGCTGGAAATTAGGCCAGCATCCCTCTTTGTAGTTGCTATTCATTCAGGACTAAAACTATGTGGATAATTGACTTATCTTGAGTAACTTCCAAAAACTTGAAAGATGAATTTGTTTCAAATAGCTAAAATACTTATTTTTTTAAATTCGGTCATCGAAAAATATCTATAAACTTAAACCCTGTCATTTAAGGTAATTTGAAGTATTTCTACCTACTATTTTTTAACTGTCAGAATAAAAATATTTGTATTTGTTCAGAGTTGGATGGTGGGCTTTTTTGTTGTTTATCTAATAGGAAGAAATCAGGAATACTCGAAAAACAAATTAGTGATACATTTTAGTGTACCTGGAGCTGGACTGGAAAAAAAAGCCTCATCTAATAAATTGAACTGAGAACTAGTATAGCAAAATACTTCTGGTGACATTAGAAAAACTTGATGTGGAAAATATCATAATGTCTGCTACGTGGACTATCCAATCTACCACCTTTAAAATCGGAGCTGTAGTTCAATCAATCCATCCAACATTTGCCATTGGTTTTCTTATCAAAGACGTGACAGCACACAGGAGATATGCAATTTTGTAAGGGATGATTTAAAACCAGCAACAAATATATCTGCCTAATGACTGTGGAATGGTTTTAAAGCCATGATAGTAACTATGTGAATTTCACAGATGAATTACTATTAGAGAAGAGAAAGGATCTTATTTAAAGCCCATGGACTGAGTAGCTTTAATGCCTCTCCCAGTTCTCCACAATAAGTAGATGGTCTGCAGGCAATTCACAACAGCTTCTAACAGGTTCTAATCATGGAAGTGCCCACGGTAAGAAACCAAGCCCTCTTTCCATGATCTATTGCAGAAGCAATAGGTTAAAGATTAGGAGAATAGATCAGGAAAAATCAGCCAGCACTACAAAAATAAAGCTTAGGGCAATTTGCAACATTTATTAACAAAATATGTTTAAACATCTGGAAAGTTCTTTACTTTCTGTGAACTTCCAAATGTTTGGTAGTTTTCTTTTTCTTTAATATAAAAAAGGAAGAAAACAAAAGAAACATACTGATTTATCAATTCTCACATTTTTCTTATGAGGAAATAAGACTGTCTGTGCATAATCTTCATAAAGGAACTGCGAAGAGCCTTGGCAAACCTGTAAGTCTCTGGCTTCTTGGTGCTTGTACAAGACAGAAGACTAGAGAGGGACTTTTTACAAGGGCATGTAATGCTAGGACAAGGGACTTTAAACAGGAAGAGGATAGATTTAGATTGAGCATTAGAAAGAAGTTCTTTACTGTGAGGAAGGTGAGGTACAGGCCCAGAGCAGCTGTAGATGCCCCCTCCAGCCTGGCCTTGAACACTTCCAGGGATGGCCCTTGGAGCAACCTGGTATACTGGAAGGTGCCCATGCCCATAGCAGGTGGATGGAACTAGGTGATCTTTAATTTCCCTTCTAGCCCAACCATCCCATAAGAAGGAGGAAGGAGAAGATTTCTAGTTGCATTTTTAAATGACTTTTTTTAAATTCTGTTGTAATTATCTGATTTCTTTGGAGCAGCAAACTTTTAGTTAAGTTTTCAAGCTGAGTCAGAAATCGTAGTCCAGAACGCAAATCTAGGCGAAGTTGCCTGCAAAAGAGACTGTATGCATAGAATGATTACTCTTATTAACCAACAGATTTTCTCAATATTCTCTTTTTTGTCTGTGAGAAATGTGTTTTTAACCAGCTAGTGCAAACAGCTTTAAGTATAGAAAAATCTTTCTATATCCATGTCAGCAAAAATGAACACAAACATGCAGAGATCTCAAGTCCCTAGGAGATACCAAGTAGTTGAATAGAAAACATTTGATTTGTGTATATGTAAAATGTTTGAGTAGTGGAAATTTCTTTAAAGAGAACACCAAGCTGGTGCTTAGTTAGCAATATCTGGCTTGAGAATAACTACTCTTTGTATGATTAAGGCACTTTTTGCTTACTCAAATGCAGACCTTTGGCACAGAGTGGATTCATCTTGCTTTTGATCAAAGTAAGAGAAGCTGTTTTGATCAGAATAAATGATGTCAGTGATAAATACAAAATTTGAATGACCTCATAATGAATCATGATGACATAACATTTTGCTAATAAAATTTTGCTACGGGTTTGTGGGATTGTTGGGAAAGAATGGAGAAAAGAGTCCTTTTAATTAAGATTATTTTATAAGCAGACCTTATAAATTTTCAAAATTATTTTTACAGAATCTTGCAAAATAAATAAATCTAATGGTCTATCTTGTAAGGTTACTGAATGATTCCTTTGAGGGAGCCAAGCATTTTTGTATTTGAAATTACAGGATCTATATAAGATGTTTTCTTGAGTCTAAACAACAGATTGGTGTGTCTCCTTTATCTTTTTTTTTTTTATTTTAATGTATTTTCAATGGTATGTTTGAAATAGAAATGCTCTTAAATTTTTCACCAGTTTTGAACATGCAGGATTTCCAAACATTTGCTTCCCTGTTTTTTAAGGTTGGTCTTCTTTTCCCTCTCTTATTCTATAATGCTATACTGATTACAAATCAAGAAATGTTAATTGTTAATATATTTATTCTAGTCATTATGGGAAACTTTCAGCTCCATTTAATAATAAAAAGGTGCTAATACATTCATGTATGCCTAAATGTGGGATCATTTTAAATAGGGGGAGGGCATTTTTCCGTGCTTTTGTAACAAACATCCATCTGACATTGGTTGTCTTTCACAAGTGACAACCTTCTATTTCAGAGAAATAATTTTGAATTTTCCTTTCTCTGAGTTTTCAAGTTCTCAGCTTCCAGGCTTAGTTTACTTTCTTTCTGCATTTGATGGTCTGATTTAATATTTAACTCTGGAATATGGATAAGTACTTTATGGACTTCCACACATTTACTGTGTGATTCAATCAAAATATTTAGATATTTTTTCATTTTACTATTGTAATTTGTTGATGGGTTTTTTTAACTAATTTAAATTTATAACTGTGGCATCCTTGGTGTCATTTGAGGTGAGTTGCATTATGCATGGCTCTAACAATTTACTCATTGCTTAAATTTTTGAGCATTGTCCAAGAATGTCCTAACAAACCAACCTGTATCTGTCAACTACACAATTTTTACTATTCTAAGGGTAGAATTGTGAATGGAATATTTAGGTTTTGCATAATTTTACATGTGTCTGTGTGTATAGGTGCCTTTTTTTACGTATGTCACTGCTCCTTTGTATCTGTTGTCCAAGGAACTTGTACCAAAGATGGCATCCTTATGATGATGACAACATGAACCTCCCTAGGAGGCAAGGATAATTTTCATCCTGCATCTTTTAGGTTTTGAAATTAGTATTTTGACATCCTATCAAGAGAACTTGACAGTAAAGAATGGTATCCAGCCCAGAAAATGAGGCAACAAAATCATTGTATCAACTTAGAATGCTGAAAGTCCCCCTTGGAAAGTTTTTCTTTGACTTGTAGTCCACTGCTAGCCCTCAGACACTTCGTACATGTTTGCTATGAATTATATCTGCTAAAACTATTTTAGTAATCTGAGTTGATAAGGCAAACCAACCTTAAGAAAAAGCGAGCAGGAAAATTTCAAGATTCAGGTATGTTTTCCTTTGTATCTTCCCGGGGCGGGGGAGGGGGGAAGGAAGTGGAGGGAGAGTCACAGTGACTCGGGACTGTGCTTAGTAAATTTGAGCTTCTCTATGTAAGATGTGAATAGAATCCAGCTTTCTTCCTTAGGCCATCATTGAAAGCATAGTGATGATAATAGAGTCAACAGAGTTTGTAACAGAAACATCCTGAATAAAGTATTCCTGAGTATATCCCAAGTAAAGATATCAGAGATTGTAACCCTACATATAAGAAGTCTTACATTCTTGTGGTTTTCCCAAGGCAAATCTACAATCTTAGGACTTCTATGTTGTTCTGAGTGTCTGTTCTTATTTTTTGCACTGGATTCTAACTGAATGAGAAGAGTGTTTTAAATTTTTAATTTTTTTTTTAAATATAGCCTGGCCCTGTTCACAATGGGATTCCAACATTTCCTGTTAGAATGTGATTTACCAGGAATTTAATTAATCTCCAGTTCAGACTGTACTGCAGGCCTCTAAAATTAAAAAGAAAAATAAACACAGCAATTAACATTGAAAGAGAGCTAAACTTAGCACTTGAAGCTAAAATCACAATAAATAAAGATGAACACAAACCAAAACTGAAAAAAATAATGCTAGTGAAGCCTATTATGTTCAAAAGCCAAATATGATTACTGTATTTTAAATCTTAAGAAATAACATGGATCATGATATGAATAGCATAATGTAATCACATAATCTGAGTCCTATCAAAGATAAACTTTACCTTTTATATTGCTGTTTTTCTTAGAGATGTTTATTTCTTCTCCTTCCCTCTTTCTCAACCAAAATGTGATTTCGAAACACAGGCAAATAAATGTCAAACCCTTCTGCCTCTGTTCTGCCATTCCATTTCTGAAATTCTGCCAAACTGAAAATTTCCATTCAGACTGACTGGCATTTGTTGAACTGTTTGTTGGGGTTTTTTTTTTTCTTATTATTATTATTTTATTTTAACACTTTCCAAAAGTAGTGGAAACTTTGTGCAACCCTTGCTGTGTCTTGCTGCATGACATTTTAAGAGCAGCTGCTTCTGTGGATCTTTTTCACAATAGTACATTTTTTTCTGCAGATGCTCTGAAAACCCCTCACAAAAAAACTTCAGTTACTTGTAAGTCTTGGTCTATGTTGTTTCCAAACTTATATGTAGAGCAGGTATCACCCAATTTAACACCATGCCGACCTAACAAATAGACTAAATAAAAAGTTACAGTAAAGAGTAAATAAGATCAGTTGAAAATTAGTTAAAATCGATACCCCTCCTTCTCCTTTAAACCAGAACAGAAGATTTCATAGACTTTGGTTTCAAAATCTCTGCTTTGCTACTCAGTTACACATTTTTAATGATAAAGATGAATAGGTAGAATAATATGCACAAGGAAATAGATGGAGCAGAACGGATTATGAGCAATTCCTTATGTAAAAAAATGCTTTTCACACTAACAGTAGAGTAATTTCTCCAGCCTGCAATATCTTAGAAACTTTAAAACCATGAAATGTCACTGTGCTACAAGAATCCTTGCTGTGGAGAGTACACACGCTGTTCACTTATTAAGGCGGCAGACAGTTCTCAGAAGATGTACGATTTTAGTTATAGAATTGATTTTCCTTTTTTGTATATTAAAAAAAGTCATCAGTGAATTCTTCTATGGTTGTGCAGACCTGAAAAGCCTAAAACTGTGTGGATCCAGAGCAAGATATTTAGAGAGCAAGATGCATCTTTTCTGGGCAGCTTCCTTAAAACTGCAGTCATCTCGTCTTATTTACTTCCCAGTGGTGAACCTGGAGCTATATCAGCAGCAGTAGCAAGTGAGGCTAGACTGTATTTGCCCTGTTTAGCCCTTGCCACATATAATGGAGCTTCAATTCCACCTCCTGCTTTCAGTTCCTTTTTTGTTTCTTTTGTTTGTTTGACTGTGGAAGATTTAAAACATAATTTGTTCTTCAAAACAGGCAAAAAACCCTTATGAGGAAATGAAATCCAATATGAACCAGCAACTTTATGTCTTATTAAAACATGACACTTTAAAAAATGAAATTCCTAACATACAATGTTCTTCCCTTGTCTCTCCTTTTCAAATACTGAAAACTAATGAATTGCAAAGTTGCGAAGCATGGTAACCTTGTGCACTTTATGTAGAAGCCTCTAAAATCAGAGGTGAGTTTGGTGACCCAATATAGCTAGGTCAGTGAAGCAATGAAGTCCTTGAATAGGACTGAAATCCTCCCAGCATGCAACATTTGTCCCTCTTATTGATCCTTGGTATACTCGCAAAGAGCTGAATTATGCTTTCCTATCTCACTAACAGATTTTTGGGAGGTGCAAATGAAAGCGCATTAAATCCACTAAATGAAGAGATCACTTCCTGCTTCTAAATGTTCTGAGTCTGTTACCTTTTATAATTCTAAGGGTTCAAATGTTATTGTGTTGGTACATCCTCTGTGACATTTTAATGTTTCTGTAAAGACTTGTACAATTCATTTGGGGGGACTCTGGCCTGTAGTTCTTGTATATGCTGTTGCATTTGTACATATAATTTTAGGCTCCATTTTTAGGTTATTTCTTCCCAGTGGGATTTTCTTCCCAATGAGGAATTTGCTTACCACACAATTGAAACAGTTTTTTAATCCTCAGTCTAAAACTTGTTAACATTAGGTTTTCTCAGTCACTGCCTGTCTATAATTTTTTTATCTCTGAACTTCACTTTCTCTTTTGGCACTTCTGCCTGCATGTGCCATGTTGTGCTACCGAGGACTAGCTCCTTCACTGTACTGCCATCCTACCCCTGGTTTCCATTCTCTACTCACCCATCTTTCATAGAAGCACTCTGCCTTCAGCTCTTTGCAATGTAGTTTAACTGCGGTATCATTTGCTCTAGGCAGCTGCCTAACAGCTCTAATAGCCATACAAGCAATAATGAAAGCCTGCAATGACTCACGTTCGCTTCTTACTTTCTGCTTTGTATGGGAAAAGTTCCTATGGAAAGGTCAGATACCTCATATGTTGTGTTCTTTCAAATGCTACCTTAAAACCTCTGATATAAAATGCCTCTCTCTGGCACAGTTAGAAGTCATACCTAGGTACTACCTATTTCTTTACCTTTGCCTCTTGAGGATAGCAGTTTGGGGTGGAAGGGAGGGCACATCTTCATTTCTGTTTGATAAACAAATACTTACGCTCTCTAGGGCAGAGACCAGAAGCTTTTATTAATGCTGCAAGGCTGGCATTCCCAGCAATTAAAAATTATGGAACATACTAAATATGGCAAACTGAGAACATTAAATATGTGATCTGATTATCCTCACAGAACTTATTGTTCTTTGCTCCTACGTTAGCTACTCCATAACAAATTCGAGTTCCCTACTGCCAATGAACACAAAGAATCTGTCACCTGAAAGTAAATGGCAACACATACCTTTCACCTTCTTGCCAGCAGCTTCCTAATTAACTGGGGATTGGGGCAGGGTTTGTCTCTGAAGCAGCATTTTCAATAAATATGTTCTTCAACTAATATCATGGTTTACCCAGGTCTTTTTCTAGGTTTGATATTCTATGATTCTTTGATTTGTTTCTCCTATAAAACAGGTCTTTGCTATTTAGAAAAACATTAAGAAGCACTATTCGCTGTCTTTTAAGTTTTTCTTCATGTAAGTAATCTGTGCCTGCTTTTCAGTGTCTTGTTATCTTATTTGCTTGGAGCTAGGCTTAGATTATGCCCTTTTTCTTTGACTCAAGTGTTGTTTCTTTTGGAATACTCAGATGTTGTATTCAGACATCTAGGTGTAAGAGTGGGAGGCAAGCAAAAACGGGCAGTTCAGTCTTCATGATTATAGGTGTTTATGATTTCACATGTGTCTATGTAGCTCCAGATGGAAAAATTAGGATATGAATAAGAGAGAGTCACAGATATTTAATGTATTAATAGTGCAGGTGTGATAATGCCCATAATATGATGCTTGCTAATAGTACACTATAGCAATAGTACGTTGCTGTAACTGCCAAAACATATAAATAAACATCCGTAGAGAGAGGTCATATTTTTTACTAGCCCAGTTGATGCAGTTACTAAAAAAGAGCAGATAAACTTAAGGCTTTTTGGGTCCAAAAGCTTGTTTGGTTGTTGATCATTTGTTGTTTTTTTGTTTTTTTTTTTTTTTTTATCATTATAGCCACTTGCTTAATACATGGCATTGCTTTTCCCTACAGACCTCTTGCTGCTATGTTAATACCTGTGCTCAAACTCTGAGCGTGTCCAACAGTGATCTTGAGTACGAGTCTGTAATTCTGAAAGGGCACTTTGTACCATATTTGTGTCTTCTGGATTTCAGGCTGTCAGGCAGGCTTAAATAATTACCAAAGCCATGGAATGTGTACTGGACAACTTAAGAAACAACAGATTTTCCAACAAACTTAGTAAACACAGTCTTTAAGTGTTTCTCTTCCTTTTCCTTCCTTCATGTTTGTCTTAGACTATAAGTGCATAAAGAGATTTGAGGTTTTCTACAACCCCTATGAACTGTAGTGGGGCAGAAATCTCACATAAAGTATGTGAAGGATTCTGAAGTGTTTGCCTGATTCTCTCTTGGTATTCACAAGGGAGGACATGCAAATTAAAGCCATCTGTGAGATTAGGGGTTGTGCACAAATTCTTTGACTTGGCATGATATTGAAATTACTTCTAGGTTACTTTGTTATCACTTAACCATGGCTGGCCATTCTGTGAGTGTAATTGCAAGTACAGCAAGCTGGAAACTTCACTGACCCTGCAAAAACCTGTTACAATTTACATTTACATGTTTTTACTTGGCTTGTTCTTCCAGTGACTCATATATTGCTCTATTAGATACTGGGCTAGTAATTTTTAATTTTATTTTTATTTGTTCAGTTGGTCAGGGAATGAGTATTGTTGAGACAGGATATATGTATGATCTATACAAGTCAAACTGTTGTTTAGCTTGTTCTTTGGTAGTTTGTTGTGGAGGACTTAGTGCTTTGCTTGTGATGGTATGCAGAGTTGAATGCCCTTTCCTGAGCATCAATTCACTGGTCTAGATGACCCACTCCTGTTCTGTAGCAACTGTTGTTGAAGTTACTATGTATGTGTAGCATGATTTTCACCCTTCACCGATTTAGGAGCTATATTAAGACAATGCAGGGAGCTAGGTGCAGCCAGGATCTCAGAATCAATAGTAGAAGACTTTCTACTATTTTCAACAGTATTTCTCAAGTGAAGAAAGTATCATCGACTCAATTTATATGCACAAAAATACAGTGAGATGACTGGGGTTGCCCACGCAGGGATTAATGAGAGGACTACTAGCAGAGATAGAACAATACTGAGGTTATTTTGCTCCAGAAAATGGGCCTGTGCTCTAAGAGAGTTGCCAGCCCATCTCCTTTTGAAACCTTTTATAGCCAACACGAAGTTTGAAATCTTAGTTATGATGAAGGCTGAAAATATATTAAACTAAATTTATTTCTACCTTTCTGCAATTAAAGATTTGTTTGGGCTTTTGGTTTCTTACACTGCTTGTGGAATATCTTCAATTGTGCCAGCTACGAAAACTAAAATTTTCAGTACATAAACGTTTATTGAAAATTGCCTTGCATTGTATCATCAGGTAGATGGGCATTTAAATATGGTTACTTATGGAGGCCCCCACATTTGTGCAATGCTAGCTCTGAATTACAATGATGTATACAATGTGTTATTAATCCATATGTTAAAAACAGTCAAACTGGGCTTACTTCTCTGTTTTCTTTCCTTCTTTCTTTGAAGATAGTTGTTTGCTTGTATTTTTAATTCCACATCTGAGAGTTTAGCATATGAGTACAAGATCATGTGTTTTCTTACTACTGGTGCTTTCCTCTTCCCTAATTTAAGGTTTGGTCTTGGACATTGCATTTGAATTAATGGCTTTGCAAAAAGCCATCCTGCTGGGCAAGTATCTGCCCTATCAATTTATCTGTTTTGGGTTTTTTTTTCTTTTTAATTTTGCTATTATATACTACTTTGTTGTATGCCAGTAGCGTCATGATAAAACAAGCAGTGTTAACCTACTGAAAGAGCTAGCATCAGGAGGTTAAAATGTGGTCAAAGTTTGGTTTACTAGACAGAAATGTCATCAGGTTTTCAAGGTTTTGCTGTAGTCAGTCACACAGTTGTTACTTTGAGTCTGCTATACACTATGTTTTAAAGGTTGCTGTTCAACAGTTGTTTGGATTGACAGCATCCCTTTTGTTGGATATCAGACGCAGAAGTACATCACATTTACTGGGGAAATGCCTGGAAGGGGTGCTTGAGCTAAAAAATTTCAAAAAAACAACTAGGATTTTCTTAACTTAATGTTGTTTTGAAATTTACTTGCCTATTATATTTCAATTGTGACTATCCTTTTTCTGAAGGATTTTCTTTGGTTTAAGCATAACTTTATGAGGGTTTCCGAAAGCTTTATTTTTTCAGCATGAAGCATTTTTGAGTGTAATTCTCTGTCATGTTATCAAGTCAGTTCATAATCTTACTTTATATATCTACTGAACTCAGATTTTATCATACTGGATTATGTGACGGTATATTTCTTTATTTGAAACCGTGGTTAAATTCTTCTCTCATTTTCCAGGGGAAATGTGTGTTTATGAAATCTTCTCTTTTCTCTGACTGGATCTACTTCTGTTTTTTAATGTTACAGCAATTATTTGTAGCTCCATAGTGTGTCAAATCAAGTAAAAAATATATTTTTCATTGTCTTCTTTTAGGTAAGTGTGTGAAGCACACGTTGCCATTATGAAATGGAAATAATGTATGATTTTCAATATATAGTGAAGCTTTACCGTGTAATTTAACTTGTTTGTTTCTAAAAGAAAACAAGTATCTTGCTTCTAAAGCAGTACCATTAGAAAAGCTGATTTTTTAAAGCAATAATTTCTAGTAAAATAAGTTCAGCACATTTTCTTAGAATATTTTCAATTTGGTAGAAACTGATCGGACCTTTAAACTAAAAATAAAGTGATTTGGGGGTTAATTTTTGGTTTTCTAAAACGATTCTTTACAAAAAAATATTTAAGAGTACTGATTTCTGAAAACAGCAGTTAAAACATAAAAATTTTATTAAAACCAGGTCAAGGTTGTAAGAATTTTGGACAAAAATGCAAAATTAAAAACTAGTTACTGTGGCCACACCAGCTTACATGTAAGACAGGTATGATGGGCGATGGTATGAGACTGCAGCACACAGTTCTTGTAGTGAGTTGCCAGTAGATGTGTAAGTGGGTTTGGTTTTTTTGTCTTGTTTTGTTTTTTCTTGTAAACATCTACCTCTTAATAGTTAATGAAGTTTCACTGAGTATCACTCAGCACAGTGGATGAATAGAGATGAGGATAAAGAGGGCTTCAAAATAGCTTTACTCTTCTCCCCAGCATGTGTGAAAGGGCCAGCTGGGGGGAGGTGGGAAGGAAGAGGTGTGCAATGTGAGGAGGGACAGCAAGCAATACAGCATGTCTCCTATCCAGACACCTTTAATGCATGGCTGCTCTCGGACAGATATTGGAGCACCAATAGCTTGGCTGTTGCACAGTACCAAGGTACTTTGTAAACCAGGGTGCCAAACATGGGGGTGTGTGTGCTGGAAGCTGACCATGGTGCTGTGCCAGCAGCCTGTGATGTGCAGGCTATGGTGGGGGGAGGCGCAAGATGGGATCCAGTGGTGCAAATACCTGATATGTCTGAGGTCCCTCAGAAAATTCAGTTGAGGCTGGTTTAATCAGGTCATCTGACTGACACACCAACAATTCTTAGTGCACTGTTTAAAGGTAGGACAATCCATCACTGACTTTGGTTTAGAAGAGTATGTGTTAAAGCCAAGTCCAGTGCTTTGGGAGTTGGCTGATGGGTGGCTCACACATCCATTCAGCAGGGTGGAGTGGACAACTGGAGACAACACGTTCATCAGCTCTTCTGTTCCAGGGGTTAAATTGGCCATGCGCTCTCCAGGGGCAGATCTGTAGCCACAGCCTTCCCACAGGCTCAGTAGCTGCTCTTGTCCGAGTATAAATAAGAAAATGATGCCCTCATTATCCATGAAATTTCATTTATACCTGGAGCATTTGGTAGAGTTTTATTCCCCTATTATATCACAAAAGTGGTTTGCAGGAGCAGCAACTCAGAGACTTGGCCAAGAACACAATAAAATTATTATAGTTTTATATAGCATTTAGAATACCATTACTTTCTTGTAATTCCAGGTGTGCTGGGGTGTACGTGGAAACAGAAGCAGCAAGAAAACAGAAAATAAGACGCTGGTAGTGGATGTTTTCCCTGGCAAGGCAATATGGGAAGGACAGAAGTGATGGAAACGGGGGTGCTTTCCTCTTCCTTGGCTGGACAGGACAAGTGCCAAGTGAGTATTGAATAGTGAGATGAGACAGGATGAGTAAATGAAAAACAAAAGAAAAGTTGTGGCAAAAAGTAATACGCTCCAGGATACAGTGTCATGAAACAACTGCAATTTTCAAAACATGGTATGGAAAAAGTAACCTGGATCTTGTCAATACCACTGCAAGCAATTTATGCAAAAGCAGGTTTCTTTAGTTGCCTTTACACCCTCAGGTATAAAGAAAGCCTTCTGAATGGGCTGAGGGCAGAGTTGGACTTGCTAGCTTCAGGCTCTGCCTGTTAATTGCTGAACTACATCAGATGATAAAAACCTGAGACTTCGTATCTCGCAGCAAGACAGCGTCATGAATACCTAAATTTAACACCTGATTCTTGTGCTACCTGGAATTCTGTGCTCAAAGAGAGGACAAATATAGCTGTTACGAAACCACACAATCTGCTTTGGTGCTTTTTGGCAGTTCAGAGAGGGAAGAGCTTTTGGACACAGCCCTCCAACAACCACTCTATACAGAGAAAAGAAAGCTCACTTTCTTTGAGAAGTCCTCAGAAATTCTGAGCTTGATGGGTCCTGGCACCACTGCACCAAAAACACCCTAGATCCGGTGCCTGGATGCTGCCAAATTCTGTCCACAAAACCTAGAAATTATGTCATGCTAGCAGAAATAACAATTGCTTTCTATGATTCAGCTTAGGGAAAAAAAAAAAAAAAAAAGGAAAAAAACCACCACCATCCACCCTGAGATGCCACCGGATCCAGACTGAGCGCTGCCAAGTCCCCGCCGTTGTGGAGGGAGCCCCTCACCTCACCTCGGGGCGCCCGCGGCGTGTGGCGGGGCTGCTCTGCCATCCGAAAAGGCGCGTGTCTGTAGTGGTGGGGGTTTCGGTTTGGTTTGTGTTTTTTTTTTGTTTGTTTGTTTGTTTCTCGGAGTCAGGGTGGATAAACTTTTTAATTATTTTTTAAAATAAATCATGTGAGAGTAGGGGGCTGCCTGGCCGCCCCAGGGGGGTGTAGGGGACATGGTGTGCCCGCAGCATGATCCCGGGGTTGGGATTTCCGACCCCCACCACCCCCGGTAGAGGTGCCCACGGGAGAGCGGCGGCGCGATCCCTGCGTCCTGGTCGGGGCCGTGGCGGGGGACAGTGAGGTCGGGTCCGGTCCGGGGCGGGCGGGCGGCGCGGCGATCCGGCGGGGGGCGCGGGGAGCCAATGGGCGGCGGGGATCCGCCGGCGCGGCTCGGGGGCCCCTGGAGGAGGAGAAGAGGAAAAACCACGGGATTGAGCTCTGTCAGTGGCGCTCGCCGCTTCCAAAGGGGGAAGTGCCGGGGAATAATTAATGTTTTTATTAAATTTGGAGGGAATTTTTTGCAGCCGATCGCCGCGCGTGGCCTTCAGGTGGGTCTTCCCCGCAACTTTGTCCGCCGCCCCGCAAGGATTGGCGTGGAGGTGGGCTGCGGAAGCGAACCCGGGGGGGGGGGGGGGGGTTGGAGGGGGAAGGTGGCTCGGTGCGTGTGGTGGGGGGAGGGGGGGCCGCGGGGTGTGTGTGTGCGTGGCTGCGGCTGGCGGGCGCTGCCGCCGTCGCCTCCGCGGCGGCCGTGAGGTGCGCGGCGAGCGGCGCCGTTCGCCATTACGAGTTGAGCACGTTTGCGAGAGTCGGGGCTGCCGCTGGCGCGGATCGCCCGCGGGGTACGGCGGGGAGTGTAAATAAAAGCCTGCTTCTCCCTCTCCGGGCTCTCTGCCGCTGCCCCGAACTGCTTTTGCGCCGTGTTTTCCTGGCAGAAGCGTGTAACCCAGGTGAAGGCAGAGAAGGGAGGGTTGTTTTTATGAATGGGACTCTTTGAGGTTAATTAGCTATGCAAATTCAAGCAGTTCATTCATGACTTTTTTTCTTAAATCTAAAAGCCATCTTGTATTCCCCTCTAGGCTGATCGGAGTCCAGATCCCGAGGATATCTCCAGATCAAATGCCCAGTAAATAAAACACTGAGCTAAGACTTGTGGAAGAGCTGCAGAATGGATGGATTTTATGACCAGCAAGTGCCTTACATGGTCACCAATGTGAGTGATCAGTTCAAAGTTGGTGTTTATAAACTTGACTCCGACTTATTTCTGTGGGGGAGTTTCGCAGACAGAGTATCTGCTTTGTTACCGCTGTAGGGGCGACTCTTCCTCTGGGAGCTTTGCTTGTGAGATGAGCCTATCTTAGTTATTTCAGTAAAGCATCATGTTCTTTTAAAGACAGTTTTGGGATGATTAAAAAATCATGCACATGATTAGCAGATGAGAGAGGCGAGAGCAGCAGCAGCTGCATTCAAAGTTTCTGGCTGCGGTTGCCTGCAATGCTCAGAAGAATGAAGTTGAGGCAAACGTTAACATTTCCTCCCCCCCCCCCTCCCCTTTTTTTTCTTTCTTTCAGGACTTTGCAAACAATGTTATAAGTAACACAGGGGAACAAAGCAGTCTCTTATAATCTCCTATATGGGTTCTCCTGTGTAGCTTATGCAGAGGGGGTTTATGTGCTATTGTATAGGTTTGTGTACTTTAGATGCTAAAAATACATGGTTGGTATTGTGTTGCTACTTGAACACATTATGTATGTGTATGTACAAATAAATGTCTACATAGATAGAAATGTGTTGCATTTAGACACAGGAATCTTTTGGAGGATGGTATGTGCTCAGCAATGTCTTTTGTTGAAAATCGGAGGCTGCAAGACGATCATTTCTCTATTTGAAAATGTAAAGAATTCATGCTGGCTTTGAGTATTCTTGATTAAATGAGGAAAAAAAAAGACCAAGAAAACCTCAGATTTCTAAAGTAACTGATCTTTCCTGTTTATAGAATCCGCGTGGGAGAAACTGTAATGAGAGACCGACATATGTCAGGAAAAGAAAATTCATTAACAGAGACCTGGCTCATGATTCAGAAGGTGAGGGTTGGTCATGTTTACCCCCCCCCCCCCCCCCCCCTTTTTCTCCCCTTCCTAATGCAGAGAAGCTTCTTGAGAGCACTTTTTTCATTTATTTTGGAGAGAAATATATTGAGATCTCTCTGAATAAACAAGAGAAGAAAATTGTGTTTGCTACTGCAAAACAAACTGACAAAGGCAATAAACTGATGAAGTCGATACTCTTTCCTGGACTTACTGTGTTGCATTTTAGGTACACATATGTCATATGGCATACATGTGGCACACGGATGTCATGCACTGAGGCCAAGCCTTTGCAGCATCTGACACAAGTTACGGCACCTGGCTTTTTTACCTTCAGGCCTCTTGAGATGCAGGGCTTTCCTCATTCCTCCTGTCTTTTAACATCCTTTTCACTGGTGTGTGTTTACTGGTGCTAGCAGGAGTAAGAATGGTGTGGATACTTGGTTTTCACTCTGGCTTTACTGTAGAGCTAGTAGTCAGGCTCCTTGTGTCTGGTAGTCTGTTTTTATTGCACTGTAACACTGGTAGGGTTAAAAATCCTGGGAAATACAGTTAAGGAAGTCTAGAGTTGATGAAGTTTTTTGGGGGGCAGAGATTTGTAACTTAGTCTCATTAGCTCACATGATTGTAGCTTGAGAACTGTAGTCTAGCAATAGCTGTTAATACTTTAGGTTACAGTATAGATGCTATGTCTACACCCCTGTAAGCACGTAAGACATATAGGAAGGTAAATAGGGGCTTACAGCTTAGCCCAGTATAAATCTTATCGGGGTGAGGACACGCTGATTAACTTTTCCAAATCACTACTTACTTGTTTGAAAAGTTTATTCTAGGGTAGATTGAAAAGAAAACAACTTTCTGATTTTCAGGTAAATGATTTGCCAACATGAATGTGAGGTATAAGTCCACAGGATAAATGAATAGCCTCTGTCATTCAAGTGTGTGCAAATAGTTGTCTGTCAGCATTCATAAAAGAGGAAGTCTGTCAAAATACAGTAACTTTAAACCATTTGTCAGTTCAAATGTCCTACTTAGTAAACAGAAATTTCCAACTGACTTTCTGAGCTTTGCAAGTAAGTAGAGTGCCACTCTGGTTTGCACTGATTATAAGTAGTTGATTTCAGTGAATTGCAGAAAAAGATAACCTGCTGCAAAACTCAGCCCATGGAGAAAGTTGTTTCACTTTACAGAAGTACAGTGAGTGCAGCATAGAGAAAGTAGTGGTAATTCTCTTGTCATACAAAGTAAAACATAATGGGAAGTACACAAGATTTCCCATTTCTGCCTGCTATTGCAGCATCTTAGGTCTTTGCTTCAGAATTTTTATACAGTAGTTATGACTATACTAATAGAAATACTCAGTCATTGCTCAGGCAGAACTCCTGGTTGAAAGTGGTGCAACAGAGCTTCAGCTGGGGCAGATATTGCAGGAGGAGACCGGAACTGTGTAGGGAGAAATAGTTCACCTGTAAGAAAGACTATGATTTTTAACTTTTCTATGCATTGCTGAATGAGCCTTTTACACTACAGAGCTTGGTTAAGATTCTGGTTGTTATTTCAAGAGTTGATAAAACAATACAGTATGTACTTCTTTTTTATTAATAGGTGTAGGAAAAAATCATTAACTGCAACCCAAAAAAATCTACTTTGTTTGTTTGACTGCCAGATAGAATTCGTGTACATTGCTTTTCAGGAAAAATATATTTTCAAACATATTTTAATCTTATGAAGAGATTAAAGGTGTGAATCTTTTATCCGTATCTTCATCTTTTTACAGAACTCTTTCAAGATCTGAGCCAATTACAGGAGACATGGCTTGCAGAAGGTAAGGGAAAAAACTGCTTGTAAAAATGGGAAAAACAACTCTGGAGGGGAAAGGAAAAAAAAAAACCTAGTCCTGAACTTGCTGTCTTAATGTTCAGCCCAATTAATTGAGCTCTAAAAGAGCCACCTCATGTGTCATGCATACATTAGAGCCTCTGATGAGTTTGTCTTTGGGGACTCTGGGGCTGCTCTACCCAGTGTCATCACAAATTACCAGGAGAAATTGCTTCCAGCTCACAATCACATCTGCTTTTGGCAAGAACTAATGCACCAAGACTTCAAGTTCTAAGCCTCTGTTCAGATTTTAATTGCAATTGATCAGGTTTATATTGTTGTACCTCGAGAGACTACATACAGCCAGAACTGGGCTTGCTGTTTCCTTTAGAGCAGCACGTATAATTATTTGGTGTTCTGGTGGAGTACTTTTCTGATGGCAGAAATTAGTTTCTCTGGGTTCATCAGGACGGGATGCTTCAAGATTTAAGTGCAAGTGTCTTCTTTCCACCTTGTTCACAACACAGAACATTAGGTGTGTATGAAATACTTAAAAAGTATTATTTCTTTTTTATTTTATTTTTTTTTTTCCAGAAACCTTTTAAGTATTTTGCATGTTATTTTTGTCTTCGTATCTGTAGTTGTGAGACTGTGTACTGGGTGATTAGAAAACTGTCATCGGTCTGTTTTACACCTGCTTGTGCTTTTAAGTATTTCAAGTAATCTTGCAGAGCACATTCTATTGAAGAGAGAAGGTTTAAGAACAATAATGTAGAAATCTGAATTTAGAGTAGCTGTTGAAAGATTCATTTAACAGTAAGAAAAAAATGATCTGCTGCATTAAGAGAACTTTAACAAAATGCAAGATAGCTTTCTGCTTATTGAAGTGTATTTGTTCTCTTCAGCAATATTTTCTGATTCTTTTTACTTCAATGTTTGCAGTACTGTTTATTTGAAACAAAGATTTTTATGCATTATCTCTTAATATTTCTGGTTGAAATTTTTATATAAACTTCTGCATCTGAAGTAAACATGATTTTGATGCAAGTTAACATAATCTCTCCAAATTTATCCTGATGTAAATTATTGTGAGTATTCGCATATGTTTGATTTTTATCATATACTGGACTATGCACAGCTGTTTATAGAACAGATTTTCTGTTTTTCTGGAGAGGAGGGTGGAATGCTTGCTCTTGATTTTCATAGAAAGAGGGAAATACTGCTGATGACTACTGCCTTACTAGATTCTGTTTTAATTCTGCTTTATATGTAGCTAGGCAAGTTCTTAACCTATAAGTAACTTGTGGAGTATTGTTTATTTTGCTGACATTTTTATTCTCCTAGCATTATTTTTAGTGTGTGGTTATTCTGTATCTAATATAAAAATCCTTTTTAAATTATGGAACAGAGGATATATTTTTCATGAATTAATATGATTATTTCCTGATCACTGAAAACAGGATGTCCTGTGCTAAGATCATTTTTGTAGCATAATGATCAGATACAACTGTAACTGTGTCTCCCTGTGGTTATTTTCCTGAGGATATCTTTATTTTGTATCATCTCATTCATTATAGCAAGCCAGAAGTGTGTTAAAATGCAACTCAAAAGGTACTGTTTTTTGATGGAGAGGAGAACTTTTAATCTGATTGTTCTCTGGCATGGATCTTTTTGTTTCTGAAAATGATTAAATTTCTTTGATCGTAGGTCAGAAAAATACAGGCAGATTCATAATGCACATGCAGATATTAATATAAGTTTGAAAAATAATAAGGAATTTAAAATTGATTTAATAATTTCTTCAGTTACATAAATTACTGTAATGGCAATTTTAATTCTGGAGGCACTGCTTATTTTAGACTAGAAGGAATTATTTGAGAGCCTTTTTTTCTCTTTAGCTGTGTCTATGTCACTGAATACATTTAGATAGGTTTTGAGAGAGAAAGGTGTCTGGTCCTGTGTCAGCTATGTTGAGGAACCCTTGTAAAAGCAGATAGCATCATCTGGTAAGTATTTAAAAAAAAAAAAAAGTTGCCTTTTCATCTAGCAGTGAATAATAACGCTAATAACATTATCTTTTTCACAGCATATTACAACTAAATATTACAGATTTTTTCAGCGTTCTAGAAATACTTTAAGAAATCCGTGTATTTCGGGCCATGCCATGGTTTGGCTGTTCCATAAAACACAGTCTTTGCATAGCCTTTTTTTAAAGGCTAAACCAGCACTAAAAAGTCATGATGAGAAAATCAAATATTGAGCTATTAACTTGGTCTTAAATTTTTATAAAGTACCCCCACCCCAAAAAACTTTTGGTGGTCTTTATAATATACTAGTATCTGAGGATGTCGTAGCTCTGCTCAAATGTCTACACGGGTGAGTTTAGCCAGGAAACAGATTCTGAAATCAGACTTGTTTGCCCATTACGAGATGTGTCCATTTATGTTCTTCTGGACCTTCATAGGCTAGAAGTCTGCCAGTTTGGCAGCATTAGTAATGTTTACATATTTCTTTTCATAATGCTCTGGAGCCAGGGAAATGACCATGAAATTTTAAAACATCTTGACCCTTTTTAAGAAAAGCAGTGGCAGGTGACCAGGTTTCACCCACGAGTACAGATCCCCACTGAGGAGTAACCAGGTAAAAAAACCTACTTACTAGTTAGGAGAAGAAAGTGAGGTGCATTTTATGGCACACAAAAAAGTGCTAACTTTTTTGGGTTTTTTTTATGTTGTTGTTGTTTTGGTTTTCCTAAAGCTATCCTTACTATATCATGTATTTTAGCCTGGAGATTTTTACAGTTTGTGTCACCTGTGACAAGTTGATGGCAAACATGTAAACAGAAAAGAAATGTATTCTTTTCCTACTGAAAATGGTGGGAGGTTCACATGTATTAAAGAATTAATCCAAAATGTAAACAGTTTAATTCAGTACCCTCTTTAATATTTTATTACTCCATAATTAACAAGCTGAATACCACTTACAGAAAACTTACAAATGTATTCCACTATCTGAATACCAGATTTTTATGGAAATGAGGTTTGCTTCTTACTCTGTATCATATTAAATGTGTAAGAAAAAAATCTAAGTTATTTTGATTTAAAGCTTTCTCTGAATAATGTTTCATCATGTCAGTTGTTATGCAAGGACATTATAACTATTTCCTGATGCCAGAAATTGAAAGTGGGAAACCTTTAATGAGTGTATCAACCATCAATCAAACTTGAAAAGAAATAGTTAAAATTGCCTACTGCTAACCAAGGCAAATACTATGCAGATATTATCTTATATTTAAATAATTTGATAGAAATATTTTGTCATTAAAATATTATAAAATAACTTTATGAATTACATATATTTTTGGAGTCATATTGTTTTTGGCAGATAGCAGTTGTTCAGTGACTTGAAAAAAATGGTTCAAATACTAATCTAATGTTATTATGATAGCTGCTACTTCTTATTCTGGCATAGAATGAAAAGAGAGAACAAAGTCTTAGTAAGTGTCTCCCTTCTATGGTGAAAGCATTTGATGTTGAGGGAATAATTAAGAAAAAACCCATATTTTTATTTAGAATGGCTCTTTCAGACACTAGTTTCTCCTACAGCTTTTTAAAGATGCATAAAAGGCATTCCAAGCAAAGCAAAATGATAAATTTATGCACTAGGTCTGCTTCTTAGAGCAATAGATAACACCCTTCTCAGGTGGTAATGAATTGAAAAATAAAATATAATACAATAATTGAAAAATAAAAATAAAATGTTGTTCTTTGAAAAAATACAAAAAAATTTAGTGAGCAGTGAATGGTTTGAAATAACAGCTACAGGGTTCATGCATCTACTGCAACTTAGCTAAATTGAGTGGATGGCTACAAGAAGTTGCTTGTATTTAAAAGCTTGTTCTTGATGCCTGAAAACAAGCTATTTCCCTCAAGTAGTTAATACCCAAATGTAGAATGGACTTTAGGAAACAGTTTTCTGCCCTCTGTTTCCGGCTGTGAAGGATGCACCAGCATCGCGGTGATGACTAAGCTAGTGTTGACTTCTAGTTTATTTCTTAAATGAGTAAGAAAATAAGTAGTTTCTTGTTCTCAAAGTATTATATTTTAATGAAAGAAAGTACTAGAACTTCCAATATTAATGTAGTTAAGAGTGGCTTCATTTAATTTGGTGAAGATGTGTTGCAGCTTACTCTGTCAAACTAGTGTTAACTGCCAAAAAGTTGTAAAAGTTACCTAGTGTAAGGCAAATGCTGTGTAGCCATGTTCAAGAGCTGTTCACATTTTTATAGGAGCAAAAATAGTAAAAACCTGATAATTTAATACCCCCATAGTTGAGATCTATCCGATAGTGACAGACATTCTAAAAAGCAATGAAAAGGTTTTCATTTGGAACCTGTAATACAATGTATAGCTTTTTTTTTTAAAAAAAAATCTGTTAGATTCTAGTGATCTAACAGATTTGTCTTTCAAGTGCTCATAACTCTTGATCTTGAGTGTGTGCACAAAAAAAGGAGAAAAGGTAGATAAGGCAAAATGGGGAGGGAGCAGGATGCTATTTAAAAGAAATCCAAAAGAAAGAAACACGAGAAATGTGCAAGTCTGAAGGTCTGTGTAATAACAAACTTTTTAACATTTTTGTTTGCTGGAAAAGTAAATGCCTTTTACTCAAAATAACCGTTTTCAAAGGCGTAATGGGGTTTGCGTACCATGAGGCATGTAGCGAAATGTTAAATGCGAGTGTCCCTTTTAAGTTTACTTTTTTCTCATTTTTAGTAAGCAGCAAATGAAGAGCAGATTCTGCAAACCCATCTTCATATTCCTAGAGACTATTAACATAAGGAAGAATTTTGAGATCTGGAGCCAGTTTTGAACTGCGTTGAAGTTCATTAGAGTATCTCACGTTATGTAAAAGGAATTTGGGGTTGTTTTGACAGCAGTTCAAGTGCTTATGGGAAATAATATTTTTTACCGTCTTAATTTGTCACTGTTTTGCCTTCTGAATGCTCCTCTGTTAGAAACAGTTGTTCCTGGGGAAAAAAACCCAAAACAACCAAAAAAAGCAACTGCCAAAAAACAAAGCAAAAAAAAACCAGCGCCCCCCCACCCCCAAGGTCTTTCATTAATACTTACACTTTATACAATCTTTCAGATACTAAGAAGTGACAATGAATCGAAGAAAACTCAATAGACTCATTACTGTTGAAGCCTGAAGTCTTATTTTAGCTGGAGCCAAAATACTACCGTTCATATATAATTTCCTGTCAATTTCAATTCCTTTTGCCACTTTGAATAAATGAGGGATATTTTAAAACGAATTGTTCTTAGCTCTAAAAGTGAAGCATGAGGTCAGAGAACACAGTACCGCAGGAAGTGTTCTGCTACCCAAAATAAAGTTTTAAGTGAAGCGAGGAGGTTTGCAGCTTCTTGTTTTTCTGGAAAGTTTCCGGTTTTTAGCAGAAACACCTTTCCCTGGAGTGCAGCTGAGCGTTTGGAAGCAGTTTATGACTGGGAGAAGGAGCAGTTAAATTTAAGCCCTTTATAGTTCGCTTAACTTTTCATTTATTAAATAATGTTCC
The DNA here is from genome assembly GCA_028858755.1 of Ara ararauna. Classification (NCBI taxonomy): domain Eukaryota; kingdom Metazoa; phylum Chordata; class Aves; order Psittaciformes; family Psittacidae; genus Ara; species Ara ararauna. Next base: position 132,052,427 of record CM054377.1, on the reverse strand, counting down.
TCAGCAGGTCTGTGCTGCATCTTGAGACAAAGCAGTGAAATCAGTGTGTTTATGCCTAAAGTTCCAAGTTTACTTTGCTGTAGCTTTCTGGAAGGGTGTGACATGAAAAGCTTGTGGTTGGGGCCACATGGTTCATGCTGGACTGTGTTTTTGTGAATGGAGGCAGAACTCCAGTTCTGACTGCTTGTCTTGAGGAATTGCTTCGGAGATCAGCTGTCTCATTCACTGGCAGAAAGAATGACTCATACATCTTCTGCCTTGTTTGGCTCCAGGTCATTGTTACAGTGGATAGAGCTGGTTTTAATTAAATATTAACTCCTTTTGTCCTGGATGCTTCTTAATGGGGACTACTTATTTTTGTTTACTTGCAATGAAAGGAAGCTAACAGTCCTTAGTTCTAAACTAACCCCCACCCCCAATTGCTTTCTTTTTGCAAAATGAGCTGTCAGCTTTTCAAAGGCTTTTTAAAGCTCTAAAAACTACAAACAAGTAGGAAGTATTTTTGTGCTGAGAATGTTTGCTTTTGGCAGGCTGGTTCTTAACTCAGTAGGTAGTGAAACTATAAAATCTAAACTGATAACATCCTCAAGATCATCATTAACATTTCTGCACACCTCCCAAATCCTCTTGAGACATTATGGCTATAATCAGAAGAAAAAGAAAACTTTTGGTAATAATCTAGGCTGAGCTGGATAGTTTATGCTGCAGATGTTGTCTTGCTTCAGGAGTCTGAGACTTGATGGCTCTGAATGAGGAATGAACTAATGTAGCTGCTTCTGCTATTAGCAGTAAAAGCCACGTGCATAATATCCTTCAAAACCTTTTATTAGTCTTTTGGAATATATTTGCCTTCTCAAACCGCCATAATTAAGTAGCTCAGGGAAATATTCTCATTCAGTTAGACGATCATTTCAGTTATCTTTTTGAATTTTCCTCTGAATGGCAAAGTTAAAAAAAAAAAAAGTTTTGCTGATTTATGCTTTGTGTCCTGCATTGAGTGTGTTAACAGAAGACCAATGAAGATTTTATGGCAGCCTTGCTGAATTGCAGAATTTGTGACTAGAAGAAAAGAGGAAATGAATGGCATACGTCTATAAATGTGCAGACAGTCGCAACACTGCAAGTTACATTTTCCTTTTGGACATTCAGATTGAAGTGTCTTTACCTGTCTGTTTAATTTGATGCAAAGTCTGCCTGTAATTATCCAGAGTCAAAAGCCCTCTCCCCTTTCAGTAATGGGATGATGTATCCCAGCCATTTGCCCTCTCACAGCAAGATGATGGTGGAAGAAGTCTGTGTATTGGGCTGATGATGGCTGCTTGTATTTCTTTTGTATGATCATGTGCAAGCTTCAGTTCTGCTAGTTTAAAAATAAAATCAGATTAAACAAAGGAATAATTTAAGTTATCCTTTCCAGCAGTTAGCAGGTCCTTGTAATTTCTTCATATAGGATTGTGGGCTTGTTTCTAAGGTACTGATGGTACTATAATTGGATTCCAGTAGGAAATGCATGTTTCTTGGTTGAACATTTTGGATGTTATTTGTTTTGTTTATATTTGGCAGGGTCTTAAACACTTCTTAACTTGCTGTATTCCTTTTCCTACAGAGGCTTTTAAGGCTATGTTAATATTGTATTCAAAATACATTTGGACAATGTAGTCTACACCTATTTCTAGAGTACTTATAAAATGATGGGCTTTGATCTCTATTAAGTATGTCTTCATAAATTTGGGGGATCCATGAATGAGATATATTTTCCTTGTTTACTCTGGACCAAATCAGGAGTAATGACAGTATCTCTACAGTAATATACTGGTTTTCCATGACAGTTTAACCAGATGTATTTTTTTTTCTTACTCTCTAGCTGGGAAAAGAAAGAACCTTATTTACTGATATAGACATAAAACTCCGCATGAGATTTGTTCTGGAGTAAGTCAAGTTAAACTGATAAAACCTGAATAAAGCACCGGTGAAGCAGCTTGGTGCACAGTGTATACTCTAGAAAGTTATATAAGATTGCTGCCCCAGTTCTGCAATCACTAAATGTAGCCTTCTGATTTCAAGAGAAGAGTTTTGGTTTTCTTTTAGTCTTTTTCAGATATCCCAGATTCACAAAATCTTTTATATAGAGAGAGATATATAAAAATAAAAATGCATGTGTTTGTATAAAAAAATACAGTCATACCGGCCTCCTTGCTCCATTTGAAAATAATACTTAGTTTAAGAAAAATTCATGGGAGGTCTTCTGTAAATGCAAAATTACTTGATACAGTTAAGAGAATTTAACTCTGAATGTACTCACAGACCCTTCAAAAACAATTGGAAATACAGTAAATCCTTAGGAACTGATTTTTAAGTGGGTTATCTTGATTTCATAATCAGATTCTTCAGTGGTAGTCAAATATTTGGCATTTTTGTAAGGAAAATGCAGTGAATTGCATGAAATGTCAAAAATTGCAGAGTGTTAGTATTTGGGCTCATATTGTTCCTGAGTTGATTATTGGTACAAGTCCTGTGGTTTCTCTCGAGGAAAGAGAAATTTAATGCAAAAATACTGGGAATCTTTGGGTTAATAAAATACATGTTTTATACAGGCTCAAACTTTGAGGAGCTGACATGTCCTCAGAGGTACTGGTTTCTTCTAAAAGGATAGGTTACTGTATTTTGTTTCTTTTTTTTTTGTTATTATAAAACCCAAAGAAGAAAGCAACACTAGGTATGCTTTTTTACAGAATAATGCTAATTGCACTTTGTTTATTTATCTTACTTCTTTTCAAATCTGTGTTTGCAGATCTCCCAAGGTGGTTTGTTCTTAGGGGGAATTTGTTGCAATTAAGGCAGTAGGGCTTTAAACATTTATTTTAAAACCGAAAGCAAATAATTTTTCAATATAATAAGGCTGATTCTGAACTCTTTATCCAGGAAAAAAACCTCTCAGATATGTTCTTAGAAATATTTCCTGAGTAAGGAGTGGAGATCTGGTCCATGAAGAGTACCATAGTGCATGTTAGAAATTGTTGTGAGTAATTATAATTAAATGTGTATTTTTAATTCAAACAAATTCTGTTAAAACTAGCAGCAATTGCACATGTCGAAAGGGGAATATATGCTTCTGAAACTAAAGAATGTTCTGAAAGGCAATGAAGTTTTATTTTGTCATTTAATGAATTTAATGGTTTGATAGTAACTGTTCTGATAAATGATTATATAACCAGTATTTACCTCTCAGATCTTGTTGGGTAACCAGATCATGGCAGATGTTAACTTCTAATGAAGATCGTGTGAATTATTTGCCTTTGTCTTTAGACAAGATCTGTGTAAATGAAAATAAACAGGTAATTTTATGCACCCTAGCTGTGGTGTCTCCAGTTAGTGTATGTTGAGAAAAAGATGGCAAAGTTCAGAGGCTATAAACGGGATCTCTCCTCTTGATGTACCCAGACCAGTCATGCTCTGAGCATGCCGCTTCTCATTGTAATGTTCTGCAGTTATCTGAATGTTACCTCTTAATACATACCTCTTCAGTGGTATTTCAGCTTAAATGGTTTAAATGAGTTTGCAACACAGCATGAGAGATGGCTGATGTAGATACAGAATGAAAGTGAACTGTGGTATCACAGATGCAAAATTATATAGCGGCAGACCATGAAGCAATTGTATTTTATAGCTCAGGTTTGTGATGAAAGTTTCCTAAAAGTGAGGATGATCTCACTTGAGGTGAATGGATGTTAATAATGATCCTTCAAGTAAATCTTTTCTCTTTTTTTTTTTTTTTTTTTTTAAATCTGGAAAGATGTCATTCAACCAGGAGTTCCATGGTCTGGTAAAATAGTTCTTTTTGAGTATTTAAGACAATAACAAAAATACCTCTACTGTGTTGGCTGACTGCCATGAAAATTTGGAATCGCTTTTTAAGTAAGCCAAGGGTGTGATATTTTGGGGTTAAAGATGCCCAAGTGTTAAACCACTAGGATTTGGTTTTATGCAGGTATTTTGAAAATGAGCGCAAATGGGTTTTACCAGTGGCATGGTAGGTGCAGACCCATGTGCAGGGAGTGAGGCAGGGCCGGTGCCAGGGTCGGCCTTCACGTCCTCCCATCTGCGTTGCTCTGCGCCAGGGCTGCTCTGGACTTCCACTGCACCACACAGCTTCACTCCAGGGTTTATCTGATATTAAAATGATGCACTTGCCTGATTTTCATATGCAACAATGAGAAAAAAATAAAAATCCTAGTTTTAATCTTGGCTGTGCTTCAAATGAAGCAACAGTGTCTTTATTTATGCTTTAATGGCCTTTTTTAATTCTGTCCTTGTTTTTGTTTTTTGTTTGTTTGTTTTTTGTTTTGTTTTTGTTTTCCTTTCTTCAGCTCAGGTACCTGACAATGACGAGCAGTTTGTGCCAGACTATCAGGCTGAAAGTTGTAAGTATAGTATGAATCATCACTTTCTTAAAAATCTGTATTTGTATATTTCTATATGTGTCTTTGTTATTTATTGTGTCATCACAGTCATGTGATAGCTCCTTTCGTTGGTCAGTGGCATCAGCAGGATGAATAGATAAAGCAGGTGGTAGTTTGATATGCGGCCAAGAGAGGTTTGGGCTAAAGGTATAACATTTAGCAGAGTGTCCTGTCCTGTAATTCCCACCCTGCATCTCCAGGGAAGCAAGGGAAAATTGTGGAGAAGGTGGGAGTTTCTCTGTCCATAGGGTGAGGAGAGGAGCATTTTGGGCCGGTACAGATGAGATACTGCGGGACGCAGGAGGCAGCTCTGTTGAGCAGAAATCAGGCTGCTCAGTGTGTTTTGTGTATAAATAAATAAATAACACTCTCCACGTAATCAATCAACAGCCATTGCTGAAGCATTTTTAAGTTGTCTTAGCATGTGGCATTTTGTTACTCAAATAAAATTACCCTTCAAATTATACGGGAGGAAGCAGGGTTTATTTTAAGCTGGATGCTTTGCATTGTTTGCTACTTTACTTAACATGTGCCCAAACTTTTTTTTTTAGCCTGTACCTCTCAAACCTTGCTTTTACCTGCTAAAGTGCTACTGTTGTGTTAAATGCCAGCTCGCTCTCTGGTTTTGGCTGGTTGCAAGGGCGTAGTAAAGAAATGGCACAAGAAACATTATCTGACAAAGTCAGAGACTTCTTTAAGTTCTTTATGTATCTTTCTTCCTCATGGCAAGGCTTTTCTCCATCATCAGCGGTCACTCTTGAACAGCATCTGCTGATTGCAGCAGAGCACATGGTAGCTTTTCCGTTTTGCTAAATAACTTAAATAATTTATCCTATCAGAGTGAATTACTGCAGTTCATCCTATCAGAGTGAATTACTGCAGTTCACTAAACCAGACAGCTGTTAAATACAGCACTCATGCTGAAATTTTAGGATTAAAATTAGAGAGATCAGAAATAATTGCATTGAAATAGTCCTTAACCCCAAAACCAAATACAGATTTTTTGAGTTTTCTTATAAGTCTTTTAAAGGAGGGTTGTTTTTTTTTCCCCCCAGTTATTTAGAAACTGTTTTAAGAAGAATTTATTGAGAGTATTTATATCAACATTTTATAGGGGAAAAAGAAAATAAAGTTTGCTTGTTTGATTTTTTCTTCCTGGGCTCTGTTAGTATACCTGCACAGCAAGAATTTATTTTTGCTTTTCTTCTCTAGAAGCTCCTGTACATACACTAACCAACAATTGTGGTCCCTGTCAAACTTTTAAATTTGCCCTATATAACAGTTGTTTTGTTTTTTTTTCCCCACCTCTGGCTTCAAAGACTTTGTATTTTTTATTATATTACAGTATGAAAGGCAAAGAATCTATAATTTGGAAATCAGATACGTTATACTATATATGGAGCTGAGTCCAAATATAGTCATGTATGCATACGTCCTTTGTGCAAGAGTACAAAGTTCAGCTAGGGCTTCTATTAACCCACAGTTATTGTTACACAACGAGTCAATGTTTCTTAGAAAATAATTTGTGAACTGTGAATGAAAAGCCCCATTGAAGCTGGTTGCTGCTTTTGGTGATAAAGAAATTCTCCTAATATGGCTATTTTATGAATGCTGTTGTATTTCAGAGTTCCTTAGCTTACACAGTATTATCAAAGGAACATTTATTTCTTCATTTCAGTTGGTTTCTTTATCTTAAGTAAAGGTCAGGAGAGCTTCCTGGAGAGTTACTCTGGCAAAGGTTATGGAGTTTCAGACATATACTTGGGTATAATGTATGTAGCTGTGGGCTCTGCGAAACAGGAATGGAGATCAACAGAACCAAAGCCATGGGGAAATTACTGCTGCAAAAGAAGCACAGTTGTGACTGTTTTCTCTAGGATCCGAACCTGCCTTCAAACTCTATTATAATGACTTACTATATATAATCTGTAAGTCTGTACAGTACTCACCCTGTTACTGTCAGGAGCACTTGGCTTTTGTTTTTTTAAATTATTATTATTTTTTTTTAAACATGGGAGAGGATGGGCAAGCTTTCATAGATTCAGTGTTTAATACATTCTTGAGCCAAAAATCGGGAAGCACAGAAGTGTAAACCAATGAAAGGGGTCACAGCTGTTCAGCTGGTCACAGTTCAGAGGCAACTGAACTGTGATTTGCAGCACAAATTTCATTTATGAAACTGTATACAGGTGTGTGGTGGGTGTGTGTGTGATGTGCAGAGTATGTAAAGAATACTGAAGTGCTGCACTGAAACAGTTAAAGACTGCAGTCAAGGTACAAAAATTAAGTGCAGTTTTATTTATAGCTTCATTGCTTGAGAAATGGGCTTTAAACCTGAGGTAGATATGTGGTCTTAAATTGAAACTTTGGTTACAGAATGCTGTGGTTAAAACTTCCTTGCCTAGAAATTGCCAAGTTTTGCATTTCTTTTCTGTAGTAAGGATTTTAACTAGTGAAACTGCACTGGTATTGGTAACTAAGGGAAACATTTAGTTTAGATTAGATATACAATCCATTTTATCCACTTAGGGATTTAACTTCAAAGCTAGCTCGAGACCATGAATATTTCAATTATGAGTTGCTATTAATCTTCAATCAGTTTTCAAAAAGCAAATACAATATATATATATAGTTAGGTGTGGGCTTTAGATATTATGAGTGAGATCAACAGCTAGCATAACTTCTTGTGGTATTATTGACGTTACTGGAATTACGCATATTTCTGCTAGTGGAGGAACCAGCACGTCAGGCTTCCCCTTAATGCTTCAAAATTCAGTTTACCTGTTAAAAGTTGAATTTTTTTTATTTTTTTTCTTTTGTCACTCTGCTATGTCCTCTGGAAAGAGGCCCTTCTTGCCGTAATATTAGAAACGTCTGCAGTTCTGAACCTTTCTTTTTTATCACAGCATCCAAAGCCCCATCTTGTCTGTCTTGTATTACCTTTTTTTTTAAAATATCTTTTTGATTTTTAATACCAGTCACAAAGAGCCTTTTTGTAGTTTAGCTCAGAGTGAACAGAATGAAGTGTGGATAACAACTGGCCTGTTCAGGTGAAATTTGAAAAGCAAATCACAGTTTAGTTTCTCATAACTTTCTGCTTTCTGCAACTGAACTTTCCTAATGACTCTTCTTTTAGCAATTATGTGAAAAGCTGTGTAAAGCAAAAATGCAAAATCTGTTTTTCCAAAAAGGTGGATGCTTTTTTTTTTTTTAAATCAGCATTCTGTATGTGACACTTCTCCCAAATTCTTATCTAATTCAGAAGACTTAGTTTTTCTGTCTTTATAAAGTCAGTATTCACGTGTGGAGAAGGTTGAGCTGTGTTAACTTCCTCAGATAAGGTTTCCTATTGTTTCAAGTCCGTTTGCATATACTGAGGAGGAGCCAGATCCTGAACTGGTTGTAATCAGTGGTGAGGCTTTCAGATACTGTAGAACAGCAAAGACTTTCCAATCTAAGAGTAAAGATGAATCAAGTGTTCAGTTTGCTCGAAGTCAATAGCTGTTGAGATGAAGATTGCTTGCTCCTATTGTTTGGATGGTTTCTATGACAGACACAAGAGGAAGTAGGTAGGACTTGCTGATGGTTAAAGGATGTAGTTGGCTGCGAAAACTTGGTACTGTCAACAATACACTGATTTGTAATTCGACCTTGGTAAAATTGGTTAAAAATGGGGATTACCCTGCACCAAACCAGATTGCCTGGTGTCTTAATAGCATGGTCACATTTTATTTTGGTTTAATAATGCATATTTACATTGGTCTATTTTTCCAGTTTGGTAGGTTTCTTTTTCCCACTCTTTCTTCTTTTGTTCTAAAATGCAGGTTACCCATTTAAACTCTAGCTTTTAGCTTTTGCTTTTTATTTGTTACTGAATTTCTGCTAATGAGGATTTGTGCTGTGCTTCACCTTCTTGATCAGTTTCCTTCCTTGTCTTTCATTTTGTTCCTGTATTGTTTCCCTGACCATCATAGCCTTAACTTAAGACTGCCAAGGGGTAAATGTTAATGTTAGACCACAGCTATTGACAGTAAATGGAAAGGGCTGGATGTGAAATCCATGCTCCTCCATGTCTGATTAAACTTCAAGAGAGGAAAAATACTTTTTTAGTAGTGATTTTGTCACTGATCTCTTACAACCTTTATTCTTTCTCTTACCTCTGTTTTTTTCCCTCCAGGTCTAGCAAAGGAGCTGTTTCAATGTAGATGCCAGGAGCCTTAAATTATTCAGGGATGTGCTTTTTAGATGCTCTGGCTTGCAATCTTTAAAAGCCTGCTAAAGAGAGAGTCTTTACATAGGCTTCAGGTAGCTGTATTCTTCTGTCATTTTAACTAATGGCTTAGGATATTCCAAATGCAGTTTAATGAGGAAAAGCTTTAGTATTTATTTACATGTTTGCAGCATACAAAATCTTTTTTTTTTTATTGCATTATTAGGTGAAAAAGGCTTTGTTTGTTTTATTTTCTTTGTGTCTTAAATTTCAAAAGCGAATTTCAGAACTGGAAGAGTATTTCCTGTTTGCTTTAATACAGCAAGAGCTGGTGAGCAATCGGTAGAGGTTAATTTTCACTTATTTTGACATATTTTGGTGGAAAAAACCCACACAGCTAAAACAAAGTAGAAGACACCAGAATAATGTAAGTTCTGATGGGCCTACTGAAGTCAAAAGGTGATCTGGTTATTGGGTTTGTTTTTATGGATGATGTAGAAAAGCTTAATTTTGCAGCTTCTAGAAAAAATTTTAGTGGACTGAAAAACACGATGTTTTTAACGCGATGATTCACTATATAGGCAGCTGGTAGTCACGTCTTTGTAGCGCACAATGTCCTGGAAATTGCAGTTGGTAGCGTTTTGGTTTTCTGTGTGTGGCAAGTTGCACACACCAGCATGTTTTCAGTTTGGCTTTTTTTTTTTTTTTTGTTTGTTTGTTTGTTTTTTTTATTGTCTGTGTGGCTGTGATCACCTTTTCTTTAAGTGTGGCTCTGCAAGCATGGCACAGCTGCAGGCAGTCCAGCAAATATCTGACAGGGTGGTGATAGTTATTCTTGATGCTTAGCTATTCCCTGGTAGGGTTTTCTGCTGAAGCTGTGTTTTGTTTCTTGCCGCTTGTCTTGAAACTACTTCCTTTCATAGGTTGGACGTTGTCAAATACAGAGACATTTACTTATTTATTTTAGTGCATGCCCGGCTACAATGGATTCTTTCTAAAGGGCTGCAGGAGTCGTGGCTCTGTGGTTTGTTCTTGGCCTTAGCTTTGCATGACCTTGGGCATGTTGCTTAACATCTTTGTTTCTCGGTTTGAAGTAGGTACAGAAATGCATGTATCACTCTGCTGTGAGATACACAGCTTTCTTAATGATCACTTACCTAGACATCTCAAAAGCATTTTACAAAGAGAGTCCAATGCAATTGTGGTTGTAAGAGCTGGAGAGGTCAGACTGAGTAGTCGATGCTGACCACCTTATCTCCCTCCCTTCATAGTTGCCTTAGCCTCACTTCTTTCATGTGTCCTTAAGCACTTGTTTCTTTTGTTTAAAGCAGGACTGAAACTGTTACCAGCTGTTAACTTTTCTTTTTTTTTTTTTTTAATTCTCATTCAAAAGAAATTAGGAACTGGTGTCTTTCAGAGAACTTTGTGGGCTTATTTTGTGGTTCATTGCTGAGCATTAGACTGTGCTAATATGGATTTTTTTTTTTACCCCTTCTTTCTCTAGAGGATTTTGGGAAATATTTAAATCTGCCATAGTTGTGACCTTTTGCATAATTGCAAGGTTTAGTTCTTGAAGAAGTCTTACCAAGGGGCAGACAGTCAACCATAATGCCTTTAACTTACAAACTTAATAATAGAGAATTTGTGGGTTTGCTTTGATTTTAATAAGCATTTTCTGTTTATTTGCTTTTCTGCTTGTATTTTTTTACTAAACAACTGGCTTTGAAGGTACAAGGACTTTAGGTTCTCCTGGATTGTAGTAGTAGTAGCAGCTCACACATCTTGCAAATACTGATGGTGGCTATAGTACTGTGAAACAAATAACAATACCATATCAAGTACATAGCTTTTGATTTGTAAAACTTTTGAAGTGGAAGGTATTCCTTTCAGAGTGCTCTGCATGCTGTCATGTGAATTTTATTGCTAATGCAAAGGTACCTCCTGGGCATTCCAGCAGAGACAGCAGCTGCCTTATGCAGAATTTGGTTTAGCTGTGCCAGCCACAGTAAACCTGCTGGTCTTCAGCTCTCAGAGGCATGGATGAGCCCAAGCAGCTGGATGGGGCTGCTGTCCCTGGGTTTTGTCCCTCTGTCTTCCCACTAGCCTACCACTGGCATGGCCCTGCTCAGCTGGGCTTACTTAGATTCCTTTCTTCAGAGCCTCATCCTCGTTTGCTGTTTTATTGCAGATTAAAGGCTTGGGTTGCATGTGGAGGTTATCAGCTAATGAATAAACTTCAGTTATCCTGTCCTGTGATAAATCTGTCTCACAGATCAAAGATGAAACATGTAGACCTTTTTTCTTTCAAATGGTAATTTCTTAAGGCTGTCAGATCATTTCCTGAAGTCTGTTTACATAAACCCAAAAACATTAAACATATTTTATTCAAAATGTTGAATTTTCACTTTTTCAAAAGTGAAAATTCAACATTCAAATTAGATTTTTTTTTTCCTTATTTCCTCTGAAGAAGCCTCCCCTCCTCCCTTCCCCACAAGGACTCTCTGAAGATCCCATCTGTGGAAATACAGGCGATCCTCACATTGTAATTTGTAGTCACGGCAGTATTTTCTTAACACTACAGCTATTTCTGTTTTAAAACAGATAGTTGTTAGGTTAATTTCATCAGGAGTATGTATATGTATTAGAGCATCTGTTCAGTTCCAGTTGTATTAATCAGAGTATGCAGAAATTTGTTTCAACTTGTTCCAACTGTATTTTCGCACAAAAACCAAACAAGGCAGATTGAAGGGTCTTCATGTTCTATTTTGATACAAAACTGGTATTCTACTTAAACTGCTTTCCATGCAGTGTTCTTGCAAAATGTGTTTTATATTCCAAGAGCAGCCTAAGTAGTGATTTGAAAATCCATAAACTCTGGGATGGTGTAAAATACGGAGGCAGGCTGCAAGCTGAGTCCATCCACTTCTATGTATTTCATATGTTTCTTTCAGTAAAATGTATTTACAGTCTGTATCATTTTTTTGTCTTTTTTTCTTCTGTTTGCTGCTTCAGCAACTGAAGGCAAGTCAGGCTCTCCCACAGACTGCTGTGAAGTTTTCAAAGGGTATAGCAGGAAAAAAAGGAAGGAAAGAGCAACAGTCCTCAAAACATCAGTTAAACATTGGAGAGTCTGTGACACATTCATGTCATGTAGGACCGATATTGCTAGCCCTCTGTAAGCGTACAGGAAAAACAGCCCTTGTTTCAGATTCTGTGTCCTTTTGTTTTGGTCCTGTGCATTTCAGTACTGGGAAGTAATTACAGTGAAGCCATTTATAAGCTGATAAATCTGCATAAATTATGATAATTATTAATTTTTTTGACTTTTAGAAGTTGTCAGTGTTTTTTCTAGGAATGATCTAAACCTAATCCAAACTGGTAAATGTAAAACTGGTTACTTTTTCAAGGCATGTGCTTCAGTCTTTTCCCTGAGGAGGATTATTTTCCTTTCACTTATTCTTGATGTTGTCCTCATATTCAATGTATTACTCTTACGTGTTCCTGGATTATAGTTTGACCTTGATGAGGTGAACAGAGAAGTGGACTGTCTTGGTAAAGGCTATCTTTATTCTTATATATCTATTTGTTCTGTAAAATGAGGATTATACATGTTAGAAAAGAGTGAATCATTAGCAGCTTTATTTCTGGTTGTCTTTTTTTCCTGTGGCCGTTTATGAACGTGTTCAGCAAATGTGGTTGCCAGTAAGTTAATGTAGTGAAATATTTTTTAGCAGTGACATTTACTGCTGGGTCCTGCAGTCGCTGAATAGGAAGGTTACTGACTGGCCAGGTTTTTGTCTTAAATTTATGTATTATGAATTGTCATCAAGGACATTTGAAAATTATGTGTGCAAAACGAATTCCTGGTATTGCTAATTTGATCCTCTTGCTAAAATGTTTCCTTTCTGCTTCTAAAGTATACTTAAAAAAGATAAAAAGTTCAGGATTTTTTTAATACTCAGTCTTCATGCTGAAACAGAGTGTGATGTTTCCTTATTTACCCATCCGTAAATAAAATTTCACATGACCAGAGCACTAACAGAAATTGTGACAAAAAGAGACTTTGAGAAGTGTCAGTATTCAGTAAAGACCAAAATTTCAAGCATTTGAGATTAGAATCTGGGAACTGGATTACTGCAAGCATGTGTGTGTATACAGTAGTGTATACTCAATGTGTATATATACATATTCTGTATATACCTGTATGTATGTTTGTATATGTGCATGCATATAAGAAATATAAGTGTTATTCTTGCTGATTGCAGACATGTATAAAATAATCATATACCTTTAGGACCAATTGGCTTCAGAAGAAATGTGCAGGACATGTATTGGTAGTGTATGTTCAGTTGCAGTAATAATGCTTTAAGTAGTGGCAGAAGCTTTAAAGATCTGTGCTGAGAACTGGAGCCTGGTTGCTGGTGATCGAACTTCCACCGGCTTCAGAAAGAGCACTTTGATAAAACTGTTTGAATATCGGGCTACTTATTTAAGTCCCGACTATGCTCCCAGACATAACCACTTCTGACAATGGCTTCTTTGTTTCCCTGTTGAATCAGTGATAAAACTTGTGGGCTGAATTTTATTGTTGACTTTTTTCAATAGCCTGCACCTTTTCCAATGGAGATCACAGTTTTTGCAGTGGTTTTTGGTAGTGAACTAAAGATGCAGATTTCAGATTTTAATGGCCTATAAACCAGATCTGTTACAGTTGCCTTACTGGCAAGCATTTGTGAAAGTTTAACACTGAAACATGAAGACCACATGTATTTAGAATGGTGGCAGTCTCATTCTTCCAATGAAGTAAACAAAAATCCCATTAGCTACGCTGAGTTGGTGTATACTTGTTTTATGAATGCATACATATTTTTATTGTTAAAGGCAAAATCAAATTAAAAATTATCTTCTCAAAATGCAGTTTTGTTCCTTCTAGTGCCTGTCATTCAGAGTTGCCAATATAAAACCAAGTTGTAAATAATCTTTTAAATTAGTTGTTTGATTCATGATAAAGAGTACTCACTGTGTAGTCCTTTTCATTATTTATTGGCTTCTCGTGCTTTTGTGTATTTTTGAGTAGCTAACTGACAGATAGGCATGATTATCCTTAAGGATAATCTTTTATTATGATGCTCTTTTATTATGAGGATACTCCTATTTTATAGGGAAGCAAACTGACACTGGTTCTGAAGCTAAGCTCCTAAGACAGAGCTACTTTAAAATCAGCCTTCTGACACAGGTTGTTTAGGCTGTGAACAGCAAAAGGCAGAATCAGATGTTAAATCCAGTTTCTTCCACATTTTGTCCAGCTGCAAGTACAAGATCAGCAGCCTTCTCATTTATGGCTATTAGTTCTTGCATGAATACATCAGAAAAGAACAACAACAAAATAATAACTACATTGATGTAACTTGAAACTTTTCCTTAAGGTGAGAAATGAGGCAGAATCAGTTCCTCTTTTGTTTTCGGCTGTGTGCATGCTTTCTTAAATATCACGTTGATGATACGTTTAAAACAATAAATACGCAAAATACGAAATGGCTTATTTTAAAGCTTACTGTTGCTTTTGGCAAAGATACTTGTTATAATTTCCAAAGTTTTCTTCATAATTCTGTTTTTACAAAACGCATTAAAATCCAGACCTGAAACCCTCAAACTGCAGATTTACCTCAAGTGGAAAGTGTGTGTTTATATAAAACACTGGGATATTATCTCACTTGGATATTTTAGTAATGGAAGTTATGTAGCACTTAGCCATTACCTCTTATAATTTAAATTAAATTTTGGAAATTGCTGCAAATGGAACTCCTGCCCTCAGAAAAGCACACAGACACGGATTTAGTGGCCAGCTCTTCCCTTTGCGTTTAACTTTATTGATAATTCCCAGGTAGGAATACAATTTTAAGTTTTCTCCCAGGCTTGGTTTTGCATTAAGATCTTCCTCTTTAGCAGGAGTTCTAAAGGTGGATCGCCTCTCCTTGCATCCTGCCTGGGAGCCTTTGGAGCTATGTACATTATAAGGAACTGTAGGAATAAATGCCCATGATCTCTCCAGAGTTTTAACTCTGAAAGCTAATGCAGGTGAGGAGCAGCCCTGTTTCTCTGTGGTGTCCTGCAGGTTGCAGATCCAGTATAGAGGGATTAAAAATACTTCAGATTTCCCCCCCATCCCCAATCATCTTATGCTGTCATGGGTTTTAGATCAATTGCCGCAGAACCCAGCTGGTTTAGTTTTTACTATGTTACTGCTTCCTCCTGGAGAGAGAGCCCTAAGCTTCTGTTTAATTTGGGGGCAGGGGGACAGGGAGAGCTCTTCCTCCTGCCTCACCTATTTTCCTCAGACATCAAAGCAAGCCAGTTTACTCCTCCTAGCCTAATCCTCCCTTTCTCCCTCACACGAATGTTCTGCAAATTTCCTTGTATTCTTCTCAGAGTTACCCAGCGGCCATGGTATTTGTCAGCAGGTTAACTTTTGCCCTGGAGGTACTTGCTGGGAAGCAGAGCCCCTCCAGCAGCACTTTCGCCTCTGCTGCCTACTACTGCAAGTCTCGTACAGCTGGACAGGTAACTGTCTGGCAAGAAAGGAAAGCACTGAATGAAGGGGATGTAAATCAGAATAAAACAGTGCGTGTGACAGCATTTCTGTGAGATTGCTGCTTTCAGAGGCTGAGAAACAGTGTCAGTAACTGCAGCTCCCGCTGCATGAAAATACCTTCCAGACAGTTCTCAACTAGAAGGTGAAATCTTTTGGGGGTGGAAAAGAAGAGGGGTCAGCTAACCAAGATCATTCAAACTGTTCCTTTGCTTGGGGATAAAAAGAGTAGTGTCTTCTAATACCGTGTGGCAGTTCAGCTGGTTAGCAGCTGCCCAAATGTAGTCTTAATTTAGGCCAAAGGACCTATAGTGTCCTAACAACATGTTTACTAGCAGTCTCTTGGAATTGCTCCTTCATGGTGTTTAGGGTGTAGGTTAACTTTTGTTGATATTTACTGAAAGCTTCTTCTCTTCCCCTTCCTTCTCTAGCCAGGTGGTTTACCCTTTTAATTTTTACTGTACTGAACATACTTGCAGACTTCAATTTACAACCGGCATGATCCTTTCAAATGGGAAGCCAAGTGGCTACAAATATCTGAATTATCTCAGTGGTGCCTCCAGCACTTCCAGCATCAGAAAGCTGCAGGTGTACCCTCAGTAACTCCGATGAATATTTCAGAAATGCAACTGCGCAGACAAGCAAATGAGGGGTATCTTGCACTAAAAATAGGGATTTATAGCACTGAAACATTTATTAAGCTGTATGGGTACAACTTCTAATATTGTGCCCCTCTCTTCCACGCTAGGAACTCCTCCACCTCTCAGGAAGGCTACATCTGTCATGGTGGGGGGGGGGGGGGGGGTGTTGGATTAGCTGCCCAGTAATAGCTAAATTGGCAAAGATTTTTAGTGTCTTAGCGCACAAGTGTTAGAAAAACAGTTAAAGTGTGACATCTATTTCCATTGTGAGGAAGAATCTAGAAGAACAGAGGCAGGAGTGTCTTGTTTAGGAGTCAGATAAGCTCTGCTGTAGGGAAGTTGCAGAGATCTGCATAGTAGTGATGATTTTGTTGGTCACTTTTCCCTGTGTACAAATGCCCGTATATAAACCCATTTTATGCAGAGTGATGCAACTTTGAGGTGCTGTAGGTACAGTGAAACTGTCTTTGTTCTCTGTTTCAACCTCAAAGGCTTTATGTTAATGCCAGATCATAGTAAAGACAGGGAAGAATTATGGTGATTATATAGAAGCAACATAGTCTAGATGTGAACAGGTGATTCAGTTAATCTAAAATCTATTTTCATCAATATTTGGGTTTTGCCTTTTAGTCTGTAATCTGTAATGATTTTTGCTTTAAAAAAAAAAGAAAGAAAAAACCTTTCTTACTCCAAAGCAAAAGAAAGTTATTTTAACACACAACGCTTGTTGATACAGATGCACTACTGAAGATTTTAAGGTCCAGAACTTCCCAATATCAGCTGTGGGAAAATGTGTACCTTGAAACTCTGTCATAGTGAGGAGAAATAAATTCCAGCTTTCAGTGCAGTTCATTCGCAGCTGCTTGCTACTTCTTCCTAATTCAAATTCAGAATCAGTGTTTTTTTTCTTTTCATACCATGTCATCTCAGAACAGTCCATGTAGACTTTGAGGATAAAATCCCACAGTTTTGGGCTGTCTTTTATTCTTTACACCCTATCCCTCCCCACCCCCTGAGGATTTTAAAGACTGTACTATTCTGTAGCATTCGTGCAATGCAGTATTCAAGTAGACCATTAATTGACATGCACGGTATTGTATGCTTTAAGCTGTAAGAGAAAATAAGCAATTTGCTTCATTTCGCAGAGTGAGCTCTAACTGTTATTAAAGTGCATTTGTAGTTGCATATTTTCCAGTGAAGGTGACAGATTACTTCAAAGCTGGTATTTTCTTTTTGTTAAACAAGGTTCTCAAATAGATCCATCTTGCCCACGTATTCTATTCTTGCCAGTTGGCTTTGAAAGCTGGTGCTTGGGCTCATCATTCAGAACTAGCTTCCAAAAAATGAGGTCCCATGCTGTTTCTATCTATTGAGCTAGTAGGGGCTGGAAGGATCTGATCTGAAGCCAAGGCAAAGACTGAATTGATGGAATCATATCTAATGGGTTTGCCAAGTACTGCCCAGTCATGAAGTTCCACTTTCAGGGAAAGAGCACTGAGATGAGGGGTGACAGAGCATTTGCTGTGATATCAGCTATCCTCTGTTTTCCTTCCCTGGACTTAAAGCCAGGCCGCCACATAGGAAAGAACTAGCTTTTTGTTCAGTGCATTTTCACACATTTGTATCTTATTCCTTCTGCATGCTGCTTCCTCATTTTCTTCCTGGGTACATATACACATTTGAAGAAGAAAATGCTTACTGCTGTTAATGGTATTACATGCATTTTGACCGTATGTAGTGTGTCATCACAGAGGCATGCTTGCACTTTCGGTATGCTTACTTCCATTTGACTCCATCTGCACACACGCAAACACCCAAGCACAAATGCAGACTGTTTCAGGTGAGTGGTCACCCTGCGGGACTAGATGGAGGCCAGTTGTCTCTAAGGCCGAATTCTGCCTCTCAAGCAAGTTCTAGTTTTCTAGATGTACCCACAGGATGGAGATCATGCACTTCAAGAAACTACTTGACAAGATTGCTTAGATTTTCCTCCGCCTTTCCCATTCCCCCTTTTCTAGCAGCTTTCATTTGTGAGGTAGTGAAAGCTGAGGTCTCTTGTCTATGTTCATATGTTCAGTTTTTATATAAACTGCTAGGATAGTCTCTGAAACCACAGTGATGATACATCTCTGTGTGTCACATATCCAATTTGTCACCAGCTTCTTCCAGTATCTGGCAGAGAGTGGGACCTAAATGAAATCCAGTTGACTGGAGCTCAGATAAAATCTGATAGAGGTGACTTTGATAGATCAAATGGTTGAAGAACTTGGTGGAGTCAGTGTAGATGTAATCTGTTCAGCCACTTCTAAATCATTCCACAGTCTTAAAGTCTTGCTCATCTTTGCAGCTCTTGCAGTGGTCAGGAACAAAAGGGTTTTTTTGCCATTGCCTAGGCATTGCCTGGGGTGAAAGCAATTGCAGATCTTGCCTCAGTCATTGGTGCTTGCAGTCAGTTCTTTCTTCAGCTATTGCAGTAGTCTGTGTGTGTAGGCTTTAATTCAAAATCACTGGGAACAGTTTAGCTGGAAAGGCTCAGTTACCAGCCTTTACTGTCTATCCTCCTACCTCTCTTCATCTGTCACCTCTCCAACATGATGTTTTTATTTCAGTTTTTGTTAGTATATGAGGCTGCATGCTGCATTCAGCTGCAGCAGCAGTAACCTCCAGAGTACGAAGGAATGGTCAGCAGGGTCTGACACCTGCTTCAGCTAATTCCTCCTATGCATCCCAAAGGTTAGCAGCAGAATTTCTCATCTTAATGTATAGTGGAATAAAATGGAAAGACCACCTTGCTTTTGCATCCCCTTGTCTTTAATCAAATGCTTATTAAATGGTTGTTGAAATTCAGAGTAACTGTCTACAAAAGCCTGTAGCTCAAATCATAACGATCTTGAAATAAATAAGTAGCCTTCAGAATGCAGAAAGCTATTGTTCCATAAGTTAAATACACATTTTTGAAACCTCTTCCGAAAATATGTGTAAAGCCTGGAATTCCCACCTAAATACATTATGACCTAGAAGGTCATTAGAAAGTATTTAGTTTTGTAGCTCAATGCATCAGATATGCAAATACCTATATTGAATGTATGGTTCAAATGGTGTTTCAGAAATCCAGCGTTTCAGGCCTTGTATGAACCCACAATATTGTATTTGGATTTTTAAAAAATACCTACTGATAAGAGCACCTAGGTCATTACTATCACCTGAGAAGTAACCAGCACTTTAGCCTCCTTGATGAACCCTGTAATCAACTGTTCGTTTATTGAAAGTGGATTTTTTTTTTTATTAAAATGCCTACCTGTTGTACTTGCAGCATAAATAATTTGTTTGAATCATCAGGTGAGTGCTGTGAAGTTATAGTGAGAGAGGAAAATTGCAAAAACACAAATTAGGGTCCCTGTCCTTAAGTGTATTTCAGTTTGCATTTTGATAGCAGTTTAGAAATGTTATCGCCTGTTTTGTCACAGACATAATTCACCTCTTTCTTCAGGCACTGTAAACAAGAGAAATGGTTTAATGGCTCCATAAAAGGCACTCTGTGCTGATAGCTGAGATTAGACCCTTTAGTAATGGATTTTTGTGTGCTGGGGGAAGGGGAGGGCTTGGCAGAGGTAAATGTACTGGTAAAGAATCTTGGAGAGACTGATGTATCTGAAGTGCCTGCTGCATTTCTGTGTGTATTGGGAGATAGATTTTGAGTGTTTCAGTGTTGGCTTTATCAGTACAGGGGCCCTTTCTTGATTTTGAAATTTTACCAAGTGCTGCTTGGGTCACCTCAGTCAGGCTAGCCCCTGGAGTTGTAGTGGTATTAATTTAAATGTTTTTACATCTTCTGTCTTTTCATCTTGCTGTTAAGAAAATCAAAACCCCTTTATTTAAATGCGTTCAAGAACTCTGTCTGAACTAACATCGCTTATTAACAGTTTTGCCTCAGTAAATCATAAAAATGAGTTAGTTTATTTACTATATCAGGTTTAGAGGGTGATTTGAGAGCATAAATGCTCAGAAAAAGCAGTTCAGAAGCGTGCAGCAGAAATGTTTTGGGCATGACTTCCTGTGACTTGCTGGTTACTTTCTATTCTCTGTAGATACATAAAGTCCTTGAATGTGATACATGTAAATGTAGTATCACTTATGAGACATCAGAGTTCATTAGCGCAAGTAAGGCTGCTACTGTCAGTTGATTTTTTACCATATAATAAATGCTCTGCCTTACAAGTGTTGATAATAACACATCTTTGTCTCTTTGGTCAGTGGAGTTAAAATTGCCTGCCCTTAGCCAGTATCACTGAATTACCAATAATATTTCATGCCTTTTAAAAGTATGCTTAAATTAATTAATACTTCTTCAGAAAATAGAATCAGATTTTATTTTGTCTTGTAGGCAGGAATCTGAAGTTTGAAAGCTATGACTTTTGCTCAAAGCAGTAATGATTTGCAATTTCATGTAAAATATTCCTTGTTTCTTCTTCCTCTTGAACAATCATTTCTTGAATTGAAAAATATTTTTAACTATTGCTTTTATAATTGATGCAGTGCGTTTCTGGAGCTTTCTCAAAAGAAATGATTCAGTTCTGTTTCTCAGGCTACAAAATATACAAAACAATCCCCTCTGAAACAAAATGATTCCTCATTTAAATTCAGAGTTCTTAATAAAATTATTATTTGAATTTAAACTGGGTGTCATGAGCAAAATGTTTAGGATTAGGCTGTTGACAGATAGCAAAGGAGAACAGCACTTCAGAATGAGAGGTAGCAGGTTTCACCCTGTATTTTTGCATGTTCTGTGTGAGTTTACTTTGTGGGGACATTATTATTGTTTTGTATAAAATCTAGGTCTGTACAATAGCAATTTATGCATGACATGCAAGCCATCTTACTCTGCAGATACAGATATATTTACGCACAGAGAATATGCATACAGGGAAGTATTATACCTTAATCAATTTGCTACAGATGGTACAAGTCCTTCTACTTGTCTTATATTTGCATGTTGGCTTCACAGAAGCTCTCAGACAGGGTCTGTGGATAGAGTTCGTTCTGATACCGGTATGCCTGACTTTCCCCAGTAGCTGAGATGAGGTATTGAAGCCATCCATCTAAGTACACATTGTAAGATTGTTTGCCTTTCAAGTTTGGAAGTAGTTATCTGTAAGTAATCACTCGGGATGAAATCTTGGCCCTTGGTCACTTCTTAATAAGATTGTTATTAAGGCAGAGTGCCCGTTACTTTAATAGGGTTGAGACTCTGTTCTGGGGTTAAGTAAAGTGAATTTGCCATCAGGAAGAAAAAAGCAGTGGGGAGCTGGTTGTTTGAAATGTCATTTTATTAATTTGGATGTGTTGGTAGCTTGGTATGCTGCACTAAAATTAGATTGTATAAATAAGCAACCTTGATCTCCTCAAAATAAAATGAATTGAAAACATAATATAAAATTGAGCTTAGCAAAATTGTGTATGTTTCAAATCTGTTTTAATAGGTGCACTTTGAGTGTCACACTAAAATGAAGAGTGACGGGTGGAGGGTTTCAGTGATGATATGAGAACTGTTTTGAATGTTTGAAATTTTAGTGTTAGAATAAGTCTGTCATCTTCAGCCACACTTAAGATGTGGTTTGAAAGGTCAAGTAGCCTTCAAGAAAGCCCCCCAAAAATGCAGTAAGTATTTTTCTCAGGCTTTTCTCCTTTCTACCTCTAAAAGTGTACACTTAAGGAGCTACAGATAAAGCTTAGTGTGGTGACTGTGTCAGGGGACTGCCTGAGGAAGGCTTTAAATTTTACAGCTACATTATCTTTCTGGCCCTAGTTAAGATAAAGATCTAATATAAAATCACTTTGGACTGTAATGCTTTCCCTAAATGAAATGAAGGTGTTAACCTACTTGATTTGATACACTTTACCCTAGCTTATAAAGCTGAGAGGAAGGTGAGGTAAACTTTAATTAAAACTACAGCACAGATGCCTTCTAGCACTGTGCCCTGTACCTTGCTAGGACTGTACAGTAAGCAAAATAAAATGTACCTCGCAGCCGAGGCAGCAGGCTGGAGCCGTGTTCAGTGAAAGTAATTTAATTAGTGTTGATCATGACTCCAGATGATGGTGATTTGATAAGGAATAATTTAGTACTTAACAGCCTTTTACATGCACCAACTCCATGTGGGAAGGTAAAGCAAATTGCACAAAATGAATGTGCTGCTTTCACTTGTGCCTGTGCCAGTGAGCTGGAAAACTGCCTGTTAGCAGACGTTCAGGCTCTCAGCGCTGTGATGAAATACCCAGCCAGTTCTCCACACAGGGCTGTGGTGTGGGAGTCTCTGTACTCCCGTTATTTAAAAATAAATAAGGGAAGTAATTTTTCATAACAGATTAACTCTGGGGAAGTAGCAAAGTTAAAATAAAAAAAATAAAAGATAGAGCAGCATGTGGCCTTTGTGCAAATACGTGATACTGGCTTTCAAAAAAGTCTTGTTGCAGTCGTGTTTTAATTGTCTGATTCAAGTCAAAAAGGTCGCCTGCCTTTGCATTGAAGCCACCGTCCTGGAGTTGTGGGGCCCATCATATGCATTAAATCTGTGGCATGTGTTATCTGACCAAGACATGCAAAGAGAGTCAACAGCAAAAATTCACTGCAAACATGAAATGAACAATGAGATGTCAGCCTGCTTTGCAGTTATGGTGGAAAGCTGACTGGGTTGCGTTGTTAAAATTTGAGAATCTTTGTCCAAGAAGTCTTTATGGTCTTTTATTTTAGTGCAAATTCAGACCGTTTTACTCAGAAAAAAATTCTTTCCTTGTTGTGACATTCACTGCTTCTCATCTCTGTCTCTTAAGTTACTGTGCTATGCCACTTGTATTTATGTACATATTTTACTTTGTAGTCTTTCCAGGTAATTGACTATTATCCATCAAATATAGTAGCCGGTAGCAGTTGTAGTGAGTTTGTGAACTTGTGAGTTTTGTGAAAATATGTGGCTAAATAACATAGTGCTATCTTGTGGATGTCTCAGCTGAAAGGCAATAGTAAAAGCTGGCATGTAATAGGATGTGAGAGGACCCATTTGTGAAAATGTTTTCTGAATGTTGCCCAACCGTGGGAAAACCCATGGTGAGAATCTGGAATCTAGATCTTACTCACAGATACTTATAAATCAGAGTTTGTTAATTCTGATGTGGCTTCTTAGACAGCATTTCATTTACCTCCCCCTCCCCATCAAACACATACATATATATGCAGGTGCATTAGTATCAGAAAATAGATAGTGTGTAACAAACTGTCTTCCCTAAGTGCAGATGCAAGGGAAGGGGTAAGATACCACTTGATGGTGTATAATAATGTCCTGCTTTTGTGTTGAGCTTCCCTATAAGGGACTGCTTGCATGTATGTGGATTTCCATGGAGGTACAAGTGTCTGTGCCGGGCTAGAGTGTGATATTCAAACTATGGTGTTGTGGTGATAGAATTGTGGTGATAAAATTGAAGCAATTTTGTGGCACTCTTTGAAGTGAACTACTATTGCATTTATAGCTAAAAGCTACCTCACTAATATTACTTAGAAACATTTGGTGCTTGGGAAGTATTTTGCCTCTGACAACATTTACAGTAGTTAAGCCAAATATAAGTGGGCTGTTATTTTCCTGCTAATGAGATGGGATCCTGGCCATCATTCTATTAAACAATAAAAGTGCTAATAGCCAATGCAAAGGATCTCTGGTGTCTTATTTTTCAACTGACACCTGAAGAAATACTTGAAATGTTTATTTCCTGTATTGTTTTTAGTATTACAGTGGTTTATTTAATCATGTATTTATTTAGAAGTGTCTAGCTTACTTGAGAAAGCTCATTGTTAATATTGTACTTGGGTTTTAATTACATTTTCTTTCACTTTACAGTGGCTTTCCATGGTCTCCCTGTGAAAATCAAGAAGGAACCCCATAGCCCATGTTCAGAACTTGGCTCCGCTTGCAGTCAAGAGCAACCATTCAAGTTCAGTTATGGGGAAAAGTGCCTGTACAATGTCAGGTAAAGCAATCAGGAGCATGTGTGCAGTGAGAACTGCTGAGTTAAATAAGGACTGACTAAAGAGTAATAAAACCATAGTAGTGATCTTACAAAAGTTACCTCTTCAGCAGATAACAGACTGATGAGATAATGCGTTGAGCTGATGAGCACTGATGGAGTTGTTTACAATAGTATCAAATACATAACCATTTTAAAGCAGCATTTTTCATCAAAATTCATGTTCTCCATTGCTTCTCCATGAGAGATGGTGAGAGTATAAAAACACAGGGTGCAAGCTTGCAGTAGGAGGAAGGAGTGTCTTGTTATCTGCGAGTTGGGTTGAAAGTACTTTCAAAATGCATTACACACATTGGGAAAGAGACAGATCTGTGTAACAGGCAGGAGATTGACAGGTCTGAGCAATACATTAGGTATTTGACAAGTTTTGCAGATGTTATCTGTGTGTGTTTGTGGGTGATTACAATTTAAAATAGTATTTCATTAGGCTTTGCATCTTTGTTTCCTATTCAAAAGCAAGTTGTCATTTTTTATAGGGATAGATAATAAAAGCTGTATTTATTTGTAGGTGGGGGAGGGGCTTGATACCACTGCATTCTTTATTGACTTTCTTTTGGTTTGCACTTATGTGTCACTCCTTCCTTTAGTGTCAGCAGTGAAGGATTTCTTATTGGCATTTCAGTCTATTTTAGAATCTTTCATCTAGCTTGTGAGTTTAGTCTCATCAATGTACTACCAAAGCTGTTAGCACTTAAAGCGTTTACGTTTAACTTTTTTGGCTATAAAAGGAGAAAAAAAAAAAGGCTGGTCACAGAGGAGTAATTTTGATTTCTAAAATTAAAATGCATACATTGATAGATTTGGTGGGTGCTAGGGTATGTGACATAAGCAAGTATGCAAGTTCATGCATAGTGTCTGCCTAAGATCTGCTTTTTTCTGTTTAGAAAGAGGGATGATCAAAGTGTGCTCAAGTTTTTTCCTGATTCAGGGCACCTTTGAAAATAGCATCTATATATTTGTAGCACCAGCCCTTTATTTTTGGGGGGGAGCAAGGAGGGAAGGGATCCTGTCAGGGGAGGCTGCTGTCATCCTAGTGTGGGTAGCGAAGCCAGCATACCATTGTTATCCCTTCCCTCTAGCTGTATTGTTTTACTGTCTCACTTTGTGGTTTGTGCAAGCTCTGAAAAAGTCTTGACAGGCACTGCTGGCTATTCGTGCTCTAGTCCAGGTGCTTCTACTTTTATGTATTTTGTACACCTCTTGCTAGAATGTCAATGTAAGACTGAATTGTTTAAAAATACATATCTGTGCCCCAGAGAAGAAAGTACTGCATTGAACCACTTTCCTCTAACATGTTTTTTTCCGCGCTCTTCTTAAGGTAAAATAGAGAATTCCTCTGCCCCAATCCGATAAATGAAAAGCTTATGTGACATTTGTTTTGTTTTTTCTCATTGTAGATGCAACTTTTTCTTTCTTTTTTTCCTTCAGAGAAAATAACCTGACCTTTTTTTCCTTTGCCTTACTGATAGTGCCTATGATCAGAAGCCACAAGTGGGAATGAGGCCCTCCAACCCACCGACGCCATCCAGCACTCCTGTGTCACCACTGCACCATGCTTCCCCAAACTCAGCTCAGACTCCTAAACCTGACCGGCTTTTCCCTGCCCATCTCCCTCCATCCCAGTCCATTCAAGATAACAGCTTCCCTATGGACCACAGGTAAAACACAAAACACATGAGGGACCCGTACAGAAAGTGTTTCAATTGTGGTTGCAAGTCGCTTATGTAGGGTAGCACTGTCTTCCTGCCCACAGCTATTCCCTTTTGGTTTGGGGGACCAAGGTGAAACCAGCAAGGTTCAGATTGTCGGAAATATGTGTGTTTTATGAAAGACTGGCACCTGCCTTAGTGCACTTAGTGGGAGTTCATATTGGCAGTGGCAGAGTTTTAATGACCTGCTGCTTCCGTCTGGTGAGGGTGGTTACAGGGTGCTAGATAATCTTGTCTAGGTTTCCTTTCCCATGAAAGATTAGGCCGGATGGACTTTCAAGGTCCCTTCAAATTTGGGCTATTCTATGATTCTGTGACTCGCTTAAAGCTACTAAGCCCTATGAGGTAACGCAGTCACTAGCAGACATGATCCTGGATATAAATATCTGGCCTCTTGCTAAGCAATTCACCTATCTAAGAAAGAGATAAGTGTCCATGTTATGTTACTGCTTCAGAATATTCTCTGGAAGGGTGGATCATTTTTCCAACCCCATTTGAAATGTAGTATTTCAGACAAACTAAGATGCCAACATAAACTGTGCTTAAATAGCATTAGTCAGAGTAAAAGCCACAAGAGCTAGAGACTAGAATTAAAGTTTAAACTGTCCTTAAGTCACCCTGTTTTGTTTTGATATATTAGAAATCCCCAGGCAACTGACTGTCTTAGCTCAGTTGTGCAACAGATGCACTCAGTGGATTTCCCTGATTTTTGAGACCAAGTACTTGTTTGTGGAATTCTATTTATCTTCACCTTTATCACATGAGCCTGTTTGTGTGTGCTGTGTTGTGTGGTTGCTCTAAGCATGTAAAATTTTGGCTGTATATAAAGAGATACATATGTTCAGAAACTTGGCTTAGCTTTTGAGCATCAGCAAATTAAGAAGCACCTGAAAAGATAACCACAGTTGTTGGTAGCGTGATTTGCAAGCTTCTGCTTTAGTAAGGGCTATTATTTCCAGGGATTTGTGCAGATCACTTCTAAAAGGGGTTGCTAAGGTTTACGTTGCTGTTTTGTGCTCTGCTAAGATAGCTTTAAATACCACCCAAGGTTTTCTACAAGCCATTTTGGCAGTGAAGAAACACTGGATTGTCCCCTTCAGCTGCAGTAGTCACCATCTTTCCCCCGTCTCCCTCCCTGCTGTGGACTGTGGTCTAAGCACGCAGGCCCCCAGTTGAAGCGAGGATGCAGTTTTGATTACAGGATAGCGGACAAACGTGTATCTGTATGTACACCAAAATCAAGTTACCAGCAGACTGAAATCCCCAGATGCTAAATGGCTTCTGTGCAGAGAGTAGTAGTAAGATCTATCAGATGATCTAACAGAGAGTCTTCTGTTTTGGAGCAATTTGTAAAGAGAGTACTGAAGGTATATGTCAGCCTTAATGTGAGTATTTATAGAGATTTGCGTACATCCTAGTATATTTTTCTATACACATAATACTTGCTCTGCACAAGCTTTGTAAGCTCTTTACATGATCCCTCTCACCTCCATGTTTGATATTCGTGTTTCTTAGGGCATTTTGCAGTAATGTTTCCCCTCTGTAAAAGAACGTCATGTATTCAAGTCAAAATAGGTGACTCAGGCCAAAAAAAATAATTAATTTTTCTCCTTTTTTAATGAAAGGTACAATTATAAGACATTTTCCCCTCTTTTTCTTATTTATTCTGAATCTTCTCACTTGAAGCAAATGTGTGCTTCATATATTTTGTGAAATTCAAATCTTCACGATTTATAAGGTGATATTCTCCTACAATGAGTGTATGCAGAAAATGTCATTGAAACAAATGACCTACCTATGTGAGTTCATGTATAAATCTGTAACTCAGGGCATATTTCTTTAGAGCATGCATTGGTGGCACAAGATAGCATTAGTATCTACAACATACAGCCCATACATCTTCGTACAGGGCATGAATATATGAACGATAAGTGGTCCTAACAAGTACCAACAGGAATCAGATCCACTTGTATAAACAAATGGCTTGATTCCATACAAAGCTTCCAGTACAACAAGTATTATTAACTTCCTTTGAGGCTTTGTGAGTGAGCCTGTTTCTTATTTTAACTTCAAGTTGCAATTTTCTGATTCACTCCTTGACAGTTCTTAATGATAATTTCTGCTTCTTTTTTTGGCTAATGAAAAAAGGAAAAGAGGGAAATGAATGCAGTGCCAGTCAGCTTAACTGTTTCATAATACATTTGAGTTTCTGAGTTTATTTTCTGCAGGTGTAGGTGGAATTGCAAAACCCAATGCCTACAGTGCAGTACTCTTTCTACTGCAAAATATTACATTACAGCAGCATAAAAAAAAATAAATACATTGTCTCCACTACTACATTGTAATAATTTCTGTAGCTCCCACGGTATTTGTAATTAAGCAATAATAGTAATTATTTGTCAGATTAAGTTCAGAGCAGTATTATGACAGATGTTAGTAGAGTTTAAATTGTTTCAGAAACACATACTGTGTATGTGGTATGAGTTGGTAGTCAAGGATTATATTGCCTGTGCAGTCAAACTGCTACATTCTTCTTCACTCACCCAGTTTTCTCCAAGAGAACGTCTGCTTTTGCTTGTGTGAGCCAAACTTTTTTCAGATCCAGAGTACAGGGAGCTGAAGAATGATCAGTTCACTTGCAGAGAAAGGCACAGGGTTGAGGTGTGTGTTTGTTGGTTTGGGGTTTTTTGTTTGTTTGTTTTAAAGTGTGTTTCGTCCATGATGAGTGATGGCAGGACTAGTAGGCAATTTGCTGTAAGAAAGTTGCATCTGCTGTGATTTAGTGCAGACAAAGTATTACTGCAGTGGTTACCGTTACTGTGGTAATCTGCAGGAGATGACAGGAGGTCTTTCTGCTGTTGATCAGGGCATGGCGGAAAAGTAGCATCCTTGCATTTTTCTCTATGCTTCTGAACCTGCAGCTATCCAAGTAATTACATTCAGGCCTTTTTGTTCAGGTAGGTATGTCTTATGGAAGAAAAAAGAAGCATAATTTCTTGAGTAGTGTCGCATGTAAATGAAGTTAATTTAAAAGTGAATTCTCAGATTTTATGTCTACTGAAGAACATTTGGGAGTAGTGAGTGGCAGCATGGCTTGTATGGATGACTTCTTTCATTTAGAAATGACCAAGGGAACAAATTAAGGCAGGAGGGAAATTGTTAGGCATTTGTTTCTCTTAGCAAAAGTTTTCAGCCTGTCCTTTTTGTTGGGTGCTTACATTCCTTTCCCATTAGAGCTGGAATGCAGTACCAGCGTTGCAGGTAGATCTCCGACAGCACTATCCCTGAGGGGACAGAACTGTGGACTTTCACCCTGGAATGATTCCAGGTGTTATGGCAGACAGTGCTCTTTATTCAGAATGTTTGTTGTGGTCAGGATGGTTTCTGTGTAACAGTAAGAATGGTAATAGTAAGTTAAAGCACAAGCAATATGTTGCGGATGCTTGTGAGAGAACAAAAACTCTGCCCAAGCCTCCTTTGTCTTACTATGGTACGATGTCAGTCTTTCTGCTGATTTGAATCTGGTGCATTACCTGTTTGCCTTTTCTGTTGAGAGAAGATACTGAAAGCCAAACAGATGGTGGTGGGGACAGGTCTTGGAGCTGGTATTAATAGGTGGGCTTTTTTGTTTCTTTGCTTGTTGCTAAATGGTCCTGATGGGAGCGCTTGGCACGTTCATAAGCAAAATGTTTGCTACTGAGAAAGTGATACAAGTACTAACCATGACCTCTGGTGATCTTTGGGAAATGGGATGTCGCTCAAGCCCTTTACATGACCTCTCCTCTAACTTGTGTCCTAGATTTCGCCGCCAGCTCTCTGAGCCTTGCAATTCTTTCCCACCTTTGCCTGCAATGCCAAGGGAAGGACGTCCAATATATCAGCGCCAGATGTCTGAGCCAAACATCCCCTTCCCGCCTCAAGGTTTTAAGCAGGAGTACCATGATCCAGTTTATGAACACAACGCTATGGTTGGCAGTGCAGCCAGTCAAAATTTTCCCCCTCCTCTGATGATTAAACAGGAACCTAGAGATTTTGCATATGATTCAGGTAGGTGAGACTCTCCTTTAGTTCTGCATAGTAAAGTAATATATGAATCTAAGCCAGTGCTATTGGTGGTTTGATCATACAAATCGAAACTTGCTTTTTTTGGCTTCTAAGTCTTCCAGAGTAAATTATGTCTGAGATAGCTTAACACAACAGTAAGATTGCCACATAGTACAGTGTGACTTGTGCCGCTGTTGCTTGCTCTGTAAAGGATTTCATTTTCCAGAACTCTCTGTCCAGAAAGTGCGCAGGTTAAGAAAGCCAGAGAAGAAAAAAATCATAAGTACAAAACCGAGCTTTGCTTAAGAGGGGCTTGTTCTGTACTCTCTCATCTGTGACCTCCGAATTTGTGTGCTCCATTTTTATGAGCTCTTTCATTTGTCTGCCAGAAATAGAGGACTCTTTCTCTTCTTGCTTGCACTACTTTAAATCAGGAGTAACTCCGCTGAAGTGGGGTTTATACAACTATAAAACCAATGAGGGAGAAGAATCGGCCGAATTGGTGTCAGCTTCTCAGTTTGTGCATACAGCTGTGTTTTGTGGAGGTACATAATCTGTGATGCCAGGTTGCTGATGTAGAGAATACGCTGTTGCTATTAATAATGTTTATTATGATTGTGGCAACTGGAAGAGAGCCTTATTGCTCTATGGACAGTATAAAGCAGAGGAGGCAGTGGCAGAGACTGCTTTCAATAGCTTCTGGTCAAAATAGAAACGATAAGCAATAGAAAGGATAAAAACATAAATCAAGGGAATAACATTGTAAATGTTTTCCACAATTTAAACATAATATTGATATTATATTATCAAATATATAATTTGATATTATTATATCAAGAAAGAGAGAGATAATTAGGGAAGACAAGTTTAGTAACAAGTACCAAGTAACAAGGAGAAGAAAACTGGAACGGTGGTATGGAGAGAAGCTGGGATTATAACAGCATAGAGTGGGCTAGGTGGGGTAAACCACTGATCGGTATGGAGCAAAGAAAATGCAGTCAAAACATGTTTTTCAGTTTTGGTGTAAGTGATTTCTGCAGCGTCTGTTCAGTCTTTTACCTCTGTCCTGCTCTGTGTAAGTTATACTGTTGAAAGGGAGGGATTTCTGTGAGTCCTTACTGTGCTTCTGGAGGAGGGTCCCTTGCTTTTGTACACTTGTATGCTGAGTTGGCCGGGAGAAGGAGTGGTACTGTTTGACTTCAGTTGGACTCTTCTGGGTTCTGCAGTACCTGCAGTGCTTTCATGCTGGTTCAGTCTCTGCCTAGTTGTTTTTGCCATTAATTTGCCAAAGGCTACATGGTAGCTGAGTTGAGGTCTCCCTTGAAAGTTTAGCCCGTGACAGACTATCTTGCAATTTGATAAAGCTAGAACTGGATTTTATTGTCTTTTCTGTAGCTAACCTAGCATTTTCTGTTTAGTGGGCTGTTTTGTGGTATTGTTAATGTAAAGTGCTGGTTTTAGAGCTGATTTCTGTGTTAGAACAGGAAAATTTGGAAAGCAGAGCTTCTTTCTCCTTTCTTATTCTTGATAAGCAAAGAACCAATCCTTAGGTAATTTGAGTTAGGCCAATACAGGGAGGGGACTGGGGTGAGATGTTTCTCCAAGCTGAAATATAAGGGTGAGATGCTTCTCCAAGCTGAAATATAAGACAAGATGAAAATGAGTTCAGATTATAAGGATCAGATCTAGACCTCCACCCGTTTATTGATGAAGGTTCCGAGATACATGTCTTTGGCAGTGTGTGTCTTTAGTCTTACAGAACAGCGTGGGCGAGATTGTCTGCCTAGTTAATGTGGCAATTGATAATAAAAGGGGACTGCAGCTTCAGTCGCTGCCAGTCCCTTGCAACTTTCAGAAACACTGTTTCTTATCCTGCTAGATTGAAGGATGAAAAAAGGCCCTTTTTGTGAGCATGCTTCATGTTTGGCTAGGAAGTGGGATCTCCTTGTTGCATACTATTTCTTTAAGTCTGGGTTGGCTGCTAGCATTCATCTTTCTTTGGAATATTGTTAATGGAAAAATAGCAGGAAATTTTATTCTAAAAGGAAGATGTGCAAACTTGTATCCAGTCCTTTCACGTCTTTCTTTTTCCTTTCTTTTTCCTTTCTTTTTTTTTTTTATGTGCCAGCAAGATCAACATTCCACTTTATAGTATTGACATTCAAGCAAAATGGTTGTTTCTTTTGTAGATGAATAATAAGTTTTTAAAAATGTAATAGCTGTGTAACCAGTGGTCAGGAAAAATTAATCTGTTAGTATCAGGAAGTACTTTTATTGTCCTCAGAATATCTGCATTTAAGTTGACACATCTGTACACTCCATAAATTGCTGTCAACAACTGTGGTCTGTTGATATTTTGTCTTGTTACCATCTGTTCTCTAGAAACCATCATTTTCCATCCTTGCTAAGAGTACGTTAAATAACCCCTTAGGAAACATAATGTATTTGTCACTGAATCATTGATTTCATTTTTCACTTATGGATGTTCAGGGAAGGAGGATGCCAGAGTGAAAAATCTTTTTTTGCACGGTATTTTATTGCCGCTCAACTAAGAATGTAGAAATGTATTTAAAAAGTTCATTGTAATGCACCAAGATGTTCCTTTTGGGATGTTTCTGGAAGAGCCTCATAAAAGTTCATTGCTTTCGTGCACTATACTTTTATACTTTGTGGGAAGCTGGTGAATGAAAAGCATTATTACGGGATGATTATAATTCTATTAAAACATGACATTAATTATGACATGGGAAATGGCAGATCAATTAGTTGTAATTGTAATTGCAGGTATGCAATTTCTATTGCAGAATGTTTGAGATAAAGGAAAAAGAAAAATGTCAACAGAGTAGAAGCTCCTCCTTCTACATCCACACTTCTAGAAGTCACAGTGCATCATACATGTTCAGTCAGAATTTGTTTTCTGCCATGGACTATTTTTTTTTTCTCCAAGGCTGCCAGTCGGATGTATTTAGTACTTGATGCTATATCTAGCAACTTGAAGCACAAAGATGTAGCCAGAGACATGGAGTGCTTTGAGATTTTGCATCATTTATGAGTATACTCCAGAAGGCTTCCCAAGATCTTTGTTTAGAAGGACTAATAGTGGGCATTCTTGTGCAGTTAGCACTTCTAGAATTCAATTCATGTAAATCAGGTACTTAAACAAAAAGGCCAAACTTGAGATACCCCATCTATTCTGGGCTTTATTTTTACGCTGGTTCTTTTCAGGCTTGATCTTCCCTACTTAATGTAGTGAATTTGAGATAGACTAAGGTAGGGCTCTAGCTATGCGTGTATCAATTAATATTAAAGATCCAGTTTTAAAATGACAAATTGTTAAGTTTATATCATATTTTATTTTGACAAACTGAAATAGTTATTTTGGTTGGAAAGTTCTTTAGTGAGCATGTCTTTGAGAACTTCAAAATCTGTCACACAGTGGTGTTAGAGGTAAGCAGAGGAGGAATTGTTGCTTGCATATACTTATTACTGGTTACCAGAAATCCATCTGTCTGTTGAAATCCAGATTTCAACAGATAATGCCTCTAACCGGTTCAGTCATTCATGAGCAGGATAAAGGCATTAGCAGG
Organism: Ara ararauna; assembly: GCA_028858755.1. Taxonomy (NCBI): domain Eukaryota; kingdom Metazoa; phylum Chordata; class Aves; order Psittaciformes; family Psittacidae; genus Ara; species Ara ararauna. Next base: position 132,019,111 of record CM054377.1, on the reverse strand, counting down.
GCTGTTCTCACAGTTGTATTTCAGGGTAGCCTCACAGTTAATATGCTTGAATGGACCTTAGGAAATTTGGATTCTGTCTGTATCACTTCCAAAGTTAACTTCCAAAATACTAGTTGCATCACTTAAAGAATTAACTATCCAAACAGAATTATTAGTGTCTTGCTTTCTGAGTTGTTCATCCCTTAAATTCCTGAGGCTTCGCAAGCAATAAATACCTTGCGTTGGCATGTGAGAATGGATGGGGAACTGCCCCTCTGTTAAAAGAGATGAGCGGAGGCAGAGAGATACATCAGAGATATATATACCTGTTTATTTTGGGTATCCAGTTAGGACTGGATAATTTCTGAAGAACATTATGTATTACATATGTTCAAAGCTCAGCTCCTAGGGACTTTGTTTGAAGATTAGTGTCCCTGTGTAAGCACTGCAAAAATAAGAAATATGTAATAGGAAAAAATGGCAGAAGCATCGTGATTGCTTTGCAAAACTGTGTTGGAGATGGAATGGGCTTTGTTGGGGCCTAAAATTGACCATTCAGCTGTATTAATCTTGAGGTCATCTTTTCCTTTCTTCAAGTGTTCTGCCTCATTAAGTACACAACTTCCGGCTTCTGTAACAAATGAAGCAGGTGCTCCACCTGCAAAGCTGTTTACAGCATGGCGCTCTCTCCCCCAAACAGTTCTGACCTGTGCACTCAAGAGACAAGAGTGCCAAAGCAAAAGGCTGTATCATAATTCATTTGCAACAAAGGGGTTGCATGAAGGTTGCACAGGAAGTTGTAATAATGACACTTCTTAACCCTTCCTGAGTTTGCTTTTACAGGTATAGGATGTTGTTAGCATTCTGCCATCCATGTTATAAATGTTTGTTTACCTAATGACTGGGAACAGAATAAAAAGCAAGACTCCTTTCAAATTCCTAATGTGGTGTTTTTTGAAAAGAAAATCAATGAGAGTTAATGTGGAAAAAGATCCATAGTAGTACATTCTTCCCTAGAGATCAGCTCACATGTCCTTAAATTTATGAAGTTTCAGAACAGTGTGAGAGAATGTTGAAATTAAAATTTCAAGGGAAAAAGATATTTCTTGGAAGTACATTTATTTGCAGATTGCCTTTCTTTTTTTCCTTTCCTTTTTTTAAACAACAATTTGATATTCCATTATACTTCTTGGAAGCAAGGTTTACACATTTGAAGGTGGTAATATGAAGGAAAAAAAAGAAATCTTACCTGTCAGAATCAAAAAAAAGCAGGATTGCTTTTTCCAGGATATTCTCTAGTGCATTGACCAGTGCAGTATTTAAAGACACAACTCATGATCCTTCTAATGCTGTCTTTAATTATATTAGCTAATTTTTACAATGCTTTGAAAATATGCTAAGTATTATTACTACAATTATTCCCTGGAAGATTATTTCACAGACTAATAGACTTCACAGTTATGAAATATTTCTTGATCGTAAGCCTAAATTTTCTCTTTGATCAGTTCCATTCCCTTGCTCATAGCTACACTTCTTTGGCTCATTGTAAACAATTCCTTGGTGTTAATGTACCACCTCTAAATCTCTGTAGACAGTTTGCATGTATACTCTTTGTCTGTGTGACTGGTTGTTGAGATCTTGCTTCCTAAATCCTCCAGCTGTTTAATCTTTTACTCAAATTCTCTCTAGGTTTTCCTTTTTCTTGTTTGTTTTTTTTTGTTTTGTTTTGGTTTGGTTTTGTTGTCAGTCTGCAGATATTTGCATTATTTTTGAGCATAGTTTTATAAAACCCTCTGTGAAACAGAACTGACTATCCTTTTACTGGATATGGTGCTTCAGTATGCACATTTCGAAACTGCATCTCCTTATGGCCCTAAAGAAGTTCTTTTACACAGTAGTACAATTGTTCTCAATTAAAATCCGGCTGCATAAAGGCAGAAGGGGAGAGGGAATAGAGGTTTGCTCTGGAGTTGAGTAGGTTTAAGAAGTCCCTCCTTGTTTTTGGTTTTGCAGTTTTCCCAAGTCTCACTTCCGTGGTTTAAAATACTTCACCCTCTTGTTTCAAGAGGTTGTCTTTGCTGTGTTGCTTCAGTGAATGAGCATGGATTCTGTTCAGGAGTTAACCTGCAATGCACTTTACACTTACCCTTAAAACACAAATCTGCTGTTGATGATACGACAGTGGAAAATAAGAGCATCTGAGGGGGAAACTTGGGAAACCTGGGCTTCAGAGGATTGCTGTGAAAGACAGAAGTTTAACTTTTCACTTGCTTCCATCAGCTTGTTTCCTGTGTTTGCTAATTCTGTCTGAAAGAAATCTGTCATTACAATAGAATTAATTTTGTAATACTGTCTTAACAAACAAAGGAAAACGTGAATACCAAGTTAATGTGAACATATAGGCAGAAGACCATGCATCTGTGTTGCCTTTCAAAGCAGACAGTACGATCTGAAAAACTGTCCTGCAGGCCCTGTTTTTCAAAGAAATGGATAAATATCCTCTAAATCTACAGTTACAGTAAGTGGCACTGGCTAATGATTTGATTTGAGGATTGAGAGCACAGTCTGGATTTACTCTTTGTGCATTAACGGAGGTCAAATGGACACAGGCTGCATTTTAAATCAGTAATGGAAGGCTGAAGCCTGCCTTAAACCAGTCAGATCAGCCTTACCCAAGACCGATTGATCCCGGGAGACTGAGCTCTGTGAGCCTAGCTTTTATATGAATGGACTCTGTGCAGCCTGAAGTTTCATTCATAAAATGGATGCTGAAGGCAAAAAAAAAAAAAAAAAAGGAAACACAACCAACCCACACACACCAAACCCTGGAATGTCCATTTATGCGGAGCTGAAGGGTGTAGTGTTCCCTCAGCTGCTGCTGTTGCCAGTTGCCTTAAAGTAATGATTAATGCTCCTTGGCCCTGCCTGCCTGAAACCCGACACCATTTATGGCCTTGGTGTGTTTCTAATGTATAGTGAATGAGAAGGCTACATTCTCAAATCAGAAACATAAACAGGAACTGGTTGGTCTGAATTCCATTCAAATATGTCACTTCAGCCGTGCAGTGTTTGTCCAACTTCGATTTTACAGGCAGGGGATGGGACGGGGGAGAAAAAGCAACACAGACATTTTTGCAGTAAGATTACCAACAAAAGGAGCAAGGAAGAGAGAAAATACTGCTGTCTTTTGTTGAATTCAAAGGGAAATGATGTTTCAAATACATTTTACAGTTACTGAGGTTAATAAAAGCAAATGCATGATTTTAAAGTATGCTCAAAAGATCAGTTCCATGTGGAATTTCAATTTGGAGCTGAATGTATGAGCCTTTGTTTTCCTGTTCTGCTGCATAGAAAGTTATGCATCGCCTAGGCAGGCTGTTGACATCTGGTCTCAGAAAATGCATTAGATGTTGTCATAGATCTAAAAACCAAAGTTGTGGAAAGGAAGCTGTTTGCTTAAGGTTTTGGTTTGTTGTTTTTTTTTTTTTTTCTGTATGTGTGTAATAATTCCACTTAGACATGAGCTGGTGGGGCCAAATGTAGTTCTCCGGTAGGTTTTTGTCAAGTGAGATGTAGGAAATTAAACGAAACAAATCTTAGTTATCTACTTTTTTTTTTTTTGTCTATGTCTATGAGTGCACATTCTCACAGATTATTTTTCTTCTCCCCTAATTGCTGGTATGAAGACTGGTGACAGACAAAATGATGAACAAAACCTTCCATTCTGATTGTTTTAAATGGCATAATGAATTGGGAAAATAATACATATATTTTAGATTGATTTTTGGAGATGATAGTGACTATTTTCACCCTTGTAACTTCAGTGTACTTGCAGTTTTCATACTGAACCTGCTAATGAAAATTTAATGCTGACTTTCGTATTGCTGGGGTTTTACTGACTTGAAGGTCTCTGTTGTAATTACATACTTCTGAGGGGATTGTGCTTTTAAAGGCGGTTGAACTAAAACCTGAGCCACCAGCATTTGAGTTGTGAAATATGCTCCAGCAGTCGCAGTACAGTGAAATGCTGATTAATTCTAGTATTTCTACCTGCATGTCTCTCTGAATAGAGACATACAAGCTTTAATCTGAAGGTGTTCTTCAGGTTTACAAGATCATACGTTTCATGAGCAAAAAGAAGCATTTGGTACTTCTCCCTGCAAAACACAGGTCATGCATTTTTCTTCGGGATGCCTGGTGCCACCTTAGCTGCTTGTTGCAATCTGGTTTGAAGAATTACCTTTCTTGCATAAAAGCCTTATCTGCTTTTCAGTGATCTCAGTACTGTTATTCATCCTTTAGCTGGTCAGAGCTTCTTGGTGGTGGTAAACAGCTGCTTTCCACCAGGAGGCAAAATGCGTTTCAGCGGTGGATGAAGCAGTCCTTTGTAAATAGTTTGTTAGTGTTCTTGGAAATCCACAAACGGAAAAGTTACTTGCAGTGTGATTGTGATGTTTTAAATTCTGAGGCCAAAAAGTATGTCGTGTTCTAGCTTGAACATCTTACTTTAAAAAGGATACATTTGGCTCTGCACTTGGTAAAAATCTCTCCCACTGCGCCAACCACTTCTCCATGTTTCAGAGGAATTCTTGTATTGCTCAAATGAGCACAAAGCTCTGCAAGGCACCAAGGGGAGGACTGGCATACTCACAGTGTGTGGCACAGAATCAAGCTGACGTGTGTGAGTGGCACGTGGGAGCTAGGTGGGTCCAAGCTATCTGAGGGTCTTGGGCATGCCCTTCTGTGCCTCATAGTACAAAAGGAAAGAATCTGCATGTATTGTATTCTGTATTTGCTGCTTGTAGGAAGACAAGTGGCACAACATGTTTAAGCCTGTTTATATAGATGGACAAACTCTGCAGTTTTAGTGTCATCACTTTGTTTTATACCTGTAGGGAAGTAGGCAAATTTTCACATGAGTTGAGGTGTTTGATGAATTTGGGTGGCTTGTTAGCAGGCTCACTGCATAAGGCAGTGACTCACCAGTGCACCGTTGCATTCACCTGAGCTGCCACGTAGATAGCAAGGCTAGGCAGGTAGCTTGACTTCTTCACCCACCCTGCTTCACATTGTACACACCTTCTAAGCCTCGGTCTCCAAGCCCCTCTCTCTGCACATGCACATATGTAATGCAATACCTTGGGCCTCCAAATCTTCAGATGATGTTGATAACATGAACTAAAAAGTAATTCAGAGGTAGAGTGTAACGTAACAACATGTCCTTCAGTTAGGAATGCTATGTAAGGTTAGAAACTGGTTCAGGTTTCCAGTTCCTGCTTTACTCTGCTTCATTCAGAAGACAGTCACTTCATCCTGCTGCCTGCAGGAGCTTCGTCTTCCCTGTGTCTTGCCTGGCTAGGGATGTGAATTGAAATTCTGCTTGTCTCTCTGTAGGGTGTGATTATGGGTCTGAAACTTGGTCCTTATCTCTGAAACACAACTGGAAAAGAGGATTTAAAGATTCCTTACCCACTTTGAGTTATACAGGGCTAAGACAACCTAACCCTTTAAGTTCTGATGTGATAACATGAAATACTTCCTTACCAAGGGACCACTCAAAGGTCTTATTCAATAATGAAACCTAGAACCTGTGCCTGCTAAATTCAGTAGCAGATTTTTCTTGTCCTAAGGAAGTCTGGGCTTTTTCTGCTTGGATGCATTTTCGTTAAGGCACAGCAGAGCTTACTTCCAGTATGTTTCTCTGTGACAGTCCCAGATGAGAAGGCATTTCTGCAGTGTCTAGATTACACATAATTTTAAAACAACACCTAGTGGGAAAAGATGTTTTCCAACCAACATGATATAAGGACATATTAATTGTTTTAAGATGATTGCTGTGTTGTTGTTAGCAAGAGAAGCAATGAAGAATGACCTCTTAGTATTTCAAATTAATAAAGAAAGATAAATAATTTCTTATGTGTCCATGTTTTTAGTTAGGGTTGGGTTTTCTTTCTTTTCTTAAAGGGACTCTGCTGTTCTTGAGATAATGTAACTTTAAAATGTGAATTACTTCATTAAAAGCCTGAAGTAAGCTTCTTTTGTGTCCTTAATCCAGGCACATGTTTTTTCAAAGACTAAAAATTGCTAAAAGGTGATAGAATCAGTCACCTCAAACACTTGAATACTGCCCTGGATATATTTTATGCCTACTTCTATCTCATTTGTTGTCTTAAAACAATGCTTTAAGGAGAAGAAAACATATAATGCTCTGTAATTTCTGCACTAAAATGTTTTCTTTTGAAGTAGCTCCGCTTAGCTTGTAAAAATACTTCTGGGTCTTAGTCAAGCATTTAGTACAATTTAAAACTGCAATGCTAAATTTCATTGGTTGGACTTTTTATTAGATAAGGTAGAAATGAAAGCAGCAGGCAATTTAATTAGCAGTAATTTTTCTGGGCAAGTCATTACTTTGATGAACTTCAGAGCAATGTTTATGGCTCCTAATTAACCATGTTAGTCATTTGATTGAATAATCACTTTGGAAATGTTTCTACAATTTGATTAGAGTCTGACCCACTCTGATAGTCATAAATTAACTGATAGCACTTTAGGATAACAAGGCTGTAGTTACTTTACGAGAAATAAACTCTTCCTTGCTGTATTTTTCAGTCCTCTGTGGACTGTTTAAGCACAAGCTAACCAGAAGATTAAGTAATGTTGGTACAAACAATGCTTGCCTTAAGAAGACTCCAGATGTTAATTATAATTGACTTAGGAGCATGGGAGATGAAACCCCAAATTGGCTAAGAACATAACTTCGTGGATGTGTGCATAATTCTTTATTCCGGGTACTCTGCTGTATCACTTTGCAAGAGTGGAGTTCATGAGTCAAAAAGGGTTTTACTGCCAATGCTAGTGATTTTTTTACCTAAAATAGAAAATAGCATCTGTTTCAGTTCTACAACTTCCTCTTTTTTTACGTAGATTTTTCCATTCTCCTTAACATTCAATCTACTTGTTAACATGAGTGATTCTTTGCAGGTGAACTGCTACTTAATAGCCTTGACTTCTAGTCTACAGAGCTATACTTGACTAGCATGATCACTGAATCACTTATTCCTGTGATTGCTCAGAATAGCTGCCTGAGATGTTAGAGGTTCTCTGGGCCTGAGGAGGCAGGCACAGGGTGTTTCGTCGAGGGAGGAGGTAATGAAGAGTTCAGCACAGATGTAGAAGAGAGGCCGTGGACTGTTAGAGGAAACTTATTATTACTGCCCTGTGTTTCACTTGTTTTGTGAAGTCAGTGTAAAACCTCATTTTCTTATCCTGCCAGATCTTTGAGACTCATCACTAGTCAGTGAACAGTGAAATTTGGAATCACAGTCTGAAAGAGTCTGTAGGCAGTGTTGGAAAAATAGTGTCTGCTCTTTCGACCTCTGTTTGCATCTCTTTAAGAGTTACAAGTTACTGGTAACAGATTGCATAGCTTAGGGTAGGAGTTTATCAGAAGATCAAATAGACTTTGTTAAGCAGGACTTTTGATATCCAAGAAGTGGTTTAAGCGTAGGCTAGAAAAGCAAACATTCATGGTGTATTTCTGTTTGCAAGTCCCAGTGCACAGGATGTGGCTATTTGGGTACAGTGCAAGACATGGGTTAAAAATGGAAAGACATTTAAAGTACACAATTTTCATTAGTTCTGTTTGTTTTTTCTTATTATTCTTGCAGATTTGAGTAAAGGTGTGGAATGGCAAATAAATGTCTGTGTTACTTAGAATGTACACAGTAATTTTTTTGGGTGTGTCTGTCTTTTTTTTGTTTAAGGGTGTACGAGTGGAGGGTAAAATAGATGCGTCTGAATTCCTAGATAAAATGCTTAGCAAGAGCAGAAAAATTCATTAACCCTTTAAATTCTTAAACAGAGTCTAAAGATCAATATCCTACTCAAAAGTCCCTCTGACATTTCCTTGCGTTAACATGGAGTTTAAGTCTCCAGTGACTGGCAGCCTTTTCTGTGTAATTGGTTAAAAATGTTAGGTCACATTAGTTACATAGAAACACAAGTACAGGATTTAAAATATTAGTAGTCTCCTGTGGATTTTTTGGTCGGTGGATGGTCTAAAATGTAATTGTTATGGGAGTCAGCTTTTAGCGATGTTGATTACAGTAAAGGTTCGAATTCAAGTGCCAACATTAAATGGGATCTGTGCTCCTCACATTAGGATTTCCTCCTCTGCCATGCCTTGTGCGTGCTGCTCTGAAATGCTAACTGTGTGTTGACAGGTTTCCCCTTGCTGTAACTTGCATCCTTTTTGTTGCTCTTCTGCCTGCAGCCTGTCTCATTGATAACCTGCACACTTTTAATTACAGACAGTCTTTTGATTAGTATTGTCGTCTTCTTTCAGAAGTGCCTAGCTGCCATTCCATTTACATGAGGCAAGAAGGCTTCCTGGCTCACCCAAACAGAACAGAAGTTAAGTTTTCTATTATGTATTGCTATTGTATGAGAGAAATGTAAACAAATTAAAAAGTCTGGAGGGATTTGGGGTTCATTGGTTTAATTCTGCTGCTGGGAAGACTCGCATCATCTTTCTTTCCCTTCCCGGTTTTGAGTTTCTGGTGCACTGATAGTTTTTTGTTGCTTCTTTTAGTGCCACAGGTTGATCATGGTAGAAGCAACTTTTTTATGAATTTACTCATTCTGCTTTTCAAGGCTTCTAGCAGTTGAAAGGAACAGACACTTAAAAATTTGTCTGTTTCACCCATTCTGGTCAAGTGATATGTTCCAGGCTGATGGAGTGACAGGCTCAGTTAACTGTTAAGTAATCCATTTTATACTTCAAATTCAATGACGGTTTTTGGCTTTTCCTTCTGTTACGATTTTTGCAGTGTTTTGGTGCTGCTTAGGCCCAAATTGTACAGCCATGTGATACATATCAAAACTCTCAGTGACTGCAGTAGGGTAGAGCTGAGATCATTGTCAGAATTAATAATTCTGAGTTAAAAGCGCTTTATATGTATTAAAAATCAGAAGGCCGATAGAATTAAAAATAACGACTGACAGAGAGGTGGTACCCTCCACTCCCCTGCTTTGGTGTATCTTTCTTGCCAATATAGGATTGTTTGTTTGTTTGTTTGTTTAAGCTTTGTTTGTTTTTCTTCCACGGAGCAAATTTCACAAACATGAGGGGAATTGGTTTTCAGATTGATGAGAATTCAGGCAGATGTATGAATCAGAGTTCTCTAGTAAGACTTCATTCACAACTGGAAAGATAGCAGATCTGGCTAAAAGCCCAACTGCTTCTGGGGTGGAATAAAGGCAGAAATAAAAATACATAGTGCTGCTTAACAAAGAGGGTGAAACAGGGGATGGAAATTTATAACAGTCTTGGTGTATGAAATTATATGAAGTATTGAAGTTTGATAAGGGAGGTGAAAGACATCAGGGAAAAATCCACAAACTGCAGGTCTAAGGTCAACAGATTTGAGTTTTAATCACAGCACAGATTGTTTTTACCCTATCTTAGCCATGTTATGCACTTGTAGGTAGTTGGTGGTGGTAAAAATGTTATGAATGACGTAGAAAAAGCAGTGATGTTTGATAAATATTTGGTTTTTGTATTTGGAGATCAGTCAACATGATTTTATGGAATAAAGGTCATGTCAGATCTGATTCTACTCTTTGCTGAGATTAAACATTTGATTGATAAAGATACTTGTATACTTAGACTTTTTATGGCATTCAGTTTGCCACTGCATTACATTCTGATTAAGAAGTTAGCACAAAACAGTATCAATAAAGTACACATTAAATACATTAAGACCTGGCCGACTGACAGATCTAAAAGTTGCTGTCACTGGGCAATCATGTCTGAATGCATTGTTTCCATTATAGTTCTGTAGGAATTGATATCAGGAGTGTTGCTATTCAACATTTTCAGTAAAGATAGGGAGCAAAGTTAATAGATAACTTTATGGCACAGAGATGATAGGCAGAGTGGCAAATAACGGGAAGGACAGGGCAGTCACACAAAGCAGTTTGAATTGTCTGGTAATCAGGGCACATTAAACAAAATGGTTTTTTAATATGCTTGATCGTAGACCAGGCCTATGGAACCAGGAAACAGTATACTGGAAAAAATGATTTTGAGATGGGCCTCCTCCTTCTAGGCTTCACAGTGGGAAACCAGCCCAACCAAACATTGCAACCGTATGGCAGAAAAGCCTTCTGTAATATTTGGACAGCCAAAAGGAGGGTCATAGGGTGGCAGGAGAGGAGGAGATGTTTTGTCTTGCTAAGTAGCGCTGGTGAGGCTGAAAACTCGCATGCAGTACAGTTCTGATTAACCAAAGCATTAAATAAGACTGAAAACTGAGAATGTGCACTGAGGAGAGTGCTAGAAAGAATGCAGGGTTGCAGAGTGTCTTTTAATAACAAATAAAATTTTACAGACTAATCTTAATTAGAATAAACATCAAGACAGGGTGTGACTTCTGTGAGTGTGAGGAGGAAACAACAAGTAGGACTTTTTTAGTCTCGTAGGGAGAAGACCCGTAGGAACTAATGGTTAAAAGTCAAAGCCATGCTAGTTCAAACAGGAAACGAAACAAACATTTTGGAATAAATCGTAGAGAAAAATGGGTGTTTTTCCATTTTTGCAGGTGGACATTAACAGTCCTTTGGGAATGTGCACATTAATTAAACACCCTTGTACTGTGGCCAAAATGTTGCGATTGGGCGGTGTGTAAAGGATGTGGGATATTAATCTGATTCCTCTATGACTTAGTGTTCCCTCTGGCATTAAGCCTGTGATCCCTTCTTTCTCCATGCATCTTTTATATAAACACCTCTCTTTCTTTAACTTACAGGCTGTATGTACGAAAAAGGACCTAGGCAGTTTTATGATGACACTTGCGTTGTTCCAGAGAAGTTTGACGGTATGTATGACACATCTCTCGCTCTTTTTCTTGTGTGGGGAGATGAAAGAGGAAGAGATGAGGGACTTTTCTCTGTTGCTGATCAAAAAACCTTGGTAGCATTCCAATTTAGGATTCCTTAACACACCGTTTGCAGTGCGCCCAACCAAAGCTGACCTTTGTCTCTGGAAACCAAAGTCTTCTCTTCAATAGGATGTTGTTCGACTTTTGCCAGTGAAAGATGCTGTATCCAGAGCTGTGGCAGAGGGGCTCAGTTCCTGCACTGTTGTGAAGTGATAGCAGGATTTCCATTGCACTGATGATCACATACTGCTTGTTGTTTGAGATTTAATGAAAGCTGTTTTTATAATTAACAAAACATCACAGAAAGAAGCAGCTTTGGTTTTACTGAGGATTAAGCCTCTTGTCTCGCTGTCTGTGAAGTGATGAATAGTGGGGAGTGAGTGTATAGGGCATTTTTGTGTTTGTGTCAATGTATTTGCACTAGGTTAAGCATTGTACTAGTGTTTTATTTTTCAGTGGGATTGATAACAAATCAATGATCTTTTCACAATGCTACCCATTACAACAGATATTTTTTTTTTTCAAGAGGGACTCTGAGGTCAATTAAAATAAATGGCCTAAATTATCCTCAGTTACTCTGATGTAAAATCAGTTTCCTGGTGTAACTCAGTAGATTTCAGATATATTTTATTATAGACAAAGTAGATGGACTCAGTATTTCTTGCCAGTGACTCTGTTAGTCTGCAACTTTGGGAAGTAATTTGGAGGCCAGTTACTTAAATTTGATAGATAGGCTTCTTTTTGTGAGTATATGTCTGTCCAGCTTTATTTATTTTAGCAGGAAAGATTAGATACTTTCTGATAAACTTGTGAACAGCTCTCTGACCATAGCTAAAAGTAGAGCTGGAAACCTCTTGGGGTTTTTGTCATGCTTTATTTTGTTTGTTTTTCCCTGAGAATCACTTAAATGGATTGAAGAACTGCTGCATGTCTAGCAGCATTTGTTGTGTTTGCTGAAGAATGGGAGACTCTAAAATGAAAGTAAGCTGAAGAATTATACATTCCTCAAATGGAGATACCAGGTGCATTTCAGGGTTACAAGAATAGCAAAGGAATAGCAAGAAATAAATAAAGGATTTTAAGTAATGCTATACCTAACTGAAGATTGTTCAATCCAGTATTACATTGTCACTGGATTGACACATTCGCTGAAAGGGTGTTTTATTGAATGTCTACTTTATACTCTGGCTTTGGAATGTATGTTGGTTTTCAGTTTTTCTTTTTAAAGCACATCATGTCAGCTTTTTTGCTCCCCCAGAAATGATTGTGGACCTGATCTTTTTTCAGTACCAGTGGAAAATTCATATTTACATTTGTGGGAATGGATCAGATTTTGTACTGTAAGAAGTTAAAACTCTCCAGGAGCAGCATTTGTCTATGTCTGTCTTGAAGATCCTTTTTGTTTATTTGGGTTTTGTACAGGGAAGGGAATGAAAATGGAAAAACAATAAAAATTAAGTAAAAGAAAGAAATGAATGTTTGGAAATATCTGAGTGCTTGCAGGGTAAGTAGGCTGCTGCTAGCTTCTATGACTGTCCATTGAGAGAACACCTTGTACTCTAGAAGACAGATGTTGTGATACAAACAGTTGTGTTTATACTAGTTGCAAGAGGACTTTTGAGGAAAAAATAGCAGATGTGTCATCATGTTTTGGCCAATAAAGCAAAAGTGGAATAATCTCAGGAGTAGTCTTGATGTTTCAGAAGCAGATTCTCAGCTGCTTTGTTTGAAATCAGAGATCAGCATAGGCAAAGAATATGATCCTCTGTAATACAGCACCTGCTATTTGTGCATTGCTCAGCTATCATTAAAAAAATTCTGTCCTTGAAGAAGAAGGCCTTTCAGGACTGGAACTTGAGCCTCACATAAACCAGAAAGCTTAGTGTTGATTTATTAGTTTTCCACAGCTATTTGCTCAATTTTCTTTCCTGATTACAAAAGGAAGTGCTCCATTTTTAATACTATTATTCTTTGTTTCAGTACGCAAAGCTGTTCCTTAGTGGCCATCAGAGCATTCTAATGTTGTGGTCAAATGTGAAGTCATGGCATTCCATATTAAACAGGGCACACTGCTTATTGGGGGGGTATTGCTGTTCTGATAGTTGAAATGAGGGGGTTTACCGGCATATCATGAATTGCTGTCAAAGTGTGTAGAAAAAAAAGTACTCCGCTTCAGCATCAGATCTTTCAGCTGTTTGTTTGCATGAGTTGTTTAGTATGAATATGATTCAGAAGCAGCAGAGACACAGTATGCATGTAGCAGGATGGTTTTTAATTGACAGTTTGTGGAACAGCTAGCAGAATATGATTGTTTTTTAAAAGCTTCCTCTGAACTTGAAATTTTAGAAAAATTAACTTATGGCTTTTCAGGACAAATAGTAATCTAATATGTAGATATGAGTAAAAGTAACGTGTGCTTATATGCAAGTCCGGTGTGCCACAGAGGAACTCACATATCTGCAGGATTTGCATACCTACATAAAGCACATGCTGTTTAAGTCCAAGTCAAATACTTTGTCAAATCTTCCTTAGAAGCATTTGCATGAAAAAGAAGTTTCTCAATGGGGTTTTGCAGCTTTATGAGGCATACGTTACCTATCCAAAACTGGGGCTTGTGCAAAGTGTAGTACACAAATGCAGTTCTTAAGACATCAGAGTTGCTTACAAAAATAGTTCGTGCTCTTACAGATAGAGGATGTTGCAAAATGGTTTGCAGGCAAGACTTACCTGTGTCTGAAGTAAATAGGAACAGGCTTAGGGAGACTTCCATAAAGCATGACTGAATTTAGGTACTTTCAGGTATTCTAATATGTTATTTTAAGAGTGTTGAACAGCAGGTAGGGGAATGTTGCATTTGTGGGTGTCTGGGTAATAAGAATCCTTTCCCTCTGTTTTATTAACACCAGTGATTGCTTTGCTGGTTTATCTGATGAGCAGAGGTGCTGATGCATTTTGCACATTGCTCATCGAACATTGTTGCTATTCTGTATAGGTGATGTCAAACAGGAGCCAGGCCTGTACCGTGAGGGACCTACATATCAACGGCGAGGCTCGCTTCAGCTGTGGCAGTTCTTGGTAGCTCTTCTTGATGACCCATCAAACTCTCACTTCATAGCATGGACTGGCCGAGGCATGGAATTCAAGCTGATTGAGCCGGAGGAGGTAGGTTAGCTAGGCAGCATGCCCTGACATCCCCAGCCTGATCCTGCAAATGTAATAGTGCTCCTTCAGACTTAGGCCTTGTTTTTCTTCAATATTTTGCTTCGGTAGCACTCTGGAAGGGTGATGATGGAAAGGACTGCCAAGGGAAGTATTTCAGTTAGGCCAGAGTCGTGGTTAAGCATAAACTTGATTCCTGGTCCCACAAAATAATAAAAATACTGCAAGTGCTGGAGTTACAAAATACTCGACATAAATTGTGGGGCCTGGATTTATCAGAACCACATCATAAATAGCTGTGTTCCAAAATCCTTTGAGAACTTGTCCCTCAATAGTCTTTCAACACCAAATATTTTTCAATGTGAAATTGTGGGACCATGGAACTTTTAGGAGTTTAAGATTGTTAGGCAGTAAAATCCCATCAAAATTACATAAACTCTCCTCTTTTTAGAGTCTTCTTCAGTCTTTCTGCTTATCTGCATCCTTAGGTTTTTTAGTGCATGCTTAGATCCTAGGCTTGCAAACAGTCGTGCACATGCATAGCTCTCCTGAACCATGAAGGACTTGCTAAAATTGCTTGTATTCATGAACATTTGCTGAAGCATGAATTACTTCACTTGTGTGATAAACAGGAATAAATTGCACGTTTTATTGCATAAGCTTTTTTGGACTAGGTAACATGACGGTGTCTATCCTGTGATCTAAACAGCCACGGAAACTGTTGGAAAAGCGTGTATGTGTGAATTTCATTGTAATACTGATTTGGGTAATTTGATTAGGGTTGTCAAAAAGTAGTATCATTACAGTTTAGTTTTTTTGCACTTTCGACAGGGTCGGGGAATAGAGGAGACTGCCGCAAATTGTCTTTCAGGATCCCCTCTGAGCTAGAGCTGAGTAGGAATATTAGGGAGTTTAAGGCTAATTGTGTGTTCCACCAACTATTTCTGCCGTTTGCCATCCATCTGCTGGCATAAGCAGTCTGAAAGCTTTCTTGCATTTAAGTTATATCATGCGCCAACAGCCCTAAGGGGATGATAGAGTAGTTGGGGATGGCGACAGGACTGATAGCAGTTTCCTTCCTGACATGGTCTGGCAGAGGGGAGGTTGCTGGAAGGACCTGTGTGCTGGCTCTCATTTGTCTGTGTATCCACCATGCTAATGATAGTCACTGTGGCAGATCCTGGCATTGTGCATCTGAGGATTTAACCACAGAACAGTCTTAGTTGATTTCCTACCAAAACTTTGCTGGCAAGACTGCAGCCTTAGCATCCTCCATGGTCTTCTTAGTTGTGTGACCAGGCCCAGAACAGAGTGAAATCTTTGGAAAGGCTTTTGTGTGAGCTCGGTGAATGAGGTATCTAATTTTACCCCCTTCTCAGTATTTTTTACCATTTTTGTTTTGTCTCGAGTGTATGTTCAAAGGTTTTCAAGACTGAAGAATTTCACTGAAAAATGGTTTCCAGCAGATGGTGCAAAAACTTTATAGATTTTATTACCTCAGGAATGGAAAGTAGCAAAACAAACCCCTAAGGTTTCCTTATTGTGTAATTCCCTGAAGAGCTGGATATTCTGATTTAAGTTAACCAGATCATCTGCTTATATGACTTTGTAGCAGTTGCTTTGTGTTTCTGAGCAGCACTGCATCAAAGATCTGGAGAAGGCAAGCTACTTGAAACTTGCCTCACTCCTGTGTGTTCTTAGAGAGTACAAAAGCACCTAAGTTGTTTTCATATGAATGTCATGGATCTGACAGCAACTATCAATTAAAATAAGAATAGCCAGTAGGAAGTTGCTCACTTCTGTTGGTTGCCAGGTGTAAATTGAAGGGAAGTCAAAGAGCTTATTGGTTCAGCTGGGGCAGGTTAGGAAGTTAATGACATGACCTTTCCATCCCATCCCTTTCTGGAGGTTTGTGCCCTTGTAGAAAGGGTGACAACAAAAATGAATATGTATCCTCTCCTTGAGCACCATAGTTCATTCAGAAAGTAAGTAACTGCAGACAGTGGAGCTAAAAATTAGGTGTAGGTGCATTTATGTTGCTTTGTCACAGGGACAGCAACCTTCAGCAGGAAGGTAGGATGGAAGGCTAGAAACCTGAAGGCCTTCCACAGCATTTATGAAGTCTTACTCTGTGCCATTCAGGGATAGGAAGACTCGCTTACCAAGACTATTTCTGGACCTGCTTGCTTATTTAGGGATGTCAAAATACCACACAATATAGCATATTCTAAACCATTATTTTATTGTTAGTTGTCTTCACTGTGTATTGATTTATCATGCAAGCCTGTTGTGTTGTGGACTTTTCAGACTCTGATTAATACAGAAAAAAACCTTGGTAGGATAAACAAAGAGTGATGTAGGCACATGTTATAAAGATGAGTAGGCAAATCAAGGTTATACATCTAGGCCAAATCTACAGCTGGAATAAATTGACAGGATTTGAGGTATGTTTCAATACGGCTATAGCATAGCTGGAGTTAGCAGGGCCATGATAATTTACATAAGCCTGAAAAGCTGCACCACTGAAAGGAAATAATGCTTTCAAAAGAAATTTTAAAAATTATTGTCCAGACGGAGATCAAAGTCATGGATTTTGCTGTTGTTATTTAGTCCCCTTCAGTTCTCAGTGCTGCGTGTTGTCTGTGGTTTGCATCAAAAGGCTCGAGACACCTGTGGGAAGGTTTTGTAGAGCACTCTGCAGAGAAGCTGCTTGGCTGTTCTCTCCTTTTTCCAGAGCTGTATGCATATGCACATCAAATATTTTTATAAAATGTGCTTTAAAGAGTTCATCACCTCTGACTTTTTTTTCCCTCTGGTGACATGATAGTAATTTGTACATCCAATAACTGAAATGTCACCAACAGCCGATTCTATTTTCAGGTGGGGAATAAGCAGTTAAACTCTTTAAACCAAAGGTCTCTTTGTCCAAAACTACCTTTGGTGAGATAACAGGAAGTGTAAAGGCAAGTAGAAATCATAAGTCAGAGCATAAGTCATGTTGTTCTCTATGGAGTGGCTTCAGGAGTTGCTTGCAGCTCCCTTTTTATTCTTTTTTTTTAAGGGAAATTATACAACTACAACTATGAAGTTTCTGCCCTGTTTTTCACACTACCATATAGTTCTTCCAAGTGATTACCCCACCTCCTGTGGTAAATCACTTTCTTTGCCCAAGTAATATTTAAAACCGGGCGTTGGTGTTAGACTTGCGTCTCCTATTAGTCTCACTACTGCTGTCATTCCAAGCACAGTCTGTATTAGTTCATGACCTAAGTATGTATGCATGTGTGTTTTGTGTGACTTGGTCTTCTGACAGCAAGGAACTCACAGGAGTAGTAAAATTGCCCACAGTATCAACCTAAAGAACAGATTGCATCTTTTATGAAAGTTTTCTGGTCGAAAAATATTTAACAATATGTTTTGTCTATAATCTCTGTATATGCCTTTATTTTCTCATTGGTTTTGTCTATTAAAACACAAGCACAACATCTACCCCCCACCCTCCCAATCTTCTACCATATTTGCAAATAAGTAAGTCTGCTTCAAGTTTAATGGAGGACTCTGTGTCCAATTAAAAAGCATAGTACATGGGAAATTCAGGTCATGGCAACCTTTTCTCTTGTGTTTATTCCTTGCACCTGAAGGGTTCCACTTCTTCCATCCCCAAATAGAGTATCTGATTATAAGATCTGCTTGTTAAATGCATTTAACAAATCAATGCTAATCCATTTTTGTGTCAGGTTGCACGTCGCTGGGGGATTCAGAAAAATAGGCCAGCTATGAACTATGATAAACTTAGCCGATCACTTCGTTATTATTATGAAAAGGGAATCATGCAAAAGGTGAGTAGCTAATTTGTATTAAATTTCACCAGTGTTGCATGTTAATCCACAACTCAGCTTATTAGGAGTACTTGTAACCGTGTTGCTTATGTAGGTTTTACATCTATTTAGGCAAACACTAAGTTTTTTTACTTACCAGGTCCAGGATATGCATCGAGATTTTTTTTTTTCTATATAAAAAATGTCTGTGGTTTTAGTTCACACAATGCATGAAATGGTTATAGGGAAAGAGGTGATATTCAGAAATATCCAAAAGAGCTTCCTGACACCTGGGAAAGGCAAACAGTAGAGTATGGTATGAATAATCTTTTGCAGATCTAAATTAGCTGCCCAGCACTTGGGTACTTTGGTAAGTGCAAGATAGGAGAGAAAAATGATACCTATTAACATACCAAATACTTTAATATTTTACCAATTGTGTTTTAATAATACCATTTTTAAGTGGAATTTAATATTTTATAATAGGCTGAACTATGAGAAATATTTAACAATAATTTATATATAACAGTCTGGTCTTGCTGACAGTATTCAACCCGTCCTACTGTGGCTTGCTGATTTACATGTATGTTTTTAAATCTTGCTATGTAGTACTATGTAGATTGAGAAATCAATAGGAGAGACCTCTCTGCTGCATCTACAAAACTGGCAGGTGTGATCAAAGATCATAATGAACACCTTGTGCTTTATCCATATCTTTTCACATTAGTTTTGTGACCCGTGATGAGTAACATGTTTGAACTTGCCATTTGCCGTGAATGGAAACGGTGGTCTCTGCTCAACTTGCTGGGTAATTTTTTCTCTAGGTTTTGTGAAGTCTTGGTTTGGAGTTGCCTGTTACAATTTTTTTTTTTTTTTTCTTTGATTATGGGGTCGTTTTAGTGCTCTCTTTTTTCACTATCCAGGAGTCAACTTGAACAACAGTCTGGGCTAGTATTGATTTATGGTACTTCAGTTGCATAGCGCCCCATTTGTTTTTATGTGTCACATAACGGCATTGAGTCTCTGTAAAGTGGACTGGAGGCTGGGTCTGGTCAGGAGAAGCAGAAATGCTTGATTTTGCTGGGCAGTGTTCAGGCGGAGGGGTTCCTCATAGCGCATTACAGCTCAGCTGCATAAGGCAGTTGAGTGGGCACAGTTCAAAGGTAGCGTAGAGGCAAGAATAAGTAGCGGAGTAAAACAAGTTAAAAAATGTGGGGATGGGAATACCATAAGGCTGACAATGCTTCCCAACCCACGCATTCATTCCATATGGAAAGTTTACAAATTCTTCTGACACCTAGCTTACTACTTCTTAAGCTACTTTACTCTCTGCATGAATGTATTAACCACACATTTTGAAAGGTATTTTGGATGCTTATTTTTCTAACCTAGCAATGCTTGATGTTTGCCCTGGGGTCACCCTATCTGGCCAATTAGTGTATGTTAGAAAGTAATGGTGGTTGTAGATTCACAGTGGGTTTCTTTACTGCAAGGCTTATATGCACATATTTCCTCTTTTAAGTTTAGCAGTGACAACAGGTAATGCAAATGCCCAGTTTCTGAATGCAGCCATCAGTTTGTCAAGCTTGCTGACATGCCTTTGTTAAAAAAAAATCTATTGCAGATAAAGCCTCTACTAAAACTTTATATTATTTGTAGACTAAATTAGCTGAATATTTGAGGAGGTGCTTCAGAGAGTTTTGCACCAATAAGAATAGATTTTAGAGCACTTCTGCCACCTTCATTCACTCACTTCCAGTGCTGTGCTAGCTAGAATTGCAAGCAGCAGACAATATAACCTTTATTTTAAAATAATCTTGATAAACCATGAGCATGCAGGTTTAGTTTTTGTTTGGGTTGTTTTGTTTTGTTTTGTTTGGGTTTTTTAACAAGACCTGTATTGTTTTTATCATTATTTAGCTTTCAGGAAGATGCAGCACAGACATTTGGTGCTATTTCTGAATAAGGGGAAACTGTAGGATCCTTGGGCAAATTGTGTCTCCGTAAGCAAATCCAAATGTCCCAGCTTTGCATGAGCAATTGCTAAGTACATATTAGCCTACGTATTTGCTTACACTGTCCCTGTACAATCAGCATGTACTATAACTTAAGTGCTTTTATACCTAAGTATGAATCAATCTGTGTAAAGTGAAATTCAGATCTCTGTCGTGCAATGTGATTCTTTTTTCCACTTTGCACACAGTGTGTTGGACTTAGTCATTTTATTTTGCCACTGTAGTGACAATTTGTTTACATTTTCCAGTAAGAACAGTTCCATTTGTGGTTAAGTGTAGGAAATGATTGCAAACAAGTGTTTAGAAGTAGAATACCTAGTCCATCTTCCAAAGGGATATCACATGTAGCAAAATCAAGAGCATTCTGCAGTCTGCTTCTGCAGATCCCTGTTTTCTTACTAGGTCATTGCCTTACCAGTTCTGCTGTCGCCTTATTAATTGCATAATGAAGGTGGGTTCTTCACAACACTGTTGAACTTGGAGTTGTGAAACCAAGAGGTCTTATGCTGCACCTTTTTCTCCCTTCTGTTGTCCTCAGGTGGCTGGAGAAAGATACGTCTACAAGTTTGTTTGCGACCCTGAAGCGCTTTTCTCCATGGCTTTTCCAGACAACCAGCGCCCCTTACTGAAGACTGACATGGAGCGCCACATCAATGAGGAGGACACTGTGCCTCTGTCCCACTTTGATGAGAGCATGGTCTACATGCAGGACGGTGGCTGCTGCAACACCCACCCCTATAACGAAGGCTATGTCTATTAACAACAGTGACAGTGAAGGGGATGTTTCCCCACTCCCTTAGGCTTCTCCTTTTTCACAAGACCCAGAGGAAAGCTAAATCGACTTCAGTTTGTTTTTTAAATAGTACACTAAAAGGGGCTTTTCCTGTTGCATTACTCCTATGGTCTGCCATGGACAGTGCACTTTATTTGACAGGGGAGGGTTGGAACCTAAATGTTATACTATGTAACAGGAGGAAAAGGGTGGGTTTGCTTTTTACTTAAATTTGGGAAGGGAACATACAAGTTTTAAGTACAAAAAAGCTATATCATGTCTGTTTTGTTTCATATCAGCATAAGATAATGTACATTTTCTCTCTGGGTATCCATAGTACAGTTAATTCTCATTGTGCAAAATAACCACTTGATGATGATATCAGCACAGCATGCCTAGGGCATTTGTTTCTTGCCATTCTTAATTGTCTTTCTGCAGTTATAAAAGAGAAGCAAAGCATATACCACAGCATTTAATTTAGAAGCTTGCAGTGGCAGACCTTGCACCTTGCCTCTGAAAACATCTATCTCAAGAGTTTTTCTTTTTCCCTCCCTTTTTTGTTGTTTTTTTTTTTTCTTTTTCTTTTTTTTTTTTATGGACTCCTAGAAAAGTTGTATGACCCCAAACAACTCTTATTTAATGACCGAGTGGCCATAAGTACAGTGACCAAGCAGCAAAATCTCTGACTTCAGACTTGAGTCTGCATGCCGTATCTGGTGCCATGTTGCTATAGGTATGGACTATGCTATGGCTTAGACCTTTCAAGATCCATTTGAAATAATTTGAAGTAATTATATGTGGTAGGATTTCTGATGATCATGTCAGCATTAAATACAGGATCATGATTGGGAGGGAGAAAACATTTTCTAACCTTCCATTTCCTTTGGTACATAAATAAGTTATTTAATCAATAGGAATTAACTGTACTAAGTCACATATCTAATTATGCTGTTTAGACACAGCAAGCACTCCTTGAGAAAAATAGCCAATACACTAAATAGGTACTTTAGTAATTTTTAGACATGGTACCCATTAATATGCATTTAAACCTTTTACTGCTGTGTTATGTTGATAACATATATAAATACTAGATAATGCTAATGCTTCTGCTGCTGTCTTTTTCTGTAATATTCTCTTTGATGCTGAATTTACTATGACCATTTATAAGCAATGCTGTAACTACAGGTAGCATTTCAGGACAAAATAGATGACTTGAAACATTTATTGCTTAGAAAATAGCTTACGCCATAGCTGTGCTATAAGCAGCTTTTATGCGCATCCACAAATGACTAGTAAGATTCAGCTTGCTAAGGAAAGCTCTGCAGAACCTTTTGTAGTTTTTGGTGGAACGGAGGCTTAGACGAACTGTCAAACAATACCATGAAGTCACTGTATGACGTTGTAGTGCTGGCACTGATGTTACCAATCAACTTGTTTTGGACACTAAACGTAAATGTGATCAGATATGCTCAGAAGACAATTTAAATTTTGAGGTTGTTTTTTTCTTGTTATCTTTTTTCAAATTGTTTTATTTTTTTTTTGAGAGGGTAATCTTGTACACAAGCCACACGTACTGTTATATATGTAGAATGAAAAGAAAAAAAAAAAAGCCCTGACAAAAACCTGGAAGTTTTAACTATTTATGAGCACCTTTTCTGAAATATGTTTCCTAGTTTGAAGGGAGGGAGAAGGGGGTAAGATCTTGATTTCTTTTTTTCTCAGTGAAATTTAAGTAGGTGTTACATGGGGTACTTTGTTTTCCAGTATTCCCAAGAAGCTGGAGGAAAATGAGTGCATAACCATAAAACAACAAGAATAATTTTCATCATAATGGATAGATTTCAAAGACAGTCCTAGATGGTGGGTTAATTTTCCATCCTCTGTCAGTTAAGACACCAGTTAAGCTATGAATATTTTAATATGCAGTTAATTAAAAGTAAAGAAATAATAGTCACTAGAAACCGCAGGTACATAAAAAACATTTGGGCAGGTATTTAATTTACTCAGATCTATAAGACAACATATTTTATGAGAGTGTATATATGCCTTAATATGTCACCTAATTCTGTCATCCATAGGTCTCAGTGGCACTTAAATTGTCATTGATGAACCCAGAATCAGAAGTCTGAAATTGCAGAATTAGCAAAAAAGGGAAAGGAAAAGATTGAGTAAGATTGTTTAAAACGATGTGGTTTCCATTGAAATAAGGTTCAAATGAAACATGCATTGATGAAAAGTCCTTGGATTGGTTTTGGTTTTTTAAGGTCAGCATGGAGCACCTCTTGCCTGTGGCAGGATGTGGGTATTTGAGAAAGGGGTTGGACAAAAACGGAAAAAAAAAAAAGCAGAAAAAAAGGAAAAAAGAAGAAAAAAAAATGCATCAAATGTGTAATATTTAAGAAGAAATATATATATATCTGTATATGGTAGTGACTCACTGAACAAAGCAAGCAATCAGACCAACATTACATGATCTCTCAGCAGAAGATACAAAAGTCTTTCAATGAACTGATTAACCCTTTTTAAAATGTACCTAAGAGGTTTATTTAAAGTCTGTTTTTATTCCACTTTTTTGTTTGTTTGGGGTTTTTTTGTTTTGTTTGTTTGGGGTTTTCAGGTAGAATAATAAATCTGGCAGCTGATTTCTGCAAGACTGTTGTGTATTGGATTCCTGACCATTTGGACTGGAGAGGCCCCTGCAGCAAGGTTTTGCTTTTGGAAGAGATGGTGGTTTATTCCCAGTGCCTAGAATGGCTTCCTGCAAAATGTAACCCCCCCATAAAAAAAGAGAAGTGAAGCGTATGTACAATTCATGTGCAAGTGTATGCGAATTATAGCCAGGAATTAGGTCGCCTAAGGATTGTATTTGACTGTCAAAGCGAAGGAGGATGGTCTACATAAATCTAGAGAAAAATTGGTTCAGACTAAGATCACTTACAGGTTTTCACAGGGCATTTTAATACCCTACTGAATTTGAATGTGGGGTGTTTGGGGCTGGGGTGTGGATGCTGGGTTTTCTTTTGGTTGGTTGGATTTATTTTTTTGTTTGTTTGTTTTCAAGCTGTGTTACAAGTGAAGGGAAGATGCAGCCTTCACCTCTGTTTTTAGGAGGAGCTGTAATGGAGTTGGCTTGTGTGTGTTTGTGTATGTGTCTTTTTGCTGGTCAGAGCGGTGGGCAACGCAGGCTGCTACCACTGTGAAGCAAATCCAGGAGGCATCTACAAGACCTATGCACTGTGGTATGGCTATAGGTGCTCACGTTTCCTCTGCTATGACAGTCCAGTTGCACCGGTAGCTGAATTGAAGTGAAATTAGATAAGGACTTGGCAGGTCCCCTCAGAATCCATTTGAGAGAGTTAAGATTACAGGTTTTGGGCAATGCACAAATTTTGCTTTAGGGATATGACTGCCATGACGAGAGCCATAAGCCTTTTCTCTCCAAGGTCACACCAGTCTAACCTTCCCACATGCCAACTACATCTTAGCATTGTATTCTCTGAAAATGTGAATTTCATGTGCTTGTCAGACCAAATCTGACTGCTGTGGTAACTAGGGAAAACTGGGATACAGCAATGTTAAAGATTGTTTTCTTCAGTAATTCCCTGCAGAGAGCCCTTTGCTCAGAATCTTTTTGTCTTTGGGATTCTCTGGTACCTGGCACTATTCCCCAGGGATTGGCGCTTAGCATTTTATTGCCTTCCCTGGTTTGGGCTGTAAGTCCATCTTCACAGAGACAACATCATCTAGTATATATTTCTGCCTTGTTTGCATTTCTTTTTTTAGTGTGGGTTTTTTTTTTTTTTTTTGTTTGGTTTGGTTTGGTTTTTTGGGGGGGTTATTGTTTGTTTTTTTGGGGTTTTTTTGTGGGTTTTTTTTTTTGGGGGGGGGGGGGTTGTTTTTAATAGCAGTAAAGAGACCAATGTGTGCAAAAGGTGAGGTGATCTTTGAACTGTTAATGGCTGTACTTTCCTTCTGAAGGGTGTTATCTTCAGTTCATGTACTACAGGTAATAGCACCCATGAGCAGCCATACTCAGTGCTGACATTAATAGAACTGAGGACTTACACAAATAATCTCTGTCAAAGATGTTTTGGGAGTCTAAATCAATATGGTATCTTACATTCTAAGCATCATCACTCTGAAGTACCCCACTTGGATCTAGTTTTAAGAGCCTAGGTGATCAATTCTTCAGTTCTCTTACCTGGCTGTTTAGGGTTTATTTGGTTGTGTATGTGGTTTTTTGTGGTTTTTTAATCAGAGGCTACTCTGCTTGGAAAGGAGGTAGCAGGTGCCTGTGCCTCAAACTCCAGTTTAAAGTCCCCTGTTTTGCTTAGATTTCAGGCAGGCTGAGAACTGGAGCATCTGCACTTTCTACATTACTGAGCCCTGCCCTCCTTGTTCTCTTAGAGAAGAGGGAACTACAGTCTTCTGTTGCTTCCACTACAGGAGTGGTAGTCTCTGTCAGAGCAGCAGGATTCCCAGAGGAGGGCTGTAAAGATGATCAGAGGGCTGGAGCACCTCTCCTGTGAAGACAGGCTGAGAGAACTGGGGTTGTTCAGTCTGGAGAAGAGGTTCCAGGAAACCCTAGACCAGCTTTTCAGTGACTAAAGAGAGCCTACAAGAAGGCTGGAGAGGGACTTTCTACAAGGGTATGTGATAGGACAAGAGGCAATGGCTTTAAGCTGAAAGAGGGTAGATTTAGATTAGACATTACAGAAAAATCTTCACTACGAGGGTGGTGAAATGTGAACCTATGGCACAGGTTGCCCAGAGAAGTTGTGGCTGCCCCATCCCTGTCAGTGTTCAAGGCCAGGTTGGGCAGGGCTTTGAGCAACCTGGTCTAGTGGAAGGTGTCTGTGCATATGTCAGGGGGTTGGAATTAGATGAGCTTTAAGGTCCCTTCAACCCAAAACATTTTGTGATTCTATGATTTTAGAACTACAAGATTTCTCGAAGGATAACTCTCATATCTCTAAGAATCATAAATACATCAGCAAAGTGCTGTACCTTACTGCCCAGCTTTCATAACTGCGTAGGTAGGTGAAGTTAACTTCATCTTTTACTTCAGGAGGTTGAAATATTGGTTTCCCCCTTGAAATACCAATATAATTTCTGTGGGATGAAAATATCTGTGCCATCTTCTTATGTAATGATGTGAAAATGCCTATGAAGAGTCTCACTGACATTTTCCCAAAGAACTATTTTTGAGTGAAAATGACACAGCAAACGTCACCAAAAGAAGGGATAAATAAACTAGAAGGTATCTGTACATCATGTTCTCCAAAACTAAGGCGTTATTTACCCTGAAAATGTATCTGGTCTTTAATACTGCTGCAGTATTCTCCTTAATGCATACTTTTATTGGACTGACCTCAAATAAATACAGCATACCCTTCTTTCTATTTTTAAATGAGCTTCCTGCTGACAATAGAGGCTACATGAAGGTACCCCTGAGGCAGGGTCGCAATCAAGCTTTTGGGGCTGGGAAGCCATAGGTCTGTGTCTTTGCTCTTGCAAAAAGCTATTCTACCCATGTCCCTGCTTTTTAGTTGCATGGTAGAGAGGTAATTACATGTTTGTAATTTTTGGTTTTGTTTTGTTTTGATCTTTGTTAGTTTCTGAGTAACAGTTATTTGTTTTGATTTAAAAGAAGTATCTCTGTGTGCTCCAGGTAACCGGGTAGATAACTTGGGCTGCAAAGTAGCATTTTTGCTGTGTAATCCACAGTGCGCACTATGGCAATTCCTTTCTGTTGCCCTAAAAAGGGTAGAAGAGATTTCACTGTTTTTTTTCCTCCTCCCCTCTGTAACAGGACCCAGCTGATCTATCTGGAGATAGTTTAAACCAATTCTTCACTCATCCACAATATTTTAGTGAACAGTGTTCTTGTTTGTTAAGTACAGTGGCACTTTATAGAAACTTAGGTATAGAGAGCTGAGTGTTATAGATGTACTGCAAAGGGCTCTCTATGGTGGCTTTCAGTAAAAGCTTTTCCTGGGGAGTAGCATATGGCTACACAACCTAAATAGAGTGTTAGAGGTGTTTTTGCAGAGGTGCCAGCTCTGCAGATCTTGAGACATTTGCTGAAATACACAGTTAAGGCTGCTGCCTGGCTGGCTGGGATGAACCTGCCCTGGAAGACCTGGCAAGGAGCTCTGCATACATAGAAAGCCAGAGAGAGCATGATCCCAGCATGCCTGGGTGAGGCACAGAGATGGGGAAAAAAATCTGTCGGGGCAATCTGGCCCTACCAACTAGCTAATTCAGAACTGATTAGTACAGGAAGGAGGAGGTTATATGACCAATATAGTAAATCAGAGATAATTGCTTGAAGGACATGCTGCAGGAGAATCATAAGAAATGATGGAAAGTAATAAACTCTATAAACAGCAGTAATTTTTTAAGACACCAGTGCTTCTGGGAGTGCTCCAGGAAAAGGAAGAGAAAAAGTAAAATGCAGAAAGGTACAATAATATTCGATGACAACAGGAGTTGTAGCATGAACTGCATTAGGGGACTTGGAAGATTGCAGTGTTTTAGATAAGGAAGGCACTGAGATAAGTACATCGTCAGTAAATGGAGATAAGAACAGGAGAGAGGAGGTAATTTGAGGCAGTGCTCTTTGTGGTTAGTGGGCCAAATGTGTTAGGCTAACAGAGCTGCATGAGGGCTATGTTTGGCCCTGGTAGTATATCCCCAAGGACAGGGATATCAGAACTGACTTTGGAGTGATTTTGATAATTTACTAAAACCATCTGCACATTGTTTGGTAACTGTTAACAGAGCAAATAAGATAGTGGAACATGCAGAGAGTGTTCTGGGCTATAAATGCAGTGAACTTTATTGTCCCACTATATTAAAAAAAAAAACAAACAACAAAACACATGCACACACACCAAAAAGAAATACCTTACAGGATAATGGGTCAGCTTGTGAGTTGGTGTAAATCAGCTTTGTTTCCTTGAAGTCAGCTAAGTAGCTTTATGCTAATAGAGTCTGTGGCCTGTATTTAGTAATGTGCATGCCTGTCTAGTGTGGTATATGCACAGGACACTTTTTTTACTTGTTACATTATTCAGAAAGCTATACAAGTGATCAAAACCTGGGCCATAGTATGAGACCAATAATAAAAGACGAAATTAAACAAAAATATGTCTTCTGAATTCTACTGGTGTAGACAACTCATTCAATTTTTGTATAAAGCTCTGCTGAATCTCTATACACCCCTTTAATCCTCACACTGATCTTTCGTGACCAATGCTGGTAAACTGTAGCCCTGCTACAGACTGAAGTCCCTGCTACAAGGGGTTCAGCATTGGTCTGTGCAAGGTGGCTGGGATTTGTGGGGTCAGGCTGTCTTCCCAGCTGTTCATGAAGATCTTGTGGGCATTTACAAGCCTTAAGCAGTGCACTAAGCTTCAAGACATTCTTGGGACTAGCAAATTTCAGCTACATTGCAGATTAAGCCACAAAGGTTAGTCTTGAAAAGTAATTTCAGCCGCTGCTCTGCTCCATACTACAAGTCTCTGTGAGCCCAACTGCAAGTATTTAGGATATCTGACCGCCTCCACAGAACATTTCAAAAGCTTTGGTCTGCTGTACCAGGGCTTCTGTGCTTTCTGCAGAAATGAACTGTGGGAGAGACAAAATGGGTGGAAACCGAGATCTGCATCTACAGAGAAATAAAATGAAGAACATCTCTGTATTACCATTTTAGAGTTTCAGTGTGACACTGCAGGAGGGAGTTCATAAGAGTTGAGGCAGTCAAATGTTTCCTTGGAGCCCAGAATAGATGCCTACACCCAAAAAAGGACCAATAGCTTTATGCAGTGCATGCATGTGCCTACTCAGCATTCAAGCTGTCATGATTTTTTTTTTTTTTGCATGTTTAATTCTCCCTAATACGTAGGGGATTATTCTGCCCAGTAACAAGTCATCTTTTAAACATTCTAATGCTCTACTTCATAAAGTTTCTCTGTGATTCTAGCCTTAATGGCTGAAGAAGCAATGCCACATAAGGAAAGGTCAGTTCCTGGAACTTTACAATCTATTAAACTGAGTAGTTTCTATGATCATAATCTAGCCTCGTGTAAGTAATGTAGCTCGGCTGTGGCAAAACCAGTCTTTGAACCTCAGTTTAACTTGTTAATGCTTTATGCCAGGTAAATGCCAGGAAAGCAGCTCCACATGCCGTGTAACCTTCTCTTTCTCCTTTGACCACTTGATCCCCACATCTAAGGTTATGTGAGACCTAGAAAGATAATGAGAGATGTCATGAGAATAAGCAAGGCTTAAAAATGGCAGTATTAGCAGAAACTTTAAAGGATTCAGCTTGGGACAGTTAGTGGAGAAGGAATAAAATCAAAGTCTATAACATCATGAATTGTTTGAAGAAGAAAACCAGGGAATAAAAACCTACTGAATCTCATAACAGGAATTTATTGGAGGGCAATAGAAAAAAAAAAAAGGCACTTGAGGCATTTAGAGAACCTTAAGGAAGTAGTTCATCACATAGCATAATGATTCATTTGTGAAATGTATTGATGTAAGCTATTTTGGGCAGCACAAGTCTTAAACAAATAAAGAAAAATTGCTTAGACAAATCCATGGAATAAATGGCCAACAATCATTCTTGACTGGGATGATGAAGCTGATCTCTCCAAATTGGGAAGTCCCTAATGCAGAGACTGTCAGATCTTTGGAGAACATGTCAGAGTCACCCTCTTCCCATATGCTCTTTCTAAGCACTGATGCTGGTCTACCCTAGGATGGATGGATGGATAGACCTTTGAATGCAGGTGATTTGGGTATCTCCTGGAAGTCAGTATGATTTGAAATGAAGGCACAAAGTTCTGGTGGCACAATGTAGTGTTCTGTATCCTGCATTTTGTTTGGTTCCTGTGATTGAGCTAAAAAGGATGTAACACAACTGGCTTAAGAAGTTTGTGAGTTTTTACACTAAATCTGTACATTTGAACCTGGAATCCTTTGCCTGTAGAATTTGTTTTCCTTGGTAACAAACATACCCTTTACAAAGAGCTATTGTCAACCTGCGCGTGACTGTTAAGCTGCTGACATTGGGGTCAGAGTTATTTTTAAAGGGAGAAGAGAAACATTGCTGCATTTGTGTTTAGCTTGGAACTGCATGTCTGTCAGAAAAGAAGAAACAAAAAATCCTACCAAGAGCAAAATCTGACCAATTAGAGAGTAATACTCATTTTATATCCCTGACACTTAACACCTAACATCTCACCACGCTTTCTGTCTGTGTGGCATTTTTGCATATAGTAAGCTCAGCTGTTTAGTTACACATAGGGTTGAAGCAGGACTCGGGAGTTATAACCCCTCAAAATAAGGAGAGAGGAAAAGGCCCCAGACTAATGAATGTCTTTCCCTTCTCATATTGCCTCTAACTCTATCAATAATGTATTCAATAATGCTCTAAGTTCCATCCTCAACAGATAACATTAAGCAGTACATATCCTAATTTCATCAGACTTGGGCTCTTGCTTAAAACCTGAGGTGACGTCATGCATTTATATCAGTTGTATCAACAGACCAGTGCATCTGACTTTCTGAAAGCAGGTGCACACAGAGGTTTCTCATGGCAAGATGGTTTGGGTTTTGATGGGATGGATATGACAAACACAGACAGCAAGGGACCCAAATCTCTCATGTGAAATAATAGAAATAAGCTCCAGAAATCATGTGTGTGTGGTGTCTTCAGTTAGTAATATTTTTGGAAGACAAAAAGCAGGTTTATTTGGCTGATTTGTGTCTGGGGACAACCCTGTGCATAAAGTATAATGAGAAGTCAGTATGTTTGAAAATTTATAGAAGAGGATCTAGCCAGAGAAGCATGACCTGCTGACTCACTGTCTGAAAATGGTATCAGTCTAAAATATCATTGTAAATGTGAGCTGAATTCTCATACAAGTCCTAAATGGGACAGACAGCAGTTCCATGCATTAGGAAGACAGTGTGTCATATATGGCTGTTGGGAAGAACAGAGAAAGAATCCTGAGAACATTAAGCATAAGAAAAGAAGGTTGTAGCTCTCAGTCTTGCTGCAAATTGGCAACTGCAAGCTGTAAATTGTAACTCATGAGAAGTAAAAATTAGCTTGGGATATCTTGCTTAGACAACATTAATTATGGGGCATCAGATGAGTTCAGTATCTGTTGGATTGTGCACCCAGGATGTCCTTTCTATCCAGAGACATAACTCAAGCTGAGGAAGTTTTGTGATACATGGAGTGGTTTCAAATTTGCTAAGAAAAGATCTATCTGGAATGTTCAATGAGATGTGTTAAAGAAAAAGTCATCGCATTAAAAAACACACTACTATACTGATAAGATAGAACAATGAGGATTGGTACATAGACTGCAACATTATTGATAAACCCCCTTCAAATACAGAGGGGCTTACATACATGGCAAAAAGGACACCAAGAAAAGCAAGTCAGTCTAATGTCTCAGGTTTTGAAATTTATGGGGTAATGGGTAGATTCCTTTTTTGCATAAAGAAAAGCAAAGGTTCCCCTTAAAAATACAATACCTATCAGGCTTTTTAATCTTTTTCTGTAGTGTCTTTATTGAAAGATGAAATTCAGATTTAAAGCTGAAGCTGTAACCCACTCTTCACTGAATGCAGTTTTTGCTATGCCATAATTATAGAATAGATCATAGAATCATAGAATCATAGAATAGTTAGGGTTGGAAAGGACCTTAAGATCATCTAGTTCCAACCCCCCTGCCATTGGCAGGGACACCTCCCACTAAACCATGCCACCCAAAGCTATGCCGAACCTGGCCTTGAACACTGCCAGCAATGGAGCATTCACAACTTCCCTGGGTAACCCATTCCAGTGTCTCACCACCCTTACAGTCAAGAATTTCTTCCTCATATCCAATCTAAACTTGCCCCGTTTAAGTTTGAACCCGTTACCCCTTGTCCTCTCACTACAGTCCCCATTGAAAAGTCCCTCCCCAGCATCCGTATAGGCCCCCTTCAGATACTGGAAGGATGCTATGAGGTCTCCACGCAGCCTTCTCTTCTCCAGGCTCAACAGCACCAACTTTCTCATTCTATCTTCATACAGGAGGTGCTCCAGTCCCCTGATCATCCTCGTGGCCCTCCTCTGGACTTGTTCCAACAGTTCCATGTCCTTTTGATGTTGAGGACACCAGAACTGCACACAATACTCCAAGTGAGGTCTCACAAGGGCAGAGTAGAGGGGCAGGAACACTTCCCTCAACCTGCTGGTCACACTCCTTTTGATGCAGCCCAGGATACGGTTGGCTTTCTGGGCTGCCTGCTCTAGTCACTCCCACTGACAATTACCCACTTCTAGTGATCCATGTGGGTGCTACTGATATAGATAGCAGTAGCCAGGAGAACATAAAGAAGGACTACAGAGCTCTGGGAGAGATGGTTAGGGGCTCTGGAGCTCAGATTGTCTTTTCGTCAATTCTCTAGGATACAGGGCAGGACCTTAAAAAGGTGAGGAGGATTGGCCAGGTTAATAAATGGTTAGAAGGGTGGTGCTGTAGTCAGGGGTTTGGGTACCTTGAACATGGGACTCAATTTAATAGGCCAGGTCTACTGGGGGCTGGTGGAGCTGGTCTGACCAAGAAAGGGAAGAGCGGATTTGGGAGGAGGCTTGCCAGAGTGGTCAAGGATGCTTTAAAGTAGATGTGTTGGGGGAGGGGGGCATCATTCCATCCCAACACACCCAGTCACTTGCCAGCACCTATAGTAAACATTCAGAGCAATACAGAGATATTCCAATAAAAGATGAAGCAGCCAATGAGCCGTCTTCATCTGGAGCTCGGCTCAGGTGCCTCTATACAAATGCCCGTAGCATGGGGAACAAACAAGAGGAATTAGAGATGTGTGCACGTCTACGGGGGTATGATATCATAGGCATCACGGAAACATGGTGGGATGGCTCCTATGACTGGTGTGTTGGAATGGAAGGTTACAGGCTCTTTAGGAAAGACAGGCCCAGTAGGCGGGGAGGGGGAGTTGTTATTTATGTTAGGGATAGGCTGGAGTGTATGGAACTGTGCCTGGGGACAGGTGAGCAGTCGACAGAGAGTTTGTGGGTCAGGGTTAAAGGGAGAACAGTGATGGGAGACATTATTGTGGGGATCTGTTACAGATCGCCTGACCAAGAGGACTCTGTGGATGAAGCACTCTATAGACAGATAGGAACAGCCTCACGCTCGCAGGCCCTTGTTCTCATGGGGGACTTCAACCACCCTGATATCTGTTGGAGGGATGGTATGGCCCAGCACAAGCAATCCAGGAGGTTCCTTGATTGTGTGGAAGACTACTTCCTCCTGCAAGTAATGGAGGAGCCGACAAGGAGAGGTGCCATGCTTGACCTCACAAAACAGCTTGGTATGATGTTTTTATTGACATGGATGTGAAAGAGATGTATTAACATGCTCAAGCAGCTTGTTATTTCTGTGCTCTTTATTTGTGAAGGCAGAAGTACATTTTATGGCTCTTTTCCCCAAAATAGAAAAGGCTTTTATAGCAGCATTCCCAAGAACCTTTTATTTTTTCTGAGCCTCTTACACTGAGGAGAAAAAAGAAAAGGAAAGAGAAGAAAGAAACCTGTTCTTTGAATGTTTATGAATTTTTGAATAGTGGTTTCATCATTTGTCTGCCAATGATGTTATGAATTTACTGATTATGAAGGAAAGTCTGAAGTCCTGACAAAGGATTTGACAGTGAGATCAAGGTAAAGTGTCTTAGAGAAGTAGCACAGATGTCTTTGCTAATATTTATGTACTCATACTCAATTATTAAAAGTGTTTCTTTCAAGAAAAGTTATCAACAATTTGGGACATTTATAAGAGAGATGATGCTCTACTAGAAGGTGAATTAAAGTGGTGGAATCTGTCTTAAGCTGTTTTCTTGCTGTATTTTGCTGGAATGACAAAAACTATCTTGGATCCATCCTGTAATGGGTTCCTTTGGGCCCAAGTTTTCCGAGAAAATGTAGGGTTCCTCAGCAGTAGATCTGTCCAAACCTTTTGCTGTTTTGATGTGTCTATGGAAATGGAAATAAAGGCAACAGGAAGGAAGAAACCTTCCACCTGCAAAAAGTGGGGCTTCTGAGTTTTTTTTATGTTGTACTGTCCTCATCTATTTTCTTTTGAAAGGCCCAGAAATAACCACCTGATGTTATAAATTTATCATGCTAAGGCTACATGAGGCTCTGAAAATGCCTTAAGAATATAGGCTTTGAGCACTTAGGATTGTGTTGTCCCTATAGAGAAATCTCAAGGTGTAAAAACTTACTAAGATGTTAGTTACCACATTCTGAATGGTTTTCTAGATGTAGAAAATCTGTCTATAAGGAAGATCTGGGCTTTAACCAAATTATTCTATTTTGTTCTTCAGTCTCTTGTGATTTTGGAAAGAGACTTCAGATTTTGTGGGAAAAGGAGGGAAACTTTATCAGGAAAGAAAAAGGAAAGGAAAGGAAACAAAATGAAAGAGAAAGGGAAAGGGTTAAGTTTTCCAGGGTGCTGGAATGTGAGGTTGCCCAATGGAGCAGGAAAAAGAAAGTTAAAAATGCATGGATAATTACAGTTGACATATAGATTTCTGATTTACTACATGGATACTATTCATGTACATAGACTCTATAGGCACTTTATATGATAGCCATGTAATTAATGTATACATTATTAATAGACAAGTGCTTCTATTAAGAGATGTCATTAATGATCCTGCCATCCTGAAGCTGTAGGATACAACTCAGTGTGATCCCCGTAAGACATTTGCTCCAGTCTGTCAGAACTAGACAAAAAAGCTGGAGTAAATTCTTCCCAGTGCATGAAATCTACTAATAAAACGTATGAAAACAGGCAGTCTCATAGTCCTGGAAAGGGGACACTCAGGCCAGTTTTTTTGGTGAGACAGGAAGAAAGGATACAGAAGTGGATCAAGGAAAACTTAAAATATACTGACAACAGCCAGATCTCTAGGAACAGACTAGAGGAAGAACTGTACCGACATATAATATATTCAAAGTAAAAAATAGAAAGCTTTCAATTTCTCCTTTATCCAGTTTCAAAATAGTGTGGAAATTAGAAAAGGGCTAAGAATCAGTTCTGAGAGGAAAAACATTTAACAGATTCCCATTACTGTCATAAGACAACCCATTAATTTGCTGCCAGTTTCTGCCTAACAATAGAAAAATTTTCATCTTCCCTGAAGAACTCTAAACCAGAACGTCTTCACAAGACTTCAAGAAAAAGAATATTAATTAGTGATTTTAAGGATAAGTATAATAATTACAACAGGTAGTAGAGACATTTGGATTGCAAATATAATCATCTCTCTCAGAAGAAGTTAGAGAAAATAATATTTAGTAGTAGTGTTTAAATGTACACAGTTCAAATGCTTTCTGAGTCCATCTTAAGGTCTATGAACTTGCTGTCTCTCTACCTTTTTTATACCTGTAAGCGACCTATGATTTTCTGAATGTGTGAACGTTCTCTGCACAGGTGGAAGCCTGAGCTATGGAGGGATAGAGATCAAGGGCCAAACACAATCAGAAGCATCAGGGTTTATCAATATTTGCTGGCAGCAGAACTCCACTTAATGGCTTGGTAAGATCTTCAGCATTTCACAGTGGTATTATGAATTTTTCTGTATAATTTAGATAAAACAAGAACCCTGAAGTCTGTTGAGTTCAACAAGACTGGGCCCGGGATATCCCTATTGTACCTCATTATCATATGGATGAAGCTAATCTTGTATGCCTTATTGTTTGTTTTTTTTATGTTTACTTGCTATGAGGACACTGATTCATTCCGCCTCTGCCCCTTCTTTATACATTTATTCTTGTATAGAGGGTGTGAATCAAGCAAGGTCAAAACAATCAGCACAAATGCAAATGAAGACAAAAAGTAAAGAACTGGGCTGTCATATCCAGTTGTTCGCTGTCTTCTCCATGCAAATCCAAGAGGTTTTTTTCCTCTGTGGTGGTCTCTGTTTTTTGACCTGTAATGGGCTATTACTTATTTTCATTCTGTATCTCTGTCATCACCAGAACATTGTAATCTGTTTTTGCTCTCTTTAGATGAGAAAATTCACGTTTTCTGTTTATCCCATGTACATGTGAAAATCCCATTTTCAGGAAACTAAGGCAGACATATCAACTTACTCAGATAAGTTAATACATCTGATAGAGTACTATGCCACAGAAATAATACAATATTTAGTCTTAGTGTATGAAATATTTGGGCATAAAGACCAGTATTGGTATATACAAGGTAGGATGTTCATCATCGGCTTGTGACTCTGGCAGCCTAGGTTGTGTTTACAGCGCTGCTGGTGCTCTTTTACAAAGCTCCTTATTTTTCTGTTACCCTTGTGACGAGCAGGCAGGAATCTCCTGCCTTTTTAAAATGCTTTGAGATCGACAGATGGAAATATTCTATGGTAGCTAAGAATTAATGCCATTGACTGGTTATATCAGCCAGTGATGTGCATTTTTCAAATTTTCAGTACTGCCTAATGCCTTTGGATCATAGGTTTCTTCTTAAAAAACCCCTAAAAGATTTTAAATTAACACTGTATTTGAGGTGTCAGAATTTTTGGGATATCAGGCCACCTGCAATTCCATTTGAGAGAAACTGAAGTTTATAGTTTATATATGTAAAGAGTTTTACTAAACCTCACAAAACTCACTTTTCAAACCTATTTATAGAGTTATAACAGTGTTTCTTCATTGAAGCATGTCATTGAAACATGTCCTGCTTACACTTGAAGTACGGCCAGGGAGCAGCTCCCTAAGGAAATAAAAGTTCCTATTTTGTGACTAACATATTATAAAGATTGCAGGACTTTAGTATAAAAATATGATTGCACCAGAGATGGCGGGAAAAGCAATTCTATTCCTACAATGTTTACCAGCATATGATTAGCCTTCAGCCATGTGCAAAGTTATTTTAGAAGACATTACCCCACTAAAAGTCACCCAACCTCAGTTGAGTCAAAATCACTTGTGTACTTTGGAGATACAGCCTCATGAAAAAGTAAGCAATTAATTACCTGAGGGCTCTATATTCTTAAGCAGTTACAGTTTCCTAACTCCACTGCGTACCATTTTTCCCCTCACAATATTATGGGATAAGAAAGTGTATTTCCTCCTTTATAGGTACCTACTGAGATATGGGTGAGGAATGGTCAAATGAGGATTCATTTGATCTGAAGCTGATCCAGGTGCATACAATTCATCCAGAGGCTGTGCACTGGATGCAATTTCCTACTTCTTCACAGTCTCTAAAGAATTCTTCTGATGGGGCCTATGTGACCCTCATAAGCAGCAGTGCATTCAGGCAAAGCTCCTGCACTGAATACCAGCCCCACCTTGGTTGTCTGCTGTGGAATATAACAGCCAGGCAGAAATGGATTCCCAGACTGCAGTTTTTTCGTAGACTGAAGGTCAAGATAGCTGACAGGAGTTGGTGGGAAGGAAGAAATACAGGTCCTGTGGAAAGCTCAGTGCTGTGTTTTGGCTGAGCAGCGGTTTTATGGCACTGTGTGACGCAAGGAGTTTTGGGTGCCAAGTACTCCACTCTCATGTTTTGGTCCTACTCCTATTTAAAATTCCTGCAAAATGTCTTGGTATTGGGCATGTGGGCCGAGCCCTGATTTCCGAAGGAGTGCTGTCAGGAGAGACATCTTGTGCAAAACAGGACCTAAAATGGCAGTTCCACTCAACTGAAAAGGATAGAATCAAATCAATGATTTTGGAGGATTTGTAATCACTGAGAAAAAAGATCAAGCAGAGTGCTTGTGAATCAGACATACTTTGTGCTTGCTAGGAAATTGTTCTGTCCTCGTACAATTCCACTTATCTCTAAGGTATCTTGTAGAATAAAAGGAATGATGGAGCAATACTGAATAAGTAATATTTTTGCTACCATTTCCTGCCTTGCAAACCAGGATCTGTCACATTTGCATTGATTTTATTCATAAAGGATATTTGTAAAGAAAATTTGGGTTTCACTCTTAATAAATTAATTTAGTAGTTAATAAAAACAGGAGCTAAATATCTATTGTGTAATGCATCCAAATCACGACTTTTCTTTGAACATGAGCTATCAAAACCATGAGCATGGCTCACCTGAGACCTCAAAATTTGTTTACTTTTGCACCTAACGCCAGAACTTAGACTCTGTTCTCCTAAGGCTGAAAGGCTAATTTATTAATTGACAGTGTTGTGCAGCTGCCTATTTGGTTGAGTTTTCTTCTCACAGAAGCTTAATTTCCATAAAAGGGATTTTGATTTGTCTGGGCTTGTTTGGACAAGATTTTATGGGATTTGGTTTCAGTCATGGTGTTTGATGTCTCATTGCATAAAGAAATACATCGCAAGTACAGAGAATACTATTTAATTTTTTTCACTAAACGAGCCTATCAAGTGTCTTTTTGTATTGAATGTGTGTGCAGGTATATTGACCTGACCTAGTGGAGTATCCTTCCTTGTTTAACTCTTAGCAGCATTATGTTAACCTAGAGTTCTTCATCACTTTGCTCTTTGTGGTGCTTATTTTCAAAGAATACATAGCAGGAGATAAAATTAGTTGAACTAGATAATAGGCAGTAGGAACAAAATAGTTGCATGTATCAGGGTCTCATAGTTATCCAGGGAAATTATAATTACCTGATTGCTAGAGAGTCACTGCAGATTTCCAAAGTCATATGTTAAAAGTGTGGTGACAGGCACACAACCACCCCAACAAAACAAA
This sequence comes from Ara ararauna, assembly GCA_028858755.1. Taxonomy (NCBI): domain Eukaryota; kingdom Metazoa; phylum Chordata; class Aves; order Psittaciformes; family Psittacidae; genus Ara; species Ara ararauna. The sequence continues at coordinate 131,980,645 of CM054377.1, read as the reverse complement.
ACAAAGACTAGTTGATAGATATGCACTTGATCAAAACATACAGCTCTAGAAGAAGTTAGTTTCTAATGGCTGGTTTGTAATTATAGATAATAACATTGATTAATGATAGAAAAATGGTAAACGAATCTCTTTATTGTAGTTACTCAGATTCCTTTGGTGTTCTGGGCTCTCTAGCATACAAGGATCAAAAAGTAGAACAAAAGTTTCCATCAAGAGCCTGTAATATAACTATAGTAAAGGAAAGAAAAATCTCAAAGCAATAAACAAACTCATCTTCTTTAACTCTCTACTGGATGAAATTCAAGTTGGATTCAGTCCTCTACAACCCTGCTGAATTTAAAGCCATCTTCAGGGGGGTAACTGATGGCAAGATTTGCCCCTAGAACTCATTTAGAAATATAACTTCATTTGGCACAATCCAGCAGAGATGAAAGGCAGCAGCACTTTGTGAGCTTTACTGAGCAAAAAGGTTTAAAGCAGCTGACAAGCCTCATAAGATATTGTTGTACCAGTTTGTATTGATTGTGCTGGAGGGCACCTCCTTGTGGAAGAGGATTGATTTTTGTGTGTTTTCACAAAGAGATTTTAATAGTCTTTGTACTTGCTGTCATGTCACAAAGGCCCACAAGCAAGACATGTCTGATACCACAACTTAAAATGATCAGCCCTTCAGCCTTCAATAAGCATCAATTAATACTGTATAAAAACATCTCCAATGTGGTTACACTGAAAACCAATTTTTATGAGTTATAAGGTCAAATTCTGCACTCATGCAATAGCAAAGCAATCAGTGCCATCCAGAAATGAAATTAGCTCAGCTTTAGAGAGAGATTAAGAGAAAGAGTACTCAGTTTCTGATTCTTTGTTAAGAAGGTCAAATTCTTTCTTAAACTCATGAAAATATGAAAGCTGTTAATTGCAATCATTTGAGTAATTGGATAGCAAATCATTCCTAGAGCTTTTTCTTTTGCTTCTTTACTCAGAAGTTTCATGCCTCTATCGTTTACTGAGGTAAAAATTTACAGAGAAGAAATTACTAGCTAGCCAACTTCTTTAAATTTGGGCAGAAAAAGCACTGAAGAGAGTTTTCATGCCTTATATATGTAGACATGGTCAAATGACTATAATGTTCCTAAAAGTTTATCTTAGATCAGTGGTACCACTATCAATAACAAATGTAGTTCTCCATACTTAAAAGTCCTGTAGAATTTAGCAGGCTTGAAACATCAGGTTTCAATTAACTTTAATGTAATATAAGAAAAGTTTGAATGTAATGGAACAAGAAATATTATTTATAGATTTAAACCCCCCAATGTTTTCAGTAATAGGATAACTATAGCAATTTTCAAAGAATGTGTCATAAAATTCCTGTTTACTTCGCTTGGTCTTTTCCATAAGATGAGGAAACCCTTTGTTTTTAAGTCCATGTCCAGCCTACCATCAGGCGGCAGTGAAACGTCTGTTTTAGCAGAACTGAGGCACTGGTTGTCACAGACACTCCAAAAAGTAAGTGGAGCTTTTTTGGTTTCTTACAGCTAAAATGGGTGAGGTGCCCCCCTCCTCCACCCTGAATCAATAGTGACTACTGGAATTTATTGGCTTCTGCAGGTTCCACCATTCAATCATGAATGTACTCAAGGTGCATGCCATGAAGTGCTGAGCTCTGTATCCCAGCTTTGTGCCAGTCCAGAAATCATATTCTCTTCTATTTCCATTCCTCCTGTAGTTGTAATTCTCACCTTCTTACTCCATGTATCTTATTATAAGTCTGGAACAGAAACAGGTTTTGTCACTGAGCCAACAGGTAATGCCATTCTCTATCCTTCCATCCTATCATATCTCCTATGATTTGGCTTTTAGAAGCAGCATTGGCAACGCACCTGCCCAAAGTCAGACAGGAAAAATATTCTCTGCTGCTTTGTTTTTTGTTTTGTCTTAGCAGTGCTCACAAAAGCCTTTTGAATCTTCTGGAGTGTTGTATATGTGAGTTGCAGCCATTATAATGTAAATTACAGATTAAGCCCAAATCAGCATGGAGGTAAATAAAATTAATAGAACTACTTCTTCTGACATCCATAGTAGGTTCATCTGAGTTAATAAGATTTCTTAAGTAAAAGCTGTTACTGTATATTCATGCAGCATTTTTTGAGGTGGGTTCTGGAATCTGTTTTTTACTGCTGCTGCACTAAAAATAGCAGTGATGTAATGTACTTTGCAAATACTGAGCTTTACTCTGGAACTTACGGTTGTAGTGTCTAACTTTTTCTAGTTTGTATCTTTTATTTGTTGCTTTCTCTGCATATTCACACAAGCAAAACTCAATTGCTTTAGTGCTGGGAAAAGTAATGAATAAAGAAATGAGAAGATCGAAAATGTTGGATGGTTCTTCAGAAATAAAGATGGCTTCTGTTCAGAGTAAGGCAAATAAACCTGCATCTAGTTGCTTGTTTGTAGGGAATATTGAAGATGAGAGGGTGGACAGAAAAAAAGTGTCTTATTTCTAATGAAACACAAATCTGGAATATTTCAAGCAGATCATAATCTGGTCATTATCAAAGCCATCAAGACTATTTTTTTCCCCAGAACAAATATGCAAACAAAGACTGCTTCTTTTGTACAATACTGATCAGAAAAGTAGAGAAAAGAGTAGAGAAAATGTGGAAGACAGACAAAGAGAGAATGAGTAACATGACTTTGTGAATCAGCAAGTGTTGGCAGTGCTCCTTAAACTCTTAACCAGCTGGAAAAAGTTGGCTCTGACTGTAAGCTTGGATACAGAATATTCAGAAGGATAGCAGAATAAAAAAGCAAATGTATTAACTAATTGTTTGAAGATGAAAATAAATTACAAGATTAGCTAATATGCCTTGGGTGGCATGGTTTAGAGGGAGGTGTCCCTGCCCCTGGCAGGGGGGCTGGAACTAGATGATCTTAAGGTCCTTTCCAACCCTAACTATTCTATGGTTCTATGCATGCAAAAGTATTTATATCCTATATGTTGTATATTCAATATTTTGCATCTTGTATGTGGGGAATAACCATTATCTCCTCCAAGCATGTAAATCTTGATTTCTGATGTAAGATGATGGTAGGGATTCCATTATAGTGCAGTTTTCATCTATCCTTCAACAGCTTTTTTGAGGAATGGAAGGAGAACATATTGCCTCAGTTAATTTTGAAAGCCTGTGTTGTTGTTTTGTGTGTGTATATATATGTATATGACACAACCCAAGAAGTTTTTAAGAGGAAGATGAAATGTGAGAACAATGCTGACATTCTGGGATGTAAGCAGTCAGATCCATAACATTTTATCTAACTAAAATAGTGGCTCTTAAAAGCCAGATAAAGATTTCAGGGATCAACTGCATAATTCTGTCACTCAAGGAGTACAGAAGCATGATCATGGAAGCCTTATAAATATCATTAATTAGAGACAGAAAAATACTGCACATGCTTTATCTCACCCAGCTCTCTGTTATGTGACTGTTTCATACAATATGCATTCCACTGTTTTAAAAATATCACTATATGACATCCAGCTCTGCTTTGAAAACCAATGTCTAAACCAACTAGAAAATATTCCCATACAAATATGAAGTTTTATTCTTAGAGTTAGTGCAGAATAAGTAATAAGGGATAGGTAGAGTTGTCATGGTTTTATAGCTGATTGATAGTTCATAGAATTTAACAGCTACTATTGCATGTTTGAGATATATGTCAAATCTTTTCTTATGCAGTCATCAAACATTTCATGTGATCTTGTACAGAATCAAACAAAACCCTAGTGATGTCTTTCTACTCCGTCTGCACCATTAGGAATACAGCTGGATTATAGTTGTAGGACCTTGCAAAGGTCTCTGCGCGTATCAGCAGATAGACTTCTCTGACAGAAAGGTAGAGTGGTGACAATTACAGGTCAACCATGTGAGAAAAGAAGAGAAATGAGTGAGCCAAAAAGGCTCAATTCTTAACCCAGAAGCATGAGCGCATATGCTTGGTTTGATGTGTTCCTTGTCAGTTTAACTTCTTGGTTTGTGTGATGTTATCAATGATGCAGTATGTTTTTATACTTAACAGTGGAATTGGAATTGTATTCATTTCTCTGTGCTCAAGTTCTCTGTCTGCAAAATGCAAGTAACTGCATTGATTTGATATTCCCAAATGAAGAATATTCTTACTAAGCATAACACTTGATTATATAGCATTCTACAAAGACTAAGGTTTTCCAGAAGTGACTCCAGTGGGGATTGAGGGAAGAACACCTAAGCATCCAAGAAGTACTGAAACTCAGTAACTTCCAATTAGCTGAAGACTAATTCTTGGATCATGGTTGTTGACATCCATAGGACACATGTAAGTGCATGACTAGAAGGGAAGGCAGTGGATTGGCAAGTAGTAGGTATACTTCCCTAGAGATTATCAAGGAGGAAATAAAGTGAAAAAGAAAGTGGAGTGGATGGGAAGTAAAGAAAAGGAGGAAAGGATCATTCTGTGACTAAAGCCAAAGGAAAAATAAGGGTTCTTGGAGAAGTAATGGAGCTTAGGAGAATATCTAGAAAAGACAGAATAGAGAGAAGAGAATGGAAAATGATTTAAAAGAGGAAGATATACATGACCAAGGACTCATTAATCATTCTTTCTGAACCATCTAGCCTTGCAGCACTTTGTACACAGAAGTACTTACCTACTGCAGGAGGATGAGATTATGTGGAAAATCAAATGTGGTTCTAGCCTGGATCAGGGAAGTTATCACCATGAGAAAACAAAAGCCATCAGTCTCATTGCTGTGTTGTGCTGTGTTGGCTATGTACTTCCAAAATTGTAACTACAATGGATTCACAGAAAGTAATAATCAGGACCTGTTTTTTATAGACTGGCTGTGGGACAGGAGAATCTGTTATGTCCCAAAAGACTCAAATGAGTACAGTGGTTTCAGCAAAAAGGCATATGACTAGCATCTATGAATACTTTCTGTGTTTCTAGGCAGCAGCTAGTGCCTCAAATTGCTCCTTGGTTCTTGTTCCTTGGTTTCTAGCTCTGGTCTTATGTAGCTGTTAGTATCTATTTAGGATGCTGATGAAATAAGCATTATTTTCTAGGTGGTGCATCCATCACTGTCCTTGTGAAAACGAAAACACCATAATATGACTCATTTAATGTTAGGAGGCTTTTGGCTTTATCATCAGCAAATTTTACTAACTTCCATATATGCAGTAGATTTAGTTATAGAAAAGCTAAATACAGAGTAAGACAGTGTTGTTAATGGTGGAAGAATGCTGCAATTGTGCATGATGTAAGTCAGTAAGTAAGTAAGTAAGTTCCGGTAAGTCAGTCCCAGTAGAATCCAGTCCGTGAAATATTGCTGAAAGTTATTTGAGACAAAAATCTGCAGAAATCATAGGAGTTCAAAATAGCATTTTAAAAGGGAAATATTGAGATTCTGAAAGTTCTTAGAAGTTGCTGCTAGATAAATGGTATGGATTTTGTTTCAAAAGTATGTATTTAGGAAGTAAAAAACCCAGCAATATTAACCTACTAATTTGCTGCACTTTGAATTACTGTAGAAGATTTTGGGAAAAAAGAAGTTATACTTAAACGGACCATGAGAACTAATTTGTAACTAAACCACTGACAATATTTTTATACTTATTAAGTCCTATCATTTCAGAGGAAGATTAAGTTTTCTATAGAACCCATAAAAATTTAGTTTGTTGTAACTACAGATTTTAATGGTTGAAAAACAGGCTCATCCATCTGTTGGAGACCAGCAAAACAAATACCTTGAGTTACCTGTACAGGCTGCCTTCTCTGTAAATGTAGTTCTAAATAAGCACAAGAAGAACTGATAATATTGCTCATTTTTTAGACAGGATGTCAAATTTAGGGTAAATGATGCTAAAAAGTATTGTAAAATGGTCCCTAGCCTCTGTCAGTGCAATAAAATGATCACAACAGGTTTTTTTCCCATCAAAGCAGATGGCTTTAATGATTTTTCAAGCCATGCTTAATTCATCTGCAAACAACAGAGATCGGTTTGCAAATGTGTGCTGAAAGAGAGAGATGTTACTGTTCATAAATACTCTGCAAGTTTGTTTTGCCCCATCATTAGAGGCAAATGGTGTTTACTTAAGGTAAATTATTTTTGTGAACTGTCTCAGAGTCAGTGTTGCAGTTGCAATAAATTATCTGTAAAATGACATTAGCATCACCTGGTTAATATGTCTAGTACAATTGACCTGATGGAATAAGTAAAATTATCTATTTTCTTTTGAATTAATATTGCTTTACAGAAATGATTCCCATCTTTCCCAAATACTTGCTTATGTTGCACTATAAAGTGAATGTAGTTTTTCATAATTTTCTATTGTGAGTTTGTTATTACTGTAATATTCTTTAACACCAGGCAGAGAAAAACACATAATCAATTCACATATGGGTAAGTATTTTAAAAATATCTTTATTTTTGTGTAGCATCTCAAGTTAGTCAGAGAAGAACTGAAGAATCGAACTGCAGTAATGATAGCTTTACAATGAGTAAATTAAAAGATTGATTCCGGTTTCTTCATGTCCTTAGAAGTGGAAATTTACTTGTCCTTAAAATTATATAATTCCTCCATATACCTAGTGTCAGAAATATAACTGGGAAAAAGAAATGTCTGAGTTTAGTGAAGCAATGAATGTATTTCTGAACACTGAAACTTAGTTCAAAAGAGGCTTTCTCCCATTAAAAGTTCTGGATTTATCAATAACTATGCTTCTCCAGGCCATAAAGAAACTGAAAATTTTGTTTCTGTTTATAGATATATACAAAAACTCTGAAAAAAAAAGAGTTGTGGTTTTTTTTTTTTTTCCAGAACAAGTAGTTATCACTTTTAAATGTAAGTAATGTACCCAATTAGGCCATCCATGAGTTGTTTTCTTTCTAAACTGGTCTTAGTTGAAGTTAAAATATGTCTTATGATTTATGATTGATGGCTTGCCAGCTAAACCATTTAAAATGTAGCAAGAATAGACAAAGGTGTTGGGATGACACTGACTATAATAAATAACATGAGATACGTGTTAAGAAAACTGTGAAATTAGATATTGAAGAGCATTGATGCTTGGGGTTGTAGATGTTCTTAATTTTGAACTGGAATTATAAACAAAAGAAAGTTGTATAAAATCATTTAAAAGAAACTTAGTTGCAGGCGTCATTCCTGATATTAACACTACATGTTTTTTTCAGGATGCTAATCTTGGACTGTCTAAACATTTGCACTCAAACCTCATCAAAATGTTGAAGCATTTATGCAATTAATATGAATCATTCAGTTCCTTTCTATATCATAGTCTGTACTCTTCCAAGTCACTTCCATCTGAGGTTGCTGTAAAAAGTCATGGTCTCCACACTGCTCAGGTCAGAAAGGGAAGCTTGGAGCTCTGCACAAAGTATTTGGATATGCAGAACACAGCTAATCTCAGAGGTGAGGACACTTGACTAAATCACTAGCTATGCAAAGACACTTTATTGACCACCCTTATTTCAGTAGGTGGTAATGCAGAAAGCCTTTTCTGATTTCACAGGGCAGATCTTTCAGACCTTGACTTGTAAGAGATAAAGAAGGTTTATATGCCAATATAAAATTTTCATCAGGCAGACAATAGAAGAGATATCTTCCAAATAACCTTCTTGTTTCACTGTTAGAAAGGATATTTTAAAATCATCCTTATTTCAAAACCTTGGTGATATGACATTATTCATGATGGCTTTCTGGAATGAAGATAGCAATCCCCTACATGCAAAGATGTGACATTTTTGAGTCACAGCAATTAGTTCAGTTATCTAACACAATGCAAGTGAAAGTGAGAAAGAATGGGCCAGAACAGAAATAATCCACAGCATGCCTTTCAATTCAGACAGGGAGGGGGGTCAGGGTTATAAAGATTGCATTCAACTTGTCAGCAACAGTGTTGGAGAGCATAATTTAGCAGTGACGTTCATGCCTAATGCCAGGAAAGCAGCTGGCATCCTACAAGAAATACACTTGAATAGAACACAGTTCAAGACATTCAAGACCTTTCTGAGAGGTGAAAACCTAGATGAAAATGCTGCCTCAAAGTATAAATGGAGGATCTGTCTAGCACTGTGCTGTTGGCATTCTGGTAAAAAAAAAAAAAAAAAAAACCAAACAAAAAAACCCCAACAAAACAAACAACCCACAACAAAAAACACAGTTGGAAGGTGGGAGGAGGGGATTGTATCCCTCTAAACTGTGAGTTTCAGTACTAAGGCTTCACTAAGAAAAGTGCAGCATAACTAAATTTAACATACATTCTAGAAGAGCAATCAAATCATATAGCCAGAGCTTCAGTGAATAATTCATGTGAAACCTGATGAGATAAAAGGACTGACATGAGAGAACACCATAAATAACATACTGTAAAAAGACTGAAGACCAAAGATCTAGTTTTTCATCAGCAGATATAAGGCAACATCCCCCTTTGGAAATGCTGGTTCTTCTCTGCTCAATCTAGTCAACTTACATTTTCACAGTTTTTAGTTGAGAAACTGACAGAAGGCAAATTTCCCAGCAGACAAATTTAGTAATGCTAACTTGCTACTAACTCTAATTCTTGCCAATTCTCTAATTTTCTTGAACTGACATTTTGCTGAACAGCATAATAAATATGGGACCTTCTTACCATTCTCGGTGACTGTGAACACCACAACAACCTCTCCTGTTTCATCCATAGCCCTCACGATGCCTTTAAAAATTTCTTCTCTATGGTGTACACATCTCTGCCTCCTTGTCTGAATCTCTCTGCTTTTCTTGATCTGTTCTTCTAGGTTTGAGAAAAGAGATGAAAAGGACACACATGAGCACACTGAAAGACTGAAAATCACTTTGCTTGGAAAATACTTTAATATTTCTCTGCTGCAAAAGATTAATGCAAGTGAAACAACACTTTAAAAATAGTGATAAACACTGCAAGGAAACTAGCGGCTGCAGTACATCTGCTGCATTGCCTAAAAGCCCATCTCTGCCTCTTCCACTGCTGTACAGCTGTGTTGCTCTTACCTGGGAGTTTTGCTTGTGACATTATTACTAGAAGAGTTTGCTTTTTTGACTCTTTGTTCCCCTCTTTTTCTTTTTTTTTTTTCCCTCCTGAGCTTTGCAAGAACACCTCCTGGGTGAGCTTTATCAGTATACACCAAACTGCAACAGGGACAATCTCTGTTGCTTTTCTTAATCAAAAGGACACTTATGCTAGTATAGTTTACCACAAAGCCATGCTGAGGGTAGTTGTAAAATTTCTTCATGTTGTAGGTGTGTTATGCTATGGTGTGAACATTCTCTGAGGTGCAAACTGCACTCCTTCCTCAGTATTTGCCTTAGTCAACAGACTTCTGATGACATGTTGGGATGGGATGCAGGTATGGTCTGTTTTCTTTGCAAAGAAATTCTCATATACATGTGATAACAAAGCATTTATGACTCCAGCAGGTTCCTTTGGTGTAAATGATCGCAAGACCAGGATGTATGGTGGCCCACTGAGTGTGCTTCCACTAGCGGGAAAGGGTCAGCTAGAAACCACGGTGAACTGCGAACTATGCAGGTGCAGTATACTTGCTGGATTGTTCCTGTGTTTAAAGTTAAATATACTTATGTGCTTCACTTGACCAAACCCAAGATGCTCAGCACTATGCAAACCCAAAGCACTTATAACATTTAAACTAGATCCAGTTACATTATTTTCCATTAACATGTTAATTCTCTTGTAAAATGCAGATGTCAGAAAAAAATGAGTAGTTCTGCCTCAGGTTGTCACCCCAATTTGGAGTCATGATAAATGTTGACATACGGCTATTGCCTATACGGCATCTCCCCGTTCCTACTTAGCTGTCAAAACCTCTTCTTCCTAGTCTGTCAGAGCCATTGCATCTTAGTAAACATTTTCTAAAGCAGCAAAACGACCTCCCACAGCCTATTAGGATTGCTGCAGCGAGCCAGTGTCTGGTTCACTGCAATGCAGTGGAAAGCCACAATATCCCAAGAGATACTGGATTTTCTGGAATGCAAAATTGGCATTTGTCATTTTAGCTTCTTCACTGTACATTGTGCCAAGCAGCTCTGTAAGCCCCTCCAAGGAGAAGGGCCAGAAACTAAACTTGATTGATTAACTACTTGATTCATTAATCTGGCAGTTTCCTCAGCTGATATTTCTTTTTTTGTCTGTGAAGTTATTTCCCATGCTTTCTATTTATAATGCATGTGATGTCCCCTACTGGTGGTTTATTTGTGGAGTACAGTGGTACAAAAAATGTATTAGAAGCAGACAATATTAATCCTAGATTTACTGGTTGTCTCTGTTTCTCTTGCCTACAGGCATTGATTCATTAAAACTCAATCCAAAAAACAACCTTGGATTTCAAATAAGTAACTGAGGTCAGAAATTTGGCATGAAGTGCTTAAACCAATAGTGGAGGAAATTACTTTATTACAGAGTTAGGCTGATATTTTCAGAGGCAAGAATAACTCCCATTAACATTGTTGGCAATCATGCAGCCTAATCCCAAGCACGTAATTTAGAAAACTTCCCCCTGTGTGGGCAAGTGTTCTCAATGAGTTTCTAAATTTATAGAAGCCTCAAAAGCCCATAGTCTCTATGGTTTGTTGTTACAGACTATAGTTAACTCCCAAAGGTGGGACTCCAGCATAGCAGCAAGCAGCATTTTTACTAGGCCAACAACATTCAGCTATGAAACATCAACATGTGTATATTCTAAACTCATACTTTTACGCATAATTTTCATGGTTCTTTTTTATCTATATTCTCAATTGTATGTCTGAAGCACCATTGCTCTAATCTCTACTGACAAAAAAACATGCAGTGGATTAGGCAGTAGTAATTATTACCAAGTACAGGGCCCCTGCTGTTAAACACAAATGACAAGCTCATCATGAGCTCTGTTTCTGACTTTCAGCCTCTTTACTTCATTATTTTCCAAGAAGGAAAGTTGGCAAGTCCCCACTCTGCCCTGAGAACAGAGTGACAGCATAACAAGAAAAATCAAGGCTTAGATAATGATTCTGCTTCCAGCAAAATGTCTTCTTGGTTAGTATTTTCTGTTTGTAACTTTCAAGGACAGTATAGAAATTACTTATAAAATAGTATCAATGATACCGACAAGTTGTCATGACCTATAAGGTTGTGTTATAACATCTATTCTCTATACCTCAAAAAATCTGTGTGAAATCTAAATGCAAGTCAAGTTCATAGTACTGCCACGTCTTAGAGTTCATGAAGCAGAAGTTCCTTGTGGAATGATTTTGTTCTTGAATAATAGGAAGTTGCAAAAGCTGTTAACATGCCAGAAAGAGAAGAAGCTGGAGCAATAACCTAACATCTGGATATATCCTGAAGAAGTTCCTGTTTCTCAAGGAGGTGAGGGTATTAGTTTCTTTACTTTTTTGGTGTTGTGATTTCTATTAAACCTCATTGGATAGCATTTAGCCCCTCACTCTCCCCACCTTCACAAAGACAGAGCTTCCAAGCTGTCTGTCTAGAAATCTTGAGTCAGAGAAGCTGACAGCTCCTCCGCATTTACTGTCTTCTGGTTTTGAGAACTCAATCTGTATGCATTCATATGTAGCTACATTAGGTATATTCCAGTGGCTCCTGAAACACTGGTTTGCTTGTTGCTGGCAGACAGCCCTTGTGTTCAATTACCATAATTTCTTCCTGGGAGGGAAAATGTAGCAGAAAGACAGTACTGTCTGCAAAGTGAATGAATGAGTAAATAAATAAATAAAATGTACAGAACAGTCTTCTGAAGTCATTGCCTTCCTCTGTCCTGGTTCAAGCAATAAGACTATTTGAGCCATGAATAATGGATATGCCCCATCTACTATCCAGCAACATGGTTGCACTCATTTGGCATTTTAATGCGAAGACCAACACAAAGATATCATAACCAGGAGTGCTCAGAATCCCAGTTACCTCCAAGGAGGTCAAGGTTGCTGCTCACTGATAATGTCCAGGTGGCACCTAGGCACCTTTTTGGGGATTGGTGTTAAATCAGACCTGAAGCTGTGCGTCCTCCCTCTAGTTGATGTTTTGAGAAGGAAGAAGCAATAGCTACAAGGAGCTGATAAAATCTGACAGGAGCTGATCTGGTATGGACTACAGAGTCCATACCAGATGGTATGGTGACATGAAGCAGGGGTGGAGATTTACAGGGCTCAATCCAGTCTGTGAATGAGAGTAGTGGTGTGGTGTTGTCTGGGTTTGGCCAGGAAAACAGAAAGGCTATTTGGTCTTGATAGAGTGAAAGACAAATATTTGGAGTAAGATAATATTTGTCTGAGAAAGGCAAATAAGATGTGGATGGTGAGTTATGTATGAAAGAAGATAGGAAATCTGTATAAGTCATGCAGGATGGGTGGGTAGGCCAGGGAAAGTGGAAGAAAAGCAGTTACCAGTTGACAACTGAGATGACAGAGAAGATAGAGAACTGGGAGGAAACAGGCCAAGTGGAAGTCTTCATAGGGAATGGAATGTGAAGATTCAGGAGCTTCCAGTATTTTTAACTTTATTTGGAGTAAAAAGGTAACAGCGGCCACAGCAGGAAGACATTATTGTGGCTGATCAAGCTATCTCCCAGCAACTTTTTTGATAAAAAGATATACATGACTCCAATAATGCCTTTTTTTTCCCCTTCATTTAGAGATAAATTTTCACATTGCTATTCCAAATAAATGCAATTTTTTAAGATTCTGGGAAATACAGAAAGCCCATTTTTTTAATCCACTTATTTTTATACTGGGCTTTAGCCGTGCTGTTCTAGAGAGGACGTAATATATTTAGATTAGGAGAAATAGATGCTCTTCCTTTCTAAAACTTCTGAAATTCTCTTATTATAAATTCTTCTTTACTTTGATAGCTTCATCCTATACAGAGGCCCCTTAAGAAAGAACTGTATAACCGAAGGAAGTCAGTTCTCTGGCATGAAGGGTAAAGGAAATATTTACCATATACCTGTGGCAAGAAACAACCGCTTTAGTTATACTGCTTTTATTTTTTTTACTTTTTGTCACTGTACAGTTTTGATTTTAAAATAGTGCAATCTCTTATCCCTGTGCTTCAGCTTTGCTATGTGTACAAAGAAAGGAGGTGATGTGAAAGGACTACTCTAGACTGAATACATAGCCCTGCTTGTGACAATTGACCAGCTTCTTCCTGGCAAGCCCAGTCCTCTCTGTGTTAATTTCAAAGCCGAAATGTGCAAACTGCTTTAAACTGGTAATAAATACATTCCTGGTAAAAGGAAAAAAAAAAAAAAATGAATTTCCTCCTGAAAGTTGAGGTTGGTGATGAACAGGCTCATACGGCAATTTTCTAAAACCTGTTGCTTCTATGAAGGTGGTTCAGGACCCATGACTCAATATTTAAGATACTGTATTCTTAGTTTTTAATGAGCCTAGTTAGAGCATGTACTGATTCATAAGACATCCTGATAGGTGTGAGCTCAAGTGTGTAGCTGGAGTAAAGGTGCTATGAGCACCTCGTTTGGAAAACAGACCACTATCAGAGTATGTGTAATTTTCACAGAATCAGAATGGCTGAGTTTGGAAGGTGCCTTTGGAGGTTATTTGATTCAACCCCTCTGCTCAAGTGGGAGCACCTAGAGCCAGCTGTCCAGGACCATGTCCAGACAGCTTTTGAATATCCCCAGGAATGAAAATATTTGATTAAATTTTAAATTTAACTTTCGAGTTTCTGAAAGTGCTCCTCCCATTCCCCTTTATATTGGTTACCGGAGCAGCAGACTGTGCAGTAACATGTACAATGAATCACTTGGAACTCACAAGCACACTGAAAAGCTTTGGTGTGAGCATGTGTTTACCCCATCAATCGGGTGTTGTTCCACAGCAGTATACAGCAAGCCAAGGCCACAGGCTTGCCTGTGTCCCCCTGAGCCTTCAAAAAGAAAGTGTTTTTCTGTTGACCCAGCTCCAGGAACTAGCTCACTGCCAGAACAGAGAAACACTAGCATAGGTAAGAAGGAGGTAGTGAAACTGTATGGTCAAGGCAGAGAAGAGAGGGAGAGAGGACTGTGGAAGTTGTCTTTGAGTATGACTTAACAGTCCCACACATTTGACAGAATGGGGAGAACTGAAATACTAAGGAAAAAGATGAAGCACTGCTCTCCTGAGAGGAGGGTGCGCAATGGGCAGGGCTGCACTCGGTGCTCCCTGGTGGAGGTCCTCCTGCAGCAGGGGCTGAGCTGCGGGACGCTGTTACTAGGCTGAAGGGTGTCAGGGAAGCTGAGGGGAAACAGCACTGCTTGCTCCAGGACCAGACTGTGCAGGGGCCTCAAGCGTCTACTGTCGATCATGCAGGAAAGGAGGCCGCTAACCCAGGAAGCTGGGAAACAGTAACAGAAAAAAACAAACAAGAAAAGGAGGAAGCGGACAATTAAAAGCAAGGGGCTTCCTCCTAAATCTGTTGTCCCCACCCAGAACTGCATTGCTGATGAGAAACCACACTCCCACCAGGAACAACTGGCTGATGCACTGGTAAAGAAGATCACTGCTGCTGCTGCCAGGAGAAAGCAGCGGGCCATAGTAGTAAGGAACTCTACTCTGAGAGGAACAGAGGCATCCATCTGTCAGCCTGACCCAGGCTCAAGGGAGGTGTGTTGCCTACCAGGAGCTCAGATCAGGGATGCTGCAGAGAAGCTGCCTGCTCTAGTCGGTCCCACTGACTATTACCCACTTCTAGTGATCCATGTGGGCGCTACTGATATAGATAGCAGTAGCCAGGAGAACATAAAGAAGGACTACAGAGCTCTGGGAGAGGTGGTTTGGGGCTCTGGAGCTCAGATTGTCTTTTTGTCAATTCCCCAGGATACAGAGCAGGACCTTAAAAAGGCAAGGAGGATTGGCCAGGTTAATAAATGGTTGGAAGGGTGGTGCTATAGTCAGGGGTTTGGGTACCTTGAACATGGGACTCAATTTAATAGGCCAGGTCTACTGGGGGCTGGTGGAGCTGGTCTAACAAAGAAAGGGAAGAGTGGATTTGGGAGGAGGCTTGCCAGAGTGGTCAAGGATGCTTTAAAGTAGATGTGTTGGGGGAGGGGGGCATCATTCCATCCCAACACACCCAGTCACTTGCCAGCACCTATAGTAAACATTCAGAGCAATACAGAGATATTCCAATAAAAGATGAAGCAGCCAATGAGCCGTCTTCATCTGGAGCTCGGCTCAGGTGCCTCTATACAAATGCCCGTAGCATGGGGAACAAACAAGAGGAATTAGAGATGTGTGCACGTCTACGGGGGTATGAAATCATAGACATCACAGAAACATGGTGGGATGGCTCCTATGACTGGTGTGTTGGAATGGAAGGTTACAGGCTCTTTAGGAAAGACAGGCCCAGTAGGCGGGGAGGGGGAGTTGTTATTTATGTTAGGGATAGGCTGGAGTGTATGGAACTGTGCCTGGGGACAGGTGAGCAGTCGACAGAGAGTTTGTGGGTCAGGGTTAAAGGGAGAACAGTGATGGGAGACATTATTGTGGGGATCTGTTACAGATCGCCTGACCAAGAGGACTCTGTGGATGAAGCACTCTATAGACAGATAGGAACAGCCTCACGCTCGCAGGCCCTTGTTCTCATGGGGGACTTCAACCACCCTGATATCTGTTGGAGGGATGGTATGGCCCAGCACAAGCAATCCAGGAAGTTCCTCAATTGTGTGGAAGACAGCTTCCTTCTGCAAGTAATAGAGGAGCCGACAAGGAGAGGTGCCATGCTTGACCTCGTCCTCACCAACAGGGAAGGGCTGGTTGGAAATGTGATGCTCCAGGGCAGCCTTAATTGCAGTGATCATGAGATGGTCAAATTTGAGATCCTCAGGAGAGTGAGAAGAGCGTGCAGCAAGCTCACTGGCATGGACATCAAGAGAGCAGACTTTGGCCTCTTCAGGAACCTGCTCAGTAAGATTCCATGGGATATAGCTCTAGAGGGCAGGGGGGCCCAAGACTCTTGGTTGATATTCAAGGATCACCTGCTGCAAGCTCAGGAGCGATACATCCCTACTAGAAGGAAGTGCTGCAGGAGGGCCAGGAGACCTCCTTGGATGGATAAGGATGGATAAAGGAAAAAAGAGGCTTATAAAAGGTGGAAGCAAGGACAGGTGGCCTGGGAAGAACGCAGGGATGTTGTCCGGGAAGCTAGGGACCAGGTTAGGAAAGCTAAGGCCCACTTAGAATTCAACTTGGCTATGGATGTTAAGGATAACAGGAAGGGATTCTATAGGTACATTGCAAATAAAAGGCAGATGCAGGGACAATGTGGGCCCTCTCCAGAAGCTATCGGGAGAAGTGGCTACCCTGGATTTGGAGAAGGCTGAGGTTCTTAATGAGTTCTTTGCCTCAGTCTTCACCGGCAAACAATCTGACCACACCACCCAAGTCTTGGAAGGCAGATGCAGGGACAGCGAGAATGAAGACCCTGGGCCCACTGTAGGAGAGGATCTGGTTTGAGACCATCTTAGGAACATGAATGTATACAAGTCCATGGGACCTGATGAAATCCATCCACGGGTCCTGAAGGAGCTGGCAAATGAAGTTGCTAAGCCACTGTCTGTCATATTTGAAAAATCATGGCAGTCAGGTGAAGTTCCTGATGACTGGAAAAAGGGAAATATAACCCCAGCTTTCAAGAAGGAGAAAATGGATGAGCCGGGGAATTACAGACCAGTCAGCCTCACCTCTGTGCCTGGCAAAATCTTGGAGCAGATTCTCCTGGAAGGCATGCTGAGGCACATGAAAAACAACAAGGTGCTTGGTGACAGCTAGCATGGCTTCATTAAGGGGAAATCCTGTTTGACCAATCTGGTGGCCTTCTGTGATGGGGCTACGGTACTGATGGACAGGGGTAGAGCAGTTGATGTCATCTCCCTGGGCTTGTGCAGAGTGTTTGACACTGTCTCACATGACATCCTTGTGTCTAACTTGGAGAGACATCAATTTGATAGGTTGACCACTTGGTGGATAAAGAAGTGGCTGGATGGCCGCACGCTAAGACTTGTGCTCAATGGCTCTATGTCCAGCTGGAGACCAGTAACGAGTGGTGTCCCTCAGGGATTGGTGCTGGGACCGGTCTTGTTCAACATCTTTGTCGGTGACAGGGACAGTGGGACTGAGTGCGCCCTCAGCAAGTTTGCCGATGACACCAAGCTGTGTGGTTTGGTTGATATGTTGGAGGGAAAGAATGCCATCCAGAGGGACCTTGACACTCTTGTGAGGTGGGCTGATTGCCAAGTGCAAGGTCCTACACCTGGGTTGGAGCAATCCCAGGCACAGCTACAGGTTGGGCAGAGAAGAGATTCAGAGCACCCCTGCGGAGAAGGACTTGGGGATGTTGGTCGATGAGAAAATGAACATGAGCTGGCAGTGTGCACTCGCAGCCCAGAAAGCCCACCGTATCCTGGGCTGCATCAAAAGGTGCGTGACCAGCAGGTTGAGGGAGGTGATCCTGCCCCTCTACTCTGCTCTTGTGAGACCTCACTTGGAGTATTGTGTGCAGTTCTGGTGTCCTCAACATAAAAAGGACATGGAACTGGTGGAACAAGTCCAGAGGAGGGCCACGAGGATGATCAGGGGACTGGAGCGCCTCCTGTATGAAGACAGGCTGAGAAAGATGGGGCTGTTCAGCCTGGAGAAGAGAAGTCTGTGTGGAGACCTCATAGCATCCTTCCAGTATCTGAAGGGGGCCTATGGGGATGCTGGGGAGGGACTCTTCATGAGGGACATGAGGGAGGACAAGGGGTAATGGGTTCAAACTTAAACAGGGGAAGTTTAGATTGGATATGAGGAAGAAATTCTTGACTGTAAGGGTGGTGAGGCCCTGGAATGGGTTGCCCAGGGACGTTGTGAATGCTCCATTGCTGGCAGTGTTCAAGGCCAGGTTCGAAAGAGCCTTGGGTGGCACGGTTTAGTGGGAGGTGTCCCTGCCACTGGCAGGGGGGTTGGAACTAGATGATCTTAAGGTCATTTCCAGCCCTAAGTATTCTGTGATTCTATGATTCTATGATTCTATGATTCTCATCTTGGTATGTGCTGATGAAGAGTTGATTCCTGTCTTGGTCCACAGAGAACCTCTGGCATGTTAACAAGGCAAATATGCAAGTGTCTTTAATGAATTTTAAAAATGTTCCATTACAATTGCAAGGGAAGGTAGAATACAATATAAATAAGAGTGGCAATCATATTGATAGTGAAGTCTTTCCTATCCAAACTTACTATTTTCTTTGGTTAATACCCTTAGGATTTTATTGTAAGAGGTTAAGTATTTTTCTTCAGAAATCATGGACAAAATGAAGTTGAAGTATCTTTTCTCATTCCGTATCCTTATACTGGCATCCAGACATCATAGGTCTTAGGTAGACCTGTCTTGAGCCTTCAAAATTAATTAATTAAATTAACAAAGAAAATTAATAAAAAATAATATTTACTTTAGTTGTGCTAAGCATGAGGAGCAGGGACTTGACAAGGTTCAGGACTCTGCTGCTAGAAGGGCCAGAGGGGAAAGTTAACAAGATAGGCTACGGAAAGTTGGACTAGCTGCTTGTGACGTTTGTGGAGGAATGAGGGTAGGTTGAGGATTTGTGCTTCCTGGGAATCCCTCCCCACCAAAAGTCACAACCCATATAATCCAAACTCTACATGGCAGGTACAAGCCTGGCTTTTTTGGGACTTGACATAAGCAAAGAGCCAGTGAGTCATGGCTGCTCCAGTATGCTGACATAGTTTTAAGCCTAGGTCTAATCTTCTAGTGCCACAGTTCTGTGATAAGAACACCCTTTTTGTATTTCTTGATGCCTTTGTTAATTTTGTTGATCTGCTGGTCTCCTTGGCCAGATCCTCAAAGACATTTATATGCCACCTTGCTTTTAACTCATTGATCATTAGATACCTAGATGCAGGCTGGGCACACAAATATATCTAGGGACTGAGTGCATGTTTCCTTTGCTCAGTACCCTTTGCTGGGTGTCCTTTTCAAGTGATCTCTGCCTTCCCGTACTTTCTTTGCTATGGTACAGGCTTTAGCGATGTGTTATGCTGCAGTGTTTATGCATTTCAAAAGGACAGCCCTAGGGCATTTTATTGCAAGGTCTGTTATGGTGAACTTCAAATTGAGCATAAAACATTTTTCCTATTGGCTTCACTTAGATTTATGTTAGGCCAAGGTGCTGGGCGATGCTGCTGGGGGTGGGATATATAAGGACACAGAGTTATGCAAATTCCTACATTTGGGTAATGAGAAAGTAAGGGATGATTCTTTGGGATAGTTACCTGCTGCTTATGAGTGATGTGAAAGTTGCTCTGTGTTCAGCCTGATGCTGTACTGGATACCTGAAAATGCCAGCTGGGCTAGGTGGTTACTTTTAGTTCCTGAATATGTGTACATAAGGTGTGTCAGGAGAACAATTTCACTTGAAATTGTATCACCTGACATCAGTGGGTGTCCCAGCTTTCATCCAAAAGGTTTAGGGATATCAAATGTTTTGAAGAAAGGTCCTTCAATTCAGGGTTTAATTCCCCCTGTTGGTTTCTTCTAGCCTAGGTTAGGGGAAAGGGCTGGATTTTTGGCATGTAACAATGCATCTGTAAATTCTGGATTTCCTTAATGGAGTGGTCCAGGCCTAAGTGTGCTATCCAGGCAGAGAAATTGAGGACAAAGGGAAAAAAAGGTGGGAAACATACTTTTTGTGGCTAGCCAGTGGAGAGAGGCAGGTCATTTGGCCACTAAAGGGGTAACCGATTAAAATCTTGTGCTTGTGTTCTACTTGTAACTGGACAAAATAACACATTCTGGAATTAAACTCTAATTCCATCATTCCATTTTCCAGGGAGGCCCAAGATTTTTTATTGGAATAGGTGACCAGTAACAGTAATTCTTTACAGATACAAAACTGTCTGAAATTCTGAATGAAATTTTAAATATTTGTAAAGCTGTTCATGTTACAAACGAGTATTTGTTACAGTAAAACTGAAGCAAACAAGCAAATCAAATAACTCTCTTGCTTCTAAGCATTCAGATTTTGATTGGCAGGTCTGAACTTTTGACAATCTAAGGATTCAGATTTCTTCTTCGGGACCAGCTAATCCTTTCCTCAAAGAATAGTGAATGGACTAGAGCTTAGATATGAAAAAGAAAAAGAAAAAGAAAAGGAGAAAGAAGAAAGCAAAATAAACCTCAGAAATCAAGCAAAGTCTCTCTAGCTTCTATTATCTCTCTCTCTCCCCTTCTCTCTCCATACTTTCTCACTCCGCCACTTGACTGTATCATACTGTGTTGCTGGTTGCTGAGGTGCTACTTCACCTTCTGCAATGTTGCTTGATCTTTGATTTCCTGTGAAGCACAATGAATCTTACATTAGAGTATGCAGTCAGGTGGTGCACCATCTGTTCCCAAGCTCCAAAACCACTGAGTAACAGAGAGCAATAGAAAGCAACAGCTACCCCAGTTTCATCAGAATATTCATATTCACACCGTAACAAACAAGCAGATGACTCTGTTTTCAAGCACAGAAAATCATGTTAGTTTTCCAACAGTTACCTATTAAATCTAGCATGTTGAGGGTTTCATTTTTTTATTTCATTAAAATATGCTTAATACTAATTAATGTGGCTCAGTCATAATATATGTTAACCAATTCATACTACTTAGGTAATTTGATGTTATGGAGACCATGTGACATAGACTGCAAAGTAGTGTTAATTTAACTGTATTTAATAGCATCTGTTCATGCACAAATCAAAAGATAGCTGGAACAGCTGCAAAACTCTGGTGAACATAGTGAAGTGCAGGTAATGCAGAAGATCAGTGGATCCCTAGCCACCAACCTACGAGAGTAAGTTTTTTACAACGTGCACTAACATTCTGTTAAGAAAGCATTGTGTACCTGTCTTACCATTAGAAGTCTCAATGCTCTCTTACTAAACATTGATCACAAATCACAGGCTACAGCTATTTTAACGATATGCTTTCTTAACTGCAGTTTAAACAGACAAAAAAAAGAAATACCTTGAGTGCCTTAGAATTTGCTTATTGGTGGAAAATAATTCAGCCATGGAGTCAAAGTTGCTAAGACATATGCTTCTAATTCTTCAATGTTCCTTTCCTTATTAATGCTAGAACAGCTTAAGCCAGATTTACACGAGCTCAAAATTGCTTTAACTACTTTGCTAAACATAGTGCTTATTGTAGAAGAAACCAGACGAAAGATTTATCACATTTTTAGAAACCATTTAAAAAGCTTCATTGATCTTCCTGCACTTTAACTTTCTAACATGCTTGTTTAGAAGAACTATATTACAAGGAGAATATAAATGTTCAAAAAAACCTGCTTCTGCCAAAAAATGAGGAAATCAGGGAAAGAAAGAGATTTGTTTGATACTGGTATGTCAGTACCCTGCTAATGCCCTACGTCTCTCAATATGCAACACTCAAATAAAGTTATCTATCTCGTGTATAGGTTTGCCTATTCCAAATTGTACTCATGATTTGATGAATGATCTTGAGAAAGTTACTAAATGCAATAGTTTATTCAGATATGAGTAGGGACGACGATGATGATTTTGCATATATGGGATCTTTGACTCAGAAATGTTCACATATTTTACAACCATGAATTTATTTTTCTTCATAACTTCCTTGGAGGATTACATATGTCTAACTAGCAGCCACATATAGAGTTGCATAATCATGTAACACAAGAGTATACTAATATTTGTATTATTTTACATATATACATATGCATGTATGTGCTATACAGATTATATATAACATATATAAATGTAGCTATATGGATAGACGAACATACAAAACCCCTGCCCTTCTCAAAAAATAGGGTAACTACATGGTTGTAAAACATTCGAAGATGTCTGCATCAAAGATATTGTACTAGAACAAAGAAATAAATTCCTGCCTAAAAAAAATGCTGAGCCCCTCACTGTGGCAAACAGGACAATAAGGAAAAAAGTCAAATGAGTTAAAAAGCTGACACAAACAAAGTCTCTGGACTTGGCAAATGTTAGAAACAAAATTGATTTTGCATTGTCTGAATTTGGAATGACTGATGTTGAGTTCTAGCTGTCAACTGCTCAGAGGAGCTAAGACTTTTGGTAGATTGGGATAAACATAGGATATGAAAGTAAAATGCAGCAGGAAAAAACCCAGTTATATTAGACATGACTTCTGATGAAATTAGACATGACTTCAGCCTGGGCAGAGTTTAATGCCCAGCTGGCTCAGCCCTACACTTCATGTTTAATCAGAACGATCAATTAAAAGATTCCTCATTGCTTAATGTGCAGGTATGTCCTAAATCAATGAGACTTAGAAGTCCTGCAATCAGATGTCCTAAGCTTTTAACCTTTGATAATTGAGCTGTAAGAAGTGCTTCCTTCTCATGCTTCTCCTTGTAGCCTCCAGGAACCTGTGTCAGTTTATTCAAATTGTTTATCTGAATGTAAGAGAGTCTGACCTAAACAGCAATATTTCCATTGAACTCATTGGATTTGACTGCACTGTTGCTGCTTGGGGTCAGTCCTCTTTGAACCAATATAAACACCCGGGTGTCATGTATGCCAGAAAAAAGCAGCCAGACAGAGATCAAGCTGTTAGTAGGAGAGTAGGTCCAATGTTTTTCACAAGCTTGTGTAGCAGTGTCTGTGAATATAAAGCACAATGTAGGGAAAATGGAGCTACCTTTACAGGAGGAATTAGAAGCAGTCAAACTGCAATTTTTCAAGTTGTATCCTGGTAAATTTATTTTGCTCTGAAAAGTAAGAGGGATGTTTACCTAATCTGGCTCTCCTACAGCTATAGCATGTGACAGAACTAGGAACTGGGGGCAAAATACTGCTATATCAAGGTGAAAGGAGCCTTATTCCTGTCCTTTGTATGCCATGACAGCTTTAGGATGGCTAAGGATCCTTGTTGTGGGTGAAGAACAGGACACCACACCCTCCCCACTCCATTCACACTTCTGTGCATGTAGGCTCACTAAGCAGTATTCATACCGTTCAGTTGAGGCCAAGTTTTGAGCTGATCCTGCTTCTATCCATTTAGATATGAGAAGGATTTTCTGATGAACATAATGTTTACTAGGATGGTTAATGTTTTCCAATAGCTAGTCTCACAATCAATCAATTTAAGGTTAACTGAATGTTTAAAATGAGAGTGGAAGGGGTGTGTGAAGCTGAGCAGGAGCCTGGAAGTGGAAAAAGTAGTCCTGAGGGTGGAAAACAGATTATCCTTCAGTTCCTTCAAGTGCTGTGAGATGTCACCCTTCAGGAGTTCCTGGGATCAGGTCATACCTGCACTTGCAATGGACTGGCCTGAACTGGGGTGCAGATGTGTCTGGGGAGGAACTATGTGCAAAGTCCAGCCAATTTGAGGGTACTGGCACTGGAGGCAGCAGAAAGTGAGTATATGCTTCTAGGAGAATGTAGACAGAGTGGGAAGGGGGAGCTGGGGTGGTGTGAGATTGGACTTGATGTATGTATCTATTTGGATTTAAAACTTTAACCGCATGATCTTTTTTCTCTGCTGCTTCTAAAAATTCGATTACTTATTGCAATACAAGCCTAAATTAAAATTAATGATGACCCAGTGACTTGAACAGGTGATGGCTCTAAATTTCAGGGAGCTGAATTTGCCTGTGTTCACATTTCCTTCAATTACAATGACAGTGGTTTTAATTTAGACTAATATTATCTGGTACATATTTATCTTTCTGCTGCCAACTAGGATCTCCATGGAGAACCTGAGAGATTGTGACATAATTAGTAGAGATAATTTCCAAAATGCCAGAAGTGAGTAAAGTTGTAGGCAATCCCCTCTCGAATTTACTTGCCAATTTCATTTTTTTTTCTAAAATGTGTTATGATTCCCATTTGTTTAATATTTATGAAAAAATACAAAGTATTTCCCAGTAGCTATGCTCTGAATTAATCAAATTTTACTATTATACCTGTTTATGACTTCATTAATTAATTAGCATTAATTAATAATGCTAATTATGTTTATACTTATTATTTTGTAAGTGTATTCATTATTAAAGGCAGTTTATTAAAGAAAGTGGCAGTGAAACATGTTAAGACCCACATACCATTGAAATAGGTGTTGCCCATCTGCCTCTTAAATATACTGTAGAAACTTGTAGTGATAGATGTAACCTGGAATTATCCCACAGCTGAAAAGCTGTCATGGAACAGATTTCAGGGGGTTGCCTGATACAAAATGTTAGCAATCTCTATCGCTACATACAAGGCTCTAAGCCCTAGCTGAGATTTCACCAGAGTAGACGTGTTCGGTTTGAAACACCAAAATGATACTGAATCACTGTTTAACATATATTTTCTTTTATTCCAACTACAGCAAAGATCAATCCTGCTCAATGTGAGATTTCTGAATGTAGAAATTCATGCTAGAATCTATGCACTATTACTACATTAATACAAACATAGGGTGACAAATAGTTTCTCATTGCCAAGAACAACAGAAAGAATTTTACTTACTTCTTTTGGCCAGACTAAATCAAATGTCTGAGATAACCCTCATATTTTGGAAGGTAAAATCACATCAATTGTTCAATCTGCTATAAATTACCACTTAAAAATTATAGCCTAATTTTGTGCTCTACCACCTGCGCTTAAGGAAAAAGTGCATCTATATTCAAGCCCAGTTGTGAATATGTATCAGTCAAAATTTTTATACACAATTGACAAAAAATGTTATTTGTCAAGATATATTTCCTTTATCCCAAGCTAATAACTAGTTTCATTTGCATCAGCTTCAGACAGTATGTGCAGAGCTGACACTGAGATTTTGCCTTTCCTGACTGAAAATAGGCAGGTGAAAAAAAAAAAAAAAGAGGAAAAAAACCTCCCAGTAGATATTAGAAAAATCCTAACTGGGTGGTGTTCATTTTGCTGAAGAATATTTTTGCTGCATTTGAAAGACAGCTGATCTTGACTTTTTTTTAAACATGACATATCATCTTTTGAGAAACCACAACATGTCTTGCATATGATATTTAAGTATAATAAGTATAATACTGCTTTACTGGGAGTTGAGTTAGAGCAGCATTGTGTAGTACATTGGCAATGCTTAATAACTTCTCAGCTATGTCTAATTCTTATGCCTTCACATGTGGGTGGTAGCTTACCCATCAGCAAAAAGGCTACCATATGAGGTAACATGCTTTGTTGCTTAAAGTGCCTTGAGATAAGTTAGGCTATTTGAACCTAGTCTGATTGTATTAACTGCTTATTGTAGTTGAATAGAAAGTGTGTGCTTTTAAAAAAGTGAAACATTCAGATGCCTTTCGGCCATTGCATGTATTTGTAGGTGATATTTGACAAATAACTGATTTTCACTGTACTTGCCTGATTTATTTTAATGGCTCAGGAATGCGAACTAGCACTTGCAGCACTCTTAGTAATAACGGTGTTGAACATGAAAAAGGACAAAGAAAAACTATTTTTTCACCACTTGTTCAAAAGTTACAAAAATGCTTTAGATCTGGGTAAATCCAATAATTGTATAAATTGAAAAATTCCTTGAACATGAGCATAATCTGGAGTTCAAATTGAGGAACGAGGACTCCAATCTCCTGTTCCTATCAGCAGGTGAGCTGAATGCTATAGTAAAGTGGAAATGGCAGACCCTTCATATTTAGGATTCATGGAATAATGGAAAGAAAATATTGGGCAAACTCTTTAACTTGGCAGTGGTTTTGCGAACTTCCCCTCTGGTTTTCAGGAATGCTGACATTACTTGCGTTTCCTTATAAGTGGAATGACCTAAGAGTCCTATATATTTGTGTGTACATAAGTATCTTGTTCAATATAAAACAGACATAACGTAGGACTTCACAGTATGATTTCCCAGATTTCGTATGGCCAGTAAAAAAACTTGTTTTGCATTTCAACTCTTTACTCAGCTCTTGGCATCTCTATACATGACCACCACCACCACCAAAAGGAAACACTCTTCCTCTCAAATACAGGTAAAGTGATACCATTTCTCTACTTGTCTTCCTATTGTATGCTATGCCTTCTAGATCAGTAAGAAAGTCCATTTTTGTTTGAAAAACCATCCACAGGTTTCCACAGATGTTAGCCAGAAGTGTCTAGGAAATTTGCACCACAGGATACAAACCCACCAAAATTCACAGAAAGGGAAAGTCATATCAAAAATTCATAGTAACTGAAAAAATAGTGCTGTATTTTTCAGGAACAGTGTATTATTGCAGGTCAGTATTTCCTAAATTCATGAGCTTTTAACATCTCCATGTATGCAGCTATACTCTGCCCAGTGATGTATTTTTTGTTCTTTGCAGACAATGTCTAATTGGAAAATTTTTAATAAATCCTCACATTTTATCTCATCAAAGAAAGACATTGCATGTGTAAATATTCATTGCCACTTCATGTTTAAAACCACTTTGATAAATTAACTTCATAACCTTTAGAGAACAGGAAGAGACAGGAAGCCTGGATGTAACAGAGACAGTGCAAAAAAAAAAAATGGAATAAAAAAAATGTAACTCAACCCAGTCATTTGAGAACGTGCTTAGAAAGATTTTGATTGTGTCTATTAGTAGACAGGAGATTCACGTCAGCTCTCTTAGAGGAGAAGACGAGTTAGCTCCTTGAGCTGCCAATCTCATTCTTCCGTCTGTAGAAGTAGCTTTGCCCACTGCCTCAATATAACATTAAAGTCACTGTGAATCTAACTCCTGTGGATATATAATATCTACAAATAATGGCATATCACAGGAAAGTCGAGCTGTCCTAGACAAGCAGCAGATAGTATCTGTCTGCTACCCACTCCTTACACTTACATACCAAGCACTAGTCATCTAAGACTTTAATGACAGCATGTCTTAGTCCAAATTTGACAGCGCAGTCTGGTCTTATGTAAAATGCTGTTACAATCATTTTCTTAACTCATTTCTTCAGTCCTTTCAAGGATCAGATTTGTCCTTTCCCTGCATCTTTTCCCACGTTTGTTGTGGGAGGTCTGCACTGCTTGCTTTCACTCTTAAGGTCCTCCAGAGCCTCTCTCTACCCCTCTATATTCTCCTTATTGACACCTAAGTTTTCACTATTCACTTCTTGTTTCTTCAATCACTTTTGTGCTTTCTCTCCCTCTGTTCTTCACTCTATGGAAAAGCTCCCTGTAACTACATACACACTTTATCACCCTCCTTTCACTCCTTCCTTAAAAAACTTTTCTTTTGGGCCATACAACTTCGCAAACAGCTGAGAACAATTATGATGTGAATGTGCTTTGACCTCTATCAATCTTAGTGACCAATATTGTCTCTTTTTTCCTTGTATTCTCCTATATGTCTGTATATATCTGTTGTCTCTTATCATACATTTTAGCTACGTCTCCATAATATTTTCAAAGCTAGCTGCAGAATAGAGAGAAAATACCTGATATAATTCTGAATTGAATGGTTTGATCATGAGCGGTAGTTTTATGTACCATATAGACATGTCCTTATATTATAAGCTCACTGAAGCAGAGCCTGCAGGAGTAGCATCACTTTGGTTTGTAAATAGGTCTCCTAAATATGAAGTCAATGCAAATAATTTCTAATAATGCCAACAAAAAAACCATCCTGTTACCAGAGAAGCTGATTAACAGCTGAAGTGAAAGTAGGGGTCTTGTTTGCATGAAGTGTTGAGAAACAAGCAAATAAAATATCCTATATCACTTTGTACCAAACCTCTTCAAGGTTTGCTTGTGCTAATGCTTAACAGCATATGCACATCATGCAATTTCTTCTGGTTTAATTAGAGATCTGTGAGGAGTGAATTCTCTGGAGACAAAATCTTCTGCTTATCCTATACACTAATTATCTGCTTTTTCTTTGAACAGATATTTGATATTAGAATCTACTGTTCTTGAATAGGAAAAAGAGTTATTCTGACCTTTGTGACATAATGCATAGCAAATGAATATAGAGGATGTGATAAAATGTAGTTACATCAGTCTTTGGAGTGCTCAGATACACAACACACAAATAAAGAAAATTACATGATGAATCTTGAGAGATTGCTACCTTGTTTTTAAAAAAGCAGCAATATAAATTTAATTGCAAACCGCTAGATGCTGTTATTCACAAACCAGTGAGGTTTGCTTGCCTAGATTGGTTCATTTAGTTTATTGCTGAAAGAGTTGCCAATTGTTTTACAATAGAGTGAGGCATTATAGTTCCTATTTCAGTATTGTATGAGAAATACTTCAGGTGATGATGCACCTTAAAAGAACTCTTACAAAAGTTACGAAGGTTGGAGGACAAAAATAATTTGAGCAAAATGTAAAAAGAATGGTTAATATTAGAAAGAAGATGGTACTGACGAAGTAACAATTAGCAGCAGCTTGGTGCTACTCTTCAGCTGTTATCTGTCCATTTTGGAGATGTTAATGTTTTGACATTTTCCTTCAGAATGCTACTGGATGAACCAGGTTTGACTGTTGCTATAAGAAATACATTTACAGGGATCCTTGCTGCAGTGTAACAGGTAGGACTATGATGTTGCGTTATAAATTCTCCTTCTGAGGATATCAAAAAAAGATAGTACAAACTGTGGCCAGTCACCACTTAGCTGTGTGGTCAAATAGCAGTCAGACTAATCACCCTGCTGTTCACCATAGGCTGTAAAAGCTGTGTTTGCTTTGCCCTCAGCCACATGCTGCTCAGCTGTGTACAGCATCAAGGGGGGTGGCAGGAAGCAGGCACCCCTCAGGCTTGATGATGGGAGCAGCTCCTGGAGCTGCTAATTTGATGGCCCCTCAGGCTGAGGAGGGCATGGTCCCCCTTCACCCTCCTAGGGGAATGCCTCTGAACGCTAAGCTATTACATGAGGTTCCTCCTTTGGATTTATTTTTAAAATAAAACAAAGAGGTATGCTCATAGAGAAATTGCTAAAGTTTCCCTCCAGAGAGGATTTGGAACTAAGTTTCCCAAGTAGAAAGGGAGTGTCTGTCTGCTTACAGCCTGGACCTGGGAAGGGAATCGAAATTCTAGAGGAGAGAAGGGATTTCAGACATGATTGGCATTTCCTATTAGCAACTCCTTAGGAAACTTCCCTTCACTATTTTTCTGGGAGCATCTCTTGGAGGTGCCTAACTTTTCACCTAAATAGTTCTGAGAGCTTAGTCATCTAAGTGAGTCTCAGGACTCCAGCTGAGGGGTTAGAGCTATCTGGTACTAGCAATAGCCTGAATAGTAGCAACAGATTCTTGCCCTGGGTCATGTTCTCTACCTTCACTTTGATCTATTAATTGTCTCGGATCTGATAAAATATGACTTTTCAAAGGGCTCAGGAAGAGGGCATTAGGATAAAGGCAACTTTTAACCTTATTATTAGACAGTGTCAGGCTAACAACTGAACTCTTAACGTGGCAGTCACAGACTTCATAAATTTCTGACCTTCCCTTAATACTGGAGCACTTGTTTAAACCAGGCAGAGGACCAAAACTGTAATTTCATGTGTAACAAATCTCCAAACAGAGGCCTTGCACCAGTTTTGTGTTAATGTGACTTCCTGGACTTCCGAGGAGTTATTTTCAATGCATACTGATAGGATGAGATCTAGATTAGGCCTGTAGTACAGCAGATAGTTCAGTTTGCTACCCTCACTTCTTTGTGTTCCAGTCTTTATTGTAAAGTTACTGTATTTATGAGGAAGACATAAATAAAATACTGGCTAATACGGAGAAAGTACTAGAGAAGGAGTATTTTTGTATATATGTATACAGTTTTATACATACATAAAATTTATATGTATAAAACAAAATAGACTTGGTCACTTGAATAAATCCCATGATACTTTTATAGAAGTAGGAGCACTAACTACAACATCCCAGGAAATTTTAATTCCTCAGTCTTTCCATATAAATGATCTTGCACTTGGAAGTTAGAATTGCTCTTGCCTGCACCTGGAGCCAGGCAGATCTCCTGGTAGCCCCAATCAGCCAGACCGAATTTTCAGGGATGCTAGTTTGCATCATTGGCATATTTGGAAACCATAGCTCCCAATGAATGGTGACAGTTACTGACATTTGTACAGACAAGGCCACTTTGTCTGAGAAAACATAGATGTCTAAATTGAAAAGAGGAATCAGAGAGTCTACTTTCCATCACTGCCTAACTCTGATGGCCAGAATGAAAATAGATAAGTGGGACAGCAAATCTTTAGCTTATTGATTAAGCACACCAGCACGGTGAGTGTAGATCTGCGTTTTGATTTGTGTTCACTGGACTGTTTATCTCTTGTTACATTCAGTGGTCTGGGTAAATAACAAACAAACAGACTAATGAGACCAGACTGTGAGAGCAGGACCCTGGTCTTCTGCTTAGATAAACACCATCAGAATGTGCTGAGCACTAATGCTGCCCTGCAGACCCCAGTTTCTTGTCCAGCCCTGCGGCTACTGAGGGCAGTACAGCTGCTGGGGTGTCTCAGCACCTTTGAGACTCTTTTGTTCTGTATGGATTCTTTCTGCTGGAGGTAAAGATGAACACTTGAACCCCTCAAAGATTGCCGCGGGAACTGAGACACAATTTCATTGACTTACAGGCAGGACTGTTACAAAAAAGGTGTGCTGTGCTATAAGATGGGACAGACATCTCAGTAGTTTTGTACTAACCAGAAGGGCAGCTCTGAGGGCTGCTGTAACCCAGCAGGGCCTGGCCTCCTGATCTTGATATGTTCTGAAATAAAGCTTAGGAAGTCTGAGCCACACCCTTGCACCCAAGTCATGGTTCTCTACTGAGTTTGCAGGAGCATAGGCTCCTGCCTTGTAAACCACCTGCCAGTCTTCAGAAATGGTTCAGGGAGCTGGACATTTGCATATGTGCTCTGGCTTACCCTCCTGGACTGAAGTGGCATCTTCTTAACCAGTGAAATCCTTATGCTTTGTTTATTATTGTGGTCTTGAGTATCACTTGGTGTTAAACCTGAGGCTGCCTCTACATTTCAGTTGGGGATCTAGAAAGCTAAGCTCTAGAATAATATTTCATCTTCCTTCTGGAAATGGTATAGCCTGTAATAGGCTTAGGCTAATTTACCTTGTCTAGTTTACCTGGTGTTTGTATCAGATTGCCTTAAGCTATGTAAAGGTATCCCTATATCAGTCTGATGTTTGTAGCAGAAGGTGCTTAATGTTGGAATTCTCCACAGACTTAATTAACTCAATCTTGAACAGCAGATAAGATGTATCATGAATGACTATTTTTGTCACAACATTTCTGATTGAAAGATTCAAGGTTCAGATCACCTTTTGTGATGCTGGCCTAGCTACTCTTACAAAAAATACTTTGAAAGAGAACCTTTTTTATCACAGAACAAGCTTCAGAAGCTGAAAAATATAAGAAAACTTGACAAACAAAAAATGTTGACTCTTTGATATCCTTGATTAGAAATCCTGTAATTTAGAAAATTAAACCTACCCCAGCTAGAATCAGCCTGGGTATCATGTCAGTTATCATGATACTGGCACCAATCATTGGGAATACATCTAAATATCTTTCTCTCTCGTTGTTCATTTGGATGCCTATTCATGCATAGCATGATAGCCCTGGGGTGCAATTAATTTTAGCATCTACAGAACTCAGTATGACAAAAAGCATTGGAAGCGTCATGTGCATAACTGAAAGTTGTATGATATCAACTTTATTGAGAAAAAAAAAAGGAAATTAGGCATTGACAGCAATTTATTAATAAACTTAATAATTAACTAATGAAGTCGATTATATTTTCTGATGCTTTCTACTAGTCTGTCATTGTTTCAGACCTTGGGAGGACTGTCTAGCAGGAAAGGTGTTGTTTTGGGAAAGGATGGAGGGTAGATAATACTTAATGAAAGCTAAGCATAATTGAAGTGGACTGTTATGCTGCTTAACACAGGAACATGATTTACATGTTTCCAAAGCAGATGCAGAATAGATATTCTATAACTAATACATAAAGGAACAATAACACTAATACATAAAGGAACAATAACAGTATTCTCTGTGAAAATCAAGAAAATATATTTATTGCTGCTAAAACTTCAAGTTTTACACTCTCAGCTTAAAGATGGTGTTATTTTTTATCTTTGTTTTAGTTACCAACAACAGCTAAAAACGGCCCAGCTTACTCAATGCAGAAGTTCTTTGCAAAGTGATAAAATAAAATGATGAATAGAAAACTGGTACACGACGAATTCTTTCTGGTTATGTAGAGTGTACCATGATCATGGTCATGTTTGAGGATGGTTCTTCCTGAATCAGAAGCTTCAGGGTCCCTGTTGTTGTCTTGTAAAATTAGCAGTTCTGTTGCACTATGTCCTCTTCAGAGCAAAATCTGCCTTTCTAACAGTTTACAAAGTGGTTTACAAATATATTTTTATATTTTAGGCATAACAGTGGCAGAGGAACAAACAGAAATGAGAACTGTGATCCAAACCATCTCAAATTACCTCTCCCTTTTTTCTCAGAAGATGAGAAAAAGTCAAGAGGTCTTCTCACACACATTAGCAAGAAATTTTCCTCCACCATCCTGTTGTGGGCACTAAGAGGTAATGTTTGTCAGAGCTTTTCTCATTTTTCCAGCATCTGCCATAATTTGTAAAGTTGAAAGTCCAGCCATATGGATTTATCTTCTCTTTTCCTTTCTTGAGACATAGGAGATCATATACATAGAGGCATGGCATGTTTCTTAGTGTCTTAAGCGGACATGGTAGGACTAGTCATCTCTCGCTCAATTGTGTTATTGTAAGTAACAAAACAATTATTTGCAAGAGCAGTGGGAAGATATTTAAAAACAATGCAAGTATCGACCTAGTGTACATACTTTTAAAAATATCATAGTAATAACAATTTATATGATGTAAAAAATTTAACGTGTATGTAACACATAAAAATGAATTAAGATTCAGTGAACTTTTGAAGGACCAAGGACAAACCACTGATATCTTACAATGCTAACTCTAACTCTGCTTCTACATTTTTTTTAAATGAATTAAAAATTATAGCATGGTTAGCATTACCATAACTATAAGGGCCAGATGGAGCTCTACACTAAAGTCTGAAATACAAAGACTTGAGTAAATGATACAACAAAAGCCTGGAAATTTTCATTCTACTAATCTGCTCAATGCATAATTAATGCACAAAAAGGCGTTCTCTTTTCAGCTGCTCAGCAAGGACTTGATGTTTCAGTTTTAGATGTGATGTTTTCAGTTTATAATATGGTTTGAATCATGAAGAATTTGTTAGTTTTACAAGTTATGATACAGAATACTTAGTGTGGGTTAGCATTATTATATGGTAGTATACATACATCTTTATATTACATTACTATATTATCGTATTATTATTTAAAATAAAAGAAGGTAGATTTAGATTAAATATAAGTGAAAAGTTCTTTATTTTAAGGATAATGAAGCACTGGAACAGATTGCCCAAAAAAGTCGTAGTTACCCTGCCCCTGGCAGTGTTCAAGGCCAGGTTGGATGGGGCTTTGAGCAACCTGGTCTAGTGGAAGGTGCCCATGCTCATGGCAGGGGTGTTGGAACTTGATGATCTTTAATGTCCCTTCCAACTCACACCATTCTATGATTCTATATCATATGTCATTGCAAATTATATGCACATGTTGTATATGTAATATTATAAACAGCAATTGAAATGTTAAACTTTTTTCAAAATGTAGTTGCTGCTTCTTTTATATCATCATTTCTCTGCCATTAAATGAAGGCATGATGTACTTAGAAACTTCATCTTATTCTTCCATGTGTATCCCTCTCCAGCTTTTATTAATGAAATTGTCAGGCCACTGATATGCATTCTATGGGATTAATGGTGATTAGTCTCTCATGCTTTCTTTTTTTTTTATGAGATATATGGGAGGCCACTTAGGAGCAGTGTTTCCTATTGCCCTAAGCAGACATGGCAGGACTAGTCATTCCTTGCCTTAGTTATTGTTGATAACTGTGTTGTAGGTCTAGGCTACTAGCTAGGATACTAGGGAGATTTTCAGAAGTAAGACAATATTCAGAAGTTAAGATGAGAACAATTCAGGTTATCTACTGTACTGTCATATGTAGATTTCAAAATCATACCATTGAAGTTCAGTAATCTTTAGATGGTAGAAGGATAATTGATTTACCTATGGAAAACATAATTGCCATGCTGTTATGAGACCTGATTATTATTTGCTTTAATCCAGAATATACTTCTTCCCAACATAAAGTATTTTGATAATTGTCATTAACAGAGATGCCTCCAGGGAACAGGTCTGTGTTCACAGAGCTGAGATTTTGGTGGCTCGGATGTTGGACATAGACTTGTGTCCTTCCTCCGCATTTATCTGATTTCAGCAGCTGCCAGTTATTAGTATTTTTAATAATTCAAATAATTTCAAGTGAGGTAAACCCTGAAATATGACTCTGGTTTTTCCACATCAGTTGCTCACTTACTCACTATAATCAGTGTCTCATTTTCTCAAGAATAACTAGAATGGTGAAAAAGTTTCAGAATTATTCTTCATGAATTATTCTTCATGACTGTGTCATAAAGTTCATTTAAAAATACCATGCCATGATTATACATGAGGTAAAGAAGCAGGTGGTTTTGTCCACCATCCTGAAAAAAACCCTCTTCAATAACTCTACTCAAAAATTGATGACAGCAGGAGTACTTATTCAGTTGGGGTTAAACTCTACATTTCCAAGAGGAGTGACTTTTTGAAAGCTCAAACAGAAATTTTGGTGACATAAGGAAGAAATTTGATGAATTACAATTCACCTTGTGACGCAGTTTCAAATGCATAAGGCCAAAGAACACCAGTAAGTATGAGTAGTCATTATCTCTCTAGAGAATCAGATGCTTCTGTCTTGCTGTTACTATACGACCTCTGGTAGAGAAGCCATTGACTGACAATGGCAATCTTATTTGCTGTCACGTTTTATACTGAAAGATGTTGTGACAATCTATTCAGTCTAAACACCTTGAGCTTCCATAATAGCTGGGAAGCATTTGACCATTTCAGTAGAAGATAGCGTAGAAAGTGTGCCTAATGTTACCAGTAACTTTCCACATGTGATTGGAAAAAGTCATTCTGTTAAATCAGCAAGGTGCATTTTTTTGTTACTGAATTAAAATTAGCTTTGGTTGGTTCCAGGATGGGAAAGCCTTCAAGGGCACCCTTGTAAATTTCATGCCAAATAGTGTAGTGCTCTTAGGGATCTATTCAGTTGAAATTATATGCTGGCTTCTATGGATCTGCCTTTGGTACCCAGATGAGCCATTCAGCAGGGATACCAAATAGGGAAAAAAATGCATCTTTGTTGAAACAGGAAGGTGTCTCCTTGGCTGGGCTATATGTGTGTATATATACATATATATATATTCTACCTTCTATCAGTGATGAAGGAATCACAGCACTACAGAAGAAATGGTGTTCCCAGAGAGCTAGAGAAAACATAATTAATTTTAAAAAAATATTCTTCTTTTTCAGCCAGCTTAATGATAGTATACTCCTTTAACCATTGGCACAGAAGCTTAGCACAGACACTCTCGTTCCCACATACTTGGATGAGAGGCTGACCTATTGTACTCAAACATGATGCACATACTGATTGTCAGCATGCCAACACTCATGCCCATCTGCTAGGGTGGCACTGTGCCCACCACATAGGTGGGATGCCATTCTCAAGAGGCCTAGGTGCCAATTGCCTATAGATTTTAAAGGAGAGTTTAGAGAATACAATAAGTGACACTTTCTTTGTGGGTGTCCTTTCTGATGCTATAATCTAGTTCAAACACTGTTTTTGAAAAGCAAAATTTTGCTAATTCTGCCTTATAGCAAGTATAGCAGAAATATGGTCTTTGAAATGATTCACAGGCAAAATTTCAGGCAAAAAAATAAATTCTTAGAAATGCTGCTAGGAAGAGTCAGCAATCATAAGGTAGAAACTCCCCCAAAGTTGTCCCTACTTTTAAAAAAGAAACAATTAGGAAACTGCTGAAGGCATTAAAGTCAAGAAACATGTATCTGGAGAGGAGGATCCATCTCACCCACTGCTGGGACATGAAGCTTCATACAGCTGTGTCTCTCCTTTCTCAGCTCTCCCTGCTTTATTTTGGAAAATGCAGTTTCTTTCAAATCAAAATGGTTGCACACAAAGCTCAATATGCAATCAGCCAGATTTGCAAAAGGACTCTGTGTGTACCAAAACAAATGCCTGCATTTCTCTTCAGAAGAAATAAAAAAAAGCTGGGGTGGAGGATGATTCTCAGATCATTTAAGCTTGTTTCACCTTTTTATTTTGGCTTAGTCAGCTTTTATGGATATGTAATTTCAGTTTACTAAATTTTTTTACATGGAAATTTTCCTGAATTTTTCTACAAGTAAGCAAATATGGTGCTTTGATATTAGATATCTGGATATCAATAAACTTGAATCATAAACACCCTTCTGTATGAAATATGTGGGTGATGGCAGTGGGAAATCACACAGGTTAAGACTCTGCTGGAGGTGTCTCAGCCTAACACATATTAAGGGACCATGGAGAAAAAAAATTAAGAAAGTTAACATTGGTGAGAGTGAGGGAGGTAGAGTTAGATGAATCTTGTTGCTGAGTTTGATCTCTTTAACAAAAACATCGTTCCTCAAGTCACCATCTGAATCACTGCCTTATCCAGGTCAATATTATTGGATTTAAGCCCCCAGAGCAAGTCAGGTGTGTTTGACTCCTCAGTCACTGCTGAGGGCAGAGTGAAATCCCATAGAGGGATGCCTGCTGCTTCACAGGAGCATGTCTTCCAAGGAGCAGGTGTGTGCTGCCACATCCACTTCTTGCATCATGCACGTGTGTCGGTTCTGAAATCTGAGGGAGTGTAGGTCTTTCTCAGTAGTAGTTTTCTCTTTCTTTCAGAACCTATTTTGCAATGAATTTTTGTCAAGTATATATGCAATACTTTTCACAATGAATGCAAGAAATGTGATTTCTTAGGCTGTTTTAAGTTAGGATTTAGTTTGCATATATTATTTATGCATATATATTTTACAGTAGGCATATTTATTTATATTTTTTATATATTTATATTTTACAGTAGGCAGAGAGTGAGGGGGGAAAAAAAAAAAAGCTCGTTTCTGTGGTATGGGTTTTAGAATCACTGTTGAAAAACTTGCACAGTGCTTCAGCAGAACATTCTTCTAGCTCCAGTAACTTAAGGCTTATCATTCAGTCTTCACTCCAATCTGTGCCAGAACATGAAAGCAGAAAAGGCCAGTTACAACTTCAGCAAAGAGGATGAGGGATCTGTTATCTCCAGATAGAAGTTTTTCACAGGTAACATAGAAAAGGAGAATATGTCTCACATCTGCACCATCAGGGAAAAATTTTGTAATCTTTTTATATCTTGCTGAGAACTTAATTCTGTTTGAAAAGTTTCAGGAACAAGTTTAGGTCTCTTCTCACTTTCTGTTAATTATGTTGTGCACTTCCAATTTTCCAATTTTGAAAATGACTTAATGTATGAAATGGTTGCCACTAGCACACATTATTAAGCTCAATAGAGGGTTAACTGGATGAAGTGTAATGGCTTGTGATTTACAGAGA
The DNA here is from genome assembly GCA_028858755.1 of Ara ararauna. Lineage (NCBI taxonomy): Eukaryota > Metazoa > Chordata > Aves > Psittaciformes > Psittacidae > Ara > Ara ararauna. Next base: position 131,942,950 of record CM054377.1, on the reverse strand, counting down.
TCAGACTAATGCTTCCTTCTGGCCATCAAACTTCATGAATCCCATTTTCTCTGAAAGGTTTTGGCCTCCTCAGAACATTATTTATAAAATAAATTAGCTGGAATCAGAAAAAAAGTTTGAAAAGAAACTGCTTACAGCTCATTTCTGTTTCTGCTGCCTCTCTTGGCCCTAACATGATCAAGATATGGAAAATAATCTGCACATTAAGCATGTACACACTGCTAATTTTACAAAAAGCTTTGAGGTTGTATTTGTTATGTCTGGCTTAAATATAATGAATGGGTTTATTTTCCTCTTTCTTCCTCTTTGTTTTCCTGCAAAGCAGAGACTGCACAAGTGGCTTGTATCTCCAATCAATGGTGTCTGCACAATTAACTACTAGAAAAGAGCCAAGCCCACTAGGTAGCTGACAGCTGCTTGAATTTAGGCTGACACCTTTAAACAGGAATAGAGATAGCAAACATAGCTGATGCTGGGATGTCTCCATGGGGAATATGGTAGATTAGCTAGCTCAGGTTGTAACTTCTGTTGCATAAATAGAAACTACTGAACATTTCCTGGGCCTGATCTTTTGAAACACCAGGCTGGCAGCATCTCCAGATCTCACTGAATGTGCAGGCAAAGTGAAGATAGATCCATTGCATTTCCTTACAATTTTTGGTTTTGTGGATCAGGGCAATCATTTTTTAAGCCCACTCTGTGAAGCTAATACAAGAGTCTTTCAGATGCTTAATTACATAGAGAAAGGAAAGAAAACAGACAATGGACAAAAAGAGCGTAGAAATTGATCCACTGTCTAACCACAGTGCAGGACTGAATTGAAGAGCAATAGTTTCTGACTGGATAAACTCTAAAAGGAACTCAGACATTAGCATGAAGTAATTTAACTTTCAATAGGACCTTCTTCCTTCCTTTCTTCCTTTACTCTCCTCCCCGCTTGGTTCACAGTTTATTCAAGAAAAAGTTCTACAGCTGAAAACCTTAAGTATAAATGAAGATTGTGCCAGATACATCTTTTCATATTACAGATCTTTTCAGCACCTAATGAGAGATGTAGTGACAGACATTAAAGACAATATACTTACACCTAAAAGGACCAACCCATGTCACTGTGCTGACATTTTAACCTGTCTCATAGTCCTTTAAAATTAATCTTCTCAAGAAGTAGATAAGGTTTCCTAGATTGTGATGATAAATGCAGTATTAAGTTAGGAACTAAAAAATGATTACTTAAGACTGTGTGCAATATACCCCACCAAGGATGCGCGTGCTGAACTGATACAAGAGAAGCAGCCTTTGTCATGAGGGTTTTGTGCTTTAAGTAAACAAGATAGTCAAAGAGAGAAAAAGAAATATCAGCATCCCCACCTGAGAGAATGGAATGCAGAGCACAGAGATTTTGAGCATTCAGCATATGGACATGCAGAAATAGGTGGCTGCTATAGGATTTAAATCAAATCTCCTGACTTTCCATCCAATCCAGCTCTATAATTGTTCATTTCATCTGAAAAATATGCCAATAGAGAAGTCCTGTGCTGCATTTGGATGTAGACGGAGGATGTCTATCTTTACACATGAAGATTTCTTATCACTACTGGCATGCAACGTGATTTCAGCAGAGCTATATTCCGAATTTTTTTCAAAATTCCTTAAAAAGAATGGTATCTATTGCTGTCTGACAATGGCCTTCATATTCAAAGGCTGAATCCATCAGCCTTTCATCCCTTACCTGAAGCAAGGGTTGCTTGGGGTTTCTTATTATTTATTTAGTTAGTTAGTTAGTTAATTATTTTGTAAGAGCACATGGAAAAATAAATCTAAATAACTTGGTGGTCAAAGGCATAACCAAAATGCATATTATAGTTCTCCTAGCTGTTCAGAGCTATTGTTAACTTTGTTAGCCCCCATAATTTTTTGGCACAAAATAGTCTTCAATTGATACTGATTGGTCTGTCCTCATTCTAGGCATACAAAACAAGCTAAGAGGTTGTAATCAATACTGAAAAAAAAAAAATAAAACCCTCTTTGAAACAGAACAGCTGCTCCAAATAATTTATTATTTATTTAAACAATGTGCATCATTTTCCATGCAGCTCACTGTTCTAAAAGATATAATACCTATATTTAAATGCTTATTTTAATGTTTAATTTTAATTCCGTAGTAAATGAATGTACTACGTAAAATCACATCTCACTTTTGGTTTGTAAGTGAAAACCTAGAAACAGCTAAATGTTGTTTTGCTGAGTGATAGCAATGAAGGATGTATAGAAGATGAGGGTGCTGATTATTCATGTAGTTGGATGACTTGCTTTCTTACATAGTCACATTTACCTCTGTTCCTTCTAGGTGCTCTTCACCTGTTTCTTTTTGCTGGATTACAGACCTCCCCTTTTTGCCTTATCCTGTGCTACCTGTGGTCTAGAACCATGAATATATTTGAAGTGGTATTTGCAGTAGATGGCACCCTTCTCTCTTACCCAGTAATGAGAGAAGATTTGGATAATTTTGAATTCAGTGTCATTGGGGGGGTATTCAAAGCAGAGGCCTGGATTAGTGCTTCTAATTTTGAATCCAGTAACATTCTCAAAGACGGAAAGAGGTGTCAATGACAAAGTCTGTTTTGCTATTACTTTGCATTGTCAACTGGAGATTGCTATTCTTCACTCTCCTTTCGCTACCGTGAAGAGATGGTACAAATGGCTGCTACTTTTCTCTCTTGTATTTCAGTGATACATAAATGCTGTTACATCTCATTTATTGAGCAACTCAGTATGTTTCATCAGGAAAAGTTAAAAAACCAGATAGTGGCTTTTGTCTGCTCTAAGCACATAGGGTGAAATTTCCCTGGGTAAAGGATTTGGATGAAGCTGGTGTATATGGTCCTATCCTCAGGCTTACATGTAAAGACTGCCTGGGGGAATTCCTTGAATGACATTTTGGGCTGGGAGAGGCAATTTCCATAATACCTAATGTAATGGTACTATGGTTACATCAATATCATCCTGGATAATATAAAGCAATCTCTAATACACAATGTGTGGTTGTCCTATGTGCCGTACGATATTTAGTTTGCAACAAGTGATTATTCTGCTGCTTATTGTGCTCTAAACCAACTCCACTTCTGCTTTTAGTGAAGTCTTCTGATCAACCAAAGTAACTTCCATTGCCATATATTTGTGTGGCAAACCAGGCACTATTTTTAGAAGCTGCTATTTTTTATGAATCAAAAAATATGTAGCAGAAAAAGCTGTGAGAAGATAAAAATGCCTGTGGGAAAAACTGAACATTAAAGTTAGGGAAGATAGTTTTTTAGACCATTAAATTTGGGGATGGTGGTAAAGCAATAAAGAAGCGAACAGGAAGACTCAAAGTGAACAAATGATGGGGCAATTGACATTGGACTTGGGAAAGCTGGACTCAGCTCCCTGCTCTGCTATGTCAACACCTTGCTACACAAACCCAATACACCTGCAGACCGAATCTTGCAGCTGTGCCTTGGGAAGGTATGGGAGAAGGACAGGAAATATAGGCTGAATAAAGTTGACAGGGGCTAGGGAGGCAACCTCAATGCACTGTAGTGTAGGGGTGGGAGGGTGCACAAAGTAGGAAGTGTAGGACTGAAGATGGGATTTGGACAGGTACTCACATCATGCAGCTCCTTATTTGTTCTTACCACAAAAAGCAGTATCACACTTCAATTTTTATTTCATGGATTATTATGTCTACCTCTGGGATAATTACGTAAGTGAAAATAATTATCATTGCCATCTATTGTCAGTAAGAAAAGCATTTCCATTTCATGCCCTCATGTCCATTAATTGCATTCTTAGCAGGGATCTTTTGGAGAGGTAGTAGTGGTGAGAAGTGGGATGCAGCTCTTTTCCAGAAACTCTTTCTGAGACCTCAAGCAGCATCTTCCTGGCCTGTTGAATGCTTCTTCACTGTAACCTTATGAGGTGGTTGTGAGTTGCAGGAGGCTTGGCCCCTGCACAGCCTGCAGCACAGCCTGTGCATAGTGCTCTCGCCTGACCTGAATTGTCTGATGAAGGGCCAGCCACATTTACCAGCGCTGCGCTGAGAAAAGCACAGGAAATGCTTCATCTCCATTCTCAGCACCCTGGTGAAGGGGGGCAAGCTGACTGAGGAGGAGGAAAGGAGAAGTGGTAGCCAAAGGGGATGAGGGTCCTGGCTTTCCATTGGTGAATTGATTTATGCGTCTGTTGGAGCAGTAGCCTGGTAGAATTCAAGGCTTCAGGGAATGTTCTGCCTCTGTAGCCATGAGGAGACACTTGAATTAATTTGTAGATGAAGGAAACGGAGCATGGGGTATTCAAAGGTCACGATTTTCTAAGTCAAGTTCCTAAAGGTTTGCATCCAAATCTGTTCTGAGTGAATTAAGTAGAGCGGCTACAGCTTGAGTCACTGCTTTGTGCAAAAATCATGGTAGCAACACATGCCTTAAAATATCACAAGGGATACATTTCCCTGTTAAGATATCTCTTGGACAAAACAGCTTATGCTTTCACTGTAGGATATATTTACAAATTAGACCACAATTTCTACCTTTTAAATCTTTAAGAGTTTTAAAAATTTATATATTGAGCCAAACCTACTTTTTAGATTTTGGAAATAGTTATAATCCCTAAATATGAAATCACATTATAGTTTCCAATGAATAGCATATTTTAGACTTCATGCATCTTACAAACACTGTGTGTCTATATATATCTTTCAAAACAGTAGTTAGATGAAGGAACGAAAAACGCCTTCCACTGAATATGAGTTTCATCTTTTTTTCTGAATTCAGTTTTATTCTCCAAACTTTCCATGATGAATTTGAACCTTGGATTTAATGAAAGTGAACTGAACTGTTGTGGTTTAAGCCCAGCTGTAACTCAGAAAAACCATGCAGTCTCTCTCTCACTTCCTCCCCTTTCTCCCCCCCCTCCTAGAGGGATGGTGAGGAGAATCGAAAGAATGTAACTCCCACAGGTTGTGATAAGAACAGTCCAGTAACAAAGGTATAACACAAATCACTACTGCTACCACCAATAATAATAATGATAAGGGAAGTGACAAGGGAAGAAAATATAACCACTCACCACCCGCTGACCGATACGCAGCCAGACCGAGCAGTGATCTAACCCTTCCGGGTAACTGCCCTCAGTTTATATACTGGTCATGATGTGCTGTGGTATGGAATATATCTTTGGTTAGTTTGGGTCGGGTGTCCTGTCTGATTCCTTCCGACTTCTCCTCCTTCCTGGCAGAGCATGAGGCTCAGAAAGTCCTTGGTCAGAGTAAATATTATTTTGCAACAACTAAAAACATTGGTGTTATCAGCGCTGTTCCCAGGCTGAAAGGTGAAAACACAGCACACAGCACTGCACCAGCTACAAAGAAGGAGAAAAATGACTGCTACTGCTGAATCCAGGACATGAACTTTTTCTCTGCTGTCTGTAAGGTCTTTCTTTTTGTTTTGTGCCTGAATCTAACTAAAACATGATTTTGTACAGATTCCTTTTGTCAGACTTCCCCAGTTTTCTATCTAAACTGATCTCTGCATTCACAGTGAAGCTTCATTAAAGATCAGGCCAAGCAGTCTTTAAAAAGTACAGGACTTCAAGGATAGACAGATGGTGGCTTTCATGATGTCAGGAAGTGTCAAATATTATGGTTGGCTGCAGAATGATGGTTACTTTCCAAACAGATTGAGAAACAGACAGAAAGAGCAAGAACACCATTTGTTGTATTTAGATATATTGTGAACAGAAGGAAGCAAGACAGAGCATACTTTTACACATCTTTTTTCCACTCCCTGTGAAAACAGTTTAGGATTTGTTATGTTATATTAGCCCTATCATTATGCAAAAACATGTGAAAGCCAGAGACGCTGATATACAAAAAAAAATGTTTCCATTGTGACTTTCTGCGTTTTTATTTGCATTTTTAAAAAAAAAAATTTATAGCCAGAGAGAAACCTGTGATTTCACTTAAAAAAAAAAAACAACCCAACTGCAAAGCTGTGCTATTAAGATAACTTGCAAAAAGAAAAAAAAAAAAGTTAGGTTGGCTTTTTTTTCTTTTTTTTTTATTAACCCATAAGCTCTCCTGAGCCCCTGTTTGGGAAAGCACTCGTTTAAGTACTTAAACTTAGATAATTTCTTTGGTGTTGAATATGTGTGGGATTTTTATAAATATCTGTGTTGATTCTACTGGAGTTGGGATTCAGAATGGGACAAGTTTGAAACATAATATATCAACAGCTAAGTAGCAAGGATTTAAAGGGAAATATTGAAAGAGAAAGGTCATGCAATGGTCTGTGCCAAGATGGTGGCTGAAGCTGCGCAGAGCCTGAATGGCATCAGCAAGTCAGAGATTGCTGCTGTCTAAATGATAGGGTAGATTTTGTCCCTAAAAGAAAATTAAAAACTATAATTCTTTTCTAGGGCTTTTGGCCTCATACAATTTAGTGTGAAAGGCACTGAAATGCATATGCTTAGTGCATACTTTACCTTGGAAGACAACATCAGGTCCGTATTTTGACAGAGCAAACTGAATGTTCCTTAAGGCTGTCATCTTGGAAAGTAAGTATCTTATATGCATTTTATGTGCCTATCACAATTACTGGAGTGGCTGTCTGCTTCTGTGGCTATAAGGGAGAGATGTAAGGATGCTCATTATACACACACTCATGGATTAACCAAATGACTCTGCAGTTGCTGATGCCTGGGCAGGACTATGCTTCTGGGTCTGAGGACACCAGTGTTTGTGCCAGCCTCCCCGGGGTAAGCAGAGCTTCGCAGGAAACACAGTGTACAATCTGGGCAAGAGTGGAAGGGAGCCCTAAAAAACAGGGCAAGTCACCAAGGCATGAGTTAGCATGTGCTAACAGTCTTGGTTAGGCTGCTCTGTCAGATGGCTAAGCAACAGCTGATTTAAAGTTAAGGAAAGGAGCTGACCTAGGTCAGGATGGATAAAGAGGAAGAGATGGCCTGTAGAGAAGAGACACCTAAGAAGCTGGAAACTAGGACAGCTGCCCTGTGTGTGTTCATGTTGATTTTATTTATTTATGAGTTTTTCCATGATACTCTTCACTATCAGTATATAATCACTCCTTTCCTCCTCATTGCTCTCTCAGAAAATCTGTTTCTCCAAACTACCGAAATACTTAGAGAGAAAATACATGCTTATGTTTATAATAATTAAACCCCTGTAAAAATAAATGACCACATTTTGGGGATATTCTTTTATTCTTTTTGCTTGTTCTCTGTTCAACAGTGGACTAGCTGAATCCATGGATCTATCATGTGAGAATAATTTTACACTTCCAAATTATATCAACATTTGCAAACAGCATAGCAATTATGGTCCACAAGGACCCCCCTTAACCAGAGCCCTGTTGCTCTGTGGAAAGAAAACAAAACCTGTAGATTGGAGCTTATTCCTGGCTTATTAAAGTGCAGATTTGATTAATGGTGCACAATAGAAGGATGGAATTTTTCTGTTCTTCTGCTTTTGCCAAATTTTATGTACAATTCAGCATTCTGTCATTGAATACTGAATATATTTATTTCTTATCTTCTTCTTATTTTGGTCCTTTCTGTCTTTTGTAAGGATGTTATGTAGATTGAAGGCATTTTTTATCTAATTCATTCTTTGTCTATAAACAAGCACGGCTTGAATAATACAAAAAATGTCCACAGGTAATCTTTAAAGCTCTTAAATGAATTATCTTTGCCCATAGTCACATAGAACCCATTTCTATTTACTACTTGGTGAAAGAACAATCACTTGAGGTTTACTTTTAGCAGAAAGGTCTGTAAAAAGCAATAATGCAAATTCTGTTTCACACAAGCATTTATGGAAGACTGCTTTTGAGGGGGAACACACAACTATGTGCATAGAAGTAGTGTTTCTCACTTGTGATCAGTAGGAGACAAGCAGCAGTATGACCTAATTTACCAATCCCAAATAAGTGATGCAGCTTGAATTTCAAATATTTGCGATCAATTCACAGGGTAAAAATTCAGATATATTTGTTGAGTACATTTAAACAAGAAAATCATGATCTGCTGCTGGATATTCCATGAGAAGAAAAAGAAGCTAATTTAGTCAAAGGTATTGCAGGCAGAGAATTACTCAATGCTATTGGCAAATAGTAAATGAGTGGCACCAAGGTTTCAATTCAAACACTTAACAAAGAAAACAACTAATAGTGTCTTCCTTTATAATCTGAAGTACTATAATGCAGAGACCTAGCCCTTTTGCCAAATTGCTTTTACAGAAATGTGACTTCCGTCTACATTATTTTTACTTAAATTGCCTTAATTAAGAAACTAGTTCTCCAACCCTGTCTTTGATCTTGGTTTCAGACTGGGTGTGTCCAGGCTCATCTTTATGGACTTGCTGATTTGCTTCTGGATTCGGGTCAAAAGTCACAATCTGCATGTCTGCAGAATATTTTTCCAAATGATAACCTGTCTAGGGAAAAATATCATAGAATCATAGAATCATAGAATAGTTTGGGTTGGAAAGGACCTTAAGATCATCTAGTTCCAACACCCCTGCCAGGGGCAGAGACACCTCCCACTAAACCATGCCACACAAGGCTATGTCCAATCCAGCCTTGAACACCACCAGCAATGGAGCATTCCCAACTTCCCTGGGCAACCCATTCCAGTGCCTCACCACCCTTACAGTAAAGAATTTCTTCCTCATATCCAATCTAAACTTCCCCTGTTTAAGTTTGAACCGGTTACCCCTTGTCCTCTCACTACAGTCCCTCATGAAGAGTCCCTCCAAAGCATCCCCATAGGCCCCCTTCAGATACTGGAAGGATGCTATGAGATCTCCACACAGACTTCTCTTCTGCAGGCTGAACAACCCCAACTTTCTCATCCTATCTTCATACGGGAAGTGCTCCAGTCCCCTGATCATCCTCGTGGCCCTCCTTTGGACTTGTTCCAACAGTTCCATGTCCTTTTTATGTTGAGGACACCAGAACTGCACACGATACTCCAAGTGAGGTTTCACAAGAGCCGAGTAGAGGGGCAGGATCACCTCCCTCGACCTGCTGGTCACACTCCTTTTGATGCAGCCCAGGATTCGGTTGGCTTTCTGGGCTGCAAGCGCACACTGAAGCCGGCTTATGTTCATTTTTTCATCAACCAAATCCCCTAAGTCCTTCTCCGCAGGGGTGCTCTGAATCTCTTCTCTGCCCAACCTGTAGCTGTGCCTGGGATTGCTCCAACCCAGGTGCAGGACCTTGCACTTGTCATGGATAAACTTCATCAGATTGGCATCAGCCCTCCTCACGAGCGTGTCAAGGTCCCTCTGGATGGCATTCCTTCCCTCCAATGTATCACCCGAACCACACAGCTTGGTGTCATCGGTAAACTTGCTGAGGGTGCACGCAATCCCACTGTCCATGTCACCGACAAAGATGTTGAACAACATGAACAACAAAGATGTCGGTCCCAACACCGATCCCTGAGGGACACCACTCGTTACTCGTTTCCAGCTGGACATTGAGCCATTGAGCACAACTCTTTGCGTGCGACCATCCAGCCAGTTCTTTATCCACCAAGTGGTCCACCTATCAAATTGATGTCTCTCCAACTTAGAGACAAGGATGTCACGTGAGAATGCTTTTCTTAATATTTATTATACAATTGAAAGTTATTAAGCAACTTCTCATGTTGGTAGATATTGACCATCCCACTTTTTTTAAATTTTATACTGTAACATTGCACAGCTCAGTGTTAAATAGTAATTTCCATATATCCTATTCAGTTCTTTTTAAAAAGTTACCACACGTAGAATGTGTCATGTAGACCTCTTCTGTCAGGAGCCCAAAACTCATCCGGAGGCAGGAATCCACTATGGACTGATTACTTGCATCATTTGGGCCCTTTGCAGAGTGTATGGATGCTGATGAAGATTTCAGGTTTTCTCATTGGTTCGAAATGGTTAGTAATGGGATGATTTCCTGTTGGCATCAGTCCTAAACAAGTACTGTGGATAATAGCTACAGTAGCATGATAATTTTGGTTGTCTGGGGAAATACCATGATGTTTAGGTTAGGATTTGGAAGCCAGTTCAAAAGCATGACTCTGTCTCTAGTCTAGTGGTGAAAATAACTGAGCCTAGCTTCTTGTCTGTAAAAGAACTTCTCTCTCAAGCAGTAATCTCATTATGATACAAGGCAGAAGAAAAACTAAATGAGCTACTGAAAATACTGATCAACTAGTGGAGAAAACACAGGTCTTATCCACTCCCTGAAGGGATGCTTCCTGAGGATATTCTGTTAGTGTCCTTGAGTTTCGAACATTTCTGAGGGATGTGGATTCTCTTAGGCACTCTCTTATCCTGTCCTCTTAATTGCCTTCCATACCTAGGAAAACAGTCTCTTTTTCATGGGAGGAGGGGAATGAAAGGTGGTCTCTATCTAGAGATCATTGCGAATTGTTTGTTGTAGTCACTGTCTCCTCAAGTTAAGTGATGGATGCCTTCATCTGTCTTCTGGGAGGTATGTACCTGGCTGTAGGTATAAACACAAAATAGCCTCTGGTTGCATAACCTATCCCAGTTACTCACAAGATAAAGTGGGGATCATAATGGAAAAAAGGTACTTATTTTATGACCAGAAGGCCTAAGGATCCTTATTGCCTATGCCACTGGGAGCAGGCTTCGGAGATGGTTTGATACCTAAATAAATTAGATTTCTTACGAACCCTTTGTGTTCTCCTCTATAAAAGCAAAGTCCTCTAGCCATAGAAAATCCAAAATGGTTGTATGCATCATTCTATTAGAGAACAGACTGAAGAAGATGTGGTATCTCCTTCTTCTTCCACTCATGTATTCCCTTAGACGATGAGTTCAGTCATTCTGTGAAGGTTACTCCCATGGGCCAGGGAAAACTACTACCTCCTTAGGCCTCTTCCTGGTCTGTAAATATTTGACTTCTGATATTTCATAGGATCTTCAAAGTTTTTTTTTTACAATTCCTAAATTCTCCATTGTAGTAACAGGTCACACAAATAGAAAATAGTAGTAGATAACTTTGGTAGGGTTTTTTGACAGTCTTGATATTATTTAGACTAGAGATCAGAGTCTTGATTTGATTACTAGAGAGCAGTTGTAAGACTGAGCGATAACTACATGAAGACAGTAGTTTTCAAAGGTTTTGAAGATATGTAATGAATTGGTTTATTGCAAGTCTATCTTGGTTATGTGTTTGTGCTCAGTATTTTCATTAATGGCCTGAATAAAGGACCAGAGCTTACTTTTGACCTTTGCTTATAAAGAGATACAAGATTTAACAGAGAAGAAAAATCAATACTTGTGTCCTAGGAAAGATTATATGTAGGACAGATATCTAATGTAGTGTACTTTAAATAAAGGACCGTATGAAAGTATCTAGGTGGATAGAAGGTGAAACTAGAAAATATCCCTTACAGTACCTAAAGGATTTTACAAAAAAGCTGGAGGGGGACTCTTTGTAAGAGCACGTAGTGATAGAACAAGGGCTAATGGCTTTAAATTAAAAGAGGATAGATTTAGATTAGGTATTGGGAAGAAATTCTGTACTGTGAGGGTGGTGAGACTTGGAACAGGCTGCCCAGAGAAGCTGTGGCTGCCCCATCCCTGGAAGTGCAAGGACAGGTTGGAAGGGGCTTGGAGCAACCTGGCCTAGTGGAAGACTGGAACTATATGATCTTTAAAGGTTCCTTCCGACTCAAACCATTCTGTGATTCTGTGATACCATGGTGTGTAGCAGTAAGTGTACTGAAGTACAGGGTTAGAAATCAAAGTGATCATGACAAACAGAGGAGAAGCATGAAAATGCTAAACGTAAGAAATTAATCAGAAGAAACTGCAAGCTATTGCCCTTGGGCAAAACTTATCAACTGTGCAAGCAGAGGATGAGGTACTTGTTCAGTAGCAGTGCAGAAAAAGATCTGGGAACAATAAACTCAGCATTAGTCAACAGCATCATTCTGTTGAAAAAAGTTAAAAAACATGTTAGGCTGTATAGTGAGTTGGCCTTATATGCAAAACATGTGAAATGGACTTTCCACCATGGTTGGAACTGACAGAGTTATAGTTTTCCCATGTACAGTTTCAGATATTTGGTTTCAAAAGAGAGGGGTTCTGAACGAGTCCAGACAATCTGGTTAGTAGTTGGGAGCAAAAGAGTAAAAGAAATTGAGTTCTTCATTCTAGGAAAGTCTGGGGAGAAGGGGACCACGGCAAAAGATTACAAATCAATTCAGAGAAGAAAATTTATCCTTAGGGAGGACAGGATAAGAGTTAGGTTTAAATTTCAACATGAAAAAACTTAGTTTGAATAGATTTTTCTAAGTGTCCGGTAAGGATGGTGAAGTGCATACAGGTTTCCTGGGGACGTGGTGATAGTGTGTTAGTGCTCACCATTTGGGAATGAGGAAGGTACAAATGCTTCCCTCTCCAGGGGAGTGAAGGGTGCTTCATGACCTCCTGAGATTCCCTCGGATCCTGCTTTTTGTTGACTGTGATTACTGTCTTGCCCCAGCTTGAATATACCAAAATATAACTAAATGTTATAAAATATAACTGTTTTGCTAAAAGTGCCTATCTGTATTAACAGGTATTTGAGGTTGCTCAGTTTCATGTTATCTGATTACACTGACTAAACAAATTCAGAGGCTTTCAGTATATCAGCTGCTTTTTCTGAGAGCTTATTTCCTAGCAGACTTTTTCAATAGCTATCAAGTTTACACAAAATATAAATAAATGGCTCTCCGTGAAGGTGGTACCATTCTTTATGGAACTGCACCAGTGACAGGTCGAATTTACACTGCTCTGCAGCACAATTTTAATATCATTCTGGCTTGGTTTAGGCATAATAAAGTCTTCTGTTGAAAGAGCTCTTGTAAGGAGCAATTAAACATTAGTACTTTAGCTAAACCCATATAAAATTATGTCTTGGAATTTAAGTATCTGGGAATCATCTTAAATCTCAGCTTGAAGTTTAGGTGGTATTGTATCTGCAATTTATACTGAGGTACAAGGCAATCCATTTGCATCTTGATTTAGTATTTATAGCTTGAAATATTATTTTATTATTAAATGTTCTATGCAGCTGTTAGTAGGGCCACTAATAGATTAAGGTACTCTTTATTTATGATTACAGCTTCTGTTTTTCAACAAGAAAAGAAACTGAACGTTCAGTAACTGAATTTTAACATGCTTTTTGAGCCTTAAGGTAATTCAAAGCTAGCTGGGTACCTTTCAGTGGGCATGAGTGGCATCTCCAGCCCTTCCAGTGAAGACTCATAACCCAGAGGAAGCAAAGGTCTTTGGACTGCTAACTTTTGTAACACTAAGGGCTCAACAAGGTTTTTCTTTTAGGCATGAGGAGGAGAAGATTATGTGGAAAATATTTAAACTAGAATTATCTCACCTTTCCTTTACTGCAAACTGGCAGGACTAGCACTGACTATTCTCACAGACAAGTGGATGTGGGAGTCTGAGCCCTTCAAAGCAGATTGCTATAGTAAGAACAGTAGTTGGGAGCTCCACACACTCCAAAAGTAGCCTTACAATAGCAAGCTGGCGAGTATACAGAGTTCAGATTGACACTGGGCTGAAAAGGACTACAATGGTGCCTTGTGTCTGAGTCAAGGTAGATAACCATTGACCATTATATTTGGAATCTCTGAAGCCTAGGAGAAGCTTTATGTATGTGATGGCAAGTTTGTAGATTAATTTTAGCATTAAATATATCCATTGTTAATATTTTGAAGGTAAGTTTAATTTATGTCAGTATCATTTTGATCACTGATGGAAGTTTACAGGTCAACTTCCCTGTCAGCACTGAAATGTCTCAAAGCATCAGGGAAATGAATACTTAAAAATGCAAAAGAATGAAGAAAAATAAATTAATGTTATTTACATCATAGGAAAGACAGGTCCACTGCATAAATCTCTTGCATTGAATATGTTATGTACTGGATGAGTATAAGCTGCATAACTGCCAAATACTTTCCGTGTAAGACACAGTGCAATGGCTTTGCAAAGAAAAAGCAATTATACTTGCTAAGCTATACACGTGCTTTGTTAACACAAACATTAAAGAGTAGTAGTATATTATACTGCTTAAACATCAGTTCTCTGATTATAAGAACTAATTTCTCCATGCTGAATGTCTGCTCTGAAAACTTTTTCTCTTTAAAGAGGAACTTTCCCTTCTCCAAGTTTTAAGTTTATCAAGGAAGAAACAGAAATGGGGAAACAAACTTTATTTCTGTATTTTCCTACTAGACACAAACAGTGATGTTATACTAAGATTTAGCTACATTTTTGAGAACTGAGTTAGAAATAAAACCGATGAAGTTCTGCTTCCACAAGCTATGTGAGGACTATTGTTGGCTTGAAGACTTGCATAAAGACAGCCAGATTTGAGCCTATGAAATTTGTCTGATATACATATATATGTACATAGATTAGTTTTCAGGAGGCTGGATGGAAACCACGGTCTTCATTTTCCTAAGCACCCTATGCTTCTAAATAAAGTTCCTTACTGTATAATCAACTGACCCAAAGAACAAGCACAGTTGTTATTAAATGATATTCTAATCTCATGTATTAAGACTGTTTCTGATTTGGTAATACTTAGTATCATATTTCCAGTAATTAGAAAGTTTGTGATAACTTCTGATAAGACCTTGACAGGAGATGGTGTTACCTACTTAATATTAAAAGGTGGTGTAACCAAGCCTGTGACTAGTACATCATTCAGGGACAGGCTCAGAATTCAACTCAACTCAAGCACCAAAATTCAAGTTTGGGGTAGAAAAGACTTTGTCTGTCTTGCCTAATATATCCAGCATGTTTTCTAGCATTTGAGCTACCTGTATTAAGTCACCAAAGTAAAAATATCTCTAGAGGTTATTTTGATTCTGTAGTTTGGAATTATTCTTCTCCCACCCCATATACTCAGCTTTAGCTTTTCTTTCTGAGCATCATACCACTTGTCTTAAATCCATTAATTCTGATCCTTTTACATTTTCAATTAAGATACACCAGCATTCTAGCTACCTGGGGACATGGGATTGAGAACAGGGGGGAAAAAGAACATCTTCCTGGTGAATTTGTTATTAGAACAGCTGGAGAGAGATGTAATTACTGTAGCCCCATCCAAGCTTAACTTCTCCACAAAACACCAAGTCTAGCATTTAGCTGAAACGTTTCTCTGTAGAGATTCATTGTTTTACTTTTATTCTTCTCTGACAGCTTAGCCTATAGCAGCCTCTGCCACAGTAAATGAAAATTGAAAAGTTACATTATATATTGTCCTTCAGGGTGAAAAAATTAAAACATCAACTTCATCTACAAAGACAGTTGCATTCCAGCTGCTGCATTTAGGGAGAGAAGTGAACACAAAGCATATACAGTATCCAAGTGGCTCTGTCTCCAAAGACTGGATGGAAGAATGCTTTCTGGGCATGAATTGCTGTTTTTTGTAGAAGTGTTATAATATTTTGTTGTTCATGGTAGACTAAACTATAAGGAAGGTTTCACATGCAGTATGCAGACTGAGTGATGAGGTCATTCAAAAATTCTACTGAAAAGGGGTAAATGGATGGAGCCCATTACTGACGCAGCTTCTTACTTGACTAATATAAAAAGGACAGGATAACAGAAAACTATATCACTCTCTGTGGGAGCTGTCCCTGTCTTTTGTTAAGAAATAAAATATCATGGCTCTGGTTCCTGACTATGTCTGACATAGTAGACTCAGCAATAAGCAGTGGTCCAGTGAGTGAATTGTAACTTTCTGGAACAACCCCAATCACAGAACAAGCCTGGATGGTCGGTTCCTAGTCAGATTCTCTTTATGTCACTAGGATAAATTCTTATATACTTGTATCAGCAGAAGGCAACGTACAGCTGAGCTGACTCCAGTATGAGTTCTCTCCCTGATGCCTCTCCTCTCGCAGCAAACTCCAAACCCAGTTCTTTGAATACAAAGTGGTGGCAATAGCATTTGTTAGTCACTTCTTGATTATGGTGCATGCAAAACATCCATTATAGCCTGTGTGTAGCTCCTGGGATTACTTAACTACGAAAACTCTCCAATGTCCCAGCCATACTTTCTACAACTGTCTCTGATATGAGTGTAAAGCGATGAGAAGGAATTTAATGAATCAGGGAATACAGTAGATGAAGTTGGGTTTTGTTTTTTTTTTTACTATTATTGTATTTCTCAGATTGTTTGGTTTTTTTTTTCCTATGTGACGTGGCAATTTTACCAGGGCCCCAAGGGTTGCTTTGCTGGCACCTAAATTCAGCAGGAGGGACTCTGGCCTATACAATTTAGCAGATTTTCTGAAAAGGACTAATTTTCCCAGAGCCAGAGGCTTGCAACATAACTTTTGTACTCCAGTAACTGCTTTTTTGTCTGTATTTTTTGTCCAATACACCTTCAAATAGCAGTGAGCAACTCCCTGAGAATAACATCTACCGTGTTTTGTGCTCAAGATATCTTCAGCAAAGTGCCATTCACCTTCAATAATGAGTAAATCTTTCTTTATAATAAGTACTAAAGTCTTTTAGCATAAGACCAGGAAAGCACAGCATTATAATAAAAAAAATTTAAAAATGCTATTAGGTCAAACATGTATATATCCCCAAGACTCCCTAAGACAGAAGCTGACTATCAGATGTGGCGATTCAGTGTTGATATCACTGCTTCATCCTTCAGGTGTTGTCATTGGTACAGCATACCTCTTCCTGAGCTTCTCATCCAGTATCAGTCATATTTCAGGAGAAGTGGGTTTTAGACAATATTATAGATTGGTCTATAATAAGTGAAAATGTTGGTTGATCAACACTTAGCCAGGTGTTTGTAGAGGAGTAGCTATTCCATTCCTGGTTCACATACAGCAAACAGGCTGTACATGTCCTATGAAACTGTTCTTGACTGTTTTTCCTGAAACAGTGCATCTTTCATACTCGAGGACTGTTTTGCCTATAGAAGAGCAATTCTGACAAATATTACTGCTGGAGCTACAAAAAATACATTGAATTCCGGATGTGTAGAAACCACCCATGACATAGTATTAACAAAGATCTCAGGTCTGGTTATGAATTATGGTGCTTGGATAAAAGCAACCTTTTCATTTTCTCATTTTTAGGGAATTTTGTGAACTATCTTTTATCTGTTTCTTTTCATACGTCAGCCATGATGCCCTTCTATAAAAGGTGAGATGCATTTAGGATTTGTCCCCTAGCGGTTAGCTTTGTAAAACCAAATTAAACAAAACAAAACTCAGCAAATGTGTAGACATAAGACATACTCAATTCCTGTTCACATTTATCACATGTAGCTAAGGTGGCCTTATGATTAAGGAAATGACCTGGCACTTATGAGACTTAGAGTTAAACTCTATCAATGTTTCTCTATTTATTTCTGTTGCAGAAGAACACTTAAACATGTGTTACAAATTAAGGACATGCTTAAGTGGTTTGCTGAGTCCCAGGCTATAGACCCTAGGCAAACCACTTTGTCTCTCAGAGTCAGAATGTAAAATCTTTTCTTCAGGTCAGTGAGCAGTTTCATACACAAGTAGTGTCATTGATTTTAATATGGCTAGTCACAATAGTAACCGCTTGCCAGCCTGAAGTTGGTACTTCAGCTCTCTATCTGCTAAATGGGGTAATCAAATTTTTGTTCCTCCAAGAGCTGGTATCATGTTACACACAGGTAAGCTCCAAAATACCACTCTTTGCAACTGCTCAAAATGCTTTCACCAAATCTCTGCAAACATGCTTTTGAACAAATGAAACATTGCAGTATGTTTTATTTTATTGAAAAGTTGAGTAAATTATAGCATAGTACCATACTTAAGAAAACTGAAGTGATATGAGAAATTATTAGGTAAAGTATTTCACAGTAATATCCTTATTCTGTTTGCTATAAGTTTATGGCAGGGAAAATATTCTCTGCCTGTCATTCATTAATACCACCAAGCTAACACGCTTTATATGCCACCTACCTCAGAACAAAATTTGGAGGAAAACTTTTAAATGGAAAAGAAATAGCTTGCATTACCAGAATTATTTTGGTTGTTTTTTTTTTTCACCTTTATCTCTTTTACCTATTATGATTTGTTTTTAATCACTGCCAGTAGTGCCAAACCAACTGAGATGTGCAAGGTAAAGTATTCTGAACACCTTCACGTTCCATAAACCAGGGTATGCTCTGGATTAGGCAGTCTCTGAAAAAGGAAAGTCACAGGGTAGTTGCACTTCAATGGCAAAAGAAAAAAATTATTGAGAGGAGAAAAGGAAAGGTTGGAAACTGAATAAAAATATTTCAACTTTACTTTTTTATATCTTCATAGAAATCAATGGAAAAGGAAAATAATCAGCAAAGAAGCATCCATTATTTATATATCCATATAGACACGTATACATGCATGCACACACATATATCATAGAATCATAGAATGGTTCCAACCCCCTGCCACAGGCAGGATCACCTTCTACTAGACCCCCATTTTTAATCTCAAAACATGGGAAATGTTTGATTGAAGGCTTGCCTTTCAAAACCATTACTAATTCCTTCAAAACATCCAAAATAAAGCCTTTTCTCTCTCTCTCCCCTTCCCCCTCCCCCCCCCCCCCCCCCCCCCCCCCCCCCAATTTCTGGTGGCCCCAGCAAACAATTTTTGAATGTTGAAGAATATAGTTAGTCATTAGTAAATCTAATTGGATTATTTTGTCAAACACAATAAACACTTGAGTGAACCTGGACAATTATGTCATAGCAGGTCAGAAACTTTTAAGGACAAATATTCTGATGGCATAAGAAGTGTCAAACGTCATGGATGTGTTTTTGTAGTAACCAAATTATCCTCGTGAACTTGATCCATTTTACTGAGCCTTTAAAAATGTTGATCGCAAGGCTTGTAATGAAATTCGTTCCACTGTGTGCAATCGTGTGCAGCCCTTCAGCTTGAGTCAGCTGGGCTCGTGGGCTCTTTTGTCAAGCTGAGTTCCTGCTCTCTATTAACCTCCCAAACACTGCCCACCTCAACTTTACAGCTCTTAATTACATTTTTTCCACTGTGTGCAATTAGGCTCACTCCATCCACCCAATCCACTGGCTCTCACGTAGGACTCCAGAATTTTGCAAGTCATGGATATTTGTTAGAAAGGTATGAAAATCATGGAATTCCAGAGCACCCTGACAACCACGAGAAAATGCCAGACCTTGATAAACACAGTACCTAGCTCCACAGCGTTCAGCAGTGAAGGATTTTGAGTGCAGAGCAAGAACAAAGAAACCAAGGAGATTCATATGTGTAGAGGGGAGGCTATGAGAGAAGGTAACAGGAATGATGGTTACCCCTGTGTGTTGATACTCCTCCTTTGCATTGATTGCACAGGGAAGGAATAGTGTTAGCACATTTTTTTTGCCAGCCATACGCCAGCTTCAGTGCTTGCAGAAGTAAAAAGCTGTCACCAAAGCATGTACTTTTAGCAGTTAGAAATAATGTCGTGGAGCTAATAAGCTTCTCTGATGTCCCTTAGAGAATGAACCTCTATACATGATTTGGCATATTGCCACAAAATTTTCAGAGCCAGTGGCATGACACCTTTGGAGTCTAAGCCAGAAAGAAAGCTTAGAACATTTTTTTCAGCTTTATAAGTCTCCTCAATACTTAATGGTGCATGGTGTGACTACACAAGGCTATTTTCTGAACTAATAAATTATTAACTTTTTTTAAAACTAGAGACCTGAGGATAGCAACACCAGTCCATGTTCATGGCAGCATAACAAAAGGCAACACATTGCAATGTTTTGTAGGTGGGACATGCATAAACCAAATACCATTCTTTTACTCTGGTACAAATCTTGGTTCAGTTTTTTTCATTTTAAAGAACAATTTAAGCAGGCAATACTCTTCAAAAACTTGTGACATCTATTTTTGCAGTAAAATCCCTTTCTGGTTATATATGTCTTTTTAGATAATGTATGGGAAAGATTTTAGTCTTCTTATAAAATATCCAGGAGGTTGAAATTTAAAACTTCACTGTAACTCCACTGTACTCAGGGGCCTCAGATACACACCAACTGTTATAATAATTTCAGTTTACATCACTTCCATAGCCTGAAAACTCTGCTATTCCTGGATTTACTTCTGTGGTACCAGTAACATATCTGTACCTAACATTTTTTGTGCTGTGGGAATCTGTCCCACTCAATTGAAATGAAATATGATGAGTTTAACCCTTCAGATACCCACTCATGGCTATAGATGAAGCCGTCAGAGGTGATGTAAATTTTTCCTAGATGAGAACAAAGAAATGTAGTCTGAATTGATGGGAAAATAGTAACAAGGCTTTATAAATTTTGATCTGAAAACCAGTAACTCCCCTCCTCCCCAAACTTGCTCATGACCTGCACTCACCAATGGCAAGGCCTACTTTCTTGTATCAGGACAGAAGCACTTGCAGATGGATGCCTTTAATTCTCTGTCTCAGACAGATACTTCCTCAGAATATTCTTCTTAATTTCTTTTGTGTCAACTTTAGACTGGGATACTGATTTCTAAATCCCTATTTTCAGTAATTCCAGTTCTTGCCGCTTTTGGTGCTTATGCCAAAGTATGTCTGCTGCGTTAATGCCAGCTGTCTGCCATATGTTTCATTGTTCTCGTGCCTTAAAACCAGTCATCTTGCCTTACATTTTCTGTGGATTCTGGCCTTTACTTACAACTGTCCTGTTTTTGTGCTTGCATTGTGTACAGCTTTTGCCTTAAGTCTTTTAGGAACAAATTTATCTTATAATTAAGTCATCCAGTATTGTGCCATATGAAATGGTCCAATTTAGGGCATTATAAACATTCCTGACAGGTATTTCAGTGACTATCATTAGATGACAGAATCATAGAATAGTTTGGGTTGCAAGGGACCTCTGAAGGTAATCTAGTCTAACCCCTCTGCAATAAGCACAGACATCTTCAGCTAGAGTATTCAGGTAGAGTATTTGATGGGAATGTTCTGGAAAGCAGAGGGCTCTTGAAAAGAGCTGGAAAGTGCTATTGCTCGCATTTATGAATAAGCATTTTCAAGTGTCTCTTGGGCTAGCCATTTCTGCACAGAGAAGTTTGGGTAAGAATATTTGAAAGGGCCCAGGGGCCAAACACATCTTCCATTCCTTCCTGCAAGTGTCAGCATCAATGGAAAGACAGAGGGCTGCTGCTAGCCAAAACTAATCTGACAAGGGAAGGCTGCATGTTGGATTTTATTTTTTTTTTACAGTTGTCACCAGGTGATGCTGTTCATATATTATTCTCTAATGAATAAATAACACATATGCTATTTTCAAATGTGCATATAAATATAGTGTAATATTTTGATGTTTAGGAATCAGCTGCAGTAATAAATACAGCAGCTTCAGGATGTCTCTCAGTCGACACGTTTATAATTTATATGGGGAAAATAAAAACATCATCTCCCTCTCAACATTTCAGTCAAAAAGAAATTTTCCTATTTAAAGGGTCTTTTGATTCTTACCGCTCAATTTTAGCACTGCAGACTTTACCCATCAGTGTAATCTAAGTGTATACATACTTGTATACAGTCCTGACCACAGGACAAGAGTTTAACATTACTAAAAATGAATAAGCAAAGCTTCTTTTTAAATTACAAATATATGTATTACAAAGTTCAGTCACAGCCAAAAAGCACAGCAGGAAAAAAAATGATGATGAAAATTAAATATCACACAAAATATAAAATTTGGTAATCTCTAACCTTTACAAGAAAGAAAAAAAACCCAATGAAAATAAAAACTATGAGATATATAAGAAATTTCATGTACTACTTCTTGAAAATTTATCATGTCCTTTGATAACTGATTCTTTTCTGAAAGTCCCTGATCCTGTAGTACTTAGCTAATATTTAAAAATGAGGTATATTTCTGGACCTTATCTGGAAAAAATCTGAAAAAGTGAGATGAGTTCACTTGAGCATCTCAGAATACTGAAGTTAGAGATGAAAAGGAAGAGAGAAGAATTTAATGTTAATTTTCTGAGTTTCGAAAAGTTCTCTAAAAGTTAAGATTTATTATATTGAAGTAATACGAATATTATTTCTGCTTTTAGCGTTTAGAATATTGGAATCTTAATGCAGTGTTAGCCAACTATATTTTTTAAGGCTGGGGGAACACAGAAGCAGAATCACAGCATCATATAAAAATTTAGGTTATAGGGAGCTTTTGGAGGCCATCTGGTCCAGCCTTCTGCTTGGATCAGGGTTAATCTCAAACTGGATCATGTCACCCAGGGACTTGTCCAACCAAGGTTTGAAAACTCTCCAAGGACAGTTTCCCACAGTTCTTGGACAACCTGTTCCAGGGCTTGATTGTTCTTATTGTGCTTTCTGTTTTTCCTTAAGTCTGACTGCAATTTTCTTCCTGTAGATTGTGGCTGCGACTTCTTTCCTTTCACTGTCCACCCATGCAAAGTATCTGTCTCTGCATTTTCTGTAACTAACTCCCCTTGGGAAAAGAGGATGTTGCTAGCTTTGTTATAGCCATATAGTTGTGTGGTCTGAGAGCAGACCTTGTCATCAAAGGCCAAGACAAAGAAAGCACTGAGTTCCTCAGCCTTTTCCATATCCTGCTCCTCCTTATCTTCCTTGCCTTTCTTAAAAAGTCTATCAAGCTATTGCAGCTGTTTAAGGTGTTTCCCCACGTCTCTGCAATTCTTGTGATATTGTAAATGTGTGACCACATACAGATATTACTTCTCCCTGAGGAGTGTTTATTAATATACATGCCTTTGAGATGGTTCTGCTTCTTTAAAGGTTGTGTAAGAGCTTTCCATGTTGCCTTGTCCCATCCCTGATTCCCCGTGCCATGTTTTCTCACTTGCCCCACCTTTGGCGTCTGTCCCCTTAAAAATCTTGTTTGCATAGGGTTCAACTCACAGTGAGACCAGATGAAACCCTAGAACATCAGGTAAACAGAATGATTAAATGAAATTTCACTTGTAAAGCCTTGAAATTTATTTGTGTCTAGGTTTTTAGGCCAAATATTATAATCTGATAAAGATCCAAGTTTGTCTTGGATAAAGTGGTAGAATGCTTCTGATATCAGAATAGCTATGCCAGGTTAAAATCTGACATGATATGTTGAATAATGAAGAGGAAAAAGAAAATGTAATACATTATATATTAGAAAACATATACTGGAAACCATTATTCTATGCTTGGAAAGCTTTGGGCATTTTTTAAAACGATGAATATCTCTGCCATTTGCAGAGATGATTTAAAACAAAGTTTACTTGCAAGCTGTAACTTGAGACTGTTGTGAGTTATACCACTATTTTATTATTCTTAATAGCATCAAGTCAATCCAGAGATATTTCATCCTGCAATTTTCTTCTGTTATGAAAATGCATAATGTTAATCTTTGTAATACTTTATAAACTGACCATAAACATTGGTTTATGGTCAGTTAATCATTGTATTACTTTGCTTTAGGTAATTTAGTACATTACCATAATGTAACAATCTACTTAATATAAATTTTAAAGTGAGCACAGTGCATGTTGCAGTGCATTAATATATTATGTCTCTAACCAGAAATTCAGAAACACAGCTGAAGTTTGGATGTGGGTCAGATATTTTCTCCTTTGACTGACTTAGTTTTTCTTGAGGAATGTTGTGACTTTACGATAGTCGCTACATTATTATTTATCATTATAGCATGATTTACAGTTCATTAAAGAGTCTCAAAGGACTGGAGGAACCATTGCACTAATCATGATACAAGAATATCATATGAGAAATGCTTGAAAACCAGATGGGGTACAGTGTAGGCTATTGTTTCCACAAACACTGAAGCATGTAAAATCCCAACAAATCCAGTGGAGATTTAAAAGCTGTTGTTAGTGGGAATCCAAGTGAAAAGCATTAGTACTAAGACATGATAACATTTATGATTATATGAAACAAATCAATACAGTAGGTAGAGTATGATGTAAAATCAGTAAGAACTTGTCTTTTTGGGTGTTAATTTCAGGATAACTTTTTAAACATTC
This sequence comes from Ara ararauna, assembly GCA_028858755.1. NCBI lineage: Eukaryota > Metazoa > Chordata > Aves > Psittaciformes > Psittacidae > Ara > Ara ararauna. Next base: position 131,918,845 of record CM054377.1, on the reverse strand, counting down.
TGTATATTGTTAGATGATGAGTTAAATATATTGGAAATTAGTGGGTCTCACCACTAATAACATCCAGAAACTTAGAAGAGACCACTATACTCCTTAGAGGAACCAGACAGTTGAAACACAGGAAGCCTTCTGGCAAACCAAGACAATCACCCAAAAAAGTTAAATGCTCCAAATATCACTTAAGAATTTGAATAGTTGTGACAGACAGTTTTCATTGGGTATTTCATGCTTAAAGCTGTGCATATTAAGTGATATAGAAAAGAGCGAGATACAGTCTGCTGGTACCCTTCTCTGAAAGAACGAAATTATTGTCAGAACACTGAACACATGGACATGAGAAAAAGGAAAAGATTAAGGATTAAGTATCATCATCTAAATGATCTGGGCCTGATTTTTTTTTTTTGATCACTTTATCACCTAACTGCTCTGCTTAAAACAAGGGTCATATTATACATCCAGAGAATACTCTTACTCCTTTATGTAGCCAATAACAATCAGTATTTTTTTATTTTTTTTTTAAATTGTAATTGCTTCTATAGCTTGCTTTATAGCTAATCTGATATATACTGTGCTCACAAGTCTGCATTTTAGCTCAAGGTAGCTGCATTTCAATGTGATGAAAGTAATTCTTTACTGTGAAAACCTAAGCCTCTGCTGAAACTGGAACTGTTTGCAATAAAAGAGGAAGACATGGCAGGAAATGGATCTAATGTCTTCTGACTACTATATAAAAAAGAATTAAGTTTATATACCGGGCTTAATTGTTGAAGACATGACACCAAAAGCGTCGTGCTTAATTGTGAAGGGTAACACAGTGGTACGAACTTAGTCTTCCACAGAAATACAGATACTACTCATTGAAATCAAACACTTTCCACTGAAATAACTGCTGCAGGGTTTTAACTGCTCTTGAGCCCTGAATAAAGCCAAGCTTATTTTTGCATTCCCTTAAAGTAAATGGAGAGGCAAATTGTGAATCAAAGACACAATAAGTTTCCTGGTTTTCTTTTTCAGTGCCTAAGTTTTTACGTGCTGGTGCAACTAGGTCATGCAGTGCAAGATTCCTTATTGTGGTTATTCTTTTTATTCATCCCTTGCAGTTCCCTTGGGTATTAGTAATAAAGAAGTGTTTTATTCCTTTATTCTCTCTCCTATCTTGCATAACCGTGCAAACTGGGTCAGAATTTGAGGCTATAATTTGTAAAACATCTGTGGGTCGCTGCAACACTTTATAATCTACATACATTCAATTTGCCCAGAGCTGTATAAACTTTGAAAGCATTTCATTTGGTGACAGGGAGGGAGCAGTACAGAGAATAGGTCTTACTTTTTTTTTTTAGTCCTGTAAAAGAGCAAAATCCATAAATGGTTCCACTATGATGATATTTAGTGCATGTGTGTCACTGCATAGCAACATTAACACGGCTAAGATAATCACTATGTTTTCGTATTTTAGTGTAATGAGATTACATTGAAGTTTAACCTCTGTTCTGATTTCCCAGATTAATTACATTTTCTCCCAGGCTATTTACATTATTTTTGTAATATAGTTAGCTATAAGTTCCTGTATGTATCCTGAATTTTAAGTTTATATGAGTGTAGCTTTTCTTTGGAATTGTATCTACATTTGATTTAATTAATATGATAATAGCTTCCTTAACTGTTTACTGAAACAGTGACATTTTTGACGGACATTTAAGTGCATATATACCACAGCCTCTAAAACAGTCCAGTTATTTAAATCATATTAATAGAAAAGAAAAAGTTCAAAATGTTCAAAAAAACCATTTTAAATACCCACATGGAAAAAAGTTAATTGTAGGTTGGGCACTGGTTTATACTACTGATTTTTACTTTAGAATACCCTCTTTACCCTTTCCCCTCCATCAGACATATTACTAAATGGCATAAAAAGAAAGATTTTTTAAAAATATTAAACAAAAACGCAATTGTAATGGGATATAAGACCTAACTTGAAAAGTGATGTTACATAGAGTCCAGGCATTCAAAGAATAGCAGCTGGGATAGCTCAGATGTATCATATAATCTAAGTGCAAATAGGATGGATTCAAAATCCAGGATCACACTTGAAGTACTGTGCGCAGTTCTGGTGTCCTCAACATAAGAAGGACATGGAATTGCTGGAGCAAGTCCAGAGGAGGGCCACAAAGATGATAAGGGTGCTGGAGCACCTCCCATACAGACATATTTTGTTTGGAAACAGTACAATTCCTCTTGGGGAATGGAGAATGAATGACAGTTTTTGGCTTAAAAGATCCCCAAGTTTTCCATCAAAAGAGCAGTTTAGACAAAGTGTTGTAGAGGAGATATCACACTGAACAAGAAAACCAGGCTTAACGCACTTCTCTGTGCAATTATTTGTGGGACACTGCCTGCAAAGAATGAGCATTTTTCTTGAGAATGCTGTGAAAACATCATTCTCCATTCAGAAGACTATGTATTGGCCTAATCTTGCCATCCTGGAGATAAGAAGACAGAAATGAAAAGGAATGTGGTTCTCACCATGAGATAGCAAAAGTGGTGCCTGTGCCTTAAGAAGCTCAGTGCATCTCCCTCAGGAGGATACAGTGGAATTAGCACTGCAGTGCAGCCCCATTCATGGGGACTAATCTGGCAATCAGATGGCATATACATTTTTACATAGAGTTGCTGTCAATTAAAAAGAAACTCTTCTGATAAGTCTGTTAAAAAAAAAAACAAAACCAAACAATAACAAGAAACCAAAACAAAAACTGACCAACCAACAAACAAGCAAAAAAAAAAATAACCCCAAAACAACAAAACACAAAAACCCAAACAAAGAGAAAATATCAAAGGAAAAGGAAGCTCCAGGCATGTGACTTGGTCTGTCTTCTACATGCAGATCATCAACCAGTTATGCACAAAACTTCATGAAAATTTGATGGAACAATGTATACTGGTTTCAGAGTTGTTATTAAAAGAGTTAAATCATATGGAAACCCTTATGTAAGAGATACATAAGAGAATATATATCAGCCTTTCCTCTAGAACATTTTGCATAGTAATGCCATTTCCAAAAACAGGGTTTGCAGAGACAAAGGCTAATTCTTAAAAGCATTCAGACAAGAAAACCTAAAATCACCTTGTCTTGGAAAGGGCATTTGAAATTTCTGAGGAATTGCAAAGGAAGAATTTTTTTGATTATCTACAAAAAATTTTTGTCCCAATGCATTCAAGTGTGAAGCTGGAAAAAAACTAGTTTATAGATGCTCAGTAGCAATTTGTTAGAGTTTGGCAGCAAAATTATCCTAATTTTCCAATCCCAGTTATCCTTCCAACTCTTGTGTGGCAGACAGCTTGAACACAGTCACAAAGCTGAGGCATTTTGTTACACTAAAATACACTACTTATTTTAAAATAATTCCCGTAGAGGCACATGACATTTTACAAATATGTGTCACTAATCTCTCTTATGCAAGGATAAGTGGCACACTGACTTTAACTCGCCTAATAAAAAAATATGCCACTATAAAAGCTGTAGTAAGGATGGAATGAAGGAAGAGGTAAGAGTTCTGTCTTAAACAAGGTGTCAGGCCACTTGCTTCTCTTCTTACCACTGTGCTATGGTGATGAATGGGAGCAACATAGCAGCAAAATTAAGATAATTTTTTTTTTCTCCTCTTGTTTCAGTACATCTCTTGATGAAAAAGATCAAATCCATGGTACAAGCCTGGATTGCTCAACTGCATAACGGAGTTTGAACATACAAAACTGTATTGTTGGGTGCTACGAGCAGGATGAACTGAGTGCAGTCTGCAATGTACTCATTAAATTATTAGTAACTTCCAAATAAGAGAGACAGCTGTATTGGAAGAATATTCCTCTAGCTCACTTGACAAGATAAAACCTTCCTACCTTAATATAGTAAGGTCTACGTCCGCTTCTATATCATGCACTGAAATAGATGCAATTTTACTGAAAGAAGAATTTGTCCTGCTGTATCTTATAACTGCCACATATGTGTCTGTGTGTATGTACATACAATTTCTCAGTGCTCCAGAATTAAATCCTTGCCTCATAATGTTTGTAATAATAATATAATAATAGTGGGATCCTTCTATTCCATGGAAAATAAAGATGGTCTATTACTTTCAGTAGGCACTGGTAGGGAGTGTGCATGGGTCACAGTATGTAAGCTATTAAGATTGAAGGCATCTGCACAAACAGCCTTGACTGCTTTTTAAAGGCTAAGCTGCACAATTTGTCTTTCATTAAGAGCTGTTGTGCAGTTTTGTGATTTGTAGCCAGCTCAGTTGAGCTTCCAGAGTGTGTACTTCTATTTTGAGATCTTGTCAATAAACAGATAAGACATATGCTTCAGTGAGTCATCTGAGCAAACTATCACAAGAATCAGTTGACCTGTAGTTCCTTCCTGCTACTGAATCTTTCTCTACCTTTTCTTGTTAGCACAAAGTGTGTCCCTGAACACCTCATGAAAAAGAGAAGCCAGGGATAGGAAGACAAGGTCTCTTTCATCCATATGGTTTTATTTGTGTTCTGCTGGCACCGTTATAGTCATACAGTAACCAACATAAATTTTTAGTTTTATTATCACCTCTAAAAAGAGACAGAAATGTGAAAATTGAAGCCAGAAGGTTTGTATCACAGGATTAATTAGGCAGGGCCAAGTGGAGTCACACTCCTCCTGGCAGTGAGTGCCTCAAGAAGGTGCCTGCCTTCAATTATGGAGTGCACAAAGCAATTAAAAACCCTGTTTCTTTTTCCTTAGGTGTTACTTGTTACTTGATAAATCTCTTTTTTTCTTTTTTTTTCTTTTTTTTTTTTCTTAATTCTCTAGAGATCTGAACTGGCTTAAGGTGTAATCTACTAGGGTAGATATTCATGAAAAATTGATTTAGCTGGAGCCTAAGTGCAATAGGTTAAAAATAAACCTGAAAGGAATGAACAGTGTACTTCTTGACTGACATTTTATTGGCCATTTTTTTTAATACACACACACACACACACAAAGACCAGATAATTAAAAACCCAAACGTTATGGATCTCCAGGAAAGAATTTTGTCACTGGGACATATGAATCAAATCAGCCAGCCACCCTATGCATTTCCTTAAGCCATACAGCACTCTTGACTAACCTGTTCCTCAGTACTATATATGGGAGTTTGTGAATGGCAGGGTTGTGTGCACATGTCGGTTTTAAACAGATGTTTAAGGGTAGACATCCTCCCTGGCCCATCAGAAATCTGAGTGTTTTTCACCTATACCTAGTTTACAGAATGTGATAGCCTTTCTTTGGATTTATGAGCCTCTTTGCTCTCCTGGTATTACCAAGAGATTTAGCACCATCACTGACTCTGACCCTTTGTACCAGGACTCAACATCTGATTTTGTGCATCTGGACCTTTACGTTAATGCTTTTGCTACATTCATTTCAAGTGCCCAGCTAACTAACTCCTTCCTCTCCTGTTATTTCCCATGACAGATAAATAATTCAAAATACAATATAAAGTATGGTGTATATCTGGTTTGAAAAGTGCTCTATCAAGGCATGTGTGTGAGCTATATCAATGACCTCATACTTCCTGTTGAGGAGGGAGAAGCAAAAGGATATTTAAATCAATAGAATAAGGGAGCTATAGCTGTGGATATTACCATGTGTGTGAGATCTCTTCACAGGTATTATGTGAAAAAAAGTACTATATAACATTATAGGGTTGTAAATAATGACCAATGGTTTATTATTGCTTCTAACATTGAAATTCCTATATTCCCAGGCTTCCTTATTAATGCTGCTTAAAAAGTAACTATATTTTTGGAGAAAAAGAGTAATGAGGAATGGAGATTTTTTTCTCCCATTGTGCATTTTATTTTTATTATTCCCTAGTTTAAATATAACCCACAGAAGAATGAGAAAATTCTTTATAAAGGTCATTAAATAAATGCTGCTGGAAGGAATCTTTAAACAGGATCATCATTGAAAAGGGAAGTTATGTATATGGAACACTTTTACTTGTAGTACAGATTAAACAGTTGGCAAAATAAAGCTTTAAATTGCCAGACATTATGTGTCACTAGAAATCAATTCTGACAGGTTTGATTGAGCCTTTTACCCATATTATTGCTGCTATATATATTTAGTTAAAAAAAAAAAAGGAAGAGGACAGACTTTTTCATTACAGGTCAGTCCACTTGGGAAAGGCTATCCTGTCACATGACACACTTCAATACTGATTTTGATTAAATGTGCATAGCATGTTTATCAGAGTCGAATGTCAAGATGACAATAGTTTCACATTTCTGAGCCATTGCCAGAAGAACTTCAACACATGCTTTCATGGTTATTTCAGTGCATTTTAAAAGCTTCAGCAATCCCATCATTCACATTAAAGAAAACAAAGTAAAAACTTTTTTTCTTTCTTTTCCCAAGTTACTAATTTTTTGGTTTATGAACCTTCACTAACTACTTTCTAAAATTAACTGGCAACTGGATAAGAGCAGAGCAATATATATTTTTCACTCTATCTAGTGTTTTGTCACTGATATAAAACTAGTGTCAGTGGACTCTGCAGTTAGATTGCCATATAATCTGCATAGTACTTTCTTTAAAAATCCATATTGTCCTGGGTTCAGCAGTAGCAGTCATTTTTCTCCTTCTTGGTAGCTGGTGCAGCACTGTGTTTTTGACTTTCTGCCTGGGAACAGCAGTGATAGCACCGATGTTTTCAGTTACTGCTTAGAATGTTTGGTCTGACCAAGGACTTTCTGAGTCTCATGTTCTGCCAGGGAGGAGGGGAAGCCAGGAGGAAGCAGAGACAGGACACCTGACCCAAACTGACCAAAGAGGTATTCCATACCACAGCACGTCATGCCCAGGATGTAAAAAACAACTGAGGGCCAGGACCTGGAAGAGGGTGGTTTGCTGCTGGGTTGGGCTTGGTATCAGGGGTGAGCAGTTGTATTCTCTTTCCTTGTATTTCCCATGTCATTATTATACTGGTGGTAGCAGTAGTGGTTTGTGTTATACCTTAGTTACTGGACTGTACTTATCTCAACCCGTGGGAGTTACATTCTTTCTATTCTCCTCCCCATCCACCCCAGGAGCTGGGGGGAAGAGAGAGGGGGGAGTGAGTGAGCGAACTGCATGAGGGGCTTAAACCACGACACATATCTATTCATAAATACAAAGTACAGTAGTTTGGTAAAGAGCCAGCAATTTTCACATCAGTTGGGGATTTACTGATGCAGTTTACTTAAGAGGGGACATATACAAGGACAACCACAGAAGTAATATATAAAATAGTACATTGTATTCAGCTTACAAATCTGATCCTGGTATTTACTGTCTTTCTTACTGCAAGAACTAGCTAGGATTCAGCTGCAGTGCAACAATTTCAGAAATAATTCGGAAGGGTTGTTACGCTCTTAGGGCATAACTATCTTGGACCCTGCTGCCATGAGATGTGTCTGAGGACAGAAGTTTTACACGCTACAGAAAGAGTGAGAGTCATACTGCTAAGAATGCTTATAATAGACTGAAAAAAACCTCAAAGAATCAACAGCTTTAAAAGTGCTTAAGGATATTCACCAGCAAATAACAAGCTGGAAAATAGGGTGTGGATCTTCTACCAGTAACTGTACTCATATCTGCAGCTGGGTCAAGAGTGAGTTGAGTATGGTGTATTTTACCCACTAACATTGAATCTTGTCTTTAAAAAGCATAGCCATAGTTGAAACTGAAACCTCATTGTGTGAAAATGATCAGCCCTGCTCGCTTTATGAAATAAGAAACATTTTTTAGACATCATGCTTATGTTCATCTGTCTTCCTCTCCCTAGGTTTTCTTTAGCTAGTCCTCAAGAGAGAAGTGTAAAAGGTTCATTTGGTTAGGATAGGAACCATAAAACTGTTAAATTTCTGACTTTGGTCTCTGGTGCAGGCAGAGGGCTGAATTCTCAGCAAGTATGTTGCTATCATGCAAAGTGATCACATTAGGCCACAAGCAAAATGTGAATATACATCAGAATATGCACCTCCTGCATGTTGTGAATAGCTTCTTTCTGGTTATATTGCAGAACAAATTGTGCCTTCACTATCACACACCTACAATCAGTTACAGTCATTAGTTCTGCCTTTTATACTTAATACTACATTGTACAGTATAACACATTTACAATATGTGCATTTATCTACCTACTGGGAAAGAGATTTTTCTTTTGAATACAGTTAACAAAATCATACTTCATATAGTAATCTGGCTATATATACAGGTAATGACAATGATGGTATCAGATTTAGCAGCTGATATTTTGTAAGACGGGGCCCTATGTGTACCTACGGGTGAGAAAGGAATACAAAGAACAGAAAGAAGTGTTTAAGCGCAGCTGGCAACTAAGTACCATGCAGTCACTTGCTCACTCCTTCCCCCTACTAACTAACTAAAACATTAGTGTGTTATCAGCATTATTCACAGACTAAGGCCAAAACACAGCACTGTACCAGCTACTAGGAAGAAAATGAACACTATCCCAGATGAAACTAGGACAGAAGTTAGGGGTGAAAGACTGTTCAATGGCATATTCTCCCAGTCTTCTTTATTCCAAGTATTGATAAATTTTAATTGAACTCTAGGTCCTTAATAAGAAAAAAAAGATGCAAGCCTTGGGAACACAGAGCTCCAACTGGAGACCTTTAGAGACTTGAGATATCTATTATCTGTTTTAAAGGTCATTATGAAGTGAGAATTCTCCTGTGCATGTGAAGAGCAACATCCAAAATTGTAATTAATCGTGATGGTTTTCAGGACTTTGCTTGCATGATAGCCTTTTTCCCCATTTTTCAAGAAAGGAAAAGCAGCACTGAAAGAGCATAAAAGGCGGTTTTTATAAGACACATGAATTTACACTAAGCTACAGACAGTAACTTAGCAAGGTATTTAATAAATCATGAATCAGATTCAGACCAGATTAGGTAATATATTTCTAAAAATTAAGGCAATTTCAGTAAATACTATTCTCTTTCAGAATTATGTGTATTGAGTCAATAAGACATGACAGCTTTGCCTAGTAGAAAAGAAGAGGGAGCTGTGTTCCATGGGAAGTTTCAATAGTGCTTTTGGAAAACGTATGGCTTTAAGGACTCCACTGAGGAAGAACCTGGCCAGGAAGTTCTGGTAACAAATTTGCCAAAGCATAATGACTTTGACACTGCTCATTTGGACAATAATAGTTAAAATGAGTGTGACTCATACTGCCTTGTACTATCGTGCTCTCCACTCTTAATGTTAGTTGATTAACTAAAGAAGCTGGAGGAACACAGCTAATCACGGTGGTTTTGATGCACTTTATCATATTTTGAGAGCTTCATTGAACTGTTGAACAAAATATCTAGAAAGCTAAATTCTGCATCTTCTGGTACCATCTGAGGAATAAGAAAGCTATATACAACCCTTTTCAGACTCATAGACAGAATATTTCAATTAGTGGCAATGTTTAATAGTGTTTTCAGCTGTGGATCTTTAATTACAAGATGATAAACATATCTACTACATGCTATCAATATAGTTTATTTATTTAGTTTCCTTGGGAAGAGCTATTTACCTGTTCTTAGTTATTTCTAAGGACAAAACTAAACTTAGTCTGAAACCAGAAGAGATTTTAAATCATCCTAAATCAGTCAATAGGAGTCAAGGACAATACAAGGATTACTCAGTTCCCTGATGGATAAGCCAAGAATTTTTCAGATTTTCTTGCTTTTCATTCATAAATCATGGTATCAAATAAAATTATTTGTTAATCATCCACTTGTAGGATTGTCTTATTCTTTTAAACTAAGTGCAGAACTTAGACATATCTTGATTTCTGTAGAGTTTAGAGTATATGTTTCTTACATCACCTACTCCAGTGATCATTTAACAGTGCACTCAGAGGTGTTCACCTACTTTAGCCATAGCTCATGATGTTAAGTGGTGACTAACACCACATTTTAACTGTCCATTATCTGTTACCACCAATCTGAATTCTGGGAAAAGTTGCCTTATAAATGAACATCCTTCCTTGGCTTTTATATAAAATACTACTGCTCTAACAATAAAGCAAGTCCATCTTCTTTAATAAATTAAACAGGACCCTCATTTTCCTTTAATAGCAAGATAGGAAGTCCAAAACTTATTCTTAAGCGCTTAAATTCAGAGGAACAGTAAAGTAGACGCAAATTCCCAGACATAACAGTATTTCTGGTCAGCTATATAGAAAATTTCACTAAATGGCCAACATAGGATACCACAGTTTCTAACTAGATCCAGATAGGTCAACATCAGCTAAAAAATTTTGATTGACTGATTGTTCTTTTTTGGGGAATGAATGAACTGTAGTGCCATGAAAAAGAGACATAAAATAAACTAAAATCATATCACTGAATGTTTTATTCTTATATAGTGGCTGCCTGATGATGCAAAATTATAACAACTTTCTTCAAGGTTCTCATCAGAAAAAAAAATCAATTTGAGACACAAGAGCTGTTCGTACTATTTTTAAACAAAAGCCTTATTGGCAAGAATATGCTTTATAATAAAATACCTTATAAAATTATACTCCACAAAATAAGTAACACAAAGTAAAGCTGAGTCTGGCATCATACATACTTCTTCAAAACAATTACAAGGTCAAGTAGTGACACACAAAAAAGGTCAAGTTTCCTGATTTCCACAAATAATTATTTTTTTTTTAACAGGAATTGTTGATACTTTTAATTAATAAATAAAAAGTAAAAACCCCCAAACAACCGGCCAAAAGACAAGAGTACTTACAACTCATTGGATACAAAAAAGCTCTCTTTTTTTTATGTTTAAAAAAATAGAATAGACTGATGCAAAAAACCTCACCCCAAATCACAGACTGCAATTTTTGTATATCTTATATGGCAGTGCCACAATTTCCAGCAGACAGAAAATGTGTTCTGTATTAAAGACTAATGCAGTTCTATATTTTCTTGCAGTTATGAAAGTGTGCTTACTAGGAAACCATTGCTAAAATAAATACTTGGCAAAAAGGAAACCACCTTAGAAACTCTTTCCACAGCCGAGTCAGGGATATGTAGAATTATTATCTCTTTGAAAGTAAAATAATTACTTTAATGAATTAAAAGTGTTACTACTGATTTGTAAGGAACAGAACTTTGGAATAATTGTCTGTAGAATAAACCACATGTATTTTTTTAGATTCCAAATAAGACGGGAAAGAAAATTGAGACAGGTAATACAAATGTATTTAGGGTAGTTTCAAAGTTTTCTTACAAACCGCATTTCAAAAGCACAATGTTTCTTTCCTGTTACTGAAGTTTATGATTTCTGAAGCTAACTTTGAGACCTTGGAAATCCATGTAACCAGAAAAAAGTTACTCATGTGTACCTACAACCTCAGTGTATAACCCCACATTTTCACTTTTTGTTATATGTTATTTACAATTGCAAGGGTGTGATACAGACAGTGAAAACTGCATTCATGAAGACTTGGATATTGCTGTCTCATGCGATTTTTTATAATGGTGTGACTGTACACCAGTATTACAGATTTCTCACAGATTTCTTACAGATTTCTTCTGTCTTACTTGATGTGGTGCAGAGAGATCTTGTTATAGACTTTTGTTTCTTATTTTTCAGCTGACACTTGACAGGGCTGTGCAATCTGCTTGGAAAAGTGTCAGCTTCAGTGAAGTTTTCCCTGCTTTGGCAATATTTGCATTATCCTTTGAGCAAACTCGAACCCCAGCTACCTGTTCTACCCTGCTGCCTGGAAAGGCACTAGCTGTGCTGCAGGAAAATATTGTAGAACAGGGTACATGAACCAGCTCTAGCCCTTTCTCTTTCCACAGCTGCACCCTTACTTTCAATGTGAATTGTGTAGCCTTTGATGTTTCTGCCCAGCAAACTCCTCTCCCAACTTGCAGTACCATTCTGTGGATGTGAGGCAGACAAAAGAATCAGGGTCCCTTTTGCAAGGCTGTATAGTGTAGGAATTATGAAGGAAGGAGCAACAGGTGCCCACGCTTCTGCACTAGTGGCGTGCTTCACTTTAAGCACAAACATAATATCAGTTATTTGCAAATAAGTGAATAATAGGTAACGGGCATTAGTGTTGTTTACAAACTACAGAGATGGAGTTATTTTATGTGTGTTGTGAAATAGCTCTGCTTTAGTTCAGGATTTTTTTCTTTTCATGACATTTCTTTGCTTCTCATTTCCCTCAAAATTAAATTGTAAACTAAATTGTTCATTCCTTGTTGCAGTCTCACTGAAATGAAAATGAAAAAGAAAGAAAAAACAACCCACAACAAAAACGAACCCTGCAAAATAAATATTGCTGATGTCTACATAATGCATAGACTTCAATGCACAGTTTATGCTTTTTCATACGTAGTTATAATCTATTGGTGGAAATAAACCCAGTAGCGTTGACAAGAGAACAAGAATATTGTTTAATATGTAAACAGATATAAAGCTAGATATGAAGTTTAGAAAATGATTTCTTTTTTTTTCAGACACAAATTTGGCTATTATTTTCTTAATTTCCATCCAAAATAGAGAAAAGAAAGAAATACAAAGTAATGGAATATGAAACATAAGCTTCTGAAGTCTGGCATGATTTCATCTATGGATGTATCCTGGGCTGCATCAAAAGGAGTGTGACCAGCAGGTCGAGGGAGGTGATCCTGTCCCTCTACTCTGCTCTTGTGAGACCTCACTTGGAGTATTGTGTGCAGTTCTGGTGTCCTCAACATCAAAAGGTCATGGAACTGTTGGATCAAGTCCAGAAGAGGGCCATGAGGATGATCTGGGGACTGGACCACCTCCTCTATGAAGATAGGCTGAGAAAGTTGGGGCTGTTCAGCCTGGAGAAGAGAAGGCTTCATGGAGATCTCATAGCAGCCTTCCAGTATCTGAAGGGGGTCTATAGGGATGCTGGGGAGGGACTCTTCATGGGGGACTGTGGTGATAGGACAAAGGGTAAGAGTAAACTTAAACAGGGGAAGTTTAGATTGGATATGAGGAAGAAATTCTTGACTGTAAGGGTGGTGAGGCACTGGAATGGGTTGCCCAGGGAAGTTGTGAATGCTCCATCGCTGGCAATGTTCAAGGCCAGGTTGGACAGAACCTTGGGTGGCATGGTTTAGTGGGAGGTGTCCCTGCCCATGACAGGGAGGTTGGAACTAGATGATCTTAAGGTCCTTCCTAACCCTAACTATTCTATGATTCTATGATGTCTAGATTTTAACTAAGAATAAGTTCCTGGTTTAATAGAAGTAATTCACAAACTTCCATTTGCTTCTCATTTTTCCTTTAAAAGAAAAGCCTATCTGTATACCTTAAGCCATGTCACACGACATTATTGTGTGTCAGATGTCATAGAAGGCTTCTAGAATATTTGAAATTACTTTTCTATTGACAAGATTTCTTTTTGTTCCCTGTGACAATTACAGAAGTACTGAAATTTTCAGTGGCCAAGAAAGCTCTCTTCTGGAGTACCCTGCTGATTAACAAAGCTGTCTGTGAAATTCGTGATGTCACCATAAGGTGAGAGCAGAAGAGGATAAAATGTCCATTTGGAGATCAGAAAATTTACTCTGCTGGCTAGAAGAATGCATTCCTTCACTGAATAAATGTATTGTAAAATATACTAAAACTGAGTTATATTCTGCAGGCACAGTCTTCTTTTTCAATACCAATTGGTATTTCATTTTAATTGCATGGCAGTATAACTCTTTATGAATCTATATGAGCAGGCTTATGGAAAGTTGATACTGAAGACCATCACTTCTCTAACAGAGAGTGTTGTAGTTATTCAGATTTTTTTGTCATATGAAAATTCACAAATAACTTGGAGAGTATTAGGAGCAGCTGTCCTTTATCCTCCTTTCAAGCTATTCTGGATGAGACAATGATTAGAGGTGGACAATAAGTTTCTTCTGATTGTAATATGAAGCATTTGTTAGTGACCATTTTGCTCCCTTGGCTCATCTCACCATATAACATCATCTCCTTGGTACGTGCTATAAACATATCTGCCTGAAAATCCTGGAGGTGACAAATTCTTGAAGATGAAAAGTCTACTCAGTAATGAAATTAGCACAAGTATGATGTAGCTGCTTGCCTTCTTTACAAACTGCTTGCAAACCCTTCAACTCTATAAGTTCTAGCAAAGTTTAGGATCCATTCAAAGATAGTTCTTAACCAGGAAAATAGTTAAAAGCTGTCACATTCTGCTGTCAATAATATTGCCAAGAATTGTAGCTGAAATTATAACTTGCATTATTAGGCCCTAATTACTGCACACTTTATTGCCTGATATTTTTATTCACAAGCTTACCTGTCATAACAGGTCTTGAAATGGGGCTGGAAAGTGTAGAAACTGTACAGTGGAGACAACATTATGTGCACATGCGCATTATTAATTCTGACACCATTTCCTATTACACAGTCAAATCCAGCCTTCCCATGAGCCAGGTGCTGTGTCAGAGAGGACCACCTGTATTCCTTGCACCAAGACATCCCTTGTCCCAATCCACAGATGGGTGGACTTGTCTCTTTTTCCTTCCCTATTAAATTAATGGGGAAACAGCGCAATGCTGACAAAAAGCCAGTGATAAAGTACTGACCTTCAGTGCTGAGTGAGGACACTAAGCAGATCTATAGCTCTGTTGATAAATATACCTATTATTTTGTAACAAATGTTATTTCATAACAGCAGCCAAACTAGAAAGCTTTCCATGCCTACATCTTTCTGGTTCTGCACTACCCTCTGTGTTTTTACAACTTTTGGAGCAGTTATTTATGATGCTTTCCTAGCAGCACTGAAAAAAATCTTTCTTTTTTGCCCCACGGTGGATGTTATAGAAAACTCTCAATTCTCAGATGTGTCCTCCTGTAAATCAGGTATGTTATTGGCCCAAATAAAAGCCTAAAGAAAGGCTACTTTCTAACCATACAATGTAATCTTAATTTAAAGTAATATAAAATTTTGAGAAGAGGCCTCTGTGTATGAAAACGGAGGAGGCTTGAACATAAATTGGAAGCTGCCTCTGGGAGGCCTGAAAGATTTTGGCTGAACTACTGAGTAAACTCAAGTATTTTTGCATTTCCTGCTTTTACAACACAAGGACTCAGCTCAGAAACTAGTTCAAGGATCCTTAGGATAGGATAGGAAAAATGATTGCATCTAGCATCACCATAAGAATGTAGAGGTGACCCAGAACTCCCAAGGTTTGTTTGAATTGCTTCTTTTTCTGGGCTAGTGGCACAACAATAACCTATTCTTTTAGAAAATGGATGAAATAATTAATGCAAACTTCACAATATGCTGTAAAGCTCTAAAGGTATCTTAAAACAAAATAAAAACAAAGCATTATTAATATAAAAGAAATAAATACATTCATCTGTAGTGATCTCCAAGAACTCTGCATAACAAAATGGTAGTAAAATGAGCTAGCTCTCAGAAACAATGGCTCATTCTTGGTTACACACATGATGAGTTTGGTGTAAATAAGTCTGCAAGAATTTTAATGACAGTGTCTGTTCTGGAGAATAGGATTTTTTTAATTTTATTTGATCAATGCTGCAGAGTATAAAATGTCAGAACTATTATTTTCTATTAACTGTATCTGGCATTTTCATAAACAGTCAACTTTGCCAAACAGTTGAGTGGGTAAAGACGTAAAATAGAAGAAAATGTTTGACAAACTTAGTAAAAACTTAGCACAGCCTATGTATAAAAGGCTGCATTTTCTTTCACTTTTCTATTTAAAAATATTTTATAAAACCAAAATACTTTTGATACTTTTCAGCTAAAAAAATAATAAAATCTCACACATGTAAGAGTTTGAATGTCTGGCACATCACAATTTTAATTGTAAATCCCAGGAAATGCAGAATATGAAAATTAAATTAGGAAGTGCTCAATGGATTGCAGAGTAGTAAATTTTATTAAATTTCTTTACAAAATAACATTTGGAAAATAATTTAATAAAAAGCTGTATATGCCTTACTAAGAAACAATGAAAAAGGTTCAAGCAGTTTTTAGAGTATCTATCTAGAATATTTTTGCAATGTTTGTGGGTTTAAGCAAACTGCACTTCCAACAAATGTGAATTGATCAAAATCTATGTACCTTTATTTTAATGTTTAATTTACTGAAAATACAAATTATGTCAAACAACAGAATGGTTCTTTGAAGTTATCATGTATGAACTCTCTTTATGATAATATAACAAATTGTTAACAAGTAGTCTTTGAGAATGACATTCTAGTATTTGTCATAAACAGCACATTTAATTTGAATAAATAAAAAAAGTATTTCCAAATTGTACATATGTGTGTAATATTCTTAGCAGAAGCCACAGCCTGCTGTTCAGATCTGTACTGGTGTAGAAATCCACATGTCAAGAAATAGACAAAATACTAAATTTGTGTATGCTTTTTTCATATAGAGGTGTTTCTCCATACCAAGAATGCCTATTCGTTAATAATTGGTCTTTGGAAAGACAAATCAGATACATCCTCTTATTTTGCTACTGTAGTAGTATTATAAACTAGGTATGAAATGAAAAAAACCAACACCAAACCCTAGAAAAATACACATTTGCTATGTATCTTGAAATAACTCTACAATGATAGATCTTAGCGCTGAAATTTATGGGACTTGTGCCATTTAGATTAATTGAAGATTTCTGTTTTGACAGGAAGATAATATTAAAACTGAATTTAATCATGCTGGTCAAATCAATATTGCAGTATAGCCTGTCCTAATGCAGTTTAGTGAAACACACAATGACACCAATATGTTAATCTTTTCAGGACAATTGCTATCCTATAGCGCAGATGCAATGTCCTCAGACCTCCAAATACTCCAAACCCAAAATCTCTTCCACTAGAGATTTGTAGCAATATTTTTCTAAGTCACATTGTCATGCGAGCCTACTGAGCCAAACTACTTTTGACAAGAGTAAAAAACATACAAAATTTTTTCATCAGATGAAAAGAAGAATCCAGCATTAAATAGCAAAGTCCCACTTTGTTTCTACAGGACGT
Source organism: Ara ararauna (assembly GCA_028858755.1). Taxonomy (NCBI): domain Eukaryota; kingdom Metazoa; phylum Chordata; class Aves; order Psittaciformes; family Psittacidae; genus Ara; species Ara ararauna. Next base: position 131,901,765 of record CM054377.1, on the reverse strand, counting down.
TGCTCAGTACAAGCCATTCAGTCCTTCAGCTCATGTTCATGAAACATCTAAAACACTGCTCAGATTGATCCACTTAATTAATTTGATTAGTATGACTAATAATAACAGAGAATTTTCCAATACTTAATTATCTTTAACATTACTCATGCATACACCCAATTCATGAAATATTTTATCAAAAAAAAAGAAAAGAAAAAGCTTTCTTAAATTTTGTAAAATCTTGTTTTTAAGTCCTCTGACACTGCCAAGAAGAAAACTAACATGTGAGATGTCTTGCAGATCTCATTATCATGAACTTAGAGAAATAGCTCTGAGGACATTGATGTCATCAGCTCAGGAGGGTGTCACACAGAGGACTCACTCTTCACTGAACTAGTACGTTACTTAATGCCTGGATGCTTCTCTTTAATACAGTGAGTTGCCTTACATTCCTGAAGATCAGCAAAGAGTGCAGGAAGGCTTCTATTTCATGCTTCATTTCCTCCAGTATCCTTGGAATAACATACCTCACTGATGCTCTCCTGGCAGTTGTGGAAAAAGAAGAGAGTTGCCAATGAATTGATACTTCCTGCATATGGGCACATTGATATAAACATCACAGCACCAGGGATACAGCAATACTTTCTAGCAACAAACATTTCAGTGATGAACATGGGTATCTCAGATAATTAATAGGCATTTGGTTACATCACTCATATGGACTGAGGACTGGGAGAGAGTTTTAGTGAGTATTGATACACTTCAAAGAAAAATACTATTGATTTAATTAGGGTTAATTGATGGGTCATCAAGGAGGAAGGTTGCCTGCCTTCTATGCCCCAGACAGGCTAACATGCAGCCTGTCTGAAACACTGCTGAGCTGCTGCTATGTCACTCAATCAATATCAATAAGCCATTTAAAATCCAAGTGTCAAGATACTCTGAGTATAAGGTCCCCCCATGGCAATCACATGTGCACCATGGATCTGCCAAATTAGGGATTTCTCATGAAAGCTACAGGGGTTTTACAAGAGAACCAGTCGCCAGCCTGTGGAATATGCTTCTTCCTATGAAGTCTCATGGCAAATCCTAATAATTTGGAATTGAATTTTGTTCAGTTTTCAGATTTTAAGAATTGTACCTGGAAAACACCGCCATTGTTGATACTACAGGTAGCCAGCAAAAAAATTAATAAATTAAATAGCTCTATGACTTTCTTTAATATGAAGTGTAATATTGACCAATCAGTAAGTATAAATAATACAGGCACTGAAGAGTTCCACAGTAAATTTAGTAATTCACAACTTTTACTTGAAAAGACTTTGAGCCATAGTCTGCTCTTCCCTCAGCAGTCCCTCCCAGCTCTTTGTTATGAATGCTGGACTGTGATACCCAAAACCACATCTTGTGAATAGCAAATATTTTTTCATTGCCAAGACCCCATCTCTACTGAAGGGTCACAGGTTCCCTTGGAACCAATACTATTGGCAAGAGTTTCTGCTCAATTCAGCTCATTCCAAAAAAATGAAAAGGAAGATAAAAGCCCAAAAGCTATGATGCCTATCTGACTTTGACACCATCCCTAGTACAGGAAGAGATTAGATATGATAACTTGCTTTTTTTTTCCTCAGGCAGACATAAGCTCATTAAATACAAAGGTGAGCAGGTGTGAACCACTTCTGTGCGTAAAAAAGCAAACCTGAAATTCAAGTGAGGTTGCTCTTATACTGCACTTAGATTTGAACATAACATTACAGTAGAGTGTAGTGCATAGGAATGGGAGGGCAATAGACAAGGGAGCTAGAGTGAAACTCATTTTCCAAGAAAAGCACTGTGTGACATGTGTAAGGTTAACTATGATGTGGAACCTCAACCTTTAGGCCTTGACTGCAAATTCACAACTCCCGTTAGTGAAAAAACCATAAGGAAAAATTATTTTAAAACAAGGTGGAAAAAAATAAAAGATGACAAAATGTAAACCAGGACCACCTTGTTTCTTTTTTCTCTCTTCTTCAGCCTTCCACATCTTTTTGTATTCTGTAATGAAAGCAGAATCAACTATGCAATATTTATAGTGATGTTACTCTCCTGATAAAGTATTACAGAGGCTGTGGCAACAATCTAGATCTCAGCAGGGAAGCTGTAAGACAGCTATTTTTGTAATGCTTAAAATTATACTAAATTAATAAAAATAAAATCTCCTGCTGGGCTTCCAGTTTTAAATAGCACATTGTGGTGCAAATGATCAGAGCATCAGGGTTCTGCTAATTTCGTACATATTATAACAGTGAAGCATAAAAAGATCATAGCATTTTTCATTTTAAAAATAACACTCTGTGAACTGGCTGAATAATTTCAATAGTTTATGCTAGGAATTTCTAATATATGCTCAATGAGATATAGGGATATAGGAAACCTGCATATGATAACTTTTATGGTTTTGAAGGTATAATTGTTTAGCACTCTGCCAGAGAGGACTTACTTTGTTCCCCAGGTTGTAACAGTCTAACTTACTAAATCATTGCCTCCTATAATTAGAACAGTACTTAAATAATAACTATATTTAATCTTTTATTAAAGCAAGATGAAATATTTCCTAATAAAGAAAAAAAAAATTGATTGCTTTAAGATTAGAGAGCTTCCATTGTCTCACACCTGTCTGGAAATCTGCGAAGTGGCTTTAAAATACCTACCCCAAAGCATATGTTAGGTTAAATAGTCACTGATCACACATCTTCTGAAATCAACCAGAAAGCTCCCACCAACTTAACTTATGCGGTAGGCATAAGATGAAAGCATTTAGTCAGCTGTTGGACAGCATGAAGTGCTAATGTGTGTGCAAGACCAAGACCCCAGCAGAATAAAAGAGGAAGGTGATGACAAGTAGTTTTATAGAAAGGATGTTAAAAATGCAAATATTAACTTGCCAGTAAACCCATATTCTCTCTCCTTAGATATTTTTCCCCTGATACTGGAAATCTCTGCTTTCATTGTGGCCATTCATCCTGGTAGAAAAGGATCAGAGTAATGGCAAGCAGTATGGGCCCCTGGCAACCAAACTGTCTAATAGGCTTTGATGAGGTTAGGCAGACAGCTATCAGTATTTGCTCTTTGCAAGTACGTACTGTTACCATGGGTGGAGCTGTGCCCCAGAGTAAAGGCAACAGGATGTAAGGAAAGAACGAGCAAGATACCATAAAGTGAAACATGTCTTCCTCATTTCATTTTTTCTCACTATGGTTTAAAAGCTTTGAAAAGTTTGAAAGCACTGAAGACTTACAGCTACTTCTGCTAACATTTGTGTTTTCTCATGACAGACTACTTCTTTTCAAAATGCTGCTTTTAAGTAAATAAAAGACAACATAAATTTGGTAGTTATGTTCACAGGGAGCTGGAACAACTTGAAAGTCACTAGCATTTTTTTTGAACTACCTGATAGAATGTGAAATGAAATAATGTATTACTAGTGAAGTCATGCAAAAAATTCCTAAAGCCAATGCACTGGGACTATGTCGTCCTTGTGAAGTGAGCAATATTTGTACTACACTGTAGGAGTATATTATGAGTGTATCTTAAAATACTGAAAAAGTGAATATAAGCAATATGACTGCAGATTCTTGGGATGTATTTTAGACATCAGTTAATCAAAATGGGTGCTCAAATACACTCACTTTTCTTAGACACCCTGAGTCTGAAAAAAGCCCACTTTTCAAGCCTGATTGAATATTTCTTTGCTGGCTCACTCAAGTTTTGTTAAAGGGTGAGTGAGCTGATCTAGCACAATATTGAATTCAGTAAAAAACATCAAATGTAAATCAGTCTTGCTGTAATGCAGAAAACTGATCAATATCTTTACAGCATTTTTCTATCAGGAACTGCCAATTTTTTAAAGCTGGATTTTTTAATATGAATTGTAATGTTCAGGTAAGAGCTTGGATAATGGGGGCCAATTAGCAGCAGATTTACATTCCCCTATCCACCATCCCTGTGGCACCTCAGAGGCCTGCTTGGCAACTGGGAGAGCAGCAACTGAATTTTTGGTCAGAAGAAGAGAAATAATTTGAATCTGGGTTTCCAATATAATATTTCTGTATCATGATCATGGGCTACAGTAGATTCAGAAGCTGAGTATGAATGTTACTCTTCGAGTATATGAATGAACACTAACTGATTTTAATTTTTTACTAAACAATCAGACTGTCATGGATTCAGCAGCAGCAGTCATTTTTCTCCTTCGTAGTAGCTGGTGCAGTGCTGTGTTTTCAATTTTTGGTATGGGAACAGCGCTTATAACACCGATGTTTATAGTTATGGCTTGGAATGTTTTGGCCTGACCAAGGACTTTCTGAATCTCATGCTCTGCCAGGGAGGGGGGGAAAGCCGGGAGGAGGCAGAGACAGGACACCTGACCCAAACTGACCAAAGAGCTATTCCATGCCACTGCACGTCATGCCCAGGATGTAAAACTGGGGGCAGGAACCTGGAAGAGTTCAGTTCACAGCTCGGTCATCGAGTGGTGGGCAATTGTATTCTTTTTCCTTGTATTTCCCTGGTCGGTGGTGGTGGTGGTGGTGGCAGCGGTGGTTTGTGTTATACCTTAGTTACTGGACTATTCTTATCTCAACCAGTGGGAGTTGCATTCTTTTGATTCTTCTCCCAATTCCCCCCCCCTCGGAGTGGGGGGGAAGAAGGAGGGGGAAGTGAGTGGTTGGGGTTTGGATTAGAAGGGGTGAGCTATTGTATTCTTTCCTTGTATTTGCCTTGTCATTATTGTTATTGGTGGTAGCAGTAGTGGTCTTGTGTTATACTTTAGTTACTAAACTGTTCTTATCTCAATGTGTGGGAGTTGCATTCCTTTGATTCTCCTCCCCATCCACCCGGGAGCAGGGGGAAGAAAGAGAAGGGAGTGAGTGAGAGAGCGACTGCGTGATTTACGGCTTAAACCACCACACAGACCCAATATTCTTTTGTGAAAACAAACTCTGATTTACTAGCCAACACCAAAACCAGAGGCAGAAAACACTGTTTTGGCATAGCCTTATGAAAATCCCAGTTTCGAGATCTTTACCACTGTGTCTGCAGAGATGGGTTGTTTCTACCACTTGGCAGTTCAGTGCTTGCTTGCCAGCTGCTACAGTGGGGATAATGCATTTCCCCCCTTTCCCTGAAGGATTACAGAAAGGTTAAACAGTCTTAGTCCGTAAGATATCCCAGGGATAGAGACTATGAAGGTTACATCTGTACCAGTAAGTACATTCAGAGAAAGCCATGTGACATGGCACAACTGGCACCCCCTTTGCTCTTTGGTCTCTGGAACAGGGAGAGGCTGTGCACAACCTGGCTGATGAGGGGAGAGTCCTCAGATGTGTATACACTCTGCAAGTCATACCCTGCCAGTACTGTGCCAGTGAATGCGCTAATTATTAGACAATATGATAAATACTCTGCCTGAGCTGAGCTTGTACCCTGGCTTTGCACAATTTGCTAGTAAACCTAGAAAAGAGAAGCTGGGACAAAGGAGGAAAAGGACACATGTAGATCCCTGAAGTCTTAGCTAGTTGTACATATACCTTCTTGACTCATAAATCACTTGTCTCAAGTTTCTGCTGAGCTTTCCCATAAGGCCATATTTTACTGCTGCCCTTCCAGAAACATCCACGTGTAAATAAGTGCCCACTCAAATTTCACTGATGGCATTATTAAGAAAGTAACAATTAGTATTAATTAAGAAGTAGTATTTAGTATTGGAATAATATTTATTGCATTGAACACAACATCAGGAAGTTAAATATTTATGCCATATGTAAAGTTTTAGGCCAAACATATATCAACATAACCAGGTAAAATTAAGCAAGTATAGGGAACAGTTTGCAGCTCTAAAATGAGCAGAAATTTAATGATTTGTATATGTTGGTCAGTACTTGGACAATTGTCTTTTTTCACTTGTGATTTTGCTTATGGGACACACAGTCTTTGTGTCCCAAAGCCTCTCCTTCTGTGAACACACAGAAGGACAAGTTTTTATATTCTTTTCAACCACATATATTCAAGCATTCCCAATCCCAGCTGTGAGAATGTGCAGATGCATGAAGGAGGCAACTTGCACCTTACCTCATACACTAGAATAAACTGTGCGGTAATATATTTTTATCTCTGTGAAGTCTGTCATGGTCCTAAAAAGACCTTTAGCTCAGATGTGTCCCCTAAAGCTTTGTGTTTGAGGCTTCTGCCACCCAAAGGCTAGTTGTCTCAATCTTCACCATTATTCTGAAGCACTTTTTATTACCTTTTCCAAACCTTTTTTGTACCTATTTCATTCCTTGTGCTGGCATGTATTTGTGTGTATCTTTTTAAACTGTTATTAATTAAAAATTATGTTTCTTGTTTACACTTGACCACAAAACCAGGCTGAAATGGACATTTATTGAATAGAGATGCAATGCACTGCACTACCAGTTCATGTGCTGCTCAGGTAGACGCTGAGGCCTTCCTTCCCTCTCTACTGCCCTCTCTTCCCATGTCCATAATTTATTAAGCTCAGCAACTCCGCTGAAAACTTGAAACTATAGCTCAGCAACACTAATTGACACTTCCATCATTAAAACTGATCCATGCTCCCTGGATGAAACCTGGCAAGGAATAGCAAGATACACAAAGGAATCTTATGCTCCTTCAGAAAAATAACTACCACTTCTACCAAAATAACCAGTTCAAAAGCTAAAACACAAAAATACAAACTACAGCAGAGAGCATTGGCATACCCTGGGGCTGTGAGCTTGCTATTTATGCAAAGTGTGAGGAAAATGTTGGGTGTAATATTCAGGTAGCCACAATTTACCATTTAGTGAAGAACATGTATTCAAGGCACGCCAGTTTTGTAGCATGGAGTCTAAGGTCAGATGGGTGATACTAAGAAAACACACAGGGTTCTGGAGAACCTGTTGTTCTGAAGAACAACAGGAATAAGGTTGCAAATGAATTTTCACATGCTATGTAGAATTACAATCTTCATGTAGGTAGAATAGTATGAGATATATTTATGCATGTAAAAAAACCACAATAAAACACTGTTTCTTTTGTCAAGTGACAGTTCATTTCTGAAGAGCAAATACAGGGCTCACAGCAGATTATTGCTGCTGTGACACTAGAAGTAAGAATAAAACATCTAGACAGAGCACAGGTAGCAAAATGCTGTGGAAATCTGAGCCTGCCCAGGTGCTCTGCACTGTATCTAGAATGTGTTTCCAAATGACAGATGTTAGCAGAGTTCTTGCCAAGCCCCAGATGATCCCAGAACCTTTGAGACAGGTGATAAAAATGAGTATTTGCTTCATATGTGGGCATATACTGAGGGAAAATTTCCTACTCTCCACTGAGCTTTCAAAAATAGGAAAGATGTGAAACCAACTAAAAATAAAAGGCCACTTTTCATATTAGAGAGAAGTCACCTTTGGAATTCCACAAGGATCTGTCCTAAGATCCCTTCTGTTCAACATACAGGTAACACAATGACTGGAGAGAAGATCGTGTATATTGGTAATGCAAACATATTACTACAATAAAAGAGGGAGTGAAGAATTGAGGAAGGGCCTTATGACCAATAAGTGACAGAAATGGAGGACAACCTTCGTGAAGGTAAAGGTCCAATGAATAAGTTACATGGGGAACAGATAATATAAATCTTGTCAGTCACAGCTGGCTGGAAAGGGGAGCAGCCCTTCCAAGAACAGTTTACCACCCATCCACTCTCTCAGAAATGGCAATTTTCTGAAAGGTCCCGAGTTTCATAAATGAAACTGAAGTTCAAATGCCAGCACAGTAATAGTCTTTTTAAGCTGTCCAATGATTGGGCTAACTTAGCTTGCTTTTCCCAGGTGAGTTAACCTTTTCAGTAAGTGTCGACTATATTAAATGCAGAGATGAAAGGGATTTAATTCTCTCTGTGACGTATATCATAGAATCATAGAATCAACTAGGTTGGAGAAGACCTTTAAGACCCTCCTAATATCCAATATAAACCTCCCCTGGCACAGCTTGAGGTCGTTATCTCTTGTCTTGTTACTTGTTACCTGGGAGAAGAGTCTGAAACCCACCTCATTACAACCTCCTTTCAGGTGGTTGTAGCGAGTGATAATGTCTTCCCCTAGCCTCCTTTTGTCCAAGCTGAACACCCCCAGTTACTTCAGCCGTTCCTCATAACACTTATTTTCCAGACCCTTCACCAGGTCCATTGTCCTTCTCTGGACCCACTCCAGAGCCTCAATGTCTTTTTTGTAGTGAGTGGCACAGAACTCAAGACAGTATTCGAGGTGTGCCCTCCACAATGCCCAGACCATATATATGTGGTCTTGTGCTGTGATAAAGAGTTGAGATTAAAAAAATCCAAAACAAAACCTGAAAGAAATTAAAGAAGCTGTAATCAGAATTTGATCCAAAATATAAAGCCTTAGAGCATAGCTGTAAACTTGAGTAGGTAACATCTTTTTGTCTTCTACCCATAGAGATTTAAATCTACAAAAGTAGGAAGTGCAAGCATTGCAGAAGGAGAAATTATATTCCAGTGACCAGGTTAAAAAAATAATAGATTATTATACTCTCTTCATAGCATACATTCACAAATGCTTTCAAATTAATGGTTTACCATTTGCTAGAAATGCATACATCCAAACAACTAAATCTATAGTGTGGGCAAGAAAGGGAAGATCACATAAGGTATCTTGATTATGACATTTATAAGCAATTCTTTATTCAGTATAAAAGAAGGAACAATATTACACTGGCAGAAAAGTACAATAGGTAAACTAACATAAATATCTCAAAGTTATATCTCAAGTTATATATCATGGCTAATATCTCAAAATACTAGTATGCAGATCTATAAGCTATCATAGTTACCTTGCATGACTGTTAATGTGATTATCATCTTCTTCTGTGCTTTCTTAGACTTTTTCTCATTTTTTTTCTCAGGACTTTTTAACATATCTTTAAATAAAGAAATAAAGTTTAGAAATGCAAACATTGTTTTGGCTCTTTAGATCACCGTCTTTTGACAAAATACTGAAAACCTTTATTGCACCATTTACTCCTGTCTGATTCTCACTCCCTCACAATCTTTTCTGTGACAAGGGTATGCTTTCTTTCTTCTTTGGGTTTATCCCCTTAGCCACCTGATCCCTCCTTTCAACCTACGTCATTTCATAAACCAAATTATTTTGAATAATGTATTCAAGTTCAGAATTTTTTCCTGTTGTAGAATATCCATGAGGCAATTACAGCTTTGCCTAATTTATTTGTTTTTTGAAAATATATTTAATTATGTATGAAGAATGTTAAGCCTATAGCCCAGTCTCAAGAGCTTTGCCAATACTTTGAGTAAAGTCTGATGTTGATGGCCTACAGCCAGACAAATGTAGGAGTGTGAAGCAAAAGTACCCTGGCAGGTAGCACAGTAACTAGCTGGGTTAAAATGCTGTTTCATTTAAGGTAATGATAAAACCAAAATTTTGCGGCCCAAATTTACATTGTTTGTCCTTTGCAGAAAGAATGAATGATATGTATTATTTTGTTAAGATAAGTAATGTCATTGTAACTGCAGGGTGACATGGTGATTAAGAAAGATGAGTATCAGTTTCAGATCTTCTATAGCACTAAACAAAATTAAGAAAGGGAAAAAAAATCATCTAAATTAAAAAATTAATTTCAAATAATTACTGGATTGAAGTTTTGTTTCTTCACAAGGCATGACCATCTTATTGGTGTTTTGGTTATAACACTGAGTTGGAGCTGAGGACTTTTCTCAGAGGAGACCAAAACCATGTTCAACTTCAAATATCTAGGTTTTCTCTTAATATAAAGGAGAATAGGTCTGTGGTTTTTTGTTGGGTTTTGGTTTTTGTTTTTTTTTTTTTTTTTCCTTCCTTCTTGTAGTGTTATTTTAAATGTTGGAAACTCAGGCTAACTAGGAGAGGCAGAAACAGTAAAAGTTTTATAAAGAAATCTCTTGCAAAATCTCTTTGCTTACTTTGTCCCTCCGTGGAAAAGTCCTTTGCATCTTAGTTTCAGTCAACCCGATGGCTTTTTGATTCTCAGCAAACTGCACAGTAGCCTCTGATCCCTGGGAGCTTATTGTTTCTGTCATCTCTGAAGCCGGTGCTGTTTCATCATTGCTTTTCTCAGAGGTCTTCAAATCTCTCCTTGAGATGCAAAGCTTGCCTCTGTGCTGTGACTCTCTTTGGCCTGCCACATCCCCAGATTTCCATCCTGAGCAGACCCAGTTCTTCCTGGAGACAGGAAGAATCTCTCTACCTAACCCATCATGGTTTCTCTTTCCTCACCATGACTTATTCCTACTCAGCTTGCTTTTCTTTTCCTAGAGACCAGCCTCTGATGATGCCCTGGATCTGCCTTAGCTATCGGTTTGTTTCAGAGCTTCCTGCTGTGTTGGTCTGAGAGGTGCTGGAGCTATAAATACACCTGCCTAAAGCACAGGGATGCTTCCAGAGGAGGCTTCTTTCACTAGAGGAGGTGAAACTGCTGTGCAGAAAGAAGGTAATTCTATTTTCAGAACAGTAAGAGACAAAGTAGATAAACAGCTAGAAAACAAAAAAGGCAAGCAAAAATCATAGCACTTCCATAGAAGACACTAGTGAACACACAATTTTTTTAAAAAGTTTAAACTATACTTAATAAAACTATCTTGCAAGAAAAGCTTTTAACTATAAAAAACAAGACAAGCAATTAACTACAAATCAAGGAGAAGAAAATAATGTCCATCGATGCTGAACTGTTGGACTTGGCTTAGGCCACATTTTACAGCAAAGGGATGCTATTTTTGTTTGGCTAATCCAGAGCAGCCCTGTTAAGTAAGCAAGATTCTCATCATTTACCCCACTTAGAGGTTTTCTTCATGAAACAGAAAGTAGCTGTGTATGCTATTAAACTTTTCACAGAAAGCCCTTGGAATTCTTACTAGCATTCAATTCTGCATAATGCAACAGACCTCCATCAAATAAGACTTAGTTAACAGATACTTAGCCACAAAACTGTTTAAAATATTTTGTAGTTACAAGAAATCTGAGACTACACAAAATATCCTGCAAGTTACCCTTTACCAGAAGCAAATTTCACACTGCACTTTGCATTCCTTCTCTGTGCACCAGACTTGATGACTTCTAAGAGAATGCAAATATCTAAAGATGAGCCACATTTGCACCAAAATTGATAATTAAAGAGAGGAAGGAAATTAAGCTAAGAAAATTACACTGCAAAATTCAGAAAATCTACCTAATAATGGAATAAGTGGATTGAAGGATAAGTGGTCTCCCAAGAGATACAACAGAAAGGGTATTGCTTGGATTAGACTAAATGGAACAAACAAAACACTAGAAAGTACATTGCAAGGAATAATTTTGCACTGACAAGGGAATGGTCAAGATAATCTAATAGTACTGTTCAACTCTAACCCACAAAAACTACAGAAGAAAATATCATGAAAAATACTTCTGGATTCTCTCTCACTTTGGCACTCCTCTGTATTCAAACTTATGTTTTTATACTGCCAAGAGCTGCTCATGATGTGATGTGAAGCAGGGTCCAGTCTGTAGGGACATGAAGGACAGTCCAGGAAATACTTTGGGTGGAGCAAGTGTTTACCATCCTCAGGGTTTTTGGCAGGTCTAGTATTTCAGCAGGGTTGACTATTATAGCAGGTGTGACTGTTCTAGCAGCATGGCTGTATTTTCCTTCTTTGCAGTTCGATATCTTGAAGGGATATCAGAGAGTTGAAGGGATATCAGACAGGGCTACAGAAGCCTTTGTTGTTTTGAGGCAGCTGTTCTGATTGTTTGCCAACACAGCAGCACTAGCCTTCGAGAATCTGCTGACAAAGAGAATGTAGGAGACTCACATTTGCTGGTTTTGTTTCTGCTTTTCAAGGGAGCATGCCCCACGGGAAACAGCCTTATGATGGCAGGCCAGAGGGGTGACATACGTGTGAACATATGTCACTGCCCCCCGTGGTAACGTACATGCAAACATATGGCACTACCCTCCTGGTGCATATTAGTTGTCAACAGATACAGGAAGGACCTTGCCCTGGTTATGTTTTTTATCATCCATATGGTTTTCTATTGCTCCTGATAGCAGATAAATTACAACTACTTCCAAAACTCTGTCTAATAATAGTTTGTGTTTATTCCAAATATAGATGCTTACTCTTTCTGTTTGGTACTTCCACAGAATTCATTGAGAACCAAGCAACATCTTTTCATTGCACTGTAGGACTCTGAAGAATTAAAAACAGAGGAGGTAGAAAAAAGAATCAGCAAAAACATGGCCAATGAGGTGAATTGCTGGAAGTGGACATGCAGGTTGACCCGTGTCACCTAGAAGGGGCCCAGGCTCGTGGTAAAAAAAAGCCACTTTCACACTGTGCACGCATCACTGTGGTCAACAAAGATAGGATAGTGACCCAATATAAGGAGACAGTGTTTCCCTACAGTTTTTCAAAATGACATGATGTACCAAAAGCTGAGGTACAAGATAACAAAATGGACTCAATTAACATATTAACATGGAACTGCTGGAGTCCAGAGGAGGGCCATGAGGATGATCAAGAGACTGGAGCACCTCCCGTATGAAGATAGGGTGAGAAAGTTGGGGCTGTTCAGCCTGGAGAAGAGAAGGCTGCACGGAGACCTCATAGCAGCCTTCCAGTATCTGAAGGGGGCCTATAGGGATGCTGGGGAGGGATTATTCATGAGGAACTGTGGTGATAAGACAAGGGGTAACAAGTTAAAACTTAAACAGAGGAAGCTTAGATTGGATATGAGGAAGAAGTTCTTGACTGTAAGGGTGGTGAGGCACTGGAATGGGTTGCCCAGGGAAGCTGTGCATGCTCCATCGCTGGTGGTGCTCAAGGCCAGGCTGGACAGAGCCTTGGTTGGCATGGTTTAGTGTGAGGTGTCCCTGCCCATGCCAGGGGGATTGGAACTAGATGATCTTAAGGTCCTTTCAGCCCAAACTATTCTATGATTCTATGACTCATCTTTTTCCAATGAGTAATTAATCTCCTAGATAGTATTATAGTGAAGCCTCCACTGGCAAAAACACAGATTATCTCCAGATGATGCTGAGGCTTATTTTTTCAAAGACTAATTCCGTGTGCTGATAAGAAATCTGAGGAGCAGCTGGCAGTTGTTCTGCATTAGTTTGCTTCCTTACTGTTTCTTCTCAGAGGTAACATCAAACCTAAAAACCAAACTGTACAAAATCAGTGTTTGTTTGACAGCACTATTGTGAATGGCATCCCAAAGTCTGAGATACAGGAAAATGATCCAGCTGCCCTTCCCCTATAAAGCCAACTTCCTTGTCTCTTCCCTTCCACACCCCAACACCCCAGACAAATGACAGGAGTTCAAGCAGTTTCCATTTGTTTGCCATGCACCCAACAACTTGCTATCCATCCAACTCCTTGATTCGATATTTCAGCTGAGAAAGAAGATGACATGTATAGTTTTAAAACAAGAAGCAATATTGTTCTTGAAACATAGGTCTTAGCATATTGGTATACCTGGAGGTCTGATCCCTCCTTTGCTGCTTGACTGGCAGAGGGACAATTGATCCATAAGAACAGTAATGGTTCAGATCAAGTTTGCTCAAGTACAAAAGATAAGGGCAATCTATTACAACACCTTACACTTAAAAAAATGCTGTGGGCTTGTACTATTTCAGTTCAGCTTAGACGTGATTGTGACATTGAGAAAAGTCTTCCTATATTGCATGCCACTGAAATATATTTGAATAGGTTTATTCAAGAACAGTTTTTGATAGTGTTCATATGGGACTGGCACCAAACAACACACCCTACCCAAGTACTCTGTGCATCAAACTTATAACCTGGGCCCTTAGGATGATTTGGAAAGTGCTTAAGTGGATCAGAACATTCTTGTTACTGTGTCGTGATTTAAGCCGAGCTGGCAACCCAGAACAGTGCAGCCATTCGCTCACTCCCCCCCTTCCTCCCCCCCTCTCTCAGAGGGATGGCGAGGAGACTCAAAAGAATGTAACTCCCACGGATTGAGATAAGAACAGTCCAGTAACTAAGGTATAACACAAACCACTACTGCTACCACCAATAATAAGAATGATAAGGGAAATAACAAGGGAAGAGAATACAACCGCTCGCCACCCACCAATCGATACCCAGCCTGACCTGAGCAGCAATTTATCCCTTCTGGGTAACTGCCCCCAGTTTATATAGTGGGAATAACGTGCTGTGGTATTGAATACCTCTTTGGCTAGTTTGGGTCAGATGTTCTGTCTCCACTTCTGCCCAGCTTCCCCTCCTCCCTGGGAGAACATGAGACTCAGAAAGTCCTTGGTCAGACTAAACATTACTGGGCAGCAACTAAAAACATTGGTGTTATCAGCGCTGTTCCCAGGCCGAAAGTCAAAAATACAGGACAGCACCAGCTACTAAGGAGGAGAAAAATGACTGCTACTGCTGAACCCAGGACAGTATTCACTTCTTATTGCATACCATTCACGTCATGCTCAGATCCCACATTTTCAATATACCATCACTCTTGTCTCATATATATATATATACATCCACACACACACAGAGAGAGAGATCATTCTTTAATGCATGGACCAATCCCTATAAAGCTGCTGAGTCCATCCGGTCCATGATGTTGAGCTCCATCTCTTGTAACAGTCTTTCAGAGCAGCAGAGGCTGTGTGCAGTGTTGGATCGTTGCCTGCTGATGATACTGCAGAACTCATCTGGTTTCATCAAAGTTCATTCTTTGTTGGGATGATGGTCGGAGAGAAGTCAGGGCCAGTCACTGGTGACCTGAAGACATCTAGTTGGTGGGCTATAAAAGTGCTACATAGCAGGCAACAGCATACAGTTGAGTTCATTGGCTGTTTTCCCCTAAAATTAAATCCCCTTGAGGTACACATCAGACTTCCCCATCGTCTTGCATTACACACCAAGTACATCCAGGTCCCTGAGCAAAAGCAGTTCCACGAGTGAGTTTGTCTTTACCTGAAGCAGGAATAACCCAGACTATCTTCTCCAGCAAATTCTTGATGTGCACCAGAGAAACTTTATCCCCCTCTACAGTATGTAAAAGTTCTGACTGGGCTGGGCCAGCCCTGTTGGCAGATCCTCTGGTGTTGACCAACCAGGTGGCTTTTGGTAAATGTGCATCCTGATGTTTGAAAGTCCCACCACCCATTGCTCTCAGTGTAGTTTTTAAAAGCCCATTGTACCGTTCAATTTTCCCAGAGGACCATTTCATGCCAATATCGGTTGCCCCTGTACACAAGGGGAAAAGCAAAAAAGAGGCAAGAAAAATGAAGCAAGATGAAGAAACAACGTACTCACCACCTGGGACAGCATCTGACCAGGAGTTATGATTATGTGAACTGAAGCTGCAGCTTTCAAGCACGAATGTTCTTGAAATAGTTACACTAACATTACATGGACATAAAGATTTCATACAGTTCTGAATGCAATGGTGTGGTGGAGCCATGCTCAGTGACTGTTCCAAACTATATTTTTAACAGCCTAGGAATATTATAAAAATTATCAAACAGCAAACACTTAGGAGACATTGATAGGATTTTCTTTTTCTTTCAGATGGACATAACTTTATGACAGGAAATAATGATAGGCTAATGTAAACAACTTATTTTCCTACCTTTATATTTCAATACACTAGTTCAATATAACCACATTTCTCCGAAGACTCATATTCTGTTATTGAAAGGTAATGGTGGGAACCAACTTAAGAACATGCAAAATGCAAGATTTTTTAATCAATGAGGAGCTATTAATTTAACCAAGCCTTCCTGTAATAATATTGAGACAGACTGTCTGCCTGTTTTTACATTATAGCTAGCTTTGCAATCTGTAAGGAATCTAAAGAGGTGTGTACTTTTTGTGAATTTATTGATTGAGAGTAGTCTTTAGCAATTTAATGCTGCCAAAAACTTGATATCTCTCCCTAATTCTTGAGTGGTTGTTTGCTTTCTGGAACAAAAAATTTACTATTTTAGTAAGAGCCATTGACTCATGCCACTACACATGGAACTCATTTAGCTGCTCTTCACTAGATCACATTAAGTAAGTTCAGTCCTCATTAAGCTCAGACCTGATGTGACCCAATGCATCAGTAATCTGAGTGACACACATATAATACCAAGCTGCTGCATCATTTCATAGGCTCATTAAAGTCATGCTGCACACTGTGGCTCAGTGGCAGCATGATCCTTCAAGCCCCCAGATAACCACAGTGATATTCCAAGTAGTTTTTCACCCTATATATTTGGAATTGACTAAAAACTCAGAGCAAAAATTTTGGGTAGACAAATTAATGTATTTTTAAGACTTACAGAAACGAAATAGATCTTACGAATATAAAATTATACCTTAGTTTAAGCACCTTTATCCCAGCTTCATGCTGACTTCAGCAGAATAGTCCACAGCTGAAATGAAATTTCATTTCATCCAGAATTATGGTACTTCGTCAACTGTGGCTTTATCATAGTCAATTAAAAATTGCCATTAGTTTAGGAAACTTTTACATATATATATAGAAGAGAATTCATAACTAAATATGCTCAAATCTCTGAAAAATTAAGAAGCTTTTATTTCTTTTGCTTAGTTTTCATAGAATCATAGAACAGTTTGGGTTGGAAGGGACTTAAAGATCACTTACTTCAGATGCCCCTGCTATGGGCAAGGACACCTTCCACTAGACCAGGTTGCTTAAAGCTCCATCCAGCCTGGCCTTGAACACTTCCAGGAATGGAGATCCACAGCTTCTCTGGGCAATCTATGCCAGTGTCTCACAACCTTCACAGTAAAGAGTTTCTTCCTAATACTTATCTAAATCTGCCTTCTGTCATCAAAGCCATTCTCACATTGTTCTGTCACTACAAAGGACACAACTTTTCCTCTCACCACTAAAGATGTTAAACTGCAATGTTCCCAGTAATGATCCCTGAGGAATGCCTCTCGTCACTGATCTCCACTTGGACATGAAGCCATTGGCCACAACTCTCTGCATGTGACCATCCAGCCAAATCCTTATCCACCAAGTGGTCCATTCATAAAGTCCATGTTGAGGATGCTATGCGGGACAGTGTCAAACGATTTGCAGAAGTCCAGGAAGATTGCATTAGTTCTTTTTCCTTATTCACTTATGCTGTAAACCCCGTCATAGAAGGCCGCCAAATTTGCTCAGGCACAATTTGCTCATAGTGATGCCATGTCAGCTGTCACCAATCACCTTCTTATTTTCCATGCACCTTAGCATGGCTTCCAGGAGTACCTACTCCATGATCTCGCTGGGCACAAAGGTAAGACTAATCAGCCTGTAATTCCCTGGTTCTTCCTTCTTCCCCTTTCTGCAGTTTTTTGATGCATTTTTTATTTACACTTTTTGGTGAGGTATCTGAATGTCTTCCGTTGGGACACTAAGCATTATGACTAATGTCTGAAATATGCTACATAGTCTGGAAAAATTTTATTTGTGTATGGAAAACCAAACAAATGTACTGGCATGTGGAAAAAAATAGACTCAATGATACATCCCTCAATGCTGAATAGAGCTGGCTGGAAAACAAGTATTCTGTTTTTTGAAAATGTCAAGGTTTTACAATTTGTGTTCATCCCATGTCAGAACAAAGTCTACCTTATGGGAAAGACAGTTTTGCACATTCTGTTGAAGGTGGCAGACACAGACAAAATGATGTCTCATTGCAGGTGGAAGTTGAACTAGATGACCTTTAAAGGTCCTTTCCAACACGAACCATTCTACGACTATGAAAATTTTATATATTAGCTCCAAAGATATTAGAGTTTTTGCTGTGGATTATACACTTGCTATCCTATCAGTTTGCTGCTTCTTAAGCTCTAGTCTGAGAAATGGGTTTTGGCAAAGTGTGACGGAATTGGAATGACCTGTCCTGGGGTCAGTCTGTGCCAGGGGAGCTCTCTCTCCTTCCCACATGGCAGCAACATAGACAAAACTAAGAATGAGCTCAATCCGTATTATATAGTCAGAAAAGTCATGATTTATAAAGTCTAAAGATGGATATGTTAAATATCTGAATACACTGATTAGTATAGGATCCCTCTTCTGCTGGTTGTACAGGGCATTTCTGTAACTTTTATCCTACACATCAGCTAGCTAACTGAAATATAGTACTTGGAGCATTTTTATTTGTGTTTGACAGAATTAAAGAAGAAAACTCTGAGTTTCTAGTGAAAAACAAATTGCTCCTAAAAATATGCTACTCTGCATCAACAGTGGAGTTCATGTCAGATTGAAATTATTTGAAGTTGAAAGAACACTTAACCATGGGTTTTACTTCTAATCAAAGGAAAGAATAAAGCAAAGTCAAAGACACTTTTATTGACATTTTTTGGACCAGAAGTTTACATTTCGATTTCAATGGGACAACTTTGCTGTTTGAAATTTATGCTTTTAAAGATTGCTTAATCAGTACCAAGGTAGATCATTTAATATCTCTCTCTAATTGCAAAAGTAAAATACTTTTTAAAAAGTCAGAATAAGCAGATCTATATTCTGTTAACTGAATGTATCTATACCCATTACTTGCAATCAATTTTAACATAAAAAAATGGGGAAATAAATCTGTCTGTTAGTGATTTTTAGTCTATAGTCGCTGAAATCCAGAGTTCTCTGAACATCTTTAAAGGGTCACTCTAAAGCTTCTTTGGTTACAAAAAATAATGAAGCAAATCAAGTGTGTTGCCACACTCATCTACAGTCCAGGATAAAACTCTCCTATTGCACAATGTATAGTGACTTGCAAATTTATTAAGGTGCAGACTTTAAATCTGCATAACTAACCCTTGCAAATTAAAAATATATACGATCTGAATCTAAGCATTTCTAAAATGAGTTCAGTGGACTTCATATTTTTTATTGCAAACTATTATTTTCAAACATTTCTAAGCGAAGATAATACATATGTGCAGCATAATTCATGAATGAAAAACCTTTGACAAATTTGGTGTAGTGCAAAGACTTTTACTGTACCACTTTACCTAATGTGAAAACAAAACAAAAACTATAACAATAATCACAACAGACATAAATACCAAATTAGAATGCAGAAAACATAACCTAAGATGGTGTTTCATAGGAAAACTAGACCTAAGATGACTGGATATGGAAATGTACCCACTAGCTAACAGTGTATGACAAATGAAACATGTTTAAGTAGCCTAATTTTCTTTCTGATTTAATAGGATCCAATAAATGGAAACTGTATGGCCAGAATAATGAAAAGAGCACAAAATTTATCTCATTCTGTTGCGTCCTCTCTGTGTTCTTTTGTCCTTTGATTGCACTGGTGGATAATATTATTTTGTTCCCAAGGAAATATGTCCCTTTGATTAGGTTGCAGATATTCCCTCATTTGTCACTGTTCTATCAAGCTATGCCATGTAACAGCAGGAACCCTTGATTATTTAATTGCTTGTAAGAACTCATTAAATCTTACTATCAATCATTGGACATATGGCAAATATCACCCAATGGCATGAGAGGTTTTAACAGTGATCTGTCACTGGGGCATACCCTTTCTTTGGTAGCACAGGCCCTTTGTTTAGTTCTCTGAACATAATAATTTTTAATTAATATTGATTTGCAAAGAGTGTTCATGCAGTGGCCTTAATCTATTGGTACCAGCATAACCTTCTAACAAGAACATTTATAATTCCATATAAATATCCAGAAACCTCATCTATGAGAGTTTAACCTTTTTATAGTGTTTTGTAGATGGTGTTAGTCTAATAATAATCTAATTTAGTCTTCAAACTGCATATGGCTTATTAAGAAAAACAGATAATAAGAAGTGACATAGTAGGCTTTGCATCAACACCTTCATGAGTTCTTATGAAGTATCTCTGATGATATGAAGGAAAAAGATTTTTCAAAATATAGAATATTAGCTATAGCTAATAGAGGTAGCTATCTATTCAGCTACTTATTTTGTCTATAACAAAAAGCAAGTCAAAGGACTGGGAAGAAATCACACCAAATACTGTTTAATTTAATCACAAATCCTTAAGGTTTAGAAATTATATAAACACAGATGAATGGACTTAAAATAATGAAAAAATCTGATTACTGCAAAAAACATACCCTGGATATGTAGAGTCTTAACATGAGCAAAATTTGGACTCTACATTCTTTGTTATCAGAAGTTTAGCTATAACTAATTTCACCTGAGAAGGTTCAAAATGAGCAATGCTCTAAAGACATATAAACTTTCAAAGGTGAAAGTTTACAGCAGTTGACAACAGAAATACTCCATATCTGCAAACACATGAGTTAGAGCTACATTTGACTCTCTTCTTAGAATCAGAATTGTTTGATCTGGAAAGGGCCTTAAGATCATCTAGCTCTGACCCCCTGCCATGGGCAGCGAAACCTCCCTCTAGACCATGCTGCCTAAGGCCCTGTCCAGCCTGGCCTCGAACACTGCCAGCGATGGATGCTCTGCCAGGAACGCTTATATAGTTTACATAGATATCTTGCCAGGGATGGATGTTCTTGTGATGACAACTCTTACTCTGCTGGATTCACAACCTTTAACTAGACTTATTTTTCATTAACATCATTTGGAAGTTGCAGGGAAGGAAAACAACTTGAAACAATGAACCCAAACACAAAACACTTTATTGATGAATATATTCAATGAAACTCTTGCTTCCATCTTTCTTATTGTTGATATACTGTTATGCAGAGAGAATACCATGAGGTCTAAGTTACTTGTAATAATTTTATTTTAAATCCTTTTTGTTTCAATGATTGTATGTGAAAAACATAAGAACAATCGATAAACAGAGAAAAGCAGAAATTGGAAGAATTCCTTCTGTGAATCAGGTTTCTATTCATATATGCTGCCTGTGAAGTATTATGCTCTTTATTTGATCTGTGGCTCTTTTATATATCTTTTTAAGATGACATACAGGTTTTGCCATAGCAATGGGTTACATTTGTGAAGGGTGGGTTAAATTCTAAAATGATATTTGTATGTTCTTGGAACAAAGTTTTGAACATGGATCACAGCTGGTGTCAGTTTGGTTTGCGGTTTTGGTTCAGTGGGTGAGCTCTATGAAAGAAGTGGAAATTTAAGTATCCTTAAATAGCAAATAGCCACAGACACTTTGCTTTAAAATGGAGTGGAAAGGAAGTTATGAGAAGACAGAGCAGTAGGACCTAATTACCTGAGATACGTATCTGCTTTTAAGTATGGAAATGATGAAGAAAAGATGCAGAAAAGGAAAAGGGATTTTGGGGTTGGATTTTTTGTGTGCTACTATTTCAGGCTATATTTTCTTGGCTTATGAACTACTGTCTCTATGTTTTTGTGTATTCACCCTTGTTCTGTTAATGGCAGCAATGTACCAGACATATCTATTATTTGTGTTATAGTATGCTGCTTAAGGATTATATCATAGCTTTTTCAATAAAACTTTACATTTTTATGAGGGCTTATATTAAGATTCTAACACTTTTCCAAAAAATTGTATTGATTTTAAAATATATAATACATAATTTTTGTCTTAATTTCTCAATATCTGACCTTCTTCCAAAGAGGATTAACCTACGTTTAAATGACTGCATGAATATGTACAGTCTGAGGACAGATTATTCATGTAGGCTTTTTATTCTCTGTTAAACTAAACTCTAATTCATTTTTGTGAAGGCAGAACTCAGTCCTGTAACAAGGGAAAAACCCCTTCATTACATTCATATTCAGCTGCATTCAAAACATTCATATTCAGCTGCATCTAAATGTGCTTAACATCATTATAGCAGTATAAGGGATGTAAAAGAGTAATTTTCCTTTCCTGGAAAACACCAGAGACTGTCTTAAAGTTCTTATAAGCAGTGCTACCTGTGAAAAACTGTCCCAAGAAGCTAACCAGACATTGTGGCTCACAAGAGAATTGTTTCAATGAATAAGAAAAGTTTCAGTGAATATATTCAATTTAACTACTGTTTTGTTTTATGTAGTTTACATAAATACCTTGACAAAATGTTACAGGTAGATAATCACAAATTATAGTGGTTTTATAAGAACTTCATTATTAATTCTGGTCCTGATTCTTCACAGTTTTCCATGTTGGGACTTTGTTGAAGTCTTTTTTTTTTTTTTTTTTTTTACTTCCCTTTTGCTAAAGTTTAATAATTGTGTAATGTAAGATGATAGACAAAGTCAGGTATTCTATTTGAAATTCTGAACATACTCAGGCTATTTGGCATTTTTTCTCAGAATTCAGAGGAACAAAGAATTTCCACCGTGTCCCCAAACCTACACCTTTATGCCCTTGCTACACTTTATACAGGGTTGCTTTAGCTGACTGCATGTTCTAAATGCCAAAGACTGGCAAATGAAATACTGTCTGACATTATAACACTGCCACAGAAATAGTCATGAATGAATTTTGTTTTGAGTAAAAAATACCCAGCACTCAGTCTCAGGTCTGGACTTGTCATCTCAAAATAGTTGTTCATTGTCTGCCATCACAATTATTCAATTTATTCTATAGAAATGGGTACATCTGGTTTATTTGTGTGTAAGATAGTGGAAAAGATCACCTTTGCCAGCTGAGTTGAGAGTATGCAAGCAAAGTATTTCATTAATCATTCAGAGCAACTGGAAACACCTTGCTTTCCCAAGAAAATGTTTTAACTGAAGGATTTCACAGACAGTCTATTAACAAGAGCTACAACACATTACAGTAACTTTACTGATTCCAAAGTAGGCTTGGACCAATCATGTAATTTCAGGAGTAATGAATGATGCATCAAGGTAGCAGACAGCATTATTATTTTTCTCCACAGAGATATTTTGATGTAAGTGTACAAGAGACACCTTGAGATTATGCCAAAAAGTACAGATTTTTTTCCAGGAAGCAACTGAATAAGCTTTACTATATGAGTGTAGAATAAAACCCATTAAAACCCATTAAAAGAACCCAAACTGTAGACAGAAGGTGAAGTAGGATTGATTTGCTGTAACAGTAAAGGCAATAGAATATCCATTTATTAATTAAAAGTACATTTTATGCATTGCGATGTGATAAATAGTTTGACTGTTTAGGTTAATTCCTTCAGAAATGCACCTAAGGCTATTAACACTGATAAATTATGCACTACTACTTTTAAAATTTCTCATAGACAGTCTTCACAAGTAGGATCCACCTTATTTTTTGGTTTCAAGCAGCAGTTTTGTGTAATCATATTCAACATTTAACTATTGCCATTAAAAGCTTAATCACCAGAAAAAAAAGCCAAGCTTTCATAAACAGTTTTAACTCTGCTTTTTTTCCTTCTTTCCCTGTCAAATCCACATGAACATGAAACACAAAGTTTCCTATTTTGAAGGACTCCACTGGAAGGAAACAGTATACTCTTAACTATATACTCCCTTGCCTTTATAGTCCCTGTAACTTGGGAGTGCTAAACCATGCAACCCCTGGCTAAAAGAAATGCTTCAAACGTTGCAATGACATTTTAAGATATAAATAAAAAGAGAATACTGAAGGTGTATGTGTATAAATAAACACACACACAAAGTCCAAGAAAATACATTAATCTGTATTTCTTCTAGTAGGGTATTAACTAAATCAGCTATAGGTGAAAAAAAAATCATAGAAGTCCTCCATCTTTGAATATATAATATTTAAAGTTTAATATCTATATTTTATACATGCATATAAATAAAGTGCCTGTATTCTAGTAGAGAAATATATTCTTGAGTACTTATCTTCTTTCTGAAAATCAGGCATCAAATACCATATCAAAAAAATCAACTTAATATATTTGTCATTTTCTGTAAATTTGAATGTGTGAACATGTGTATACATGAGTGCATATGCTTCCGTATGTGCATATGTATTCTGAAAAACAGGGTATTCTGTCACCGTCTGATGGTGGTGATGGAAGGAGACAAATACTTTTATCCAGCTATAGTTTCTAAAGGCAATTAAAGGGTTCATTGTTTCAATTCAAAAAGCTATTCATGAGAAGTTACAATAAAATGCAATCAATCACAATTTTACATGAGCAGAAGCTTTTGGCTTGTGCATGTTTTGTCAGGAAGGCAATTTAAAGCTTATAAACACAAATCACATCTTTGAATTTTAACCACAAAACATTTACACAGTACTGACCTACCACCTACAGCGTCTCAATATACAGCCAAGAAGTAGAGCACACCACCTGTAATTGCTGGCATGACCATGAAGCAAGTACCTGGAGACAGCACTTTCTTTTAGGGCAGATCAGGTATTGAGGCATCAATTCAGGAATTCTCAGAAGATTGGGAGAGAAAAGAACATTTGTTTCCTTATCAAAGTATTCATGGATCATAATAATTAAAGCAGTTATTTGGATCACACACATACCTGAAACAGGGTTCTATATCCTGGAAGTAGGTCTCTGTTACCATGTATTTACCCCTTTTTTCCCCACCATGTATTCTGTAATGATGCTTGTGAAATAAAACCTACGTCAACCAGATGCACAATTGCTGTAATACCTGATCAGTAGCTGATCACTAGCTGATTTGGCTTGGCCTGTAAAAGAAACCCCAACCTTAATTCATAAAGTTGAATTATGTTTAGAAAAAAATATGAAGAAATATTCATTTTATTTTACTGGAGTAGAACTGAAGCACAGAGATGCTCTATTGTTTGCCCAAGCTTACAGTGGTTTAGGTGAAATTTTAAAAGCCTTCTGAAAAGTCCACATACTTTCTTCACAGCCTGTTCAGATCTTTACCATTCTCACTTTAAAGAATTTTTTTCCTTCAGTCCACTTGCAAGGTCTCATGCTGCAACTTTTTATCATTGCCCTTTGTCATTTCACTGTGAATCTCTGAGAAGAGACTGTTTCTATTTCTCCATAACCACCAGTTACATACATACAGGAAGTAACTTTAGCCACCTTCTTGCCTGGCTAAATAAATAACTTTCCTTCAGCATGGCATGTACTTCATTCCCAGCCTCAGTAGCCCTTCTCTGGCTTTGCTCAGGCTTGTCAGAACTTCTCTTGTAGTGAGGAGCCCAATGCTGACCATGGCACCCCAGATGTGAGTGCACACACAATTTCTCAGAGGGGATAAAAACTTCCCATGACCTGCTGGTTGTGCTTTTGTTAATGAGGCCAGTATGGGCTATTGACATATTCAGCTTGCCGTCCACCAGGATGTCAGTATTGTCCTCTGCAGAGCTAGCTGCTTTCCAGACAGTTGGCCCCACCTAGCACAGATACAAAACCAGCTCTTCCCTCTAGAAAAGATGTAACTAAGGGCTACATGATACACAAAATTATATTTTAGGAGAAAAGATATTCAAGAACATCCTAAAATAGGACTGCAGTCTGACAATTACCCTGCGTTTCCCATTAAGGTTAACGGAACCTTCAGGACCCCAACCCTTTCAGATCTTAAAGAAAAATGAAAGAAAAAGATATGTAGAAAATGAAAAACACATTATTATAGAAAATTGGATAATTTGCTAGATCTTACAATGTCTGGTGAGATATTCTTTAGCAGAGACATTGTTTTATTCCAAACAATCACAAGCCAGTAAATTTTTTAAAAAATTACACATTCACTAATGCCTATTATTTGGATTCTCTTACCATGTCTCTGGGATTTATAACTCCTCTACTGGATTTTTACCACTTTTTTGTCATTTTGGGTCCATGTACTTTCAGCACTCTTAAATGCCTGAATATTGATTCTGGAACTGTTAGCTGTTACTGGCTTGTTTGCATAATTGAATCATGGTCCCAAATGATTATTTTGTGCTATAAAATACTTTCCAGTGTATTAAGGAGCCAATTGAAAATGAAAGGGAATGGTTATTCTAAAATCTTTTTCTCATTTGATGTTAGCAAATTCTTTCAAAAATTCACATCTCTTCTGTGCACAAACTGCCTACAAAAATGAGTCTTGTGCCAGTTGGAGTGTTTTTAAAGCACGTACAACTCTAACCTTTCTTAATCTAATTTACATTTTAAAATGTTTGTGGTTCCAATCTAATTCGTGCTGATCCTGCCATGGAAATGTGGGAGGACAATGTTTAAAATAATAATAATTCTCTCCTCTTTCAGGCAGCCAAGCATAGAAAAGAAGAGTTCAGAGTATGTTAGGAGAAGAAAGAAAACAGGCCTAGATTTACTCATTTTTTTGCTAAAGTAAAGCCACATATGGAATCAGTATATTCACAGTAGAGGTTTTGGAACAAGCACAGATGGCCTGATAAATAAAGGAAAGAGAGAAGTGGCAGAAAATCAAGCTACTTCCATGTTGTAGAACATATCTGCAGAGGCAGGAGATGAAGTGACAGCGCCATTACTCCTGAAACAGAGACTTGTTGCCATGGGAGCAGGGCTAAGGATAGCTGGTACTCTGGGGGCAGTGGCTGGGGGACAAGGACAAAAAAGAGGGATAAGAACTTGGAACACTGTACGTACAGGGATGACTCTTCCTCCCTTTTCGCCCTCCACCCCCGCCTCTCTGTTTTAGGAAGCCTGAATTGCCTTATTCCCAACCTACATAATCACATGCATGAGAGGGCCAAGGTCAGAAATGCAAAACTTTGCAAGAGGAATACTAAGAACCTGTTACAAAAATAGTTGGGTTTATCTGACCAATTTGGAATCCATTGTTCTCTCTTTCCTTTGTGCTCATTTAAAAATATACACAGTATCTAGACACAAGATGAGCATCCATATTCACAGGCTGATATCTTGTGGATCCCTAAGGAAAAGACATGGAAACAGAAGATTCACAGTTTTCTCCTCTAAGAGGTCATACATTGACTTATAGGAGCGCAGTTACAATTCTAATACTAGGAGAGTTTGACCTAGGGAGAGACATAATATTTAAAAACTTTGCTAAATTCTCCTATGATACTTTTCAGTAAAAAATAGCGCAAACATTCAAGCAATATCCTGATGTCATGGTACATAGGCATGGTTTAACAGAATAAAATTTGCTCTATTATTTAATCTTTTTTTTTATATTTTTTATTTTTAAAGGTAAGTTACCTCAAATTAGGTTGCCATATCCTGTATACGAATCATGTGTTGCAGTTCCCCATTTTCTCAGACAGCAGGCATTTTAAATAGGAAAGATTAGCAAAGAAACTTTTCTCATCCTAATTTTCCAGGCACAGAGGGCACAAATGATTAAATATTTATATCATAGTTTAACATCAAACTCTGGGCCCTTTGCCCCATGATTTATCTGCAAATTTTGTTGTCTTCCTCACGAATCTGTCTTGCACTCATTTTCTTACACCCTACAGTCTGATCTGATTGTTCAAACCCTGTGACCAAAACCCTCACTTTGTAACCTTTTTTGAAAGTGTACATTAATAAACACAAACAGGACTTGTCAGTGCAGCAAAAAAATAAAAGTGCCTGTTATACGCAAAGTAAATCTTTAATGATGTTTAAAAAGGAGCTAAACATCTCTATGGGAAGTCTTAAAACACTTATCTCTTAGGCCCTTATTTATCCTGTTGCTTAACAAGAGAGAAATGGGTCATCTAATGTTATATTAATCAGTAAATTAATATTTTAATTTGATTTTCTTTATAGTTGAGATGCTTGCGGCATCTCCAGTGTTTTCTCTCTCCACACACTGATGTTAAGCAGTATCATTATCATATTGTACCTTGGGGTGGTGAGATAACAGGGTCCAGTGACAGCTCTATTCTTAGGAGAGTGGGTAGTTTATGATGATACTTCTACTTTTTAAATGGCACATGGAGGCTCTCATGTAATGACATGTCTTACAGCTGAGTCACAGGCTTTTCTACATTAGGCTGTTCAGTTCATATACTTGAAAACACAGCTTTCAGATAATACATTTTTCCAGTCTTTTGATACAATCTTTACAGTGTGCTGGAGTAAAAATCTCACTCATTCAGTTTTTCATAAAGAGTCCTATTTTGAAGGGTTTTGATAGATAAGATATGACTATCAATAGATGAAAAGGAAAGAAAATGAATATTAATTCATTTTTTGAAGGTTAAGTTCTAGGGTTTTTTCCCCAAATATTCAGTAAATCAAATGCAGAAGAGACACAAACTTCCATTTAGTATTGTAACCTCTAACTACCTTTTTGAAATCTCCTTGGAAAATCAGAATCTGTGATTAGATCAGGCCAGACTATCTCTGGCCCTGGTGCATCTAAACAACAGCTGACAAAGAAAGATTTCTCCTTTTTGCTTCCTTATGCATGACCTTATAACAGGTCAAAATAGTGCCAAGATGGAAATGGTTCACAGGTCACTGTTAGGTGAGTACAAAGGAAGAAACAGTCTTTGTTCCTTTTACCTCCTTAGGGAGTCACATGTCTGACCTTCTCACTTTCTCCCTTCCCTCCAGACTCCATAACTGAGGATATTTACTGCATCAAAGATCCCATGCCTAGTACAGGCTCCCTCTGTCTGTTACAGATACACAAATCATATGTCCTAGTGTATGTTCGTTCTGGTCCAATGGTAAGTTACATATCTGAGTGAAAATATATGCTTGGTGATACCCTCACATACCAAGGTCAAAGCAAATCACATTCACACATTCCACATCACAGCTGTTTACTGGCCGTACTTCAGCACATGCACCATAACCATATCTGACTGTAAAATAGCCAATGCTTTATTGTTTCCCGAGCTTCACTGTCTTTGTAACAGATTCATTCACAAAAATGCATCCAAATGCAAGTTCCACTTATGCCCACAATTATGCAAGTGCAAAACAGGCCCAGCAAGAATGTAGGCATGGCGACACTTTCTTTCTCTCCCTCCCTCTCTTTTTTTTTTTTTTTTTTTAATATAAAGCTAGGGATGTGAAGTGGCATTTTAAACATTGCATAGCATGGGGTTCTAGGTCTGGGGACTCAATCATTTCCGGCAACCCTCAGGCGCAGTCAGAAGCTTTTTTCCCATTTCAGGATAGCTTTATCAGCTTTCTGAAAGATAAATATGCCTGGATTCAGTCAGCCTTGAGGCAAAAGATGATGCATTGGCCATTGGCTGGATGATTGCAACAAAATATTTTTGCTCTAAAATGAATGGAAGAATCTAAATGAATATGCTTTTTATCTTAGCATAGTAACAGCAGAGTTAGTAAATAATCTTATGAGACCCAAGAGAAATTTAGTGATAGTTTATTGAAAACTTGTGTGAATATTCACATTGGTTTTGATTGTTACTAGTTTCCTCCAAGAGAAGTACCCATTTTTTATAAAAGCTTATAAATACGACAACAAACATTTGAATGGGTTTTAAACTAGGATGAAGTTCAGAGCCTAATTCAATGTCAAAATCCTTTTGAACTCAAGATTAGGTTTACCCCAGTGTTAGTATGAAGGACTTTTCTAAAAGCATGAAACTTCAGAGTTTGGCTTCCTTGTGAACATTTCACACATCTGTAACTGTCACGTCGTTAAAGTTAGCACTTGTCAGTATCAACGCAATAAGCTTGTGCTCTCAGTTACTTATTACTGGAAGTTGAAGGGACAGGTCTGACGGTCTATACAATCTTGGAGTCTACCCACAACACCAGCCCAGAAGGAGCAAGTGAAAGGAATACATGGACTACATGAGCAGGGACAGCAGAAGGTATCTTAAAAGGGTGGATGCTCCATGTACTAAAAAAATCAGATAGTCTGCTTAAATGAAACCAAATAACCTAAGGGGCCTGGATACACTCCCATTTTTATAACACAAGCAAAAGCAAGTTAGGAAGAAGTTGCTTGCTTTAGCTACTTAAAAAATAGACTGAAATTCCAATTCTTCTGTCCAAAAAGCACAGCAACATTTTTCCTCTGTATTGATTATCAGTCCACTTGGTTGAAACAGTCCTGACTAAGATCAAAATCTCTTTGGAAACATGACTTTAAACCTGATGAAGTACCAGCACCACTGCACTATGCTATCAGATGGGTATTTTTGGAAAATGAAAGTAAATCAATATTAATAATATAAACCAGAATTTGATTGATTTTGCCATTAAAACATGTAATGGTGAAGGAGCCCATATCTAATGATTTTTGTTAAAGTCTGTAAGTAACATATTAATTAAACGGGATACATAAAAATATTTGAAGACATTTGTAAGACTGACTTGGGTCAACCAATATTTAAAAGCAAAAGTTCTACCATTAATAAATTGGTAATAGCTGTTAAGCAATAAGTATGAAAGTCACATGAAAGGATGATTATGAGAAATTTGAAAAAAGAATTTGCAGTCTCTGTCGTTCTCTGTCTCTTACAGTCTAATAACTTAACTTGCACTGACTGGTGAGAGAAGCAATAAAAACTGATAATTCTTTAAATGACACTAATTCCAGGATGTATGCAAAGCCTAACCAATGCCTTAGCATCTATCAAGGACATATTAAATAACTCAAGATAGTGGATTAATATTGTGTAACAATCTTCAGAAATTCTAAACCATCCACTCCAACATCCTTACTAGCATTGATTATGAACCATTGAATCAGTACTTTATGTTCATTTCCTTTCATTTGCTTTATTTTACACTGGGGAATATTTGTATTTGCACTGCGTTCCTCCTTCAAGTCAAACACACTTTAAAATTCATACCTGCCTTAATGCAATAGTAACATTGGTAGCCTGTTACTGTCTTTGACAACTCTGTTCATCCCCTCCTCCTCCCAAGAGAGGAGAATGAAAAGACAATAAAACAAACAGTAAAAAAACCCCAAAGAACCAGAAGTCCAGTGATTTGATAACAAAACCAACATAGACATAGCTAATGGGGAGATTTGGAAATTAATAGCTAATGTATGTCTATAAAGTTCTAGTAATGATTTAAAAAAAAAAAAAAGGTTAACAAAAGCACACCCAACAAAACGAGGAGTTAGCACATTACAGCAATCAGTAAATCATTCTGAAAAAGACTCAAAATCACTACACAGAACTGAAAACCACTAAGTTAATCCTTATTGTCAAGCCTAATGTGATCCAATGTATTGTAGTGAGGGAATGGGAAGGAAGTGTCTACACCACATGCTGAATTAAAGGGAATCAACCAGCCATTTACTTTCATTTATTTAGTAACCTTCATGATGAGATCATGATCATCAAATATGTTGTCTCCTCAGGAATCATAGACAGCTACCACCTTGCTGTCTTTTTTCTAGCCCACCCTTTCCAGTCTGATTTTTCTGTCAGACTCATTTGAACTGTTAAATGGGTTTTTTAGAGGGAGGGTTTGTTTTTACTCTGTACCAGGAGAAAAAGATACAAAGATAATATTCTAGCAGATTAATTTAAAGTCACTATGAAGGATTCACTAATACATCTGCAAAGATTACAGTACAATATTTGTAAAAAGTAGTGCTCACAACAGACTATATTAACTGAAACCAATAGGAAATAATTTTACTGCAATGGGTAAATAAAAGGAAAAAAGGCTGTTCTTCAAAACAAAACATGGTTTGTACCATCTTACCTGCAAATCTAGAGATCACTATGCTAAACAAGGAGGACTTCTCTTGTGCCTTTGGTAGGAAAGTCATCTTCTGTTGAAGTAATTTGCTGTCAAAGGCGGATGAGATGAACTGTGTTCCTGTTTTTTCTATCCCACTTCCACAATGGGAACCTGAAGCCCTAGCTGTAGATATTTATTCTGTAGACACACAAAGGAAGGTGAAATGGGTCTCGCAGTGGGTGAGAAGTCTTCTGTTCCAAAGGCAACAATATATGCAAAAAATCAGTAGGACACAAGCTCCTGAATGACTCAATGGCTCACTGCCATTCAGGATCACTTATGTGTGCTACCCATCAGTGACTTGGTAAAACTTACCTGAAGTTTGCAAAAGTAGCCAGAAATAGTATCTTTGGTCACTGTAGTCCCTTTACTACAATTCCTTGTCTAGGCAACACTGCCTCATTCCAGCATGTTCAGAATTAATTCGAGTATTGCCATAAGATTTTGTATCGAGTCATATTTACAGATACTTATGCCATTTTGAAAGCAACAAACGAATTAAGTGCTTTTAGCTTTGGAGCTTCCTTCATCTCCTTTCAATCTGCAGTAGTTCTTGTGTATTTAAAAACCTGACATTTTTTTCCAACCGTGGCAGTTGGTCCAATAATAGATACTACTCCACTTGGCAAATCTTGAATCAAATATTTCAGAACATTGTGTCAGGTAGACTACTACTTTGAGAATTACCCTGCTTGGGTGTGTACACAATATCAAATTAAATTTGTACTTCATGTTACCTCTAATACTTGCACTCCCACATAGTTTAAGATGATATATTTGCTGAAATATGAAAGAGGTAGCACATACAAGGGATTTTTACTGAAGAAGTATGATTAAATTATGTCTCTTTTCAAAGGGGTAAGCTGGTTTTATGCGTCCTGTTCCTTACCAGCTTCCATGATAACAGGCGACAAAGCCTCAAAGTTAAAGTGAAATAAAAACAACAGCAGCAACAGTTAGAAATGCACCACAACATTGTTGAAACTCAAATAATTTGTAAAGGAAAGAAGCCATAGGTTAAGTTCTTTGTTGCTTCTTGAAGTAATTTCAGACTTGCTTTTCTCTCTTAAATAGCTTCTACACAAATCCTTGTAGTTTTCATTTGGTAGTGATGCTGATTGCATATCTCGACAGAATTGAATTCTGAAAAATAAACTGTTTGTAGAAATTTCAGTCTTTTATCAGTCAAATTACTATTTTTTTAAAGTAAAAAACTTTCAATTAGCAAGCTGAATTATTCATGATACAAAAATTCTCTAAACCAGAATATTACTTTATTCTGTTCCAGATTTTCTGGTAAAGAATTTGAGTTCCTATGAATTTATTCATTGTTTTCTTTAGATCTGTGAACAGTTTATGTACTGAACTTCAGTGCATAGCGTGATTTGCTGACAATTTATTTTGGCTGTTCACAATTTGTAAAGCATAGCTGTTAGCTAAGTCATGTGGTTTGTTTCTGCTTTCTAAACAGATTAATATTTTTAAAATGTAAAAATAACAAATAATTCTTAGCCACTAACAAATCATAAAAAATACCAAAACTCTTTAGGTGATTTCTGATTCCCTTCTTACTCCCACATTCAAGCAACAAAAGCTGTTTGAGTGTGCCTTCACAAATACCAAAATGAAAGGGAGCAAGCACACAGGAAGAATGGCATTTCAACTGGTTACTTAAAAGTCTTCCATTAGGTGTCAGCTGCTTGCATTTCCAAACATTATATCCCACAATAATGAATAAAAGGCTTCCTAATAAAAGGAAGGCTTTTTAGAATGAACATTATGAGTACCTGCTCAAGACTAAAGTTACTTTTGTGCCTTGCATGAGCACTTTGGCTTGCAGACACAGAGCTTGATTTAGGAATGGGTCACACTCCACAGTCCTGAAATATCCATCTGTTGTGTGAACAGTCATACTCAAGAGTGAATGAAATTTCCCTGACCAGATCAGAAGAAAGTAGCTTAGTATTTTGTGATACCTGATCTCTCCCCCAGCTGTGGAAACCTATTGAAGCAGCTCTACTTATAATACATTTGTCAGAATGCTAATTGGAAAAATGACTTCATTGTGTGAGTCATGCAGTCACCTCTGTGGACCTCATTAGACTTAAATGAGCAGACTGAAGGCCAGAGCAATCATTCTGAGCACAGCCATATGTTGGTGAAGAAGCTCTCCCAGAAACAGGCTTGTGGCCAACTTAGGGTACTTACAAATGACTAGATGGAAGATGGAGGTCTTGGTGGCAGGAAATACATTGGAAACACTCACATATGTAGAGAGTTCCCTTTCACAACAAAGAACAAATCTTTTAAAATAGCAGATTCACTAGCTGGTATATTTTTAAATTGCTTGGAACATTTTGAGTTCAGACAATAGGTATTTTTATGTGACAGTAGAACACACTTGCATTTAGCTGTGTGTTTCTTTGCAGAACAGGCCATAGGACTGGTTGGAAGACCTCAGGAACACAAAACTTTGCTGGGCGGTAAAGTTATTCCAGCCTGACTTAAAAACTTAGCAGCAATAATCAAATTATTGGTTGAGAATTTCACTTTCCTTGAGAAGAGAAGTTATATTTGTAGAGCTGCGGCTTACCCACATTTGAGAATCAGGTAGATCTGGATAAGGGCTTTAGCAGAAAAAATCTCCATTTCCCTCAACAGCTAAAAGGTAATCTCCAGTAGCAGAAATAGCACAACAACAGAGACATACTGCTTCATTTAATTTTTTTAGCCTGAAAGAGTCTGCTAATAGCATAGCCAGTTTCAGAAGGGCTGAAGAAGAAAGCTATTTGAAGGTATCTTGTAGTAAACAAATCTTGATAGTAAAAGCTAAATGGAAGCTAAATGATCACCTGATGTCACCTAAATTTTATATAAATTTGGAGTGGAGTTTAGGGTGACTTACAAAGCTTGATTAACAAATGGAATTTAATTCTGCATACTTTTTCAGAGCAGTAAAAAGTTACTAATAGAGTAACGAAGATCTATGGAATAACCTCCCCCAAAACAAAACTACTGAAATACAAGACCTTTATGATTAGATATGTCTTCCCTTAAATATATCTGTTTTGAAGCTATAGATTAAGGTACTTGTGTGGTTTAAGATCTCAACAGTCTGACCCTTGTGAATTTTATGTCAACTACTCACATATGTCTGAACTTCAGAAAAGTACACATTTTGCTCCATTTTCCCAGTTGCTTTGCACACAGTCCTTCTATCTGACCTTGAAATAAACAAGAATGAACAAAACATTTTTGAAAACTGACAGCTCACTGCAACTACACAGAAATAAAATAGGCTTTTAAAAACCTACATTGTTACTAAAGCGTTTAAACTAGCAGTAAATCTTCAGAAGGCTATTTTAAGCAGAGCTGCAAACACGAAGACTGAAAATCTTGACATTCCCATCATCACTTGAGAGACAGAGTTGTATCTACTCAACTCCGCCTTCCTGCATGATGAAAAATAAATCTGAGAAATGGCCTTGAAGTATCAACACCCCAAAACCTCTGCTCATGCAAGTTGTGTTCTTCCAACAGACTTGTTTCCATTACCCTTCTCAGTGATATAATTGGTAACACAGAGGTGAAAACGATTTCACAAAAATGGCCATAAATTTGTAAGTTCCCATATAAGAAACAAGCAAGTCATAACCATTTTGTAGCAAAACAAGAGGATAAAAACTAGGAAGCAAAACTCACTGGCCATTCTGAGAGCACTCACATTCAGCTTACACGTTTTTTTTACCATTTACTTAGAAAAAAAGAAAAAAAAGAAGAAAAGAAAGAATCTGCCCCTGAAGCACAGAACTGAAAATAAAAATAATAATTTTAAAATATTTTTAAAAAATCACTTTTTGATCACATGCAGTAACTTGGCTATCTTCACCAAAACACCTAAAATTTAGAGGTTCATGCCCTGGTTTCATGAAAAGATTTGGGATTCACAGGGCGTACCTAGTCTTTAGTTTTACCAATACTCTACTCAGAAATTATAAGCATCTACTAATTTACATATCTCCTTTTAAAGGTGCTTCCTAAAGTAATTTGCTATTTCTATGGTTGACTGTGGATTTAGATACTGCTGTGTCAGCAGTATGACTAATCGTTATTACCCAGCCAGGTACATGTTTCTAGTCTTCTTCATCAACCATGTAAAGAAGTACCTTCATCATGCAAAGAAGTTGAACAAATTATCAAGGCAAAAAATTGTCATCTGAAAAATGCTTTCTTCCTTTCTTTGAAGTTCCTTTGCACTTAGCAGGGCTGCCTACAGAATAAAATCAGGCATGCACAGCTACTTTCACACTCAGTCTTTCAAATTTTGAGCTTTTTCTAAAAAGCCAACAAGGACTGGATAGCACTAAAGAGTATGTGAACCAATTATTCTCTATGTCAGCACTACAATGTTAAAATGGTATAACTCACTTAACTCCAGTCTATGTAATCCCTGTGGACAAACAAACTCTTCGTCCTTAGTGTACCAGCAAATTCTTAATTTCTTTCTCCCAGTGTCTGAATCTAAATGTCAATCTTTAAGTTATTAATTCCTGCAGCAAAAAATTATTAACTCCTCCTCTGAAAATACTAAACCTACCTTCTAGTTGTTGAGTGTTACCATATAAAAAAAACTGAATATGCATTTTCCATAATTATGTTAAAAGAAAAATGAAAATCTACATGGTAAAGCTCTACTATTATTAATCGAACACTTTGGTTCAAAAGCAGAGCTGTCATTTCTTGATGTGAAAGTTCATGCTTAATTTTAAAACTTAAAATTTCTTAATTTCTTCAGCAGACTTAATTGGAAAACTTGTTTTATTGTCTGCACATGATTTATAACTGGTATTGCTTGGAGTTTATTTATTTCCATAAAATGGAACTGTTGCTTGAACAGTTTAAAACACCTGTTCAACCATGTTGCCAATATTTCCTCCAATGACAATAAAACATTCCAATTACCTTTTCATGAAGCCATCTTTCTCATTTATCTTTTTTACCCTCTTGGCAAGAAATATCCACAATGATGACTATTTTCTTAACCTTTCATTATCAGACAGGATAAATAGCAGCATCAACCACATGCTTCTCTGAGGTATAGTTTAAGACTATTTGTTCCTGAAACTGTGTAACAGACAACAGTGCAGAAAGAAGGTTCTTCGCAGTTTACTGGTTAGAATACTAGTAAACTTGCATTTTTCTGAAGTTGCCTACTTTTTCATAGTTTTCTTGCCTGTTTGCATTTCTTCAGGCATATTGCCACTTCGCCTTTGCAGAATTCACATTAGAATATGACAGGGAGAATTTAGGCCTCCTGCTACAAACACATGAACCTCGCTGAGTGCACTGCATCTGTATTTCCATTTCTACATACTTCTGACACTCCACTCCCAGCACTGTTCAAAGCTCTTGAACCAAATGAAAGTTCCCACTCCATGGAGCAGTAGCATTGCTTGCACGGTGGATCAGTGCTTAGAGATGAATTTTACGAGTATTTGGGCAAGTCTTATGCTGCATCAGACACAGAGAACAATACACATACGCAAGAGTGACCTTTGTCTCTGATTTGATGGGGTTTTTTTTCAGCCTGATCCCTACTGCTTCTACCAAATTTAAACAAACAAGGAAATGGAATGCAAGAAGCTAAAATGTCATGCACCATTAAGAAAATTAAATAGTTCTTTCAGAAATGCTAATTTTTTCACATAGCATATGCTGTGGGTTTAATTTATTATTAGTTATGCTGTTAAATTGACTGAAAATGTATCATTATACCTTAATAACCCTATTGTAAGTGCAAAGTACATCCTGAACTGGGGACCCACTAGTGATACTTTCATAATGTAATACAGACATAGCCTACAAAACTAATGTATATTTCAAGTTTTCATAAAATTTTAAAATATGTGCGAATTAAAAATTGTTAAAATATGATTCTCATAAACAAAAATGTAACCCCTTTCAAAGTTTCATAGATATACCATATGCCAAATAAAGTTCCTCTACATAACCTTGGCCACATGCTTTCAAGTTAAATATAGCTAATTTTCCCCACTCAATAACTATTTTGAGTCTGGTAGTCCAACTTCACAAATTGTGAAATTCATCATGTAACCGTGGCACACAGACACCACAGCTAGTATGATGTACATCTTTTCC
This sequence comes from Ara ararauna, assembly GCA_028858755.1. Lineage (NCBI taxonomy): Eukaryota > Metazoa > Chordata > Aves > Psittaciformes > Psittacidae > Ara > Ara ararauna. Next base: position 131,864,026 of record CM054377.1, on the reverse strand, counting down.
TCTTATCCCTTTGCCTGTTACTTCCAGAAAAACCACACAGAACATGCGCAAACTAATCTATGGGAAATAAAACCATACCCTTGGTTCACCCACTTTACCATATGGAAATAAAGATCATCAGCACTTAAAGCTTCCTAGCCATAGGGCTTACAGAGCTTTGCCATATGACATATTCTTCTGCATATATTGTTCAACTGTTGTTTCAGACTAATTTTTAGTAAAGTTTAATTACATAATAATAGTAATAATAATAATTGTATTTACATATCAATATAGATTTCAGAAGTCTTGGAAACTCTTGCTGTAATAACTAAAAAATATTTTGCAACATTTACTGTCTCTTTTTTATTGTTTCCACATTATAGAAGCACACCAAACCCATATCCACTTTCCTTAGCTAATGTCAGTTGGTGTCTGTCCAGGCCTGTGGTGGAGGTGGTTTGGTCCTGTTCCCCAGCTGGCTGCTAAAACCGGCTCCCTGCAAGCTCCAAGTCCCACAGTGCACTCATTCCCCAGGCCTTTCTCCTGATAGCTGCAGAGTTTATGCCCAGCTGTACACACTGCTTCTTCTCTCCCTTCAGCCACCCACCCAAACCTGGCCCTAGACATTAGTATCCTGGACCCCCGATCTCACCCCAAGGAGAAGTTTTCAGTATTTACTTGGCAGAGCGAGGCTTGGCAAGCTCCATGGCTCTACAGCTACAGCGTGGGGCTTGGGGCTGGCCTTATCAGGCTGTGAAATTCCGCTGAAACCAAGGGGATTTCTTCTGCTAAGTGGAAAGCATGCAGACATGCAGACAGGCTGTCAGGAAAGGGGTCTTACGTACTAACACACAAGTGGAAGAAGGAAAATGGAAATCTTTTTAAGGCGTCTGTTTGCTTTGTAATATAAAACCACATAATGAAAGAACATTCACATCATCGTAATTTTCTAATGTTTTATACTTTAGTTTTATTTTCCATAGCAGTTTCTCTGATTTATTAATTTCAATTTTTTATGTTATTCCTTTTTTTTTTTTCCTTGTTGTCTGTTTATTATTGGCATATATTTTTAGTATTTTTCCTTTGGATTTCTTTTTTTTTTTTAAATTGACAAGACTTCATATCTGTTTGTTAAAGAGAACCAGCTGTTTTCTTCAAAGATAATTTTCTGAAGCTGTTGTGCGCCATAATTACATTGCAATTACACAGCAATATCCATAAAGGCAGATGAGGATTCTATGTGTCCTTCTGACTCATTAAAAGTTGCAAAAATGATGGATGCAGTCTTTCCTAGCTTGACTATTGCCCTCTGTTGGCTAACCCAGGTACTGTCACAGGGAGAGCTAAAGGAATGAAGAGAAAGCCTATGAAAGCAGATTAATTCCAGTTGTGGTAACAGAAATAGTGACATAATGTTGAAGCTGGAAAGTATTTTCTAGGTGCATTTTATACAAAACACTTTGAGTGCTTTAGTTATGTTTGCAATAAATCAGTGTTGTATACATTTTGCCTTTTATTTTCTGACAGAATTCTTTCTTCATATAGTCAAAATACTTGAGACTTTTCAGTTCAGTTTCACTTTCATGCAATTTCCTTACATAAATCTTCAATTTTATTCCTAAAGATTGATCAGATTCTATTCTGTTCTATTTTGTTCAGTTGTTCTGTCATGAATTAGCTGAGAAAAACAGTCAAAATACATTCAATGTTTTTTTAATACCTTATAGATCTTACAGAATAGATCTTCATGTTTTAACTGTTTAGATGTATAAAACCAAAAACTTTTCTTCACTCAGACAAAAGCAGACCAAATTCAATTCCTTTTGAATCAACAAACCAAAAATAATATCATTCCAGAATTAGATACTTAAGATGACAAAGGAGTGTAATTTGGATGTGGAGGGGCGTGAAGATTGGGGGGTTCAGGGTTGTGTGTTTGGGTTTTTTTTTTCATTAAAATTGACTCAGGTGAGCTATTTAGTTTTGTTGGTTGATTTTCTGGGTAGGATTTAGTTTGGTGACTTTAAAGATCCTGCATGATGAGCCTCAGCCAAAGCCGAGAGGCAGTGAGGCCACTAGCACTGACTTTCAATAGACTCTTTTTTCCTCCTGTCCGAGTGAACTCTCTCTGATCTTGATTTGCAAAAGGATTATGAATGGGGAAGTTCAGATATTTCATTAAGATTCTGAAAAGTTTAATGTGAGTTGCAAGTCAAGAGAGACCTTTCAGCACATTAAATTCTCCTGCGTTATTTCAGTTTCAACCAGAGCTGGATCCTGATATGGTTCCAAAAGATTTATTTTGGCATGGGCAATAGGAAGTATTCTGGGTTTCTAGTCAACTGATCAACCAAAGCATATAAGGTGATTAGTAGTCTTTTGGTTACTTCCAGCAAACAGACCCTGTTTAAACAGCAAAGTTAAACAAAACTCTTTAGAGAGACTATTCTGAAAAAAATGCCATTCATTGGGAAATGAATGTGTGTTTCATTTTCAATTGTATTTCTAGCTGTCATAGCATCTACAAGGTGTCTCTTAGCTTGCAGAACTTCTAAATGCTCAGAGTTAAAGTGTTTCTTTAACTGCAGGTGAGGACCAGATTTGGTAAGGCTAATACAAGCACAGTAATAAATTTTCTAATAGTTTTTCAGTATTGATACCTAAGGCAACTTGAGTGAAGCTTCATAGGTCAGTTACTTCTCTTTGAGCATCTCCTAGTAGACCTGGAATTGTTTTATTTTGTCTTTTCCTTCTCTTTTCAGCAACAATCTCTAAATATTTCTGAGATTTTTTTTTCCTGTGAAATTAGAGCTGCACACTAAGACACCACAAACATAATAAGAAACCTACAGCAGGAAGAATGGAAATGTGAAAAGACACCACATTTGTAAAATGAGGAGCCAGCTGTCTTTGTCTACCACAAATGCACTGCCAATTTTCGGTTTCTGCGGAGGGCAGTGGTTCTTTTAATATATAAGACGATTGCATAATTGCAGGACTTTCAGCTTTTCTTCCAGAGAGTGATTGTTGGCTGAACTGTGTTGATTAGCTTTCAGTACAAGGCTTGACAATGATTCTGCAATCATTCTGCACGGCTCATACTAAGCAGTATTTTTCTTTGTTATGAGAAACACCTAATGAAGTGTATTGGCAAAGTCACAGCTTTTAATCTGCGGGTTTTGTAGAAAGCACTGCTTTTGATACCAAATGTAAATTTTCTGCAGTTCCATTGCGTTTTGCTTCTACAATTACTTTTCTTTCAATATTTGGGAAGTATTCTTTTTAATTATTGACAGCAATAAAATAAACCAATAATACCCCTATTTTAAGTAATTTTTAAGCAGTACATGTAACAATTTGATCAAATTTCCAGTAGTGAAACAGTAAGAGTCACTTATCTTTGCAATCTCAGTTTGAATTTTTTTGCTACTGTGTGCACTTAAAACATCAATAGATAGGAAATTAGAATTCAGCTACCAAAGCAAAGATACCTTTAAAAATATTTCAGAGAACACAAGCTAAAAAACTACAAAAAATATATCTTATTTATACATATGTGATTAAGACAAATTATTCATCAGTTAAAGATCATGCTTTTTACTTTTCTGCGCTTCTACAGAATTTCTACATTTTTTGACTCATAAAATTCTGATGATGAAATTGTGACTGCATGAGCTGCATAAGATTAAAACATGAGTATTATCTCTCTGGATTCATTAAAATGCAGAGACTAAAAGAGGTAAAACCTAAACTCTATTTAATCAGCAATCTCTAAAAATTATGATATTATAGTTAAATGGAGACATTTAAAAATATCTGAACTGTGTTTACTAGCTTCTCAATTTTCATAAATGCTTATTTTATTTGTGTTGTCAAATGAAAGGCTGCATACATCTTATTTCAAGAAATGTAAGAAAAAGACACTAGGATATATATACACTAGCTATTTCATGCGGGAAGTGCAAACGTCTTTGCTTCAGAGATATCAGGGCATACTATCCTGCTGTAAATGTAATGGTTATCAGGAAGTGAAAATTTATGCTCACTGCCACAATACGTGACGTTTTAGCTTTTTTTTTTTTCCTCTATGGTTTTACTGAGACTAATACATAAGCAATGCAATGTTTCTGAAGAAGAAAACCTCTGACATAAAATGCATACTGCTATTTAAATATTAGAAACTCATTTTGAAAAAACTGTTCCTGTTTTCCTGTACCTGAAATTCTCAGTGGAAATAGTTTGAAGATGGGAGTGGTAAAATGAAAGTGCCAGATGCTTAACCAGTGTAAATCACTTAACTGTAAATCAATTGACGTGGAACAATCAAATGTCAGTTTTCACCAGATGAAAAAGTGAAGATCTTCCCAGAAAGATATATGTTAAAAATTTCATTAATATCTATAGATTATCTGATTATAGATGAATAAAGAAAGATGCCTTTTAATCTCTTTTGAAATATTGTTTTAGTGGGACTAGCAATGACACTTCCAGATGTGCAACAATCTGGATGCCATTTAGCAGTTCAAGTTATTCTCTGTTAAATATTTAACTTTTCCCTTTGAAAGTATATAATTCATACTAAATCTTTTACTACCTCTGCCATCAGATTATTTTCAGTTTATTTTTAATCTTCAGATTGGTGTTATGTATTGAATGATGGTATATGTATTTACAGTACATTGCTCACAAACACTATTAGTTTCATTATTTCTGATTTAAGATTAAGATTTGTCTTTCAAATTCACAGTTTCTGTCAACTGCAATAATTTTCTGACTGCCTGTACACGTAAGATCAATGCTCCTAGAGTTCGGATTCCTGTGAATGTCATCCTGAAGTTGATGGTATTTCTGGTTCTTTATTGCCTTCTGACATACCAGTACACTTAAGTACAATTTTTCTCCAGTGCCTGAGGCTGAGTTGACTGAAGTGGTACTTCAGTTGCATTCTGTCATCTGTGTGTTGACCATGACCTTCATGGTTTATTTATGATTAGGAGGCTATGCCTTTCATTACTATAGAATGGCATTTTTAGCTTAGTTTTTCACAAAATTTCTTAGTTCTGTAAATAACTTGAAATTTGCAGGCTTCCTCTCTGCAATATTCTGCAGAGGAAGCTGGCCTTGACTCTTAGAGAAACATTTCTAGATATGTTTCTAACCTCAGCTTAGATTGTTGCTTACATTGTCTGCTGTCCTGCAAAATCAGACCAATGATTAACAATCGTTGCCATCTCTGGATCATATCACTGTATTATGAATTCTTAGATGACATCTTACTGTGAGGTCTTTAATGATCTCGTAAGGAATCTGCTTGATTATGCATCATCTGCTTGGCAGTGAATGTGAGTGGTAGACACTAAAAAGAATTAAGCATGAACAGTTTATGGCAGGATGAGACCTTTATGAGCTTTAAATTTAAACAGTTGTTAAAATATGAACTAGACATCTTTAGTATTTCAGTACAGTGCTAATTGCATTTGGAGTTTCATCCGGGGTTTTTGCTACTGTTTAAACTTACACTATAAATTGAGGAATGCTATCTCCTTGAGCAAAAACCCTCAATGAAATTAATGACATAATTTGCGTCAGTAAAGATAATATGAGCTTACTTTCTAGTTTATTAGTCAGAACAGGATTACTCTACCAATATCAGAGAAAAAGGATACAAGTCTTGCATCAATAAAATGTGCAGATCTACCAACTGAAAGTTACTTGTCTGAACAAGTAAATAACTAGGAGTAGCTTCTTGCACTTTCATTTTCAGAGATGTGTCATTTAAAAAGAAAATCTATGAAAAATATCTGTGTTGCTGTCCTAGAGATGCAGATTTCCTTCCAAGTAATGTTTGTTAAGCTGGTAGATTGTATCTTTCTCAAAGCCACTTAAAATTTGTTGCCTTTAAGGCTGCTCAGCTAACATTAGTGCTAAGATCTTCATTTAGACATTTTTCACACGCAGGTTTTATTGTCACAATATCCTTTATGTCATGTTTCTTGTAAATGCTCTGGATTTCCTTCAGTGATTTTGAAAGTAAACTAGTCTTCTAGGTAAACTAAATGAGCCTATCATTTCACTGCTATGCTTTATTCTATGCACTGCTTCTAAGTTCATTAGTGCAATGACATCAAAAATCTTGCATCTCTACATATAAAGCATTCCATGATGTCATCTGTAGGTGTAACTGCTCATAGACTTAGATACCTTGCTGAAGACGTTAGCACACATTTTGATACTATGCTAGATCCAGTCCTACTGGAAATTAGTAAAAACCAATGTTTTAAATTGGTTTAAGAAGAGAAGACTTCTTAAATACAAGAGTACACATTGAGACCTTGGTCTGAAAGTCTGCATTTATCAAAGCCCATAAGCTCCGTTTTACCTTTAGTAAATATGGAAAATACTACTAACTGAGATTTAAGCACTTGTTTAAAATAAAGGTATGGTTGCGTTTTTTAACAAGGCCGAGGGAAATTAAAGTTGCGAATGAAAATGCCATGTAGAAGAAATACACCATCACCTCCACTATCAACTTTGGAAAGAGTAGTTGCATTCCTTGCTTGCTGTAAAATTATCTTCTCCTCCTCTTCCTTCTTTACCCTCCTCTACAGCTCAGCAGTAAGCAGAAGAATCACTGCCAAACCTGTTACAATACTTGTGTGGGTGTAAATGTGCTTTTCTGAGCACAAAGGCTGTACCTTTTTTTGGAGGAGTGGCTTACACACAACATAGGTGCTCTTCCAGAAGTCTCAGACACATATATGCTTATCCCAGCTCATAGATTTTACAATTCATCTGAATAAACTCATCATTGGTCAAGCATCTGAAATCAGTATTAGAAAAGATCTGCTTACTTGTATGGTGGATGGGATTAGAAATGCTGACTTGATCTCTTCTATTGTACACACTGAAGACACAAAAAAATCCCAAGCAACAACCTACCAAAAATGTAAACTCAGTTGATCCAGACACATTTATCACAGACAGATGGAAATGACAGGACACAAGTCCGGTAATGAGTGTCATAGTCCCAAGTACAAAATCACAACTAATTTCTAAAGCTGTTAGCACACATAACATTTAGTGTCCTATTTAAAAATCTGAAGCATTCAAAATTTCAAGGTGAAAAGAAGCTGATAATACTTGATGATTCATTGGCTTGAGAGGCTTACATGCTCTTGTTAAGACAATTATAGCTGTGGTAACAAATCCTTTGGTTTTATTGATTTGCCAGAAATCATAACCCTGGCTCATTTTATACTTAACGCCAAAGTGCCTCTGAAGAAGGGGGAAGATAGGTTAAGCAATTATTCTGTGATATTTGCATTGAATTGATCCTGCAGTTTCAAAACACAGGTCAGTGACCAAATGTGTTATGATATAATGCGGCCACAGCAAGTGTATTCATTCTTCACAGAAAGCAAATAGAAGGTTTCCATAATGATATCTCAAAAAATTGATAGGATAAAATGTCAACTAATTTTTATGCAGGTTCCTCAGGGAAGAATATGTGAATGCATAGGTGCTTTGATATGTTAGCCATCTAAATAACACCATTTCATAGAAGGATAAGTGTTACAGAAGGTGCAACTTTGCTTCCTTTATAACCCCTCCTCCTAGTAAACTGTTGAAATCTGCTTTACAGTCAGACTTTCCTTATGAAAACATTCTATATTTTAGCTTCTTTAAGCCTTCCGCTGCCTATCAGGTACATGAAAAACTCATAGTGGGCACTCACCACTCAGCAGAAGATGGCAGAACCACTGTAGACTGTTCTCCATAATCATTGGCACAAAGTCCAACAGCTGCCAAAAAGAAAAACCAACAATAAAACGTTGGGCATCATCAAGAATATAATTGAGAATTGTCAGAAAGCATAATACTGTCACCATATAACTATGTGCAATACTGTTCTCCATGTCTGCAGGACATAGTGGAGTCAGAAGAAGTACAGAGAAGAAATAAAATTAAGGCCAAGATGCAGAGGTCTTGAGAAACAGCCTAACTAGATAGAACCAGGCTTATCTGCTGAAACTTGTAGCAGCTTGGATTAAAAGCAAGGAATTACTTCTTTGTATAAAAAGTAATGATTGTCATGATGTCAAAGACAGAGTTGGAGCAAATAACATGTCCAAAGAGAGATTAAACAAACTGATGGACAACCAGGTTCAAAAGCAAGTACTAAAAGGAATATGAGTGGACACATCCTCTTGTCTCTCATCCACTGATTGTGAATGGTAGAGGAGCATACCATAGCATAATGAGCAAGACAATGTACGGGTCAATTCTGATCAAAGAACATGCTTCTTTGAGCTATTTCACACTATGATTATGACTATGATTTTGCCCTTTCATATTAATTTTCCATTTTTTATATTCACAGTATATTAAAATATGATTCTTAATCTGTAACATTTAAACCAAATATTGTGGAATATTTCAGGAAGTTTATCTGAAATTCATGATTGCAAATTTCTTTTTCTCTAGGGCCCTGCTTCTAAAAGTTATATTCAGAGACCTAAAAAACAGTATAATGTAGTCCAGTAAAGATAACTGGAATGTTTAAAGTTAATTTGAAAAGTTTTTAGAAAATCCACATTCTTGTTATTTGTAGAAAATATTTGACTAAAACCAGACAACAATATTCAGGACACAGTCACAGTTCAAAATCAGTAAAAATTACCATTATGTGTCTCCAATTTAACATGGATTGTGAAACTACTTCTAAACTTCTTGTGTTAATAGAGTTTTGAATAGAGGAAACTGACACTGCCTATTAAAAGTGGGACCTACTTAATTTTAATTCACAACTAAAAATATTCCACACACAAGATAGGGTTTTTAATAGCACAAGAAGAATATTATCTAAAACCTCCAATACTACTGAGCACCAACATCTTAAAACAATAAGATACATTAAGCAGCTTGTGAGAAGTTGTGGTACTGCAAAATTTAAAACAAAAATGTAAGACAAATGCACTTCTTTATTTTTCTGTAATGTTACTGTAAATCTAGCTTGATTTTTTGCTTACTTAATTCTTACTACAGGATGCGCTAATTCTTTGATGCCCTCAAACAATCCTATTTAGACAGCCTCACTAGAACCCTTACACAGAAATATCCACAGGAAGAGTCTTGACTTAGTAATCAGGCTGATGTTTAATGTGTTAGCATCTCATAAGAAGTCACAGTGATCAGTAATAGGTTCAGACTAATAGCTTCATTCATATTCTGTAAGAAAAGATAAAGCTTCATGCTTGTAAGATTCACAGATAACAGTATTTTGTGAAGACGTGATCATGGCCAGTAACAGAAAAATTATGTCAAGTTTAGATACCTTTTAGAGAAGTTAGTTAGGTAATCTTGCAGAGACTGGAACACAAAGAACTCTAATCAAGTTGGAGATTGTGTTAGAAATTTATTCATGTGATCAAGTTTTCTTCTAAACACAAGGAACAGCTTTACAGACAGCAGCTAATGTGTGGCAAACTGATGAAAAATTGGGAAGTGTGCCTGCAGATGAAAGTTTTAGTCTTTGTATTTGATGATACTTTTGGGCTCATTTTCTCCTATGCTGCAGAAGGGTGAAGTCACTTTTTTTTTTCTGAAATTTCCCATACATACATAAAGACACATGCACAAAAGGATGAGGTTCCAGCTTTGCCACTCTGTCACTCTCTCAGTGAGACAAGATCACCGAGCAGTAAAATAAATAGAATTAAGACCCTCTCAGTCTCTTGCTAGAGATGTGCATGACAAAGTTTTTATTAGTGCTGGTACTTGGGCCACCATGGGTCTTTCAAAGATTACATGAAACCTCAAATCACGTGGCTAGAGAACAGATTTTCCTCTTGATTTTGTATACATAATAAAACTCTCTTACAGGTGCAACTGAGAGACTCACTCAGAATAGCTGTCATTCAAGATACGTTGCCTCAAGAACCAAAAACATGGGTTTACAAGTTTGTTTGACCTGGTCAGTGCAAGGACTTGTGGTATTTATATACATGCTGTTCCCTCTGGCTACTAAATAATACGGGTTAGAATGGCAGAAACTTCCAACATCAGCACAGGTTCACAGAATCAGCAATTTTTAAAACTTAAAATGTTTCATCTAACTTTTAAAAGCAGCTCTAAATATACCACTATAAGAAGGTATATAAAAAATGCAATAAGCACGTATCTGGTATCACTTAAAGCAAGAATAAAATGGAGTTATTCAGCAAAATCAGGAAAAAGTGTTATGTCAGGAGAAACAATACATCAAGGTGAGCAAGTGACATGCACACAAAAGGCTTTTGTGGAGTTACTTTTAATATGGAGATTTTGCATGCACTTTGGAGGAAGCTGTGCCACTTGTTAAAATGTACTCTTTGGGTTAGTCATATCTTAGGAGTTAATAGGGAATTAATCTTCTGTACACCAGGGGAGAGTGGTTTGATCGATACCGAAAGTATAACTTTCACTGAGGCAATGCATCTAATAAGTATATCTTGAATAAAATTCCTTCATGTACTGACTCACTTTTCTTAAAACATGAAACCAATAAGCATTAGAACCCGTTTGGAGTGAGGGTGATCTCAGCAACACTTCTGACTTGCCTAACCAAAGTGTACCCATCTATACATCCACAGATATGCAATAAGCACATCTAATACATTATTAACACAAAGTAAAAATAATAATGGATCAAGAATTAATCTTTCATGAGCAATATGAAGGTCTGGTGTTGTGCCTATACAAAAAAAAAAAAAAAAGGAATAAGAAGAAACAAACTCCACATTTATTAACAGTTAGAGATCTCCTCCTTAAGCAAATAACTAGGAAAAAAAATCATTGCACAATTTGAAGCTATTTCACTGTGAGAGTAAATACAGTAAATGGTATTGAATTGTTATGATTTTTACAGGATTAAATTAATTGAAGCATTCTAAGAAGGGAGTTATTAGATCTATAAAGTATGATGCACATCTAAAGATCTCTTTTGATTCATTCTCCCATTTGTCTTTTATTTTTAATAGCTGGACAGGGTCTTAAGTTGGAGTAACAGGCTGGCAGTAAAAATCGTGCTTTATTTAGTATATCTAAATTCACTTTACAAATGTATAGGTAAGTTATTCCCCGAGTTATCTATCCAGTAATTGGAGAAGTTACCCCATCAATCTATTTACCCTGGGACCTACAACTTGTTCTAATAAAGTGTATCACCCTCTGATGCACCTTCTGTATTCTGTAATGACCAGAGAAAAGAAAGATGTGTAAATGTTGGAAGTTACTTAGAGGTTTACAAATCAGAAAGACAAAAAAAAAAAAAAAAAAAAAGGCAAGATTTTTAAGCCGCTCCTTTACTTTCACAACTTGTAAAACTATTTCAACTAATGCAGATTGTTTTGGTGGGACTAATTTAGTACAGGCAGGTGATTTGCTCTGCATTTTCTCATGGCATATGTATAGGAGCAGAGATAGCTAAGAAGAAGCCATACAGTCAGATTGGAAGGTCAGAGCTGATGCACTTCAGCCTGCCTCATCTAGACTGAAACACTCCATGCTGCTTCCACTGAAGGAGGTGATGCTTCCCCCATTTTAGAGAAAGCACTTGGTATCTACTTGTTTTGTCATACCAAGATGCAGTTTAAAAATACTGCTGTATGTACATTTCATTAAAAACATCTATTCTACTTCTAGTGTCTTTCTGATCTCCTGTAGTACTCTTCCAAATCATTCCAATGGAAACTTATCACTTCTGCCAGTCCTCTGACACTGACAATCAGACAACTATTTCCAAAGGTTTACCAAGAAATTCTGCTCTGGATTTCTACACAATTTCATTCCCTCAATAATTCCTGTATTTATTCATTCTTGACACAAACTGTCTGCTATGAAAAATACAGAAACAACATATGTGTTGGTAGTAGTAAAAAGGGAAGCAAAAAAATATAGACATAAAATGGGCATGAGATTTGCCTGTGCCTTGAGGTGTTTGAGAAAAAACAACAGGAAACAGTCTTGGAGACTGAAATTAAGGTCTCTAGTCCCTCACGGGGAATAATCACTTTGGGACAACTATGGTTCTTGCCCCTGTGTCTTCATCCTGTCTGTTGTACAAGGACAGCTCAAGTGTTCATTTAGCAGTCAGTGAAACAACAGATTGTGCCCTGTGTCTTACATGAAACAATGAAATTGTTTAACTGAATGAGCTGAATTGTAGATTGTAGTGATTTATCTGCCTCTACATTAACGGCTAAGGCAAGGCAGGAAACTCTGAAGATAGGGTAGAGTGGACAATCAAAGAAAGGAACCACTATAGGTATCTGAAAAGGAAAGCTACTCATAATCATGAATCAATGCCTATAGGTAGTGGGGACAAATACTGTCCTTAGAACACCTCAGACAGCTCAGATTTGCTGTACAAAATAAGTTTTATTCCACAGAAAAAGTAAGGATGCTTTGGGTGTGGGTGTGAATAAGATGACTATTGCTAAGGCTTAATGAAGATACATTTTTGGCAAAGTGTAATGGATGAAAAGAGACTTAAAAACCAAATTATGCCCCAATTTGCCATTCCAGAGAAATCACAGCCAAGTTACTTCAGTGTCTTATTGTATTTCATTAAACCTTTTATTACATAATATTCATAATTTTTTATAGTGCTCTTTGGGAAATGGGTAAGCAGAGATTTTAAAAACAAACTCACACTATTTGTAAACACTGACAACTATTGTAAGCATATAAGCATCACATCTTGGGTGGGTGATTTATTTGTTTCCATGAGACAAATGGTGCTATGCCATTTGTGATCCACTTCTTCAAAAGTTTATATTCATTATTTAAATATTTACATTCATCAAGATATATTAGCTCTTAAATGTTCAACTGTCCCAAACAAGTTTCTGTAATGCATTCTTGAGAAGGGCTGTGGCTGGGTTGCACAGATGGGAGATGCCCAGCCGGAGTCAAGTCAGCTGCAATTCACACGCAACTCAGATCAGTTTTAGTCCTGTGATTCTGTTACAGGGTAGGCAGGGAGGCTGTACTACAATGGCAGATGCTAGCCAAATTAAATCAGGCAGGAAGAAGAAAGCACTTCCATTGACTCTTTTAGGTATACAAGCATTTGCCATGGCTCACAGGCCTGGGAAGGGCAGAACAGAGTAAAATAAGGCTAGCAGCACCTGCCATTTAATAGTATGGGATTTTTTTATCTGCAATGATATCAGGGGGTATCTGTCTGTACTGCAGGGATAGGTAAGGGAGCACTGGGATACTTTAAGATGACAAGTTATAGAAAGAAAATGCACAAGCTAGAGCATGCAAATAATGCTGAGATACATTGTACAATGCATAGCATCATTTGTGGATGTCTAGAGATAGCTACAGTCTCATACGGTCTCAAAATCTGAATGAAACTAGCTGAATAGTTTCATACTATCATAATATTCTGATAGGCAAGTACAAAAAGTAGAAAGTAAAACATTACATAGATGGAAACAAATAATAGTGGTCAAAATTATTTTTGTTTTTAAGCTGCATCTAGAAACAAAGAGAAAAAGTGAATGTCAGAAGATGATTATCTTGGCAGTGCCACATCTAACAGTGTTTTCAAGCCCACAGTCAGCTTCACTATCTTGTGCTGTGAAGAGCTTGGCTTGCCAAGTTGAGGTTAATGCGTGCAGTAAGTGATGCAATGCCCTTACTGCTCCTTTTTTCTCAGTAAACAGATGATAAATAGTAATTAGCATTCACTGATAACTCTGAGTGTGTCTCTTTAGATCCTGTATTCTCCATAAACTGATTTTTTTTACTAATATAGAATTTTTAAATTAGTCTGTCAACATAATGTGGTCTTGTTATTGCAATACCTTAGCTTCTAACCAGCTTTCCTGTTTTTCAATCCTATTTCAGGCAAAGACTGAATTATGTAAGTAATGTAATCTTTGTGTTTAATAATGAGCTATATACACAGAACTTCACCTCTGTTGGAAAGCAAAGGACACTTAAAATTCAAAATCACTTTTAGAAAGCTACGGAAACTCCTATGTCTTTTTAAAAATGGGACTAAAGTAATTTATCAATTGTCATACAATGAAAGCAATAATAATAATAAAAAAAAGAGCCCTAATTAATTCTTTCAATGTTTACTGTGAAATGCTCTTTCTCACATCATGACAAAAAACAATTTTAATGTAAATGCAGCCAGGTACAACCTAGCATTTAGAAACAGAAAATTATGAAGGCTGGGGCTCCACCTTCACTTCAGCCTTATCTAGTGCAAGAGTCACTCAGAAGTTGGAAGACTGCAACAGGAGGAGAGGATGAAGAATTTTTGATAACTGCCAGAAGCATGTGCACTGTAGGAGAGATCAGGCTCCTGACCAAGTGTGCACTGCACATTCAAACCTCAGCAGTTTTTCTCCTCTCCTTGAGTGAACTAAATACCCTCTACTCCTTGGAATGATAAGAGTGTTGAAAAGTGTGTTTACTTACACTCCAAATCCACTAAAATGTTAAATCTGCTGTTTCAAAGAGGATCATTTCCATGTTGATTACAGTTTCTTTAAATGCAAGTCCCAAATTTGCAAAAAAGGAGTCAACATTATTCACTGGCAGAAACTGATTGGGAGCCCCTTCAATGCCAGTATCACAACTTCCTTAATTTATTTCAAACACAACCTTTAATAAGACATCTCAAGGCATCTGCCTGAAAATTATCCTTCCTCCCAAACCTGTGCGACTGTGAAGAATGGAGAAAACAACAGTGATTCAGGACACTGCTTTATAGGGGAGTTATAATTTTTATGCCTTTTATCAAATGAAAGTTTATGTGAAAGACTAAAATACAGCTTTGGGAATGTACTCAGTGCTTCTTTAAACCAAATTCACAAACTACTGGGTTATAAAATCAGGTTTTAGTCCTGATTCATATGGCCTAACATATAATTGATTATCTTTTGCAGGAAAGAGAACTGAGCAAATGATCCAATCCCTAGGACTTCCTCTAAAAAGAGAATGGCACCACTGTGTTATCAATGTTTGATTGCCCTTTAAAAGAAAGGTATGAGCCTTAGTTCATTTTCAAGAGCAAAGCACAGATAACCCTTTCCAGGAAAAGTTTCTGACACTTCTGATGCTCAGAAGTACTGTTTTAGGCAGAATTTACTATGCAGCACTGTCAGCTTGCCACGCAACCTAATGAAAGGTTGGGTTCTTTTTTGGCATGCTGGTTAATCTTGATCCCCACCACTCCCTATCCCTCACAAATTGTATAGGGCCCCTGACAGTAAATTCCTCATTCTTACGGCCAAGTGCCTAAAATTTGGTATTTCCGTACCTGGTGCAGCACGTGTCTCATTCACACAATAGAAAAACATGGCAATAACAGATGGTAATACTACCAATCTATAAACTGACACATGCATATGTATAATACATCTGAAAAGGTTTTAGTGGCTCACCTTAGTTCACTTCACCCATCTTCATTCATCTGCGTCCAGACTTACAAGTGATGCCTTCCAGAACTGTGTAAATCCTGAAACTAAGAAGCTGCAGTTTCTGCCTTTGACCATTATTTCTGCATTATTTTACAGTATGAGATCAGAGCTTGACTTTATTAGATTCTGTCCTTTACCTCCCATCCCTCCTTCAGAGTGGGAGTGAGAGAGCAAGACAGTAATTAAAAAACCCTAGAAATCAAAAGCATAACATTTCTCTCAGTTAATTTTATGAATTTAGACTTTCCCAAGCAGAAAAATGCATCTTGAATTACAGCCAACATTTGTAATCTTAACTCATGTTCTAACTTAATTTTGCTTAAAGGTTCTAACTGCAGGTGTTTGGGTGTTTTTTTTTTTCCCTCTCCATTTTCCAAGTTGTCTGCTGTGTGCTTGTTGCATCAGACTAACTTTGCTGAGCTACTGAGTTCCATTACACTTACTTACTTACTTCCTTACTTATTTACACTTACACTTACACACACACACACACACACACACACACACAAAAGCAGAGTATCACCTCAAAAAACACTTCCAAGCTTCATCATCTGAGTAAAGATATGACAAGGCTGTTTATCAGTAGGTAATAAGACAGATAATTTAACTGTACAAGCTCTAATTGGTCTAATTCACTAACTGACCTCTCACCACTTGATTCACTAGTACAATTGAGCTCTGATAAAGCCTTTAATTGTAAATTGCACACAGCTGTGAGCTGCTTCTCACGCTGGCACAAAAACACTATCATCGACTGTTTCATCTCTGCGACCTGCTAATTTGGAGCATATGTAACTGTTTTTAATGCTGAAGGCTTGACATACCACAAACAGCAGATGTTGCAGCTGCCCCTGAGACGCTTTATTTAATTCAATTACGTCTTTTGGAGATATGTAAAAAAGCTAGGCGAGATGAGAGAGGGCAGGAGAATGTTAAAAATGGAGCCCCTGGTTGAGGCCCAGGTGGCTCGATAGGCAAATGATTGGGTGAATGTCTAAATGATCTTTTTAATTGAGTAGACTGACGGCTAATCAGGGTCATGAAGTGTTATCACACTGATGAGCTGAGTGGAGCCCTGGGCTGCTCTGCAATTAATGCTGCTTTTGTGAAAGGAGAAAAAAGAAGATAATGTATACCATCTGGCAATTGTTTATGATAAAAGCAGCAGTTTGCTACAAATTCAAGTTAAATGCTATTCATAACATTATTTCTTCTGCTGCTGTGGAGGGCAAGGACATAAAGACCAGGCCTTTGTCTGACTTCTCATTCTCTTTCAACAAGCAAAACATTCATTTGCTTCCACGTGTGTTGTTATTAATTATTCGCCTGCTTGCTAATGTATGGGCCAAATGATGCTCTCTTTGAATGCCATGAACAAGTCCAGCAATCTACATTTTGGGTGCTTCATGCCAAAACATCCGATGAGGGAAAAACAAAGCTAAGGTCTCAACTTGTAGCTAAAAGCCAGAGAAAGTAAGTCAGTTGTTTTTTTTAGTGGTAGGTTCCTGTCCCATCCTGGCCTGTTCCCTTTGTTTCATTTTGAAAAGCTTGAGTCTTTGAAAAACACATTTAAAGGCTCAGTAAACAGCATGGTTTTGAGAAGGAGGGGAAAAATTGAAAGCTGTGAGTGCCCATGCAGAGAGTTTTTGTCTCTTGGCCTGAGAAGGTTGGGTGTTACAAAAGAGAAAAACATTCAACCAGTAAGTCAGGGATGCCCTTGGGACTTGACTCCAGCAAGATATGGAGAAGAAGACAAATACTGATGACAGCATAACTAAAAATTAGCATCCTTGTAAGCAGAATACTATTCTGTTATTAGGTGGGATGACATGACAAGTGAAAAAAAAGATAAAATCCTGCCACTCGTTCCTGGGTTTTAAACCAGTTGCAAGCTGGAAATACTACTGCTGGGGAGCCTGCCTAAAAAGGACATCCGTCAGTCAAGTTGGGGAGAATTTAGCAGGATATAGTGTCACTTCTTACAAATACCCAGAGAAAAGAAGATGAAGCTTTGGCTTAGAATTTAGATGTTAAGAGCTTATTTATTGCTTACAGATTAGTTCTGAAAATCAGGAAATTCAGATTCTTTTCCCAGCTGTGTCACAAATATATTGTATGTCCTTAAGAGAGTTACTCACCTTGTATGTGCTTTGTCTAACAGAGATCTAAACCAATACTTTAAAAACAGCAGTGAAGTCAAAGTTTTGACTCCTTTTTGCTTCAAAATTTAAAGGACTAGAAACAGAAGCTGTGCTCTCCTAGAAAGCATGGAAAGAACTGGAAATTTTAAAGTTTCTTTAATTCTTGGGGGACCTGGCAGTACATTTTGTGTATTAGTACTTTAATTGTGGTTTATACTTTTTTACCTTGGGGCTGAGTTTAAACATTTCTATCACATATGTCTTCAAAGGAAGATGTTGCTGGACTGTACTGTAGTAAAAGGAGGCATAGCCTCAGAAGCAAAGAACATCTCTGTGTCAGCCTCAAGCTTAGATCTTAAGACTTTTGTTAGTTTTATGTTCTGTGAAGTACAGATGAATACAGCACTTGTTACTTGTTATCACTTGTTATTTTCTGTCCTTACTAACTACTATGAACTGCAGATGTAATATAATGTTTGCAGACATCATGTGTTTACACCAACATATAGAAGATAAGAATATGCTGCTTTGTGGATTTCACTCTGCAGTTCTCATGCTTAAACTGTGTTTTCAATCAAACCTTAAGCTATGGTTAACAGACCTGTGTTATAAACATACTTTGCAGACTCCTTATCAATTTTCCACCTTGTCCCTGCTCTTCAGGTACTGTCATGTTCAGAAGCAGCTGAAGAAGTGTTTTCTCATCCAAGCGAAGTTTTACAAGATTCTTTAAATTTTCTTTCTCTGAACCAGGAGAACAACAACAACAGTAAAAATTCATAAAGAAAGAAAGAAGAATTAAAGAGTAGGGAGTAGGAAAAGAAAATCAGATTAGGAAGGCACAGTTCACAGCAGGATTTTTTTCTATGCCCCTGAAGAAATCCTCAGCTATTGCTGATCTGACTGATACGATGCACACAGCACAGTGACACTACCCCAGACTAGCATAGGTATGAAAGAGAGTGGCAGTGCTGGTGATCTGACACACTGCAGTCCTCAGCACAGGTAAACCATGTAGGTCCAGCAGCAGGCTGACACAGCCATATTGCTTCCGGATTTTGATGAGGCTTTCCCTGTGTCATCCACTAAACTCTGAATTGTAGATACAAGTTGAAATAGTTCTCAAATACTTTGAAATAAAGGCACATCAAGTGCTGATCCCACTTGATGTTGAGAGGTCCCCAGACTCAGTTCGTGGATTTAAATGTCCTAAATGAGACAGCTGAATATAGTGTCAGTGCATATGTGAGTTTCTCCCTAGTCAGAAATCCTTTCCTTAATATAATGTACCATGTACCATGGTACATACCATCTTGAAAAAAAAGTTTCATTTTCAACAAACTGGTGTATTCTGAGAAAAATATTCTTAAGAAAATTCCCAACTGTGTCTCTTCAACAACAGCTGTTCTCAAGGCTACCACATCACCACTGCAGTGGTAGATATAATAGGTTGTTTTGTTTTAATTGTAATAGGCAATTGAAGTAAAATATTGCCCTGCTTTATTTTTCAATAAGGGCAGAAAGAGAAAATACTAGGAAAATATCCTGTGATAATATGTTGTGAGTTGTGCTTTGAAGAAGTGCCCGCTGAGGGTGTTTTCACAGTACATGTACTGTAGCAGGCAGCTCTACTTGCTAAGACTATGGACTCAGAAATATTACTAGTAATACTGTGCTCTAGAAGATAGCTCAAAATATTACTTAAGCTAGTTTTTGCGGCAGTTTGAAATCACTGTATTAAGCTCAGAATTATGGATGAATGTTGTTTTATTTTAGTTTAATAAAGGTATCTCACTCTTTCTCTTAGACTAGCATTAGATACAATAAAAAAGAAACATTCTTTCCAAGATTTAATATACTATTTGAGTTCTCTTCTGTAATCACAGTTTCCTATTCCCTCTCAGACTTTTCAGATACAGACTAATGTAAATTCTTCACACATAAAAAGGAATTTGTGGTAACAATTCTACTTATTTCAGGAAGAGTTAAAGAATCCTATATTTTATATACATATAATGAGACAGCATATAAATTCTTCTCTTTTAAAATTGTTACAGTGTGACAGAACTTTTCTCAGGATGATTGGGACTTTATAAATAACTGATTTTCATTTTGATTACGGGACTTAAAAACAATATAATTTTTAATGAACCAGATAATGTGTTTCATAGAATCACAAAATCACAGAGTGGTTAGTGTTGAAAGGGACCTTAAAGTTCATATGGTTTCAACCCCCCTGCCATGGGCAGGGTCACCTTCCAGTAGATCAGGTTGCTCAAAGGCCCATAGTAACCTGGCCTTGAACACTGCCAGGGATAGGGCATTCACAGCTTCTCTGGGCAACCTGTTCCAGTGTCTCACCATCCTCACAGTGAAGAACTTCTTCTGTATATCTAATCTAAGTCTACCTTCTTCCAAATTAAAGCCATTAGCCCTTGTCCTATCACTAACTGCTCTTATAAAAAATCCCCCTTCAGATTTCTTGTTTCAGCTCAAACTAAAAAAAAAAGGGTAGAATGACTGTGTTGGCAGTCTGAGCAGTGCACTAAAAGTACAAACCTGAAACCTAGGTCCTGCACTCAGCAATGTTTAAATACTTTGTAAAAATATTTAAATACAAGAGATTGAGAGAACTATCTTAAAATACTCTCTTCCAAAATGTTGGTTGAGTCCTGTGTTTGACCAAATAGAAGTATTATTATTTCTCCTTTCTTTATCTCAGTTAATTAGTAAATATTTTGACTACTGGACTAAAAAGTTTTACATTAAAAATTATCTACTTTTCACTTACATTCCTATTACAAGGTCCTCATCTATGACATTGTTATCTTAAAAGCTCTCTTAAGATGTTGTTCTGCCACATAGACTCAGCTTTATCATCCTACAAGTATGTCTGTTGGAGAGGAATACAAAAATCTTATCCAGGCAATTAAATCATTACATATTTTATCAAGAAAAATCTGAATATAGATTTACAGGATTTTAGGGTTTCAATGATAGTATTAACCATTCAAATTGCTCCTAATGTGGTTTCTTTGAAGGCAAACATGTTAAACCTTTATAAAATCATAGCTTGGCACAAAGACTTACAGACTCTTTGAGGAAAAAAAGGATCTGAAAAGTAATGCTGATTTGCTTTTTGTTCAAAATTCAGTATGGAGTCCGTTCTGCTCCATCCACAGGCTTCCCATGTGATCCTAATGCGGCAGTATAAATAAATAGCAGAACAGGCGTCTGGTAAGAGTTTTGGGGCTTCCCTGAATGGGTTTGATATACTCTGCATATGGCTGGGGGAGAGAACAGAATAACATTTACAACCTACAGAACTGTCCTGTGGATTCATCAAACGCACGGTTCTGGCCCAAGGACAGAAGAAAAAGGAAGGACCCCTTTCAGGTTCAGTGTTATCAACAGCCATCCATTCTTTCCAAGTAATGGTGTAACCAAGATTCTGATCCTAAACCTGCCACTGCTAGGCTACAGGTAGTGCCAGAGCATATCAGCAAGCCATTTCAGCACTAAAGTATTCTTACATAATGGACTGAATTCCATAGGCACAGTATAAAATACATGTGAAACCCTACTAAATATAGTTTCTTCCTTAGATAAAAGCACAGGTATGATATGTAAGGTAGATTTACATTTCTATCCCTCTGAATAAGGAGGTAATAAAAAACACAAGCTTTTTCCATGTTTTCTTCCATATTTATCTAGAAAAATCAACATTCAAAGTGAACAGTAACGCGAAATGGGGTGAAAATTTATTCAAACTGTTTTCAGGCATCTAATGTATTTGGTGTGAATAATATTCTAGAAATGCCTATGTCCCTCTCTTTAGTGTAGACACCTAACTTTAGCTAACTTTAGGCTTCTAATTAGGGTGTTATTCAGAACAACTACATTAGATTACATATATATTCCTCATGGGTTCAAAACCCAAAAGGTAACTTTGAAAAACTTTGTTTGCCAAGTTTATATATCCATCAAAGGAATTTAACTTGGGTGCAAAAAGGCCAATTATGTTTTGCATTGCATTGTAAAATTTAAAAATAAATCCATGAATAAAACTATCCAAATATAAACACAGATTGATATAACTCAGAACATCCTAATTGCTCTTGGAAACATGAGTCACATACAGTACATATAAACTGTGTCATCGTGACAAAAAGCACCCTTGGATCCTGGAGTTTTCTCCTGAGTTTAAGTTTATGTTAAAATAGAAGTGAACTATTTTCAGTGGCATAACAGATAGTTAGATGTCTAACTCCGGACAATGTCAGCACCTGAGATGGTATATTATATTAAAACATTGGGAAGATTTCCAAAGCCTCTAAAAAGAGAGAGGCAGAATTCAACCACTGATAGTTAAGTGTGTTTTTGCAACCTATGGAAGATGATTTAAGGCTGTTATTAACCTTAAATTACTTTTGTAGTTGAAGAAAGCAAAGTAGAAGGTGCACATTGTAGTGATGGCTTATATTTAGAAGTCAGAATTTCCTATGTCTCTTGGCCCAAGTTAATTCTTCAGAGGGGCTATTAAGTACGGGTTAGATATACTAATTAAATACAAAGCATATGTAATACGTATTAGATATACTTGAAGATTTTCATTATTTCAAAATAATGTGGACACAGCTACGTAAATACTTTTAATTTAATCCTTAGAAATCAAGGTTCTCAACACAGTTGTATGGCATTTGCTTTAATTCAAAGCAAATGGGGTTTCTAAATCACTTAGAAAAAGGCAGAGGGGTTGGAACTAGATTATCTTTAGGTCCTTTCCAACCCTAAGCATTCTATGATTCTATGAAAATGCTGATAGGTACGTACTGAGAAACTCCTAGCCTGTTTCTGTGTCTATCCTCAATTTTCAGGTACACTGAAAATTTCTCCGAAAAAAAAAAAGTTCCTGTTTACATTTTTGTGTGTCATACTGTTTAAAATGGCCATTATTATGTTCTGAAAAAAATACAACTGTTAAAATTTTCCTTTTCATTTTTACTCTATTCTGCAAGACATGACAAAACTCAGATTATCATTACTTTACAAGACATCTCTCTCCTCATAATGCAAATGGAGTTGAAATGTTTTTCCCCACTATTCTCAAAACAAGCCAATTCATTTTCAGTTAAAACTAACCTAAATTTTAGTTTCCTTCCATATTATTTTTAGGGGATTTTTTTTTTTTTAAGGAGAAAAGGCCAAAGAAGTACAAAAACATAATGTTTCATTTAACCCCAAATAACATTTTTGCTCCTTTCCACTTTTCATTCAGAACTGCAAGCTGACCGGAGCAAAAGAACAGTCTGTTTTCCCATGGAAATTCACCCTAAGATCATTTGCATACAACACAGTATTTCAAACTGTTTACAATGAATGGCAGTTCAGTTCTAAAAGTGCAAGTAAATTTTATGAAGTTCTCTTAATAAAATGGTCAAAAAGCTTCCTTTGCACTTCTACGTGCATTTGAAGTGACTGCTGTTTTGGCACCTCTGTTCTGCCTACTTTTAAATCCAAAATTCCATTTCATATACATTGATGAAGCTCAGATACAGTTTACTTTACTTTCTTATAATTTACCAGACAGCTTGGGAAGTTTTTATTAATACTGACTATGAATAAAATTTTAATATAATAAAACACTGCAGTGCATATAAACAGAATGTGTATACTGCTAACAAGACGTGGGAAGTAACACAGGGCTTGATTCCAGTTGACCCTATCATATAAGACCCCTAGCCATGTGTTCTTTTTCCAAGGGGGTTGATATTAGATTACAGTAACAGAAAGCAACATGAACTCATATTTATCTAGTCTGATGCTCCTTGGAAAAGGAGTATAATCAGGGTCTTTAGGGTCTTTGTGGAGGCAGTTTTCATGGGTCATTTCTTAAAGAGACCACTGGTGGAGGTTACACAAGATGAGGTCCTGCAGGGTCCACTATATATACATCCAATATTTGTAGGGGGCAATTAACCCCAAAGCCTGTTCTTTAACTGCAGGATTTCTTGGCCAAAAGAAACGAAGAAAAACCCATATTCACACACAGATTTATTTCCAGACCAGAGCAGTTTAAACAACTTTAAAAAAAATATTTCTAAGGAAAACAAGTGAACTGCTAATGGTAAACAATTTCTGTGAGCCTCTCTGTATATTTGCAGTACTCAGTTCTGTGTAGGGTTAACGACAAAGGGCTCTGCAGCATGCCGTGCTCTGCCATCTTGCAAAGGTCACTGTTGGGAAAACAGCTCTGCTTCCTTGCCTTAACCACCCATTTGGCAAAGGGTTGGCTGTCTACCTTCCTCTCCCCTTAGTCATCTTGCAGTCTGAGGATGCATGATTTGCGGATGGTGAGAGAGAGAGTTTATGCTAATGAGCCCTCCTTATCATGTGGCTCTTTATGCCTAATTCATCAGGCACTTTAGAGAGTGATCAACTCATCAACAGCGCACAGTGAATTTTTTAGCTCAAGGCCGGTGTATGCTCTCTTTTCTGTTCACCACTGTGGTTAAAGAGACTGAGGAGGTGAAGTATATGCTGACAGATTAAATGTTATCAGCTCATTTGCTCACTGACACACTGCCTGCTGGAGTCTTTTTCCAATATTAACAATGTTGATGTTAAAAATACCAAATCAAACAAATTCATTAAAAAAAAAAAGAAAAAAAAAAAAAGAGGAAATCTGAAATAATTCCACGTTTCTATAAGCATTTCTTGGAAAAATAATCTCTCCTGATGTATATACTTCAGTGCATTTAAGGTAATAAGAGATTTCCTGAACCCTTTCTTATTTTCCTGAACAGTTTTCAGTATGCTACCATTGTGATTGCACATGCATATGTCCATTCATATTCTTCTTGCTACCCAATACCTACCAGTTAGCTGTCTGCTGTGGTCTGACCCTCTGGGATTATTTGGGAAGAGACCTTCACCATCAGCAACAGGCTGAAGGTGCTGCCAAATGCACAGACACATGCACACATATACACAGAAACAGAACAAATTTTCCCTCAATTCTCCACTTACTGACTTTAGATCTCACATATTATCATTGTAGCTCTTGAATCTTCACATTGAATTCTGGAGGATTAAACATTTCCTTTGGTGATTCAGCCTCTTCCCTGTCATAACTAGCAAATTTTAGTAACTATTCACTAGAAAAAGACATTAAAGCATAAAAGGGTAATCAGTATTACCAATCTGTATTATGAAACTAATCTGATTGGGACTAAACCCAATATATGCCTAGAAAAAATGCAAATAAGAATGATCCCAGTTGTGTGCCCTCTAGACTCTTCAACTACTCAATGAAGTACAGTGAGAAACTGTGGATTTACATTTGGCTTTTTCAGCTCAGCAAAATGTTTCTCAAAAAAAATGGGAACAGAAATAGGCCGAATCAGATAATATTCCTGTCCTACAAAAAAAAAAGAACAAACCCTCCCCAACTCTCACAAGGCAGCGTCAACTTTACCTGTATGAATGGGATTACGTCCTTGATTCTTAAATTTTTCTTGAAATGCTCATATTCCTCATGAATATGAGATGAATATAGATGAAAATATTCTTTCTTGCTGTTGTGGCTTTCAAGCACAGTACGTCCACAGCTCATTTGGAGAGGAACTTTAGGATGACACTTCTCTCAGGGTGCAGATCAACCTCTGATGTTCATACTTCAGCACTGATGGACAAGGGAAGGTTTGAGGTCAAAGATACTCCAAGCTTGCTCCTCCTCCTCTCTTTCTTGATTCCAAAAGGTATCTGAGACTATGTGAAAGTGCTTATACTCAGATGGACAGGTCAGTATTGAACCTGTCTGGGATGTTTCAGTATATAAGGTATTTACATATAAACATATAAATACTTATGCATATATTTATATTTTTATATATATATATAATCATAGAATGGTTAGGGTTGGAGAGGACCTTAAGATCATCTAGTTCTAATCCCTCTGCCATAGACAGGGACACCTCACACTAGACCATGTTACCCAAGTCTCTGTCCAAACTGACCTTGAGCACTGACAGAAATGAAGCATTTACCATTTCTTTGGACAACCTGTTCAAGTGCCTCACCACCCTCGCAATAAAAAACTTCTTCCTTATATCTAACCTGTTTAAGTTTGAACTCATTACATCTTGTCCTATCACTACAATCCCTGATGAACAGCCACTCTCCAGCATCCTTGTAAGCCCCCTCAGATGTTGGAAGGCTGCTATGGATATTTATGTGCGATTTGCAACTTCCTATATGAAAATATTTAAACACCCTCCTGGCACTGTAATGACTTCAAGAAGTTTTAACTTGCTAAAGCACCCAAAGACCAACCTGACAGAGAATCGAGTCCCAGTGATGAGGTCATTATCTGACTTTGATTTCTGAAGATGTATAACATGATCAGAAATGCTCACTGCCCTCCCAGAACTTCCACAAAGGAGACTTTGGGATCTGGGTACCCAAACTGACCAGCATATTTTTTCTACTTGAGCAGTGCCTGACTTTCCACTATGTCTGAAATCCATTATAGAGGCATGAAGATTTAATTGATACTTTTGTTGAAAGTTTCCCTGAAGTCAAGGCTTTGAGATCCCCTGGTCAATTCTACATGTTTGCATTAAAAAAACCCCAACTAACCAAACAAACATGACCATAGTCCTTTGAAAACTGAAGATTCATAGTCCAGATTTCATTTTGAAAGGGTTTGGATTTGGGACAATATAAAAACAAGTGGTTTTCAAAATGTCTATGCAAAATGAAATAGTTTCTGTCAGATTGGAATTGGGGCCTTCCTTTATTGTCCAGCGTGACCTAGTAGCTACTGATCTACATGAGCTTTGTTTGTTGGCTTTATTTTTTAAACTGAGGAGTTTAAATTATGTTGTGTTTTCTGCAGTTTAAAAACCTTAATCACAGTTATAAATGCAGGAATGTTCAGTCAGGCATTTCTGAAGAAGATAGATACAAGATGTAAGAATACAGGGGCCTGAAAAGGAAATCTATTCCTAGTTTTATGTCTCACAGACCTCTCAATATGTTCTTTAAAACTTGAAATAACTTTACATAATTTTGTCTGCAGAAGATCCAAGCAGCAGCTCAACTGTTTGCAAAAATTGACAAAAACCATGTAAGTCTACTTGGCGTCATTTCAGTTCTTTGCAAATCTATTACATGAAAAAAAATCAGACTTCAGGGAGCTAAGCTATTGTACCTGAACTGGAGGGTCTGACCCAGATATGGGTTGTACCCATTATGTATAGACCATCAACTGACAAATATTTGAAAGTGTTCAGACTATCAACAAGAATAATAAAAAAAAAGAAAAAAAAATCCATTGGCACAAAAACATACCATAAACCACCTGAGATCTAATAAAAAAGCTAGTGCTCATTCATTGTGAACAGACATTTTCAAAAGTCTTGTAATTTTCACTTTGTTTTATAACATGCTTAGTGGAATTCAAGAAAGCACCTGCCTCTCAGATAAATGCTTCTTTTAAAGAAAATCTAGGAAGTTATGAAATTATTCTAGGCATGTGATCTGGGAATTTGGAGTACCCTCAACACTCATCAAAGCCTGGGGAGGGGAAGGAGGGTTCTCTATTTTTTAAGTTGTAAATGATGAAGGTTGAGTGTTTTTCAGGCAATGGTGGCCGTGTTTGCTACGTATGAGTTATCACAAGCGTAACAGCAATGTTGCAAATGAAAACCAGATCTACGGGAGAGTTGAGCAGAGTGTTGGCAAGAACCTGTGGATGTGGGCTAAGAAGGAAGGGCCAACACTTTACTTTCTGAAGATCAGATTGTGGAAATGGAGCTCAGTCTGCTATGCAAGCTGCTTCATAGTTTTTATCAGAGGCTCACATGATTAACAGAATACACATGCTTTTACTCCCATGCTGACTTAAACCAGGTGAATATCTGACTCATACATGGAGGTATTGTTAATGCAATGTGTTTTGCGCCTACTTTGAACTTCTTTGTGCAACAATCAGTCAGGATCATACTAAAATGAAATATCACTCTCCATTTCCTTCAATTCAGGGTAGAGCTAAAGAAGTCAGAGGAGTCTTTCCATTAACTTCAATAGAATTTTTTCAACATTTTCCAGAGCACCTCAGAGTTTGTGTCATGGTGCATAAATAAATTTAAGTTAAAAAAATCATCTTTTTGATGATATTAGCACCATTCTTAAAAATAATAGAAGAAAATGAATTTTCTGCAGTAAATATCTCCTTTGAATTTTGCCCTGTGTAAGTTCCTTGGTTGCAGTCTAAAGCAGAGCCAGAGCTGTGTGCTTTCTCTGTGAGCACAGTATTAAGCACTACAAATGTTCAGCTTAGAACTGTCAAGCCACACATAAAATATTGATGCCTCACATTGGCAGGGTTAATACAGTGTTATTTTAATTGCAAACACACTGTGGGTGATTAGTCAAACTTGGTGTGTCTTGAATTCTAAGATAAAGATGCCTTCTGGCTGGACCTCCTATGCAATTAGCACTATGACCCTCATGTGCTATTCTCTGCTATTAATATGATTGGTCTAATATGAGTATTATATATCATTCATTAACCTGTTGTGAACCATCTTAGAAACCATCTTTGAATAATAGACTATATTCCTTTTTCTAAATCCATTTACTAGCAGGGAGACTGAAAAGAATGAAGACAAGCTTTCTCCATTAGACTGACTGGTACAGTGTTAAGCAATATATAGTGTATGAAGTTATGAAAGAGCAAATTAAATAACAGGGCATATCTGGCTCATTAGTAATGGATGATCAGGTGCTCATTATGTTGAATTCCCACCCTGTTCAGAAGATGAATGCACATGCCAGAACAGAAATATGCTAACTGACCCTGCCTGAAAATAAACTAATGCACATCTGGAAGTTCACTGTTTTGCCAGCTCATTACTGTTTATGCTGGCTTTTTCTTCCTTTCTTTCTTTTCTTTTTTTAAATCAAGCAGTCTGAACTTGAATCTTGTTATTAAAAGTGCATTTGCCCACACACTAGTTATTAAAAAATTGTGGACTATTATTAACATTAGTTGAACAAATGAAAAAAAAAGGAAATTATTTTGATTTTGGAGGGAAAGTGTACCCTTTTGTGGGGCCAAGTCTTCAGCTGATGGGAATCAAATACTCCTCTACCTTCAATGGAGTTATATTGTTTACATCAGCTGAGGAAAAACCCAGTAAAAGAGCAAGATTGTATTGTTAACAGGAACTAATCGGTTTTGCTGACTTTCCTGATTCAATATTTTGCCTTAATAACACTCTGAATTGAGTATTATTTTTATGTTCCTATGTGAAAGCTTGATAATTAAAAAAATTTTACCCATCTCCATATAGGTGGATCTGGTAGAATTCCTGGGTTCTGATCTGAAGACAAGGGCAGTAGCACGATTGCCTAAGAAGGGTGTTGAAGCTGAGTAAGGTGAGCCCCACCACAAAGGAATGAACATGGACTTAAGCCACTGAAAGAGGGAGAGACAGGGTAGGATGAAGGATGCCCCCTGGTCTCTGTACCCCATTAGGAAGAATACAATCCTGGTTTTGTGAAATTCCGCATTCTCACTTCTACTGCATGGGCAAGGGGTCAGCTGTGCTCTATGTGCTGGCATGGATCCTATTGGGGGCTGGGATGCTGCCCTGTGAATGTATGAAGTGTAGACACGACAACAGGAGAAGGATAGTCACGAACAGGTCCAGCTCTCAATGCCTGAGACTTGGAAGGTCAGTGTAAAAATAAAGTAATCTTCCTGCAAAGGAGAAAATCGGTGTCCATGTTTCACAATCTACATTTGTTTAAAGGCTCAAAGTGTGAGCCCCATTAACCCAGGACAGAATTTGGTGTATTTTAAAGGGAATGTGCTTTGCTCAGGGAGTATGTGTTTATTCTAGATATTCCTGTTGGAAACGATAGGTGGCAGATTTACTGATTCTTCTCTCTGATATTCAGCATGCTATTTCATTATGGCATAATATTTTAGATCACACTTCCAAATTACTTGAATAAGAGTAGCTCAGGGTGATTGCCTTTGACAGCTGAGCAAGAAATACTTGTTAAAGAACTGAACAGTATGTTGTCATCAAATAAGCCTTGTGGTGTTTTCATGGAGATTTCCAGGCCCTCTTAGAAAGACACACCTATTGGTTAAATTAAACATTGAATCATATGACTTTTGCAGAGGTCAGCTACTAATAACTTAATTCTTAATCATCTGCTAACAACCTGGAGATCAGTTCAATTGTTAGGAATTCTAGCAATACCAAAATTACCACTGTGTTTAATTATTAAAGGTTTGTATCAAAGAATGAGCTTAAATTGCTTTGGTCTTGTGTAAAAATTCCTCTGATCTTCGGCAATCATAATTTATTTACAACTTCCATACGTTTCCCCTCTTTCACAAAGAAACAGTGTTTCTTAAGTATGGCCAGGAGGCACTGAATTTTCATCTGTAGTACTGTCTCTGTCAGAAAGACAGTGAAGAACTGCTGTCTTGAATGTTCAGCAGCCAGTTTTTCTGTGTGAAAGGCAGGTTATCTAAACATTCTTTTCCCCTGAGAGAGATATTCATAATATTTATTCTAAAATACAAATATTAGGGCTCTTTCCTCCATGTGAATTATCCTTAGGTATAGCAAATATAGTTCAGGTTAAAATAAAATCAAGGCACAGCAACAGCTAATATTTACATTTATAAAAATTACATGTGGACATTACTACAGGAAAATGTCCCAGAATTTATTAAAAAGTCACTCTTTTAGCTGGATAAAGAACATTTTAACATTTGGACTTCAACCCAAGTTGGCTGTAACTGCTTTTTGTGGGTTCCATAGAGTATCTCTCTGCTTAATGTGAATATCTCCCCAAAAGTTGGGATTGGTTCATTTCGCAGAAGGCAGATTAATACTGAATGTTATGGTTTATAAATTACAGAAGACAGGATTTATTTATATTTTTTTTAAAAATCAGATTTGATCTGTCAGCTAATGTCCTGACAATCCGTTAGAGTCAAACAGTGATAGGATCACCCATTTGTCAGTGTTACTTTTCTGTTGGACATATAATTACTTGAAGCATCTGGTCAGCAATACTGAAAATGGAACTAAGGAACAAAGAACATATTTGACAAATCATTGTAGTTCATACTTGGAACTGCAACACAATTTTAAAAGGTGCTTGATACTTCTTTATAAAGAAAGGTATGTAGAAATAAAAGCCTAATTTTTTGTTTTAGATAATAACTGACACTACATTGTTGCTTTGAACTGATGTTCTGTTGATAATCCATTGAAGTTTACAACAGATATGCACTAAGACCTGATTTTCTTCAGAAACAGGACATAGTAAATGTTCCAAGCCAAATACTTGCCAAATTTTCATGCAACAGTTCTCAGTTCTGACAGTTTTTATTTAAAACTGCTTGTAGACAAGCAAATACAAGGAACATGATTTTTTGTTGCTACCTTTCAGTCTCTAGAGATCAATCTAGCTGGGAGTGGACAGAAAATCCTCAAAGTGTGCCTACTAGTTTTGTAATATTTAACTGAAACTGCATTCAGATTCTTAGCAGGATGAAAGGAAGAACCATTAGGAGACTCATCAGTTATTTACAGTGAATGCAATTATTAAACCAGACTCATACAAAATAGCATCAGACTCTTCCTCAGACCTTTTACTAATTTTTTGATAGTTTTGGTTCTATATTTAAATTCTATCTTCTCTCCATTGTAGATTTCCCCCTACAGCCTAATTATATGTAAGAGTTGGTCATAATTACAACTTGTAATGCCCCCGGCCCTCTTAGTTTTCACTTTACACCATTCTTTGGGCACAGACGTCAAACAAAACACATTCAGTTTACTCTCTTTCTCAAGCAGTCTTACCAAGGATAAGACAGCCCTGAAAGTATTCACCTGGTTCTTGGAGCAGAAATTCACTTCTTTGAATATTTGTTTCACTGAAATCAACAAATCCTGGCGTGGACGCACGATAAAGGCACATCATTAACAAGCAAAAGGCACTGCCTACTGATAATTCCAGACACCCATGTAGTATGCATCTCTATAACATACTTTCACAGTGAAGTTCTTTCCAAAACGCTTAGTGCTAACCCAGTGTTACCCCAACTGAAATAGCAGCAATTAAATTTCCATTGCAAAGAAAGTATGGACAAAGCTGAACACTCTCGTAAAAAATACACTGTTCAGGTGGGGAAAGCAACTCTGAATAGCTGAGAACTCTTGTCAAATCAACATCCGTTCTCATCAGATCACTCCAAGGTGCTTCTCTTTGCAATAACATAATGCATTTCAATTTCTGTTGCTAGCAGTTTTCCAGGCTTAAAAAAACAATGTTACATGATTATTTTCTGTCTCAAAAGACAGAGATTTTCCCCTCCCAACTAAAACCTAGTAAAATTAAATATACATAATAGCAATATTAAACCAAAGTGCTAAACGGAAAATAAACAGCAAAGATGTAGAGAGATTGCATTTAAAACCATCCCCTCCAAGTTAAAGACTTCAGAAAGTTAGGAATGAAAACTGAAGGCTACAATGAAAGCACTTTTGAAGTGTTATTCGTAATGGTTATTGCACTGTCCTACAGCACTCAATTACAAATCCACTTCTATGATTCCCTACCTTAAAACTCCATTACATATTTAAATCCTCTTATTCATGTATGCAAGAGGTAAAAATATTATTTTGTTTTTAAGTCCCTACAGGAGAATGACCTTCAGGAAGGTAGCTCCCTGAGATGTTGAAAGAAAATATGAGCACCTCTATCTCTTTATTAAAATATGCAGATAAATTCAGGTTTTTTCCTCTGTTCTCAAGAAATACACTTTTTAATATATGCTGTTATATGATTTCCTACAAAGAAGCATATTTTATTTTACAATATGTAAATATGCTGCATTTATCAAAAGCAATCCTCATCAATTTTTCTTTCATTTGGGAAAATTAAAACATATTTTACAGCTAGCTGTGCAATATTATTGTATCTAATATGATTTCAGGTGAGGAAAACCAATTAATACAAGTTTGGAGGAAAGGTTTTGAAAAATGGTTCCACTCATATTTAGTGTATTGCTTTGCTTATAATCAAGAAAAGTACTCTGGTTAACTGAGAATAAAATTCAATCCCCTCTGTCACTTCAAATAGGATAACCCTATTTGCAGTTTTCATCCAAACTTTTCAGTTTCAAATTTCAGTTTTTCATCCAAAGTTTTCAGTCCAGAAATCTGAGGTATTTGATCAGAGTCTACTTTCGTATATGATGAAATATCAGATGGCTGATATCTAACACGAAGAAAGAGCAATAATTGGCATCATGGTAACCATGATGTGATCCTCCATTTACACAAAAAATTTTAAAGTCCTTAACTGGTACTAGCAGATCACCTGTATACTCAATCTGCCATAGGACTCTTGTACATGGATTGTGGTGAATTTTAGTGGGCTGTCATTTCTATCTAAAGTAAAAATTGTTGTCCTTTCTGAAACTCAGAGATAATGGCTTTGTTCTTCTAAGTGTATGTACCGGTATTTGACTATAAAATAACATATTCACATTGGCATATAAGAGGAATTATGTGGAGTTAGTCAATTATCTGTGTTAGCAAAGGGACTGGCATGCAGATTAGGGTGAAGAAATATATTTAGGCTTAAGTCCAAGTTTTTCTGTGAGCCAGCCATGTTAGTTTCTGCCAATTTGAGAAAAACCCTCTAAAACTGGTTCATAATTTGTGCTTTAGTCTAACCTCAGTTATGAGCAGTTTATATCAGACTAATTGAGGGAAAACTTTGGACCAGAGCTACAGCTTTTTTAACTTAATCCTTTGAGAGATCAAATCTTTGTATCATGATGCATGTGCCATCACTGTATTATTAAAGGTCACCCCTTTTTTCTGGAAAAAAACCCCAACCAATCAACCAAAACCAACCAACCAAACAAGATTAGTTACCAAAAACAGTCTTGCATTCTTAGACTTCTTCTCTGGAGTGTGGGAACTGAGGGTAGCCTTATTAATTTTCCTTAAACTGGCCCAAGTAGAGTATGGTCAGCATTAAAGTCTTAGCACTTGGAAAATTAGGAAACAGAATTTCCAAATTTTTGTGACCTGATTAATGACACAGCAAGCAGGAAGCACTGGCCACGGACAACACCAAGTTCTCGAAGTTCACTAAACTCAAAGAAGGAGTCCAATTTTTCCCCAGATGCCTTCTCTCCAGTGAACTTTCTGTGCTTCTGTTAACTGCACAGGAGTTTGACACAATCAACCAGGGCCTTGGTAGTCAAGAACCACCTGCATGAAACATTCTCAATACAGGATAAAAACATTAAATGGCCTCTGCATTAGAAGACACACATGACAGAATTTATCATAGGCCCATTACAGAAATAGTCAAATTCTGCTGCTTACAGACTTACAAACTTTTCCTACATTATAATTTTTGTGGAAAAGTTTTATTCACCCATTAAACTATATGAGCAGGAAGAAAGTCCAAAACCAGTCTATGGCACTCTTATTTATGACAGTAAAATTAATAAGGAATTCCAGGAACCAAAACATGATAAAATGCTGGAAATGGAAATGATAAAAACAACATAAAAAAAAATTAATCCAAGCTTTTGATCATTCTTCAGCCATCCCTCTTGGGACTGGTCTTTACAAACTCATCACTCCAGTATTTACACTGCAAGGCAATATAGCATTGCATTTATGATGACAAAGTAAATTATTCAGTAAAGAAATTCAGGTTTCAGTAATGTCTTTATGTCTTTTTTTTCACTTAAATTTATGCAGCAGTGTATATTTGCACACTGCTATTTATCTTTTTAAGCTTTCTAGTGAGCCTTTTTAGTATACTAGTGCCTCCTAATGAGTAAATAGCCAAAATCACACTAGGATGTCAGTATATATTTCCTTTTACTTTTTCTCAGTTGATTTAACCTTCTCTTCTTTTCCTTCTTTCTGTATCTACCCATAAATACTTTTTCTCAAGTCTCTTTCTACAGAAATTCATTTATACATCCTTATTCTTAATTTTAGTTGCTTTCTAGGTAACTGTAAAAAAATAAATCAGAAATAAACTTTTTTTTTAAATTTTAAAACAGTCATATAAATGATGGTTTAAATTTCCTATACTAACAGGCTTCTGAGAATAGTTGATCTCTGCACAAAGTAGACTTCTGCATTTTTCTACTGAAATAGCTGAAAATTTAACAGTCCTGGAAGCCAGAAAATAAAGATCACAATGCCCAAGTTAGTTGAATGGGTTATCTGAACAGTCTAGAAAATGTCTTTTGGCCACTCACAAAAGACCATTAGCTTTTACCTCTCATACCAATTTGAACATGGTGCAGCAGCATAGAATCCAGGAAGATTCTTAGGATATATATCATTGCACTGAACTAATGGGATAAAATATTTTAAAAACAATCAAAGTATGTCAGCCTTTCCAAGCATAGAATCATAGAATCATAGAATAGTTAGGGTTGGAAAGGACCTTAAGATCATCTAGTTCCAACACCCCTGCCATGGCCAGGGACACCTCACACTAAACCATGCCACCCAAGGCTCTGTCCAACCTGGCCTTGAACACCACCAGCGATGGAGCATTCACAACTTCCCTGGGCAACCCATTCCAGTGCCTCACCACCCTTACAGTCAAGAATTTCTTCCTCATATCCAATCTAAACTTCCCCTGTTTAAATTTTAACCTGTTACCCCTTGTCTTATCACCACAGTCCCTCATGAAGAGTCCCTCCCCAGCATCCCTATAGGCCCCCTTCAGATATTGGAAGGCTGCTATGAGGTCTCCACAGCCTTCCCTTCTCCAGGCTGAACAGCACCAACTTTCCCACCCTGTCTTCATACGGGAGGTGCTCCAGTCCCCTGATCATCCTCATGGCCCTCCTTTGGACATGTTCCAACAGTTCCATGTCCTTTTTATGTGGAGGACACCAGAACTGCACACAATACTCCAAGTGAGGTCTCACCTTCCATTAGACCATGTCACCCAAAGCTCTGTCCAGCCTGGCCTTGAACTCTGCCAGGGATGGAGTATTTACCACTTTTCTGGGCATCCTCTGCCAGCGCCTCTGCACCCTCACAGGGAAGAACTTCTCCATATATCCAACCTGACCTTCCCCTGTTTCAGTTTAAGCCCATCACCCTTTGTCCTATCGCTACAGTCCCTGATGAAGAGTCCCTCTCCAGTATCCTTGTAGCCACCTTTAGACACTGGAAGCTGCCCTGAGGTATCCATGCAGCTTCTCTACTCCAGGCTGCGCAGTCCATATGTTCTCAGCCTGTCTTCAGACAGGAGGTGCTCCAGCCCCTGACTATCATCATTTTAGGGAATGCAGGAAGAGAAAATCTTATATACAACTGCAACTTTGGTACAGTACAATGTCGTCTTTATCCTGTGTTATTCTTTTTTCCAGTGATTATTTGGAATTCAGACATGGATTCATTTTTTTTAAACATTATTACCTCATTTAATCTCCTTAGTGAACAGCTTCAATGATTGTCTTCACCATGACATTGATTTTTGGCATATACTGAACCATTTAGTAAGAGGTATTTGCATCAGATGAAGATTAAGTTTTTCATGGGGCACTAGGATTGTGCAGCCATTCTGAGGCTGGAGTCTTCTAAAGTTATTGTGAGAGACCTCACCATGATGATTTAAAAATCAATTCAAGACTTATGGTGTTCCAGGCACGAATGAGCATATAGAAAGTACGAGTCCATCCTCATATCCTGGTTTTCAGGGAACGACTGGACTAATCCATTCAGTATCTGGTCTTCAGATGTACTTTCATGTTCCTGAAGAAACACAAATGTACCACATGCATAAATCATACACATGCACCATGTGCAGAGTTGGAAGTACTTCAAAACGGAGAAAGATCACGGTAAAACTAGTGATCTGTGTCTTTTATGGCAAGGTTTAAAACAACAATGAAAAGCTATGTAAATTTGATTGAACAAATTAACAATAAAGTATTTTATTTTGTTTCAGAAAAAAAAAAATCTTTCTCTTACCACTGCTTGAATTACAAACTGCTGGTCCTTCTTTTTTATTTAACTTCCAAGAAGTGAAGAGTGATGAAATCTCTTTTCTACCTCATTATTAAATGGAGATGCCTAAAATAAAAAAGTAAGGAAAATACAATTCTTTTAATCTGAAATTTTTTACTTAAAATATGGCATAAATTTTATTTGGAAAACAAAGGATCACAAATCTTTCTTCACCTTTTTCCCAGTTTCTGTATTGAATAAAGACATTACATTGCAGGCAACGGTCTTACAGGTCTTCTGGTTTCAGAAATGGCTTATTCCTAATGAAATCTTATACTGCAAGAAAATAAACCTTTTTTTCAGCTCTTACAGGGTTGTAAAGCAGATGGGTATATTCTTACTGAGACAGTTGATGACTAAAACTTGTAGTTCTAGATTTCTTGATTCAGTAAATAAGATGAAGTCACAAAAATGCTATTTTAAAAATCAGATCTTGTTTTTCAATGGGATTGTCTTTAGCAACAGAATGGTGGTAATCCATGTTGACATTCATCCACTAAAAAAAATGAGTTAGCTGAAGTAATCACTTCAAAAGAAATGTAAGTTCTTCTATTATAAGTGATACAGAAATTTAACTTGCCCTTTTTTCTGCATAGGACATGAAAAAACTGTTTTGCCTTTTTGAGTACCAAAGGATATATGTAATCTCTGTAGTGAATTTTGGAGTTGCTTTTTTCTTCTCAAGCACCCTTTGCCTTCCAAGATCAGATGATATTTTTCTGATTTTAAGACCTTGAGGAAATATTCAGAACAAAGTAACTCCCTGAGGTATCTGTCGTTCACCTGCAGTAGGAGACCCAGACAAAGTCCTCTTCTTTGAAATACAGAATATTTCTACAAAGCAAATAAAATAAAATTATTCAAGGTGACCTAGACATGCAGTGTTTAGGGTCATCTTGGCAATGTGAGAAAAGCAGAGGTTTGAACATGGATTTTTGAGATCTGACATCAGATGCCAAAATACAATATAATTGTGACAAAGGTTTTTATTCTTCTCCCAGTGTTCATTAAGAATGTTATCTTGGCACTGAACACCTTTCTCCAAATCTCTTAGTGGTATTACTATATTAAATTAAAAATACTGGTTTTGACTAATAAATAGTAGTTGAAAAAAGATTGTTCACTGGAAGTGTCTCTGTCAGGTTCAGTTCTGAATTGATTTTGATGGGTTTGCACAGTCTGAAATGTTTAAATCTGTCTAGCTTAGCTTAAACAGTTTGGTATGTATATTTTCAAGCATGTGTCAAAAGCAATAGTTGAATATCCTATCAGATTATAGAGTACATATGATGTTGTAAATTGTAATACAAAGTACTACATACTGAAATGGCAGTATTGCTACTAGGGCTTTATAAAACTTGATAATCTTTTATAAATTTCAAGAATTATATATAGGTGACAAAATTGAAAACTTTGGTTGAAGGAATTATGCTAAAGCAATCTTCCAAGTCAGCAATGAAGAAGATGACAAAGAATTCATGTCTCCCCAGTCAGTTTTCAGGGGCCACAAATAGGTGTATCAGAAGGCAACTGAAATCATTAGAAGAACCAACCAGTTGAGTAGCTCAGGAAGAACTTGTCAGAAAATTCTCTGCTTACTGATTCTTCATTATATGTACTGTATTATTCTAAACTGTAAACAAGTGAAAGGGTTTACAGCCCAAGAAATAGACGTATTTTGTTATGAAACTTTCATTGCTTTAATTTTCCCTTTTGTATGAATTCACATCCCCAAAAGCATTCACATGTCAAGTGGTAAAAAGAGGGGAAAAAAAAACCCAAAACCCCAACAAAAACTACCCCAACATCCCCCAGCTCTCCCACCCCCCAAAAAAAAGCCAAACCCCCAAAACAAATGAAAAAGTGTGGAGAGATGGGATATGTATTTATTTATGTAGCTGTATGTGTAAATGCTTTGTTCTGCGCTGCTTTTCTACAACTTTAAACGAGCAAAAAGAACTTTTATAGGTCTAAAAGCATCAATGCCTATATCACTAAACTAATCATAGATGTGCTTTAGGATCACTTTCTACGACAGTACCATACTACACTTTACTCAGGTAATGAGCTGGCTGGCTGTTCCTTCTTTTTATTTCTTGAGATTTATTTTTCTAGACTTAATTGCATTGTGATGAGATCTCATAAGCACATTAGTTTAAACTTTGAGCATGTGCTCTTCAGTAACTGCCCACAACATATAAATAAGGCATAAACCTACAGAATTATTCTCCATGTACAGCTTATCCAAAAGGCTTCCTCACTGACATGTTCCCTAGTCCATGATGAAGTAGGAACCTAATGCAGTTTTAGGCTTTTTAAACATCTTATCATGATTTTAGTGTTAATTTAGACACTCTCCTTACTGATTCGCGGCATTGCTTGTTATGGAGAGTGGAATGTCTTCCCGGCTAGGTCCTGGGAAACTTCCATTTAATTCAGCAGAAAAGTACAGAATGTTCACACAGCTACGTGGTACCTGGCAGAGTTCAGCTAGCAGGTCTGAGGGAAAATCACCACTTGGAGGCATATTTCCTTACCTACCAATATGTAGCAAGGGACCAGCACTCCAAACATATGTTCATGACAAAATTTATTTAGGTAGGTAAAAGGACAAATACATTTTAGGTATGGAGTTTAATCAGGAAGGACTATTCACTTACAATAATTAGCTTTGCTAGTGAGATTTTAATATTTTAATATAAATTTGTTATATTTTTATAACAAATATTTGGCTAATAGTTATGAAAGGTATTTATTTTCTCTTCATTTGGCTTTCTTTCCTAGGATTAGTATGACATGACAGATGGTTGATGTCATCTTTACTTGGAAGAACTCAGCTGGCAATAATAGCATGGTAGATTTCTGGGGATTTGTGGTACTGTATGTCATGAAGCGGTTTTCAACCAAAAGGAGTCCAAAAGGGAATTCCCAGAAGTAAATATCTGCCTATGATATCCTACTGCGTCTTGTTGATGCATCACAAACAGAAGGAAGCATAGAGTCTTTATAAAACTCCATAAATATTTACAATATTGTTGAAAATACATTGGAAATGCTACAGATTGCAAATGGTATGGGCCCCCTTGGCACTGTAACTTTAATTTTGCCGTTGAGTGAGAATAACAAAAACTGGTGCTTTATATATATCAAAATCTGTTATGTATATATTTGAAGTTCAGTGATTTTTTGTCACATTTGACATTTGTGTGTAATACAGTGAAAGCATTAATATTATTAGAATGTAGATACCCTGGTTGATTGTTTTTCATTTTGCTAATGATTGCTGTGATGAGTAGACAAATGTCAGGGTCTGAGGGTTAAAGTTAATGAGAGCTTTCCATTGCACCATTGATTAATGGTGGATACTGCACTAATTTTTATACTGTAATTTAAATACTGTAATTTTTCACATTCCTTCCATTTAAAAACAGTGAAGGTAAAAATGGACTGATGTCAATTTAAACACTTTTAACTGTGATTACGTACCAGAATGTTTCTAAAACTTCTGTCACAATTATATCTAGGCCTTACGAAAACTGTGAGAAAGTATACAAAAATACGCAAAACTTATCAGATTCTTTTAATGAAATAAATTAAAGCTTGCTTTATAAATCCATACTTTCTCCATCTGCACCAGGCTAAACTGTGATAGAGTTTATATTCCTCCACCTAAATGTATATTGAAGAGTATATTTTTCTACAGGCAGAAGAATGAGACAGATTATAATATAAAAAACTATTAATATTAGAAAAAGGATTCTTGCAATAGCTAATTTTATAATCAGAGTTTAAATATGTCAACTGTAATAGATATCTGTCCACTCTTAAAATGCGAACAGGCTTTACTGACTGGATTCCAAAGACAGAGGGCATTCACTAACACACATAAAGCTCCGACTCTTCTCGAAGAAAACAGATACAAATGCAAGAAAATAGGCCAATGTGCATAACAAACTGAGCAAATATTTATGACAGTTATTTCCCACTTCAGTACTTTTTTCTTACTTATGTCACAATGAGAAGAAAAAATGAGGCTGGGAGATATTGAAAGGGATCAAAAAAAAAATAAAGACCACACCCCAGAAAAAAAACCCAAACCAAGACCTAACCTTTCTTCCAAAAGCGTCATGTTGTCAAATAAAATATGCCTTTTCTTTTTAACTTTCTATTAGGAACTTTTCAAAATATATGGGGTGTTTTTTTAGCGAAGAATATCATATAACAGGTAAAATAGGAGAGAATTTAATGACTTAAGACAAATACCTTTTCTGTCATGTTAACTTATCTTTATGTACCTGAGAAATGCACAAGTAAAACATGACTATGACATTTATATGAATATTTTTATTCCTTTTCCTTTTTTTATTACAAAATAAAGTTAAAAGGCTGAATGCACTGTGCTTAAGAGAAGTTAAATCTTTATCCATCATCTGAACATTATTGCCAGTGAATAATTGACCCATGATACCTATTAGCACCAATGTAGGCTTTGCCCATTACATGAACAAATTTGAAACAGGTCATTCTTAAAACAGGCAGCATAAAGCTGTCAAGTTCCACTGTAGTGGTGGTGGTACACTGAAGAGGCCATCATACCCAGCAACATGGGAAATAGTAGGCTAGTAGAATTTTTAATGTTCTTCTTTTGTGGTACAGTGTACTTCTTTCCTAAGTATGATTAAATAATCATAAGAACTCCTCTAATGGCTAATCTGCATTATTTCCCAGATTTCCACCTTGGGGACATATTGTCCCTTGTCACTGAAACCTCAGGGACAGAAGGGTACGCCACAGGGTGGCACAGCAGGAAGCTGAGATACTGATGAAACAGTGTTCAGCTAATGAAGGCATGGCCCATGGCTTCTGCTGGTATGCCATATGTTTGAAGAAATGCTAATGACTACAATTCAAATACCTTTTTCATCTTAACTATATGTAAATGTGTTTATAAATGCTCTCTTATAAATATACTATCACATTTTTAAAAGCTAAGTGCTAATGTTGCTTTCAACATCTATAATACACAATAATTAAAACTTTAGCAATTCTGCTTAATTATACCTTATGGGAAACTGTACAGTAATTTATAGAAATTAAGGAGAAAAACCAAGATCAACAGAAATAAAACAACAGTGGAAGAACTGAATAATAAATCACTTACATCATTAATTTACAAAAACAAGATCATTGTGAAAAGACAACTTAGGGCTCAATTCTCAAACAGCTGAGATCTGCAAGGGGGAAGATCAGTTAAAAAACTCAAGGCATTCCATTAAGAAACTCCTTCAGCAAGTTTGCCACTTTTTTGAACTGTCAGATCATTGAACAAAACCCCAAAAATAGAGAAAAATGGGGGATTTTATTTCAGCAGTGGGCTCTTTTCTTTTTGCTTTACCTTTGTGAAAACCCTGTAACACTGCAGGTGATCATTAGCCACAAATGGCATTTTGCAGTGAATCATCTCCTCCACAAGTGGCCAAAACAACATCTCCATTGCAACAGCAGAAGTGCTATTCAGGAAGAGCAGTTGGGGACCAGGTTAGACTACATGGGACACTACTATTTTTGCTGCAAAACAGGACACCCTGTTGAAGTCATAACTACTCCAAAGAAGTTCCCTCAAGATCCACCTTAAAGCACAGTGCTATTGCTAATCTGTCAATTTACCACTCACCTGTTTGTTTTGTTGTTTTTGTTTCTTTTTTTGTTTGGTTTGGGATTTTTTTTGTTTTTTAACATTAGTTAGAGACCTGACTAACCCATATTTAAGTTCTGCCTAATACCTACTACAGAATTTCAATAAACTTACGATGAAGGAGTGCCGACTGTTCTAAGATCTCTGAGAAAGTCTATATGGCATCGCACACAGGCAAACCCTTGAAACTTAGTCGGCAGCTAACTCCATTTTCTAACCAAAAGTCCAGTTCAACAACAAGGAAACTAAACCGTAAACTGTAACAAGCTGCTTTTTCTGATTACTATTTTTTCTCTTGCACTTTAAGAATTAGGATAGAAGGAATTATATGAAAGAGCTTGGCTTGTGCAGTTTCAGCCAGAACTGTCAGAACAAGTGCCATATCCCCAGTGGAAGAATTTTTCTGCTTCCCTCTCACTGAAAATGGTCAAAAATTTGACCCTAAGGAGAACTGAAAAACTATTCTGTTTTGTGATCACCTTACTTGCAAATTAGGCAACTTTGAAAAAATAATTTCTGAGTTATGATATATTGTGAGCA
Organism: Ara ararauna; assembly: GCA_028858755.1. Lineage (NCBI taxonomy): Eukaryota > Metazoa > Chordata > Aves > Psittaciformes > Psittacidae > Ara > Ara ararauna. Next base: position 131,821,071 of record CM054377.1, on the reverse strand, counting down.
CTCCATGGGAACACGAACCAGGCTTCTGTGTATCTGGTTTATATAGTGAAACACTTAAAACTATTTTAAGGTCAAGGCACTGAATGCCTTAACTTCTATTAAAGAGAACTCAAAGGCATGCTGCACAGAAGAGGGAACAAAATTAAAGAAGAATGTCACAGTATCATAACATCTTGGTGGAAGGTTCTTTAGGCTGAGTAAACAACCTCTTCATCGACTCTGCCATCTCTCCAAGCTGAATTTATCTTGGGCTGCCCCAGCCAAAGGCAGCTTTCTGCCCTATATGCCCTCTTCAGCCAGGCAAGACTGTCAGTCAGAGTCAAGAATTTGACACATAGGGTCTGAATGTCTCATGTTTTAACCATTAACACTGACTGATCTGTTGAGGTGTCATACTCTTCTGGAAGGGAGGTGAGGCATGGGACTTTTGTTGGCCCTTCATACAGAAAAAAATTCACACTCTGGCTGTACATTATTTTTTATTGACAAAAATTTAAAATATAGAAGGAAGGGTAATGGACTACAGAGTCTGTTCTTCAGCTTAGGAAGTCAGTGCCAGCTTGGAGAGCAGAGAATTATTTTGGCACTTAGCACTTGCTTACTGACCTCTGTGGAGAATATGAGTAAAATGATTTTAGGTACCTTCTATTACCACTGTTAATGAACTCCAGCTCTCCCAAAAGGAAAAGGCTTTACTTTATTCCTGTTTTACATACAAGGACATAAGGTGGAAGAGGTAAAAGTTTATATTTCTAAAATGTGGAGGTGGCTAACCCAGTGATTTTGACAAGAATCAGAAATCTTTAGACAGCTGACTCTCAGGTTCAGACCCAATAGATATTTAAATATTAAAATGTGATTTATGTAGTATTTAGCAGCTTCAGTGCAAAACTATTAAACTGGAAGCTTCCACTCAGTCCTGAAGAACATCAGACTATTCTGTCTCATTATATATTACTATCACTGCTTGTGGTTTATTTGTTTATTTATAATTCTTTACATTAAAAGCTTTTAAGCATTATGGGGAATGATTTAACAATTCTAACATATGCTAGCTGGTTCAATCTAATACAAAGTAGGGGTAAAGAGAAAATGTTGGTTTGTTTCCTTTTTTATTTTTTTGGAACAACCATATGAATACATAATTTGTGTAGGCTGCAGAAATGCAGAAAGGGAGTAGCAGTCACAGAGAGAAAGACTTCTGTATTTCTGTTCTCATTAAAAGGATTATCTCCCTCTCCTACACAGAAACAGTCCTAGGGAAAAGGTTTGACATCCTTTACAAACCAGTGCTCAGCTACTGAGTTAAACACTTTCTTTTTGCCTTTCTGTCATGCTCAGCAAATCTTCAATTGCTTTCTGGTGAGCATCTGAGCTTTATGAGGAACATTTGAAAGTGGTCTGAAGAAGACAGTGATTGGAGTACCAATGTAGGATTTGGATGAGGCAATCTTGGAACTCCTCAGTCACATCTCCTGTTCACAATTCAATTAACTTCACTTGAGAATTACATACACATGGGAAAATGCTGCTTTTCACCCTCGTGTATTTCAACAGGCATAAGTGAGCACATATCAGGTACCGCAAAACAGGCCTTATTGTTTCTATATGAGAGAATTTTGAGCCTGAGAAAAAACAGCAGATGTGCTCTCCTGAAGCTCTGTAAAGTTTGGAGACTTGTCCTGCCCATTAATTCTGCTGCTGCAGGTAGCCTTACATTTAGCTATCTTACATTTTATTTCACTTCCTGAAGTGTCTGACTTTCCCTGTACCTTGAGGAAGGAGGCTGGCTGCCCAACCAATGACTGCCATCAGGAGGCAGATTTGGGTTCACACCATACATCAACATCACCATATATCAACAGTGGGTGAAAAGTGAAAATGGCAGCAAAGACTTCAGTCTTCTGCTCCTCAAGATATTTCAGTAGCCTTCTTTATGGTTATTCTGGAAAAGAGGAAACTTTGAAAAGCTGTATTCATTGGGAAAAACAGCTGCTACAACAGAATGATCCTTGAAAGGCCAGCAGGATTGTTGGTCAAGTATCTATATATTAATAAACAACCCCCTTCTCTTTGTTTGTTTCAGAAATTTAGATTGTTCACCAGAGTATTGTTTATTACTCTCTCTGTCCCTAGGTAAGAAACTGATCATGTATCATTCCTCCCTTTCCTTCTTGTGATTCCTCTTTCCTTCATCACTTACAGGCCATGCCTTCAGGCTTTTTCTTGAAATTTCAGTGCTCTTTGGACCTGTCCATATGCTTGTATTTTTCATCACTAACACACTTAAGAAACATAACTAAGCCTTCTTCATTTTGAGGCATGATGACTAACAAAGCTAAAATCTGAAGATCGAATCAAACGGGCAATATGGGCACTAGAAAAGATAACTGGACCAAAATCTGCTGAATTAGTAGGAAGTTTTAAATTTGATCAACATGGTTAAAGATATGTGCAGGCCGACATCTTTGCACAATCAATGCAGCTAGACAAACTGCTCATATTTCAGAAAAAATATTAAGATAATATATTAAATCTGAAATTTCATAGAAAATATTGGGTTTTCAGAAAAAAAATCAATTTGAATGAAAATGAAAATTGTTATTTCTCATAAATTAATTTGGTTTTGGGGAAAAAAGTATTTAAAAATCAAAAGAAATAATACTGAAATATTTCAAAAATCCTCCCGTTCTTGGGTATGCTCTATATAGTAGTTACCAGTGAATCTTAAAATTAAAAATAATTTTGAAACAAATGGTTACATTATACTCCAATAAATGTAGGGAATGCTGCGAGCCTATTGAAGTGCTTTGTTCAAATAAGAAAACACCTTTCAAGCAAATTTAATCAAAATTGATACTTTCCTTTAAAAAGTTCAATTTTGTCAAAATGCTGTTTCCTGACAGCTGCAGCTATAACTTATATTTAGAAGCTTCCAAAACATTTTAATTTTGAGGTTATTATACAGATACTTCCAGTGCTAGAAGAGAATATTGTGAACACTGACAGCTTAGAATAGCCTTTTCAAAGAAGGATCAAAAGCTTTAAAATGTTGCACATGGATATGGCTGGGAAATTATTTCATGAGACAAAAAAAATTTGGAAAATGTTTGGAAGATATTGCTTTCCATAAATCTATACAAAGTACTGAAGTTTCAAGCATTTGAGAAGGAAAACTACCATCTCACATAGAATATAGAATCATAGAATAGTTAGGGTTGGAAAGGACCTTAAGATCATCTAGTTCCAACACCCCTGCCAGTGGCAGGGACACCTCATACTAAAACATGCCACCCAAAGCTCTGTCCAACCTGGCCTTGAACACCACCAGCGATGGAGCATTCACAACTTCCCTGGGCAACCCATTCCAGTGCCTCACCACCCTTACAGTCAAGAATTTCTTCCTCATATCCAATCTAAACTTCCCCTCTTTAAGTTTGAACCCGTTACACCTTGTCCTCTCACTACAGTCCCTCATGAAGAGTCCCACCCCAACATCCCCATAGGCCCCCTTCAGATATTAGAAGGCTGCTGAGATCTCTATGCAGCCTTCCCTTCTCCAGGCTGAACAGCCCCAACTTTCTCATCCTATCTTTATACGGGAGATGCTCCAGTCCCCTGATCATCCTCGTGGCCCTCCTCTGGACTTGTTCCAACAGTTCCATGTCCTTTTGATGTTGAGGACACCAGAACTGCACACAATACTCCAAGTGAGGTCTCACAAGAGCAGAGTAGAGGGGCAGGATCACATCCCTCGACCTGCTGGTCATGCTCCTTTTGATGCAGCCCAGGATGCAGTTGGCTTTCTGGGCTGCAAGCGCACACTGCCAGCTCATGTTCATTTTCTCATTGTCCAACACCCCCAAGTCCTTCTCTTCAGGACTGCTCTGAATCTCTTCTCTGCCCAACCTGTAGCTATGCCTGGGATTGCTCCCACCCAGGTGTAGGACCTTGCACTCGGCATGGTTAAACTTCATCAGGTTGGCATCAGCCCACCTCACAAGCGTGTCAAGGTCTCTCTGGATGGCATTCCTTCCCTCCAATGTATCAACCGAACCACACAGCTTGGTGTCATTGGCAAACTTGCTGAGGGCACACTCAATCTCACTGTCCATCTCACCGACAAAGATGTTGAACAAGACCGGTCCCGACACTGATCTCTGAGGGACACCACTCATTACTGGTCTCCAGCTGGACACTGAGCCACTGAGCACAACTCTTTGCATGTGGCCACCCAGCCAGTTCTTTATCCACCGAGTGGTCCACCTATCAAATTGATGTCTCTCCAACTTAGAGACAAGGATGTCATGTGAGACAGTGATTATTCAGTTGTGATGTATTTTTTCTATTTACTCAAACATATCATATGAGACATGAACTCTGGAGTAGAGGTATGCAGACTTCAGTCAGAGAGGCTGGTGCCTTCTGAACACTATTTACACCACAAGCGCTGCCAAAAGAGGAAAGAACATAAAATTAGAAGATAGGAAAGAAAGGCAATCCTAATGACAAGGAACACATAAATAAGGGTTTATTTCTTCCTCTCTCATTTCAAAACTTTTTTTTCTTAATGCAGGAGACATGTAAGCTAATTTTTAAAGGAATTTTCATGTCACCATTCCTTGGAGTCATAGAATACACAGTACCTATCATTGCTAAGCCATAGTTCATTTCACTAGAGGTATCCAGAAAGCTAATTATTTCCTGAGAACTTGCTATAATTTTAAGGGTTATGCACAAGATGTTAACTAATCACACAGCTCCCAGATATTTGTAACATGCAGTGTGACTCTGAGGTTGCATTTAAATGACAGACAGGCATGACTACTGATGTGTTGTTTGTTAGTGCTGCACAGCAAGCAAAATGCTACATTACGCAGTGCCAAATTCACAATACTTCATCGGTTATGCTTCAGAGATAACAGAAAGCATACAACACTTAATCAGTGTTCAGTGTTCCACGGGCTATATTAAATAATAATAATAATAAACTGAGAAGTACTTCAGGAAAAAATAGACTACAAAAATTAATTACAAATTGCAAATATGATGCAAATGAATTCAAACAAGAAAAACAAAATGTGTATTTTTCTACCAAACGTGGATCTGATTTGGAAAAGCCAGGCTTACCGGGAAATGAGAAGTCACAGGTTGGGCCTTATATTACCTATATTGGCTCAAAACTACAAAAATTTGAGAATGTCCAGATACAAAATGCGAAGATCATGTCCTTAAGTTGCATGCATTATTTCTGCTAGTAAATACACTCATAACTTATTCTCAATTTAGAATTGTTAGTTTTTAATAAATACTGAAATCAAAACTGCCACTGACAAGTACCGGAGTTTCTTCTTGGTTTCAAAAACAGGTGCACAAAGAAAATATGGCTTATTAAATTAAAAAACAATAATGCTGACTTCTTTGAAAACTATCAACTACACTATTGAGTGTTTCCTCCCTTCCTAACCCCCGTGAGTAGAAGTAAAGACAACCGGCTAGTCATTTTATGACAGATCCTCAGTTTTAGAAAGTGTCATTTAATGCAATCATTTAGTCAATAGTCAAAAGTGAGTAGTCAAAAGCTTTCTAATATATAGATGCAATATCTAGCTATATAAAGACAATAAAAAAGTAAAGCAATTAGAAAATAAAAGTGTGCCATTCTTGCAAGAGTTAATAATTATGCCTTGTCATTCATAATTTGAAAAAAATTATGATAGATAAGTATGATGGATAACTGTTATTCTAAACATCTGACGTGAATTATTTAATAAATTGTTCCCATTTTATGCTACAACACTGGGCATATGTCAGTAGAATGATACATATTTCAATAGGTCCATCTTTTAAATTTCGGGCTATGTCATCAGCAGACTAAATTAGAGGCTAGATAATTAATATTTAACTTCTTTTAAAGTATCTTGAAATATGCAGGCTTAACCACTGCCCTTCATTTTAGATAGCCACATTAAACATCTATTTGTAAATTTCCACTTAATTTTAAAGCAAATGAAACACCAATATAGAACCATCACAGAAAGAAACGGTGGAAATTCAAAGAAACTAGGGTTTTAGCAACCCAGGGAAAGCCAATATGTATGCATGTTGCAGAATTTATTCCCTTCTGATCAGAGTTGAGGTGAAAAAGAGGGAACCTCAGCTGAACCAGAAGAAAATCTACAGATATTTATTTTTCAGGGCATATCCAATAAATGATGTGGATTTCCAGTTTAAGCTCAGTGGAAAAAAAAAAAATGAGAGGGCAAAAAACATTCCAGGAAGCTGTGGTATTTGCCATAGAAATTGAATCTTGCCTTGAAGCAAGAAGCAGCTGTTACTGAGAAAAAAGGAAGTAATTTACCAGAAGAGGCAAATGCATGAAGAAAAGAGATTCTAATCTGGTTCATTATATTATTGAATTATCAAAAAAACAAGTCAGAAAAACAAAAGAAATGGGCAAAAATGCAAGTTGTTGGAGACAAATGCTAACAGTATGGGGAAAAACCAATTGAAGATCACTTAGTTAACTAGAAGGCCAGAGTGCCAAGTCTCATGGTACCTGCCTTCCAGCTCAGATGCAATCTGGTTTAAAGTAGAGAGTCACAGACCTGAAAGATAAAAAAAAAAAGTTGTTTACACTCAAAGATAAAACTAGTCATCAGAAATCCTGAAGAGCCTTAAAAGTCTGGGATCAAAATCAGAACCTTATAATCAGCTATTTCTATTCAGGAATTGTCCCCACTTAACCCAGATGTCTCATCTGTCTTTGAAAAGTGAACTGAAGAAGCTCAGGTAGCCAAAATAAAAAGGATGAACTGATCACTATGGCCAAGAACTATGTCCTATCCCATGTAAAAGGACTAACTTTCACCGTCTTAGACATCAGCCAAAAAAAAACCAAAAAAAAAAATTCACAGAAAAAAAGTCTTATTCAATGGCAATATTTTTGCCATCTCTAGTACTCAGTTTGAAAAAGTCATTTTGGGGAATAATTAACTTTAAACCCGCCTCTCCCCAAAACAGAGATTTTCAGTATGTTATTTAAAGTCCACAGGCCAAATTGTCTATCAATTAACTCTAACTGCAGAGAATCAGCAAAAATGCAGCTGCAAAGAGTAGAACTTTGCTAGGATGAAAATTTCTTTCTAGCTATGTAGTTTTGAAAGAGCCTAGCCTTTTAAGGTCCTATTTTTGAGAAAAGACAATGATGAACTCTGTACTTTTACTATAAACCAATCTACTTTAACGCTTAAGCACTAGCTAAAATTCACTCATATCACTGAGTTTTAAAGAGTTAGTTATTTTCATGAATAAGGACCTATACATACAATACAATTTTTTATGCTTTTTTACTTATGATGACTTTGCAATCTATTTTTAAGCTTTTACACATAAAGAGCCATTAAATTCAATAAACCCGCCAAAAATATGTGCTTAAAATTTCCCTTTCTAAGTAACCCTATGATTTTTACTTCCACAAAACTTGACTTTTTTCAGAAATCCAATCTAGGTTGCTACATCATGTCAGAACTTTCTTGTAGCACACACAATTTGCCTGAAACCTTTTGGTTTCTGATATCTTCAGTGCTGGATTATACCCTTTTTTGGTGCAGTCTTTTTGATCATTTCATCTCATTTCTCTGTATATATAAAAATAACAGCTGATGCACGTACTAAAATCAGTGTAAAAGATAGAGTAAGACAGAAATTAAAAATGCATGTGCAAGAGATGAGATTGGAAATGCTCAAAAGGACAGTTTGGTGTGTAAAAGAAGTTCAGAATTTTTGATGATTACCTAAATTTTATCCTGAAAACATTTAAATCTCATTTTCAGAAAGAGCTCAAGCTCAGTGAGGCCCCTAAATGGGGTTATCACTTCCTAAATCCCTCAAGAATTTTGAACAGTTTAAATGTGCGATTTTCATTTTGCATGTCTACAGTACTTTAATTAAATGATCATATAGTAGCAAGTTCCCCCAAAGGCTTAGCTGGTATCTTATATAGTAAAGTTGATGTCCAATAAGAAATTTCCTTAGTACAGCATAGGGAGAGAAAGCTTCAAATGGCAAACAACCAGAGCAACTGACTGACACAGGGGTATGCACATTTGTTAGATTGCTGATAAGTGTGGTAGAGACTAATAGGAAACATCAAGAAAAACATATGACAAGCTTGAGTGACAGTCTGCATCTGGATGGCTAAAGAGCAAAGCTGTAAGGAAAGGAAGATGATTGCCTGGAATGCAAAGATCCTGTCAACATGAAAGCAAGTTAAATAAACAATTTTATTTTTTTAATCCATATCGAAGACTGTGTCACTGTGATGTAACTGAACTCTCTAAAATCAAATTGATCAATCTCGGTAGCACTTTGTGGAAGAGCAAGAAGCAGAACATAGAAACTTGACAGCTGGATCTACCTTTGCCCTGATGTTAACTTGTCAATGTCTATAACCCTAGAAGGATAAATCATACAATATATAAATTATTCTTATATATTGTGACAGCTGATGTCCTTTGTCTCTCAATGCATGCAAAAATTCACTGGCTTGGTATTATTGTTGTTATTATTATTATTATCATCATCATCATCTCCCTAACATCACAGAATCATAGAACCATAGAATCATAGAATAGTTAGGGTTGGAAAGGACCTTAAGATCATCTAGTTCCAACACCCCTGCCATGGCCAGGGACACCTCACACTAAACCATGCCACCCAAGGCTCTGTCCAACCTGGCCTTGAACACCACCAGCGATGGAGCATTCACAACTTCCCTGGGCAACCCATTCCAGTGCCCCACCACCCTTACAGTCAAGAATTTCTTCCTCATATCCAATCTAAACTTCCCCTGTTTAAGTTTGAACCCGTTACCCCTTGTCCTACCATCTTCAAGAGACAGATAAAAACTGCTGTAAATCCAAAAATAACTAATGAAGTGCTGGGGCTGGTTTCATTGCGCCACTAGCAGATAAACAACAATTTTGTTATTAGTAAAGATGGCTTTGAACATAAGTACAATACCTCCCTGCTAGCATCCAGAGCTTCCCAGAACTGTGATTACAGCTGAACAGAAGTTACATCAAGTGTGCTAAAATGACAGTCCAAGTCTTCTGGAACATGGGAACCTCACAAGAATCTCAAAAACAATGGTAAACCACCATTCAGGGCAGGAACGATGCTGCTGACAGCTCTGCTTCGGAAGTGATGCTTCCTGGGACATCATTGGAAAAGACATGAAACAAAGCAAACTGCTCTTTTTTCCCCTTCCAGAACTCAGCAAACACTGAAAAACAAAAAGTTCCCCTATTTTGATAAAACAAAATCCTTCAGCAACTTTTGATGAATTCTGATGCGTTGAAAAGTCAAGAGTTAACTGGAAAAACCCACAAACACAGCTTGGCTCACTGCAGTATGGATAAAGGATGGAGCTGAACGTCTTATTGTCTTACAAGTCTTTCAGTGTTATTGGCTGAATGGGCTGAAGCCTGAAAAGAGAGGAAGCCTATTGATTTCCAAAGCAGGCTGGGGACTTTCAGATCTTTCGGGACGCGTCAGGCCCTCTGGAGCTCAGTAAAACCTTCGGTGGTTATAGTTTGGAGCATTTACTTCATTTCTCTTCCTGTGGAATGCAATTGTGTGTTTTAAGGCTTCAGGCCCTTCAGACCAATCCGTGGATCTGTTTTCATTTTGGTGAGCTGTTGCTGTTGTACAAGAAGCCAGGTGAATAAAAGGTTTAGAGTGCATTTGGTAGTATATGTAAAGAGGTCTTCTTTTAAGCCTCAGAAAATGCATTATGAATTAGATTATTATGTCTTTAGAGGTGAAAACAGCTAAAGCAATTGAAGAAGAGAATGTGTCTGAGCATGTTAAAGAGCAATATCACTTGGAAGCAGGACCAGCATTTTACAATGTCTAAACAATTTGTTGACAAGGCTGGTAAGAAGTGTGAAAAGAGATAAATTTGGACTGATAATTAGAGAGGAACAAGATGAAATACTAGCTGTCAAGCTGCAGAAAGTATTTTAAACTAGCATTAGCAGATGCCTCAAATATTACTCAGAACAGACAAAAGGAAAATGTGTGTGTGAGAGAAAGAGACAGAGCGTGAGGAGAGGACCCTAACCCATAAGACTAAGAGATGGATTGAATGTTAGGCTATGCAAAATACATTGATTACTGATGCAGATCTTTTGCTTCTCTCTTTGTAGAAGACAGAAGTTGTATGTATAGTCTGCAGGTGAAAAGTTAGGCAATTAGCCAAACAATCCTGAATTGCTGGTCTAGAAGATGCACCGAATGTCTCATCTAGGATTTTTCAGCTGGTACTTCATTATAAGGACAATGCATTTCCTTAGTGGCACTTAGTTTCTTAGTGACTGTTTCCACCTCTACTCCCTGTACATTCCAATTAAATCCCAGGCTGCGCCAAGAAAATGGAGGTAAAATAAAACAGCAGACTTTCAGTAGCTGGAAATGTTTTCCTTTAACTACACACAGTGAATGGGGAAAAGAAAATGATAAATGCTTTTGCTCCCAAAAGAGTGTCATACTGTTCTCACAGTATGACCTGTTGTATAGCAGGGATGGGGCAAAATAGGTGGATTTGAAGCCGTACACAATTCTTTGCTGTCTGGAACCTCTGGTATTTCCGTCTCCCACTCCAACTCCCTGATGTCTGTAATTCATGTGTAATGCTCTTGTCTCACTCATTCTTTCAGAGGTAAGAGGTTATCTAGAAGTAGATTTGGGGGCAATTAACAAATATGAACATCAGCATTCTGAATGGCCACAATATTCTGTAGAGTAGCAATGGCAAATCCCTTTATTGCTTGCTAGAAACCAATCCGGAAGTAAGTATTTGACAGAGCAACAACAACAACAAAAAAAAAAAGGCACACAAATTCTAGGTATTGGATTGAGTGAATGAAAAGATACAAACATTGGTGATTCATTTTTCGGGCTAAAACACTTATATATGTCTGGTATAATTAAGATTGTGAAAACTCAAAGATATTTTATTCACTTTACACATTTTCAACTCATCAGAACCATTTCTTCATTGGCTGTTTTATGAGAATACTGAATAGTCCCTTCTTGTAGCTTTTTTTTTCTACAGCAACTACTGAAGTCTTCATTTACACTGCACAAATTATCCTTAGCAGCAGGTAGGAAGCAATCAGCAAGGTGTAGCTGGCAATAGGTCTATTTTCGTTACAAGATGGAGAGAGCCAGGGGACATGACATTTGTCCAACATAGTCAGGGAGGACTCTATTAAGAAAATCAACTCTGGAGAATTGTAGTCTTGCTGAGGAGACATTGAAAGAGAGAATGCGGGAAAGAATGGTTATTTTTGTTTAGGGTTTTTTTAGGGGTTTCTGTTGTTTTCTTTCAAAAATAGATGAAAAGGTAAGGACAAGACAGAAGTAAGAAAAATATTAAATCTTTTAAAAACTTCCTACAATGCCACAAAAAATTACATAATTATCCTGCTCTTGAGTAGTCTGAGCATTTCAGAATACATCTCTGAAATAATTTCACCGCGACTCGCTAGTGAAACTATCAGTAACAAACTTAAAGGAAAAAACCATTTAGGTTTCTGGGTAAAAGAGAGTCACAGCTAATGGAATTATATCACACTGGATACATTTTTCAAGAAATAGTGCAGGTAAATGAGCAAGCTCATAACCACCTAACTTTAGATACCAAATTGATATACACAAATTCAGAAACCAAATGTCCCAGAGTGTCCCTTGCAGGTGATGTCAGTCTCCCAAAGTTCTTAATTATCTTTTGAAGGTAACTGTCTCTGCTTCTGAACCACAATGACAGAATTTTCCCCATTATATTCCTTAAATTCTTGTTTCACTTTTGTTTGAGTAATCTCTCTGGTGCCTCCCTTCAGTAAACAGGAATGTTGTATGCTTTAAAGTATTTACTGAATGTCTTCAAAGGATTTTTTTTTTTCCAGAACTGTAAATACAAAGAACTCCTTTAAGCAAATGAATGCCCAGCATGCTGTATTTTGTTTCCTTTTTAAATAATGTATTTGGTTTCTACTGGCCTTGGAACTAATCTTCCTACTTCATCATAAAGTAGGAGTAAAAGTATCTTGTTAAGTTTCAGAGTATGTCATGGGTTCAGCAGCAGTAGTCATTTTTCTGCTTCTTGGTAGCTGGTCTAGCGCTGTGTTTTTGATTTTGGGCCTGGGAACAGTGCTGATAACACCAGTGTTTCGGTTACTGCTTAGTGATGTTTTGGTCTGGCCAAGGACATTCTGAGTTTCATGCTCTGCCAGGGAGGAGGGGAGCCGGGAGGAAGCAGAGACAGGGCACCTGACCCAAACTGACCAAAGAGGTTATTCCATACCACAGCACGTCATGCCCAGGATGGAGAGCAGAGAGCAGAGACCCGGAAGGGTGGGGGTGCACTGCGCGGTCGGGCTTGGTTTTAGGTGGTGAGAAATTGTATTCTTTCCTTGTATTTGCCTTGTCATTATTATTATTGGTGGTAGCAGTAGTGATTTGTGTTATACTTTAGTTACTAAACTGTTCTTATCTCAACCTGTGGGAGTTGCATTCTTTTCAATTCTCCTTCCCATCCCTCCAGGAGCGGGGGGAAGAAAGAGGGGGAAGTGAGTGAGAGAGAGACTGTGTGAGTTAGTCTTAAACCACGACAGAGTAATAACTCATTTTTTCATTCTTAGTCAAGCAAAATGTATAATACAGTAAACAATGTAAACTCAGACTTGAATATAAGCTATATTCTCTAACTAAAGGTATTAATTACAAAGATATTTTGAGAACTGCTTGCATATGTGCATCTTAAACGTAATCCTCTTAAGAGCGTTAATATTTACATATATTTATCTGAACAAAACCCAAGAATATAGGTGAATAGATGCATTTTTCAAAGATGGGGAAATGAAACATCAGATTACTTGCTCAAGAAGTCTGTAGCACAGCAGAATGTTGAACCCTTCTCTTCTGAGTCCTAGGTTAGCATTTGAAACACAGGAGGAACATGCTACCACTGTCAGTGGTTTATACCTTTAATTGAAAATGGAGAGTAAAACATATTAGTCCTCATCTCTTCACATGCCATCCACCTCTCTCAGAACCTGAGCAGGAGGACTACACCTAGCTTCTCGAGGAAATTCTCTCTTGTGGTCTTTCAGTGAGTTATGGAATCCCAGGTCTTTCCCAGGCACCTGACATCACACACATATGAAGAAAATGAACACTGGGTGGACAAGCTAAGTTGTAGAAAAAGCATTTTTCTAAGCATTTTTATTTCCTGTTAAAGTCTCAAGCGGATAAAATGTAACAGTCAGATATCAGATAATTCCATAAAATGTTAACATAACTTCAGAAAACCTCAAATGTGCTACTTCTTCTGATAGTAAGCATAGTATGGCTACATGTTCAATACACTAAGAGACATGGAGAACTGCTAAAATGCCAGGATGAGTGACAGGGTGGGGGAAGGAAAAAATACAGAGGAATAGAACCAAAACCATTCTTCACAGAAAATCTCCAAGTTGAAGTGACTAACTGGAAGAGTTGGCCTGGTCCTGAAAAGCTGGTTCACTCCCATTCTTCGAAAAAGAATATTCTCAGATCAAGTTTTGTTTTGTTTGGTAGTGAATCCCTTAAATGGCATGTAACGCCAACTGCATGTTGCAGAAATTCATTGGACAGTTAAAAAATTAAGCAAGCCTCAGACACACTGTCTCCATGTGAATTCTGAACAACAAAGAGCAGTCAAGTTCTAGTTTTACCTTTTTTTAATTGATCTCCTAATTCATATATTTTCCTTTAGTTATCCTTTATCACAATTAATCTTACTGCCTAAGGCTTCACATGATTTTCTTAGGAACAAGTAGATATCATTCACCTCATTTTGCAAAGACGATCAAATAAAACCAGTACATAACTACCATTTTGATCGTCCATCTGCTCATATCTCCAGACTAACTAACTATAGCTCTATAGAGATATTTAGCAGTCTGATATTATTACACAGTAAAGCTTATTGGCATAGCTATACACCAAAAGACTCCTTCATGTGTTCCCATAAATACAGTTGATACTTCACAGGCTAAATTTACCAAATCTAGCCTTGAAAAGAAAGAAATTAAACCTGATTATCTCAAAATTAAGCATTTTTTTTTTAAATTGCTGCAGCCATAGACAGGGATTATACGCAGGGAACTTCAGCAGCTTCATTCACTGAAGAATGTTTGCTCTCTTCAAGAATCTGTAGCCCAACCTCAAATATTCATTAATATAGGGAATGCATTATCCTTCGTGCCCTCTTTGTTGTATGAAACAATGAAAAATAGTAAGAACAAGTGTAAGTGGAAAATGTTTTTGAGCTGAAGACTGAACTTTCCAGTTAATTATTTTCTTATAGAACTGCATTAATGTAATTCTACGAAATGAACCAATGGCATAAAACGTAACTACAGCTACACCTGCTAACCTTAATTTCTATTTAAAAAAAGGATTTTACTTTGCATTCCATGTCACCTCACTCAGGTTAAGAGCTTCTTTATATTCTGGAGTAGTTACAGAAAATTTAGTTCTTTGCTTTCATATTTTTGTGATGTATATCTCTGCTGTGCTATGATATACCCTTTGTGGTACCAGTTTAAATATCAGCCATATATGAAAGGCAGTGAAATTCTATCAGCAAGTGTTTTTGAAAACTAAGCAGTGTTGGAGCAAAATGAAAGCAGCAAATGAATCCATCCTGCTCCTCTCCAGCTTTCTAAAACTTTCTCAAGTTCTGGGAGATGGGAGAGAAATGCAATTAAACAATTCACTAAGTGCTTTATTTGCCACCTGCCATTTGCTGAATACCTGCTGATAAAAGTGAGGTTTTTTACTTGCAGATTTGCCCTGATAGACTGGAATTATGGAAGTTTGTGAGTGCTCCAGGAGCCACATGATGATAAATATAGATTCAATCAAATCAAATCACATTTGGCAATAAAGAGGTAAAAAGTGAATTACTTTCAGCTTGTCCCAAGGATATTTTTGTTTAACAGAACTAAGATAGTTTGTGAAGGCAATTTTGTCAAAAATTTAAAAAACCTTTTTCTGACCAATTCTTCTGTTACTTTTTTGTAACTTATCCTACATTCAGAGGTGCTTATGGGGTCTTATATTCCTTAAACCCTTTAACTGTCTTTTTTTTTAGGCTGTTTATTAAGAAGAAGGTGGCTCATATATTTATGATGGATGTAAGTGTGCATGACCTTCTATCAATATAGTAACTGGCCAATTTCAGTGAATATGACAGAGAAACAGACATCTCAGGGGAGTTGCAGGTGTGTCTGCGTTAGTGTTTTATATTATCCCAGCACTTATGAAGTGAATGTCCCAGCTGTGAGTTACCTAATGGATTTGGCTCCTTCTGAACAAAACTTTGGCTCAGAGGTGTTGCTCCAGGAGAGCTGTTGCCTCATGGGACTGGACAAGAGCTAACCTGAATTAACGCCGTCTCACTCCATTATTTGTAGTGTGGTCATCATATTCTGAAGACAGGTCTTTTGTCTTACATATTTATTCTTGCTAAATTGTATGAATAGTGTAAGTTAGTACATGTTTATGAAATGAAGAGAGAACCTTTTATTGCAAAGCACTGAAAATGCTAAAAAGCTTGTCCCTCAATAGTTATAAAAAAAAAGAGTGAGGAGGTGGAAAAGAAATCTTTTCCATGACTACTTTTGCTTAGGGATCTCTGTACAAAGAATCACATGATACAATAGTAAGGTGATACATATGTGCAAATCCAAGGTATCTGGGAATGCAAGATTTGAATACTAAGTCCAACTGTGATCACTAGTACAAGCGATTATTACAGCCCAACTGTAATTGCTAGTACAAGCAATTATTACATTAAATTTTTCTTTCTATTTAAACCCGTCTTTTTCCTGCTTGTATGTTCTCACAATATGAGTATTTTTCTTTTAATTAAAGAGCTTTTATAACTAATTCTCATACTCCTTACTAAAATTCACCTCATCCTACTGATTAAAGATGTTGGAAAAGCTGTTATGTACAGCATATCTGTATGTCATAAAATTGTGTGATCAGAGAGGGTAAACCAGAATGCTCTGTAAATGCTGAAGAATGTGTACAACTGACAGTGACTATTCATCTGACCTTATATGTTAAATCAGGGAATTGATTCAAATTCAGAAGTCAAATACATAATTTAAGTTACTTTGAGAACGCAATGTAATTGCAGCCTCAAAAGCTTAGTTATACCAAGAAAAGGCAATTCAACTGCAGTAGTCAATTTTCATTGCTTTTAGAACAGGCTTCTTGCAGATCCATGAGAGAAGAGCTAAAAATACAGATATTATACGTACCACAGCTATGCTACATGAAACAGAAGACTTCTGTATACACATATAAAAGCATAAGAACTATTTTTGATATACACAGAACTCCATTGCCTTTTGAGTATATTAAACACTAGCATAGTGTGTAGACAGCCACACTGATGTGGATTTCATTTTTCAGTTCACCTGAATACTTTCAAATTTAAGACCTTCAAGACCTGAGGCCAGAAATAATGGCAACAGGAACGCAACACCATTAACAAACAGGGATAGTTTGAGGGGAAAAAAAAAAAAGTCAGAACTAGTTAAGTAAACTTTATAAACTAATTTATTTTATGATAGTATTCTCATGAACCGATTTAATTTATAATGTCAGCATTTACAATGCCAATAAAAATAAGTCTTTATACTATAATATTGGGCAGTTTCATTTTAGTAAATCAGGGAGATGCAACATTTTCATTTCAGCAAGTCATTCCTAGTACAAAAAAGGTCATTATAAAGTCATTTGCTCAACAGACTTATGGGAGGCAAATCTAAAATGACCCTATAAGGATTGTTAACTAGCATGTGTTAAACGCATAGTTAGGGTTTAAAATGTAGTAATTTCAAGTGGAACTGAAAAGTAGTAATTTCCCTAGTTAAATACTTGAGGTCCATGATTGATTCAGTTTCTAAATCTTCCATACTGGATGATAAATGAAAACTGAGCTCACGACACAGAATTATTGTTAACCCACCAGTAAGACGTTTATTACTTTTACATGGATCATGACAAGGATAACAATATAAAAAGAAATAGAAAGTAAATATTTTAATGCTAAAAGTTTCTTTCAAACTAAGAAAAAAAAATCTTATGTAAAAAGTTGGGGATTTTTTTCATCTAATGAAATGAGCTCTTTACATATAAATTATATTGTAATAACAGAGCTCCCTGGTGGAAAAGAGTTCCTTCTCCTGCTGGCAAAAATTAGAATAATCACAGATGGCTAATGATCAAAAATACTGACTGACAGCTCTGAAGTACAAGGCATAGATAATATTCTCAGAGCTACAGGTTATTTATACTCAGAACTGGCTTTAGGCATTCACAAAGTCTGTGTTCATGATGTCCTATTATAAAAGAGATCTTTTAGTCACCACTGCAGTTTCTGCTGACAGTATTTTTCCTTAAGACTAAATTGATCTCCATAATAATTTCACCAATATACTATGTTTCAATGTACCATTTACCTGAAACAATTCTTAACTATCTGAATTTACTCAAACACATAAACCCCATTATTATTTGTGTTAAAATGTGTATTTTGAGTTCTTAGAAATACTGTATCGTACTTCAGAGTTACTATACTGCAGAAGTCAGTCAGTGCAAAGAAAGGGTCCTAAAACATGTTAGTTTCTCATGTTTGTATGATGGTGTAAAGTGTCTTGTTTCTTTTGTAGTGTTCAAAAACCTGAGAGGAGTTTGGTCCTTTCCCCACTTACATTAGTTGAAACATTTAATTGATTCAGCCAGGAGGGAGATAAGCTTATAGGTAATTCTCAAGTGTTTCTTATTTATCATTTTATAGCTGCCTTGAAAAGTGTGCTAAACATTTTGTAGAGGAGAAACCTATCTCCAATTTCAAAGCGCTGTCTGTGTTGCAGGCTTGTGATAGTGATAACTTTTCAGTACACATCCAACTTGCAGCATCAAATGCTTTCTAAGAGGATGTCTGCTTTTTTGAAGTGTAATTTCTAGCTCCTGTAACAAAGACAAAAAAGCTGGAGAGATATTTTACAAAAAAATAAAAAAGTTTTGGTAATAAGAATGCAAGTTTTAAATACCCCCAAAATATTACCATTGGCTATTAGCTACATTTCTGATAAAAAATTATGTGGGAGTGGATATGTAGAAATGTTTCTACTTCTTCATCCATTTAATTTTCAGGTACATATGAGAAGACGGCACAAAAAGAGGCAGTTTCTTTGAACTTCACTCTTGATTTTTTTAAAATCAGCAACCAGAAAAAATAAAAAAGAAGGAGACAGAGAAAGATAAGCTACTTATGAGCAAGTTACATAAGATGGCACATCTCACCGGGCACCAGAGAATCCAGAAGGAAGAAACCGTCAAATTCCAAAAACTGTTTGAAAGCCTACAGACAGAATTTGCACTTGTCTAGACTCTGCAGTTCATCTCCACATGAACCACAAACCAGGCTTCATTAGTCACAGAGGTCTCAGAAGTACTTGCTTAATAAACCTTTTGATTTTAAACTAAGCATGAGTTCTGGACACTAGCTAATGATTTTTGTGCTGATTTTGTGTAGCCTTGCTGATATGATGTGTAGCCTCAGGCGGTAAAATTGGTTCACATTCTTTTCATTCAAATGGACCTCTATTATATGAGCTGGAAGCTCTGGATATAAGGAGCACTATTTATCAATGTAGCTGCTGTTTTGCTCCATGTCAGGCATGGAGCTGGAGTAATAGTTATTGTAGGAACTTTTCCCTTTGCAGACAGCAGTACTGCAGATATACTGAGCTTCACCCTAAACAGGAATGATTTCAGCAAATAAGGTATATTATTTCATCTAAACACAAGTGCAATTCATAAGTAATAGGCAATCTGTGACTTACTAGCATTCCAGCAGGTACAAAGTTTTCCTCTGCTAGCTAGCTAGATAATGACTTCTTAGGGTGAAAGCTGGTGTACCATGTTACATTATACAACACAGAAGTCAGTCAAAAAAAGAAAAAAAAGAAAAAACTGAGAGAGAGAAAAATAATTGTTTTTTGATAAAAGAGGTGTTAGGAGATACAGGGTCTTCACAAAACAGCTTTTAAAGAGCATGTATTCATTCCACCACTTTTGAAGTTCAGTTGCAGCTAAGTGAACTATCACAAGCAAACTATTTCACTGAACTGAACAACAATAAACCAAAACGAGTAGAAGTACTAAAAGCATGCCTGAGGCAACAGAAACTTTGGTGTTAATTTCCATTTCTTTCAAGTGCATTTGATGAATGATGTGACAAAAGAATCCTAATTAAAGTCAAAATCCTGAATACTAAATAAATTAGAAGTGCCACTACATTCATCTTCTACAATGATAATACTGCCACTTCTGCTTCTTCTCTGTGCCCCTTTGCTTACATCTGTGGCAGTAACTCAGCAAAGGGCACTGTCAGCACAGACGGGGGAATGGATACTGTTCCCCCAGATAGAGAGACAATAGGACAGACTGCTTTGTTCCCCTTCACTGCCTTCAATTTACACAAAGAAAGCCTATCAGGAGCTTTCAAAGTATTTTTAGATATTTATTTTTCCTCTCAAATGACTTAAAACTTGAAAGCAATATTGCACTCTCTGGTCTTTAGTAGCACCAGACAAGTTGCTGTGTTTATGGCCATTAATTTTTTATTTCTTTTATTACTGGAAAATTGTTAAATACTTAAGACAATATATAATCCTAATGCTGGAAAGCATTATCTTAATGTTGGAAATCCTAAATTGGAAAGCAACACTGAAGGGATGAAATTCTATGGCTTGTGTCACACAAGCCAGGCAAGACAATCATAAATGACCTTAAAATCTATGAATCTTTCAAGGAGCTGCCCCATTCAATAAGCAGACTGGAACATGAATTATGACTCCCCAGAGACATCCTTTCCCTGCTCCCATTTTGTTCCAGGGAGCAACTCTGAAATACTTTAGGAGAAGTTTATATCCCCAGCGTGTCAGAGCAGTAGGCTGTGTCTTTTTCCATTCTCTTTCCACTGCTTACAGAAAGAAGGCTGGCAAAGGAGCTGCTTCTATTCCTACCATAACTACACTCCAAATCTCCAAACAAAAGTGATGCCTTAGTGTCTCCAAATCCCATTTGTACTGTCTACAGCCTGTGTCTAGAGGAGTCCTAAAACCAGGCTGGAGTCAATCAAGAGCTCAAAGGGAGCCATGTAGTCCAAAGTCCCAACATATTAGTCAGTGATCAGTAGTGGCTGCCTATCAGAAAAAGTGTAAAACCTGACGAGCATCTAATGGGACCTCTCCAAATTATTCTCCCAGAACCTAGCAATTGACAGAAAGTTCTGCTTTGGCATTAATGCTGTGTATTTAATGACCCATGATGTATTGCACATACACAGAGCACACATGACTCATCTGAGACAGGAACGTACTCCAACCCTACAACAGCATAGGACACACAACATGGCATGCCTTATTATAATCTCAGAGCAATACCACACTTCTTGCCTCTTTTTAAACAATGTGGTTTCTTTGTATTTTCTAGCTGACAAACTCTTTCCTTTACCCTTTTCATTTGAGGTTTTAAACAAGTTTTCTGATTTGTTCTATGAAAACATTTTTTTTCAGGGAAACAAAAGAGAGAATTATCTTAATGAAAAAGATAAATCACTTGTTTATATCTGTCTGATATATTTTAAGACCTGATTTTACTCCCAATGTATCTAGTGAAATTCTAGTGAGATACAATTTTAAAGTATTGTGAGTAAAAAAAGCAGCTTGTGTCTACCTGGTGTGTAATTTCCAGAATTCTTGTCACCACATGAATTTTGTAGCCTTAATTTTCCCCTATGAATTTTGGATTGTTATTTTAGAAAGGATATTTCTTGATCTTAACTGTAATAATGATAATTTCAGTGATCACAGTGGGTTGTCGGGCTAATTATTCTATATAGGTAGTTATATATAGATTTAATAAATTGCTTAAGTAGGAGAGACATGCTGAGACACATAGTGTATCATATTTGTTATTGAAGTGCCTTTCTTACGCATGCAAAATGGAATATTTGCAGCACCAGGTCTTGAATTTTAATTCTGCTTTCAGCTGCCAACAGTGAAATATATTATTCCAATTTCAACTAGGAAAAAGAAAATTTTCACCCCATCTTTAAAAATGCACAAGAAGAGAATTATCTTGTTATGTCTTTTTCACACAAACACCTTCTGATACAGGCATGCAACCTGCGTTTTCCATTATGCTTAAAAAAACCTTACAGTTTGTCAGCCAAGTATCAGGATTCCATTTTTTCCTGTTTTTTTAATGACTTCATATTTATATCTTGTAGAACTGCTTATGGAAGAAGGTAAGCAAGAGAAATTTGAAGAGCAACGACTGGAACTTGAGAACTTAGTAACTGAGGTACATGCTTTGTAACAAAAAGGTGAACATAAGCCAGAGGGACTTCTCAAAACAAATGCAAGAGAGGAATTTGGAGAACTTCGTTTCATGCGCTGTCACATGGTACACTACATAGATTAATGAAGCCACTGCAAGTTTTTCTTTCTTAGGGCTAGACTAGATTGTATTTGGTCTTCACCGTTACTTTGAATTCCTTATGACTGACCTTGATCCTCCTGCCGCTACTGTGATCTCTGGGGATTAAGTGCCCAAAGGTTATCAACTTAAATACACGTATATGAGTTGTCATCTCTGGATTCTTAATAATTGATTGCCAAAGCACTTTTGCACAATGCACCTTGCTGTTCTTTTTTCTTTTCTTTTTTTGACAGAACAAGTGCCCTTTCTTAGCACAATGTTCAGCTGCACTTCTTTGGGGTATATGAGTGTCAACTAGTGTGATAAAGCACAAAAATACAAGCTTGTCAGTAATGACCCAGTTGGTAGCACTCAGAACTCTTGGCTAAGAAGTCAGAGAAAGTTCTTGTGGTTTTTTTTCCTGGGACTAGTGAAAAATGCATCACAGCATTGTCAATAGGAGAAATTTAGGTTTGATTGTGAATTTCAAAGGAAACAATCTTCTTCCAAAGCTACAGAAGGAGAAGGTATGCTTGTTAGTTATTCAAAAATTGCAAATGATCTGAAATGAGTTGTAAGACTATTACTGGGCCAAAAAAAAAATAATTTAAAGATATTCTACTTCTGATCTGAGATTTCTTTGTCCTATAAACGTATATAGAGATTTTTAAAAGCTTGTGTTTTTTAAAAAAAAGACTTGTTAAAGTTTAAGAAGTGTTTTCCAGGCTAATAGCTTTGCCAAGGACTTCACTAAAATTATGTTTGTTTGTTAATATGCTTGCTTTAAAGTTTATAAACTAGCCTGTACCCAGTGGTTTTCCTGGAAGATAGTTGACTTGAGCTATTTAATTCACGTTTAGATCACTGCTGGTAAAGGCCGGATTACATAAAACTAGAGGCCTTGAATGTTGAAAAAGTTTAGAAAGCAAGGTTAACTGAACAGTATATTTGTTAAATATGCTGCACACACCAGAAAGGTATAATAGGCTGCTTAAGAGAGATGGGTTTTTTTTTCAAGTGGATTAGTTGCAGACACATAGAGGAGCATCCATTTTTTAACAATTGTTTCCAGAGCTATGGTGTGCTATTATCACATAAGATAAATCTGCAAAGCATTGAACGGAGTAAACTGTTCAGTTGTATAATGTTTCCCTATGCCTTTAAAGGTTTATAATGTCTTTATCACTACAAGGGGAAATCTGAATCTTTTATCAACTAGCTCAAAAAAGAAATCCATTTAAATAATGTGTCTGGAACTGCAGTCTATGGAGATAATCAGTAGCTTATTAACCTTAATCATAACAACACATTATCGTTATTTGGTTTCATGTTGACTAATTTGCCGAACAATGGGGAAGAGCACACTCAGCACATAAGACTATTCCTAGTTCTTGCCACTGCATAAATACAGTGACCCTCACTTGAAATGTCAGAGACTTAAGAAAAAGCTGTATCATATGATGAAGGAAGAGAGTTGGGGAAAAGAGGATCATGTAATCAGAGTGTTATAAAGTAAACACTTGTTAAACCTCTGGACAAAGTGAGATCATCATCAAACAGATACCTAGAGCACAGAATAAAGGTCAGTTACCTTTTATCATGTTTGTCTAGCTTCTGTTAAACTAACAAGCAGCAGCATGTGCTTAAGGTCATAGTTAAACACTTTTGCCTTGATAAATGAGCTGTGTATTCAGTTCTTCCTTTTCAAGAGCATGGCCATATCGGAACTCTGATCTACAGGAAAAAGGCAGACATCAGAAAAGGAAGCAATTTACCTGGGGACAGAAATAAGTCATTTCAGATGGTACAAAGAAATAATAATGCAAAAAAAAATTATTAATAAGTCAAAACACAGTGGACAAACCTTAAAAATTGAACAGTTCACTTTAATTTTGGGGAGTGAAAGTGCAGAACTTTTTTTCCCTCCAGATTTGTCAAAATCACAAGCAATGCTTTACCTTAAATTATTTCAACATTAAATGTACATCTCCTCATATCTGTACAGTTCTTGTGGAAATTCTAGTTCTTGATCCCGATGAACTTATTATTTCATATGAATGACACAGATAAACCTACAAATCAGGATGAAATATAGCCGTAAGTCTTATGAGAGATTCAGACTCCATCCTGAAAGAGGGTAGGTGGATGAATAAACAACAACTTCTAAGGCAGTGCAATATGCCTTGCCTCATAGAAGCATGCTATATAACATATAGCATGCATATAACATATAGAAGCATGCTACATAACATATAGCATGCATATAACATATAGAAGCATGCTACATAACAGTTCCATTGAATTCATTTGAAAAAGGAAAAATTAGAGGTATTGAGATAATCTTTTCAGATAATGTAAGGCTATAACATTTTCAGTGGGAAAATGCGAATACTAGAAAAACTGCAGCATACATCTAAATATTTCAGCATAATATAATCAGGAAGTTTTATGTTCTGTATTATGGAAACAACCTTCCTAAAAGTGTTTACAAAGTAAAAATTCAGTTAACAACATCTCAAAATATATTAGGTAGAATTCTGCCACAATAAACTTAAGAAACCTGAAATACACAGCCTTCTGCCTTTTTACTGAATTATACTATGCCATCATATGTCTTTAAGTGTATACTGAAGCTTAATAGTTATTGAGTCACAGGACAGCAACAGTTTCCTTGCATGATTTGCACTTCACAGAAAAATGCGCAAACTTAAATTGGCCAGAGTGTTCACACAGAATAAGATTCTGCTACAGGGTGAACTTTTTAATGATGCTTGTTTGTGTAGCTGTTTCCGTGATGGAGAGATTGGTAGCAATATGTTTATGCTTTGATAAGAGTTCAAAAACTGGTTTTTTATAAATTGCAGTACAGAAGTGAATACCACCAATACAGTGGTAGTGCTGCTGCAGCCATGAGGGTTAAAAAAGAGGTCATTAGACATTGGTGTTATTAGATTAGCTTGCAAAGTTGGGGGAAAAAAAAAAAGTACAAAAGTTTTGGGAACCAACTATTCAGGTGTCCAACAGAATCAGCAAGACACTAAATGTGCAAAAAAATTCTATAAAAATGGACTTGTTCTTCATAACACAGGTTTTGTTCTTTTTCTTCTTTGTTCTTCTTAATATTTAACTAGAATAATAAAACATAGGAAAATTTCCAGAAATAGCAGATCAGTTTGAAATGCTGTGTTCCATGTTCTGGTATTAGAAGAGTTGAATGAATTATAGAGAGTATTTCACCAAGATTTTACTTGGCACAGAGGATAATGATTTTGTAATGGAAGTTTTAAAGGAGGAGGAAATAAAATAGAATGAGAGAAGTAAGCATACAACTAAACTAGGAATAGTAACTGAGGCTGATGAAGAAGGTCAAATCCGGGGATACTGGGTAACTAACTGTAAAGTTAAAATGAATCCTCAGCCAATTATTCTTGACCAAAACCAAAACAGCAAGGTTTGGGAGAGAGAGACAACTACTTTGGTGAGACTTCATTATTTCAATGATACACATTTACAATTCTGTAAATGCATTTATTGCCATTTTGTCTGATAAATGGTGTAGTTAATAAGGGCTCTACAAAACAAAACTTCCCCACATTTTCCTGCTAGCATCAAAGCACTCTGCCTGAGAGAACAACTGTGCTTTTTTTCCTATGTGTCATTGCCCTATTAGTCCTAGACCAGAGTAAAGTATCTGACAAAGATCTGCAGTGGTTTGGTTTCTAAATCTGCTAGGGACTAGACCTTAAAAAGCCCCCAGTAATTCACACAGGCCACAGGATAGGATTGAGACAAAAATGTCGCACATGTACGATACATGAAAAGACAATGACCCCATAACAAGTTTGATCTTACACCAGATAAATAATCTTGTAGATTCAGGACTCTGGAAGCAAGTATCTGCCTACATTTATGTATTTTTATCCTTAAAATTCTTAGTGATACTGCTTATAAATAAGCACAGATCCACATTATCCAAAACTGTATCTTCATTTCACAACAGCAAAGAAATCTGAAACTCATTTTATGAGGCTGTAGGATCTGAATTTTACTGAAGTGTGCCGTGAGCAGATTACACTGTTAATGTACGTATGTTGGTCTGATCTGAAATAATGCAGAAAATGTATCTGATTATGCATTACTTTAGGCAAATATTGCCCATAAACTTAAGTGACTACTTGAGACTTTGTCTAAATGGCAAACAATAAGTATAAAAACTGGAATTAGCTTTCTGGGTGCTGTTTGGTATCTAATGACAAACTGAAAGCATTTAAGTATGAAGAAAAAAGCTGATCTCATCTCATCCTCTTGCCTGCTTCTTAGTCCTTTACCATGTATTTTGCTTATGTAGTTGAACAGTATCGGCTCATGATAAAATTACAACATGTCTTCACTTAATAAAGAAATTATGTTTTTATTCAGTGTTTGTGTTGATATCTTAAGTATCATGCACACTGCTATGTAGTGACAAGACCAAATGCACTTTGGCTTAGTTTCAATATAAAAATATGAAGGTGTTGATTTAATTACCACTCCGGCAATAAATCTGAAAGCATGTTAGTGAATATTAATGTCATATGCTTAGCCAAAAGAATTCCTGAAGTCAAAGTGCTATTTTATCTGCTTTAAAGGATTAACAATAAGGCGTTGAATACCTATTTTGATAACTATTTTATATCTTGCTAGCCAATAGCTGGTTACAATTGAAAAATCTACCTACTGTATACACAGACCTTATGCTGTATTTCAGTAAAATAGTAAAGACAAAAGTAACTGAATTCCAATAGAATCTATCAAGAATACTCAGACAAAACCAGAAGCAATTATATTATTAGCTGAGGAATTTTCCAGTTGTCAAGATAAACATTCTGGAGATTTTCCTTGGATTATTTTAAGAAATCCCAAAGAGTCTGAACAATTAATTACAAGAAAATCTCCATGAAACTTTTTAGGTTTCCTTTAACAGAATGTTTTATATTTTTTCCTAACAATCTTTCAATCCTATTAGAGACTGAATTTATCAAGAAATTAGATGAGAAATAGAAGCTTCTGTTTCAGAAAACAGAATGGCAGCTAGACAACAGAAAACAGATGCCAATTATTTGCCTGCGTCTGTGGTAGAACAAAACATTTTATGACATTTACATTGCCTTAGCAAAGCTGCCATTGATGTCAGAAGTACCAGTCAGAAGGTTCTGAAACAAGACTCTATATAATGGAAGATTGCAAATAATTTCTTTCACTTTTATAAAGATGACAAGAGGAAAAATATGTAACATTTTGTATAGAGTAGCAACAAAGCTAAGTATATTAGCAAAATCTGGACTAAAACCGTCTTACACTGTAAAACTAGAGTTGCCTAAATGAAGAGAAAACAGAATTTATACTGCTTGGACTTAGCAGCTACAAAATTGGTTTTATTTTGTCATACACTTAACAGGGAAGAATTCAAGTGGTACAACAGAAAATAAAA
This sequence comes from Ara ararauna, assembly GCA_028858755.1. Lineage (NCBI taxonomy): Eukaryota > Metazoa > Chordata > Aves > Psittaciformes > Psittacidae > Ara > Ara ararauna. Next base: position 131,793,980 of record CM054377.1, on the reverse strand, counting down.
AGAATCTTTTGTCTTTTTAACCTTTATTTCGCCTGAGTACGTATTTGTTAGGTGAGCTTGTCTTCAGCATGTGCCATCCAAGGAATACAGGAGCTGGCACCACCCTACTTACCTTTAGCAGACTAGCTTGACACAGTATTTATTATTGCTAAATATTAAGTAGATCAGCAGAAAGTAATTCTCTTAAGCTAGGCTGAAACCCAAAACTTTTAGTTTGATTCTGCAACATTTTTTATGTAGCAAACACTTTAATTTGACGGTTACATGACCGAACATGGCATACTCTTTGTTGTATACCTTATTTTGTCAGCATGAACTGTACAGACAAAATGCTTTCCGGAAATTGAAATTGTACTGATAATACAAAACTATGCCTGTTTCATTCTGCCAGCCAGACCTTTCTAGCACTGACTAGGTCTGAGATTAAGGGGAAAGAATGTCCACCAGGAGTGTACCCTGAAGATCAGTGCTCGCAATGGAAGATAATGCAGCTGAATGGTTACTTTCTGCAGAAGGCTTTGTAAACTATAGGCAAATGCATGACAATTAATGAGAAAAAAAAAATATTGCTGAAAGCAGTTACATGTGATTTACCAAACACTATATTGCACATCAATCCTCCTACGGCTGACTCAGATGTCTGTAAAGGCCTTTCTACCCACATTGCCCTTGTCTTCAGTTCAACTTGTAGTTTTGGAGTCCTTTATTACAGTGGCCCTATGACCTCTCAGTCAGTGACTAACACGTGCAATTTCATTTCATTTTCCTTTTTCTGCTCTTCCCTCTAAAATACTGAATTCAAATATTATGACATCCCAAGTACATCATACCTCAACCACATCTCCAACAAAGTACCTGACAATAAGAATAAATCACCAAGTCCCATTCAAAAAACTAGTAGTACAAAAGTCTGGTGCTCACATTAACAGTTGTTTCAGTGACTGTGTTTCAGAGAGGTCAAGTAGATATAGGTGCCTGTGAGATTTTAGCATGGTTTTCTCAGGGACAACATACAAAATGAGTAACAACAGAAAGAACAAAGTAATAGGGAGCAAAGAAGCTCCTGAACGCCATTATTGAAGCAGAGTGACCAAATGCTGTTGGTTGATATTTCACAGGGTCAAATTTTGCTGCAATTTTAATTAATTTTTCTTTTTTTTTTTTTTTTACATGGTGACTGAAATTCACAGCATCCACTTTCTAGAGTTTTATTTTCTTTGAATGTACTTGCTGTACCATGAAAATAAGAATTTTCACTGACATTTTCTTTAACATTTTCTAGAAATAGAATTTTTAAACTAAATAACATTGACATTTTTTGCAAAAAAGAGATTCAACTAAGCATGTAAAGAATGTTGAGCTCTGACTTTAATAAGAACAGAACTTTTTGTGGAGACAAAAAAAAGGTTGCATTTTGACCAGTCAAAAATTCAGATTATAAACAATCGTTCTTCAATTAGTACATTTCTTGTAGACTAAGCAAGGGTTAAAGAAGACTGAACTCATCCTCCCTGGATGATTGTGAGCCAGCATGCAGAGGAAGAAGAGCAGAGAGGTTGAGGAAGACTTAATGTACAATAGTACATCTTTCCTCCCGTAAATAGCTCCACAGATTTCAGGAAAAATAGTCCTACAAGACTAAGCCACTGATGATTAATAAATGTTTGAAAACAAGGCCAAAGCCCTGGTCTTATTTTAAGTCTCAAAGACAAGGTAGTTTCTATCTAACCTAATAGATCAGAACCTTGACTTGCTCATTAGCTGAGAACCTCTACCCTCCTTATTAGGCCCAATTTGCTCAGATAAACTGTTAAATGGAAACTGCTGCTATTGTACAGAGGACACATTCCATGTCATTAATAGAACAGGTGTTCAATGATTTTGGATACATCAAGTTTACCCAGCTTCTTAAAACATTTCTTCTCATAGATAATAGCAGCTGCCACACCAAGGATCATTTGCAGAAAAAGTTGAAACTTCCCAGCCCATCAAACCTTAGGTTTTATGTGCTCACATGGTCAATTTGTATAGGGAGTTTGTAGTGGCTTCTTAAAAGAGTGTTTAATATTGCTATTACTAATGCTCATGAGTCAGTAATTTAGCCTCTGCTGAGATCAGTAGGAGATTTAATGCCCACAAAGGATTTAGGATTTGGATCATTAACTATAATATGCAACTTTCACACAAGAAAGGCTACATTTACTTTAGAAGTTTTATTTCAAGTAAATGTTGATAAGCCAAGAATGTTGTAAATCAAGGATATCTACAATAATATTTTTTGTCTAAAAGGATAGGAACAGATGCAAAATCAAATTTTCTCACAGTGTAAAACCTCAGTATTTGACTGAAGTCACATAAGGCTGCATTTGTCACTCTACTTTATTACATTTTATTACCTGATTTTACCCCAGGTGCCTTATTTTCTGTAGTGGCATAAGAGCCAAAGGGCTTGTCAGAATGGAGCATGTTGAGTTACATGGCATCCTCTGATAAAGAAAAGGGAAGAGGAAACAAAGATTCCTGTATTGGGATGAGAGAGACTTATTTTGAAAAAAATTTTGCATGAAAATGTAGATTAAAAGATTAAGAGGTTTTCCAAGTAAAATTAGGCCAAATGTATTTTAAACACTAAACCTCACTTAAAGAGGAATAAAGAATTGTCATATTTCTGTTACAGTTACTAATATCAGATTTTTATTCAGGCTTTTGTACTAGCGTAAAGGACCTTCGCTGTCAAGAGGGAGTGGAGCCATATTAAGAAGCCCAGCAAATTTAGCCCAGAAGAACAAATTTCCTTCTTTAATGGAGACTTTTTGTTGTCTACTATTGTGTTAGGTTCAAATTACAGTTCATTCAGGATAACATTAAATAGGTGCTCCCATGCAAGGAAAATCATAGAATCATAGAATCAGCTGGGTTGGAAAAGATCTTTAAGATTATCAAGGTCACAAATTGTGCACTAAAATGAAGAAATAATCTTTTTAACAGGACACCACTCAGGTACAGATGGAAGTTTTGGAGGCAGCTACTTGAGGTTGCATATCAATGAAGTGTAATGTACACCCATCTCTTAGCTGCTTCTTGCAAAGCCTTGCTGTTAACTCAAGTTGCTAATTATGTTTTAGCCAAGCCACTGTGGTCTTGGGTGATTGAGGTGTCCCAGCTATCTTCTGATCTACCAGTTTGGCCATAGAGGCATCCAGAGATAACAAGTATTTTAGCCACCACAGCTGATTGATATTCATCTGCCAACAACTCACCAGCTGGTCCAAGAGAGCACCTTATTGGAATTCTAATGAAGGGACCAGCACTGTTTAACATCTTTGCTGGCAACATGCACAGTGGGATTGAGTGTGCCCCCAGCAAGTTTGTCAATGACACCAAGCTGTGTGGTGCAGTCAACACCCTGGACGTAAGGGATGCCATCCAGAGGGACCTTGACATGCTTGAGAAGTGAGCCAATGTCAACTTCATGAAGTTCAAGAAAGTGGATTGCAAGGTCTTGCACCTGGGTCAGGGCAATCCCAGGCACAGCTACAGGTTAGGCAGAGAAGAGATTTAGAGCAGCCCTGCAGAGACGGACTTGGGGGTGCTGGTTGACAAGAAACTCAGTGTGACCTAGCAGTGTGCACTTGCAGCCCAGAAAGCCAACTGTATGCTGTGCTGCATCAAAACAAGCATGACCAGCAGGTCAAGCAAGGTGATTCTCCCTCCCTCTCTGCTCTTGTGAGACCCCACTTGGAGTACTGCCTTCACACTGGGGCCCCCAACACGAGAAGGATACAGACGTGCTCAAGCGAGTCCAGAGGAGGGCCATGAAGATGACCAGACAACTGGAGCACTTCTCCTACAAAGTCATGCTGATAGACTAGGGCTTGTTCAGCCTTGAGAAGAGAAGGCTCCAAGAAGACCTCATAGCAGCCTTTGCATACCTAAAGGGCCTACAAGAAATCTGGAGAGGAAATTTTTACAAGAGCATGTAGGGACTGGAGAGCGGGGAATGGTTTTAACTGGCAGAGGGTAGATTTTATATTAGATATTAGGAAATCTGTTAGGAATCTGTATTTATATAAAGATTAGATATTAGGAAAAATTTCTTCATTATGGTGGCGGTGAGATGCTGGAGCAGGTTGCCCAGAGAAGCTGTGGCTGCGCCATCCCTGAAGTGTTCTAGGCCAGGCTGGATGGGGCTTTGAACACCCTTGTCTAGTGGAGGATGACCCTGCCCTAGAACTAGATGATCTTTAAGGTCTCTTCCAACCACAACCATTTTATGATTCTATGATGATTCTACAGTATCTGACTTCTGTCTTTGATTTTCTAGTAGGGTGTCTGTATGAAGAACTATTCCAGACAATTAGAGTTCATAGGTGAAATAGTTGATGTGGGACAGTATGTTGTACCAATGTTCTTTTACATTGAGTTTCCTAATAATGCCAGTGGTGAAGGAATTGAGAATATCTGAGTAAATATCTGAGTAAACTCATTAGGAATCAATATTATGAAATAGTTTAAGACCCTCTGCCACCCACAGGCAGTTCTCCATAGCTCGTAGCTCTTATTGCAACACCAGCTCGTCATCCCTCCCACCAAAAGAAATGCATCTGCAAGAGGCAGCTATAGTATATGGATTCTTGATCTTAGCAGGAGTAAGGTCATGATCAATGCCTTCACAGTTAAAAGATCCTGCAAAGTGACAGCAACTAGATCCCACATACCAGCTCCTCTGACATCCTAATTTAATAGAAATTATGAGACCATATATCTAGATTTTCAGTGCAGCAAAATCTTGCCTTTGGTTGACCCAGCCTGAGTTTTGCAAGGTCTGGACACACTGAGAGACTTCTGTGAGAAGCAGCACCTCAGCCGAGCTGACAGTTAAACAGGAGCTGTCAGTTCCCATTGGGGTTTGGGTGTTATTTTTCTCCTAAAATGTAACTCACTGCCTCAAATAAGCTTGCACCAAATTCTGAATGCAGATGCTTACCTTTTTGCAAAGCCCAGACCCTTGTTACACTGGCATTTTGAATTCATTGATAGCAGCAGTTGCTTCTTCCATGCAAATCAAGAACTTTGCATCAGTGAAAGGCAGCAGTTTCCAGTCTTTCTCAGTCTACCCTGAAGTCAGCACTGAAGTCACAGGGCAACCTGTGACAGGCAGATGATCACCTTCTGCCTGAACTCAGTGGGAGAGGAGATTTTTCCTGATTAAAACCAGTATTCTGCTGATTGGCAGCAACTTCTCTCCTCTTAGAGCAAAGGGCTGCTTTGAAACCATGCTCTAACTTTGTCATGACTGTTGGGTTTTTTTACTTGCTTATAAACAAACAGGAGACAGGTTTCTTGTGCTGATACTAATTACATTAGTGTAGAAAAGATTCCTACTCATAGCAGTGTATATTTGAATGGAAAAAATATCTTTTTGTTAAATACAGATGGTCAGCTCATGCTGTCCCTTTTTGCCCTGATCGTTACCATCCGCAGAAGAATATCCTTAGCCCACTTTTCTTAGCAATCACCTCTATCCTCACTGAATCTGCCTTTAGAGAATCTAGGATTTTCTTCTTTCCTTTTTTCTTTTTCCAGATCTCTAAAATAAACCTTGTTTCACCAAGTTTCTTGGGCTATGGTTTGTCAACTGCAATATTTTTGATTTCAAGACTTTCATTAAAGTTGAGAAAGAAAAATACAGTGTATATTCCATAAAGAAAAAAGTATATTTTTCATATTTACCTTTCTAAATCAAATTTTATCCTTCTTTTTTTAAACAAGAAAAGACACGATTTCCAGGATGTGTTTGACCTGAAGTGGATTTCACCAGACCAAATATAAGTGATCATAATCATGGGCCAAACACAAGTCTTCACTCACAGTCTTGTAAATTAGGATAGAAGAGCAATACCTCATACTTTGTTCATGTTAATTGATTTTTGGTCAAAATACACAGGTTTTCCAAAACACCTCTTAATAAGAGGTTTGCACTCTCACACTGGCATCTTTCATAAGCAGTAAGTTTCATGTGAAGGAGGAGAAAAAGGAAGCCTCAATTGATAGGAATCATTAAGAGCAACCCTATTTGCAACTTTCCCAGTGTGACAATTTGTGTTTGCTGGCCGGAGGAAGTACAAAACAGTTGCTCCCTCATCCTTTCCAGTGTGACACCGAGTAGAGTTTTCTTTTATGTTTGGCACTGATATGAAGAAACAAGTTGAGAGATCACTTTTTGGCATATCCCCTCTATGCCAGTGTTTAATTTATAGTTCTCTTCTATGCTGCTATTTTATTTATAGCATTAAATATATAAAGAGATTATAATGCAGCAAAAAAGGCTATTATGGAAAAACAGAAGCTGATTTGTCCAAAAGCCATGCTTACGAACAAGGCCACCTGGCTTAACACACACTGATACTCACCCATATATACAACTGAGGTCTTTTATTTCTTTTTTATTCAATCAGATATTTTATCTGTGTTCCACACTAGTGCATAGAATACAGGACATTTCTTTCTAAGGAACTGACATGAATCAGATGCTATCTTCTAGGAGAGAACAGTGTTCTGAGTTTTGCTTTGAAATCAGGCCCTTGAACATCTTTGCTGCCTGGAAGTACATTAGCATTAAACAGAGCATTTATCCCACAGATTATTATGTAACTATTGTAAATAATATATAAATACTTCAACGTTACCTTAGGTGAGCACAACTTTCAGTACTGAACTCATTTTATTAACACTTTTTATTAGAACTGTTAGTAAATCAATTCCCTACCTTCTCCTCAAGGCAGTCAGCTCCTCCTAGTGGCTACTTGCAACCCTCAACAAAACAGACCCAGGATGTTCTGTTTGTCCTTGGTCTTCACTGAGCAGAGCAGTGAGGGTGGATCTGTAAATTACTTTTCCTCCTTAAAATAAAAAGAAAGAATGGGTAAATCTTTTGCCATTCAAAGCTATTGACGGAAAAAATAAACTGCAACAAATGTTCTTCTTATTCCTTGCATTAAAGCTTCTACTTTTCATAGCCTGAATCTTATGAGTCATACAAATGTGAGCTGTAAGAGTCTATACTGCTCGATTACTCATATTCCTGCCTCTGCTACACCAATACTTTTTGAAGTGTTTTGTAAAGCTGAGCAGTAAAAGCTAAACTATTTTATAAACTGAAGAATAAAATACTGAAAGAATATTTGTAGCAATATCCTTTTCAGATCTTTCCTTAATTTCAGCAACACCATTCACACAAGTAGTTACACATGTTTGCATGATTGTCGGAGTGGGTCTCTGTCACTCAGCCAGGAACACATTTCTGACAATCTCCCCAGTTTCCCTTCTTCAGTTTTACAGTTTAACTGGCTACTTGTGCCATGACGTTTCACCTGCTGAAATTGCCCAGTTAAACTTGAACAACACCCAACATTGCCACTACAGTTGTCACTTCCCCTTTCTTACATCTGAACACTATAAAAAGCACAGCAAAAAGCCCTGTCACTCTCCCCCTCCTTGTATCTTCATAGTACATTTGGGGAAATGTCCTAATGAAAATACAACTGCTGAACTGCAAATATCAGTGCCATAGAAGAACGGCTCATTCAGTGATACTGAATAATAAATATTGAATTTATTATAAAAGACCATACTTAGTTATCCCTTGATATGTAATTTATTTTTCAGAAAAAAATTAAAAAACATGTTTGGGAAAGAATGTAAGGAGTTTTAATAAAATCCACCGGCAACAAACTATCAGCTGCGTGGCAGGATGCTATCCACCCAGTTTTCAACATCTGCTGCCATTGTTCAAGTTACTGCACACCACTAGCAATTTCCAGATTTTAGGTCCCTATGTTAAGGCAGTACTCTTAGTTAACTAGTAAAGATGTGCTTTTGGTGGCCTTAAACTACCAGCAAACATCGCAGTTTTCAGAAGCAGGTATTTAATGTTTTGTGAGAAATAAGGCATCGTGTATCATGCCAGGCACCTACAGACAGAGCCAACCCAAATCAATAGCTACGATCTTAGCAGGAGGTTAAGAACCCATGCACAGCACAGCAAGCAGACAAGACAAGCTTCATTTCTGATACAAATACACAATGCACTGAAGAAAGCCTACAGGCACTGAATGTTTTAGGATCAGTATAATTAGCTTACTCAAATACTTTGATATTGAAAAATACAGCTTTGTGTGCCAAAGCACAAAGGCAGGAATTAGCAAATAAAATTCTGACTCTAGCCATTGGGAGGGAGAAAATTGTAGGGACTATTTTTAATACCAATAAAAAAACCCAATAAAAGCTTTCTGAATGCTCTGCATACAATTTTTTGGGAAAAATGGGGGGATACCTTGTGGCCTGAGTCAGGTTGCTATCATTCCTAAATTCACATGGATTCATGCCTTTCCCTACAAATGTAGACATGGTCCAGGTTTTTATTATTACACAAATTTCCAAGATTGGGATTTTATTTTGTACTGTATGTATGAAAGTCATCTGACCAATAAATCTTTCTGTAGTTGACTGTTGAAAGTGGCTTCAAGCCAATACTGAAGAATGTTCACCTCAAAGTAACCCCTTTTTATTTCTATAACAGCTTATATTTAACTGAAAAATTATTAGTTATTATATTGATGCCTTAATCTAAGCTGAGATCAGGGACTTACTACATCAGATGCTACACATAAAAACACTAAGGAATAGTCATTGAAAAATTAGTTTGTGACTCATATAGGCAAGACAGATTAAAAGGAAATACATTCCATTTCCTATTAGACACTGAGGTTCAAGAAACTTGAGCTGAATGAAAATCTTTATTCTTTTTTTTATCAAAAGACTTTCCTTCTACTAAGAATTATTAATTATATTCCTAGACTTACTTGAAACAATGACAACTTGCATTAGTCAGTGCTTTAAGATTATAAAATATACAAGATTATTTAGTGCTTTAAAAAAATACATCCCACATTTGAATGAAAATCTGAAATTTTGTAGTTTTCTGCAAAAGTGACAACCTCCATGAATTTTGACTCAGGATTATCAAATCAAGCCTTTCACTAGTGTAATTAAGGAAAGATAATAAAAAAAAACCCAAACACCAGACTTACTCTTTAAAAAATACAGACCATACTAAGACCATGCATATGGATATTTTCAGAAACTGGATCCACGGACAATTATCTTGTTAAGCTACTGAAAATTACTTTTAATTCCAGTTTGAGCTCTGCAGCCAGCTTTTGATCCCATGTTGCCTGGAGAGTTCAGTTGTTCTTTTCTAATAAAAAAATAAAAAAGTAGACCAAACTAAGCAAAATTACTTCTGTAGCTGTCAGGAAAGCCTATAATGTGTTCTGTCCAGCCGTGGAGTTGGGACAATTTCTAAAACAGTAGAATTGCAACTGACTCAGAACCCTATCTAAAGCTGCCCAAATTCAATAAAAATTCTTTCTGTGAGTCTAATGGGCTTTGTGTCATGCCCTCATGCATTAAACTAATTTATATAGAAAAAAATCTATTTCCTTTTACTTTCAATTAATCAGAGGACTGGGTGTGACCTATTGGTGGAATGGTAAATAATACAGAGAGCAGGTCACTTGTACAGAGTGACTTGGATAGCTTGGAGAGGTCAGTTCAATCCAACATGGGTTTTAATATAGCCAAGTGCAAGGTCTTCTACATAGAAACAAGGAATATTTGTAAGATGAGACATGCCATTGTAGAGAGCAATGATTCTGTCTCAAGGTTGATAATAAATGACTATAACAGTAGATGACCAGATGAACCTGATTTCCTTCAGTGAGCTAACATGATCCTTAATTGATTTACAAGCAAGGGAACATGATAAAAGGGGTAAGGCAGCATTAATAGCACCATTACTGGAATTCTGTGTTCAGAATTAATATCTATAATTCCTTTTGGATATTAAGGAATTGGAAGCAATTCTGGAAACATGCAATGATGCAGACTTCAAAATATGCCTCACTGTGAGAGACAGAAAAAGCACAGCCTATTTAGTTGATCTGTCAAATAACCTGGAGATAACTTGCACATTGGTTACATAGAAAAAAATATTTTTGATAGGAAGTAGAAGTTTAATCTGGCAGGAAAAGGTATAACAAGATCCAAAGTGAATCTAAACAAAATGTGACTAGCAGCAAAGGGAGGGTTTGAAACAGTGAAGAGAAATAACTGTTGGAAAAAAAGGGATATTACAATTAACCAGCATTGTATCATTTACATAAGACTTTTTTGCCATCTTTTACCCCAAAATAATTGTGGCTTGTTAAAGAAATTAATGGATGGCATTCTTTGACTTGTAGTATAGTGGACCTGACATAGGCATCAGAGATACAAAAGACGAAGTTGTGCAACAAGTTTAGGGGAATGAATGGTCTTGAAGCTAGTGCATTCAAGGTCTGCTGGGTTGCTGATTTCACCTGAGAAGTACAACTAATAGATAATCTGGTACATTGGCTGTACGTCTGGTTGGCAGTATATAGGTGTAGAAATGAGAACCTGATTTGAGCTGAGTCCATTCAGGGTATGTGTTTGAGCACTGCCATGTTTAGCAGGAATTGTTATGTACAATATATCAATGCAATGGTTCTAATATGGTTATTGTGGTTATTCTGTTGGTCACTAAACTATTAAACTTCTGAAAGTAGAATTTGGTTAAGGGTATGCCCATCCATCTACATATCAGTGGGTATAGTACATACATTGAATGTATTACCTGAGTTAATGTAATGTAATGGGGTGGATAGGTTAAGCTTGAAGGTGATTATAGGTAGCTGTAACGTCTTTTTACTTTGCAACATGAGAAAGATGAATACATGATAGTTATTTGCTGAACCACATGTGACATCTTTTCCAGGTTGGGTTTGATAGATGGCCCATCTCCCTGAGACCATATTGATGGCAATGTCATTAGATTTGGAATCCACCATGGATGTTACAAACCCTTATGCATGGAGCTTTGTACATGCAATGTCACTAATGAACGACAGATCTTATTCTCCAATTGCAGATGCATCACACCACCTTAGTAGGAGGCTAAAAGTTTATATAGTATTTATTTGAACCATGGAATTAACTGTCCATTTGGGCACCAAATAGATTAGGATTCTAGCAAAGTTTTTATGCCTAGGGTACCTCACAGAATCTGTGTCCTGGACGGTAAACTACATAGTGTACTGGCAGGCTCACCCAAGGCGCCATCCACTGGACAGGTCTTCACCATCCCCTGTCAACTGTGAACCATAAAATCCCAGTAAATCCTATCCTAAACACTTGCTGCAGTGGTCACACTGTGTTAAGTCCAGCAGGTACTGTGGGGCTCATTTCCTGCTACAAGACTCATCACAGTGCAATGATGATTGTGGGGACGTGAGACTAACTAATGCCCTGGAATTTTTGCCATTGGGATGATGGAGGAGTACCAGCAGCATTTTTGTTTGCCTAACGCACAGCCACTGCTTTGCTGCCAAGGAGCAAAGACTAAATGCCTCAGCAGGGAAAGGGCAACTACAGGTCGGAGTTGCCACCATCACTGATAGAACAGCTGTGAATTTATTTCCCCTCATAGGGATATCAAACCCCAGTAAGAACTTAAAGAGTTATTCCCATCATAGTTAAACATTTCTGTTCTACTTTACCAATCCTTCTCACAGTAATCAGGGTGAATCAGACAATGGTGAGCAAATAAAAAGCTAAAACCATTAAACACAAGAAAATCTAAAGGGCACTTAATAAAACTCTTTGATTTGCTATTTGAACTTTTTATACACTCTATCATAATTAATTTTGATGATCTTAAGCTAAATTAAAAGCAACAGGTAGCACTGCATTGGAGGAAAAGTATAAGGACACCTTAATGGAGCCACCCAACATAGTGCCCTATAGGCAACCATAACTTAATTTAAAAGCACACATGATATGCAGAAATACACCCAAGTAAAATGGCAGGTGATCCTAAAAACAGAATAAGAAGTAGCTGTTGTATCCATCCTCACTCACAGTAATTCTGTATGAACGTGGTGCTTTTCATTAAGCAATCAATAATATATTTTATTAGTTCCAGGACAGTGAATACAACCCACTAGAAGCAATCTCACTCCACACTTTTGAGTGTGAATATCACAATTAAACCAAGAAAAAATAAATTAGTTTTTCTGAAATCGTGAGGTTTTTGAGTTGTAGAAGTCCAATTACAAATTAGCAAGCTGTGAATAATCAGATTTAAGAAAACCCCACAGTTCCAAAGCTGCATGAGCTTTACTCATAAAATCTCTAAAAATTTATTAAGTTAAATAGTAATTGGTGACAAATGAGGCCACCAATCATAGACAACAGAATCAGTGTTTTTCACCTCTAGTTTTGGAAGTAATACCTGGTCTTCTGGGAGGACCATAATCTTTCTGAACATAGGCGTTTGAAATATACACAAATAATGACACAGCCTTGTGCAATTCCAGGGTACTAACAAATATATCTGTGTTTGAAATCATCTGATCTTCCATTCTTATTCCAGTACAGCAATAGACTAGATTTCCAAATGCATTCATACACCTGCTCCCATTTAGAGGGCGAGATACTGACTCTTGAAAATGTTTGGAAATCTGGTTTACTTCATTACAGCACTAGACTGGAGATAACCATGTCTTGAAACTCATCCAGGTCTAGATGCTAAGGACTTCTGACAATCTTTCTGGCTTCATATCAGCATACTAATATCAACTAGCATGTATATGTTTCATATGGATAAGATGCATCTCTTCATCGTGTCTGTAATTCAATCTTGACATGGTAATTTTTAAGTTCTAAGAAGGAGATAATTTTATCTATCACTCTCCTTTTAGCATGTGAGAATGTAAAATCAAACATAGCGAATTTTTCATTCAGTTGCAAACTCTCACTGAAGTGAATGACCCTTTAAAAGTGTTAGGAAGCCAGGCCACTCAGAATATGAGAGGCACATTTCAATCTGGTTGCATCGGAAATACTCAAGAGTAAGAGTGAATAGTGAGGAATGTATTTTTCAGGCTTTACAAAGCACCTGTATTTCTGGGGACAAGCTGAAATTGTGAGAAAAATTAACTCAATAAAGCAAAAGCATGAAAATAAGGAAAAGACTGTGTCCCAAGGACATTGCAATCTATTCATTGAATTTCACAAGTGCTGTTCAGGCAGAACCTTACAAATGTATTGACTAAGAGATGATTATTCAGAGACTTAATGACTAATTTCAGGAGTAAATTACTGTAGATTTAGGCCTGTAAAAACAGGGTAAACTTCCTGCATGGAGTCCATGCAAGCAAAAGAAAGGATTGCCCAACAGCTAGGAGATTTGTTTAAGACTTAGAAGACGGGGATTTATACTTTTTACTCATGCATAAACTTTCAACAAATTACTTAAGGCAAGAACCTACTGGCTAAGAATATCACACAGCTAAATAGTCTTCTCTCCCACAACTATTGTCCAAACTATTTACTGTGAACATTCTTTGGTCCAAACTATGCTTGACAATCATCTGGGAAAGTATTAGATGATCCAGTAGAAAACTGTGCCAAGGAGCATGCTAATTACAGTTAAATTTTCTGGACAATTGGATGCCATCCCCTAAGCCTGTATCCCATCTCTATTTAATATGTTACTGTAGTTAAATCCTTTGTGAATGTGTGAAAAATGTTAGAAAGAGCACTCTGTATTGTGCAGTACTATAGTACTATGGGAAAGAAAGTTCTGTGAAAACAATAAACACTTTCTGAAAAATAATTAAAATAATTACTGATGTAGTCATATACCCATGAAGTACAAGAACTTCTTTTAGATTCTAACTCTTCCAATCACAAGCTGTGCCTTTAAGTCAAAGCTATATGACCCTGTCGTTATAGATAGGCAGATGTGAATCTGATGTCAATACAAGTGCATTGTATTCTGAAACACAAAACCTCAAAATTATGTCCCACAGGTTGGTAGATTCTGTGTTCCTTGAGAAAAATGATGTATCGTTCAAACACACATAATTTTACACTGGATCAGCCAATGCCTTCATAAGCTTATCTCCAAGCTACAGTCTGTTTCAAGAATCACAGAGCAAATTTCATTCACTAGGACTAGGAGGAAAGCAATCTCTCTGGAGAGAGATTTTTTAGTAGAATTTTAGGACCAACTTCCTGAATGCAATGCCTCCATCTTAACTTTTAGCAGAGATGGAAAGGCAGCACAAGCAGCCCCCCGTGATACTTTGCATTTGATGGGGAGGGGAGGAGGAGGAAGAAAAAACAAACAAACAAAAAAAAGTCACGGTCACTTCATTTAGAGACTTAAAGATTAAAAGATATAAATCCACTCAGAGTTATTAAGACATACTGGCATAATGTTTAGGTAAATTCTCACACCTCTAATCCATAGAGTGATAACAATATAGAAGAGAGATTTGGCTGTTTGAACATTACTGTTTTTACCACTAGTTCTCTTTGCAAACTTCACTGATATTGCAGACAGAACTCATGCAGTGCAAATTCTCCTCTACTTCAAAGATACCAGCTTTAAAATGAAGTTCATTTTCTTACATAAATAGGATAAAATATAAACAAAAGTTCTTAGACAACTCAACATCAAGACAGAAAAATACTTTCAATCTGTGCTACTTAGCATAAACCAACATTATGTTTCCCTGAATGGCTATACTAAACATTTAACAAAAAAAGTCTACATTTAGAAGCCATAAATTGACTGGTTTCAGTTGCAAAGCCTTCTGATTACTACAATTAAAAAACTGACCATGATTCATGCCCATTTTTGAAGAAAAAAGTTGGCTGAGAACAAAAAAACCCCAACAATACCTTGTACATTTTCATTAAACTATATTTTCCCTATGAATTTGGCAGCTTTAAAAGTTTTTAAATAGGATTATTTTTAATTCAAATTTTATTCACACTGTGCAGGCTATTATTTTTATTTAAAAATCAAACAAGAGAAAAAGAAGTAAAATAAAATCAGTGTTAATATATGAAGAAAAAACAGCAGGATGCTAATGGATCTTTATTAAATGAATATTTTTAGGGCTACTTTTTAGTAAGAGAAGAATTTTAATGAATGATTCTACAATTGTGATGAAAAGTTAGGTGAAACTAAAAGTTGTCATGTAAAATTATCGTAGAAATCTACTTTCTTGCTAGTTTCTGGGGGGGAGGAAAGAAAAAAATTTAAAACAAACAAGCAAACAAACACACCCTGCAACCCCAACAAAACAAAAAAACCCAATGCTATAGAGAAACAAATGTATTCTCTAGTACAGCACAGTAATTTCTCGTGACACTCTGTAAGTAACCAGCTATTGCTTTAGGGTCACAAAACTGAGGTTGTTGGAAGAGGGAGTGCTCAGTATATCTCTTATCCAACCTACTGCTCAAAGTAGATTCATCTATCAGTTCAGACGAGGTTGCTTGAAGTTTTTATAAAAGCAGGTCTTAAAAGTCTCCAAGGACGGAGTCATTGATACCACAGGAAAGATATTCCCAAGGCAGAGAGCATACTCTAGTATGACAAATCAGTTTCTTCTTTCCAGTCATGATGTGCAAATATACGCACACATGCAGATAGACTTTTGCAGTGTGCTGGTTGTTTCTTTTCATATTATGGGCAGATTAAGCATAGTTCACAGTTTACACTTTCCAATGATTCTTAGATCAGCCTCAGTCAAACTCTACATATCAAAGCTGACAAGTTACTTGCAGGCTCCTCTAAAGGCTTGGCATCTAGTATTGATTGGGGTGTGATAGGCTAGGGTGAGAGGAAAGGTAACTCTGGTTGTAGTGTGATCACACAGGACATTGCATAACCTCTTGGGTTTCTATAATGTAGCTATTGGTTATATTAAGCACCGTGACTTGTTCTGTGGTTTATCATGGACACTTTCAGCTGTTTTATGCTTGAGCATCTTAACAATTCAGGTACATTTCATCTAGATTATAGGAACATGAGCAAGTTTTGCTGCCAAAGATAAGAACACACCATCTCCAGCTGCCAAGATTTACTACCTCAGTATTCAAGGACGGCCTCTTTTTCTTGCATGCAATAGGAAAAAATAATCATATCTGGAACATATCTGGCTTTGTGTTGGTGGAGTATCATGTCTAATACTTGAGTACAACAAAACCTAGACAACAGCTCGGAAAGGAACCCTCTCAGTCTCATGGCTTACACAGTATAACAACCTGTCTGAAGCTCCTAAATTATATGATCTCCAATTGACATTTTCAAATTAGTTTTAGTGTGTATAATTGCTTACTTTAAAATATTTTAAGAGCTGGTTTGTTCTCTGTGAAACTTTCAGCTGGAAAATGTTGCAGTTTTCAAGTTTTGGCTAGCCCATTTTACATCCATAAATGGAGATGTGGAGAAATGTAATGAATTATATGAAATAGTTTTATGGCAGCATTACACTTACTCAGTCTTCTCATATAATTCTATTTGTTGAGATGATGTATATATATATGCGCATGTATATATGCATATACACACATATATACGTAATGTTCACCCCAGTTCAGCATCTACTTAAGAAAAGATTAACGGTGAGAAGCACTGTAGGTGTCATTTGTCAGGTAGTTAACATGGGTATTAATATTAAATTTATTTATTGCCAAATCAGCTGCCTTTATTAAAACAGCAAAGTTATGTTAAGAGAACAAAGTATGGCTTGTATTCCCTGGCAATATGAAATGTTCAGGAAATGAAAAGTGCTTCAATCATATATAACATATAGAGTATTGTTAGTGCAGAATCCTTGTATCAACTTCTGTGACCCAGTTGCTGGTTGTCCCGTCATTGTTTTAAAGTCATGAACTAGAGCTCTGCAGTTTAAATAGCATCAAATATATGAAATAGAACCCGTGTGCCTCACTTAACCTTAAACAAGTTTCTGAAAGGAAGAAAGACAGATTTAACGGATGTGATGTCATCACACTGTATCATACATGCCAGAAAGAAAGAACAGAATACAATAGAATATTAGGGTAACATAGGAAAGCCATTTTTTAACCATTTAAAGCTTCAGAAAAATGAGCCAAACCTGTGAGGAAGAGTCTGAAGTGCATGTAGTAATGCACCCTAAAGCATCAAGATATTTAAATTTTTCCATCCTCTTCAGCATTCTATGTTAAAAATCTGATGCTGTTCAAGAATACCCAGAAAAAGCACTTTAACTGCTTCAGCAACCCGATACTGTACCCACTGAAGTCCACAATGAAACCTCAATTTACTTCATTGCATTGTTCTGCTTCATTTTCTAACTGACTTCAATGGAAATGGGCCTTCAGTTGCAACAAATATTTGCACGGCTGCTTGCAATATCGACAGCCCTTTTGAAATTGCTACTGACTAAGCTTTAACTCAAACTGCAAATGAAGGAATGACTATGTGATCCATATGGACTCGGTGTGAGTTTCATGAAACCATAGGGAGATTTCCATTGATTTCAACTGGAGGTTACTAGATGATGCTGGGGATACATGACCTTTTGACCAGACACTTTTTAATCCCGTCATTATGCTTTCCTTTTCTCACTTTCATTCTAAAGTAAACAGATTTGAAATCATCTGGTGCTGGAGTCCTGTATATGGCATCAGGGACATGCTCTTTGGTAGAGAAGTCTACAGGGTTTAAGGTTTTAATGTATTTACCTTCTTCATGCACGTCAGGCAGATTGATAAAGTGCTCTGAACGGATAATCGAGCCTGACAGCTAAGAAGATCTGTCATCATTCAAGCAGAGCACCCAGGAAAAGGTTAGCTGCCTTTTAGAACTGTAGCAAAAATTCTGGAAAAGAATTCTGAAAAGAGTTCTGAAATCTCTGCTAATACCACTGACAAGAATGCTTTCATTTTGCTAAATGAGTCCAACTTTTATCTTTCATTGTCATTTCCATTATCAAATGACCTCCATTCTGAAAAGGGATGACTAGTTATTGATTCAAATGTCAGCACCTTAAATGTTGTTAGCCACAAACAGCATCAAAAAGAAAGGCCACTGCATCAAAAATATTGTACATTCCCACTCTGCAGGACTGCAACTCCTTCTATTCTGTCTAGGCAGGCTTATGGCTCAGCAAAACCATGAATCTCATAATCATTCATACCTTTATCCTCAAGAAACCTCTGCTGTTCATACACTTATTTTAGAAGCAGGCAATTCGTGTCTAGGATGCAGACTGCGGTGGAGCATAGGATTGCCTGAGCTAGCTTTTTCTATCACAATGATACCATGAGCAGCAATGTGGCTGCAGCAGTATGGGAGTTGGTGCAGGTCAATATGCCCTTAGGAGAAGGAAGGACACAAGATGCTTCATGCTTGCATTAAGTCTTGTGAAGTTAATCCAAGTATATCCCAAGCTAAGTGACCAAATCACAGTGGAGCTAGATCTGAAATGAAGCCTCCAAGTCAAAGGATTCATTAGTTCTTTTATGCTGTAATTAGGTTGAGATGTTCAAGCATTGTGTAGCACAGAGTTTGTTATGGAATATTTCTTCTTGTCCTGTGACTACCTAATAGTGTGCAGCCTAGTCACAGAGGTAGGCACTGAGAAAGCAGTAAGAACATACACAGGGTCCTCTCTAACAGCTAACAGCTTAATGTTACAAAGCAATATACACATCGAATAAATGACAAGGTTGACTATGACAAAGTATAGTGATAAATATCTTCTATCACATGGTTCTGGGGACTCCTATGAACTAGGCCTCATTTTTGGCCTCCAGGAGATTGCTATATTTCGAAATATCAATCTGAATTCCTTAGACATCCACACACATGCTCTGGAGCCTGAGCTATCTGTAACCCTCTTGTTCCATCTCTAATTCTAAAGATCACTTTCTGGAAGCTCTGAAAGAAAAATTGGTGAGTAATTTCTTTCCTTTCTTCTCTTTGAACTACCTCCTATGGATTGCACCAGTGAAAGGCAAAATCTAGACCTTATTTCCTACAAAAAAAGTATATATTTAGTTTCCCTAGAAAGTGCTGATCTACACTTTCTTGCAAAATTTAGCCCTATAAGGAGACAATAAAAACTAGCAGATTTATGCCTCATAAAATGGGAGCGTTTCAATCAGATCCAAATTACTGTTTTCCTCATGAAGCAACAAGAATGGTTAAAGGTGAAGTTTTTTCTTTGTTTTTAGCCATCTAGTCCATCTCCTGAATAAGGGCTTCTTTTGAGCTGCTGAGCACAAAAGTGCGTCTGGAAAATTTCAGCTAATGTATTTCAAAGTTATTATGTGAAAATAAAACCCCAGAGCATACTTTTTTATGAAATCTTCAGAGAAAATTCACTTCCGAGACCTGGCTTGAGAAAGAGCAGGAGACATTTTTCAGCCCCAAATAATTTTATGAGAAAGGCTTAAATGTTTGGAAAATATGTTGTCACTGTAATTTCTCCCTTAACCAATAGCCTCAGTGATGAATTACATGACCAATGGAGTAAATCTGTGTATACACACGTACACACGTCATTTCATTTGTTTACCTTTGGATCAAAAATAGATGTTACAGCATTTGTTTTATCATTTTCGATCCCCCTGAGGCATTGTGACATTTGGTACATTTATTTTTCCTGTTAAGAGATGATTCTTTAATTGTTTGAAGCAGGTGGAGGAAATATTTAGCAGAATGTTTACACTATGACAACTATACATCGGGGAGGGAAAGTGGGAGTGTGTTTGAACGTGCACAGAAAGCCAGAAGTTTATTACATTTCTTTCTTTTGCACAGCCCAACATACAACCTAGAGAGAATCTCTGTCCCTGGTGGAGCTAAAACCAAATATATAGATTTCATATCTATGTATTTGGGGCCATAGGCATCTTGTCATTAACTTTCTGCACCTCAGTCAGGTGTGAGTACTTAGAAATGCAGGCAGATTGCTCACTGTCCAGCTTTGAACACTGAGCTTGATGCTCTTCCTCACAGTTAACAGGAAAAGGTAAATTTCTCCACAATTCCTTTCAGTGTATCAACAGTAAAAGCCTGTCATGTCATGTTCCCTTCCTTCCCCCTTCCCCTTCCCCCACTTACTCCTTACTAGTTTAGGTTAGGAAACTTAAAAGAAAAGTCCCTGTGCATACAAAAAAATAGCTGCCTAAAATACATTTAAAACTCATCTCTGTGCTTCGGATAATGTCCTCTGTGCTCTTGTTTGGATATGTTTTCTGATTTGCAGTATGCAGAACAGACACACACAGGTGACCTCCTAAGCTCCAGTGTTCTCCCTCTAAACTGAGCAAAACCAAAGAAGCTAAATTAAAACATGGCTGTGAATGACAGGCAGGGCACGTTAACTTAAGTCCCGCAAGGAGAACATAGGAAAATCAACTTTTGTTCTGTTAGTGATGTGCTGTTAAAAGGATGTGGTAGAATAACAACTCTTAGTCACACAGCTATGGCTGAATCCAGACCTATCCTCATTTATTGTTCTGTAATGAAATTTTATGACTGCTCTTTCTGGCCTTTAGCAGATTGGACCTCTGTATAACTGCATACCTTAAACTGCTAAGGGATATATCGGGATGGCAGTGTGAAGGGACTTATCTCTATCTTTCTTCCCCAAGGCAGCCCTCATCTACTGACTGCTCTGGGGAAACTCCAAATTTAAATCTGCTTGGCACAGAGCTAAAAATGTCATATCGGGAGTTTTCCTGAACTCCATTTCTTAGGTCAGTGAATAGAACACATCTTTCCTCTGGTCACTGGGCATTATAAATATGTATTTCTTTTATTCTAAGGTCAATTAATATTTAAATATTGATATGGGAACTTCAACACCTCTCATATGAGAAAATGCCATACAAAATCAGCAGCTACAGTGTGACACACAGGGTAACTACTTCACTCAGAAGGAGGAGGAGTTTGGACTTCCAGCTTCTGGAAAAATTATTTTATTCTCCCTGAACTAGGAAGTAAAAGGGCAACATTATTTCCATCAGTAATACAGTGTATCTGTAACGATACTTTTTTGCTTTGGATATTCATAATATGAATATTATGGTTAGCACAACCTGGCATAATTTAGTTTCTGATTTGAATGAAGAAGAACAGAGACACTTTTATTTGATCAGAATCAATTATGATTTTTTGTTGGTTTGTTCAAATACAAAAATAGTTTGAATAGTCAGCCAATTTGCTACTTACATGAACTTACTGTTTGAATAATCATTACCAATAGTATCTTTTTCCAGCTAGATGGCAAGTAAATGATTAATTGCGTAATGCTGTTTGCAAAGCATACACATATATAAGGAAGCCAAGACATATGGCATAGGCACCCACAGAAAGCCAGTTCATATTGCCTATAACAAATGACGGAATTTGCAGCTCTTCAAACTCCATTCAAAGTTTTTTGTCACTAATATTGCCAGGTCTATAATTCTTTCCATAGTACTTTGCTCTTGTTCGCAACTGAGATGATTTGCAGCAAAAGTTACTGTTTCAGAGGAGTAAAGCTGATGCAATCTGTCCCAGAATAATTTCTGTATTTCTCGATCAGACATGTATGTAAATACAAAAAACCTGGATTAATAATTTAGTCTATTCAATGATATGACACATTTTTTGTGAAAAAGATTGTTGTGATAGAAATACTCTGACTTGATATAAAGGAGATTATTTTAAGTAGCATCTAGAGGGCTATTGTGTCGCCCATATTTAAAAAGTAAAAGTAATAATTTGCAAGGTATCCAGTTCTTAGCAGGGTCCACTAGAATCCCAGAGATCTGCCCTGTTTCACAGAAGTCTTTATATTGTATTAGGTATTATATCACTCCACCCAATAAGTTGATGAAAATGTTTCCCTGGAATTTTAACCTTTTTGCAGAATACACATGGGAAAAGCAGTTTGATTTCATTAAAGCTTTTTCTTTTTCCTCAGTAGAGCTGACTTCTGCTTCATAGCTCATGGGCAGTAACAAATTTTCCTCTGGACACCATCGCATATTCTCCCTGTTACTGAAAAGATGGGAGCTGACAATTTGCTTTTTGTTTCAGCTAAACATGTGCCTTTCTCCAGAAAAAGAAAAAAAAAATTTTCTCTCCCCCCCAGCTATATCTAGAAAGTTTAACTTCTTTAGCTATCTTTACCTACTTATTTTCAATTTTTTACTTAGTATTGCCCCGAAGTCACTGTGTGCTTACTCTGGTTTTAAATAACATTTAACAAAATTGCATCATGGAGGCTCTGATGCAACAAGAAGACAAAATCAAAAATCAGAAACCTAGAGTCTATCCTTAGCTTTGTCAATGAGCAGCTCTGAGATTTTTGACCACTGTGCTTCATTCTTCAGTCTTCCAGAAAATTCTTACTTTAATCTACTTAAAAAATAAGCTAAAATGGGAAGGTACAGTCTTCTGCTGCATACAAGTGTTTAGCACAGTGGGGCTGTGATCTCATTTGAGTCCGTTAGATGAGATAGTACTACAAATAAATCATCATAATAATATTCTTATGTGCAGTTAAGATTAAACCTAAAGTTACGTTATTGGAGTGTCATCTTGGTTCCTGTGATATTTGTCTGAAACTTTCTTCTTACAGCATAACAAATGTGCTTCAATTCCATTGGTCAGCTTTTTCCTCTAATGCAGACAGCTTAATGGATTTTTCTTAAGCCCAGTACAACTTGTTTCTTAGTATTAATTTCAACTTCAGGTTATTGTGCAAATTATGTCCTAGCTGGAAATTGAACCACGTTGACCACTGAAAAAGAAAAACCTAATATATGACCTGTATTAGACAAATTTGCCCAGCCAGCAAAGTACAGTCGGATTGATTTTCACTCTGTCATAGTAAGACAGTTTGTTAGACAAGTTCTCCACCCAGTGGCTCCAAGCGTTCATGCGAGCAAGGACATGATCCCCAGTAGAATATTAGAGAAACGCTGCAGATGCAAATCCTAATATATTCCTCAGTTGACTCGAAGGAAGACAGGCAAAGGATGTTTCCCTCATTTAGACCTAAGCAATCTATAAACCAAAACGTTTAGGGCATTGAAGACAAAAAATAGACTTGAGAAGTACAAAAGATGTAACCTTTGCGTCCCTCCCCCCTGAAACCTAAAACCTGCAGTAGCATTCTCTACAATTTCTGCTTTTTTTTCAGAATTATGTATCTACAAGAGTTGGGAACTGTGGTTGGGGTTTTTTGTTTGCACATTTGCTTTCAGCACAGAACTGCGAGTCAAGCATTTCATTTCCAACCTGCAGTCAACATTTTACAGCTTTCCTGAGAGTTTATAACATTCTAGCTCCCCTAAAACCAAACCTGAAGCTGAATTCTCATTTTTTTTTCCAGTTAAACACTACTATTTTTGCTCAGAGTGTGCTCTAAGTGTAGTTTGGATACTCATTTTAGTTATAGTTAAAAATTATAATAAAAAATATTTTTGGTTAAATATTTGGAAAACTTGAAATGGAAACATGGTGTCTAAAGCACATTTTCATAGAATTATAGAACTGTTTAGATTGGAAAAGACCCTTAAGATCATCCATTCTAATCTTTAAGCTAATATTACCTAAGAATAGAAACCTTTCTATACAGCACTGACAATTAAACCTCTCCATGTAAATTCTCCTTTCCTGTGTTCTCCTCCCCCCAAACACATACAATTCAAAACTGCTATCTTTTCCCTGTATATTTTGTTACCACTGTTTTATAAATATAGGGGTAGGGGAGAAGGGGTAACTTGTAGGTTGGGAGGAATTAGTAAATGTTTGGTTATCTCTACAAATTAGAAATGTCAGACAGTTTAGAAAAAGCAGCTAGCATTCATGTATGTGTGTGGAAAATATGTTTTTTCTTTTTTTTTTTTTTTTTAATGAGAGAAATTGTGAACAGGAATCTTACACCACAGATTTTAAATGTAACAGAGATTTCAGTGAGAGTGAGATGCAGTCTTACTTCAAATCTTCTTTTCACTTTTTCTAGGATATGAATCATGAATAATTTCATGTAAGGAATTTAGTGTGTGTCAGATAATCAGAAAAAAATGCAGAACTAGTAACTGGAAGATGAAGTTTCACTTTGTACAGCTTAAGCCCATTCAGGCAGCAGGCTCGCGCTGACCTCCCATGCAGGCTGGACTTAATCTTTCGGGGAGAAGCAGCCCCAGGTCCCCGCTGAGCTTGCAGGTCTCACCCAGCCGCGGGAGGAGGAATCCTCTTTCTACGTCGGGAAAAGCACTGACTTTGCAAACTGTGAGCCGACTTCACCACCTCGTGGCAACGCAGGGGAAGGCTTCAGGCTAGTGCCTGCGGCGAAATCCCAGGAGGAAACTGTATGGATGCACAAATGCTGCCGAACAATACTATGCCAGAATTAGGGCTATCTAATTGCACTGAGTCCACATTTCAGTGCAAGTATAGCCCCAAAAAACACATCCTTCGTTCAATAAGTGATGAATAAATAAACTGCCCTTTCTGTATCCCCCGTGATGGATACTATACAGATACTAATAGTTCACATTTATTCCCTGCAGTGACCAAAAAAGCTACTTGACATTCAGCTGTCTTTCATAATTTAACCCCAGGTGACACAGCAATTTGGACTTACCCATCAAAAAAAATATTGTCATAATGCCTGGCAATGCTTTGCAGTGTGCAACATCAAAGAAGATACCATATTTTTACAAACCTATATTCAAAGACACAATCAAGTCATCGTTGAGAAAAAGTTTTAAATCCTGTAGGAAACACCGATCAACTTACAGTCATATTTGGGGCATCACAACAATATTTAGGCTTATCACTGTGTCTGGTAGTCTCTACCCTCAATGAACAGCTGTAATACTAATTTATATTCTTTGATTTACCCTGTCTAGTTAGCTGAGATAAAGCTTCATGACCTGAAAAAGTATTTCCATCTACTGTGCTGCTTAAGAACTAAGAATTATTAGCCAGATTATCACTGATTGGGACAGAGTTATATGGACATGATATTAAAGAAGATATCATAACCTCACATTTATGATTCTAAACAGAGAAATCCAGGATAATTTCCTGAGATTTTGGTTGCGTTCTAACCCAAACTGTAAAATCCTACATTTAAGTTTTTATTTCTACAAAGAAGACAGTTTCCTCAGGTAAAACCTGACTTTACCCTAGATTCCAAAGGATTCCTGTCCATCTCGTAAATTTATACATTCCCTTTTCTAATTTTGTCTTTTTGATTGACCACTTCTGCTTTGATATTCAAGGGGTTGAATAGTTGACCAGTTGCTGCTGCAAATGGCAGGTATTTTCTATATAGATGGCTTTGGGTAGTAAGTACCAGCACAGGCTTCTGCAATACCATCATAATTTCTAAAATGGGGTTTCTAGTGGTGCAGAGTTCCAATTTGTTTTTCTTCTCTTCTGCTTTTGCAACAGGGAACAACATAAACAATGGCGGACAGGTGTGACACAAGTTAGCCAGTTACAGCATACTTTGATTGACAGGGGAGAAAAAAAGCCTCGGAAATGATGAGAACCACCTCTCCATGGTACATTATCACTTAGAATTTGAGATGTGCACCCTTTGTTTGAATGTATCCTCTATTTTATTCTTGTAGAGATTTTTCTGCTAACATCTCCTTCTGCTAATACCTTCTGTTAATACCACTTTATTATGACTGTCAAAAGAAAAGTTTGGTCCTTATTCTCACAGTTACATGGTATACAGGGTTAGCTGAAAAGCTTTCAGATAAAACCCCAAGAAGATACCTATCCTGAAAATACAACATCAGATTGAAAAATCTGCAACGCAAGTGGACATTTTGGGTTGGTTTTTTTTGGTGTGTGGGGTTTTTTTGGGTTTTTTTGTTTTTTTTTTTTTTTTGGCTTTTTTTACTGACTGCACTTTTATAATGCTTTTTGTGAGACATGTTAATACTTCCGTGTTCATACATCTTTGACCACTAATGCTGATAACCTCCTGGTGTCAGTACGGCTCTACTGCAATTCAACTCCCCTTGCAAAATCCTGAATAGAGATAAAAAACTTCCATGTTTGAACATGACAGCTAAATACATTGGTTAGAGACTGGGACTTCAGTATGTTAGGTGAGTTTCTTAGCATTATTAAACATATTACTCCTTTCCACTCAGATCCTTTGCAAAAATGCTTGTTCTACCTACACTGTGCTACTGCCACGGTCCTGCTTATGAAGGCAATACCTTGCTAGTGTTGTCTGTACAAAACGGCCACTAGTGGGCATGTAATTACTCTAGCAAAAATATGCTGATTGCCACTGTACTTATTTCACTTGATGTGCAAAACGACAACAGCAGTAAAACAAATGTTTGCACCCCCCCTAAGCCACCTGCTGGTGTTCACCTCCCTTCAGCCCAGACCCAGTTAGTAAAAAGCAGCAGCATCTGAATCAAGCTGTCCTGAGGTATTGCTTTTCTTTCACTCGAACAACAGCTACGTGCATCAAATCATGAGTCTCATTCTTCAGTCACTTCCTAAACTGTGATTATTTATGTCAATTCAGCAGCACAGAGCAGAAGGCAGGAGGGCATGGCAGATTTGTTTATCTACAGGAAAACTGACTTACCCTGTAACTTACCACATGTCCAGATTTTTACTGATCCTGTTAGCAATGCAATGTGCAGGAGTATCCTCTCTTCTGTTTTTCATCTAGTCCCCTCTCTCTAGTAAAACAATAAACAGGGTTTTTCCCTCATCCCTTTACAGCAACTTGGGAAGCAAATAAAAGGAGGGGTGCTCTTGCACATTAATTGGAAGTGGTGAGAAGGAAGACAGCTATGTGGAAAAGGAGATGGCTACATGTGAGGTAAGGGGCTCTAGTGAATCCTGAACAGAAATTATTCCAATAATTGAGGGAGACAGAAAAGGGATTGGTTACTGTTCTCCTTCTTGAAGTCCTGAACCCAGAGCTGGCACTAACTCTCCCAGGCCTGTTTTCTCCCTTGCCCTTTTCCCCAAAACTATCCCAATATTATATTTTACCAATAATATTGAGATACATAAAATCAGTTCTAGGACAGCCAATTGGAATGGGAAACTCTTATGCTTCATAGACATAAATTAAATTTAAGCTAAGAAATGATCTTAAAAGTGCCTTATCTGAAATTCCATATAATGGATCAGACTGCGAAGATCATTAAGCGACTTTTAACATAGCCTAGCAGGCAAGGCTTAGACAAACTTCTGTGGTAACAAGTCTACTATTTCTGGACCATAAAAAGTCCCTCTTTCACATACTGCAGAACTCCACAATAAGCGCTGAGATGTTTCTACACTGTTCTTCATGAAGCAATGGTTTAAACCACTCTGCATAATTCTCAGAATCCACTTATCGAAATCATGTAGAAATAAAGTTGAAGTACAGCAAGTCCTAAGCTTATGTGTCTTGTTGCGTGCAGAGGAGGGATGGTTAGCACTGGGGAAAATAGGGTGTCTTTTGATTTTAAAACGGGCTTAGGACCACTTTAAATAAAGCAACTGGTTAATGTGTTTGCTCTCAGGAATACTGCGTACAAATAACTATTGTTCTAAACTACCAAGTTGTAGCTAAAAATTGTTAACCATCACACAGTCGCTATAGAATTATTTAATTTGATTTCTAAGCATTTTATCGAGAACAACTCTGGTCTTTTTTTCCAGTTTAATTGCATAGAAAACCAATGTCATTTTGGCATTTAACAAGCTAGTCAGGGACTTTTGTTGGCAAAATCCACTGATGGCTTTCCCACAGGGCTCATGATATACTAAGCTGAACTTCCATTACAGAAAACTTTTTCCAATAGATCAATTTTTCAAAGAGACTTTAATAATAGTTTGGCAGTACATTTATTCAGCAGGGGGCTCCTAGACTATCAGAAGATCCCAGAGTCTGGAATTATTGCTTTTCTTTGAAGAAAAAAAATAGTAGATGGTTCACTGAAGCATTAATATTGCCCCAGAAGCCACACAGAAATCCTGAATAAAGCTGTAGAATAATTGGTTCTTCCAAGATGAAGATGATGAAAGTTTTGTGGAGGTACAGTCACAGTGAGTATGTTCATCTGGATTGCAAAATAAGTCAAATTTGTTTGTTCATCTCAACTAATCCTCTGAGATTACATAGAATTTTTTCCCTGCATAAGTCATAAATAATCTGCTAGTATTTCTGTCAAAATTGCAAGCTGTTTAAATTGATGTTACAGACCACATACCTTATATAGCAAAGTTCATTCTCATAAATGTAAGGAAACTTAAGGAAAAGTCTGCATTGCTTATGGTTAAATTGACAAGTGGCTGGTGGAGAGAAGCGATTTAGGGATTGAAACTGATAAAAGTAGGATTAATGGGATAGACATAGTTGAGGCTCTCAAGAATTTATAGCTCTGTTGTATTTAAAATTGAATTATAGGAACTCAGTTCTTCTGAAATTCTTTGTAATCTGTGTTTTATTTTCTGTCTCATACTTACTGTCTGTATTTACTTGTAGTTCTGGAAACTCATCCACAATTCTAGGAATGCTTATTTAGTTTACCTAAAGTGCTTTGTTATTATTTAATAATAGATCACACCTGTTTAAAGTGAAATTCAGTTTTCGTTTCTAGCTGTAAAAAAAACATCCAGTCTAATGGCCTACCCACCATTCAGTTGGAACCTCCAAACTTCTATAATAATAGTTTATGCTTATTTTTTAAGTTAACAGTATAAGAAATCTGAACATCACTGGTACAATCAGTCTTTCCAACAGCCTCTCGATTATTGTCAATGAAATTACAGAGTCTGTCAGAGATTCCAGTGCCACCAACAGGATTCTTATTATAGAGAGAGTAATGCTGCAATACAGTGCTGAGGCTTCAGCACTAATCATAATATGAGTGCAAATACTGGTATAGCACAAGTTAATATAGCACAGAAACTGCTCATCCTGTGAAGTCTGTGGATATTCCTTTGATTCTGATCTCTTTCACTAAGCAGCAGGGTCACCTTTAGTGTATTGTGTTGTCACCTGACATTTGTCACCCCAGTATTTCCAGCTGTAAAATTGTGCTGTATGACACCCTTTAAGTTCATCAGTAGAAATACCATTCTCAGTTGAAGTTGTTAGTACAGTCTCACTCCAATTAATCTCTTGCTCCCAGCTAGCTCAGAAAAGGCAATTTAGTTTACATGGGATTCACTGAAAACAACTGAAGTGCAAAAGCTACAGAAGATATTTGGGAATGAAATATATTTCACCCACTTTAATGTAATGACTCATGTTAACAAAAGTGTTCACTGTCCATAATGGATCCCTAACCCGGAAATCTCATCTACCTCAGGTGGTCCTGTGTTAGCCTGGATAGAATAAAAGGATCCAAAGAATTCAGAGAGAAGATACCATTGTATTAACACTAAACAAGGCTAGAGGCTCTGTCTCTAGAAACGTTTCAAAAAGCAACTTCCCATTAAACACTTTTTTTCTGTTTGGGTTTTTGCTAATCTTCACCTTTAGCTACGTAGAATTATTCTAAGGAAGAAGTCATATATGAGACTTTAAACAGTTAATACTATCCTTTCTACAGAATTTGGGATTAACCAGCATGCCTGTTGTAAAGTCATTTTATTTACTTTGAGGAAAACAAGACACAAATTATGCTAAATAGAAGAAGAGAAGACTCAAAAATTATGAAAGAGCTTTTTCTGGTGTCGGTGGCCTGAAGGGACCTTTGATGTGAACTCACTGCTGAAGGGACAACTATGTTGCTTGAGCTGACAAACCTGCACTAATATCAAGGCTGCTTTGTCCCTTGCTCCACACCACTCTCAGGCATAAGATGCTCTCTTGATTAGTAGACCTCTCTTAGAACAGGTGAAAGAGGGAAACAACATATCCTCCCTCATTAAAAAACCCAAAACACAGTGAGATAATAAAGACCACTTCAAGTCAAGGTTAGCTGTAGCTCCCATGTATCAGCTGTTCTTCAAATCTTTTTTTTTTTTTTTGACTACAAAGATTTGTCACCTGGTTCCTTTTTCCAGCCTAGTTTTAGTTATCCTTAGAGTGGAAAAAGCATCCAGGGAGCTGCATGGTCCAAGAGACTGCAGGGGAATTAACCTTTTCAAAGCACAAATTAAGTTAAGGTGGGGGAAGAGAACTCAGAAGGCAGAAAAACTGAGTATTTTTCTAGTAATTCCTTAACTCTTATTTCCAACATACCAATTTTGGTCTATACAGTTCAAGTTCTATGCTCTTCTTAACTGCTTGAAACATTCATCTCAATCCATATTTTATACTAGTAGTATTTTGTTTGAACAATTCAACTTTTCCTGACTTGCATAAACAACTTCACATAAAACAGGCTAAGCTGGACTTCTACTCTATTGGAATTTAGGAGCACAGACTCTAGCCATAAAGATGAGGAGTCTCCATGGAAACACAGAGATCTAGCAGTCTTACTTATATGTACACTTGGGTCTGATGCAATTTCCAACAACTTCATCAGTCTGAGGATGATTTGGGAATCTTCCAGAATACCATTGTTTTCTGGATTTTTTCAGAAAACCCAGATATTCAACCTTTCAGATATTGTGTCCCCTTTCACTTCTGAAACTAAAAATGTCTCTAACAATATTCAAATGGGGAATTTCTAGATTTCAAGAGATCCTTCAAGGTTGAGATCTATGAAGGTAATAGCTACCTGCATTTTTGCTCTTCCTATGCCATGCATCTATTTTAAGCATCAAAGCTGTAATGTAGCTGAAGGATAGCTACATCCTACAGTGAAAATATTGCCTCTCAAAATGTGAGCAGTAGCTCTTCTATCTCTTATATAGACAGGGTTGCTATAAATAAAACATCTTTTGCCACTGCAGCATTTCTTCCAGTGTAAAGAAAGCTCACATGAAATTTTTACTGCAGCTTGGATAGTGTCAGAGCTCTGGCATAGTGTTTCAAATTAGTAATTTCATTACAGTCAATCCACGAGAGATGTCTTTACTCCACAACTGCTGGCCTTTTGATCTTAGAGTATAACACCATTGTATTACGGATGCCTCAAAGGCTGCAGTGCTTAATAATACACTCCTTATGTCTACTGCCTCTTTAAAATCTAAAGATTTGAAAAGTCAGTAAAACAAAGTATTGGAATACATAAAAATAACCTAAGTAGTATATAATAATAAAATGAATTTTATAATTGTGTGTTAAAAATACATGCACATGGGAATACATGAACTGAGTTAAGGTCATTATGCAAATCAAGACATATTAGGTATTTTGGAAAAACATGCACCTCCTTTTGACAGCAAAGAGATGAATATCTTAATTTTAAGAAGCTACACAGAAAACCACAGTTATTGATTTGACACTAACGTATTTGTCCTCTTATAAATGTGGCTATTACATCCTTTAGAAATCTGGCCATAAAACTTATTACAGCAAATAGAATTATTGCTTCTAAGGCAGAGAGCTCTGAAGTTCAAGATTTGTAGAAGGAAAAATGTCTAGGCTGATTTAGCCGCTTTAAATTACTGAAATGTTTCAGTGCCTTAATGGGTTATTAAAAAAAATAATAAATCTGTGTGGCCTTCTGTGTTATCATAGGTGGGGGTTCGTTTGCCTTTTTTCTTTTTGAAAAAGAGGTGGGGCAGTCAAAATCCAAAGCTGAAACTTCAAATGGAATGATAGAGATCAACCAGAAACAGTGCTTACAAATCTTCTAGCCTTCAATATGTTTGAAAGCTTTAGCCTTTGAATCTGTTGTGTTCTTTAGAGAATATCTGCATTTTATTTATTTTATTCTGATGGTTACTAGTGATATATGATAAAAGGAACACATTTTACTAGTCTCTTACACACTGCACACTATTATATATTAATATACTATTAGTTATGCTTTCTGGGTTCTCTACATTGACATATATCATTACGATTTTTTAAGTAAACTGGAATAAATTGATGTCACCTGAGTAAACAGGAATATGAGAAGATAACAATACCTCTAAGAAAACCAAAACAAACAATCAAACAAAAAAATTGTATCATTTTTACTGAGAGGCAGAAGTAACTACTCTCCAAACTTCAAATTTTTTTGTAAAAGGTGTTTTTTTGGCCTCTGCAGGGGGGAAAGCACTAAAAATATTCCATCTGGCAAAGGCAAACCAACAGTGCCAAGAAGAGATCATTCACCTCTTCCGTTAGCCCTGAAACACTGGACAGTCTCTGAAATCTGCTAGGAGAAGCAGTGCTGAAGGAACACACTAGATGTTTGTCATAAGACAGGAGCTATTTTGCCTCTCTCAGCTAAGGCATAAATTGCTCTGTATACCACATGCACCTTTTTCATCTTGTCTGTATCTGCTTTCCTTTGATTGTTCTTGCCTACATGCTAGTTAAAGACATACAGCACAGCATAGCAAAAGCAATTAAATGCTTGGTATTTCCTTTGCCTCAGGTTTGGTACCTTGGTGCCATGGATCTGACTTAACATCACACCTCTGCTCATGTATATTCCAAGGATACTCCCAATAGTTTAAAATTCAATTTATCTTGAATTATTCATGCTTAGTGCATCAGTGACTACTATATAATTCACCGGTCTAGTCAAACAATGTCGTCTTGGAGCAGTAGGGAAAGGAGGTCAGACTTGCATACAGCTACATGTGCTCAGTACTTTTTGGAGCATAGGGACAGCACACACCTTAGGACACTAGAACAGGAAGTGCTGTTTGCACTCAGATGCAAAGATCAGGATGAGGTACGAGATATTTGCTATCCATCTTGTTATCCCTCTTCTTATTGGTTTATTGGTTTTCTATTGTTATCAGAAAATGCAGCTGTGCAGAGTCCAAGAAGTGCCAGTCTGACCCAAGAAGTATTGGAATAACAGCCTATCATGCCAAACTCCTTTTCAGAAAAAAATGAACAAATATTTTCATTTAAGAGACAGAGTACAGGCAGCAGCACTGCAAGTTTCTCCCTTATGACTTATCCATTTGCCACTGCTCAAGATTGCAGCAATTGTCTCCAGGGTTCAAAGAATAGCTTCAACTCCCAGCACGTTAATCCTCTGACGAAATTAGAGGAACCATTATAGTTTACTGTGTTACTAATTAAGTAGGCACCTTTAGAGAAAAAGGTCCTTTCAGTAGACACTATTAGGTAAACCTGGAGCCTGAACTATGACATTTTAAAAGAGGATTTCACTTCAGTTCAGGTTTGTGATTATGTGTTTCAAAAAAATATGACAGGCTGAAATATTCCAATATTTACTATCAGTTTCACTGTACTGTTATCACTGTCAGAATTTTTTTCATGGTACTTAAACACTTGTCTCTGGAATACAGTTCAAGTTCCAAGATACAAAGGTTCTTTTTA
This sequence comes from Ara ararauna, assembly GCA_028858755.1. NCBI lineage: Eukaryota > Metazoa > Chordata > Aves > Psittaciformes > Psittacidae > Ara > Ara ararauna. The sequence goes on along the minus strand of CM054377.1, from coordinate 131,760,651 downwards.
CCTGAAGATTACCACCATGGAGAGATGGGCACTGGCAGAGTAACATTCAAAGGCCCACTCAAATAAGAAACAAAGCTGTGTTGGAATAGAATGTAATTGTTCCTCTGATTGAATATCCAAAATGCCCCAATTGTAAAACTGTATTTGGATTTACTATTTATATTACTCTAACTTTAGAGCGAAGCAGCAGTCAGGAACACAGCCACTCCCAACCAAAAAGATTTTTTTCGACTCCCTACTCTAAGGTCATCAATCAGAATACTGATCATCAAATAAGCTACATGCATTTCTTTCATATTTTACTTCATGGTGGCTGTCGGAGTACGATGATGGTCCTTTACCAAGGACAAAACCAGCACAAAAACAGTCAAAAATAAGAGCTGTTAACTAGTTTTCTCAGAGGTCCAAGGAGGAATGAATACAAGCATAAGTACAAGCGACATATGCACTCCTGATATATTTTTGTTATTAAGCCTCTGTATTTTTATTTCTTTTCAGTAGGACATGCATGACTTTGTTCTCAGTGCAAGCATGACTATTCCATTAGGGTAATTGCATAGCCAGGCAATTCTACCACTCACCTTGTTTAAATCTAAATATTTGATGGGGGCCAGATTACCCTAAAATGCAGGCAACTGACTCTCATGCTGCAAGCCCTCCCGTCTCTGCTGACTGTTGAACTCTTGTATTTCAGCAAAACATACACATCTATCTTACTTTCTGACTCATGCTTTGTGATTCAAAACCTGGGCACTATAAAAATCAATACCAGCTTATTAGAGGTTAAATCTAAAATTACTTTACTTAGGAACTCTCAGAAGTAAAGTTTATCTTCTTAGGCAACTGCTAGCCATTGAAAACCACTACATGCACAATATTCTTCCTTTCATTTAAGTGCTGCAGATACATCATAGGACATTTTTGGATTTTCAAAATGTAGGCAACTCACTTGGATTCATATTTGTTTTCACTCAAAAAAAAAGTCTTGGAATAGCTAATGTTAATTACGAAAAATTCAGATAAGAACAGTCTATGGTTAGACCATATCTATTTGTTTTCTCAGTGGTCTCTGCTCCCAAGAAAGATATTAAATACAGAAGACTATCTCAGTGAATTTTGCAGGAGACTTCACCAGATTCTTAAAGTAGGCAAAATCAATAATGCAATGCTGGGAAATTACAAACATATATGTTCGCACAGCACAAATTGTGTAAAATACGCAACTCACGCATACACCCACCATCCAGGTTTATTTGTGTGCATTGATTCTTATTGTGGAAGCAATGAAAAAATATCAACATCATTATCTGAATTACTGGTTTTGAGATCAAAAATTATGAAGGAGACAAAAATCAATCTACTGATTAGTAGAGATAAACATGCAGAATATCAAAGGTGCATCTCTGAACACTAAGAGACAGGAGAGAGGTGTGAAAATTAAGATATCACAAGTTTAATAAAAAAGACAGGTTACTACAGAACATGGCTGGAAATAAAATTCTAAGTTAATTCCTTTATACTTACTGATGGAGGAGCTTACTTTTCATCACTTGCTATAAGGATAGTCTAACGTTCAGGTTTATCAATAATCTTCTGATGGATTTTTCAGGGACAGATTTTCACGCTCACTGAAAGTAATAGTTTTCAGAAGCATTTCATACTCAGTGATACTAATTTTTTCCCTATTTTTTGGATGTGATGATGGATCAAGGCCACTGCAGTTGGAAGGTCCTTCACACAGCTGTCAGTAGCAGTTAAAGAATCTCCCACATCACAGCACTTTCTTATCCTGGAATTCAGATGGCCCAGCTGTCTTCAGAGGGGTTTTATTTTGTGTCTATGTTAGCCATAGAGCAGTCTTTATTTTGAGAGTAAAGGGATAAGTAAGTGCCATAATCCAGGTAAAAACTGAGCGGTAAGTTTGTGCCACAATTATACATATATAGTAATTTAAATAAGTATGACCAAAGCCTAGTAATACAAATAATGTAAATATTTTAAAGACATGAGTAGAAAGTGGGATTTGGGTGAAGTTTTGCATACTCATCTTTTTTCTTTTCCAGCTTAAGCACAGTTTCCATTTGAATTAACTAAACCAGAACATTTTTAAATAGAAACCAAAAAAAAATTCATTATACCCATTTTTTATATGATAATATTTACATATAGTAATTGCAAGTACAGAAGGGAATGTTAAATAGGAATAAATAAAGAGGCAGAAAATTATCTTTCACCTGTTATTTAGAGAATAGTCAGTTAAAACTATGTTATTTAGCTGAAATCTATTGTTCTCCACCAAAACAACTGTGAACACTTCTCCCCCTGAATCTTTCCTAAAATCTCTGGCTGTTACAGTGCAAAATGCTGTAATATTAATCTGACAATAGTAATGTTCTTCCAGTAAGAAATCAACAGCCAGGTGTTTCCAAACCCCATTAAAATTGTGCAGTATATGTTTTGCAACAGAACATGGCTACACGTGATTAAACTTTCATGAATAAATACAAAGGCATATCAGTTAAGAGACCCCAGGGATGTGAGAAGTCAAGTTTTGCAGTGAATTACAGCTCAGGTATGTAAAGCGGAGGTGCACTTCTGGCACTTCATCCATGTTGCTCACAATGGCAACTCTGCCAAAGGATGAAAGCCAGTGAATATTGAGCAGAGAAATGATGGAGGCGGAGGTATTTCTATGCTTAGCATAAACAGTGAAAAAACAAGTTTCTTAAATATAATCATATTTTCTTAAAAAGCAATAAGGAATACATATCATAGGTCAATGAATCATGCCTTGAGCTGACAATAACACAGAGATGAGAATGGCTGGAAGACAGGAGAGTGACAATCAGTGCCATGGATCTTCCAAAAGTACGTAGTATTTGCATCAAAACATATAAGCTAATTCTTTCTCCCTCTTCACATTCACTCTACAACAACCATCGTATTTGTCTTCTTGTTCTTTCATCAGTGTGCATATCACATTTACCACAAGCACTGCTGTAAATTGTTATATTTATTACAATGTTTTGAATTAAATGCCTTCACCTTCACATGGTGGTAAGCAACACTTCCTGATCAAGAACTAGTAATTAGGATAAACACAAAGATAACACATTGGTAATACAGCTTTTCTGAGTTACCCTAGAAAGACACAGATGTGCAACCCCCCAATTTCACTTTGAAATTATCAGCTACCTTTGAAGGGAAACCATACAACTAGATAAAGTAATCTCAGGCAGATATTAATAATTTCTATACCTAAAATCAACTGAGAACAGATGAAGGATGATGAATATCATTCACTATTAAAAGAAGAATGAAATTCTCTATATAAGAGAATCTCTCTCTATATATAACGTATTCCTGAAAGGCCATGAACTCTTACATGGGGTTTTGTACCATTTCTATAGGATGCAAACAGTGGAAGTCTTTTGTTATGTTCTATATGAAATAAAGAACTAAAAGTTAACCTCCTGAGATGCAAAGGTTACATTCTTTTGATTCTCCTCCCCATCCCTCCAGGAGCGGAAGGGAGGAAGAGGGGGGGAGTGAGAGAGAGACTATGGTTTTCTGAGTTACGGCTGGGCTTAAACCATCACAGTGCCACACATGGAAAAAAAAAAAAAAGCCTTAGTGAAAATAAGGCAACAAAAAGAAAACCAAAACAAATCCGGATCAAGGCAAACAAATAAAACACCCCTTCACCACCCAGCTTTTGGTAGCTGTTGCTATGCTTATATGAAATATATGACAGTTTAGGAAGCTGCAAATATAAGGTATGAACTAGTGGGCAGAAAGAAGTATTCTAAAGCCACCTAGGAAGTTGAATATGCTCATTGATCTCCTGAAAACTAAATTATGCTTCATTTATGAAGATTTACCTTTCAACCTTACTACACACAATCGCTTGAAACAATGCAGGGCAAGCAGCGATAGCATGTAGCTAACACAGCCCTTTTAGTAAGGATCACAGTATTAGATCTGCTTTCATGTGTCTTGAAACCACACACTAAGCCATAGAAAAACATCATGTAGTCTGAGACAATCTTCTGCAGTCTTAAGGTGGTTCTGCAGCTGTTGGAAATTAGTGATACTGCATTAAAATCATGCAATGCTTCTGTTTATTTTTCATCTGTCCCTTTTGAGCAGGCTGTCTCAAAGTACTTTAGTAGTCAAACCTGTAAAAGCCTCTTATTCTAAAATAAACAGTACTCAGCATGACACAAATGACATTTTGTGAGGCTCCAGGAGGAAGTAAGGTAGCACTGCCTCACAGTTCCTTCTTCCTTTCTAAATGCCATTATGCTGTCTGATATAGTAACAGAAATCACTTAGCCAGTTGGACAGCACAGCAGGCGAGTCCAGAATTGATTTTAAACAATTTTAGAAAAAATGTTTCACACACCCACAAAATAAAAAATTAGTGCCAAAATTAGTTCCAAATGGTTCCTAATAGTTTACTTACTCAGCATTTCATTTACCAAGATTATTGGACATGTGTATAATAAAACTGATTGCATATTGCAATAGTCTTGTTTATGGGTTTGACCACACAAACTCATTACATATTCATTTTGGTGTTCATCATTTTTCTGTCCACATACTGTATAGAATTCAAAGAGTTGAAATAACATTATGTGTATACTTGGTGCAGTGTGCATGAAGATTATTTTGAAGTTATTACTTTGTACCTGATTTACAGCAGAACAAAAAGATTTCAAAGAATGCTAAACATATAGTGCTGTAATCTGTGAAATTTAAAAGTCCTATTCAATCCTTTGTCAGGTAAAGAATTACAAAAGCATGTATGTATATTTATATAGATCAACCAGTCAATATTATTCAGACATAGAATCATAGAATAGTTAGGGTTGGAAAGGACCTTAAGATCATCTAGTTCCAACCCCCTTGCCTGGATCAATCTCTTTATCCAGACCCAACCAAAATGATCTCCACCACTAACATTCAGTGGAGACATTAAGAAAAAAACAACAAACCCAATCCCCAAAAACTTTAACAGAAAAAGTAAATGGCGCATGCCATAAGTAATGCTATTCATTGACCTTCGTAGCCATTCCCATTTTATTCACTTTGCTCTTAGAGCCTATCATTTATTTAGTCACTATGTTGTATAAAAAGAGAGAAGACAATACAGCAGACCATTTTCAAGTTTTAGAGATGAAGGAAATGGATAGAGATTCAACTGAAAAGTAACAAAAATAGATATTTAATTCCCTCTTATTTGAGCAAAATGCAGCATGGTAGATTTTCTAACCTTCTGTTACATTCTGTGTGCTTTTGTTTTAGATTACCAAATCAAGGTATACTTTACAGGAGAAGCATTGCAAAACATCTGGAAAAGAATGATCTTGGCATCCTACTTAGTCACCTCAAAACTGCATATTTTATGACAGCTACCAAATATTTGATGCTTAGGCAGTTAGTATGACATTACTGCTTAAGACATCAGCTATAACTGTCTGTCTCCAAGACTCCTGTTCTTTATTGGCTCTGTTCTTGCACTCATTCTAGGCTTGCACTGGCAGATGAATGGTTTTGGAACACCATCTAGTACTGAATGCATTAAGTTATATTTTGGAGAACAAACCCTGGCTTGCCTTTATCTGTTACTGCCATTATGTTACATGGACACTGTCATCTGGTACCTAATCAATGACACTGTCACTTTTTTTTTTTTTTAAGAAAAAAAAAAAGGACAAAACAACAAACCAAAACAAAATCCCGACTACAAAGCATTCACTATTCTTTTTGTTCCTTAAAGTTCATTAAAGTTCACTGCTTACTAAAGCTACTGCAGCTAGGAAATGTTTAATGCAATATCAGATACCTGTGATACCCATAACACACATCAGATAACAAGAGGAATATGCTTGTGAAATATCAGTAAACTAAACCAAATATTTCACGCACATATCACTAATTTCATATCATAGTTGGGTGAGTGCAACTAGAAAGGGCATAAAGGTTGCATCTAAGAATTATAAAGCTGGCAGCTACCACATGATCATAAGGATGGTGACAATTCCATAAGCAAATGTATAGTTTTATCTTGCTTTGCTGTCCCAGGTATTCTATCTCTGCCTTCTTTCTCCATCTCCTCTGCTAGTTTCAGCACATTTAAACATGTTTCTTAATGCTTGCTATATTACAAGGCAAGATTATGCTGTATTAAAAACACTGTTTACAGTAAGGCTGAAACACTGAGACATCATAAGATATTACAAAAGAGAAAAGGAGAAGACTGAAAAATTCCCTCCCCACCCACCCCAAAAAAAAATATTCTGGTAATATATCAGTAGTGACACAACAGTAAAAAAAGCATGCTCACACATTACATTATGGTTTTCTGCTTTCAGCATTTCAACTTAAAAAACACTTTAACATCTGTCTTTGAAGCAAAGTTTTTAGGCTTTATAGTTCCAAAGCACTTAGGATCTTCAGATATTTTAAACAATCTATATAAACACCTTCATCGTATTCTGAATTAATAAGCTCTTTGGAACATTTGCAGTAATAAGTCTTCAATGTCTTACTCAGAAAAGGTCTCTATTAGGTATATTTATTAATTCGCTTGGACTGCCCATTAAAAAAAAATGGAATTATTGAAAAATTTAGCGTTTTACCTACAAGAATTTTTCTTCTTTTCCATTTTTAATGTCAGCATATGATGTTACCATAACCAGAGAATAGCTGGGCTCTTTCATGCTTACTTTAATTAGCATCAGTTAGTGACACAGAGGATGCATATTAAATAACAACTAGCGAAACCCATAAGAATTTTTGACTGTGGTAATTATCAGTTGTATGTTTGTAATGTCTTTGACCTATTTTTTTTTGAACAAAAGTTTTACAGACTTAAACCCTTAGTAACATCAACTTTACTCTTGTAAATTTCCCCTTTCCAATACTAGAGTACTGTCAGATTTTTGATACATTTGTTTTTTATAATGATGTTGATTTTGTATATATTTCTTTTTTGTCCTGATCACTACAAGCAAGGATGCCCCCAAAAGAATCATTTACATGACTTCAGATAACTCACTTTCTCTGTTTTCCAAGGCAACTATTTATATATCATCTTAATGGTGACTTTTAAAGGTAAAATTTACTGAAATATTTTCAGCTCTGCTAATTTTACATTAGAGAAATCACTGTCTTCTCCTCTAACCAACGTGAAGAATTGTCACCTGGGAAACAGATTAGCAGTGCTATTGTAAGGCTTTCAACTGTGCAACTAATGCAGCATAAAAGAGACTTCTATACTTATTTAGTAAAAAAGCTCAGATGAAATATAGCAAGCATTAGGAGCACAGATTATTTTCTATATGCTGTGTAACAACTATAGTACAGCTTTCTTTTAACAAATGAAAAGTTACACAGAATTCAGAAAGTCATTTCTCCTGCTTTATTTGTTAACAAGATTTTCATTTCTCTTACCATGCAGAGTACCTGCAGATAGTGGCAGATAGAGGAAAGTAATGAAAAGACTAGAACCACTAGTTATATGCAGCTGTTGAAAAATTTATCTTGATGAGAATAGTTACATATCTATCAACTGCCTCGGCAAAAAATTTTATTGTGACTTCTGCTTTTGATAACCTTTTTCCTCATCCTTCTTCCTCAGCCAATTACAATGTATTTGCTTCTTTTGGACGCATTAGCAGAAATCTTGGTAGTAAGCAGTGTACAAGGAACTTACCAGAAGTCCTTGGCATTACTATCCTTTACATAATTACATCAGAGTGCTAAATTATTTGGCTGTAATTCCTTCCATTTACTAAACAATTATTGCTGTTCTAACAAAAGAAACATTGAAATTTCCTTTGCTATACCAGTATTGAGTCTTTTTGCTGAATGCCCCTCACAATTCTTTTGCAACTAAGGTAAAACATTAAAAAGCTGCTACAACCTTTCTTATTCATACTATGAGATGGGCAAGAGTATATGATCTAAAACTGTGCTTTTGGCTTCCTGCACTCAGTTTTCTTTCCTGCGAATCCTTCTCCGGTTTATAAGTGATAAAGATGGCAATAGATTTTCAATGTGCAAAGATATAAATGGCAATTTAAACAAAGATGACAAAAAGAATATGAAATTAAGAATATGAAAAAAGGTTTGGTCAGGTCAGCAATGTGGAGATGGATCTGAAGTTAAACAAAAGTTTATAGATGTATAAATCCTCAGCAATACACGGCTACACACAGGGTTACTCCTGAATTCTCAGTCATGTGTCCATTTGTTAAATGATCCAGTTTGCACCAGAATGGCATCATGATTCAAAATCAGGAAGTCGCTCACCAAGATTTAACAGGAAGAAGAAATATTTAACAGAGAAAATTCTCATTCTTGTTGTCACAGCATGACAGCATCTGTTGTGAAGATTGTTAGTAACAGAATACAGATAGATACTCCAATGAGTAGATAAAAGAAGTTTAGTGCTTCTTCAAAAACTTATTAGATGACTAAGACTAACCTGGTGGATACCACATTCTAATTGCTGCACCAACAGAGAACCTGCTCAATTCAGATGGTCATTGTAGGCTCATGTCTTCACTTCAGACCTTTAGACTTTCTTTTCAGTGCTCTGGGAACCCAGAGCCAGTAACTGTGATATGAATTTTGCATTGCATAAAGAGAATACAGACTGTTCAAAGCCTCATCTTTAGTTACCCTTTACAATGCCAATGACTGCAGTGATTGAGTAGAGTGTAAAGCTCTGGCACAGCTGTATTTTTTTATGTGGGTTTTTCCTGGGTTCAGCAGTAGCAGTATTTTTCTCCTTAGTAGCTGGTGCAGTGCTGTGGTTTTGACTTTCAGCCGGGAAACAGCACTGATAACACCGATGTTTTCAGTTGCTGCTCAGTAATGTTTAGTCTGACCAAGGACTTTCTGAGCCTCATGCTCTGACAGGGAGGAGGGGAAGCTAGGAGGAAGCAGAGACAGGACACCTGACCCAAACTAGCCAAAGAGGTATTCCATACCACAGCACGTCATGCCCACTATATAAACTGAGGGCAGTAACCCAGAAGGGTTAGATCACTGCTCGGGTCAGGCTGGCTATCGATCGGCAGGTGGTGAGTGGTTGTATTCTCTTCCTTGTTACTTCCCTTACCATTATTATTATTGGTGATAGGAGCACTGGTTTGTGTTACACCTTAGTTACTGGACTGTTCTTATCTCAACCTGTGGGAGTTACATTCTTTCAATTCTCCTCCCCGTCCCTCCGGGAGCAGGGGGGAGGAAGGCAGGGAGTGAGAGAGAGACTGCATGGTTTTCTGAGCTACGGCTGGGCTTAAACCAAGACAGGGTTAAATCCCTTAATTAAGTGCAACTACTCTTCTATCTGAAATTCACCAAAGCATGCAAATCTTTAGATGAAAGCTGAACCTACAAAGATCAACATTTCTTAAAAAAATGTATAAATTTATGATAACTTCTATCTTAATTATATTAAAACATTTAGTAGCTTTACTTTACAGTGTCTTAATTTTCTCTTGCTGCTAGTTCAGTGTAAATCTAGCCAGACACTAATAGCTGTATTCTCTTATTTTATCACCAATAATAATAAGACATTGCTTTCACTGTAGTTCATTAATTGCGAATATGAAAATTGTGTTCTTTTAGCTTACAGAAGACAATTCCCTTCGAGAACTGTAAGTCTTCACAACACTCCCTTCCACTTAGAAGGAATCATTTCATAATCTGGCACAGTTTTGTCCTCAAGTCCAAATTTAATTGCATGTGAATGTCATCTTTTGGAAATACACCTATGGAAGTAATGTTCAAAAATGTTAAATGTCTTACGTTTAGGTTGTCAAAGAGGTCTCCACTGAAGTAATGATTGCCAAGGAGATAATTTTTGACCAAACAACAGCAAAAATGTGTAATTGGACTTTAGTTACCAGAACTCTAAACAAAGGTTCATTCCAACTACATTAACTTCAGCTTCATGTGGGATGATTCACGGACTTCATATGAAATGGCAGCCAATTAACATACCTGGGGTAATTCATCTTATGGATCTTGAAGGAACTCTATTATGTACTACATGAGCACTATTTTGTCTATTTACGTCTTAGAACAATGCCCTTTCTGTTGTAGCTTAAATCTTCTGCCATGCAGTCTGTACTAACTGTACGTAAGCCTTAAACGTATCCTGCATGCCTTAGAATCATAGAATAGTTAGGGTTGGATAGGACCTTAAGATCATCTAGTTTCAACCTCCTGCCATAGGCAGGGATGCCTCACATTGTATTTATATATATTTGCATGTATATATATATATATATATATATAAAATGGACATAAATATTTATTTTTTCTGACAGATGTATGACATAAAGAATTCACCTAGGTGATTTTATTTTGCAAATCAGAAAAACTTCATTGTAAATTTGATAAATATTTTTTAAGGACTGGATTTCAATGAAAGGAAACTAATTGGCCAAGCATATTATTAATTTAATTAACTATGTTCATATGTGAACAGATATTATGAATGTCATCAGTTCTGCACAGAACAAAGAATATTAAGGAGAATAACAAAGTGTACCTGTATCAGGGTACTACAGCAGTCCAGTACCTATTGCTAGTTGTATCATTGATATTGAATCTAGCTTAATCATTCCTTCAACACTGATGTTAGAGCTATAGTTTCTCATTCGAGTCTTTAAAAATATATATTGTAGTATTTCATAAGATATTTCAGTATCTGATATTAAAATACATTAGTTATACAGAAATGTTAGAGTTGTCTTCAAACCGGTTTCAGTTTCTGTGTACAACATATGCTATGCTATCAATGGGTATAAAAACCAAAACAAAAAAAAATCATAGTTAAATATTAAAGTAACAGGGAGATAATTATTTTATTAATAGATAAAAAAGTTAAGAAATCATAAGTTTAAGAGGCTGAAAATGCTATATGAACCTTCTAGAAGGTTTTCATGTACAAAATAGCTAGAGCTGACAATGTAAATTCAAGGATTGCTTCATATTTGTTGAACTAATAACTGATGCATTTTTCTTCTTCCATCTGCCCACTATTCATTATGAATCTAATACTAACTACTACTTTTTCTTTCTAAAGCAACACACTTTTGAAATACAAAAAATTAGTGCTGAAAGTAACTACACAAGTTTATCAACAAAATCATATTATTGAAACAGAATATAGGAGACTATGCCTCAGAGAAAAGATGATTAAAAAAGGTGCTCTTCTGGGTACTGCCTTAACAAAGCACTTGGCTACACATTTTATCTTAATTTTGTTCTCAACTCATAGACTCATAGACTCATAAAATAGTTAGGGTTGGAAAGGACCTTAAGATCATCTAGTTCCAACCCCCCTGACAGGGGCAGGGACACCTCCCACTAAACCATGCCACTCAAGGCTCTGTCCAATCCGACCTTGAAGATCACACTAACTTCAAGGAGATGAACATGCATTTGACTGCTTTGCTGAACAATCATAGAATTATTCAAGTGCTTGAAATAAGGCATGTGTTCATGGGATCTGCACAACACGAGTTACGGTTTACCTTAGTATGTCAGACTGCAAATTATGAGTTCAGAAGAAACTCAGTGAGCTGTGCAACAAACAGACAAGGCAGAAAATGGTAACTTAGCCAAGTGCTGCTATTGTATTGCTATTGTAAATTGTTCCAACTCATGAGTCCAAGCAATCATAATACTTATACGCTTCTTTGCTTGAACTGCAATACCCCAGGTAGCTGCAACTGTTCCTATGCATGCTACACAAACTGCTAATGTCTGAGCAGGTTGATAGCAAACTTTTGCTTAAGCCTCATTGAATCTAGGAGGTAAAGAAAACAGTGTTGAAGTCTTTCAGAAGTCCTACAAAATCTTTAATCATATTTAACACAATTTCAAGGAGCTTCTTTCTGAGGCTAAAAAGCTGTTCACAGACATTTACAAGGTTCTTTATCTACCTCTTTAAAAGAATAAGTGTCTAATCCTGCAATGAGAGAGGCTGCTCTGTAAATTCATGCAGCCTTTCAGACCTCTTGAGGATGATGCTTTGGCATCTGATCAAACTGTTCTCTGAAACTTCACAAAAAAGTTAGGATTACTGTTGATTTCCATTCTCATCAAATGGGTTATGCAGTAATATAACAAAATTTACGAGAAAAGTAGACAAGAACATTGATACTAACAGACACTGTAAAACTCATATCATTATTATTACCTGATGCTTAGAATAATAAGATTAGTAAATGAAATTTGGAATTCACTCCAATATCCAGGCATGTATTCATATAAGTAAAATACAGCTTACAGCAGTTAAACAGTCTTGTGCACATGAGCAGCAGAAAAAGTTTAAGCGTTTAGTAAATGATTCAGCATTTGTTTTTCACTATATTGTTTTGTAGAAGCTTTCTGTGTTTTAAGAACTAAAGACATTAAGGAAAACACTATTGAATTAAAACTGCATATAAACCCTAAGCAAGTTAAGCTTGTAATTGAACAATCAAGAGTCATAACTTTCATACAAAGTTTGTATGTTTAACTTACTGTGAATCTATATATATGCTTCCTTCTCTCTTCATCTAACAATCTGTCCCCCAAAATTTCACTGCTGCCATGCTACTCCGTATTTATTTCTGATGTGGCTTACAAAACTAAAGTCTATGATAATTAAAGCATAACGATATAGCCTCATGTTCTTAGAATCATAGGATGGTTTGGGTTGGAAGTGACCTTAAAAATCATCTAGTTCCAACTCCCCCCCGCCATGGTCAGGGACACCTTACACTAGACCAAGTTGCTCGAAGCCCTGTCCAACCTGCCCTTGGAGACTTGCAGGGATGGGGCAGCCACAACTTCTCTGGGCAACCTGTGCCAGTGTCTTATCACCCTTATAGGGAAGGAACTACTTCTTTGAAATACTTCCTTGAAACTTGTCCACATGACCAAAGAAAACATTGATTTCTTTTTGAGTTTTAGCCTATTCAGAGAATTGAATTAAGCAGATATATTCATGCTAAGACTTATATCCATTTTTAAACTGATGGCCTATTAATATGTGAGTATAAGGCCATCTCTTAAAGTATAATCAAAATATTTTCAAGGCTTCTCTGAGGCAAAGTTACAATCTCATGCATACCATATTTCCAGAAACATTGAATAGCCTGCAATTAAGAGTTATGGTGAGAACATTTAACTGCTTAATCCCAGAAGTTTCCGCCAAGCTATCTTTATCATTTTTAATGACCTTTGTTAATCTTTCATGGAATTAATCTTTCACACACAATGTGTGCTTTCAATTTTTACCCCTCACTAGATATAATTACACTACCACCAGGAAACTGTAAATTTTTGAATTAAAAGCACGCACAGAATGAAAGCATATCCCATACCATGTATACTACTAGAGTTTAGAAACCCTAAAAAGTCAACTAAAACTCAGTTGTTTCTTGTTCTTGATCAGTCATGGATAGCTCCTGTAATCTGTTCGGTCTGCTGGTTACCATGTTAATTATACCCTATTTTCCATGCCATTGGTCCCTAGCTTACAAAGTGGTATTTTAATTTTGGCACAGCTTCACAGACAAGCTTAGAAGCTGTGGTTAAATGCACCTATATTGTTTTGCTTCTGGAAGCACAACATCAACCATATCTTTCAGCTGATGCCCTGAGCAGCTGCAGTAAAAGGCACCTCAGGAACAGGATGCCAACTAATCACTCTGCCGAGCAAGTCAGGGGCAGCCACTGCAGATGGTCTGACACCTTTCTTTCTGAATGAATCCTTAAATCTTCTGTGCAGTTACCCTGGCACAACCATTTAGCCTGGCTGCTACCAGGCTAAAGTAGTGATCAGTGGAAAGCAGGAGATCCCACATGATGTCAGAGAAAGAAGTCAGCCCATGGATTTTCAGGTAGGGTTCCATGCGTGCTTACTGTCAAAACATATGATTGTGACCACTGTCTGCATGTACTCTACCGGTATACTATGAACACACTACAAAATGATGCCTTCCCTCTTTCTCTTAGGAAAATAAATGCAGAAACATTCATCTATGAATCCCACAAATGTAGAAATCAAGGGTGTTCTTAGCTGTCGATGATGGTATTCCCTCTCCTTTGGCAAGCAGTCAACTAGCACTGAAGTCTGCATTTGTTCCAGGTTTCTAAGACTGTGATATTGCAATATGGAAAGTTGTGATAACTCTGGTATATGTACATAAAGGAATCTTATGGCAAAATAGAACTTCACTCCAATTGAAAAACAGGAACTTTCATTTCCCCTGCCTCCTATGACTGCTAGAGCAGTGGAAATCTGTACAGTGTAAGGAGTGATGGAAGGGAAAATTGTGCCAACTGCAATATTTTCCTTAATTCAATTCATACTTTCAGGGTTTCAAATAGAGTCACAAGTCCTTAATAGTTTCTAGAAATGTCCACACATTATTTTATTCTTGTCAGATAATTAGAAACAGTTGCATGCTTAATACTTTCATTTAGACTTCAGTGTAATCTTGAGCCAAACACATCGTTGGTATAGTTCCATTCACTTAATTTAATTACATCAAGTTGGAAGCTGAGCTTTTGTCTTTGTTTCCTGACAAGACCTTTAGAAGACTAAAATATGAAGCAATATTTATAGTGATCACTATAAGTGCAGATTCAAAATTACGGTATTGAATTAAAAGCTAAAGGCTTCTGCTTGAGTAATCAAATCTCTTTGCTCCAAACATAATTGTTTGAGCCTGACTCACTTCATTCTATTTAAAGACTAACTGAGGACTTGCAATATTGAGGGCTCACTTCAATAAGCTGGTATCACACTTTCCATTAAGTAAACAGAGAATGATATTACATTTCATTTGTAATTTGTAGTGCTAGAAAAGTATTTTGCTGAATGATAAGAGTTGACTGTAATTTCACAACTCAAATCTTAACACAGATTTTTCTTCTAATAAAATGTATCTTTGCATTTTTCTTCCTGCGTCTTTAAAGATAGGCAGAAGAGCCAGCCATCACCTTTCCTCCAGTTGCTATAAAGGACCAAGTACAAGCAATGAAAAATCTTAAAAGCTCCTGATGTTGCTGGTGATCAATACTGTCATCCAATTAGTTAAGCTTAAACTGTAGTAAAAACAATGAAAGAAACAGGTCAGGCTATCCAAACAATATGAAAACCATCAGGAAATGCACTTAGCCCACTTATTTCCTTGGTCAATCATCTCTATTAAGCAAAATATTAAAAATAGCACAAGAATAAAGTGTTAAAAACAGTCTCTTGAGATCTCCCTCCTTTAGATCAGAACCTTAAGATCTTGACATTCATGCTTGTCTTTGATCTACAGCAGAAAAAAGTGTTTTCTAAAAATCAGTCAATGGTATACAAGGCTTTTCCTGTCAAACCTCCAGCCAATATCAGTCAACCAATCTTACTAGATATGATTTATTAGCATGATGTCTGCTGTGGAATAAGCCAATCATCTACTGTTACACCTACAACAGCATAACTTTTCTCTAATACAAAAGAAAATGAAAATAGTTATAAAAATATATTAGGAACATTCACCTAGTGTGAGAAAGCATTGTTTCTAGCAATCCAGTGTAAAGGCACACATAACACAGCAGCAATCTCCTGAGTTTGAAGAGCTTTGTAGCTGGAAAGCTTCAGGTAAAGGGGTTTTTTTACAGACATATTCAGTGATAGCTGGCAACACTAAGTAACTGGGTTTTTTACCATCACAAATGCTGCTATCTCCTGCTAGGTTGTGGAGAGCTACAAATCATCCTGGTTTTACACTGAGTAAATATATAATAACAAAATATTCTGATGCTATAAAAGCTAGGAACAGTGTGGAGTTTTACTGTGTTAAACTACGCTACTTATCAACCTTAACAGGATAATTCAACTGCATTTCAAGAAACAAGTAGTGCTAACTTAGGCTATTTGCAATTTGAAACATTCATACTTTGATTAAAATTTTAAATAGACAATTCTTTCAAAAAATAGCGCCTAGTGACAAATGATATTGTGCTACTAAAAAGTGGCTTCAAGAACACTTCAAGAAGTGTTTTGCAAGATTACATGTAATACACAAGAAAAATTTGTGGAGAGTATTATCCCCTCCTTCTGATATAACTCATTCTGAAAGTCTGCAATCCACTCTCTTGTGTTTCTAAAGGCCAGTAGTTTAACTATTGCTGTAGACTCTCACTAAGTCCTGACTTAGTCCCTGGTGTTAACCATTACATGACTGTTGGTACAGTTCATTTTAGCTTTGGAAATTATAAGCATGTGTTTGCCTTGCCTACTAGGCAGCCAAATGATCAAAAGTGGATACATATCCAAATCAAACACGAGTTATTAGGAAAGGAATAGATAACAAAAGATTGTGCCACAGCACAAAAACTGTATTTGGAAAACGTGAAAATGCAGTTCTGGTCTCCAACTCAAAAAGTTTCACTGAAGGCAATGTCACTTGTCAGAGGTATGAAAAGGTATCAGAATGAGAAACAGCCAAGCATATTAGAGCCCTTCAGCTTGGAAAACCAACAAACAAAGAAACAAAAAAAACCCCAACAAACCCTTTCTCTTTGTCTGCGTCCTCCTACATTTATCCCTGGACATCACTTATTGGCCAAGGGATGTGATTGACACTGAGCAACTTGGATGGTTTTTTAATGCTTCGCTCATCCTTACAATGCAGCTGACATATCTTCACTTCTGCTTCTCCTGACTCCACAAATACCTACTCTGATTCTCATTCAGGTTCTGAAGCTTGCATTCGCTATTTTGCTGAAGCATTCACAGCCTAAGTTAGCAAGTTTAAAGACAAATCCTGTAGCACAGTAGACTCACATAGCAGAATTGAATAAACACAGTGGAAATGAATAGGTTTCAGTGCTGAAAGTTCTAGCTTAGCTTGAAAAATAAGCATATTTGACAATAGTTTTCCTGTTCAAGATATGACATCTCAAGTATTCTGGCATAGGGCAACCAGGATGACTTACTGAAGCACTGCTAACCATTTATTCAGTGATTTCTGAAACTGGGGTCTTTGCTGCAATGCTTCTCAGTAGTTGGTCCTCTTCGATGTGCTGAAAACAAACCCAGGTGCTTGAAAGAAATTGTCATGGTTTAACCCCAGCCAGCAACTAAGTACCACACCACTACTTGCTCATTGTGGCGGAAATGGGAAAGAAAATCAGAAAAGTGAGAAAACTCGTGGGTTGAGATATTGGCAGTTTAACAGGTAAAGAAAAAGTTGTGAGTACAAGAAAAGCAAAATAAGGAATTCATTCACTAATTCCCATGGTCGAGCAGGTGTTCAGCCATCTCCAGGAGAGCAGGGCTCCATCACAAGTAACCATTACTTGGGAAAACAAACACCATCACTCAGAAAATCCCCACACACACTTCCTTTTTTCCCCAGCTTTATATGCTGAACATAATGCCATATGGCATGGAATATCCCTTGGGTCATTTGGGGTCGGCTGCTCAGAGTAGCTAAAACACTGTTTTCAGCAAGAATCCAAAACAGCTTCATACTAGCTACTATGAAGAAAATTAACTCTATCCTAGCCAAATCCAGAAGACCACTAATAATGTCCTTTCTGGGAGCCACAAATATGTGAAAATTGCTCAGCTAGATATAATTCCTTCACTACATTTCTCTCATGCACCCAGTATTGCCAAGTGGCACCAGTGCCCAGTGCCATTCATTGAGAGTTAAGGGTACACAAGACCACAGCATTCTCAAAAAGTGTTTATAATTCACCTTGTGCAAATGACGGCAAAAGCCAAACTGAATACCAAAAAATTAATCTTATTTTATTAGACCTTGGACAATAGTCTCTGCAGTAAACTGCAAGCAAATACTACAAAACAGGTTGAGCTATAACAGCAAAATTCCCCCTCATATTTTCCTGCTGCCCATCCTCCTGTCACACAGATTGCAACCATTTCAGGAAAGCTGTAAAAAGAATTAAATCACTTGGGCAGGCTTTGCACCCTAAATGTAGAATTAAATATCTCTATTTCACTGGTTAGATACTCAAAAAGCACTTTGAAATTGCAAACACTCATCAGTTTTCAGCATAACAAAATCTTTAAAGGCACAGTAGTCATTTTAGCACTATCTCAAATATCCTTCTCTTATTCTGGAGGGCAAAAGTGGAAGGAAAGAGCATTTTTTTTTTCCATTAGTGGATCATACAGCTGTGATAGTTGGAGTGATGTGAGGGTCAGCAGTGCTCCTCAGCTGTGTAATTGCAGACACACTGAGGAACATTTACCTACTTTTCAGCTGCTTGTTCTTTTTTTACATAAGAATTCTATCATCAGTCCCTATTATGTTTTATAACTAAATGAACCAAAATGTTATTTTTGATTCCACAAAAAGTGAGTAATGAGGTCAAGGAAATCATAAGGAAATGTATAGCAATATCAAAACGTGACACAAACCTTCAGACTACTGGCCAATTATCCAAGGCCTCATTCTAACGATGCTGATGTCAGTGTATCTTTCTTCTGCGTAGGCAGACACTCTCAGCTGGGGTCCCCTAGTTCAAAGTCATGAAGGATCAAGCTACGACGTTCAGAAAAGGCCGTGAATCTGGAAGGCCACTGATCTCAGCATTGCAAAGGCTATGGACTTCTCTATGGAAGAAAAGAAGAGATTTAAAGTAGGATCTCTCATCCAAACCTCAGTTAGGACCAAGCTCATGGCTATAGTGGGGCAGTACAAAGATGAAAAGGTGACAGAGAGTGTCTACACTAGTCTGAAAAAGGTTTATCTGTGGAGATTTCCCCAAACATATGCACACACAGTGCTGCAGGAAACATAAAAAAGGCAGCCATTTGTGTACTTGTCCTGCATGAGTGCTGGCTACACCATTTCTAGTATTCACCAGACATTATAAATCAAGATATGACATAAGAGCAACTGGATGGGGGCAAGCTGTTCTGTGACACTGAGGTAGCAAGCCCACCCCTCTCAAATCTCATACCCAGATTATGGGGTTTACACCACAGAATCCCAGCTCCTACTTCGCATGGCCCCATCAGCAAATCCCTGGACCTTCCTCCCTTTCTGTCATCACACATACCATACCCAGCTGGTCAGACTGGTGGGTGCCTGTCTGGCATGCTGTACTCCACAGAGCCAGGGAGAAGAAGCTGGGACGCAACACTGGTGGTGTGGGACATTTTGGCTCACAGGGCACAGCTCGTTACAGCCTAACACTTTGGCCTCTCCCCTGTGTGTGTTTATCTTCAGTCACACACGCTGATATGCTATCGCCTTAGGCAGATACTTCAAAGACGTGCAAATACTGATAGTAGTATTCTCCTCCAGAGACTATTCCATATCTGCAGCCATTACTGTTCTGGCACTCCCCATGCAACCTGACACACTGCAGACAGCAGCCTTGAAGGTTAGATAGTTCACGCATACTCACAGGGAAACAATACTGGAGAACAGGTAAAAATGAGGGGATTTTTAAGCACTTAATACAATGCAGCATTTATGCTTCTCTGGAGACTTGACCTTCAGAAGGTGACATGACGACAAACAAGGACTGGTAGAACATAAACTTGCTCTGTAGGTCATCTGAGTGGCAGTGCAGCTCAAGGTTACAACAAGCAATCACATATGTTTCTGTCTTCACTTGGCCTGATGATTGCTCCACTGAAATTTTCACATTGCTATACATGTGCAGTTGTTTCTTTTGAATTATGAGGCTGAAAAGTACTGATTTTTTGTTGTGTAGCACAGTCACATTTAGGTACTAAAGGTGGCTGAGCTACTTCGCAGTCTGACAGTAGAGCCACACAACTGCAATAAGCTTATGCAGGCTGCTTTTTAGGTTTATTTCATTCTTTCTCAGACACAAAGACAACTCAGTGCACAATGCAAAATGAACCAAAGAAGATTTCTGTATTTCAGTGTATCATTTTAACTAATCAAACCCCTTGACATTCTTGTTAAATAGATATCTTAAAATGTATTTTAGCAGAAATTACAAGTATTAATTGTTGTATACCTGCTGTATCGCTGAAATGTGAAAAGCAGTTGTTTATTTCCTCTCTGCATTTATTAGGTGTCTTTTTTCTTCTTTTAATTAAATATCTAACAATTACTTCTTTGTTCCCATTGGCTACCAGTGACCTGCACATGTAGTGGGTTGATTCAGCATGACACTTGTTTGAATAATTAAACAATCATGAAAGTAGAACTAACTCAAAGTATATTTCAAGGGAAAACAAGCTCCTAATGTGAAAAAATTCCTTCAGGGAACAAAAGTTCCAGTTCTACACCTAATGCAAATTACAGAGAATGAGCCATATAAACTGTCTTTATGATATTATGATTAT
The DNA here is from genome assembly GCA_028858755.1 of Ara ararauna. Lineage (NCBI taxonomy): Eukaryota > Metazoa > Chordata > Aves > Psittaciformes > Psittacidae > Ara > Ara ararauna. The sequence continues at coordinate 131,740,274 of CM054377.1, read as the reverse complement.
TTGCCACAGAGATTATCATAGGATAGTAGGGGCCTATGTATGTCATCTAGTTTCCAATCCCCCTGTTATAACCAGGGTCATCTTCAACTAGATCAGGTTGCTTAAAGCCCCATCCAAACTGACCTTAAATCTTTGCAAGGATGAAGCATCTACCAGCTCTCTGGGAAACCTGTTTCAGTGTTTCACCAGGCTCATTGCAAACAATCCATTCCTTGTATGTAGTCTGAGTCTCCCCTTGTCCTGTTGCAATAGACCCTGCTGAAAGGTCTGTCCCCATCTTTCTTATAAAGCCCCCTTTAGCCACTGAAAGGCAACTATAAGGTTTCCCAGGAGCTTTCTCTTCTCCAGGCTGAACAAGCCCCACTCTCTCATCCTGTCTTCATAAGAGAGGTGCTCCAGCCCTCTGATCATCTCTGTGGCCCTCCTCTGGACTCACTCAAACACATCCACATCCCCCTTGTGTTGGGAGCCCCAGAGCTGGAGTACCGCAGTACTGCGGCTGAGGTCTCACAAGAAGGGAGTAGAGGGGAAGAATCACCTCCCTTGACTCGCTGGCCATGCTTCTTTTCATGCAGCCCGGCATATGGTTGGCTTTCTGGGCTGCAAGAGCACACTGCCAGGTCATGTCCAGCTTTTCATCCACCAGTACCCCCAAATCCTTCTCCTCAGCAGTACTCTCAATCCCTTCATCTCCAACCCATATTGATACTAGGATTGCCCCAGCCCAGGTGTAGGCCCCTGCACTTGGCTTTGTTGAACCATAAAAGATTCATATGGGCCCACTTCTTGAACCTCTCCTGGTCCCTCTGCATGGCATCCTGTCCCTCTGGCATGTAAATGATGACATTTTTTAAAAAGGCTTATGTTACTGGATGATAAAAAAGAAGTGGGAAGAGCTGAACTCAGCAGCAATAAGCACTACAATTTTTATGCAAGAGGCTCTAAAATTATAATGACAAGAAACAGAAATGATGGCATACGATAAGAGAATTGCCCTCCATAGAGAATCCATATGCTATCAGCAACTCTTTACATTCCACATGCACTTCATAATGGATGCACAAAGATCTTTGTAGAATGAGAACTAATAAATGGAGCTTTTTTTTTTTTTTTAATTGCTGATATGCTGTTAAAGGAGATGCACAGTCTTCAAAGCTTCTGACAGTGGAGAAGAGGCAGCATTTTCCATCATGCTTTCAACTGCTTTTTTGGAAAAGTGCTAATAAAATCTATAATGGTCTATACCTATGTCTGGAAATGTATTAGGCTGATTTTAAAATAATTCCTGCAAATATTAATGTTAAAAAGACATAGATATTAACGAGTATCAGGGCCTTCTTTTTCGCTTGGCTTCTAAATGTGCAGAAGAATAGAAAAATCAACAAAAAATGACAGTTTTTAATCACTCTAATAATTAAATAGCAGCATTGTCCCAGCTCTCTGATTTACGATTCATAAGTTCACAGGGTACTTCTTTTAAGAAAGATGATAGATCTCATACATTTGATAAGTACTTCTCAAGGGATATAGCTCCTGACAGAGAAGTTAAAATTTAGCACTTCAAATGAAAAGTAGTAGGAGTAGTAGTAGAAACACATTTTTTTGAAACTAACAGTTGCAAGTACCATAGTAAGATAGTACTTACACTCTCCTGCAGTGAAGAAAATGTGAAAATCAGGGATAAGGAATAGACTGAAACTATTTTGACTTAATATCAAAGCTTTACATTTGAGGATCCTATGGCTTATTGCCCTCTGTCTGACATGAACATGGAGTTCCATGAATGGTGCTACATCTACATACGACCCCACCTCTACAGTAAGCCCCACAGATAGATTGCTTGCGTAGACAGCCATAAGCCACTGGTACTCTGCCTTGTCATCTATTTGTATAGATCATTACAAAATCAGAACCTGTACACTTATGTTCTTGTTTTGGATGGAATAGAGTTAATTTTCTTCCTAGTAGCTGGTGCAGTGCTATGTTTTGGCTTCAGTCTGAGAACAATGCTGATAACACACTGACGTTTCAGTTTTTGCTAAGTGGTGCTTACCCTAAGTCAAGGACTTTTCATTCTGATGCTCTGCCAGTGAGGAGGGGTACAGGAAGCTGGGAGGAAGAAGAGAGGAAGCAGAGACAGGACTCTTGACCCAAACTAGCTAAAGGGATATTCCACACCACAGCATGTCATGGCCAGTATATAAATTGGGGGAAAGTCACTTAGAAGGGAAGATCACTGCTCAGGTCAGGCTGGGTACTGGTCAGCGGGTGGTGAGCAATTGTATTGCATATCACTGCTGTGCATCGGTTAATTTTGGGTTGGTTTTTTTTTCCTTTAGTTTTATATCTCTCTCCTTGTTATTCCCCTTATTATTATTGTTATTAGTAGCAGTATTATATTATACTTTAGTTATTAAACTGTTCTTATCTCAACCCATGGGTTCTACATTATTTTGATTCTCCTCCCTATCCCAGTGGGGAAGGCAGAAATGGGGAAGATGATCATGGTACTTAGTTGCTGGCTGGATTTAAACCATGACAACTTAAAAAAACCCCAGTTTGATAGCATATATTGTTGGCAATGTATATTCCCTGATCAAAAAACATGACTGAGATGGTAACACTATGAATGAGATAACAGCATGCAGAGACTTTAATATTACCTGAATACCTGATTTTCTGTGCCATTTTCAGCTTTAGGATCCTGGAGCTTCATCAACACTGTTAATCAGAAATCAGTCAGGAAAAATTGTGACTTTTTTGTCTTCCTATGAACCAGGCATCCAGAGTTTGTCAAGTAAAACAGATGGTATGGAGCACATCTAATTTTTGAGCAGTTTATGCTCACATAGATCTTTCTATCATGGCTCTCATCTACAACAACCATCACACAAAGTGTTCCTAGAATATAAAAAAGGAAGCTATTTCAAAAGATACGTTGGAATTCTGTAGATAAGAAATCTAGATTGGGATCTCCATCAAATGAAATGATTAAGGATGACATTTGTAAGACAGCTTGAGTGAATACCTTTTCACAAGATGTGCTTACTAATGACTCCATTTGTTAAAAAAAGATTAGGAAAAAAGTTCATATTTATTATATGCAACATGAGTTTCAAACATTATACATCCTCTAAAATCCATTTGGTAATTGCTGTAATTTTAAAATACCATTTCCCAGTTTTTGGGTTCAGCTTATCTCCAGTGTGTAAGGTTCGCTGACATTAGCATAGAATGCAAAGTATTCCCAGGTGATGTCTTCACATTTAGGAAAGCAGATAAATAGTTTTGAGGCTTTCATGGGTATTGTCCCCTCACAAATATCCCAGTGAGATCTTACTAACTTAATTCTAAGCTTAATTTAATTCATATCATTATTGTAATATTTGATAGTACACAGAAATGAGGCTCACATCTTTTTGACACTTGAACATTTTGTGTGAGTCAGGATGTTTATTAAAAGACTTGACTAAATAAATTAAAACTATGCAGCAATTTGCTAGTGGAAATTGTATCTCTTGTAAACAGGTTTATTAACTCTTTTGCAAAAGAGCAGCAATGGTAAATAATTTGGAAATACTATTGTACTGAATTCTATTGAATTTTAAACCTACTACTGAAATATTAGTTTTAAATATATGAAAAAGTGGAAGAGAAGTAAAGCAGAAATCCAAGAAAAAGAAAATTTAGTTAATTATGCTGAGTCATACAAAATAATATTGCTTTAAGATGAATAAAATGATCAACTCTAATCTGTTCTATGACTGTTGTGTCAATGTCTGTGCAGTTCTAATGCAGCGAAGTTCCTTATTAAGTTATTGTATTCTGCAAGCTAGAAATATCAGTGAGCGCTGGACAATGGCTGGATGAGTTTAAAAATGTACAAATGTTTAAAACCAGAGACAGTGAAAAGGACAAGCCATTTTGCATGATAAATTTCAGAAAAACATCGTTCTTAAAGAATTCTGTCAAGATTTTTCATGCACGAAAATTTTATAAAACCTAATAATTTTTAACTTGCATGCTTGTTCATTTGGTCATTTCTCTCCTGAAGTCATTTCCTCTCAGTGAAAAGCAGATTGTATTTAAAAAGAACAAATTAGCAACACTAAACAAGCTCCCAGGTTTGCATTTTTATGCTAATACGTCTATCAATGAAAACAGATTCGGATCTATTGTTTTTAGTCAGCTAGCTACAAACAAAAAGCTTATCAAGATTCCACATCTAAACTATATATCCACTGAAAACTGTTTGTACTTTCTACATTCTCTATTCTGCTCCTAGTTTAAACCTGTACTCGTTCATGATACTGAGCCCATACCAATACCTCTTGTGAAGTGATAGCGGAAAACAAATACGCGACTTCACGAGGGTTAAATTTTTTCTTTTTATGTCTGCCCATAGCTCTTCTGGCCTCCTATAAGATAGAATACATGATTCTGATGGTGTGCAGGAATCAAATGTGACAAAAAGCAAATCCTAGCTGAATAGCTGACTTTAAAGACATCCATCATACTAAACACATTTGCAACGAGAAGAGCTGTGTGAACTCTCACTCAATGCCACATTAACTTTGCCATTTAGACACACCAAAGTGGTACCAGAAGAGAAAATAAGCAGTAGTTCTTTTCTATGGTACTGTAATAACAGTTAGAAGTACAGGTTCTAGAGGTTTTCTATAGTGTCTTGCACTTGCTTAAAGTATGAGCAAATGAAAAAACGTTCAGTGCAAAGTTTTAATTCAAGCTATTAGATTTTTGCCTATAGGCTCTGTGATAGCCAAGTGGAAAATTCTTACAAGAGGGGCAGAAAATACAAAGTATTCACCAGAAGACAGTGTATTATAATCCCTTATCCTGTTTTAGATCAAGACAAAACAGACCAACATTCAGAAGGAAACAAAGAACAAGTTTAAACAAACAAGCAGCAAGATATTACCTCTCGAGATCTTCTTTGGTTTAAAAAAAGCAAGATGAAATGAGTTGGGAAATGTTAGTCTGAAATGCCAATAAACCATGACTGCTAATACATTAGAAGATTCCTTTTACTGTAAGAATTCTTTGAATTTTTGCACCTTTTGAAGAGCAGGCTAGTCTAAATTGGAAAAAAGGGAACCAATTCTTCAGTGTCAGAACAGTAAGTCAATGCAAAATATATAGTAAAGCAATAATAGTAATAAAGATCATAATACAAAAATTACGTGTAAAGAAGAGCATAAAACTATTTTAAAAAAGGTTTTGCTTCCCTTTTTTTTAAGACGTTACAATAGCACTATTGGGGTCTCTAAGTAGTGCTACAGTCATTCTTTTTAATAGGAAAACAGCAAGAGTTTGAAGTACAAGGAATAAATGATAAAAGATCGTACACCTTTAAAATTTGTCATGCTCTTTCTTTTACTTAGAAGTCTTGAATGCTTGATGCAATTCTTCTAATGACTCTCTTTGCATCCCCAGATTCTAGTAACAGTTCAAAGTCCCAATGTCCTGTCTTTACCTATTTGTGTCCACACCTAATTATGTTTGAAAGGCATTTGATACGTGCTTATCCAGAGAGCTTTAGCTATGGCCAACTACGGCAGGCTGCACAAAGTATTTTTGGACACAGCGGTTATGCACAAACACTTCCAATGGCTTTGACAAGGTCCATCTGATTATCACTGTGGCTCCTGTGTTTTGCCTACATTATGTGTCCACGGGATAACCATAAATAGACTTCGTTTTAGTCTATTTATTTTCTCATAGCACAAGACAGTGGGATTTAAAAAAAAAAAAAAGGATGGGGGGGGCAGTGGAAGAAAAACTTGGGGAAATCCACTCCTGTACCTTTTGTCTTCCTGTGTTTTTCCAGAACTTCCTCATCCCTGGAGCTGGCAGATGACACATGGTGGCATGGGGAACACTTGCTCTCTCAGACTTGGTCTGCATGCACAAAAAAATACACTCACTCTTTTTGACTCCAATTATGACACAACCTGAAATTTCCTCCATCATTACTTTAGCTTTTGACATAAGAAAGACCTCAGTTTCTCACTTTCTTTAAGAATCCATTGCCTTGCTAAGAAGACTAGACCTAACCTATACTAAGTGGCATAGCCGAAGCTGTCAGGGGGAGTTTTACATGTTCTAAGGAAAGAAAAGCGGATGGTAGTGTTCAGCTATTGAGTATCTTTCACCTTGACACTGACACAGGAAGTAAGCCGCATGGCATCAAACATTATCTGTGTAATTCCTAGCAAATTTTAAAGCCCTTATTAGGGTCAATACAAAATATTCCTCATGAGTGCTTTGGTCAGATTGTTGAACTAGACCAGATGTTTGCAAACTTACACATTGTCACAAAGTTTGCTTCTCTTCCAGTTCCTGCACTCATACTCTGACATGGCGATTTTGAAAATATTTATCAGGAAACAGAACATGTCCTAGCACACCACTGAGGCTGGGACAGATACTTTTCTCAATATGAGTTAGTTTTTTTCTTCTTTTCTTTCCCAGCATCAGATCTGTCAACACTGAATGTTGGGCCCAAGCCTATAAAGGGGGAGCAAGGTTGCAAGCAGAATCATGCTATAAGTTTATGTCATGGGCTCAGACAATAGTTCTCTGTTGTTTAACATGGGGCATGCACACAGTATGTCTAGTCATGTCTGCTGATGTATTTCTCAGTCCCAGTGAGACAATTCTATGGGACTATCCCATGGCTCACAAGCTGTCTCTCCTACTTGGCATTCTGATATTGGTGAGGCAATCCAGTGAACAAAAATTTATTATTATCTAGCTTGTTATAGAAAAGGCATATTACTGCTGAAGACAATGCGGCATGATATGAGGGTTAGAATATGCCTTCGCAGTAATATCTTCATGGGTATATGTTGGCAATTAAAGTTGGTCCAAACTGGGGAGCTCCAGAGTGCCATTTCACTTACGTTGTCTATGAGTATGTCTTAGGATAACTAAGACCTAGAGAGCTCTGGAGTTTCCCACACACCAATCAAGCCACTCTTATAATGCCCCAAGAGCACCACTGAAAATTACAGCATTTTACCTATAGAGTTTGGGATACTGTTGCAGGAGCGTAAATGCAATCTGGGATATGAATTTCTTTCTGAATCATGTTGCTACCTTGTGGCCTTGGCACGATATTACAATGTATACTGTGGCTAATTTTCAGCAATAATATGTATCATACCCAATGGATAGGATGCTCAGTGCCTTCTTACTGGTACATTCAGAAGATCCATTTCTTAGACAGCTCATGCGAAAATATTACTTATTTCAGTGGCCAGATGGCAATCAAGACTAAAATTTTCTTTGGGAAAGAAAACAAAATAATGAGGACAGATTATTAGACCTGCTGAGTGAGTCTGAAGTATTCTGTACAGGCAAGGGGGTGAGTCTGAGGTATTCTGTACAGGCAAGGGGGCCCAGACAATCTCCAGAGTTTCATGTCTGTCAAGAAACTGCCTTTCAAAGAAAAAAGTAATGAAACCTCCTAAGAGGTCTCATACATATTTTGAGAATGTGGTTGAAAGAATACACAGAATCATTAAGCAGTGGCTGTCACCGCCATCAAGAGAAACAATTGACAAGACTTTTGTTCTAAGTCCACCTGCCTGACCAACCCCAATAAGATTAAGTTACTCTCTCAATACTTTAAACCATAAGGTGGAATTCCTGATAAAAATGTTAAAAGATACATTAGTTCAAGAGGGCTAAAACTGCACTCATTAATAGACTGATAAATAAGACTACATTAGTTCTTTGTTTCCTTCAGTTAAACAACATATGTTTTCTTAACCATCTACTGAAGAGCAACTATAAATACTAGGAAAATCTGCTTTGGTCAAATCCATTAAACTTGAACACATATCCCTAGGGAGTTATTGATTCTGTCTTAGCCTAACTTTCAAAGCTGACCATTAAATTTGTTACTTGGGAAGTTTATCCCACTTAACATGTTGGCCTGATTCAGGCTTTTGAGCACCCTAAAGTCATTCAATTAAAACCAGTTAACACAAATGGGCTTTTAAAGAAAAAGAATCATATAAGATTATGTGGTTCAAATTGTAATCCTATTACTAAGATTTCCTCATAGGAAAGATTTATTCTTACAGTCTTAGCAAAACTCTATTGATAAAACAATTTATTTGGAAAAAAAAAACACATAAAAATAAATTGTTTTGCTGGTCCACCTAGGATTAAAGCCTGAGGAATCAATATTCCTGTGTTTTATGTGTATTGTAGCCTGATAGCCATTTTCCTTCTATGCTACTGAACTGCATTTGGAAAGCTGTTTCAACTATTAACCTTGAGATACAGGCCTCTGACTTCTGACACTGCCCAAGGAACCTGATTTCCTCCAGATTCAATTTACAGATTTACAAGGCATCACAACATAGGAAGTCCTATTAAAAGAAAACTAATGTAATAAAATTTTCAATATTCTACCTAGACCAACTTATAAAGAGAAAATATATTTTAGAAAGTGCATAATAAATGGAGATTTTTAATAGATAAAGAGTCAAATCACTTCCATCTTGAACCTGAACCTGGACAAAAGCATTCTGTTCCTCTTCGGATTGCAATGAAGCAGTGTGTACAGTCTGTGACATCTACCTGGGAAAAATGACTCAGTTCCATTTAAAATTAATTTTAAGTTAATTAATATATCTCAGTGTCTTTTCACGCTGTCCAGGTCATTTCTTCACCCATGAACCTCCAATATATTCAGACTCTTAAACCTTCCCATACAACTTTCACATATCTTGTCAACAGTTCAAAAGACCATTGAGTTCAATAACCATATGGATACAGAAACTTCACAAGATTCAGAAAGGCATACATCATGCAGGAGAACGGAGGTAAAAAGAATGAAATTGATGGAGAATTGTTAGCTACCCTGTTAATGCTCATTGGTCTCCCACCTTTACAGCTGATTATCTTAGATGTACAAAAGGCTTATAAACTGCAGGAAAAACACATTCTATACAGAACACAATGCCTTGATCAAAAATTATTTTCTTTCTTTACTCAGTAAGAAAGATCCTCATGAATTGTAGAAGATGGTCTCCATTTAGGCAGCAAGGCTAATTCTCAGATGAAAGAGTTGGGTACTTTTCACTCCTAGAGTTTTCAAAGAGCAGATTATCCCTGCATGAAACCTAAAGAGCACATGGAATAAATAAAAGAATAACAGCTTTTCAAAATCATACATTTCCACTTTGGAAAAATAGCAACTTTGCAATTCTAACCTCAGGTTCTGTTTATCCAAAGGCTATCCACTACATGGAGATTACAAAAGCTACAGATCCAGGCTTTACTATGACTCTTATGTGGAATTTGTCTGAACTTGTTTCACTTACATATCAGGTCTTATGAGATACTTTCAGGTTTGCTTAAAAGAGCTTTTCTCCTTCCTGCCATGCACTTTGGAGACCCTTGCAGATCATCCTCCATCAATCCTGAAGTTTATTTAATTAATGAATTTTCTGGATTTTATTTATCTGAAGCAACATATGGATATCATCTCAATTGCAATATAATCCCAAACCTGAAAGCCCGATATCACAACTTGTCTAGGGCTTAATCCAGATCCATGAAAGTCAATTTCAAAATTCAACCTTACTTTGTTTCTTCCACTTGCTGCTTTTATATTCACTGATGATAATTTTCAAAAGATCTTCATCCATTATTTTAATCAACACAAATGGGAGTTAATAGAAAAAACACGAAATACAAAGTTTGAAAGGCTTTTTGAGAGCTCCAGACTCAATCTACAAATGATAATTAATGCCAGTTTTAACCTGTTAGATGTGCATCTTCACTTTCAAAAACGTATAAGCCACTAAAACCAAATATTTTCAATAGTAAAAGTAAGCAATGACTGCCATTCAAATTTTTAATTTATTCTTAGATATGTCCAGAAATAGTAGGTCAGTTGCAACCTGTTAAATTCAATGGATTTTACTATCTGCCCAACATAATATGCTTCTGTAATTCTTAGCTGGTTAAAAGCAGTTTTGCCTGTTAAGCTTCACTAAAACTGTATGACTTGATAGTAAGTCAGCATTTACGCTTGTGTGTAAATACAGAAATAGCTAGAGAACTGGTCCTGTATTTGCATAAGACTCCCAATGATAACATTTTATAACTAGTGATATTTGAATTAGAAACTTCTTAAAAACAAAAGGATAGTATTTTGATTATAAATATTATCTCCGTAACTCAGAACGGTGAGACACCATCTTGTTTCACTTAGATGGAATAAACTGACACTGTGGAAAGCCTCAAATCATCTGAACATGTAAAAGGGTTAAGAAACCATACAGTATCCTAAACTGCTGAGTCCAGCTGGCTGACAAGTACAACTTGCTAGACACCAAAAGAATACTACTATAGTTTAGAATTTAAACATACAAAAATCACAGGATTATCTGCATCTGTGATTCAATTCAACTCCCATGCTGCTTTGAAATGTGTAAGAGAGTATGCCCTTTAACAGAAAACAGAGTAAGTCCAAATATACTATTTCGTTATGCTACTGACAAGATAATTTATTGAGCAGCTAGCTTTTTATCATCTATTGCATAAATATGATGCTATACTGGCAAAGCATTTGCCTGTCAAATTATTGAACAAATACCAGCATGCTGCTGAATTTTTCTTTCCAGTACACTTATCATCTTAAAATGATACTCAGGAAACACAGAAAAATTAACAAGTATGTAAAAAGAGCAAAGAAAGAGAATCTATAAATCTAGCTGATTATTTTGTAATTGGTTTTGCTTAATATACCTTATGTTCTTTAAGGGAAAACCACAGTGTCCTAGGTTAAATTATACAATGATATTTGAAAACCATAGCACTAAGAGGCATCGCTGTATTCTTCTTTTTATAAATCACTGTATTTTAATACAATTGAAAACTTCTTAGACCCTCCATACACACAAAATTTTCTGACAAATGTGCAGTACAAGAACTATAGTTTTACTCTTGGCTTCTAATAGAAAATCTTTGGGATTATCATTGGATTAATATTGGATTAGTAGAGTTTTCCAGTTCTTCTACTCTGTAGGAATTCAACTAGCCTAGGTACCTGACGGTTACAACTGAGGTACCATTTATTCTTGATAAGTTAATATGAAGCCTTAAATCTTCTTCTGTCTTCTATAATGGTACTGTGCATGTTCCATTAATTCCATGTTTGCATTTACTTTTTAAAATGTCACAATACACTCTTTGCAGCTAAGAATCTTTGGCCCGGTCTCACATTAAAAGGTCAGTGTTTAATGTATCAGTCAGAGACACCATAGCTGTAACTGTGGGACTTATGGTCTCTGTGCTGGATTAGCCTAAGTAGAAACAGCCCCTGGCAGAGTGGGACACAGAAGTCTGAGGAGAAGTCCATTTGGAGAGAAAGTAGACCTTACAAAGAAACACTGGAGCAACCTATGTGAGGAAAGCACAAGAGAGAGAAAATGACATTTTTCCCTTTTTATTGGGCCTTTTGTTTTGCTTATGTGGCCAAATGCAGAGTTGTGCAAAGATACCCAACTGCTACAAAAATAAGCAATGCAGTCTACATCAATCCACCAAGTTGCACATGACATCTGGAGGAAATGTTACCTTGAATGTTTCTGCATGGCACATTATGATGCTAGATCATAACAGCTAAGCAGAAATAGCATCACATCCACAGTTAAAATATCAGGATTTATCAAGATATATCATTACATTTTCACTATAGAAGAAAACTGGTCTCTCACAATCTATCTGTGACACTACATTAAAAAAAAGGCCAAGGAAGCAAGTTGGATCCCCAGGGACCCCTCTCAACACCAAAAGCTCCCTCAGTAGCCTGTTTTTCTGCATCACACTGGCCTGTCTCAACAAGCTTTCCCCCTGGACAGTGTCCAGGCGCAGCTGGGACTGCACATGCTAAAGGCAGTTCCCAGACACAGTATAGAAGAGGAAAGACCAAGTTTGGGCTCCTTTCTCTCTGCATAAACCCCCAGTTGTATTCCAGTAGGATTTAATACCTTAAACATCCCCATACGCCTGCATGCCACATCCCACGGCATACAACACATATTCTGAGTTTCACACAGTCCACACATTATTTCCTGCTAATGACACTTTAAAATTACACCCTCCACCCAAGTGCACGCACAGCTACAATTTTGTCATGGGCTACTGAGGCCTGTGAGAATCTTGGAGCCAAATGCTATGTATACCAGGGAACGACCTCTGGTTCTGTTTTAATAAAAGTTCAGAAATAGCTCCAGATAATTTCTGTAATTATTTGTGCTTTTACCAGACACCATTATACAGAATAATATGTGTAGGTCAGCCTGACCATCATTTCTGTATATATGCACTTGGGAGGTCATTCACGGGTTTGGAAATTTACTAAGTCATGGGTTTAGAATTTACTAAGTGGATTTTGAAACTTTAAGAATTATTGAAAAATCTTTCTACCACTATTTAAAGAGCAGTCCTCCATCCTCTCTCTGATCTTTTGCGGGCATACATAAAACATCACTGTCAAAGAAAGAAAATGATCTCTAAATACTTTTGAAACCATTTTGTTGTGAAGCACAACATGGAGAGCATGGTATTCAGGAATGCCTTTGCTTTGATGGGATAGCACAGATGCAGGACTGTGTACAGCTCTATGCTTTTATATTAAGGAACTTAAAATGGTTCAGCAAACTTTTGCTTCAGAATATGTACAGTGGCATGCAGCAGACCAGGGCCTCACAAAGGGCTGAGGAAAACAGATTAAATACGAAGAACACTGCTCATATTGGTAAGCATTCCAGAACTCAAGTATATCCCAACATATAGCTTTCAGTCAACAGCGTGACACCAGTGACAGCATGCCATGACACCCTCCCTGTAAAGCTGTAGCCAGCAATAACGAAAATGCCTGATATCAGGTACCATTTTTTAAAGAATTATAGCTAATCACCACTGCTAGTAGGCAAAAATCCCTGTTAGTATGATACTTGACACTAATTCTGATAGTTTGTTGTTACTGGTTTTAACTGTGAAAAGAACCTAATGAGTGAATGAAGGCACCAGCTGTGTATGCAAGCTGACAGAACATTGTTTTTTGTTAAAGGGTTTCACAAGAGTGGTTCTATCATTTTTTGTCAAGGAGAAATTCCTGGGTAAAGCCACAGAACAAGCGAGATGGTGACTGTAAAATATCAGCTTATTTGCCAGATCATTGATAGAGATGACAAACTTAAACCTCAGCTTCACATATGCTAGGGGAGTGCTTATATTTTATACTCTTCCATAACAGTGTTCTCTCTATAACCCCTGCTTGTAGCCACTGTTATTTTTCCGTAAATAATGTCAGCAGACATTTCCTTCGGTAGGGGAAATCCCAGCAACTGAACTATTCAGCCACTTTCTCTGAGCTTTCCTGTCAGAAAAATCTAAGGCTAAGTACAACACAGACCAATATCTGAAAGCTGACTCACATTTGTAGAGTGGAAGCACTGTCACCCACGCACTCCATTTCTCATTTTCAGAGCCCAGGGCTGAGCTTGTCACTTTCAGCAGGCTTCACTCAAGACCTTTGTCCTTCTTCTGAAACTCAGGCCACGAGTTCATAAACTCTGTAGTCTGACCTAGGTATTGTAACTTAACATAAGATTTTTATCAAGCCAGTAACATGCAATTCATTTGGCATATACTAGAAAGACATTCAAACGATTGAATGAACAAAGAACTAAAAATCTGTTGTCCATCTTCATTCATAATTGTGCACAGACTCAAATAAGCCACTGACAAACTTTGAAATATTTTGCAATCAGTATCACACAGTATCAGATTTCTGATAGCCTAAAGCCAAATCAAAATAAAAAAGCCCCTTTAGAGAAATAGACTGTCAAATTCAAATGCATCAGATAAAAAAATTAATTTTCATATGCTAGTACCAAATTTTCCATAAATTTGACACACTTCATAACTACAAAATAAACCAATTGCCACTATTTGTCTGTGTATTTTTATATCAAAAATTCAGACCTGAAGCAAGCTTTGAATGGTTCTCTACTTGATGAAAATGTAACCTATTCATACATAGTGATATTACCTGACTCTATCACAGGGGTGGCTGAACAATCCATTTCATCAGCCAAGGTGACCTTGCCAGAAGCCTGTCTATAGAGACAGGTGGTAGCTATTTACTTCCAAGGCCTGCCTCTCCCATATTTTGTGGCTGGAAGCATTTTGGACTCTCCCTCTCTCTTGATTTGATATTGATAAGGTTATATTAAAAACTCTGTTATTTTCACACAGCCCATGTTTTTTAATGACCTCTCCAGCATGCAGTCAATGAGCGAAATTGGAATCTCTCAAAGTGCTTATACAGAGGCTGACCAGAGTGAATGCATATGTTTAGCTTCTACTTTCTAATATGTAACTTATTGAATCACATTATCTGAAGTAGTAAGATGTACTTGTAGCCACATTAACCTTATCAAAAGATTAGCTACCACACTGTGACCAGAGGTCTGTCGGAAGTAATTTGTCTTGTTTTGACCTGACATGAGATCACTTAATAGGAAACTAAATAGCCAACAGAGCTTAGCACAGTTTAAGACGATTCAGCTGTTTGTGGTCATAGCAATGCATCCTTTGTCTGAGACAATGCCTTCTAGGCACTTGTTCACTCTTTGGTATGCTTTGATCTTCATTTTGGTATGTTTTTGTACATGTCTTATTACCCCAATCCTCGAATGGGCATGAACCTTGTTTCTAAAATGAAAATGGAAAATGTTTTGCAATTATTTTAATTGATTTTGTCTGAGATCTAACAGATGGACACACAAAACACATGTAAGACTTGAAACAGACCAAGCAGAAGATCTTGGGAATGGAGTGAGGGATTCTGATAATTCATTTCCGCAAGTATCATAAAGAAACAGAGACAGTGTCAATCCAGACATCAGAACTAACAATGGAAAAGGCAGAAATGGCATCATAGCTTTCTATTTACAAGCAAAACACAAGTAAAAATTTTCCATCATTGCATGATGAAGAAAGTTTATTATCCATCAGTTATTGTGTTCTCATTCTGACAGACCAGGTGGATATGAACATTCTCACCCATACTTCTTTTTCAGCAACTAAACTACTAAGAAAGGAGTAAGTCTATATCTGTCCCATTGCTATCCTCTGTGTTAAAGCCATTAGTGAAGAATCCAATGTTACTTCCTACAGCAAACCCTTTGAGCAATCCAATTATTTCATATAGCATTTTCTTATGCTATTTTTAAAAGCGTTACCACCAGCAACCACGTGTCAGCTTTCTTCCAGGTAAAACTTGCATAATGTTACTGAAATCTAACCTCAGAAAAAATGACAAGACTAACACTTGTCAAACAGAAGCTAGATCTGTACTGGTAAATTGAACATGACTAGGGCATGTGCTCAAGATGCTGAAAGGCCATTGCTCATATGATTAAATTTTTGGAACAGCTTTTGGCATGCTTATGATTCACAACTACACTTTCCCAAACAATTCCCAGATGGCATTTCAAAGGTAATGTTTCAAAAAGCAGCAGAGATTAAACCATGCCATTTTGGCATACTTCACTGGCACAATCCCTGGGCATTATGCCACCAGGGTCACACCTGCACACTCTCATGCCAGCTCCCCAGCAACATAGAAGGCATGGTATTGTGATATTAAGAAATGTCCCATTTTTGAGATCTCTCATTTTTCAAGATGATCTCAGCCAGTGAGAACCGAGGTGCCCCTAAATCAGCTGGGGAAGATGAGAAATGGAGATAGGCTGAGAAAGTTGGGGCTGTTCAGCCTGGAGAAGAGAAGGCTGCATGGAGACCTCATAGCAGCCTTCCAATATCTGAAGGAGGCCTATAGGGATGCTGGGGAGGGACTCTTCATGAGGGACTGTAGTGAGAGGACAAGGGGTAATGGGTTCAAACTTAAACAGGGGAAGTTTAGATTGGATATGAGGAAGAAATTCTTAACTGTAAGGGTGGTGAGGCACTGGAATGGGTTACCCAGGGAAGTTGTGAATGCTCCATCGCTGGCAGTGTTCAAGGCTGGATTGGACAGAGCCTTGGGTGGCCTGGTTTAGTGGGAGGTGTCCCTGCCCCTGGCAGGGGGGTTGGAACTAGATGATCTTAAGGTCCTTTCCAACCCTAACTATTCTATGATTCTATGATTCTATGATCTGACTCTGAATCATCTACATTACCTATGTTGACCCTGTGGGTGGAGATTACCACAGCACTACCATGTGCAGGGGTAAATTTAAAATTTAAAGCTGTCTACTCAAAGCACAAGACTGACAAACTCATTAGTTCAGCATAACTGAAGCAGGTTTCCACCATACCTCTCGCACTTCAGAACACAGTAAGAGGCACACTGAGGCTACAGCTCTGGCTCACCCTCTCTTTATCCAACTGAAGCATTTTTGAAGCTGAAGATCAGTACAGAGGTGCTGAGATAAGCCCCTCTGCATGAATATCTGGCAGCCCTTCAGCATCCAGCCTGGCAGAAGCAACTATCTGTTGCTGAGTAAGCATCCAATTGATCACTGGTCTGCTTGTGCCAGGTACAAGGGCCAGGAAGGAAGGAACAAACTGCGACAGAGAGATAGAGGGAGAGCACATATGCACATTGCATGAGTTACAGAAGAAAGCACCCACAATACCACAGGCCTCAAGGAAAAAATGGCTGTAATAGTGTTGCGGTGGCAGAGCGCTGGTGGCATCCCACTGGGGAGTGGCCTCCCTATATTCACAATGCATGGTTACACACAGTGGGTCTGAACCATCTATAAACAAGTACAGTGAACATTTTCACAAGATGAAATACACAGAGAGAACCTAGCTAAATAAAACTGTTTTCTTTCTTTTCCATTCTACAGTTATCCTACCTTGGTCTCACTTTTGATCATCCTTTCACCGCACTTTGTCTGTGATGAATATCAGCAAAGCAATCCAAATTCCTCACAATCACATTTCCAAGTGAATCTCAGGGGGTCAAATTCTTTCAGTCGTGTGCATTGTTGAGTGCAACAGCCGTCTTTATTTGTGTTATACCACTAGGCAGATGGCCTTTTTCCAAATCACCCCATACGTATTTGACAAATTGTGGAGACATTCCTCACATGCCATTAAAAATAAGGACTTGGCATATCAAGTACAACTTTGCATCTTATTTTACACAGTAAAAGGGTTCAGCCTGCACTCTTATAGGTTCTCATCTGTTTTCTATAATCAGAAATTCATGCTGCTACCCAGAACATTTGGGTTTTAATCTAGGACAGATATTGTTACTGGAATGTTATCTTATCAGTATTGCTATTTATATAGTGGTCTGTACTTACTCACGGCAAAAAATAGATAGCAAACCAAAAAGAAAAAGCAGCCTAGAAAAATATTCATCAATGGAAAATTATCTATGGCGTTACAGAGGATAAAGATGGAATACAAATATTTATCAATGGAAAAATATTCATCAGTGGAAAATTATCTATGCCCTCACAGAGGATAAAGATGGAACATAAGGTCAATGAAGTGATAATTGATAATATGAAAGATAAACCCCTTTGAGATTACAAAAGTAGGAAGTTTCTGTAAACCATAGCTAATGTTTACAAGTATCAAGTGTCAAATGTTTTTCCTCATATAAAGCAAAATAATTCTATCACTTTCTGCAGCAGTACATGATCTAATCATTTCCAGTAACAGGAATCATGCTACCAAAAGCAAATGTTGAATGAGACATGAAAACCTGGCCATGGTTCTTGGCTTGCATGGGAGCTGAAAGGCAGCATATTTGGCTGTGGTTTCTACACAGTGTGCCAGATTTTAGTCTATAATATTGTTAGGTACTCCCTAGAACAGAGTCAGAACTGATTTGAAGGGAAAAAAATTATACAGATGTACAACAGCTTGATGTCATATGAAAACATAAGGCATCCAGTATAATGATCTTTATTCAGTCACTGTCCTCCACTTTCTGAAATAAGTTTCAAAGGAGCAGCAAAAGCACATTAGTGGGGCACAAACTGTTTAACCAAATAAAAATCCTGGAGGCCAACCAAAAAGGTTTATGAAATCTTCTTGAATCCACTGATATGCTAACTAAACAGTTTCTAAATTAATATTTTTTAAAGGTTTGCACTAAAATGTGTTTCAACTTACCTTTATAGAAATTTTAAGAAAATCATCAAAATTGCAATGAACTAAAAGAAAAAAATATTTTCCAGTCTAAGTAAAAGAAAACATTTTCTAGACTTATATTCTCTCCTTCATCTATTCCTCTCTTAGACATTATCTTCATGATCAAAATTGCAGCCTGCAATGCCTATTTCTCTCTGCTGACTAAATAAAAAGTTCAGATATTTTTACCTCTATTTGATGAAATGAATTTATCTCTCTCTGACTTACAAGTAGAGATAAATTACAAAAAAAGGATAAAATCACACTAGTAAATGTAAGTAGTCTTTTCTTGATATACAAATGATTAGATAAGTTTTAGCCATTTTCTCTTTAAAAGACCATGAAAAATCCTCACTAGAACACTGGACCACTGTGCAGCAAATGTAAACCTACTGACAAAAACCATTCCTTAGCAACCTTGTCTGGAACCTTAGTAACACTTGTCTGGAAGTATTGACAGACCATGGACAGAAAGCTTATTAATTATTCATACTAGAAAAAAGAAAAAGTCATATAAAAACTATATTGCAGGGAAATACACAATCTGGTTCAAAAAAGCACAGTTCAATAAGCTCTAACTATTGAGGTACAATAGGAATAAGCTTCCAAAGTCTGATTACACTGTAAATATGCTCCCACATGTGCACAAGAGACAGGTGAAAAACTGAATTGTGGAGTCAATATGCTACTAAAAATAGTGTGCTAGAATGTAAGTTTAGTCAGTAGCATTTGAAATATAGACATAGGACTATGGAAAACTGACCATGTTCAACAAATCAAGCATAATAACTGCTACTGCTTCACTGATGCTGTAACAAATCCACAGTCTCATGCAAAGTGTAAGTAAAATGAATGAAAAAAGGAACAAGAGATGCGGCATTTAAAGTGTGTCCTGTTCTGAATCTATCGTCTGCAGTAGATACAGAAAGATATCCTGATATATCCTGATAGCCTCCCACATGTTGAATGGGATCTAAAGGACTCCCAAATTACCCTTATGCATTAGTGTGTTACTCAGTGTGAGTGACCAGCATAATCTCATTCCCTGAACTCAGAGGGAAGGCAAGATGATTCTTTGAGAACACAGTAATGTGAGTATTGTATCTACCCGTTCCCCAAAACACACTTCCAAAGCAGCAAATTTCTGTATGTGCTGATAAAGTCTGACAAAATCTGAGCTTCTGACAAATGATCAGAGTATGCTATGAAAAAGCAACAGCAGTTGCTGCTCAGAAACCTTGTGTGAAGTCAAAGAACAGAAAAAATCTTATGGAGAATACCTATATGATCAGCCCTTTCCCTCAGTGCACTGTAACACACCTTTGGTCCTCTGCAGGTATTAAATTCCTCTGTCAGACAAGCAAACTAGATTGTTAAACAGGATGGTACCTCTTCCTTCTCACCTATTATAAATACCACTGATTCATTTTTTTCCAGCCAAGATTATCTAGTATTTATCAAATGGCAAAAACTATAATAAATGCAAAGTATATCTTTTTACATATTAAACATACTAAATATCAAAACATGCAACATTTAAACATTTTGTAGTGGTATATAATGGTGCATTTAATCTGACCTGGTTCTCAACTCCATGACTCAATGGATGAATTCAGAGAACAAGTGTTCATTCTGTCAGATGTCAGCTCCATGCACATAACCATATTAATCTATCACTGAGCATAAACTAACATATACTGGGTGTTGTGCTGTATTAACTCAGGAGCAGCTCCACTGCCAGCAGAACAAAGGTTGACTTCGTCCAGCCCAGTTTCAAGTCTAGGTAAAGAAAAACAAGACTGTTCACACATGTCCATGTGCACATCTGCTCTGGGTCTTAGGACAGGATATATTATATTTTAATAGCTAAAAAAAGAATTGATTTCTAATCAATGGCACTGCTCATGTCTATAAAATGTCACCCAAGATTAATAACCCTAGCAGTGTTTTTATATTAACCTCTCCAAGGAAATTATATTTCTTAATATGTTTTGTATCTATATCTTTCTCCAGAAACATAGCTAGTTTGAATTAATAATAAGAAGAAAGTAAAAGTACAAAATGCTTGCCTGAAGGAGAAAACAGTTTAAAGTTAATAGCCTTATAAAACTTATTGGCGATTTTCTCACAAGATCCAGAGGAAACATAGTTCAATAATGTTTGTGGTTGAGATACTTGGGTTTGGTTATTTTTGTCAGCATATTGTTTATATATCTTTAGAGCATAAAATAATTTACAGCTGCTTGTATATATCCATGTATGTGTGTGCACGTGCATTGTGATTTCAGGTATGTAATTTTTTACATACAGCTTTAAGCTGTATGTAGAAAGTCAACTTAGAGCTCTACAAAAGTAGTCAATTTTCCTACAGTTACATTTTCAGCCACAGACAGAACTCACAGGTAAGAGTCGCCTTCCTCAAATGTAATTAAACTTATTGATGTCACAGTAATTTCACACATCTCTAAATCTTCAAGTGTCATCTCTGCTCTGTATCCTCACTGCTGTGGCCGCTCATTTATGTTGATATTGTGAATGTGGGCTTTCTTTGAAAAAAGAAACTCTCTTGGTTGAGTGAGAGCATATAATGGTATATGATGTGTACATTTACTCAAAATTGGGGGTTATCTTGCCTTTAAGAAATCTTATAAACTGATGCTGGCCATAGAGCATAGCAACACTCACAAAAAGAAAAAAACTTTAAGAATGACCAAGCACTTGTGAAAAAAAGGAACAGTAGGATTAAGGTCAATAGAATCTTTCTCCTCAGTGCCTGGATATGAGGGGGAAAATGGCTAGCACAGGTGGAAGATATTTGCTTTAGTACCTTGCACCAGACTATTCACAGCAACCATGACTTCAAATATGATGAAGAGTGGCTTGGCAGCTAAGTTTTAAACTAAATTCTGGCTGTGCAGGTAGGACAAAGGAGACACTTATTCTCAAGCATGACATGGATATCTAAGTCAAGACAGTTCTAGATAGAAACAAAATTTTGTAATCCACTTAGTTATAATATCCAACGTGAGGCTGGTTTGCTGTTAAGACCACTTCAGAGAGCAATCAGGTCTTCTTCCTGCCTTTCCAGCCTTTGCTTCTCTTCCTTATTCTTTCCACATGTGCATCAAGACAGTGATTTCCCTTAATTTTTATTTTTTTTGAAACCTTTATAAACTGCACATACCTCTCATATTTTTACACTTGTTTTTTTATCATTCTGATGGTAGAGGAGCAATTCCCCCTACAAATCTTAAGTCAATAATTAATGAACAGAACCAACACTAAAGCCTACAACTAAAAAATTTAGTGACTTCATCCCTTCAGGAAATGAATCAGCATGATCGTTTTTACCGAATCTCTATAATATTCTTGCAGTACCAAAAATCAAAAGATAAAGGCAGCAGGGAACCTTTATTGATGTGTGTGTGTGTGTACATATACATATATATATATTTACACATAAAAACACACAAGGCAAAAGTGAAGGGCTTCTCATTTAATGTCTGGGAGCACTGATTATTCTAGCATGCTGAATAATTAAAGTTAATTTGCTTTTTAGTTCCACTCTGGGATTTGGAAGAAGGTGAGATATTAATATCTTATATAGTTCAAATCTAACACTGATTAAGCAAGACAATTCACTTCTCTCCCCCTATTATTCCCCCCACTGCAGTTGAAAGTTGTTGCTGCATCACAGGCTGTATATAGAGCCAGCCGCTAAAGTGACATTGACACTTTATATAGTTCATCCTCTGGCACTGAGTGTGAAATTTCTTAACTTAGTGATTTCAAACAGAGAAAACAAACTCAGCTGTAAATCTTGGGTGTTTCTGCTGATCATGGCCCTTGAATGAATCCTTATTATAGCAGATTTGACAGACGCTTCTAATAAATTCATACTTTGGCTATAAAGCTAAGCATACAGCCATATGACAGCATTTTCTATGCACTGGTGATAGACCTAGAATAAAGTTACAAGAGACACTGAGAAGAAGCAGAGATGTTGTCATCATATAGTAACCTCAGTACTGTAGATCCTTTTTTTTTTAAAGCAGGTTTTTTTTTAACAACTTTAGCTCTTTGATATCAGAAACTGCTCCAAAGAAATGGAGACATGTGCAGAAGAAATGGAAAGCATTAGAGGGACTTCAGAAATTGATGAAGTCCTATGTCTAGAATAGAGTGCAAATTTTGCCCTGCCTACTTTTTGAAAATCATAAGACTGAAAATCATAAAGGCTTTTTCACTAGGTGTCTGCTGTTAAATATATTTGAAACTGCCATACAGAGTTGAGTCAATGGCCAATGATCTATTGCAAGTATGGTACCTGTGAACAAGATCTCTGAATAAGGGGGTGCAAAGACTTTGCCTTTTATGCATAGATGTCCTGGTTTCAGCGGTAGCAGCCATTTTTTTCTCCTTCTTAGTAGCTGGTGCAGAGCTGTGTTTTTGACTTTTGGCCTGGGAACAGTGCTGATAACACCGATGTTTTTAGTTACTGTTCAAATGTTTAGTCTGACCAAGGACTTTCTGAGCCTCATGCTCTGCCAGAGAGGACGGGAAGCAGGGAGGAAGTAGAGACAGGACACCTGACCCAAACTAGCCAAAGAGGTATTCCTTACCACAGCACATCATGCCCAGGATGTAAAAACTGGGGGCAGGGACCCGGAAGGGCTAGATCACTGCTCGGTCAGGCTGGGTACCAGACTGCAGGTGGTGGGCGGTTGTATTCTCTTCCCTTGTTATTTCTCTTATCATTCTTATTATTGGTGGTAGCAGTATTGGTTTGTGTTATACCTTTGTTACTGGACTGTTCTTATCTCAACCCATGGGAGTTACATTCTTTCAATTCTCCTCCCCGTCCCTCAGGGAGCGGGGGGGGGGGGGGGGGCAGGAAGGGGGGGAGTGAGAGAGCAACTGTATAGTTACGGCTGGGCTTAAACCACGACAACAGGTAAAACTTTTAGATCTCGTAACACAGTTTTTACCTTGTGCAGAGATAAAACCAACCTAAATTCAGGAAAGATCATTGTAATTAGAAAGATATAGTTCAGGCTGCAACCAGTGCAAAGCAAGAGTTCTGTATCATCATCTTGCTACACATTTAAAATGTGAGGGAGGAAGAACAGCGTTAGAGCTAAGATTTGACCAAAAAAAAAGACTTTTTTTTTTTCTTCCATCTTTACCACATAGCCCAACCTCTGTAAGAAGCGGGAATGCAAAGAAGAGTGTAATAACAGTGTAAGCACTCATGTGGTATCTCTCAATGGATTTCCTACTCACAACAAAATCCAATGCTTCTTCAAACCAGTGTAAATACCACATAAAAAAATTGTGTGAATAACTAGATTCTTGGATCAACATGCAATCTAAATTGGCTATAAATATGCCACATGCTAATGATAGAAAATATCACCTAATTTCTAAAACTCTGATCTTTCTCCATTTCTCTGTAGCTCTTAAAGTGTGTTCTCAGGTTAAATTAATTTGCATTTCTTAATACTTTTGTCTTTGGACATGGAAGGTGCTATAAAAGCAAAGACTTTCTCCCCTAATTGGTTGAACATAAAGAAAAAGAACTCCACACTTTTTCCGCTACATTTTACTGCGGGCAAGTAAGATTTTAAAGAAGTGGGATAATACAAACTAGCACATATATAGTAACACACTGAGACACACCAAGACCTGTACGTATTCTATAAGCCAGTGCATAGGGCATCTTTCTTTTGAATTTGCCTATCAGGAAATTCAAAGGATGAAAAATAAATCCCCATTATTTCATACTGATATTTGAGTGATTTGCTTTTTCTGTGATTTACAACAGCATGGAAAGCCTTTTGTAAAATCTAGTGGTCTTTCAGACTTGAAGAAATAAAATAATGGTTAGAATTTTCCTTCTAGAAAAAAGAACAAAACAGTGTTGCACCCTATGACATATTTGTCTTCAGTCATTACTATCTGACATTAAAAGAGTAATATGACATGTTCATATTTCTAAAAAAAAAAGGTTTTATAAATTTATTACTATAACAATATTTATTTTTTAAAAAATGGAAGACAGTGCAACAGATGATACTGAAGTACACACCACATTTCAGTACTTTCCATCATTTTTACTACCCATTCTAATGTACAGGTTTGGGATACATAATTATTTTTTTAGCAAGTAACTGAAGAAATTTTTATTAGCATGTACAGAAATTATGCATTAGCTAAAGACAGAAACCTTACATTCAACCCAGACAAGTGATAAAATAAATCCTATTGTTGTAAAGCTGTTACTCAAAAACTTAATATTATTCTGTGACAAGTTGAAGGTATTTTTGTGCATAATTCATAATAGATAATTGCATTAATTTATCTACTCAATGACATAAAATGTTAGATGCTTCTCCATTTTGATCTTAAACTTTCTGCTTTACTCATTTTTAAATATTTGATAGGTTAACTGAATTCTAAAGTCAGCCTAAAAAGTGTAAATCAATTTTTCTTTGAAGTTTATCCTTCATGTCACCTCCACTGACAGAACTAAAAGAACCGTAATAGACTTTTTATGAATTTTTGTGAACTTTTTTATGGCTCAGAGTTTGGACATATTATTTCTGATAGACATGAGAGGAAAAGGAGTTATAGAAAATAATTCTTAAAATAAATAAAGGAAAAGGGCTCCAAAAAGTGCAATTGCAGACATCGGATTCAATAGTGTAAGTAGTATGGGTTTGTGTATTTTTGTTTCGACACATTGCAAATTACAATCAAAACAAAATCAAACAGCTTAATTCATGTTACAAAGCAATAATAACTTCAGATGTTTTTTAAGACATGAAGAACTTTGCCCATGTATTCAATTTTTTTTTACTGTAATGTTATTGGAAAGATATGTCAATAAGTACATTTCAAAAAACTGTTTTCTTTCAATTACAGAATTTAAGGTTTGCCAGATGATGAATTTGCTGTGATGTCATTTAGGGTGAACCTGTTCTGGTCATCAGATAGAAACACATGAAAAAAAGGATTGCTACAGTGAGATGCGGATGTTATTATCCTTAATGCTATCTTTTAATAATGGTACTTAACGATTTGTGAAGATTTATGTCATCATGCAAGAGAGCCAGATTTGATTCTGATCTCTCAATGTCTTACTAGAATCAATCTGAACATGTTAGGTCTTAAACAGCTGAAGTGTTTGGCTTAATTTCAAGTGCATAGCTAATTCCATTAAATCAAGAGGTTCATTTGCATGTCTTCTATTACAAATGCACAGCGGAATCATGATAAACTGGTAAAGGTATCAGCAAAATGTACATATCTTAAGTCACTGTTATATAAAGGCCTACAAAAGATTTAAGTAGACAACACACGAAACTTTTACCCCCTGAAACTTCCCCAAAGCAATTCCCCATGAAATACAGAACCACTGAAATGAAGATTTTGATCCTTACATTAAGGATTGATCTGGTGCTAATAATTTTTTTTTTCCAGGGCAAATAAAAAAAAAGAAGCAATTATATTATTACTCTAACAGAAGTTGCAAAATCACAGCATCCCAGACCTCATTCAAATATCAGTTTCCAAGGGCTGTATAACAGTAGAGTGAAGGAACACTATATGTAGAAGACTAACTTGGATTTTTTCTGAATTAACTCAGGGCAAAGATTTTTGTACAGTATTTTCAACCTCTGACTGCTTCCTTGAAGAGGCTCTTAAGCCTCAATAAAGAAGACTTGCTCAATCACAAATTCATGAAGCATATAAAATGCACACAACCAGATTAAAATAACACTTCACAAAGAGCACAGAGAAGATGCAGATATGGGTTTATGTCTGCCCATGGACCAAATGTATTAATACTATGTGGTAAACATATAAAGTGGGACAGGTAATAAAATTGGTCACCATCTCTGATTACACTACATAATGGCATTTTATGCCATTTATGTTGACACAGAAAGAACGTTTCAAATTCCTCTGCATTCACCCAAAAACTGTAAAAAACTCTTTCAATATGTATTACATACCCAACCTTATGAACTCTTCAAGATGCCTTTTACTCTCAATGCTCCATAAATAAAGTCTAGAGAGGGAGTGAAGGTAGGTAATTTGCATTACATTATAGTACATGAATTGGAAGGGTGATCAAAAATACTGCAGTTCATTTTTTTTCTTACAAAAGCCATATAACCCGTATCTCTGAATGAGTTATCCAAATTCAAGATTAAATGCCTTCTGGTAAACACCAAATTAGACACAGATATCTGAGGTCAAAGGCTGGATTTTTTTCATTCAGAATTCTTTCCTTTTCTCACATATACCTTGCGATTCTCCTATTTGTTATCGTTAAGGTCAAAAAGTGAAAGACTCACAATTAATCATCCTGCAGATGACAATGTTTCTGGAGAATGTGATTTCAATCAATGAGCTTTGAAAATTTAATTCCTGGAAATGCCAGCATTGAGTCCAGATATGTTAGACATGTCCACAGATTTTAGCAGTGTTGACCATTCCTTTTACTTTGGTTCATCAGAACAAGAATTGAGAAGGAATCTTGGAAACTTCTTGGTCCTGCCACTGACCAAAGCTGTAAGAACTGACAAGTCATTCCTAGGATTCTATCTTCCTCTCGTATTTTGTTGGACTTTCTGTGAAAACTGAAATATATTATAGCACTGGCAGTCTCTCAGAACATAACATTATGATTCTGACAGAACTTTCAGAATTAAAAGTAACCTAAAGCTAGGGCTGAGAGGTGTTGCCATATTGTCCAACCATATATTTCTTCAACTACCTGGAATTCTTATCAAGCCACTGAACCATTTTTCATGTTACTGGGGTGTGGTGAAAAAAAAGGATACAAGGATGCATTTCTGTTTTGCTGGAGACTTGCTTGTATGCTGACAGTATCATAAACTTCAGAAATTTATTATCCTGTCTTCTAGTTCATGCTCCCCTGTATGCCAAATCATAATGCTGCAAAGTAAACTCCATCTCTTTACTTCAAAATAGTTTTCATCAATGCATATTTATTGGTCAACCTGTGATTTTTTTCTCCCCTTTTAATCCTCATGACATCTGCCCCAATAGTTTTATTTGCTTCACAAAATAATGGGAGATGACTGGAAGACAGCATGGTAACTGTACAGTATGGAAACATAAAATCACATCTGGTAAATGTGACTTGAGGTATGCCCCCTCCAAATCTAAGGATAATCCTATTCTCTTGGTAGAGATTTTGCCGTTACAGAGACAACACTGACTGGAACTTGGAGAGACAGAAAAAACACTGTTTATGATAAAGGGTTGGGTAAAGGTTAAGTGATGTAAATGTTACAGCTTGTGCTTCAAAACAAACAGCAGAAATCCCTGGCATTCACAAACTCTTGCAAGGCTTTGTAGAGACATTTGCTCTGAAGGTCCATTTTTTTAAATCTTAACTGCTCAAAAATCAACCTTTCTTTCCCAGGGTATTCTAAAAATGTAGCTGTTGACATTACTATGTGAGGGAGAGAAGAAAATAAGGGCACATAGGAGTCTAATAGTGATGAAAATTGTTATCTGCACCATGAATATTCTGTGTCAGATCCACTTAGGATCATCTCATATTTTTTCCCAACAACCTAATGCACAACTGAGAATGCAAATGATTCTTCAGCAGATACTTGTAAGTTCCATCACTACTATCTGTCACTTAGAAAAATGAGAAAAGAGCAAGAAGATTTGGAGAACTTTTTTGTTGCTGGGGTTTTGCTTTGGGGGTTGGTTGTTGGGTTTGTTTGTTTGGGTTTTTTGTTTTTTGGTTTTTTAATACAGATGTTAATGTACAATTACAAAATAAAAGGAATAAACTTCAGTAAGTGGTTTGAGTAAGCGCATGAAAATATGGATATTTATCTGACCCTCATCTAAATCTACAGAGATATCTGGAATATTCTTTTTCCATACTGCTTGATTCAGGTCAGGAGTTCAATACAGCCTCCTGAAATCTGACTCTTTCTTTTTCCTCATTGCTGCTGGGCTGTTGTCAGGCAAATCTTTCTCTGGATTTGACCAGTATTTGTATTTTTAATGTGAGAAAACTTTTCTAGCAATTACTGAAACTAGCACATTGAAATGAAAATTCAAGTTACAAAATGGAACTAATTCTTGGCAAAAATATTCACAATGCCATGTGATGGGCATAGGACCAGATGCAAGGAACATAATATGTCTGCTGTTTCACAGAAACTACCAGTTCTTCCTCTTTTTCTCCTTTCTGTAGTACAGCACTTCTGCCATCTGCTCCTGTCATTAGTGCAAAGACAGCACCAACACGTTCAATTGCTGTTCTCTCTAACCTTTTGAAATAAGCTGTAACCACCTATAAAATGTGAAAATGTGAAAAGTTCTTACCCTGTTTTGTCTCATGACATCCTATTAGAGCATTGAACAGGTCACAATTCAGGCATTATCAGAACTGTACTTCTCCCTGGATCTCTTTCTCTGGCACAATTTGCACATTTGACATCAGGCTCCCCACCCTGCGTCTGGTAGCTATGGCTCATTGCAGCACTCCCACTATCTTCCTCCTACCCCAGCTGGTTTCCCTTGCCTCACTTCCCTCTCTACTTTGTCTATCCACAGCTCTGACTGTCAGTTCTATGACACTACATCAGGCTTCTCCTACCTTTTGCTTGTGCCAAGCAGACAGGAATCTGGCTGCTTTTGCGTGTTCTAACAGCTCCTCCTCTTCTGTCTGTCTTCTGCACAATACGATTTCCTTCTACCTTCTTCCCCAGCATACTTATCTTATCTGATATTTTTGAGTCACAGGAGTGACTGTACTGTATGAGAAGAGGATACAATTGATGTCTGGCCAACTAACTCCCAAATACTAACTCCTATATACTAATCTCAAATACTCTCAAATATTGTAACTTCAGTTCATAATACAAGTAATTTCCATGGTTCTTTAGAGTTCTGAATTGTTTGCACAAATTAGGTTGTCACAGCTGAAGTTAAAAAGATCTTGGGAGCTCCTGGTAACTTTTGCAGATCCACATGCTCTGAATATATAGAAAAGCCAGATAGCATGTTTGAACTCAAGTGGTTGATAAGGAGATCTTATTCAAGTACCATTGTACAGAAAAGTCTGTGAATGTGTTTGCCAAAAAAGCTTTGATATTCATAAAGGATCTAAGGAGATCCTTAACTAAGGAGAGTTATTCACTTCACAGAGACCCCTACAGAAGAATACTAGTTTTTGCCTCTTCTTTTTTGCAGAAGGAAATCACATTTCACTGGAAAAGCTAGCTAGACACGCATAGGAGAAGAAACATTGTTTTTCAGAGCCTACCTGCTAAGAAATAATAATTTTTCTCCAAGGAACTCATTCTAAACCAACCTGAGCAGAAAAGCCAATACAACTTATGCAAATTATAACTTTAATAATTTTACTATATTTGTTTCTTGAGCTAAAGAAAGAATATGACTCCAAACTGCTAATCACTGAAAACAGTATGTCTATTCATTATCTGAAGATCTAAGAGATTTAAGAGGAGGTTATTAATTTTTTTTTAGGTTACTTGGTATTTGGAATTTATTTTTTTAATCCAATCTATTGGAGTGTTTGTTTATATGGTATACCTGTTACAATTCTTATCCAGATATTTTGCTAATATTACAGTATGATCACATCCTTCTCTTCTTTGATCTTTCAGCTTTTTATTATACTCCTTTAAAATTCATCTGCAAAGTCTTCTAATTGACTTATTGTCAATTCTTTATTTTTTAAATTGGCTCTCCTTCCTTATTTCTCTCATTATTTAAACACACACACACTTTTTCAGGAGTTAGCCCCCCACATGCGTTCCCAGGATGTAGTTCTAAAACTCCACCAGTTTCCATTTTAACTGACAGTGATGACAATTTCAACTGCCTACTTGTTTGTTTCCTCCAGGATTATACTCACTCTTGCATGCAATCTGTACACATAAAACCCCTGAACAAACAAAAAACACCCCATACAATTCAAATCTACGAAGCCTCAAACTCTACTAAAACTATCCTCTCCTAGGATGTTAGAAAAAAAATTAGATGTTAGAAAACGTCTCTGTTTGATCATGGCTAGACAACAAAGAACTCTGATTGTTGCCTTAAATGCTAATATAAGCACCCCTTGTGTGTGATGTCTTGCTGAAACTTCAGATTCTGCAGCAGATATCATCTTATGATATCATGCCTGTTATTCAGTACACCTGAAACCATTGCTATTAAAATAGATCTGTAACTACATTTTGCACTGACAGCTCTTTTTCATTGGTTCTCTTTATTGTTTATGAGAATAAAATCAGCATGACAAAACTGACCTTCCACCAAATTCCCTTGCTTCTTTCCAAGATTATAAGTGAGGTTTTAAAATCCATAGATCAAAAATTAAATTGGCAGGGAAGTCACAGAATTTCAGATTATGCAATAACTGAAGCCATATTGGGATAGAGTGTTTAATGGCAGCGCCATAAGAACTCTGTTTTTTTTCTCTCTGTGCAGTTCAAATACTCCCATGCCCCCAGGGCCTCATGATGGCTCTCAATAAAAATCCAACCTCACTCAGATAATCGGGATGCTATCTAGGGTGCTGTTGGATGCAAGTGTTATAATCTGGCTCTATCTATTTTGGAATATAAAATAAATTACACAAATTCAGTAAATTTAAAAGTGATGTATTTTTGTTTTAATTCCTCTTTGGATATGATTTCTCCTCAATCCTAGAGTACTTACTTAGATATTATCTTTTAAGGCACATTTTTAGCACAGTAATTTGACTTTCCAGCAACTATGCTGGATGAAACCCAGGGAAATCTGCACTTTGCTGCCTACAGTATCACATTGAAGAGTGGTTAGAAAAAGAGAAAGGCACAATGTGGTCAACAGTAAATAAAACTGTAAGCACAAAGAAGAAAAATATTCTGATTACAATAAGCTGTTCTGATTTTGCAAGGAAAACTGCTGTGGAAAATATGGTGTATTTTCTGGGATTTGGTGTGTTGTTCAGAAAAATATGATGCAATTTGTAGAAATCAATTAGGTTAAGATGTTATATGTATCTCTACCCTCAGCAATTTTTCACCATTTTAACAGTCTGCATCTTATATGGAGCTATATTTCAAAGATGTTATTTCAAAGAAGCAGGTATTTCAAAGATGCAGGAATTCCTGCAATAGCTATTCAGGGTATTAGTCATTAGGACACTCCTAAATATTATGTAAACCAAGATGAAATTCCCTGCCTGAGGTAACAGCAAATACCTTACTGTTTTCAGAAAGTCAGACAAACATTTCTGGAGTACTACTTGTGCTCGTATTAGAAAGAGACAAATTCACAGAGATTTCTCCTGAGCTGAGCCATCATCCTCATAATCCTCTTCCCTCTGGTTACATCCAAAGTAGACTTACATTTTGAAAAGATTTAGTTTGTTCTTATGTTGTGATGAGAAATGCCAGTCTGGAAAATGAATGGAATCAAAATGTGTTTGGATTTCTATTTCTCTGAATGTTTAACCTTTCCCTGGCCAAAATTTTACCCAGGTAAAACTTGGGGTTTGGATATTTGGCAGAGATTTCAACTACCCTCATAGCTACAAAAGGGAAATCAGATGTTCAGAAATTCTTTACATATGACTAGAACAAATGCAAAAATGAGCTTCACAGCTCATACACTTCACCCTGAATTAGACCATTTAAAGAAAGGGAGCTGGCTTTGCAATGGTGAACAGTATGGTATTGCTGTGTATCATTCTGGATTCTAGATCAAAGGCACCTGACCCAGAGGAAGGGTAGGAAAAGGATTCCTTTTTAGGGAATTGAGGAGAACAACCAAAACCATTAAAAAATGAGAAACCTCCCTAAATCAATAGTAGTTTTGAGTTTATAGGGATTAGTGAATTTTGGCTACCCTTACCAAATCCTAAGAAAAGTGTCTCCTTAGTAAATCGTTAGAATCACAGAATGATTTGAGTTGGAAGGGAACTTAAAGATCATGTTGTTCCAATCCACAAAGTAACAGCCATTTGGTGAGCCTGAAGAGCAGAGGGGCCAGTCTACAGATTAGTATGTTCTGGGCATACTGAATTTAGATAGAATTCACAGTAGCTCCAGCCTTCCCCAGGTGCTACCACTGACTCAGTTTTCAGTAGACCAGCAGGAGCTAGTCCTCCAAAGACTGTAGGCAAATGGCTAAGGTTCACCCTGGCAAAATTCTCAGGCATTTAAAGGAAACGTAACTGTAAGATATACCCCTTTTCTAGAGACACATTCTTTAGAGAGATGTTCTCTAGATAGGATTATAGCTTCCCTACCAGCAGATTACAAAATTCTCAAATTTCACTTTATCTACAAAATTCAGACAATAGTCCTTATTCATCACATCTTTTCAGAGAACATCTGCCTGGTTGAACATACAGCCCAAATGGTATAGTGAAGGATAGACAAAATGACAAGTTTAGACACATAATTTCAGCAATATACAGCTGAGCTATATCTCGCTGCCAAGACTGAATACATTTTATCTACTTTTTCAGGTAGCATACTGTAAAGAAAAGAACATTATCCCTAGTAGGAAGAAAATTAATGTCTTTGTCTATTAAAGCAATTTAGTATTCTAGACTCTTCCTAAGAAGCAAACAAGTCCATGTGAATCTCTCAGGATCACAAGCATGCTATTGTTGCCATGAATCAGGTATAGATTACGCAGATTGTGTTAGTCAAATAACCTTGGATAGCTGTTTTCTGAATTATGGCATGAACATTATTGAAACATATTATCAGTGTGTCTAATTTTAGTGTTGTTGGGGTTTTTTTCTCTTCATTTCACTGCATTTTGCTTTCACAGATACTCCAGTCATTTGCACAGAGGCGCCTAATTTTCAGAGTTCAGTATAACTCATTAGTAGTTTTTGAAATATATGTAGATCTTAAATATCCGAACATAATTTACATGATGCATTAATCACAGAATCATAGAATAGTTAGGGTTGGAAAGGACCTCAAGATCATCTAGTTCCAACCCCCCTGCCAGGGGCAGGGACACCTCCCATTAAACCATGCCACCCAAGGCTATGTCCAATCTAGCCTTGAACACCGCCAGCAATGGAGCATTCACAACTTCCCCGGGCAACCCATTCCAGTGCCTCACCACCCTTACAGTAAAGAATTTCTTTCTCATATCCAACCAGCAGTATTAGGTGTTGATAGAGAAGTCCCAATACCAGCAAACAGAAGGAAGCACGTTAGCCAGGCCTTCTGAGACAAACCTTGTGGGACACCCCCAGAAGCTGCTGCACACACTGCCCATCTGTGATGAACCCGGGATGTTCTAACAGCATCCTGACAACCATCACCCTCACTTCTTTGTACACTGTTATCAGAGTTGTTTGTTTCCCAAGGTATCTAATGCATCTTTCTGAGTTTGGCTTTTGTAAAATGTCAATGTACGGCCCTCAGAGCAAGAAAAGCTGACTTCACCTGAGTAATTGAAAAAATAATGGGCTGTGCTTAAAGTTATACTAGATTTTATACTTGGAAAACTCTCATTGGATTGTGCAAAACACACACACCAATGCCCCTGCTAATACTACTACCATTATTATTATTATTTCAGTGTTTTCCCCTCAATGGAATGAACTATAATAAAACTACAACAGCAACAGCAAAGTATGATATATAGTTAGTCACCAAAGGCCATGTTTTGTCTGCCATCTTTGACTACTACTTTAGCACTAAGTAAAACCTGTCCCTAGTCCCAACAGGAACTTGCTACACCCACACTGCAAAAGTTTATCTTTCCCAAAACATGGTAGCAACTTCTAAACTGATTATTGAGAATTCTGCCTGGAATGTCCTTTCCTTCCAGGACTGGACACTGCTTGGGAGAGCACCAGCAGACACATACTAGGGTTCCTGCCTCCAGCTGAGCCATAGGAACAACTGCGGTACAGTGCTCAAGTCCATTAAGTAGGTATGTTGCTCAGTTTAGCAGTAGATGCAGTCTTTAAATGCTAAATTAGGTGCTGCAGTGTTTAACATCAATTACCTAGTCCATGTACCTTCTTAGGCAGTTAATTGAGATTAATTATTCAGTATTTACTACCTCTCCCTAAGCCTATAGGATAGCAAAAAGCTAAATCTTAGGCTATTTTACAATGGGAGCAAACAGATTTTCAGAAAAGCTTATCAAGAATAATACAGATGAATCTTCCTAAAGCAAACAGCTTTCAAATGGGAAAAAAACCCAACCCAAACCTGTCTTGATTAATATTCATATAACATTAAATAAGGGTAAGTAGCAATAAGCCTTTTCATCAGTAGAACTCAAATTGTCTTTCAAAGGAGATAAAGATCACTAATTCCCATACTGAGTGATGTCAAGCAGCTTGCCTTAACTCACCCAAACGGCCAGCAAGCAAGCCAAGCACAGAGTTTAGTTTTCCTTGGATGCAGTCCAGTGGCCCAATCATTAGGCAATGCTGCCTTGGTTTATGTTAACAAACTGTGACTTTCTTACAACCCCAATTACAACCAATTTCCCCCAGAATTATATAACTTTAGCCACCTTTCTAGCAGGACTTAAAGCAGGTATATGTGCAAATCTAGCTTCAACCTAATCTGAACATAGAATCATAGAATAGTTAGGGCTGGAAAGCACCTTAAGATCATCAAGTTCCAGCCCCCCTGCCATGGGCAGGGACACCTCAGAATAAACCATGCCACCCAAGGCTCTGTCCAACCTGCCCTTGAATACCGCCAGTGATGGAGCATTCAGAGCTTTTTGTTAAAAAATCTAAGAATTAAAAAGTGTGCCACGGAAACTCTTGGGAAGTCATAATTATTTATAACTTTTAATACTAAAGCTTTTAGAATAATTTAATATTTTTAATCCATTGAATGAAAAGGCTTGTAATCAACCCAGACTGTCAAGAAGACAGGCTATGTCACATGAAGTAATTTTCTTTCATAAAACACTGCTCAAACTGCTGCAGATTTGCTTGTCTGTAGATGTTAATGATAGCAAATGTCAACTTAAGCATATTTCCCCACCTTAAGTCTGCCAGATGCCAGAATGTGCTTAAATAAAATGAGAGCTCTGAAAAGAAGGTAACATTAATTTTAAGTACCCAAACCCAGCTTACTTTCATTGAGGATCTGGCAAAGACATGCAGTGTATACAAAAACACTGACTGACGTTGAGAGGTACCAAAAATGGCCTCATCATGTCTGACTTTTAAGAATTAAAACTTCTTCATAAAAATAATTCAAGCCTTCTCCAGTTGAGGTTATACTGTGTTCACAAGATTCCTCATAGTGATTTGACTAGTTTCTCATCTCTTCACCTTTATAATTATAAGGTATAACAGCTAGAATATATTGCAGTTATGGAAAAGCAATCTGTTCCCTCCTAATGGTAAACCCATTTAGAAGCAGAAAGAAGGTAGTTCCATATGACAGAGAGATCATTTGGACCAGGTGGAAAAATTGCTTAAATCAGTTGAGTTAATATGCCAAACTCATTTACACGACCTTAGAAAAGCTGCCTAAAGCAGGCTCTGCAACAGGGCATGGATCTATCTGTTCACTGATACTTCTATGTTGTCTTCATTAAAATTTGAATTTATTTGGTTTTGAAAGAAACGGTAGGTATGATGCTAGTCATGCAAGAGGAGGACATCAAAACCTATGACAATATACATTCTGCTCCTCTTTGGAGCTTTCAAAAAGCTTTGACCAAGTCTTATCTAATCAACAACTCTTCTTTGCAGAGCCATGTTAAAAGGTCATTTTCCCTTGTAGACCATTTGGTAACACCTGCAGCACAGGTAACTTAAACATCCACTCTTCTTCCTTCCTCCTGAACTTCCCTCAGGCTACAAATATTTAATTTAAATTACTAAATTATTCAGGTTTTTTTTTTATATTGATCCAGATTTTTAGGCTGAAAGACCCAAAAATTATTAATCAAAATTTGCTTTCAACAAGAAATTTTATGAAGATGAACTTTTTCTTGCATTTGGAGTTAAAAGAAAAAAAACAAACAAAAAAAAGAAGTTCAAATGTTAATAGCTGTCCATGGGACATAAATTTATTTTTCAGCTATTTTTCTCCATGGATGCATCTAAAGCACCTTTTAGAGCGTGTAAAAGCTTACTTAATTTGTTAAGGAACATGAAAGCTTTGCTACCACTCAGGCAGAAGAAATCATTTTGCTTATTTAAATCTCTGTTTGTACCCATGGGATTTAGTAAGGGTCTGCCTGGACATGAGCAATTCCCCAAATCATAGGTGAATGTATTAAAAATTCTGGGCTTAGAAAGAACCTAAATGTGAACTTTCAATTTCTTTTATTTGACTAGTGAAACATATATTATGGAGTCTTTTTACTATTTCCTGAAAACTTTTAAAACTGAAACCTCCTGGATGAGGGAAGGAAGTGCACTGGCAGTGGTACAATTCTTGCAAATGGCAGAAATGATAAGGCTGGTTTGCAAATCTTAAGATTGAAAATGAACAAAACTTTCTAAGGAGGTCAAAGAACCAAGAACGCTCCCCAAGCAGCTTCTATAATTTGTAGAACACTGTTTCCTTTACCTCCAACTTGGCCCACAATCACATGTATGTGAGTATTAAGTCAACTTCATCAAGGAATGCTAGTTTGAAGACACTGGATGATACTGTCCAGACCTGAAAGACATCCAGAGAAGCAGCTCAGGAAACATAGCTAGGATACTAATGAAAAGAGGAACATGCAAGGCATTTAAAATATAAATAAATGAAGTAGAAGAAATAAAACATCTCTTGAAAGATAACACAAAAGTATCGGATTTAGAGAACAACTGTACCAGTCAGAAAACAATTCTAGGAAAGCATGGCTCAAACTGTATTTCCTATTATGCACGAACAGGTGCAATTATAAATAAACAGTACTTTTCCCACAGTGATCAAAACATTTGTTTTTCTATCACAAATCCAAAGAAAGTAAACAGACCCAGTTTTAATACAGTATGTAGGTATGACTTTACTGTGCCAATAAATTTGCAGTTTCCTTTTAAGATCACAAATACAAGACATAACAGATGCAAATTTCACTATGATTTGTCCAAAATAGTTTGAGACACAAATGTTGAGAGGAAAAAAGAGCATTTTTTTCACAGCTTTTAATGGCAGTAATATCCTGTGTACACAGCTGATTGAATAATGAACTATGCTTGTGAATAATTACCCCATCATTGATCTTTTCTTTTTTCAGCAGCCCAAATTCTCTCCCTTTAATGAACTTCTGATTCAGCTTGAAATAGAAAAAGCAATGTGAATTATTTTCCAGATGGAACGTGAGGATATTTTTATGGACTGATGCTGAAAGAACCCAAAATGTCTCAACATATGTTTACAGAAAAGATGCTTATCCTCTGAGAATACTGAACAGGGGCTGGATAAAAAAGGGAAATTATGTACAGATGGAAATACACATGTATTTTTTAAAATTACCCTGTTCTTCCTTGCAAGAGAATTCAAGGCATTTTACTACTGGACAAAAACCAAAGCATTTACTCCTGAATCAGAAAGCTACAACAAAGCAGAAGATGTAGTTAGTTTTTTCTGCAGTAGCTTAACTGCTAACTTGTTTGGTGTTCAGCTCTTTATCCAGCTTATAAGTATCACAGGCAAGAAGAAAACCTCACTAATTTTTCTGGTCTGAAGTTGTTGATAGTTGATTACCTGCGTTACTATTCTGCCTTTGAAGTATTCATATTGCCATTTTCCCACTCAGCATAACGATCTGTATGATTCCTATTCTGAGGGCCTCACCATGCACTACAGGAGGTATGTAGCCATCTTCTGAAGTTGAGGACTCTGCTAAGCATTTGAATTTGACAGATGGAGGTTGACTTTTGCAAGTCTTTATGCACACATTTGTGAAGTCTGCATAACAACAGTCATGTTGATCTTTACAAGTATCAGGCTGCCAATGGTATGATCCCAGCATGTTAATTTCCATACTCCTATGTTGTTATTGAACTACCTAACTACTGAGCTACCTACAGTATTGGTTAGAAATTGACTGGAGAGACAGTCCAAAGAAAAGCTAAGCAGAAGTACCTTTATTCTTTACTTCTCTAAATACCCATCCTGGTAATGATTATTAAAAAGACCATACTTCTGGAAGTCCTACTTACGCTCATCTGTTTACAAGCCCTTGGTATACTAAGTAGACCTGTCCTAAATATCTGGAAAATAATTCTGCAACAACCCCAGGATATAGCAGTCATTACTGAGTGTTAATATACTGGTGACCTTGCAGTGTATACACATTTAATCATTGTTATGCAATTTTTCAGTTTTGTTTGCATTTTTTTCCCTGTGATTCTACATCAAGACTTCTGAGAGTAAATCAGTAGATGTACTTGAGTTCTCATTTTTTAAAATTATGTTTAGCAGTTTTTTTCACAAAAAACTTAGAAAATACAATCCCAACCAGTTTTTTATATTAGGTGATCTCAGTTCTTGACTAAGGCCAGTGATACAGAATCATAGAATAGTTAGGGTTGGAAAGGACCTTAAGATCATCTAGTTCCAACAGGGACACCTCACACTAAACCATGCCACCCAAGGCTCTGCTCAACCTGGCCTTGAACACCGTCAGCAATGGAGCATTCACAACTTCCCTGAGCAACCCATTCCAGTGCTCACCACCCTTACAGTAAGCCAACCCATTACACTGAAGTGAATAAGCAGAAATGAAGCTTGCTTTGATTTGCATTTTATTCATATGTTAGAACTTCCAGAAAATTCTCTCTTACTACTCTTTAGCCCCTCACTTAGCTCTGAATAGCAGGATGGTAAGGGCAAACACAGTAAGAGTTACTGATAGGAAGCATAAGTGGGTGGCTCTGCATCAGGCTACAGTGAGAGCTCATATACAAAAGGACTGATGAGTTATGCTTATTGCTGAATCCTGAAGGCTCCATAACTTCATGATGAGGGATGCTATCAGGGGTCCTTTTGCAAATTTTCTGGCCAATTTATGTTAACAGATGTTTAGGATTAAGATTACCTGCCTTCAGCACGGAAGGAACTGAAAAGCCACATATTACTGGATCAAGTAAACTATTAAAGCCAACATCAGTAAATACCTATTGTATCTAAGGGATATAGCATATATTTGTGTCCTACAGTTTCTCCTAGTCTACCTTGGTCAGCAACATGAAAAAAATAATCCAGATTACATTTGTTCATAATTAGTCCCTTGTCTGTATTTTGGAAAATATTTATAGAGAAAACATCAGTGTATTCATCCAACTGTGATCATGTCAGGTAAACTTCACAAAAGACAGATCTTCACAGACGCATTACAGGGATGTTTGAGAACTCATCCTATTGGAAATGGTGTAGGGGGGTGCCGTTTCTTGGTTGGTTGGTTGGCTTTTACCCCAATAATAAAAGTACTAATGTGAAAGCATGTTACAGAGGATCCCAATGTGGTCATTCACTGCTGTTTTTTAGTTCAGACTTACTAAGTAACTGAGCTAATAGCTCCTCAGACTCCCATGAATGTCTCCTGTTTCTCTGTCTTCGTGGTCTGAGGTGGGCTTCTTACCTCAGATGCAATCTCAAACTTCTGTGCCCAGTTTCCCATATCCAAAGTAATATATTCCCCTAACACCTGGAATATTCAAAGGAAGTGTAGTGATAACTACAGCATCCTGATAAGTCCATGCTAAATCCAAACACTCTAAGTGAACACAGAGTGATACAGGGATTCCCTTACACCCTCCAAAGCATTTCTAACCCTGGTAGCATGGTTCAGAAACTCTCAAGGTCCTGACTTAGGCCTAATAGGACTTAACTATTGCCACACATGTTTTTGGATTTGCTGGCCCTGGAAAAAAAATACAGCCACTTCTATGAAAGACTAAATTAATAAGCTTATGAAGCCTAAATTAATAAGCTTAAACTTAACCTTAAACCTAACTTAAGCTTTACCCATCTCTGCCTCGAGCCAACTTGGTTTTGTCTGCATTTACAAACAATCTACACCTCATCTAAACAGCTCATGGATAATGATGATTATATATTACATACTGCAGCACCTGATCGGGGAGAGGCTCGGCGTCCAGGAGCTTCAACTTGGAGCAGCAACAGGGACCGAGGGAGCCTCAAGTCCTCGACAGGGCTTACCCGGGAGCAGGCAGCCCAGCGGATGCAAGGGGCGGACTCAAAGGGGGCGGAGCCAGGAGGAGCGGCACCCGCCCTGAGTGGGTAAAAACCTGCCCAGAGAGCGCGGCGAACAGGGCGAGTTCGAGACAGTTCGTGCGGGCAGGCGAGCGGGGTGGGGAGCGCCCGCCGTATGACCAGGGCTCGGTCTGGGAGCTCTGCTCTGGCTGCCACGGCGGTGGCAGCGTAGGCACCCAGACAGAGCTGATGAGAGGGGAGGCTGCAGTGCAGAGCTCGGGGTGTAGAGAGTGCCTGCACTGCTCTCCTGAGGAGAGGGTGCACAATGGGCAGGGCTGCACTCGGTGCTCCCTGGTGGACGTCCTCCCGCAGCAGGTGGCTGAGCTGTGGGAAGCTGTTACTAGGCTGAAGGGTGACAGGGAAGCTGAGGGGAAACAGCACTGCTTGCTCCAGGACCAGACTGTGCAGGGGCCTCAAGTGTCCACTTTAGCTCACACGGGAAAGGAGGCCGCTAACCCAGGAAGCTGGGAAACAGTAACAGAAAAAAAACAACAAAAAAAGGAGGAGGAGGACAATTAAAAGCAAGGGGCTTCCTCCTAAATCTGTTGTCCCCACCCAGAACCGCTTTGCTGTCCTGCAGGGGGCTGATGAGGAACCACACTCCCACCAGGAACAACTGGCTGATGCACTGGTAAAGATCACTGCTGGTGCTGCCAGGAAAAAGAGGTGGGCTGTAGTAGTAGGGAACTCTACTCTGAAAGGAACAGAGGCACCCATCTGTCAGCCTGACCCAGGCTCAAGGGAGGTGTGTTGCCTACCAGGGGCATGGATCAGAGATGTTGCAGAGAAGCTGCCTGCTCTAGTCAGTCCCACTGACTGTTACCCACTTCTAGTGATCCATGTGGGTGCTACTGATATAGATAGCAGTAGCCAGGAGAACATAAAGAAGGACTACAGAGCTCTGGAAAGGTGGTTAGGGGCTCTGGAGCTCAGATTGTCTTTTCGTCAGTTCTCCAGGATACAGAGCAGGACCTTAAAAAGGCGAGGAGGATTGGCCAGGTTAATAAATGGTTAGAAGGGCGGTGCTATAGTCAAGGGTTTGGGTACCTTGAACATAGGAATCAATTTAATAGGCCAGGTCTACTGGGGGCTGGTGGAGCTGGTCTGACAAAGAAAGGGAAGAGTGGATTTGGGAGGAGGCTTGCCAGACTGGTCAAGGATGCTTTAAAGTAGATGTGTTGGGGGAGGGGGGCATCATTCCATCCCAACACACCCAGTCACTGGCCAGCACCTATAGTAAACGTTCAGAGCAATGTAGAGGTATTCCAGCTGCTCCAGCCAATGAGCCAGCTTCAGCTGGAGCTCGGCTCAGATGTCTCTATACAAATGCCCGTAGCACGGGAAACAAACAAATGGAATTAGGGATGTGTGCACGTCTACAGGGGTGTGATATTATAGGCATCACAGAAACATGGTGGGATGGCTCCTATGACTGGTGTGTTGGAATGGAAGGTTACAGACTCTTTAGGAAAGAGAGGCCTGGTAGGCTGGGAGGGGGAGTTGCTATTTATGTTAGGGATAGGCTGGAGAGTATGGAACTGTGCCTGGGGACAGGTGAGCAGTCAACAGAGAGTTTGTGGGTCAGGGTTAAAGGGAGAGCAGCAATGGGAGATATTATTCTGAGGATCTGTTACAGACCGCCTGACCAAGAGGACTCACTCGGTGGATGAAGCACTCTATAGACAGATAGGAACAGCCTCACGCTCGCAGGCCCTTGTTCCCATGGGGGACTTCAACCACCCTGATATCTGTTGGAGGGATGGTACGGCCCAGCACAAGCAATCCAGGAAGTTCCTCGATTGTGTGGAAGACAGCTTCCTTCTGCAAGTAATAGAGGAGCTGACAAGGAGAGGTGCCATGCTTGACCTCGTCCTCACCAGCAGGGAAGGGCTGGTTCGAAAAGTGATGCACCAGGGCAGCCTTGGTTGCAGCGATCATGAGTTGGTCGAATTTGAGATCCTCAGGACAGTGAGAAGAGCGTGCAGCAAGCTCACTGCCCTGGACTTCAAGAGAGCAGACTTTGGCCTCTTCAGGAACCTGCTCAGTAAGGTTCCATGGGATATAGCCCTAGAGGGCAGGGGGGGCCCAAGACTCTTGGTTGATATTCAAGGATCACCTGCTGCAAGCTCAGGAGCGATACATCCCAACTAGAAGGAAGTGCTGTAGGAGGGCCAGGAGACCTCCTTGGATGGATAAGGAGCTGCTGAGGAAACTTTGAAGGAAAAAAGAGGCTTATAAAAGGTGGAAGCAAGGACAGGCGGCCTGGGAAGAATATAGGGATGTTGTCTGGGAAGCTAGGGACCAGGTTAGGAAAGCTAAGGCTCACTTAGAATTCAACTTGGCTAGGGATGTTAAGGATAACAGGAAGGGATTCTATAGGTACATTGCAAATAAAAGACAGGCTCGGGACAATGTGGGCCCTCTCCAGAAGGTATCAGGAGAACTGGCTACCATGGATTTGGAGAAGGCTGAGGTTCTTAACGA
This sequence comes from Ara ararauna, assembly GCA_028858755.1. Lineage (NCBI taxonomy): Eukaryota > Metazoa > Chordata > Aves > Psittaciformes > Psittacidae > Ara > Ara ararauna. The sequence goes on along the minus strand of CM054377.1, from coordinate 131,697,324 downwards.
TTACTTTCCCTCAGTCTTCACCGGCAAATGCTCTGACCATACCACCCAAGTCTTGGAAGGCAGACGCAGGGACAGTGAGAATGAAGACCCTGGGCCCACTGTAGGAGAGGATCTGGTTCGAGATCATCTTAGGAACCTGAATGTATACAAGTCCATGGAACCTGATGAAATCCATCCGTGGGTCCTGAAGGAGCTGGCAAATGAAGTTGCTAAGCCACTGTCCATCATATTTGAAAAATCATGGCAGTCAGGTGAAGTTCCTGATGACTGGAAAAAGGGAAATATAACCCCCATTTTCAAGAAGGGGAAAATGGATGAGCCGGGGAATTACAGACCAGTCAGCCTCACCTCTGTGCCTGGCAAAATTTTGGAGTGGATTCTCCTGGAAGGCATGCTGAGGCACATGAAAAACAACAAGGTGCTTGGTGACAGCCAGCATGGCTTCACTAAGAGGGAGTCCTGCCTAACCAATCTGGTGGCCTTCTATGATGGGGCTATGGAACTGATGGACGGGGTAGAGCAGTTGATGTCATCTACCTGGACTTGTGCAAAGCGTTTGACACTGTCTCACATGACATCCTTGTCTCTAAGTTGGAGAGACATCAATTTGATAGGTGGACCACTTGGTGGATAAAGACCTGGCGGGATGGCCGCACGCAAAGGGTTGTGCTCAATGGCTCCATGTCCAGCTGGAGACCAGTAACGAGTGGTGTCCCTCAGGGATCGGTGTTGGGACCGGTCTTGTTCAACATCTTTGTCAGTGACATGGACAGTGGGATTGAGTGCACCTGCAGCAAGTTTGCCAATGACACCAAGCTGTGTGTTCAGTTGATACGCTGGAGGGAAGGAATGCCATCCAGAGGGACCTTGACACTCTTGTGAGGTGGGCTGATGCCAACCTGATGAAGTTTAACCATGCCAAGTGCAAGGTCCTACACCTGGATCGGAGCAATCCCAGGCACAGCTACAGGTTGGGCAGAGAAGAGATACAGAGCAGCCCTGCAGAGAAGGACTTGGGGGTGTTGGTCAATGAAAAAATGAACATGAGCCAGCCGTGTGCGCTTGCAGCCCAGAAAGCCAACCGTATCCTGGGCTGAATCAAAAGGAGCATGACCAGCAGGTCGAGGGAGGTGATCCTGCCCCTCTACTCTGCTCTCCTGAGACCTCACTTGGAGTATTGTGTGCAGTTCTGGTGTCCTCAACATAAAAAGGACATGGAACTGTTGGAACAAGTCCAAAGGAGGGCCACGAGGATGATCAGGGGACTGGAGCGCCTCCCATATGAAGATAGGCTGAGAAAGTTGGGGCTGTTCAGCCTGGAGAAGAGAAGGCTGCGTGGAGACCTCATAGCAGCCTTCCAGTATCTGAAGGGGGCCTATAGGGATGCTGGGGAGAGACTCTTCATGAGGGACTGTAGTGAGAGGACAAGGGGTAATGGGTTCAAACTTAAACAGGGGAAGTTTAGATTGGACATGAGGAAGAAATTCTTTACTGTAAAGGTGGTGAGGCACTGGAATGGATTGCCCAGGGAAGCTGTGAATGCTCCATCACTGGTGGTGTTCAAGGCCAGGTTGAGCAGAGCCTTGGGTGGCATGGTTTAGTGGGAGGTGTCCCCGGCCAATGCAAGGGGGGTTGGAACTAGATGATCTTAAAGTCCTTTTCAACCCTAACTATCCTATGATTCTATGAATATCCCCAGTGCCCTAGCATTTCCTAGCCCATGAGAACACAGGACCTGAGCTCATGACCCTGTATTTTCTCTGCAGCAGCAACTTAGTATGATATTTTGTTACGTTATTAAAATATATATAATTTAAAATAATAACAAGCCTACTCAGAACTGCTTACATGCACAGTTCTGTCCCCTGACGCAATCTTTTCTGTAAGGGTGGTGAGGCACTGGAATGGGTTGATCAGGTAAGTTGTGAATGCTCCGTTGCTGGCCGTGTTCAAGGCTGGATTGGACAGAGCCTTGGGTGGCATGGTTTAGTGGGAGGTGTCCCTGCCCATGGCAGGGGGGTTGGAACTAGATGATCTTAAGGCCCTTTCCAACCCTAACTATTCTATGATTCTATGATTTTATGATTCTATGATTCATGATATGACTATGCACTAAAAGAATTGGCACTTTGTGAAATTTTGTATAACCTAGATTTTCTTCAAATATCATTTTACTGAACTAGCATTCAAGTGGATGACAAATAACTTCTTTGACATCACACGTTGTCTTACAGTTGAAAAATTGCAGCACTGAGTAAAACACATTACATTTCGCTGTTATTCTTAGAAGTGACATAGAATTGCTTTACTTCACATTTCACAATCCTTTCCATAGAAATCCTTTGCATTGAGTGCCTCTCTTTAGGGCACAGACCCTCAATATGTACATTCAAAAATTATTATCTTCGAGGATATTCATATATTGCACAGAGGACCCATTCCTTCATTTGTATATATTAGTGCACTCAGACAGAAAGTTGAGAAACAGTGAAAGTAAAATTAATGTCTTCTACATTTTACAGTGATGTTCACTAAAGCACAGATACATTTCTGAAGGGTAATGTTTCATTTTAAATGGTTCCTGATCTCAAGGCATCAGTTACTGTCACAGCTCCACCTGTGTTACCTGGGCAGTGCACATGTGCTTTCTTCTGAATTCAGGTTACTTGTTCTTTTTCTGGCTCTACCTTATGCTGAAAGCCAAGTTTGAGAATTTATACAAAACAACTGAAATTGACAGTCCCCCTGTTTTCTGTGACATGCCTTTTCAATATGAAAATAAAGATCAAATAAATATTTCAGACTCTCTTAGAGATCACCTGGCAATATCAGCTTATATAACAAGCCTTTGTGGCATATGATAGCGACTTATTTTATTTGGAATGAGGATATGAAAAACATTTTTATAAAGAGCCAAGGTTAAGAACGTTTTATTCAAGTAAATATTGAACACATTCCTAAGAATAGCCCTTCAGGTCTGGAATAGGTTCAAGAACGGTTACTTAACCATCTGAAGAACAAATAACTGTAAGTTTTTATTTTGTAAGAAAAATGTCAAGAGACAGATTGGACCTTAATCACGTGATAGCTATGCCTTTGGGGTTTTTTGGTCTTAGGGGTTTCTGATGGAGGGAAGAAACCTAGCTAGTGAGGAATACTTAGCAGGAGTTAAATAAACACAGAAGTTACATCAGTTCCTTAGATGTTCTTGTTTGGTTATTTTTCTATAATAAACAATAGTCAAAGGGGAGCCCAAACCAAAATTCTTGTTCAGAGCAGTGCAGAGACAAGGGAACACCAAATCCTGAGATTCCCAGTATTTTAAGCCCAGCCGTAAATCAGCCACACAGTTCACTTGCTCACTCCTCCCCCTTTTCTCCCCCCATTCCTGGAGTGATGGGGAGGAGAATCAAAGGAGTTTAACTCCCATGGGTTGAGATAAGAACAGTCCAGTAACTAAGGTATAACACAAATCAATACTGTTACCACCAATAATAATAATGACAAGGGAAACAACAAGGGGAGAGAATACAACCACTCACCACCTGCTGACCAATACACAGCCTGTCTGAGCAGTGAACTCACTCTTCCGGGTCCCTGCCCTCAATTTTTACATCCTGGGCATGATGTGCTGTGGCATGGAATACCACTTTGGCTAATTTGGGTCAGGTGTCCTGTCTCTGCTTCCTCCCGGCTTCCCCTCCTCCCTGGCAGATCATGAGGCTCAGAAAGTCCTTGGTCAGACTAAACATTACTAAGCAGTAACTGGAAACATTGGTGTTATCAGCACTGTTCCCAGACCAAAAGTCAAAACCACAGCACTGCACCAGCTACTAAGAAGGTGAAAAATGACTGCTACTGCTGAACCCAGGACACTGAAAGATCTGGGAAACCTACTGAATATTGGGCAGACTACAGGACTAAGATTCCAGCTCTGCAGTTCAAGTCAGACTTTAAAACAAATGAAGCAAATCAAATATACAAACACACTAATGTACAACTGTACGTTCCTTCTAGAAAATAAAGCATACTTCCACAAAAGCAATATTTTGCAAGTTTCACATCTCTCTGTTCTCAAAATCCCCACCTTTATCTTTTCCAGCCGACATTTTTTTGCCTCCCTTAACATCGAAGATTTCCCAATTTCTTCTGTAACAAGTACAACACAGTCAATAAGACCTGACAACATTAAGCAGTTATTTCTAAATATTATCAGCCAACTACAATGGCATGTGCTGGCATGATTCATCATATAAATCCAAAGACATCTCACCCAATATACATGTCTATAAGTGCCCTTCTTTTGATCACTGAGTTTAGATAATTATACTAATATCACTCATACTGTACACGGAAGACCTTTGCTCAGTCAAAGCTCTCCCTCTGCTTTAGTCAGTACAGTGACTAATCAGATCTCTTTCATGCTGCTCTGACAGTGTTTATCAGAGAGGAAGAACTGAGACAGCTCAAGTCAGACTACACAGCTTGAGTTTTTCATCATGTTCCAAAACAGTACGCAAGTGCTTTCCAAGCTGTCGAAAAAAATGGGGGGGTATACCCTTTCTCGGCCTTTTCTACAGACTAGCTTTCCATCCTCCTCACTCACTAGTCCTTTGTGAACCTGAGTGTCTAACTCAGAGGATATAAGTTCTGCAAAGCCACAAGGCTCTTTAAACATAGACATGTCTAGAGTGAATACCTTAGTCCTCCGGAAAAGCTTGCCTTCAGCAAAGAAAAGGCTAGCCTGTCTTACAGTCAGTAGGTTCTACTAGAGTGGGATAAGAAGCACACAAATCAAGTGACTGCAGTCAGCTGGGATGCCCTCACTAAGAATGAGTAGCTGGTGTACCACAGGTTTTTCTAGAAGAAGCAAAGTACATCTTTAAGGTGATACTTTAAGAACAGCATGGCAGTAACAGAAACACCAGTGTGAGGGACCCAGGAGCAGAAAAGTCTCTTCAGTACTTTATCTGTCAAACCCAAGTGCATTTATTTGCAGTTAGCTTGACTCAAAGACACATAATAGAAAAAGTGCTGTTCTGTATATGATCTTTAGATAAAACTGTGATTTATTAGTGCCATTTGAAATTGAAGAGAGGAAAGCTGGCAGACAAGCACAGAAATTTTATCAAGTGTGTTGTAATCTAAAGCAAGTGTGAAATTCTCTGACACTTCATTGCTCACAGTGAGGGCCTGAAGAACAGTTCTAATCACAGCAGGTCCTAAACCAAGTGCATCCCTTCCTTACAGTTAATTTCCTGAGATCCACACCATAGCATAGAACAAACAAAGGATATATATCAAGACTCCAGGTTTTACATGAGGCCTAGTATACTTGGAGTGTTTTATTGCAGACATATACATCTGTAGATGGTGGATGAATTCAGTAAAGCCAGCTGTCATTTATTCTCTTATTATTTGTTAATACACTTTAAAATAGCCCAATCTCTCTCTTAGAAGGCTATGGTCTGTCACAGTAATGTGATTTCATTCTGAAGCAGTTTTGTAAAAGCATAATGCTGGTGGATCTAAACTTAAATGATGACGTTAAACATTCAGCTGGTCCAATTGGTCTTGGATTGCAGATGAAATAATTTCCAAAGCCCTAGAAATATTCAAACACACTTGCACATTTGCACATTCTTAGTCTCTTGAGTGGCTAAGCCAGTGCCCTATTAAATTAACAGTAGCTTTTCTGTTCAATTCAGTTGACTTCAGATCAGACCACACAGAACATGACTAATCCACTTCATGTGGGCACTTGTTAAAGGATCAAGGCACAGCAAGATACAAGGTACAATTAGCAGAAAAAAGCTGTTTCCTTCCATCCATTCAGAATGTCTGGATCCTCAGCTAGGCTACTTATTATACCAATGCAGATGTCCACAGAGATAGGTGAGCTGAGGATTTGGCCTATGAGCTACCTATTTTCCATAGAAATTGAAGACAGAATGACAGGAGCTGCTTCTTTCCAAATTCAGAGACACAAGCTTTTGAAAGCATGTGTTTTCTGAAAGAGCAGTATATTGTGTCCTGATTCAGACAGACTATATTCTATGAAATTCCAGCATGACTATGACCACTTTTGGTTTTAAACTCACAAAATCCAAACAAAATTTGTAAGCTTATTTAGGTAAAACACAAATTACTTCCATATGGCTCTGATATAGTGAGCACACTTCACGCATGGAACAGCATTTACCACAGGAATAATAAAACATGAACTCATATTTATTATACAAACATAATTCTATACTATTAATTACTATATATTAAATGTAAAAACTACATAAAACACAAATCCAGATTTTATTACGTGAAACTGCATTTAAAATATCAGACCCTTGAACATTAGTAAAGTGGGTAATCAAGAAAACAAAAAAATATTTTTTCTTGGCTGTATTGAAATAATTTCATTTATGTGACCACAAGTTATTTCAGGGGTCTGCCTCATTTACTGTATGGGTGAACTCTATTTAGCTAAGCAGCTGTCCAATATTTAGTTTACACTTGGTTCTTCAAGCTTGGTTTCAACCATTCTTCTGAAGTCAGAGCTACAATTTCAGTAGGGACTTCTTTGTTCTTACAATATGATTAGTTCACAGGAAAGGTAAAGGGATATTGTACCGATAAAATTAATAATAACAATAGAAACAAATATTCATATTGGCAACTGAGTGCAAAACCACTAGTACTTTGGATAATACAGGAACCCCACTTCAGCATATCTGTAGACTGATTTTTCAGAGAATGCAACTTATTTCATGATCCGTATAATCAAAATTCTGACAAATTAAGCAAACTGAAATTCATGTCCCTGCTCCAAAGCAAAGTAGCATAGTTTCTCAACTAATCAGTTGTGTAAAAGAAAATTGGCCAAAAGTCTGTTAGCAAATCAAAGTTAATGAACAAGTTTGGTTTTTTTTTTCTGAAATAGAAAAGCAGTAAAGCACATTTTAAACCTCAAGTCTGTCTGTGCTTTAATCGAATAAAAGAGCTTCTTACGGTAGAAAATTCCAAAACCGCTTTAAATATGGGAACTGCACTGCCCTAAATATGGGCATCTGTGCTGTTTATAATGATCCATTATAATATCCAGGTATTCTTTGGGTTAAGCCTTGGAGCAATTTAGAGTGCATTTATGATAATCCACTGAGAAAGTCTGGGTTTCCACTGGCATGAGAAACAAATGCAGACCACAAGCTTTTACTTGAGGAACAAAGCATCAGTTTGTATTATATGTAGGTTAAAAGTATCCCTGGAAATGGCAATAGTCACATGAAGCAAGTCAGCTGAAAGGAATGGTAGTAAGCTTTATAAATTGCTCTTTATTTTTTTCCAGTCATAGGAATATGAAGTAACATTTCTGAGACGGAAAGAAACCTCAATGTTTGCAAGGAAACGAAATATAAGGAAATGCTGGCAAGACCTGATCCTTTGTTGGAGTAAATGTTACTTGAGCTTTGTGAGAGAATACTTCAGTAAGCACTGTATTTTATGCAGCTGTTTCTCCTGTGAATTACTGTATTAAGACTAACATTTTTGCTATTTCTTTTCTAAGCTGAGCTGGGTTCTTCCCCATTCTTTCATGCATTCAGAGATATAACTACTTGGTTGAATAAAAAAAGGGTACTTTCAGTTCTTTTTTAAACTACTTTTCACTCATAAAATTGGTAAAGCAGATAAGATGAATCAGGAAGAACAGAATAAAGTAGGGGAGTTTGATGCCCTCTCATTTGAAAACACAGTGACTGAAACAGGGTCCTAATTTGACATTAAAATTATTATTAAGGATATAAAAATCCACCAAAGATTTCCTGACAAGCAGAATTTAGCCTACAATTTTTCAGGCTTTTTTGCAAACATTATTCATGTCAAAACTCCTGCTTTTTAAATTCCAACCTAAACTTCTGCTTGATGTTTTTTTGTTTAAAGATGGAGTTAAACTTCCTTTCCCCTCCAGTAGTTCTGCAAATTTTCAGTGCAGACAGGACTTTTGATATTCCATAATTTTTGCAATGAAATATAAAAGATGCTAGAGTTTTTCAGACTTTGCAATACTGGTTTTGACAAATTACAGTGCTGTTTTTCAAATAATCATGGTGCAGTCTCAGCATTTCTGCATTCCTGCAGAAATTCATTTTAACACTGCAAACGTGACCCCTGCACACTCAGACATTTCAGTAAAGCATGTTTATTTTATAGTGTCGTATATCACAGGAAATTTAAGGAAACCATCCACATACAAAATGCAAACACTCTTCATTAGGTAGACTCCCTAGTGAAACAAGTTATTTGAAAGATATTTTTTTCTTTGATCCTTTAAAACAAAGACAGATAGCTGGTGGCAGCTGTTTATAAACTCATGCACTACAATCATGCTGTGCTGAATATAAAGCATCTCACCTATCATTTGAGAGAAATTATAAGGAGCGCTGCCTCTAACCTGCACTCTGTAAATGGTACCAATTTCATGCATGCAGGAATGGTAAAATTAAGAAAAATGAACTTCTGGAGGAAGTTAATTCAACAATAACCAAAATGGTTGGTTTTATCTGCAGGCTTCATAACTTTAACAGTCTAACGGCTTTCTGGAAGTTACCATGTAAATAAAAACATATTCAAGTTATTGTTTAGGTAGATACTGATTGACCACTACAGCTCAGCTAGCTAGCCATATAACTCAGCATGTGATTTTCTCCTAAGGAATAATTCAGCAACACAGTCCTTCCCTAGTTCTTGCACTGTCGATATGGAATACCTGTCAAAGAACTAAGGTAGACTGTACACTCTCAAAGCTTACTAACTAAAAATTGCTTTAACACACTGTGTATCAGAATCTATTCAGAGAATGCCCAATTCCTTCAAATTCCTTGAGACAATATGACTGTTATGTGCGTCCTGTATTTAGAACTGACTGACTTCATTCAGCAGAGTACTGCAAAGGAAGTAGACAGTGTTATGATTGAATCCCAAAAGACTGACAGAAGCAGTAGCTGGTTGTTATTTATGATTCCTGGCATGGCAACAAAGAATATTGGAGCATACTGAGATAAACAATACATTTTTGAGATTCTGGGACATGATAATAACAAGATTTGCAAAAGACATGGCAAAAACATGTCCAAAAAAAAAAAAAAAAAAAAAAAGGAGCGTAAAAAGAAACAGAAGAGGTTTGGAGGATACCCAATTTAAAAAAAAAAAAAGGCATTGCATCAAGTGCTAGCTAAAGGGAGTGAGAGACTGCTTCTAAGCCACATCAGAGAGCAAGAAGCCTGTTTCTTCCCCTGAAAGACAATGCAAAGAAAAAATTATGAGAATGAGAGAGCAGATTGCAGGCCTTTGGGCTTTCTTCACATCAAATATTGATTCTCTGAATGACCCTCTAAAGAATTGTGGGATCTCAGTGTGGTTCTGCATAAATACCGTAAACATCCACAGGGCCATGTTTAGGATTCAGGGATTACTTTCCTATTCAGAGACAAATCTCAAATACATCTTTACATGGATAAGAATACAGAATTGTAAGGAGAAAGGAAAAAGAAATAGTTTATACACAAAACAATTGTCTTATGCTTTCTTTTCAAAGTAAAAAATTGAATGCAAATCTATGTGTCACTTGCAGGGATCTGAGTGCAGTAAATCACTGGAGCATAGCTCAGGAGCATCAGCAAAATGCAGAAAATTAATTCCACTGTGTATTCTCCATCACGGAATTAAACTCTGACTAGGTACATAAGCAGGAAAAGTGTGTCTTATTGTTCCTATTAGTACAGGGTGAAAAAGAGTCTGTTGTGGCATTTAGGGGTCTGAACAGTAACTGGATGTTAATAAGAAAAGAGCCATTTAGTCATACAGATCATACTTTTAAATTTAGTTATGAGACTATGTTCACTATTTTCTTAGTATTGTTTTCCTATTTGCTGTAATTGTCACACAGTTCCAGTATGAATGTAAGGGTTGTTAACCCTTGAAACGGCACAGGTAGAAAGAAGCTACAAACTGATCTTCTTATTGGAGCAGTTTGAAACAGAAAAATTTAAAACTTTGCTCTGCAGAAAAACAGGTGTATATGTGTTATTTGTAAGAGCAAAATAAAAGCAAGATCTCCAGAAGGAGTAAGGGATTGAAGTTGTTTGTCTTTGTACTATTTTGATGGCACCAAAATATGTACTTTAAAAGAACCATCCAGACATGGTTGGTATGGGGGATAAAGTTGTGGAAACTACATAATTTCTAGGTCCTATAAATATACATGTATGGAATATTGCCATAGCAGAGTATTTATGATAAATGAGCCTTAAAAAAAAAATGGTGCATCATTCTAGCATATTTGTATTTTCTACAAATGCTCAGAATGGAGACCTTGCATTGAGCTAGAGGTCTTTTTGACAGACATTTTAATACATAAATATATAACCGCATAACACATAATCGACCAAAATAATGTGACCACAGTAAAAACAAAAGTTGTCATCATCCTTATAAAATTCCTTATACATTTAGTCTTGTTATTTCACTGGATTCTCAAGGTAACTAAACTTGAAAATCAAAGTCCTCCCTGTTTAGCTGTTTCATATCTTCTGCTTGTCAGCTGATTTTCATTGTTAAGCATAATGAGCACATTATGCTCCTAGGATCTGAATACAGAGGATGTCAGTTACCTTCCACAGAAGAGGGCTCTCAGAGCTGGTCACCAGCTCAGCATGATTCCACCTTCCAGGAAGCCTTCTGTCCCAAGGTGTATGGGTTGGACAGCTGCTGGCAATGTGGAGTAGATAGAATCATAAAATCAGCTAAATTGGAAAAGACCTTTAAGTTCATCCGTTACCCCAGGACTGCCAAGTCTACCACTAAACCATGCCACTAAGGGCCTTGTCTAGACAGTTTTTGAATATTTCCAGGGATGGTGATTCCACCACTTCCCTGGGAAGCCTGTTCCAGTGCCTGACCACCCTTTTGGTAAAGAAATTTTTCCTAATATGGGGTGCAATATAAATGAAGTGTAATGTAGATTAGCAATTTACATATAAGCAAGACTGGAGTGAAAATGGTAGGTGTTTTTTGGTTCCAGGATACATTTACAACTGCAGACTACTACCGAAAAGTACCTCTAGAAATAAGGCCCAACCTTTTCCATACTCAGAAATTTTAGACTGATAAATTCCCATGATGACTGAGTTCACACGAGTGCTTACTGAAGTTCAATGCATTGTCAACAGCGCATTTGAAACTACACATGTGCAAATGTCCATGTGGATGGATGGATGGTTAAGGAAAGAGAGAGAGGCAGTTGGTACATATATATAAACATACACGTTTACACTTGCACCACTCCCATACATACATACTTTGAATTCTTCCTACAGAAATTCACCATATAAGAAGACGGTTTGGGATTCTGAGTAAGATTCTATGTATACCCAGTATAATGATTCACCTGTTCAGAATTTTTTTATTGCTATAACTCTGCTCTCATTGAAGCCTGCAATTTAGAAGACTTCCTGCAGGACTGATAAATGCATGTTTCTGGGTGCTGTGTTTCTATCTCCTGCTGTGCTGAATAACAACATTGTTACTGAGCAGGATTTTGTAATATTTTATGTGACTAATTCACTTTTTAATGTAAGAAAATACTTAATCTTACTGCCTTCTGAAAGAGAAGCAAAGAAAATCCTCCCTTCAAAGCTGCGTTGAAACTCAGAGGGAAGGGTGAACTCGGATCATATTTGTGTGAGGATTCTTCTTTATCCTTCTTTCTAAATAAAACCAATGAAACAGCTATTTATCCTAGAGACTCTTTGTTTCAAAGGAACCAGTCTAATTTTCTGAAAAAGGATCCACTTTCTTTGCTTTCACTTTGGTATGCATGACACAATAGGAAGAGAAAATAGTTTGAGGAATTTCCTGTTACATCTGTGAGTGCCAGGTATGACCACAATTTCTGAGCTGTTCTTAAGAGGTAAGTCTAGAACAGCTCCGGCAATAAGCATGGAAAGTTTTCTGACACCTGAAAAAAGTAATTTGATGCATATGTTTTTCCACACATAGAATTAAAAAAAAAAAAAAGAAACAATTGCACCCTATGGTGAAAGTGTTGATGTGAATGGGAGTTAGCTGAACCTTTGGAATGCCTTGGACCAAGTGCAAACACTACAAAACTTAAAACCAAGAAGATAACAGCAAAACCAGGTATTTGCTTGGGCTCCTCTCAAAAAATGTATGGCTAGTTATTAGTTGAAACACGACATTGCTGCTTCTTTACAGACTGCAAGGTGTGTGCAGAACTCTTTTTATGCCTGTCACTTTGTGCTGCATTCATCTTTTAACAAAGGTTCAATGACTATTTGGTGAATTCAGGGTGAAAGAGGATGACAGGATCCTGTGCTAAGTCATTAGAAGATGAAGAACAAAAAGGACAATATAAGAGGTTATTTCCCATTTTTCTATTTCAGGAAGGGTTTATATGGTGTGAACATCTGAGATCCTGACTAGCACTCAGTCTATCACAGCAACGGTCTGCCTCAGATTTCAATGATCCCCTCTTGAATTTTATTTACATTTACAGCAGAAGGTGATGATTGTTAAAACTCTAAACTATATTGACAAGCCAAAGCTTGGCAAGTGTGGGCCACAAAAAAATATCTGTCAAAGACAAAACATTTCCCAAATTATACCTTCATAAAGACAGCATAAAGCCATCTACATGTCCCATGGTTTACTGATAAAATCTAGGCTCCACCTATCTGTCCTACCTTACCTTCTCCCAATAAGCTGAAGCTTCATCTATACAAATATTTCTATGTATCTCATGATAAAAGGATCCACTTACAGAAATTCAGACTTATAGTTACACTGAACAAGAACTGACAATTTAAAATCACTGGATGAAATAATATACGGTGAAGCTGAATTGTCATTTTCTAGTGTATGTTATTCAAACTGGTTTTTAATTATAATTTCACCTGATTTTTACAAGGGAAACTCTCTTAATGCCCAAATGCATTTCACTATTGAAATTAGATTAGAAGAATGTACAAAGGGAAAAAGAAAGTGCTCCTTACCATTTACCCCAGAGGATGCAAACAAAATGTAGTACAGGTTATGTTTTTTTCTTGCAAGGTACAAGTTTGTTAAATTAGCACATGTTAAAATGCATGAAGTTATTCTCAACCTATAGGTCTCCTTGTGCTAAGAAAAAAGCCGTAACCCATAGGGGTATTGTTGCCAACTCTGATATTGCTGTTTAGGGGATTGTATTGATGTCTGATTTAATCTAACAATATCAAAGCTTTGATTTTGCTATCCAGATGCAAATCTTTATGACTTCATGATCCTTATTAAGTTCCTTCCAACTCCACATATTCTAAAATAAATAGGCCTGTAGGCTACATCATCAAGATTGGCACATGTGGCCTTTGAATTTTAAGAGCAAATGTTAAGCCGTACAGACAGGATAATCAAACCGAAAAATCAAAAACACCTCAACATATGTTGTCTGGAGAACAGGAGGCACTGCAATTCAAGAAATTTCAACAGGTAGCACGTAAATAGAAAGGAAATCTAGGGTAATGCAACATGAAAAAGGTGCAAAATAAGATTTAAAATAGAGATAAACATGGGAAGCACTAAACAGACAACATAAAAAATGTTGTAAACTGTGGAGGGAGAAAGTTTAAAAGAGTTATTCCCTTTTGTTAGAGAAGAATATGGTAGAATGGTCATTTTTCAGAATCAAGGGAATATAAGAGAAACTATACCATTTCATAAAACAACCAGAATTTTTTCTGTATAGCCTAGATAAAAATTTAAATCTGAAATAACTATGCTCAAACCTTGGACATAAAAGAAAGGGACTGGCAGACAGAATAAAATAAGGTCAGGAAAATGTGTGATCTATTATTTCTACATTTCCCATTTATAAACCATGATTTTGGAGGATTTTCATAGCTGTTGTTTCTGAAGGTGTGAAATGGCCAGCTGAGAAATGGGTGCTTTCTTTGAAACACATTTAATCAACCCACCACGCGCCTAAATATTATAAGCTAAGTATAGACAGATAAAAATCGTAACATTTACATTGCATAACCTAAAGAAACAAGGACTGTAAGCAACTGGACGAGGTACCTCCCAGAATGATATCAGAGTTCTTTAACTGTTTTAGTCCAGGAAGTTAATTAGACTTCAGTGGGCCTTTGAATTCCACCTGCTTAGCAATTCACCCTTTGTGAATTTGTTCTGATTACTAAGGATGTTCTTCCATAGAGCTTTTGAGAAGGGACTGATACAGATTGGGACCTTTAGATTTTGATCATGATTCCATATGCCATTAGACATGAGAGACCTTTCAAAGTAACTGAAATATTTTTTTTCAGCTGCTTGCAGATCATGTATCAGAATTCAACTAATAAAATTCATTAAAAATCCACCAGTACAGAGCCAGTTTGTACTTGGTAGCACTTTGGAAGCTAGACAAAAAAATGGTGGAGCAAGAGAATTCTAGGCTTTCTTGAACATTTGTAACTACTGTATGAGCTCTTATTTGCAGTTCTGGCTTGTCTTGTTATTTTCGAGTAGGAACTGATAATGGTCGTTTTCTTGTCAGCAAATAGCTATCATTATCAGAAACAAATGCTGCTAAACACAGGTGCTTTTGTATCCTATCCTTTGTGCATGTTGGAAGATTACATGGATTTAAACTGTGCAAGTCTATCCTATAATGCAAAATAAGACACAGAAGTGCAGAGTTAAAAAAAGCCTCATGATGACAATACTTGTCATCCACTCCATACAGGTGCAAAGGCTCACCAAGATGCAGTACAATAAAAAGTCAGACCTTGTAGAGTCTAATAGCTAAATTACATACTAGGATACTACTTGAACTTCTGTTAGCTTCAGAAGCTTAACATTTTTAAACGAACTCCTCTTCCATAGCACCGACATTCAAATGCCATATAACACAGAACTTCTTAATTACATTATTTTAGTGAGATCAGTAATAATATTCGATATAACTGATAGTAGAGGTACATCCCATTTGATCAGAAAGAATATTTAACAGAGAACCTCACAGAGGGCAATAGAAATAACCTTCAGCACTTAAACATAAACAGAATAGAATAAGACTTGTAAAAACTCAAAAGTCAAATAAGTGAACAATACTGCAAACATTATCTGAACAGATGAAAACCAGGTGTGAGAATTCAGGACTGGATTTAACAAAACACAACTATTTTGTGTCACTGCAACAAAATAAAGAGGGGCAAGGAGGGGAAGAAAGAAAGATGTCAGTGCAAAGCTTTTTTTTAAAACAGCCCCTCCTTCTGGTCAATTAACAAATGTTGTCAACTTTGTTGTCAGCTCCTCCTTGCAGTGGAAATTAAGAAAAATGAAAAATATTTTTTTGAAAAAGATTCTCACTGTCAGTTACCTTTCCTCCACATTTGTACTTGCATTAGGGAGACCTAATAGTTAGCTTTCAGAAGTTGCTGTAAGCTTTTTACCTGCTAAGCAAGAGAGGCGAATTGTGAAAGATCTCTTTGATCTTACTGCCAGGAGTTCAGAATCATTCTGTTGAGCAAAATGTAGGTATGGATAAAAAACCAGCCAATATTTATTTTCAAGTGGTGAGACTAAGCAGAAGTACTGTGAATGACTTGGAAAACAAGCAAGCAACATGACAAAACATGGCTGTGGAGTAAACAATGGGGAAAAGCTCCTGAGCATAGACCTAAAGAAAATACTCCCAGTTGTTAGTTTTTGCAAATCAGGCAGAAAACCATGTTGGGCAGGGGAAGAAACATAGAAACATATATTTACATATATTTGCCACTGACCATACATTTCTAGCAGACATGTAGTTTACCTAAGATGTGTTTTTAAACACTAAAATATTCTAGCAATCTTGTAATAATGTAAAAAATGTGGAATTAGAAGTACTTGAAAGTCTCCATTAATCTGTTTTTATATCAGGCTGACTGGCCCTTAACGTTTTTCAGCTTGGTAAGTCAACACAAATTATAATATACATTTATTCTATAGTTTAGCAATACAAAAAAATTAAAAAATGAGACTACATTTCAGATGTTTTAAGCACACACAAGGCCAAGGAAGTTCCCATAGAATGGAACCAATGTTGCTGGTTTTGATGTGTTAAAGGCAGTTGTATATTGCTAAAATTCTCTCAGGAAACTGCATAGAGAAATCCAATTTTCCTCCTTTTTCATAGGCCTCAGCCTTCTGGCTAATGCTGAAACAGCTCTGACTTCTTTGACTCATCCCTAGGCAGGCAGGAAACATACTCTTACCAGTTCTGACTATATTTTCTTTACTTGGTTTAAATCTGCCAGAAGAATGAATTTATACATTGGCATCTGCTGCTCCTGTTATAATTTGTATTTTTTAAATAAAATGTGCATAAGATATCGTGTACAACAGTTTCACTATTCCTGATTTCAAATAGTTGGCATTTAAATTTTTTTTTTCACTGTTTAGTAAGGATGTAAATGAAATACTGAGAACGAACAAAGAATCAAGAACAGAGATTAAGATATTTGCCAGTACTGGTCCCATTTCCAAAATCCATGGTTCCTGAAAACAGTTTTCTACTTAAAAGTTTACTTTCCAGTTTTAAAAGGAAAAAAAAAAAAAGAAAAAAGGTCTTTTTTAAGAGGCTGTCAATGCTTTCTGGATTTTGTCGTATTTATCTTTTCCTAGAGATAATAACTTTTGTCTCCAACCTATCCTGCTTCAAGTGACAAAATGAAAATTATATCAAAGAACTTGAAGTTCAGCATTGCTGATGTTAACACATTTTTTTGTAAGTCCTTTTTCTCACCATTTTCATCTAAGATATTTCTTTTAGTTATTATATGTTGTTTTCATTAGAACATTTCATTTTATGTATCTGACATCTGTCATATTTTAGAGTCCCTTGAATATGGAAACACTGAAAATTTGTAGGGTTTCCTACCTTATGAAACAAGATTCTTAAGCTATGAGACATCTCACAAAATGGTATTTCCATTTTGTGGGGGGCACTTTAGAACTTACACTAATATTAAACTTGAGCAAAGAAATGTCTGCCATTCTCCATGAATGCAAAAAGCAAAGCACTGCACAGTCATTTGAGGACTTAAATCCCATGTCAATATATCCTAACATCCCCAATATTCAGAATGATTTAAAGCCAGCTACTCATTGTGTCACATCTCTACCGTATGAATCATAGGTATAAGAAAAGACTCAGTAGGTGGTAGTTGAATTATTACTGGAAGTAGAAGCAGTGCTAATTCTGTGTACATACTGCCTTGGAAAGTACCAAGATAATATCTATGCCACAAGAGTACACAATCTAATCTAGGGAGATAATATATTGAGAAATGTGTACAGCCTTTGAATAGTACATTTGCAAATAAATGAATTTAAAATGACAAATATTTCATGTAAACACTTAGTGCTCTATTTCTGTTAACTGCTCTAAATTGACACATCTTGCCACATTGCAGCAATATTGCTAAATTTGCAAAGACATTAACACCAAAGAAATTCTATGCAGGTGTTTATTTCTGCTTCTAGAACCATTTGGGAGCTCTGAGATAACAATGAGGCTAGACTAAATCTATATTTCTCTGGAGTCCATAAATTTCATGTTTTGTTGTATGTGTAAGTAGTTCAAAATCAAGTTTCCTTAAACAGTGGCCTGATAGCTACCTGCCCTCTTGTCATTTGCATTTTAAGCAGTTCCACTAAATACTTTTTGTTGTTGTTTTCAACTTTAAATAAAGAACAGTTGTCTGGGTAATAATAACCCTGGATATTCCTTACTGGGTTTGCACTTCCTGTAAGTGTTCTAACCCAGTATTTATTGATTTGATAATGGTAACAGGCACTACCTCCAGTATGATACCTGCTGAATCAATCACTATTATCATAGTGCTACAGTGCAATTCAGTGCAAAGATTTTGTGTTCATTATACAAAGTAAATAATGCTTATTTTTGAAAAACCACCAACCTCAATCCAAGCATGCTGCGTTGCTGCATATTTCATTATAATGTGATATTACACTATGCTCAGCATGCTCATCTGCTCACTATTTTTCTGAGTGAGGAAATGAAGGAGTCTCATCACTGCCAAAATGAACCGTAAGAGATAGTCATTATAGCTAAGCTCATAATGAAAGACTGCACTGTGCCACTCCTAAATCAAGGAGTTCCTTAAATTCCACTACACTCAATTTTTAGCCTGAATATTGAGCTAGTTACTTTTCTCTCTCACGGATAGACTAGTACATTTCCAAACAATTTTTAAGAAACCTGGCAAAAAATAATGCTGCTGTTAAACTTGATTTGTACAATCAGATTTTCATTTTTTTTAAGAGAAACAGTCTTTGAACACCAGTCCAGTATTTACCAATATGTAAAATCAATGAGCTTGCTGTCATGCTATTAAGCACATGACAGAGGCCTTGCAGGCTGATTTCTCCACACAATGCCTAATGCTACAGAAATGGTGCTACTTGCTTCTGCTGGACTACCTAAAAAAAACCAAACTAAGCAGGTTTCACCAAGGACAGCTGTTGAAGTTAAATGGCAACAAATCCTTGTCATGGTTTAAGCTGTAAATCACGCAGTTTTGTTCACTCACTCCCCCCTCTTTCTTCCCCCCACTCCAAAGGGGAGGGGAATAGGGAGAAGAACCGAAAGAATGTAACTCCCATGGGTTGAGATAAGAACAGTCCAGTAACTAAGGTACAACACAAATCACTACTGCTACCACCAATAATAATAATGACAAGGGAAATACAAGGGAAGAGGATACAACCGCGCACCACCCAACAACCGAGCTGTGAACTGAACTCTTCCGGGTTCCTGCCCCCAGGGGGATGGAGGCATGACGTGCTGTGGTATGGAATACCTCTTTGGTCAGTTTGAGTCAGGTGTCCTGTCTCTCCTTCCTCCTGGCTTCCCCTCCTCCCTATCAGAGCATGAGGCTCAGAAAGTCCTTGGTCAAACCAAACATTCTAAGCCGTAACTATAAACATTGGTGTTATCAGCACTGTTCCCAGGCCAAAAGTCGAAAACACAGCACTGCACCAGCTACTAAGAAGAAAAATGACTGCTACTGCTGAACCCAGGACAATCCTCCACTCTGAGAAGTTAGTATCACATTATATTTTGCATCTAGCAATATCATATTTACTATAAAGTTTATATATATATTCACTGGGAGAAATTCTTCAGGGTAGGTACCTCCTCTTACAGGCAGCAAATACACAGCAGAAGGAACTAAGCAGACAAAGAGCGAATCGTGCATGCACACCAAGAATGAAAATTGCCACTGACATAAACTCTATAGTTTCTAAGCAAGATCCCCCCATGTTATTGAACTTTCACTTTTGTTGAGGATTTTTTTTCACAGTCAGTCAGATATGTGCAATATAGTTTTCTATACGTCAGCTCATCCTCCTGAGATTCCTCTATAATCAACTGAGAAAAAAAACCCAACAAAACCCCAAACCCAAAAACCAAACAAACAAAAAAAGACTGGACTTATGACTTGAGGCATAAGCAATTTTAGATGCTTATTCAAGGATAAGATGAATCACCAATTGAAAATGTCTATTGCTCTCTGCTAATTGAAAGAGGAGACCGGGTGATATAGTGGGATGTAGGCTTCTACATTCAGTCTGGTGACTAAATTCAGTCTGGTGAACCTAAAAATTAGAACTGCTATTCATAGAGGTGCTCATCAAAATGTAGTAAGATTTGACCTTTTCTAGTCTTTCTGGCTGTCAACACTATAAAGACTGCAAATGATCAATATGATATTCTGTTCATGTTAAAATAGATAAGAAGAACCAAAAAAACAAGGACAGAAGAATTATAAAATCAGTTATGAAAGCAGGAAAAAACACCTTACACATGGAAGTTAGTGACTCTGATTAATGAAAACTGAATTGATTGGCTGCTTATTGATGACATGGAAGTAGTTGATGTCATTGATTTCTACCAGTGCTAAGGGCACTTTGTGCTGCCAGTACTGTGTTGAGTCCTACTGTAAACAGGATTCATTTTCCAAAGCTAAAATGAAAATGAATCTTCATTTTATACATTAAATGTATGTGTGTGTGCATACATGCACGTATCGGTGCATCTGTGTGTTAGTGAGAGTGCGTGTATGCGTACCAGCTCTCTTTCATATCACATGAAGCTGTTTGCATACAAGGACGTTCTCTTCTTTATTGGGTTATACTACTGTTAAATTGATTTATCCTGTAGCTTGAAAGGTTTTGTTTCTGACATGGTGATGGATGAATGTGAAAGACAGTTCAGGGTGATGGATTCTTTTCAGCCTTTTTTACTGTGCAGAACAGAGGAAAGAACCTAATTAAAAAGTCTCTTTGATTAAGACTCAAATATCTCTTTCTTTTTTTGGTTTTGTACTGTGGAAACTGTCTTCACTATATGGACAGATGAAAAATTGAAATAACAACAGAAATCGCCTTTGCCCATTTTCTTAATCTACATGAGAATACACACTTGATCGACCTCACAAGCCCAGGTCTTATCTTCTTTAGAACAGTCTGTTTCTTCCTTCTCTAATTCACTTATTCTTATATTTTCACATTAGTCCAGTATAGCAGATACTTTCACTGGAAATCCTGAGACATATGTATGACTGCTGGCCTGGCCTCTAATTTGGAAAGAAATTCAATTTAGAAATAAAATCAATTTAAATGTCTCTGGATCTGGCACTGCTGAAAGAAGCATTGCTGAAGCTCTCAATTTATTCCACCAAGAATTTTCAGAATAATATAAATCAATGTACTTTTGGTAGGGGTCTTCAATGCATGTCTGATTTGTTTTTCCTAAAGGAAATTTACATTTAAATTCTAAAGCTGCAAGTGTGCTCAAAGAATTCTTTGGTTGACTTAGTCACTGCAAATCAACACACAGGGGGATTTAAAAGGACATACCAACAGCCTATTTAAAGAAATAACCACTTCGTAGTGTACAGGCAGTAAAAAAACTTTTAAAGCTTCCAGATTTTTAGACCCAGGAGGCATGATCTTGGTATCTAACCAATGTAATCGATTCATTCAGCATAATAGCTAAGAGAGGAACAGAAGTGAAAAATCTTGTTTGAAAACTGCCTTTGAACACTCCTGATGCATTCACAAGCCTACACTGACCCTTCTTTGAGTTAAAGCAGTTGCTGAAGAAAAGGTTGAAACAAGAATTTCAGCTGCAATAGGATAAGGTTGTGTGAACCAACAGCTCTCCTCCATGGAGGACGGGTACTTTTTTCCTATTTCCACAATGTTTGAACTAGCAGAGACAGCAGCTCTCACTGGGACTCTGCTATGATGGAGCACTTTGGCATACAGGCAGCGAAAGAAGACAGGGAAAGTATAACTATGGGAGTGGAAGGAGATACTTAACCACAGCAGTCACGGGTAGCAACCACCATATGCAGAACACCCAAACAAGGAGTGGTCCTCAGGAAATGTAGTAACCAATATAAGGAAATGGGCCTGGGTTTTTAAGGTTTGATTTGGAAATCTGTTATATGTTGACATAACAGGGCTAGTCCACCTTCCCTGTCAACAAGGGAACCTCAAATCTCTTTATTTAATCCTGCATTTCCCCAGCATCATGCCGCTACCTTTTACAATGCTGATCTCATGGTAGTTCAGACACTTGCGCACTACAGACAGCAAAGTATCAATAGGCAAAAGTGTCAGGATTCTAATTGGTCTGTTTTTGTTTCTGAATTTTTTTTTTTTTTCTGGAAAAGCTACAAATACTATTAAAATAATTTGGCTGGCTTTCACTCTCTATACTAATCTGACTGGCTCGCAAGTGACTTTGTGGTAGCTGTGAAATACCTGTCTTGCAAACTGTAGTAGTAACACTAATTAACACAGCAGGAAATGTAAATATTTCTACCATGTAAATAATCATTGAAAGGCAACTGTACTCTGTTGACCAGAGTCGATAACAATTTCAAATATCTATGCAAGGTTCTACTCTTTAGCACTAAAAAAGACAATAGGAGGAATATATTTTTAATCCTTTCTCAAGCAAGAACAGCAACATTCTTAATGGGGAAAAAAATAAAAATACTAAAACTGTCAGAATGTGAAAATGTGTGAGATGCAATATTTATTAGTTTCTGCTTATTGCCTTCCTCGCACCAGGGAACCGTGTAAGAAGCAACAGCTAAGGAAAGATCAATATTTGCTTCCATGGATGCTCTGTATTCATAGGTACTGATTGACTGATTTGTTGGCAACATGAGATAGAAACAACTTAAATTGGAGAAACAGACCCTAATGAGGTCTTAAGTCTACATGAAAAAAGAATGGAAGACTAACATGAAAACAAGCAAGACACGCCTAACAGCTCTGCTGACCTTGAATTACTGAAGTTTTGAGTGCATGGACAAGGACAATGAAAGAAAGAATGGCTCCTTTCCTAAAGTTGACCCCACAAGATAAAATAATCAGATCAAAACATGTCAGTCACTGCAGAGTATAAGGGGGACTCTTTGGCTGAAATAACATCAGAGTGCTGCTTTTATTCTCCAGTTTACAAACTAAACAGCTTTATTCTTATTTCTTTGTGCTTTTAAGAGGTGTTGTCAAGGTGATCGTATAAGCTTCTACACAGCAGTACTGGGACAATGCAAGAATTTGCAGTAGCACCAAGTAAATCCAGCACCTGATACTTTCAAAATATAGTTCCTCTGGAAAAGAAATGTTTTTCATAAATATTGAAGCACATACAGAATGCCCTTTTTCTACTCAGCATCAAATTCCATACACTGTACTATATGCCCATATACTTAGCCACAGATAATTATCTCAACAAATGTTAAACAGAGGACCCACATGTGAAGGAAGCAGAAGGGGACCTGAAGTATTAACAGAGGCATGGATGAGTTAAGCTTAAAAATGGTATGACACATAAACTAGATTTTACATAAACTCGGCTCAGTGCCACTCTCCATGTGAAAAGCTTGTTACATATTCATGATGGCAATCTTTCTATGCATATTTTCTCTCCAGTGCTGTGCATCTCTTATTTGGACCACAGGTCTCTGCTGTCTGTCCTGACTGTGTCCAGTGCTCAAAGAGCCTTTTGAGATCAACAAAGGGGCATAGAAGTGTCAGGGAATGAGCAACAAGAATCCCAGGGATAGATAAGAGTCTTACAATCAAGCTCAAGGAAGTCGAATTTGCACTGCATGACTGGGTAGATGTCTTTCAGAATGTATAAAATTCACTGAACCAAAGACAGGTCCAGCGTTTTACTTGCTGTCACTGCTTTTTAAAGGAGCACTGAATGAATTACATTTAGAGCCAGATCATGCAAGCTCTGTAAGCTGTCCAGAAAAGAGCAGGAACTATTGTCATGCAGTACAGATAGAGTCAGTGTATAGACACACCGAGGTGCAAAAATGTCAGACAGAGTGCCAAGTATCAAGCCAAATGCACAACTTAGCTTCAAGTGCTCTTGTCAGAAAAGAATCAAGTCATAACACGCTTAACACCAGCTCCTGTCTTTTGTCTGCTGGTGGTGGCAAAGCGGCAGAACCAACCTGGTTTTAATGTGAAGTGCTTTCATCCCTGCAGAATTATCTGCCCTCTCTCTTCCTTCTGAGTTTTCATTTGTGTGCTCCCTAGGATCAAGTATATTTTCCCAATATATGACAGAAATATCAGGGAAACCAAACCCTCATCCTTATGATCATCCCATGCATTATTTCATACAGACCTCCCTTGTTCATAACTGCTGTGAAGCACAGCAAGCTCTGCAGGACACCAAAATTAGACCACCATCTGAAAACACCACCATAATACAGAGTAGACAGTAGCTTTAAACAGTATCTGTTTATGAGACTCAGTTTGCCTCAAAGCTTTTTGGTTAGATAAATGCTCTTTTCTTCATCCAAATTAATACATTCCAGTGAAACATCATCGTCTGAAGCTCATCCTCTGTAACTTACCATTATAATCAAAATGTTAATGTGAATGACCCACAAAGCATACAACCACTCACCAGTGACACAAAACCACCTCTATCAGGCCACATTGGTTTACAAGGTACACATGCCTCCGTACAAAACATTAAGAAAAAATCAGGAAATATTTCAAGCTTCAAAACTGTTGTTGATCATTGCATAGCAAAATACATTACTGTATATACACAAGAGAGAGTTCTCACTCACTGATGCCTACTTTGGCTGATGTATACACACGAGAGTTTATGAAGGATACAAGGGCTTGTATCTCCTGTAAGTGTGAACTTCCCATCCTTCATGGAAAGTGTGCAGTCATTAGTCTTAACAATTCAGTTAACTCACCTGAGGATACATCTGAGGTGGTGAGGCACTGGAATGGGTTGCCCAGGGAAGATGTGAATGCTCCATCGCTGGCAGTGTTCAAGGCTGGGCTGGACATAGCCTTGGGTGGCATGGCTTACTGTGAGGTGTCCCTGCCCCTGTCAGGGGGGTTGCAACTAGATGATCTTAAGGTCCTTTCCAACCCTAACTATTCTATGATTCTATAACTGCTAAGCAAACCTTGTGAGGTCAACCCCCAACTTTGGCAGTGCAATTTATTTACATATAGATGATGCAAAATCAGCTCAGAAATTTAATACAAAAAAATAAATCATATAACCAGATACAGCTGTCTGCCACAAATAAAAACAACCCACAATAAATCAGTGAAATATGTTTTAAATAGAAATAATCCAAAAAGCACAGGACCCAACTATTTAAACTAAATTCAGTTCCCACTAATACCAGGACTTATACTCTCTTTTGAGAGCGAGTCATTAGAGATGGAGAGGATTGCAAATATTTGCACCAGGCTCAAAATTAAAGCAAAGTCTTATAAACCTGGAGGTCTGGGTTCTGTTTCTGTCTAGTCTTAGGCAATCATGGTGGGAGGTTTATCATGAGAAAGGGAGCCTGGATGAGATTATCTAGCACCCTGTCCAATCGCATCTTGTAAACCTCCAGCCATGTGACTCTACTACATCCCTAGGGAGGTTGTTCTTACTGTGAAAAATTTCTTTCTTAAGTCAAGATGAAATCTCTCTTAGTGTAATTTGTACCAATTTCTCCTTGTCTTCTCCAGTGGCCTTTTTTAAAAGTGCTATGTGCCTTCCAACACCCATGCTGATATTTAGAACTGTATACTTCAAGGATCCGAAAAGTTGGATATTTATGTTTGTGCTCAGATGAAATCTGAGCTATGAACAAAACATGGCCCCAAACCTTCCCAAGCAGAAACAACAGCAGTTCAAACCATTAAAACCCACATGCCATTAGTTACAAAATTCCTAAAATAAGAAATCTGGCAAAGCCATGTAAAATTTTCAACTTAAAGCACTGACTTCTTTGACACTAGCTTCATATATATCTAAAACATAATTTCTTTGTAAAGTTTCAACAAGATCTTTAGGGATTTAGCAAATGAAGCACATGTTCATTTTGTTTTACTCTCTTTGCCAGCCTTCCCCTCTAAATACATAACCAGGTTTAAAGGATGATTAAATAGGTAATGGAATGAGGCATAATGTGACAACTTACTGAAAGATAAGAGGGCAAACACAAGTATTTAAGCCTTTATTCTAGCTCTTGATAGATTAAATAAGTATCATTATGTGGAATAGTCTTCATGTCACTTTAAATATCCAGTACATCTCCCATAATACTTTTCTGTAAAATCCTTCCCTGCATATATAGAAACAAATCATATCACATCACAGGTTGCTATGCATTCTTCCATGAGCACACTGTGTTTTAAATTTCAAATTCCATTTTTATTTTCTGGAAGGAAGGTTTCCTGGAGCTTATTCTATTGCATGCTTGACAATATCAAGTTTGTCTTCAATACACTACCAAAAAAATTGAGGATAAACAATTACTTTTACATGAGGTCAATGAACAAGTAGAGGAGACAGAAAGCCTAAAGGATTCATTGTACCTTCCACTACAAGCTTGTCAGAGACTTCTTGATGAGAATACAGATGCATAAAATAAGCAGTTGAGAAAGAAATCACTCAATTTTTCATGCTCAGATATTTTTCAGATATCCCTATGAATATTTGAGTAAGTAAACTTGATATGAACATATCCTTTTTATTATCTGCCTTCTTTCAATACAACAACAAATCACACAGTGTTAGTCTCTCTTTGTCCTACTCCAAGCCAGCCACTTTGAGATGAAGCACTGATAGATTTTATCTTTGAGGCAGTCTCCTTTTTAATTCTTAATTACTACATTCCAATCAATATATACATTCACAACATGCTAACAGAATAAAACATTAAAAGCCATCACTACAAACACAGTATAATGCTTTATGTCATGTATGTAGGTTTGAATATAAAGAGGAAAAAGAAGAAAATATTCATAAAACTAGCAGAAAGCAGAAAGGCTGAATATCCTTTCTAGGGCTAAAATACTCTTCAGGGTATAAAGAGAGAATCTGTAACTATTTTATTTAACATTTCTACAAACAAAGGGATTAACAGAATAATGCTTGTTGTTCAGTTCTTGCAGGATCATGGATTATTTCCAATGGGCATGAACAACAAAATGCTACTTATTGACTACAGTATGCTACACATCATTGAAGCTTAATATAAGGGGACATGACATTTTCTCAAAAAGGAGAAAGCCACTAACCTTACCTTAGCTGAATAAGATATAATATGAATGAAATATAATATAAATGAAAATATAGTATGAATAATAGCTGAATAACCCAAGCAGAGATGGGTCGCTTCCAGGTGACTCCCTGCTGTTCTTATAGTGGGCATGACATGCTGTGGTATAGAATACCCCTTTGGGTAGTTTGGGTAAGGTGTCTTGTCTCTGCTCCCTCCCAGGTTCTTGTGTCCCTCCTTACTGGCAGAGCATAAGAGACTGAAAAGTCATTGACTTCAAGTAAGCATTACTTAGCAACAACTAAAACATCGGTGTGTTATCAGCATTGTTCTCAGACTGAAGCCAAAATACAGCCCTGTACCAGCTACCAGGAAGAAGAAACAAATAACTGTTGCAGATGAAACCAGGAGAGCCACACAGACAACATATTTAGAGGCCATATGAATCTCTTTTTTTCTCAGTGTTGGACACTGATGAAATAATCCCATGACAGTATGCACCTGAAAATTGTTCCCACCCTCTACAGAAAAGGCAGGGCAGGGACTTTCAATGCAGGCAAGGCCAGCTCCCTTCAGATCCAGAATCTTTCTGGGCAGAGTACATTTCCCATCCTTTATAACCTATGTTTGACAGTGCCACACAGTGCTGGATTGAAGCCTATACCACCTTTTTGGAGCTAAGTTATCTGAATAATAATTAAAAATAATAAAATTGATTGAATAAATTTTATTCAGAAGGGACCTCTCTCAAATTTCCATTCACAGATGCACTTTCTGTTACTCAATTTCAAAAAAGCCAAAAGGATTGAACATACCTGAGCTAATCTTTTTAAAGGGCTCATTTTTGGCTCTCAATTTCCTCCTTAGTGACTGGTGTTGTATCATATCCTTGCAAAGAGGAGTTTCCCATGTAAACTCTGAATAACCTTTTCCAGAAAGTATATATTGACCCTCATTTCTAACAAGGAAAAAATTTAGTCAAGTAACACTCTGTGTTTCATTTTTAATTTCATGTCATATACTTCTCATGAGGTTTTTAAGCAATACATGTCAAACACTAAACATGAAAGTCCACGGAAACCAGGTAGAAAAGACTTATGCATATGTCATAAGTGTCATACATAAAATGTCACTTGTTCCTTAAGAATGAATCATGAAGATAATTCCTTAATTATTTTTTTTCTTTTCAAATATGAACCTCATTTTCCTCCCAAAGCATTTGCATTTTCTTAGGGTAACAAGATTTTCCTGGGATTCATGACGAGTCATGATAACACTTCATGATTTTTTTTAACAATCTGATTTTCCCTTTACTGCTACTTTAATCAAGTTTCACACATAATCCTAAATATCAATGAGGGATTTCAAAGATTTAATTTCAGCAGAGGCACTGAAATAAGATTGCTGACAGATCTCAGGTGCTGACAGCTTCTCCTGATGCAGACAGATCTCAGATCTGAAACGTCACAAACAATTACCCCAGAGACCTTGACTCCGAATCTCCAAATAACTCCTAGCATTATGCAAGCTCTCATCTTCCCCTGACAGCTTTCAGGACTTGATTTCAAGGAATTACAAAATTCATCCTTCAGAAGTACTGCATGGGAGTCATAACTTAACATGGGAAAAAAACCCAATATCCATTCTTACATATTAAGCAGCAGGATTCAAGCTATTAGGAAACAAACAATAAGAATGCACTAAGAACGCAAAGAATTGCTATGCCAACTATCTAAATCATAGAATCATAGAATAGTTAGGGCTGGAAAGGACCTTAAGATCATCTAGTTCCAACCCCCCTGACAGGGGCAGGGACACCTCACACTAAACCATGTCACCCAAGGCTCTGTCCAACCTGGCCATGAACACTGCCAGCGATGGAGCATTCACAGCTTCCCTGGGCAACCCATTCCAGTGCCTCACCACACTCACAGTAAATAATTTCTTCCTCATATCCAGTCTAAACTTCCCCTGTTTAAGTTTGAACCCGTTACCCCTTGTCCTCTCACTACAGTCCCTCATGAATAGTCCCTCCCCAGCATCCCTATAGGCCCCCTTCAGATACTGGAAGGCTGCTATAAGGTCTCCACGCAGCCTTCTCTTCTCCAGGCTGAACAGCCCCAACTTTCTCAGCCTATCTTCATACGGGAGGTGCTCCAGTCCCCTGATCATCCTCGTGGCCCTCCTTTGGACTTGTTCCAACAGTTCCATGTCCTTTTTATGTTGAGGACACCAGAACTGCACACAATACTCCAAGTGAGGTCTCAGGAGAGC
This sequence comes from Ara ararauna, assembly GCA_028858755.1. NCBI lineage: Eukaryota > Metazoa > Chordata > Aves > Psittaciformes > Psittacidae > Ara > Ara ararauna. The sequence goes on along the minus strand of CM054377.1, from coordinate 131,668,360 downwards.
AGAGTAGAGGGGCAGGATCACCTCCCTCAACCTGCTGGTCATGCTCCTTTTGATGCAGCCCAGATTACGGTTGGCTTTCTGGGCTGCAAGCGCACACTGCCGGCTCATGTTCATTTTTTCATTGACCAACACTCCCAAGTCCTTCTCCTCAGGGCTAAAAATTTCCAGACTATTTTTTATTCAAAACATTGTCTAGGACGATCAGGATAAAATATCCCTCTACCTGACAGTGGAACATAGAGAGACCAGTTTTGGAAACCAGGTTTGTATTGCAATTCCACTGTTACTACAATTGCTACATCATGTTTATATTGTGATTTTAGCATACTGCTGCATCACTCTTCTAAATCAAAATCCCATGTAATATCACATACTTCAAACAAGTAAGCCTGATATTAAAATATTTAACTCTTCTGCCTTCTCAGGCAGATTGGAAAAATCCTTTTGTTCGGAGGTCTTGACTGTGATAATTGCTGTAACTTCAATGGTCTGTTGCACCAGTTACCATTAAGTTGTTATGTGATTAAATCAGTAGTTTGACTCCAGTCCCTTGAAGTGAAACATGGATAAATCCCTTAAATAGATTCTGCATATAGACATAACTGGTGGCACTTTGAAGTCTGTCCAATGCATACACAAAATCAGATAATATCCAGGATTCTAGACTTAATGGTTTATGATGGATTTTAAATGAAAGACTTACTTTTGGTTACAAAATTCTGTCTGATGGGCATAAAAATTCTACATGAGTTTCCACAGCACAGAAAGACACATCAAAAGTAGAAGCAGAGGTTGCTGATTTCTGCTCAGTAAAGCATGAACTCTAGGTCTTTTACATGCATAAAGTCCTATCATAGTCCTAAGGAAGAGACAAAAGGTAGATGGAAAAGTTTAAAATGGTATCTCTGTGGTATAATTTTCCAGGGAGCCAGAAATTGTATACAACTAAAAAGTTATAATTTTGTTTGGCAAATGGATATTCACAGCATTAACCCATGATCCACTCTTTGCTAGAACTACTTAAATAAGATAAATATTTTTTACAGTTTCTTCCCCCTAAAAGACTTTGTCCCAGATCATCATGCGTGAAGGCAAAGCAATGTTTTTTTTTCAAGTAGATTTAATATCTCCTAATATCCTTATCAAGAATGTGGAAAAAAAATAGTTTACTGGAATATTCCTTTATAGATAAGGACAGTAGGTTAAGATGCATGCAAACAAGCATACATCACCATTGATTTGCTGTGGTATAAAGTTTCCCCTAGGAGACCAAAGATAATGCATGCTTACCAATACAGATAAGCTTAAATACTGCATAGAGGTGATTTTACTCTCTGCCACCTACACTACTGCATGACCATGGCTATTTTTCTTGATGTTGACCTATTAAATCTTTTGTTATTGTCTGGATTAGTTCTGACCAGATGATTTCAGGAAAAGACAATTTACATATGTTATAAATTCAGCTGTGTCAGTTTCAAATTTTTAAGTTGCTTTATATTGTATTTCCTTCATGAAAAGCATAAAATCAGCATGGCATTATTGTGCTTCAGATTGAAATCTTAAACAAAAACATTTTTTCAATTAAAACCATTTTTGCACATCTGCAAAATTCCATCTCTTGATATTTTGCTCCTGGTACAAAACTATCATCAGCACGAGGCCACAAATCCCACTTGATTATTGAATTGGATTTAGTTAAATCTTTCAAGACTATAGGACAGCTGGCATGTGCACTTAGTCTGAACACCTGTCATAGGCAAAATTGTCTTAAGTAAGAGATTTTTTACCTAATTGTCAGTTAACACCAACTTCTCATTACTGAATCAGGTACTGGGAAAAAGACGATAGAATAGTTTGTATTGGTAAGGGACTTTCCAAGGCCATCTAGTCCAACCCCCCTGCAATGAGCAGGGATATCTTTAACCAGATCAGGTTGCCCAGAACCACATCTGGCCTTTGAATGTCTCCAGGGGTGGCGCATTCACCACCTCTCTGGGCAACCTGTGCAGTATTTTAACACCCTTACTGTAAAAAATTTTTTCTCACGTCCAGCCTGAATTTCCCCCCTTTTAGTTTAAAACCATCAGCCCTCATCCTATTGTAACAGGCCCTGCTAAAAAGTCTCTCCCCATCTTTCTTATAGACCGTTTTTAAGAACCAAAAAGCAGCTATGAGGTCTCCACAGAGTCTTCTCCAGGCTGACGAACCGCAACTCTCTCAGCCTTTCCTTGTAGGAGAGGTGCTCCGTCCCACTGATCATTTTTGTGTTCCTCTTATGGATCTCCAACAGGTCCATGTCTTTCCTGTACTGAGAACTACACATGTCAATTTTGCACCATCAGTGCCATGGCTCCCAGCTTAGTTTCATAGCATATGTAAGAAGAATTGATCTCTGTGTGTGCACTTTTGTACATGGTGACCACTAAAGTAAAAGCTGATTTGTCCATCTAGGAAACTTTAAAGCTGTGAGTCCTAGTAGAGTCAGTAAGTATGTGGAGCTATCTTCTATCAGATGTTTCATTAAATTCAGAGGTAGGCAGAACTTCTGCTCTCCATCTACAGGATCTCAACAGCTTCCACTAGTCCCCTGAGGACTGTGGTCCTGCAAGGGGGCTGCTCTTCACATTGACAGGCACTTTGCACTTCCACCTGAACTAAAACAGCCTGAGGAAGAAAATGATCAAAACCTTACTCAATGTAATTGAGCCTGGAAAAACAGTTTGAATATTGATTTTTAGCCCCTTGACCTTTTCGAAATTACATAATTGGCCCTCAGGAAGAAAAGCTGTACACTGTTGACGTAAATAAAGTTATTAATTAGGTCCTGACATAATACATTCAGTCTTCTCCTATTTCTAAAAATTAATTTCCATGGCAAAGGGTATACAGCATAATCGCAAAGTTATTAAGCTAATTTATAAAATGTATATTAGATTGTGACAAGTAAAGATAAAATATTTAAAAAAAAAAACAAATTTTAACCTGGGTTCAAGTCTTCGCATGTGGAATCTTCCTCAGATACTCTTACTAGAGAAAAAAAAAAATTTAAAGATCTTCTAAAAAGGTAATTCTACATTTATTACATACATTAAGATGAAAGAAATATCAAGTTGTGGATATTACTGTATATGATTTGTCATTAACAGCAAACTAACAAGGGTCTGATCAATTACTTAGTGAGGTATGCATTATATTAGATAATGCCCAAACTTTATACAGTGGTGATTAGAAGAATTTGTTCTGTAATAATAAAAATTAAATATATCATCTTCCTTACAAACAAAAATGTTCTGAACCATTATTTATATTTGATAACTTTTTATCAAGTGTCAGCAGATTTACTGCCTCCAGAGTGACCATATTACTCTCCTCACCGGACAGAAGCTTGAGTGATACACCCTGACTCAATTACTCTGACAATTGTACAAACATTCTGCATTCTAAAAGTATACGCTTTACAAGTAATTTGTGACCTTTGGCTTCATGAGCTTTGATAGTTGCAGTGTAGAAGAGGAATGTACCAGGAAGCTGACTGACCCTCTGTGCACCCTGACTCCAAGTCCCTGGAAGGCTTAGCTTGAGCTAGTATCTTTCCTCCAATCCTACCTCAATCAGGAGACATTTCCTAATTTTCTACCATGTACCCAAGCTTGTACGTATCTATGGCCAAGTAAGGTCACCCAAGTCAATCTTATTTACTTCAAAACTACTCAGCTGCCATAGTGCTTGCAAACAGTTTGTAAATCCAAAGATGTACTGTATTAAATGATGGGACAATCTGTTTTCTAACTGAACATCTGCATGAAATTAAATGAAAGTGACGTTACAAACTTGCAGAGGTAATGCTCCATGGGCTGATCGTAAAGGGAGTCCCACAAGGAAGAAGGACAATAGTGATGTATGTTTCATACCAGATATCAGCTGGCTGAAAGCAGTGGAAAATTTGAACCAAGAAGAGAATAACTGGAAAGCTTTATGCATTAAACAGTGGTTATACTCTGTCCTTTTCTCCATTGGTGGGATCAATTCACCTCACACATAAATAATTTCCAGCGAAGCAGAGGTTGAAATCTTCATGGAAAGCCTTGGGACAACTGAGCCTCAGGTGTGGAATGACAGCACACAGAAATAGCTCTATTTTCTGGTTTTCTTAGTTTCCAATCCAAAACAGAAAAATAACATTTCTAAATTGTAACAGCTGTTGCTCCTGCTGTGGTTGCACTCTAAATCAACATAATCTAGCATCATCACTTTTAAAAATGGTATGCTTGTCTCCAGGATGTAGAACTTATAGAAAACAAAAGCTATTCTAAGGTTAAGTATGGTCTCTAATAATCCCATGTCTTCAAGTGAATGTACAACCATACTGCACATTCATTTGAGTTTAAAAAATCTCATTGAAAAAAAAAATATAAGCCATAATCTTCCTGAATAATAAAATTTCTTCAGAGACACTGCTTTAAATTAGTAGAACTTCAATACGTCAAACGAAAGACACATCATATTTCCTTTTCCCTATTCAGTCACTGAGATATGACACTGAGCAAGAAAAGTATCATTGTGGGTCAGGATTAAAGGGAGAACAGCGATGGAAGACATTATTGTGGGGATCTATTACAGACCTCCTGACCAAGAGGACTCTGTGGATGAAGCACTCTATAGACAGATAGGAACAGCCTCACGCTCACAGGCCCTTATTCTCATGGGGGACTTCAACCACCCTGATATCTGTTGGAGGGATGGTACAGCCCAGCACAAGCAATCCAGGAGGTTCCTCAATTGTGTGGAAGACAGCTTCCTTCTGCAAGTAATAGAGGAGCTGACAAGGAGAGGTGCCATGCTTGACCTCGTCCTCACCAACAGGGAAGGGCTGGTTGGAAATGTGATGCTCCAGGGCAGCCTTGATTGCAGAGATCATGAGATGGTCGAATTTAAGATCCTCAGGAGAGTGAGAAGAGCGTGCAGCAAGCTCACTGCCCTGGACTTCAAGAGAGCAGACTTTGGCCTCTTCAGGAACCTGCTCAGTAAGATTCCATGGGATATAGCTCTAGAGGGCAGGGGGGCCCAAGACTCTTGGATGATATTCAAGGATCACTTGCTGCAAGCTCAGGAGCGACACATCCCAACTAGAAAGAAGTGCTGTAGGAGGGCCAGGAGATCTTCTTGGATGGATAAGGAGCTGCTGAGGAAACTTTGAAGGAAAAAAGAGGCTTATAAAAGGTGGAAGCAAGGACAGGTGGCCTGGGAAGAATACAGGGATGTTGTCTGGGAAGCTAGGGACCAGGTTAGGAAAGCTAAGGCCCATTTAGAATTAAACTTGGCTAGGGGTGTTAAGGATAACAGGAAGAAATACGTTGCAATAGGTACACTGAATAGGTACATTGCAAATAAAAGACAGGCTCGGGACAATGTGGGCCCTCTCCAGAAGGTATCAGGAGAACTGGGTACCCTGGATTTGGAGAAGGCTGAGGTTCTTAACGACTACTTTGCCTCAGTATTCACTGACAAATGCTCTGACCATATCACCCAAGTCTTGTTAGGCAAACACAGGGACAGTGAGAATGAAGACCCTGGGCCCACTGTAGGAGAGGATCTGGTTCGAGACCATCTTAGGAACCTGAACATACACAAGTCCATGGGACATGATGAAATCCATCCGTGGGTCCTGAAGGAGCTGGCAAATGAAGTTGCTAAGCCATTGTCCATCATATTTGAAAAATCATGGCAGTCAGGTGAAGTTCCCGATGACTGGAAAAAGGGTAATATAGCCCCCATTTTCAAGAACGGGAAAATGGATGAGCCGGGGAGCTACAGGCCAGTCAGCCTCACCTCTGTGCCTGACAAAATCTTGGAGCAGATTCTCCTGGAAGGCATGCTGAGGCACATGAAAAACAACAAGGTGCTTGGTGACAGCCAGCATGGCTTCACTAAGGGGGAGTCCTGCCTGACCAATCTGGTGGCCTTCTATGATGGGACTATGGAACTGATGGACAGGGGTAGAGCAGTTGATGTCATCTACCTGGACTTGTGCAAAGCGTTTGACACTGTCTCACATGACATCCTTGTCTCTAAGTTGGAGAGACATCAATTTGATAGGTGGACCACTCAGTGGATAAAGAACTGGCTGGATGGCCGCACGCAAAGAGTTGTGCTCGATGGCTCAGTGTCCAGCTGGAGACCAGTAATGAGTGGTGTCCCTCAGGGATCGGTGTTGGGACCGGTCTTGTTCAACATCTTTGTCAGTGACATGGACAGTGGGATTAAGTGCGCCCTCAGCAAGTTTGCCAATGACACCAAACTGTGTGGTTCGGTTGATATGTTGGAGGGAAGGAATGCCATCCAGAGGGACCTCGACACTCTTGTGAGGTGGGCTGATGCCAACCTGATGAAGTTTAACCATGCCAAGTGCACGGTCCAAAACCTGGGTGGGAGCAATCCCAGGCACAGCTACAGGTTGGGTAGAGAAGAGATTCAGAGCAGTCCTGAAGAGAAGGACTTGGGGGTGTTGGTCAATGAAAAAATGAACATGAGCCGGCAGTGTGCGCTTGCAGCCCAGAAAGCCAACCTCATCCTGGGCTGCATCAAAAGGATTGTGACCACCAGCAAGTTGAGGGAGGTGATCCTGTCCCTCTACTCTGCTCTCCTGAGACCTCACTTGGAGTATTGTGTGCAGTTCTGGTGTCCTCAACATAAAAAGGACATGGAACTGTTGGAACAAGTCCAAAGGAGGGCCACGAGGATGATCAGGGGACTGGAGCGCCTCCCATATGAAGATAGGCTGAGAAAGTTGGGGCTGTTCAGCCTGGAGAAGAGAAGGCTGCGTGGAGACCTCATAGCAGCCTTCCAATATCTGAAGGGGGCCTATAGGGATGCTGGGGAGGGACTATTCATGAGGGACTGTAGTGAGAGGACAAGGGGTAACGGGTTCAAACTTAAACAGGGGAAGTTTAGACTGGATATGAGGAAGAAATTCTTTACTGTAAAGGTGGTGAGGCACTGGAATGGATTTCCTGGGGAAGTTGTGAATGCTCCATCGCTGGTAGTGTTCAAGGCCAGGCTGGACATAGCCTTGGGTGGCATGGTTTAGTGTGAGGTGTCCCTGCCCCTGTCAGGGGGGTTGGAACTAGATGATCTTAAGGTCCTTTCCAGCCCTAACTATTCTATGATTCTACGATTCTACAATCTTAAGAACTTTCTTTTCATTTGTAAACACTCATTTGGAAAAATTTCTCACCATACCTTACAGCAATCATTCGCACAAATAACATAAGAGCTGCAATACATATCTATTCAGTAGAGAACCATTTAGAAATAGATTTGGGCCTTGGAACCCCAGACAAGAGTTAAGAATGAATCACCTGAAGATCTAATCAGAACTTAGGAGATGGCAGGAAGAGATGCTCATAATAGTAACACTGAATGGTTGGCTACTATAGTGCCATAAATTATTAAAAAAATTTTCTCTCAGGAGTCAACAAAAATATTTGAAATTATCATTAAAGCCTAGAGGACTGACAAATATTGTCCTCAGTAGTACAGCCCCACAGATTTTACACATCTGTGAGGTATGCGGATACTACCAAGGCTTTACTAAATAACAATACTGAAAAGATAGCTACTGTTCAGTATATAAACAGTAATAATTGAAGCCACAAAAAAATTAGCCTTCATGTGGCAAGGGCTTTTGTTATAAGTAAGCATTTAGCTATTAATTATACTGATCACTCAGGGTATTTTGCTGATTACAAAATTCAAGCAATAGGTAAGTCATGATTCAGAGCTACAATTTTTTCTTAATGAAAAAAATCCAAAACATTACTGCAGACTTCATTTACCTTATTAGGCTCAAGACACATTTCCACTTTCTTTTGGCATTTCCAGATGTTGTTACTCTAACACAGATAGCAGCTGTGTCTTAGCAAAACTCTTAAGGCTTGTCCTCCTAAAGTTGTCTGTCCTTGTGCATGGCAAACTGTCACCAAACAGCTGAAAAAAGCCTTTGAAGTTTTCTGAAACTGTTTCTTGTCATAATAGCTTCCAAGATTACACTCACTTGATAGCTGAGACTAGCACTATTGATTAGGCCTCTCTATCAGCTGCCAGATAAAGAGAAATCTAAGCAAGGCCCACCTGAGGGGATACAAATAACCGGCATAGCCAGTGCCAATGCAATGTAGAAAGGAATGTGGCTGCTGACAGTCCTACTGACTTCTGCATTTCCCGTAGGACATAACATATACAGCTGCTCTCAGATCAAAGAGAATGTGCAAATCCCACCCACTTCTTCCACCAGATAAAGAAATATAGTCATGAAGACTTCTAGCCATTATTTCAGGTATTTTCAGAGGTTAAACAGACTTTGGCCCAAATTCTGTATTATATCTCTCTCGATCTCAGCAAGAACTGTGTACGTGGTTTTGAGAGCAAAAATGAGTTATTTACATAAAGTTTGGAAAATTACTTATTATTAAATTTTGCTGTGATTGCACAGTGTTAACTAACAAATGGTTAATTGCTATACACATAGTCAAACAGTCAGCTTCTGATATTTCACAGATTCAAGGGAACTACCTACAGGTACACTATAATATTAGGAAGAGGTTAATCAGAATCACTTGGAAGGTGACTTGTGCAGATTCTGGGTGGGGGAAGCAAAGGCATGGTCTTGCTGACCTGCCACAAGCAGGGAAATGCTACATGCAGGCAAATGAATGAAGGGAACAGCTCTGCTCAAAATAGAGGCTGCAGGCTCAAACAGAGCAAAATCAGAATGTAATCTGTGTCTGGCTAATCTCAGCAACTGAAAACGTGCGAAGGAATTTGGAGTTGAAAGGAGCTGCACATAGAGCCAAAAGAGCTTTGTTATCCACTATTACTGTATGCTCAGCAATGAGGGGTTGGGGTGAAATTCATTGCAATTTATTATTAGGTGGAAATTAAATTTGAAGAATCATTGGGATCTGTTCAATGTAAACTGCAATCCAAAGTATTTTGGGATATTCATACCACAAGAAGTTTTAAAAACATTTCTCCTTTCCTAGTTGCTAAGACTAATATTAGCTTCATATGAATATCAAATGTAATTCCATTTCAAGTATTCTTTTCTTAAAACAGTATCCCAAATTTAATCTCTCCTATAAATGGTTCTGTTAAAGGCAGTTGTTTCAAATACCAACATACCAAACCACATCTCTACTGGGGAAGAGAAAGAAAGGGAGTAGGAGGAGAGTATTTATAGTCTTCAACTATAGATTAGATATCCCCTCTTCATTCTTTCAATCCATGCCATTCATCTAAATATATCTCTTTTTTTAATTCATCCTCTATAGCCTCTCCATAAGTATTTCAAAATGAATTGAAATAAAAGTGCTTAGGACTGCATTTGGCTATCCAAATTCAGACAGAGTTTAAAAGCTCAACAAATCAATTAACAAAAAAAAAAAAAAAGAAAAGCTTGGTATAATCAGAATTATTTTTGAAAGTTTCATTTTGATTCTGATTTATTCTTTAACATCCTATGATAAACTGCTTTTACCATTTCCAATTTTTTTCCTAAGAAGTAATCAACCCTTCATGAGCAAGAAACCTACCCACTCACACAATTCTAACAAATTGGCATTATTACCTTAAGTTAGCATTATCTAGCTCACATTATATGAACTAGATTCCACTGTAATTTTATACTTCTTATATGCTACAGAAAGGATGTAATCTGACTATCAGGAGCAATGAAGCTTATTTCTCAGAGGTACAAAGACTGTCGGGTTTTATGGCTATATCCCCTGTGTCTCTCCACACTTGTCTGTCTGTCAGGTGTGTCAGAGCAGAATGGGGTGTATCAGAGCAAGAAAGGAGTCTTCCCTGATGTGGTTTTACTAGGGATATTGCATAAGCGCTACAATTTAGAGCAGTGCAGAAACTGCTTTAAGTCAGTAAATCCACCACATTTAAAAACTAAATATCCATAAGGTGACCTATAACAGGAGTCTGAGAAAGCCCCTACTCCTTGTTTTTTTCACTTAACTGGAGCATCAGTGCAGGATCTAATAAAGAAACTTCTCAGGGAACCTGTTACATCTTAATTATAGGGATAGAATAAGGCAGAACTTTTCTAATATAGGAGGGATAAAGCTAAGAAGGAATGAAAGCTTGCCACTGGAAAAATGAGACTGAGAAAACGCAGCATTTATTGGGTTTTTTTATTATTTTTTTAATTAGCCTATATGTTCCAGTAGTGAGGAAGAGCCAGTCCATTCCATATCCATGAATTTAAGGGGCACTATAAATGCTTCATCTGGACTTCTTTTCAATAAACCTTTGGCTTTCACATCGTTGCCTTACATCTGCAATTTCCAAATCATTATTCTATTGCCAAGCTATTGTACACATTTCAGGATGCCAGCCAAATTCTAATAATGGCGTCATTAAGAGAGAGCTATTGCAATGGTAAGTGCTGTATTACTTTGCTCATTTTGCCAATCGGTGATGTCAGTAATATCCTGTTCTTTAGGAACTGTAATTAAATTCTTTCATTGAAATAATCAACATTTGTGTTTCCAACCACTTTGCAACTACAGTAATTCTTTGTGTGCCAGCTGTGAGAATTTCCTATCCTACTCTCTCACATGAGCAAACTGAAGGGGAAAAGTTCATTTCACAGTTTTATATAATGCATTCATAGTTGAGGTAAGGTAACAGATATATTTTGCCTGTTATACTAAAGCCTAAACCACAAACTAAGACACCTTGAAATAAAGTCAAGTTAAATAAATAATTTCTCAAATGCAGTCTTAATAAAGTATCTTCAGAAACCATTATCCTTTAATTAGTAGTTCAAACAGCTAATCCACTTATTGATGCAGGAAGAATATGATCAGTCTTCATTTGGATCTAAATCAACCAAATCTAACAAACAGTATACTTCAATTATATCAGAAGTCATTTGCAGAAAGTTTGCATGTGACTAGGACTCTGTGTCATGAATCCCAAAATACAAAACTAGCCATAAACCATGCCAGCAAAAGAGATTAAAAACAAAGACACAGACTACCTGCAAAAACAACTTCAAAGGAATGTTCTGCTGTGCACTTTTGACCCTTTTACTACCAGCGTATCACTGCATAATGACTTGAACCTAGAGCCAAGAATAATTTCTTCCGTAATGCAGATAATGAAGAGCCTGCTGCCTGAGCTTTAGGCTGAATCCACTGCCAAGGAGAGCTATTAGCTCACAGTAGAAATCCAGAGAATTGTTCTGGCTAAGCAGAAAGCAAGGTACCAAAAACTACCATGTAGAAAACGTGAAAGAGGGACATAGGCACCCTTATCTGTCTGGGAAACGCAGCTTAGAATTCTCTTCTGAAATAAAGGGATCTATTCAAAAGACATCTTTAAAGAAAGGCTCGTGCTTTCGTTTGTACATAACTTCTCTATAGGAGATAATAGCTAGAAACATCCTTCTTGAAAGACCCATATCTTGGGAAGACTGAAAGTTTAAAAACCCATATTTTCTATTTCACAGGAGGGCGAATGAGGCCACCTTGCATCCTATCCACTGAAGCTTTGATATTGTGCAGAAAAGAATGCAGGATTCTACACTCAGAAAAAGCCTAGAATCATACAAAATTTTAAGTAAATATAAAATTGATTACAGGATCTCTGGAGGTAATCTAGTGCAACCTCCTGCTCAACAGGATCAAACAGATCAAACCTGATCTAAATTCAGAGCAACCTGATCTAACTTCACGAATGTTCAGGGCTTTGTCCAGACAGATTTTGAAAATGTCCAAGGTTGTTTGGTCATTCACAGTACACACTTTTCTTTCTCTAAATCCAGTTTTGTGGTGGTGTTTCTTATCTTTTCATCATGTACCTCTGAGAAAAGTCCAACTTTATCTTGTCTATAATTCTCCATTAGGTAGTGGAAGACTGAAATTAGTTCTTCCCTTTACCAGGTTAAACAAATGCATTTCTCTCAGTCTCACTTCACCACAGTTTGTCCCATTATCAACCACTGAGACATGACACTTAAAATTGCTTGGAATGGACTTTGATCACTGTGTTTGTTGGTCTAGTCAGTTCTTCACTCACCTAATACTTTCAATCCAGTCCACATCTCTTAATGTGGCTAAGACGATACCATGAGAAACCATGACAAAACTCTTGCTAAGATCAATTTAGATGATATCTACTGCACTTTCCATATCCATTGCTTTGCTCTTTTCCTCACAGAAGGAACTGAAGCTGGTTGGGCACAATCTGCCTTCAATAAATCTATCCTAACTCTTTCTCTTCCTTGTCCTTCCCTCACCACAGAAAAGACTTCTAGAAAGATTTGTTCCATAATTTCCCTAGGCACAGAAATGATGTTGACAAGGCTGCAGATCTCCAGATCCACCTTCTTGCCTTTTTTGATGGGTATGATATTTCCTTTCCTCACCCAATGGGACCTTGAACATTTGTCACAAGCTTTCAAAGGGAATAGGAAGTGCGGCCTTTCAGTGTTGGCTATTTCTCTCAGCAAACTTGCAGACAGCTGACCCAGTTCCAGACCTGTGTGTGTCCAGCTTACTTAAATAGTCCATAATTTGATTCTCCTCTAACATATAGCACAGCTCTCACTGAAACAGCACACCTTGCCACTAAAGAATGAAGCAAGGAAAGTGCTCAACTTTTTCCACACTTTTCGTCATGAAGTCGTCAGCCTCGTGACAAAGTTCAAACTCACATTTTATTCAGTATCACTGTTGCTACCAACATACCTTTAGAGGCTCTCCTTGTTACCAACTTTAGCTGAGCTTTGTCCTCCTAATGACATGTCAACATGCCTTGATGATGCTTCTGTATTTCACCTCCTGTATTCATCTCCCACTTTCACTCCCACAAAAAGGATCATGACTCCATAAGCTTGATGGTTAGCATACTTAATAAGATGGGAGAGTCCTAGTTTTTGGACCCTGTTCCAGAAATTAATTCTTCAGTTTAATATCAATAAACTAACAATGTTCTTAATTGAATTCACTGATCTAGCTCCATTTTGTCATCCAGCCCCTTTCTATTCTGTACTTTCGTCACATTTCTCTTGTGAAGGAGTCGAGATAACCAGTTTAGCCAACATCCTCACAAGTAAGGTGCTCCTGACATATGAGAGATCTAGCTGTGAACCTCTTCAGGGCAGAAGGGGGCTTGGGTGCATGTCTGAATTCAGAACTGATGAACTTTTTTGACCACCTGGTTTGAATAAAAAAGGACACACTTTTATTTTTTCATAGTTCAAAACCAAATGATTGGTGCTCTTCCTAAGGAAGATGACACAGTTTGCTGCTGTGTGTGTTCTGAAGATATTAGATAAACTGTCTCACACATCTCAGGCAGTAGAACACATACTAGGTGGATATCAAGAGGGTATACTAGAAAGAAATCAAGAAATATTTCACTTTAAGAAGAAATAACTCATATCCTAGAGAGATGATACAAATTGTATCAGGAAGATTTAAGATACAAGCTAGTAGTGATCTGAGCCAAATGTGATCTTCAGGTTTTAAGTCGAAGTGACAGATGGGTGAGTGTCCACAGTAACTAGAGAAGGGAGGAACAGATTTTGGAATACTGATGAGCTATCTCTAAGCTGGTGTCTGGACAGTCACAAATTGGTGACTATCCTGGTTTCAGCAGTAGCAGTCATTTTTTCTCCTTCTTAGTAGCTGGTGCAGTGCTGTGGCTTTGACTTTTGGTCTGGGAACAGCGCTGATAACACCGATGCTTTTAGTTGCTGCTCAGTAACGTTTACTTTGACCAAGGACTTTCTGAGCCTCATGCTCTGACAGGGAGGAGGGGAAGCGGGCAGGAAGCAGAGACAGGACACCTGACCCAAATTAGCCAAAGTGGTATTCCATGCCACAGCACGTCATGCCCACTATATAAACTGGGGAAAGTTACAAGGAAGGGTGAGATCGCTGCTCAGGTCTGGCTGGGTATTGGTCGGGGGGTGGTGAGTGATTGTATTCTCTCCCCTTGTTGTTTCCCTTGTCATTATTATTATTGGTGGTAGCAGCAGTGGTTTGTGTTATACCTTAGTTACTGGACTGTTCTTATCTCAACCCATGGGAGTTACATTCTTTCGATTCTCCTCCCCATCCCTCCAGGAATGGGGGGAGAAGGCGGGGGGGGGGGGGGGGGGGAAGCTAAGGAACTGTGTGGCTGATTTACGGCTGGGCTTAAACCGTGACATTCAGGCAGCAGTGAGATTTAGATCCAGAGTTGCATTTGTCTGGAAGCAAATAGCAAAAGAATTCTGGCACAAAATCTCACCTGCACTCATTAAAAGTGTGGTCTCTGAATCTTACTGTGAATCTCAGGATTTGGTGTTCCCTTGTCTCTGCACTGCTCTGAACAAGAATTTTGGTTTGGGCTCCCCTTTGACTATTGTTTTTTATAGAAAAATAACCAAACAAGAACATCTAAGGAACTGATGTAACTTCTGCGTTTATTTAACTCCTGCAAAGTATTCCTCACTAGCTAGGTTTCTTCCCTCCATCAGAAACCCCTAAGACCAAAAAACCCCAAAGGCATAGCTATCACGTGATTAAGGTCCAATCTGTCTCTTGACATTTTTCTTACAAAATAAGGGTGGGGGAGTGGGTGAACGGCTGAGTGGTACTGAGTTACCAGATGGGCTTAAACCATGACAGTGACAGAAATATATCTCAGGTTTTTACACTTAGCAGGAGACACATTAGGTCAAAGAGAGAAAATATGTTTCCAGAAATGTATAGTACTGAGAGACACCAGCCCTACTAAGCATCAGTGCTGTTGTATGTCTGTGACATTTCAAGTCCCTGCTTACATGAATCTAGTCAGCCTCTGCTCAGAACTGCCAGGAACAGAAGTGGATGCCCTTGCAGAGAGGTTTGGGTTGGGCAAACGGACACTGTGCCCTTTGGCGGAGTGGTTAATAACAGAAGCATTCATTCTGTGCTTCTAGCACAAGCACGACAGAAGGACTCAGCTTAGCAAGAGAGGACTGGCTAAGGATCAGAAAGGAAAATGTAAGTCCCAAACTGTGATTGCCCTGGATTCAGTTATGACCCAAAAGGCCTAATACTACTACGTTTTCAAGTGGTGTCAGGATGCTTTTTAGATAAGAGCAGGAGGAAAAATTAAAATGACATTTTCTGTGATTGGCACAGAGAGAGTAATGGATTCAGAAAAAAGACAAACTGACAGGAAGCCAGATATATTAGTTCCAGTCTCACTGGAACCAATAAGCTCAGAAAAAAAGGACTGAAACTTTGACTAAAAGAATTTACCAAACATGAATTTGGAATTCCACCAACCTCAGTTACTATTAAAGACAGAGAAGACTTTACTCTTTTAATTGAGAAACAGAAATAAAAAAGGCTTTCAAAGCACAGTTCAGGATTACATATTTAAAAAGCAGTTTAGGAAAAGCCAAGAGTGGTATAAAAATAGTCTCCCTATAGTCAAGATACACTGTTTTACTGAATGTTCAGGGTTATTGGCAGCAATTTTTATCCTACCACACATCAAGTAGAAGCACTGTTTTAGCATGAGAAGGGAGGGGAGCAGAGAGTAAAAGATTTGGTGCTAAACCACTTAGCTCTCCCTTTGTTAGTTTTAGAAGCGGTCTGAGAATAAAAACAAATACCAATCTAAATATTCAATAGATGTTAGCAAAGCGGAAGGCAAGAGGCTATCAAACTATCAAATATTATTTAGTTCGAGTGTAAAGCCCCTATCAATGAAAAGTTAGTTAATTAACATTAGGCACAGACATTTTTTTGGATCACATTCAAACTAGGGGTGAAAAAAACCCCGTTCAAATTGGGCAAGTCAGCTGTGAAGTCATGGAAAGGTTGTTTTATCAGCAGTAGGAGCAAAAGGGAATTCATACCTCTCAATGCATTTTTTCCTATTAAAATAATAATTAACTGAGAAAAAGCCTCAAAAATAGCAACATATTTTGCCATCAGAGGTCAGATGTTACTGTCTTCCTTTCTATTGTACTGTGTATACATATATCCTTTTTATTTCCCTTCTGATTTCTTAGTCTATGCATCTTTCCAACAACCAAAACCAAAAAATGTACAAAGTGGAAACAGCGCTTGTTTTTAACCATGTACTAAAAAAGACAGATATCCTTAACATGCTTAAAAACCACATGGGAAAGACCTATATTTTTTATGGTACGATTAGATTATTTTGCTTTACCTGGCATTCCCTGCCATAATTGCAGAGTCCCCATCTGACAACAGAGATGCTGAAATTTGGCAATGACCTGATAAATGTCTCTCTCAGTGAAAGTGTTGTTGGTGTTCCATGTCACAGAGACAGAGTGATAATAACACCTACTGTTTCTCAAGGTAACAAAATATTTTCTTAGATGCAGTGACTGCTTGTCATTGATTGTACTAGCTATATGTACCTTTGAGTTGAATTTCATTCAACACAAGTGGCTGATGTTTGAAAACCATGTCTTGCTCCCAGTGTATCATTTCAGCAAATAGAAGCATAAGACATCACAAAAATCTATTAAGAATTTTTTTTTGTCTTCTAGAGAGAGACTAAATCTTTCTGGATTCTTTCTAATAGCATGAACATTGGGCAATACAGTGGCTGACTGGTTCTTGTCCTGCAAGTCAAAGTAGAAACCTTCATCTCTCTCTCTAACACCTATAGAAAGGCTTTCAGGTTCTCCCATTCAGAATGGGAGAATCATGTATAGTCTTGATATTCAGTATGGAGCTACTTAAAATTTGTCAAAGAAAAAACATATGATTCATACAACACAATATTGTATACTTTTATACAATTTCCAAGTAGCTAGAGAATCCACCCTAAAAATCATACTTGCACAAATTTCCTGCTCACTTCAAAAATCTTGAGTCTAAGATTCCCATTCAGAAAAGTCTCCTAACCATTAGTTCATACATTATTTTGGATGCACAGGGGAAAGGAGAGTGGTCAAAATTTTGCCATGGATTATGAAAAATATTTTTTTTTAGCTTTAATTTTTCCTTTTCATTCACAGAGATAAAAATTCTTTCATCTTTTTATAGGATTGTTTATCAGTTGAAAAAGCATTTTATAAGAGTTAATTGGAGAATGTTATATTTTTAATTGGAGCTGTCTGTGTTGGAATCAGTAATAACGTGATAAATTGATGTGCCAAAACTGGGAATCTTGGAATCATATTGCTGGCACATAGAATAAGCAATATAAATTTAAAATTTGCTTTCCACACGTTAGAGTAGCTAAAATTTGCTTCTCCGTGGGATCCACTAGCAAAGAAGTTCATGAAGCAATAAAACCATTCAAAATTTTGTATATTTGTGGAAAGGTTGTGTAGCATTCAATTACTGTTAGCAGTCAAAAGTCCTGCAGATTGTGTACTTCAGAGAAAACTAGAAAGATGAAAGGTGGGAAAAATTCGATAATTTCTTCAAATTTAAGCTAACTTGGAAATGGAAAATGAATAATCACAGAAAATCAGAAAGATTATTATTTATTAGGAACTTTTTCCTGGTTATTCCTTATTACATGGAAATCATTTGTATATAAACATTTTACTAAAGTATAGTTTAGTCATCTAGCCTTAAAGAAAATCTTAATGCCTGTATGTCATGTTTTCATAAGCTGACAGTGAAATTTCTACAAATTCTGCTTGGAGTCAGAGTTCAACACATTAGCTCTCTGTGACAGATTGCATAATGGTACGTACTACAGCTGATGTTAAAGGTTTTCTCTTTAGACAAACCTGCTCTAGTTTAATTAAAGTTGTGATTTCAACTCCACAAGATAAGAGATGTGATAAGTTTGTCTTCTATAATTCAGCTCACACTTCACAGACATTTTTTAAGTCATTTTATCTCAGTTTAAATCCACATGTGCAAAGATTGTACTGGGTGAAACATTATGGATGGACTAACTCAAATCACTTTTAACTAATACAAAAGTATACTGGTGAAACTTCAATATAGTATACACTTATAGGACTAGTAGCTGTAGCAAACCAGGTGCTGTGTGGCTTTTAGATGACATAGTCAACTGTGGAAATCTGTATGTCTAAAAAAAAGGCTGTGGAAAAGGTAGCATAAAAATCCAGAACAGCATTACCTAAATAGCATAACAAATATTTCCAGCTTGTACCATCCGAACCTTATTTTCACAACTCCTTGAACATACTTTCTGTTCTATTTTTTATTCCACAGGCTGTGTCAAGTATTAAACAGTTTAATCCACCTACTCTTTGGTATCGCACAGTTTTTGTAGCTGAGATGCATAATTAGGCTTTGATTTGCTGTTTCTAATTAGTAGCAGAAGCAGCATCTACGTAAAAAGCTGTAGTGCAGAACTACCAGATTTAAAGGAGGCAAGAGGCATAATAATCTAAATTACTTCTACATATTGTTGGATCCTAAAAATGTAACTGCTTAGGAAAAAGATATGAACATATTGTAGGCAAATCATTAAAAGCACCCCATGATTATAATACAACTGAAGCTTTAAAAAATGAAGTTTAAAAATTCTTGTTTAAAACCCCAGACTTGGAAATAATTTTGAAAATCTGTAGTACTACAAACTGAGAAAACAAGCATAATTTCTTCAAATATGTTGCTCTATCTCATTAAAGATACAGCAGATGCAGAAGGAATCATGGGACGAGAGAAGAAATCATTAGAATATATATTGAAAGTTCCTAGTATTAACTAAATGGAAAATCTCTCCAGACTGTACAAGTGTGTGCACACTGACAACATAAAAATTCGTTAAACTCCCACACCAGAGGATCAAGATCATAGATTTAACCTTAGATCAGCTCCAATGTTGAGAAATAGTGGTAGGAATAATTTCACCTCCCAGAGAAACTTGTTCTAATCTTCAGTTACCAGAGAGTGATCAAATCCTGATTTATAAGGTTTTTTTATCCTTTGCAATATCTTTTTGTTAGTACTACTTATTCCAACAGTCTTGTTCAGTTCCTCCTCGAACTTTGCTAAATCCATTGATTCAGGGACTCATTACTCCCAACGCAACAGTTCCTTTTGTTTTGTCATGAGAAGGGATAAAAGAGGCAATCTGAGTTACTAAACTATTCAGCTACTGAGTTCACTATTAATTGCAGCATTTCTAAAGTAAACAACTAGGCTTTAAAACTGTCTTCAGGTTAAAGCGTTTCTCCCTGTATCACTTCTTGTCAACTCTGTGTGACCTCTCAACAGTTTTTCCATATTCTCTCTAAGACTAAAAATTTGCTGAGATCAGATTGTTGATTCATTGGTACAACAGCATTATAATGTATTCCTTACTACTCCCCATCCTATTCTTTATTACCATAACATCTTGTTTCCATTTTCTACATCTGCTGCTCATTAAACCAGACTCTTCATCCAGCCATGCTCCAAAGCAGGCAGGCACATTCCTTGAGTTAATACAGGTAATTTGGAACCCTGTATGGCAACTCAAAAATTTATGTAACAGCTCTGAAGGAGTCTAAAGAGATCTTTTCTCCCCCCTAGAACCACAGGGAATCAATACTATTTTCAGATCTCTTACAGGCCATAAATATCAAGCCAAATATGTCATCCAGAAAACAACACAAAACATGAAGAAAATATAAAAGATGTGTTTACTAGAATTGACATAGCGCTTTGACCTCTCCACCGGGACAAAAAAGTGTATGAACTGTTCCTGTCATAGAATGTAGTTCATCCAGAGATGAACTATGTAAAAAATAAACACCACGTGAAGTTCAGGATGAGGAGAAAAATGGTCGCCTAGGTTAGAGGAGATGGGCAGCTGGAACTTAATGCACAACAGGAATCAGTGTGTCACCTCATTTCAGTTTGTTAGCTATGTAGGAAGTATTCTTTATATGCAAATATGTTTCCAGTATGTTTAATCTTTATTCAGGTAACAGTCCTAAATTTACTTTCTTGCCTTTACTCATGCAGAAATGGCTCTTACTTACAGAGCCCAAATTAAAGCCAGTAATCTTTGTATTGCAATAAATTGGATTGAAATCCCTTCCCATTGTCCTCTATGGCACTGGGCGACATCTACAGCGCAGTCATAACCGATACAAGTTAACATTACCCTGTCTGGCTTAGACCAGCAAGGGCATTAATGTAGCAAGAGAAGATACACTTTGCACAAGAGCACAGCTCTGGGCAGCTGCAACTATTTTCTTACCAGTATGTAACGCAACTAGGTTAAAGTGGTTAGGGTTTACCTGTCGTAAAGTGGAAATAATCCGTTTCAGTAACTTTGAAATAGATGTACTCACTGTTGATTGAGGTAGAGCAATAGCAAAATTCAGTTCCCCCATCAGAATTGAATGCAGCTACATAGGCAGCAGCATTCTCAGAAAGCTCAGTTGATTCATCCTAGGTAGAATTAAGTGCATCTCAATTCTGTCAAAAGTGAGTCAATTATAATCACAGAAGTTTTTCATTCTTTACCTTTTTTCATGGATGTGAAATAAAATTATGTTCATGCTTCTTACAACCTAGCTGATTCCTGAAATACTTGCAAACAGAAAAATTGGTCCATTTGCTCCGAAAGGACATCATGCCCATCAAAGGAAGAAGCATATCTCACCATATGGATGTCAGTGGACTCCCATACAAAGTTTACTGCAATCAGGAGGTTGGTGTCAATCTGTGCTGTGCTGAGAAACACAGAAGAACAAAGGCTTTCCCACCATTGTGACCCTATTTCTAGCATTGTTTTTAGCTTTACAGACTCTTACTGGTTCCAGTAAGAATATTTGAGACTCACAGAGTGGGGGAAGATCATGTGCTGTCAAAAAACCAGTGTTATCCTGACCACAGTAGTGTAGAATCATAGAATCATAGAATAGTTAGGGGTGGAAGGGACCTTAAGATCATCTAGTTCCAACCCTCTGCCATGGGCAGGGACACCTCACACTAAACCATGCCACCCAAGGCTATGTCCAATCCAGCCTTGAACACTGCCAGCGATGGAGCATTCACAAGTTCCCTGGGAAATCCATTCCAGTGTCTCACCACCCTTACAGTAAAGAATTTCTTCCTCATATCCAGTCTAAACTTCCCCTCTTTAAGTTTGAACCCATTACCCCTTGTCCTCTCACTACAGTCCCTCATGAATAGTCCCTCCCCAGCATCCCTATAGGCCCCCTTCAGATATTGGAAGGCTGCTATGAGGTCTCCATGCAGCCTTCTCTTCTCCAGGCTGAACAGCCCCAACTTTCTCAGCCTATCTTCATACGGGAGGTGCTCCAGTCCCCTGATCATCCTCGTGGCCCTCCTTTGGACTTGTTCCAACAGTTCCATGTCCTTTTTATGTTGAGGACACCAGAACTGCACACAATACTCCAAGTGAGGTCTCAGGAGAGCAGAGTAGAGGGGCTGCATCGCCTCCTTCTACCTGCTGGTCACGCTCCTTTTGATGCAGCCCAGGATACGGCTGGCTTTCTGGGCTGCAAGCACACACAGCTGGCTCATGTTCATTTTTTCATCAACCAAAACCCCCAAGTTCTTCTCTTCCGGACTGCTCTGAATCTCTTCTCTGCCCAACCTGTAGCTGTGCCTGGGATTGCTCCAACTCAGGTGTAGGATCTTGCACTTGGCATGGTTAAACTTTATCAGGTTGGCATCAGCCCACTTCACAAGCGTGTCAAGGCCCCTCTGGATGGCATTCCTTCCCTCCAGCGTATCAACTGAACCACACAGCTTGATGTTATCGGCAAACTTCCTGAGGGCGCACTCAATCCCACTGTCCATGTCACTGACAAAGATGTTGAACAAGACCAGTGTAGCTTAATGAAAAGTAATAACAGAGTAATCAGAGGCAGATTGTGCTAGTGATGAGCTTGAACTGTAGACTTTTCAAGGGCTATTACTCAGCAACTGAATTACTGAGGGCTCTCTGCCCAGAATAGTGACCCAATTCCTTACAGTATCATTATATGAATGGTCAGCTCTCCCATTGCTGTCTCATGTAAGATACAACAAAAAGATAAACAAATAAAAGATGCTGTAACCAGGTAACCATGTAATACAGTACTGCCATCGCTAGTAACAGGCCATACATAAGCTGCATACAGAATTACAAGGCCTCAAGACTGAGGCTTGTCAGACTTCTCTGCCTGAACGTTTCTTGACCAGCCTCCAGTTTTGTTTTACTTGCTTTAGCTATGACAGAAGTTTCTCTTATTGACCATGCATTTATGGCTAATTTTTTTCATTTATACAATGCAACTTTATATACTTTTCTGTAAGCAGTACCTTATGCAGAATGAGGTATTTACAACCCTAACATCATGATGCAAATGCAGACAAAGGTAGGCCTAGTATGACAGCAAAGCCCTTGAGCAGTAAAGAGGGCCACAGGCACCAGATGCTGAAACAAAGGGCACAGGTTGACACCAGAGACCCCTTGACTGCAAAAAAATTTACCCGTGGTCCTTTAAAGACATGCAGATGAGGAGCAGGACTTGCGATAGGGAATAACAAAGAAATAGTATCTAACACACAGAAAAGAACCATATGTAGTAAATTCAGGTGTAATGGAGAACTGCAGAATAATAAAGAGAGAGGAGTGATATAAGCATAATAGCAAATGTATAAATATTACTCCTAATCAATCCTAGAATGAGGAAGAAGAAACCACCACCATGAACATTATATTCCCCATGGTAAAGGACTCAAGATACTGACAGTTCACTGTGACACCTCACCAGTGCCTCCAGCATAAAGCCTTCAAGCTCAGCAGCCACAGAAGCAGCAGAGAGGTGTTCCTATCACTAGCAGATGAGGTAGGAGCTAGGAAATGTGTGTACCACAATTTTAACTGTATTATTATTTTTCCTTTTTTTTTCTGTAAGAATTAGAACTAGACTAATAATGGTTCTTCAATCAGACTTAAATTTTCAATTCTACTAACAATGAGTTCTTGTCTTTAAATATAGGGAGTGTTTCTTCTGGATCTGTAAATAAGATTTTGAGTGTAGGAATGAGCAGAAATAAAGAACACTTCTGTACATGTTAAGAATGAAAAAAGCCACCTCTCCAGAATAGGAGTACTTTCTATTTTCCATCAATTGCGAAAAATACATACATTAGCCCAGACAGCTAATTTAATCGCAAACACAGATAATGTGAGTACTCTCAATTAAGATGAGCTATGATAGCAGCACATAAAACATAGTGCGATACAGACAGAAGGTAGGCCAGAAGCTTCTGTTTACATTTTGATAGAACACAACAACATGGAAGGTTTCAGTAATATCAAAGCATGCTACATTTAAGACTGGCCACTAGCATAACTGCATATTGAAAATACTTAACCTCTAATATCATTGCCATGACAGATTGTAGGAGCCAGTCGCTTAATAGGATTCAGAGAAAGTATTGGATATTTATTTAAAGCAGTGAGTACATCTCAGGAAGGACAAAATGGACTGAAAGCAAAGAGACTGTATTCCATCTGCCAAATATCAGATTCTCTTCTGAAACAAAACGGCATAAAGCTGCTCACTTCCATCAGGGGGTGATCTGTTTACAGGCGTAACAGCTCACATACTGCAAGGCACAAAACAGTCTCTAGTGGCGATAAGGAGAATCCCTGTCTGATAGTATTAATCTGTTATTGCCTGTTTGCTTGCCTCTTCCTCACTGACAACTGTTCAAGGCAGTATTCTAAACTATAGAGACAATTTATCTGATTCAGTAAAGCAGTGACTAGAAACCCAAATAATATTCTGAATAGCTAGAAAAAAATCCTGCGTGTTTAAGAGCACTGTTGATCAGTGACAGCTAGTGCAAAGGTTCCTGCACTACGCAAGCTCCATCACAGAAGAGCAGTCATTCCTCTTCTCAACTCTCAGTTACCACATAACATATTGTCCTTTTCCTAATGAAGCAACTGTCTTAGGAAAAATAACAATTTAGCACAGAACTGCTGACAGGAAAAGATATTTAATGAAAATTACGGAGAGTGCCCAATTTATAACTTCTTTACTTGAGCCATAAATAATAAAGCCTACATTTTAGTTTTTATGTAACTGTTTGATGACTGCAGGATTACCTTGTGAAAAAAATTAACCCCTTCATGCAATTATTACTACATAGTCACCTGTATATCCTGAATTCTTTCCAGGTTCATTCAAAGTATAATATCTGAAAACAAGGAAAAGAGGAGCACACAGAGGCAGTAGCCCTTCTGACATCAGCTAGAAGGAGCAGTGAGTAAGTAAGGCATAGATGACAAAAATAAGATTTTTTTTTTTTTAAATCACCTAATGTTTAGAATTCAGGTTGTCAGAGACACTGAGAAATATTATTCACATCCTGCAATTAAATCAGATGTTCTATATATAAAAATGTGGTCAAAAGTAAAGTACAATATCTCTTCTTAGCTGTATAACTGCTTTCTCTGGTAAAAGGTTGGATATTAACCTAACGAAGGTGCCCTACAACACAGGGAGATAAGAATTTATTTTTCTTAACATTTCTTTGGGCCTAATATGCCTCAACTTTCAGGACTTAGCTATCTGTTATTCCAGATATAAAATTTCTACCCATGATGTTTCAATGCCAGGAATGTGGATCCAGAGATAGGATAAAGCTATTTCTGAAGAAATATAAAGAGATAGGGATGTCATGTTCTTGTAGCTGGATTTGACAGTACTGAGAAAGAGGAAGCATGCTGCCACTGACTGCTACTTGATTTCCTAACAAAAATAATTAAAAGACCACACACAGAGCTTTTTCCCAGCACTTAGAAAAACACGGCAGTATGCTGTAAACCTCTTTCAATTATTGGTGAACATGATTGCTTTTGAGTTGCTGACTCCTCTCTGCTGACAAACAAACAGCTGTAAAGCAAAGCTTTCTATAACCTCTTGTTCTAATTTCATCACAGCTCAAAGGCAGGCACTTAACCAGGCACTCAGGAACTTAAATGCTATTTGCCTAAGCAGAAGAGCAGCTCAGGAAACATTTCTCACTTGTTTAGACACTCAAGACACCTTAAGAATCTAGTTTCAGGCTTTTACAGTGAATCAACAGGAGAAAATAATGGTCTTTCAACAGGGTAAGTGTGAAGCTTGTCTGTCGTTTTGCAAGAGTCTAGCTGTGGCCTCAGTGCTTGGTCAAGCACCACTTTGGCAGCAAGGTGGGGGTGGCACTACCAGCATTCTCCTGAAGCCCATGTTGGTCCTCTCTCAGCCACTACAGCTGCTTCCACTGCTGCCTCCCTGCACTCAGATCTTCTATTTATAACAGAACAAGGGATATAATTTGTATTGAGGATTAGGATAAGCCAGTTTTGTACCCAAATTACATCAATAATCTAAAAATTCTGACTTAAAACCATCATCTTCCAATTGTTCACAACCTGAAATTTGCGCAGGGGTACTGAATTCATCCCCAGCTGTTTACAGAACTGGCAACAAAGTTTGTTAAGGCTCTCCACATAGAAAAGAAGGCAGAATCTGCTGCTTAGCTCTCCAAGCTTCATTTCTAAAACTCTGCCTTCCCTCCACAAGGAGCAATTTGAGTAAGTGGTTTCTCTGTAGGCAGTCTTCAACGGCCTTGTCAGGAAGCAAAAAGTAAAACAAACAAATGAAACAAACAATACAATGAGAAATAATGGCTAATAAACAGGGAAGTGCAGCAATCTAATCCTATTGTGTTTTCTATTTTTATGCACTGGAGAACAAATCCAGAAGTGATGTGAATCAGTAAGACTGAAATTAGTCCTAATTCTTGTTGTCAAAATCTCTCTCAGTGAATCAGAGAGGCAATTGGAACAAAAAAAATAAAAGGTTCTATCTAGTTGAGTATTCACTTCCCAGGAATAGAAAGAGCAAAGTTGTTAACTTTACAGAGGTGGCTTTTCTACTTGCAACATTCGAAAACATTGGTAAAAAAAAAAACTATATATGCACCTACATATATATATATACACATGTACAAACGCATATGTACATATGAGTCTGTAGACATTACAATACATTTGTTTTAAAAGCCAGATTATTGTTTTACTGGTCCTAATCACAGCATCAGTTCTGGGGGCAGATTCTTGCCAAAGCAGTTCTTCTTGCGTGCCATTACTGCTTTGCCTTCCTCTGGTAATCTCACCTTTCTCACATACTGTGCAATGTTTGTTTTGATTTTTGAATTGGTGTTTTGATTTTTTTTTAATAAAGCTCATTCCTACCTCCTAATAATAACAAAGCATTCAAGCAATAAGAACATTGTATCTCTTACCATTGTAACTCTAATGGCTGCTGGCAATTCCAGATTTAACAAGGCAAGTTAAATGTCGAATAATAGGGGCTAAACATGAGGATTTCTTCCTGTAGGAAGATCAAACATGAGACTGTCTCTTCTCAAAATCTATCTGTACAAAAGTATCACACTTACTTTACCTTATATGCTTTACAGTGACACTTCCCATACTATGATAATGTTCTCAGACTGCTCTAACAGTATTGGGAACATTTCCACTGGTCAAAAAATTGTGAGTTCTTAATATCTCTGCAATACCTTTGACACTAAACATGTATGTCAACAGAATACAGCCTGCTCTTAATGAAACTAGTTTCTCAACAGGGAGATGAAATCTGGACCCAGGTTTCTCATATTTTGGTAGGGTTGGGGGCGGGGGGGTGGTGATGTGAGCTCTTTTTTTGGTAGTTCTTTGCTGGTAACCAGTTATAAGTCTATCTTTATGTACCTTTTATTAGTGAGAATCAAACTTTCTGAAATATTAGTGAATTCTTGTGCTGGAATGACACAGGAAGGGAAAAATTGTTTCTAAATATCTCTTTAAATACTTTAACAATTATGCATCATTTCTCTGACAGACTGTTGCATGGATATTCTTTTACTCTCTCATACTCACAACTTGGGAAAAGAGATACTGATCATTACTACTGAGTCCAGTGTGACAGGCAGATAGGTCTTACTCTTTAGTACCCTTTTCTAATCTCAGACTACAAATTGCCCGACCATGTCAGATACTGAATAGCGTGCATTTGTTCAATACTTCTGATTGCTTTTCCAAGTATTGTTTGAAGAATTCAGTCACTATAATTTCACTAGACACTTGTTAGTTAAACCATAGTCACTTTTGCATTAAAATTAACCTAAAATGTGTAGGAGGAAGACTGGAACAAGTCAAATTACTTTCCTCTAACTTTTTTTTAAGTTTTGTTAAAAATTTCAGACAGCAAAGAAGCCTGAAACCAAAAGTTTCTAATTACAGTTTTGCTGAACTCAAGAAACTAAAGCTATCACTTCAGTACGCATTTCCTTTCATGAACACGAAGAATTAATTGACTTTGCCCCAGATTTGTAATCTGATGTAGGATTCTCCTGTTAGCTTCATTTCAGTCTTCCTAAATGTAGGCAGTTTTATAAACTTTTTGTGTGTATAGTTAGTAGTGAAGAACATTTCTTAAATCTGAAGGGTGAGGTACATATTGGCCATTAAAGCAAATACGTCAGAACAATGTAGGATTATATATTTGTATTCAGGATTATACATAAAATTGGTTTACATTTTGGTACTGTTTAACATCCATGACTGTACTTACACTGGAAAAATTGACAGAAAATGGTTTTATTCAAGGCCCCTACACAACAGAGATACAGGATTTGTTATGTTGCAACCACCAAACATTAAAACAATACTACAGTTGTAAGCTGTTAAAGTAATTAAAGGACTGTTAACAGAAGATCAACAAAAACCAAAGCTGTCATGCTTCCTGCAGAACCTCACCCACAGGCCAGGTGCAAGAGAGGCCACCTCACTCTCTAACCCTTTGTTAATCAGAGCTTCCCAAAATCAGGTTATAGAAATCAAGGGTTAATTGCGTCTCTGCTACTATCTCCTTTTTCCTCTCTGTGCTTTTCTAAATAATAGCTTTGCTGGATACATACAACAGGTTATTTTCCCAATTTCAGCTTGGCTTACCTTTGTTTTGTTCAAGAAATACTAATTCCATTTCCAAAGAAATAAAGCTTAAGAGAGAAAGTCATGCTATGCCCTACAGGCCTTGTATACGGAAGTTGAGACAGTAGCTCTGCCTTTGTTGTACCACTACCATTACAGCCAGAAAGCAATCATACCAGCTAGTGAAAAGCTTTCAGAGCTATTGATGCTTGCAGATTGCCTTGCACAATTTCAACCACGTTCTTTCATAAAACAGGTTTATTTTTTTGTTTTCCTTTGTAAAGGAAAATAAGCAAAAAAAAAAAAAAAAGCTCCAGAAATTCCTAAATCCACTTCCAATAGTTTTGCAAAAAAGTAGAGATTATTGGTTAAATATTAGTAGAGAAGTCCAAGCAATGAAAGGATATACCATAGTTACTAATTCCAGCTGTCCTGTATTCTCCAGCATTTGAAGGTACTCAAACCAGGCTATTCTCTAGGATGGAAAACAAAACCCTTCCTGTTCATGAACTTAAAAGCGATCCCTCTGAGTTCATGAGTACACTGCAATAATATTCCATTAAAATAATACATGCACAAAATCAGAACTTTTAGAATATATAGTTTATATTTTCTTCAAATCACTGAGATATTGGCTGTTGTTAATATTGTGAATTGGGTAGAATTTTATGGTAATTTTCACTTGTTGTTTATTTGAACACAGTTTAATAATATGTGGAAATAGTAAGTTCTTTTGATAGATTTACCCACTTCCATCATGTTACACAGGCACACCTTGATTATGAACTTTCATAACCATCGAGTCTATAATTTTGTCAAGAAATCTAGATTCTTAGTAAACCTGCCTTAACATTTCAAAGCAGAGACTACAGAGTGATCAACTTTTTATAAGGATTTTGTCTTTAATTCTGTAGGAGAAGCAGCCTGATGTTTTAATGAATAATCACTAAATGAATGATATGCTAGTGGACATTGATTTCAGCAGGGGATACTTGTCTCCTAGGCTGGCATTTCATATCTGTTAGAGGGATTCACCTGCTGAGTAACTTCAGCAAAAGCATTACACTAGGACTAGAGTCAAACTTATTTGGATTAGTAATTCTCCTTGAAAATATCTTTCAATCAGCAATGTGAAAGGCTAATAGTAGGGCAAAGTTCTGATTTGGCAAAATTAGAATGGATGGCAGTGGATTACAGAAGAGTGAGAAAGCCTCATCTACGATAGTTTTCTACACTGCACACAATACGTGAGATAACATATCACCTGGTAGTAAGCATCCTGCCCCAATAGCATTGAAAATACACTCTGTACACCCACATCATTTGCTATGACTGCCTGTGCAGCTGCATAAATTCTCCTATCAAGATCAGGATTGAGAGCTGCCTTGTCCTGTAAGAAAGAGCATGGGTTCACCACACAGTACAACGCATGCCCTTGCTTTCTGCTGTTTAAATCAACGGAACAGCACTAGTTTACACCAGATTATAATTCTATTACACTTGAAGTATGAATTCAACTTCACCTGAATTCCTGTCCAGAATTTAGAAATTTTTCTTCAGCCTCACTTTCATTTTTCCCTCTACTCTGGCTACTAACAAGCTGCACAACATTTTCACATGTCTAAATCCAAAACAGAGGGGTTTGTAAGAATTCAGAGGATGATTTTTCTGAAATTCTTAGTTCCTTTTCTGCTTTTTGAAGTTCTTGTGCAAAACTCATATTTAGATTATGTTCATGCTACCACAAGGCTAGCAGCACTTTGTCTCGCTTTTCACTGGTATGAAAGATGATGAAATAGCATGCAGTGACAAACCATATCAACAGATCGGTTTCCCAGGAAACTGAAATTGTCTGAGCTTTTCCAGTATCAAATTTAAAATAAAATATTCAAAACAGTAAATGGTTGTATGAATTTTTCCTTCTTTTATTCTCATGATGGTTCTAATGGGATCTCTTACGCAAATTCTCTCTTATCGTTGAAGTCCTTGCCAGAGACCTGGTTGAATGTCCTCTCAACATTACTATGTATTGTAATAATCTCATCCTGTTCTGTTCCAGATTAAAAGGTAAATGGAAAAGGAAATAATGCCTTTTATGCAGAAATATATATAACAAGAAGATTTGTTTTCTATCAAATTCTAAGAGGTGAACTTCTGGGAATTTTGTCATAAAATATTGCCAGAAAGCCTGAGTTTTACTTGGAACAAATAAAACTTATATATAAAACCCCAGAATACTGCAGGTGAAAGGGTAAATTCCATTTCTGGGACATGCTGTTTCTGATTTTAACTTCATTTCACTAACAACAGTTGAAGAAGTTCTTAATAAGCTTGACATGAATACATTTTACTGAGTTAGAACAGCAAATCAGATATAAATCTTTTTTAAACTAACCTATCACAAAAGACCATGTCCTAAACTGGGTTGATGGCAGTCATGGTACGTTTTAGCTTAACACCACTGAAACAAACATATAGAGTGGTGTTTTTTCTTTTCTTTGTATTATTGTTTCATGTATTTTAGGATCAGAAAGCATCACTACAAGTCTCATGTCTGAGCTATTTTCTAAGACAAGCACATAGAGCCTCACTGAGGCATCAGGTTCAGTTTGAAGTATATTGTATCCTTTAGAAAAATACCCAACCTTGATGGAAAGTATGCAATAATGGGAAATCCACCTCAACAACCTAATGATTTCTTACCTTAACTTTAAAAAATATGAACCATTTTCTGTATTTGTCTAACTAGCTCGAAATCTGTTCTTGCTGCACTCTTGTATTTATATATTGCTAGATTATAATGTCAACAATTACACACATCCAGAAACTTGATCCTGTGCTTACTCTCCTCAAGTCATCACTTACAGATGTCTTGGAAAAATAATGAGTAATATTCATTTTCCTAGGCCTCTCAAGGCAGGTGTGGCTCATCAGGTAACGACCCTGGACCACCCCAACTGTTCTTTCAAGAACCTGTTCTGGTTCTGAGAAAGTGGCATTCCCACACAGAAAAGAAGGAAGAACTGGCTGTGTTTTGTGTATGAGATCAGACTCCATCCTGTGCAAGGACTAGTTCAGTGTTATGTTTCCCTGATGAAAAAAAACTAGTTGGTGCGAGTTATTATTCACTGTGCTGTGATCACAAATGTGACACAGTTCACTCATTTTCATATGCTCTTTTCAGCCTTTTCTCTCTTTCTTCGTGTTCATTTGGTTCTTGCACATGATAAGAATGTTTTTTACAACAGATAAGAACAAAAAATGTTTTTTCATTAATATATCATAAGTAGGATGTAGGTGGAAAAAGGCAGATAATTTCTCAAACACTTTAGCAGGTGATTAAATAGCAAATCAAATGTTTATCTGAATCTTAACAGTTGATAAGCCAGCTGTAATGAATGATGAATCTGTATTTCCTGTAGTCTAAATATCAGCTATTGTAAAGATTTTCTGAGTTTTGCTGAATATTCCAGATTAATTTTTTTTCTATTTTAAAATACAATTGTGAAGAAAGTTAAAACAAATATTGTCTAACAAATCCACAATGTACAAGGGAGAAAGTTAGTGTGAGAATGGATGACAACAGAAGCACTTGGATATTTACCAGAAACAGTGTTCAGTGTCATTTTAACACATTTTTCTACGGCCTACTTCTCTGCAGAAGTACACTGTTCTTACAAGGTTTTTCTGTTCTTCCTGACACTAGGACTTTAATTCAAAACCCATTAAATCCAGTGGTACTCTATATATTCACTTCACTGAGACCCAGATCAGACCTTATGTGAGCAGAAAGCAGAGAAAAAGGCTTCTGAATTTCTTGTAATACTTAGATTATAAAAGCATTTTTATCTGTAGTACAAAGGTACCCTGAAGAGCCAGATATGATTTGCAGTTTCTAATTACTTGCTCGAGGAGAGCCCTTAATCTTATTTTTTATGTTTGTGTAATCTTCTCCTGAGAGCAGTTCTCAACATGAGCAACACTCCCCTATTTTCATAACACTTCAGAAATGTGCCAGGCTGTTGGCCTTCCACCTCTGTGTCCTCAGGGCACTGTTCAGTTCAAATTGTACAACTGAGAGTGAATTTGGCCCTGAGCACTATGTTAACAATATATTAGCTAAGATCCACATGTTATAACCGAAGCATGGTGAGGCTCTATCCTGCAATCCCATTATGCCCCTGGGCTTGCAGCTAAGCACTTTGTCATCTCAAGCATGCCTTCCATTAGCTATGGAGCTTGGGGAGTTTTGGTCATTTTTTTTTCCTCTTTTCTGATGGTATGTGGGTTTGTCTTGTCTTTTTTTTTCTCTTCAGCTTCTGGCATCCTTCATCTATGGAAAGATTCAGATATGTTTATGTGCAGTAAGGCTGCTGCTTTCAATGAATAAAAATACAGGGGTCACAAAGTGTTCCATTAGTGAAGCTTTCTTCAGCCAGCTGCCATGCGGCTGCAATTTCACCAGTCTCTCTTTTTATGTTTTTTCCTCAGTTTTTGCACTTTGAAAACTGCCGTAACTTTCTCTTGTACTTGATCTTCCTCAGTTAGGAAGCTGGAATCCCGGAAGAACACATACCAGCATGAGCAAAGATTTGGTTGCATGTTCCCAGTATTTTTTACCAGAGGCACTCAGCATGTTTTGTAAACATTAATTAATTACTCATTTTGAGATGCACACACATTATGGTCTGAATTATATAGGTGAGGAAACTGAGGTTCACCAGTATCAAGCCCTAGCATTTGCAGAGGCTGGGTATCCACTAGTCCCAATGAATCAGAATTGCAAGCATTCGGTACTTGTAAATACCTTCTCACAATGCTAGCCATATAATAACACTGCAGATGTGGAAACAATCCA
Organism: Ara ararauna; assembly: GCA_028858755.1. NCBI lineage: Eukaryota > Metazoa > Chordata > Aves > Psittaciformes > Psittacidae > Ara > Ara ararauna. Next base: position 131,635,533 of record CM054377.1, on the reverse strand, counting down.
AGAGTCCCAACTCCCAGCTCCTACACACATTGCCTTTCCCATAATTTAAAGAACGTTGAACGGATGGAGACAAACAACATGAATAGATTCAGATATCTGCAGTTACTGACTACAGCCAGATCAATTTTTGTTAACAGCTGTTTTAATATGGACTACTTAATGCTTATAATCAGAGACTTTTCTGTTACCAAGAAGCATCAAGAGACTAGCATTTAAGATTCAAGAAAACAGAAAAGAAAAACTAAAACCCTCCTAGTTAAAAAAAAAAAAAAAGTGTTTCTAACCCCTTTCTGAACATATTCTATGTTGGAGGCAAAATACTCCGAAATTTTACATCTAACAATATTTCAGGATAGGGGAATTTCAAGGGTAGTCCCTCTTTTTTAAGGTTAGACAATTCCACTTTGGTCTTAGTTTGTTAACTGCTTTAAGAAACAGGTAAAACTCAGAGCAATGTCATTCCTTGCTGCCCAAATGTTTACATCTGAGCTTCCTTTGCCTTTTCTGTGGGAAGAAGTGTATGCTTCTTGTATTCTTTGGAGTACTTTACTGTCTACATGGTGGAAGAACTATGGAATTTTTTGCTATTTACATGGTGGAAGGAACTTTTGTTTGTGTAACCATAGATATTGGGGCTCACAGCATCCTTTTACAAAACTACTTTACACTGCATGGTGATTTTGCCCAGGTTTTCAAGTAGAGCACACTGAAGATGCCAAGTAAGCTAGGGAGGAAAAAAAGAAAGGGATATGATCTTCGTGCATACTTTTTAGATCAGACGACAAAGGATTTTTTGATTCTCATATAATCAGGTGGTTCCAGTTTTTGAATAAAAATTCCATTCCCATTTCATCTGGCAGCAATACACCAGGAAAGAAAATATCCATCACAAAAGTACTGGGATATGCAATTTCTGCAAACCCTGGCTCTATTGCCTGCCACTGTGCTAGAGATGTAAAAAGACAGTAAAACTGGATTTGAATATAGATGCTGGTATGATTATAGGGATGTATGTAGTTTGAAATCTGACGCCTTTGTGTCATTTAAGGTTTCATAATACTTAAGGTTTAAATACATTTTCATTGTTTCTATTGTACCCATGTAAGATTGTCTCCTTAGCTAAAGTTTTTATTAGGCACTCTTTTCCTTTCACACTACGCCTTCTTCTCTGGTACTGTTGAAAACTTTTGTAATAGATTAAGAACATTGTTAGTAATTTCTGCAGCATATTTTCCCCTCAGCAGGAAGGTATGTGACTTTAGCAGTGGATACACTATAGTCACCTTTCCCGCCTTTGTGTGTGTGAGGGAGTTGAGGAGGGAATGAAAGGGTTGTGAAGAATTGGAGACTTTTATTTAAAAGCCAAATATTATTCATCTATTCTTCAGTTCTCCAACCTGATATTTATAACTAAATACAGCTAGAATGTGGATGCTGCCTCTCTGCATGTGTGAATTTAAATGAATTCTTGTGCCATGAAGAGCATTAGTTTAATTTTGTTCTTTAATTTAAAGACCAGAAAACCCCTGAGCTCTTTCTTTCTGTCTCTATGGTATGAACTCTTCAGGCTAGATAGTATGATATCTATATCTTGCACAGCACTGAACACACTTTGAGCTTTAAAAAAATAATAAATAGCAATAACACTAAATTGTACACATAACAAAATACCCTTTTCCTGATTTTTAAATGTGTCTGGCAAAATTTCAAAGGTTTGGAAGTTCTGTCTGAATGAATATGTTGACTCAAGACAACACTCAAGACTTACTTTTAAGCAAATCCATCTCCCCAGAATGTTTCAAACCCAACAGTGAAATCCAGACTTCACGATTTAGCAGCTGCATATATGTGATTTATTTCCAAGTTTTCAGTGTCCAAGTCCAGCCAGTTATTAATACAATACTGGAGCTGACGTCAGTGTTACAAGAACATTTTCTACCATATTCTTAACATAAAAATATGTTAAATCATGGGAATACATACTTTGTTGTTAGTTGCTTCTGCTGAGAGAATCCATGGAAGAAGAATTGCAAAAATGGGGGGGGAAAAAAAAAAAACAAAGCAAACTCAAAAGCAAAAAAACCCCAAACCAATAAAAACCCCCAAAACTAGACTTGACTTTGGTTTTTTTGCCTTTTTTTTCCTTAGTCTCTGATTCAAACACAGTAGCTGGAGGTGCTCTCTGGAAACTAAACACATAAATGCAACTAGAAAAACAAGGGGGAAAGAGACTGTCTGCAGTCTTTACTCCCTCTGTTCCAAGTCTTGTGTAAGTATGTATGTTGAATATACGATTCTTAACATGTAATATAGTTCCACATTTTCGGTTTTTCTGTTTGTGAAGCTGTCTTGAAAGATCCCAAGCATCTGCTATTATCTCAACAGATAAACAATATTTGCATGAAAGGACAGATATTTCCTGTTGAACTATGCACCAAAACCCAAGCATAATTCTGAACTTTAAATACGGATTTCTTTTCTAGAAACTTTTAAATCAGGGTTGTTGCAACCACCTCATACCTCTTTTCTAAGTCCATAAAGGCTCACTTGTCAGGGCCTCTAGGCACTGGAAAACCTTCTCTGTTTTATTTGATCTATCTTAACTAACATAACATTGTTTCACAAAGTTCCTTGCTCCCTTCTGAAAAGTTCTAATGTAGCTTCTAACCAAGCATTCCTCCTGCTGTTTCCACTGACCCACTCCCATCATCTTCATTACATTCCAATGGGACTCCAACCTAACACAAACACCCTCAAAAAATAACACTAATTCTACATTGTCTATCCCTGATACAGAGACTTTTTTGAATCTCTTTTATTAAAAGACAGCAATAGAAAATACAGCCTTTTCCCTGTGAATTAGTTATTATCCTTAATCTAATGTCTTACTCAGATTATTTTATTGATGAAAAATTATAACATACTATAACATATAACATATTATTCAGTTTGTTTTCCATGTGGAGTGTTCTGGGTAAGGTACTATTTCTAATTTTGGAAATATAACAACAAAATACATTTAACAAAAGCTGACAGATACCTTCATGAAAAACTACGGGCAGAAAGGGAACTATAGAAAGAAATTAGAGGTTGGTACTGCTGCAATTCATTGTCCAAATAATTTTAAATAGTCAGCTGTCCTGGGTTCAGCAGCAGCAGCCATATTTTTCCTTCTTAGTAGCTGGTGCAGTGCTGTGGTTTTGACTTTCAGCCTGGGAACAATGCTGATATCACTGATGGTTTTAGTTGCTACTCAGTAATGTTTACTCTGACTAAGGACTTTCTGAGTCTCATGCTCTGACAGAGAAGAGGGGAAGCTGGGAGGAAGCAGAGACAGCACATCTGACCCAAACTAACCAAAGAGGTATTCCATACCACAGCACGTCGTGTCTGCTATATAAACTGAGGGAAGTTACAAGGAAGGGTTGGATCACTGCTCAGGTTGGGCTGGGTACTGGTCGGCAGGTGGTGAGCGGTTGTATTCTCTTCCCTTGTTATTTCCCTTATCATTCTTATTATTGGTGGTAGCAGTAGTGGTTTGTTTTATGCCTTAGATACTGGACTGTTCTTATCTCAACCCACGGGAGTTTCATTCTTTCAATTCTCCTCCCCATCCCTTCAGGAGAGGGTGAAGGAAGAGTAAGGAGTGAGCAAACGGCTGCATGGTTTCTAGGTTGCTGCCTGAGCTTAAACCACGACAGTTCTTTTCGGCTCCCAGCGTGGGGCACAAAGGGTTGAGATAACAACAGATCTGACCAGAGTGTGTCTAATCGTATTTGTGATAAGCATTCATTGTTTCAGATTAATAGTCACTCATCACAAAGCTGATTTATTGGCTCTCAAAGTTGTTGCTCTTGATCTCACAGTTTCAGCATGTTGTACCTTACTTACAGCCAGTATTTGCTGTCTTAGTGTTTATCAGCTGGGAGGCTTGGGCTAAGGTTCTTGTTTCATTGTACTTTATGGTAATGCCTTGTAATACAATAGAATCATTGATCATGAAACTGATCTGGCTTGCGTTCTCAGTGTGGTCACCACCTCTATACTTTGGGAGGTATATAATAGAAGTGCTTAGCAATTACACATCTTTTTTCCATTCCTCGGGTGGTCAACCTGTGAAGGAGACATTCCCTTACCTTCCCAGCTCCCCCCACCACACCGTTTACAGCATCATTTGAGAGTTCTGAAGGTTTTGAATGGCCTTTAGGTACCCTTGAGACCTGCCTGCTGATTGTGATGGGGATCGCCATGTTGGCATGCATAGAGTGTGTTTTACCCAAGACCATTTCATCTGATCTGGAAAGTTAAGCAGAGTTGGGTTTGGGCCTTGTCTAGGATTAGACAACGATATAGGAGGACCAAGAGATTTTCCCCGAGGCTGGACAGTCATGAGTGGCAGGATGTGTGGGATAGTATCGGCAAGTATCTAGGCCAGTGGACCCCTCCAGCACTTTGGAACTTCACCAATGAACAAGTTTGGCAAAACCCAGAAAAATTAGTAAAACATTTAAATGAGGTGTGTTGTCATCCTAGTCATACCAGAGAGGGACAAATCATGGCAACATGCTGGGGCTTGGCCTACACTTACAGAGCCCTGTTCAAAGTCACCCAGCATCTTCAAGGGGAAAAAAATGTCTCTGGATCTGATGGCAAAGCAACAGACAATGCAGCTACTCCAACTCCAAATACAGCAGCTACACCAACCCCAAATACAGCAGCTACACCAACCCCAAATACAGCAGCTGCACCAACCGTAGTGACAAGTACAGCAGCTACCCAAACCCTGACAACAGATACTGCAGCCACTCTGACCACAGTGATAATCATTGCAGTTAAACCAGAGGACCAATTCACGCCAATACCGGTTGCCCCTGTACACAAAGTGAAAAGCAAAAAAGAGGAAAGAAAGATGAAGCAAGATGAAGAAACAATGTACTCACCACCGGCAGCATCTGACCAGCAGTTATTAGAACGTGAATCAGAGGAAGAAGAGGTGACTTCTTGACCCCGGACTTCAACTGAGCTACAGAATATGCAAAAAGATTTTATTCATCAACCAGGGGAGCACATCATCACCTGGTTGCTCCGATGCTGGGACAATGGGGAAGACACTCACAAACTAGAAGGTAGGGAAGCCAAGCAGCTGGGATCACTTGCTAGGGAGGAGGGAATTGACAAAGCAATTAAAAAAGAGAAACAGTCCCTCAGCCTTCGAGGTGGCTCTTGGCAGCTGTGAAAGAAAGGTTTCCATACAAGGACGATGTTATGAGTCATTCAGCCAAGTGGACTACTCTAGAGAAAGGCATCCAGTCTCTGAGGGAATCAGCCATTGTAGAGATGATCTATCGCAAGCAGGATGCCAGGAAAGGAGCCATAGATCCAGATGAAGTCAAATGTACACAACCCATGTGTTGGAAGTTTACACAGAATGCACCGTCATCATATGCCCACTCATTGGCAGCGATAACCTGGAATGACATAGCACCACTAACAGTGGATGAAATGATTCATAAACTCCGAGAGTTAGAAGACAATCTCACCCCTTCCATCATTTCAGCTGTGGAAAAACTGTCCCTGGAGCTCAAACAATTGAAAGATGGTCTATCTGATCTATCCAGCTCCCCACATGTACCAACCACTTTTCAGCTTTTAACAAAAGGCATCCTACTGCTCAAGAGAGAAGATATAGGAGGTATACACCACCGGCCACCCTATGGTTTTACCACAGGATCACATGAGGATGTGGGATGGAAAACCTACCTCAGCTCTGGAGGAAGAGATGTGTGAATGGAAGAGGAGAACAAAGGTCAAGGATGATCATCCCCTGAAAGCTGTGGCTTCAGTCTCTGGTGAGCAGTTCCCAGATGGAGTGGAAGAGCTGATTTTACTCCAGCTCCTGTGATAAAGACTAATCCCTGTCTACAAGATGAAAGTGTCCAACGTTGTGATGGCTATTAGAGGGGCCCTGCCTCCAGCCAGGTGGAGGTAGGGGACAATCAGATTTACTGGACTGTGTGGATCAGATGGCCTGGCACATCAGTCCCACAGAAGTATAAGGCTCTAGTAGATACTGGCACACAGTGTACCCTGATGCCATCAAGCTGTCAAGGGGTGGAACCCATTTCTATTTCTGGAGTGACAGGAGGATCCCAAGAGTTGACTGTACTGGAGGCTGAAATTAGCCTGACTGAGAGGAAGTGGCAAAAGCACCCTGTTGTGACTGGTCCAGAGGGTCCATGTATCCTTGGCATAGATGATACCCTCAGGAAAGGGCATTTCAAAGACCCAAAAGGGTACCGATAGGCTTTTGGTATTGCTGCTTTGGAGACAGAGGAAATTGAGCAGCTGTCCACCTTGCCTGGTCTCTCAGAGGATCCTTCTGTTGTGGGGTTGCTGAAGGTCGAAGAACAACAAGTGCCAATCACAGCCATGCACCAGCGGCAATATCGCACCAACCAAGACTCCCTGATTCTCATCTCTAGGCTGATCCATAGACTGGACAGCCAAGGAGTGATCAGTAGGACCCACTCACCCTTTAATCGCCCCATATGGGAGTGGGAAAATCTAACAGAGAGTGGAGACTAACAGTAGACTATCATGGCCTGAATGAAGTCACACCACCATTGAGTGCTACCATACTGGACATGCTAGAACTTTAATATGAACTGGAATCAAAGGCAGCCAAGTGGTATGCCACGACTGATATTGCCAATGTATTTTTCTCAATTCCTCTGGCAGCAGAGTGCAGGCCACAGTTCGCTTTTACTACGAGGGGCATCCAGTACACTTGGAACCTATTTCCCCAGGGGTGGAAACAGCCCTACCATCTGCCATGGACTGATCTAGATTGCACTGGGACAGGGGCAAGCTCCAGAACACATGCAATACATTGATGACATTATCATGTAGGGTGATACAGCGGAAGAAGTCTTTGAGAACGGGAGGAAAATAATCCAAATCCTGCTGAAAGCCGTTTTTGCCATAAAACGGAGTAAGGTCAAGGGACCTGCACAGGAGATTCAATGTTTGGGAATAAAATGGCAAGATGGACGTCCCAGATCCCCACAGATGTGATCAACAAGATAACAGCAATGTCTCCATCAACCAATAAGAAAGAAACACAAGCTTTCTTGGGTGTTGTGGGGTTGTGGAGAATGCACATCCCAAATTACAGTTTGATTGTAAGCCTCCTCGATCATGTGACCCGGAAGAAACATGATTTTAAATGGGGCCCTGAGGAACAACAAGCCTTTGAGCAAATTATTTATTTATTATTATTTTATTATTATTTATTATTATTATTTATTATTATTATTTGAGAGACAGTTCATGCAGTAGCCTTTGGACCAGTCCGGACTGGGCCAGATGTAAAAAATGTACTGTACATCGCAGCCGGGGAGAATGGTCCTACCTGGAGCCTCTGGCAGAAAGCTCCAGGGGAGACTCAAGGCCGACCCCTTGTCTTTTGGAGTCGGGGATACAGAGGATCTGAGGCCAGCTATACCCCAACTGAAAAAGAGATACTGGCAGCCTATGAAGGGGTTCGAGCTGCTTCAGAAGTGATTGGCACTGAAGCACAGCTCCTCCTGGCACCCAGGTTGCTGTGCTGGGCTGGATGTTCAAAGGAAGGGTCTCCTCTACACACCATGCAACTGACGCTACATGGAATAAGTGGGCTGCACTAATTAAACAACGAGCTCGAATAGGAAATCCCAGGCATCCAGGAATTCTAGAAGTCATCATGGACTGGCCAGAAGGCAAAGATTTTAGAATGTCACCAGAGGAGGAGGAGGTGATGCGTGCTGAAGAGGCTCCACCATATAATAAACTCTCAGAAAGTGAAAAGCAGTATGCCTTGTTTACTGATGGATCCTGTTGTATTGTGGGAAAGCATCGTAGATGGAAGGCAGCCGTATGGAGTCCTCGACGACAAGTTGCAGAAACTGCTGAAGGAGAGGATGAATCAAGTCAGTTTGCAGTGGTGAAAGCCATCCAGCTGGCCTTGGACATTGCTGAACAAGAAAAGTGGCCAGTACTTTATACTGACTCATGGATGGTGGCAAATGCCTGTGGGGGTGGTTGCAGCAATGGAAGCAGAGCAACTGGCAACACAGAGGGAAACCCATCTGGGCTGCTTCCCTGCTGCAAGATATCGTTGCCCAGGTGCAGAAACTGGTGGTGAAGGTATGCCATGTAGATAGATGCTCATGTACCCAAGAGTCGGGCCACTGAGGAACACCAGAACAACCAACAAGTGGATAAAGCTGCTAAGATTAAAGTGGCTCAGATTGGCAACATAAGGGTGAATTACTTTTCACCTGGTGGGCCCATGACACTTCAGGCCATCAGGGCAGAGATGCAACATACAGATGGGCTCGTGATCGAGGGGTGGACTTAACAATGGACACTATTGCCCAGGTTATTCATGAGTGTGAAACATGTGCTGCAATTAAGCAAGCTAAACAGTTAAAGCCTCTTTGGCATGGAGGACAATAGCTGAAGTACAAATATGGGATGGCCTGGCAGATTGATTATATCACACTCCCACCAACCCACCAAGGCAAGTGCCACGTGCTTACCATGATGGAAGCAACCACCGGATGGCTGGAAACATATGCTGTGCCCCACGCCACTGCCCAGAACACTACCCTGGGCCATGAAGAACAGATTTTGCTGCAACATGGCACCCCAGAGAGAACTGAGTCAGATAACGGGACTCATTTCTGGAACAGCCTTATAGATATTTGGGCCAAAGAGCATGGCATTGAGTGGGTATATCACTTCCCCTACCATGCACCAGCCTCTGGGAAAATCAAACAGTACAATGGGCTCTTAAAAACTACACTGAGAGCAATGGGTGGTGGGACTTTGAAACATCAGGATGCACGTTTACCAAAAGCCACCTGGTTGGTCAACACCAGAGGATCTGCCAACAGGGCTGGCCCAGCCCAGTCAGAACTTTTACATGCTGCAGAAGGGGATAAAGTTCCTGTGGTGTGTATAAAGAATTTGCTGGGGAAGACAGTCTGCATTATTCCTGCTTCAGGTAAAGGCAAACCCACTCGTAGGGTTGCTTTTGCTCAGGGACCCAGGTATACTTGGTGGGTAATGCTGGAAGATGGGGAAGTCCAATGTGTACCTCAAGGGGATTTGATTTTAGGGGAAAACAGCCAATGAACTCAATTGTATGCTATTGCCTGCTATGTAATACTTTTATAGCCCACCAACTAGATGTGTTCAGGTCACCAGCAATTGGCCCTGACTTCCCTCCAACCATCATCCCAACAAAGAATGAACTTTGATGAAACCAGATGAGTTCTGCAGTATCATCAGCAGGCAACAATCCAACACTGCACACAGCCTCTGCTGCTCTGAAAGACTGTTACAAGAGATGGAGCCCAACATCATGGACTGGATGGACTCAGCAGCTTTATAGAGATTAATCCATGCACTAAGGAATGATCTCTCTCTCTCTCTGTATGTGTGTGGATGTGTATATACATATATATATATATGAGATAAGAGTGATGGTGTATTGAAAATGTGGGATCTGAGCATGACGTGAATGGTATGGAATAAGGGGTGGATACTGTCCTGGGTTCAGTAGTAGCAGTCATTTTTTTCTCCTTCTTGGTAGCTGGTGCAGTGCTGTTTTTGACTTTCAGCCTGGGAACAGTATTAATAACACTGATGTTTTCCGTTGTTGCTCATTAATGTTTATCCTGACCAAGTACTTTCCGAGTCTCGTGGTCTGCCAGGGAGGAGGGGAAGCCAGGAGGAAGCAGAGACAGCACACCTAACCCAAACTAACCAAAGAGGTGTTCCATACCACAGCTCGTCATGCCCACTATATAAACTGGGGACAGTTACACGGAAGGGTGAGATCACTGCTCGGGTTGGGCTGGGTACCGGTTGTTGGGTGGTGAGCGGTTGTATTTTCTTCCCTTGTTATTCCCCTTATCATTATTATTATTGGTGGTAGCAGCAGTGGTTTGTGTTATACCTTAGTTACTGGACTGTTCTTATTTCCACCCATGCGAGTTACATTCTTTTGATTTTCCTCCCCATCCCTCCAGCAGCTGGGGGAGGAAGTGGGGGAAGTGAGCAAATGGCTGTGTGCTTTCTGGCTTGCCGGCTGGGCTTAAATCATGGCATCAGCATAAGCTGAAACTAAAATAAAATTGCAAAATTGCAATTTGAATAACTGCACAATAGCTAAATACTGTCCAGAATTAATTTTTACGGCATTTGGATAACTAATTCACCAAAGCTCCTTTGTAAATCCCAGCCTGAGCTATGTTAATTTACATTTGAACAAGTGAAAAGAATGTGTATGCTGGTGCAAAGATTAATTAAGAGGTGATTTTACATCCCAGATAAATGTTATTTGTTATAGACTGCATTGGGTGGGTACCAGGAATATGACACCCTGATTTTCTCCTGCACTGGGGATCAAAGCAGAATCAAAATGTGACTCTAATCATGCACTCAGCCATCAGGACTCCTTTCCACAAGACTTACTTTCACCCTCAAGGTTATACCTCAAGTTATAACCCCTCGAAACACATTACAAAATCTCTTCTGGTAAGTCTTTTCAGTAGCTTTTTGAAAAAACATTTCTATTGTACTTTGCTCTGAGAGTAATATGGGTTTTTTTAATACATGCCCCTACCACCCATGTCATGAGTTCAGAATTTTCCACCACTGATCGACAACAGCGACTCTGCAACACCCAACCTCTCCTAAATTGAATTCCTGGCATTTCACCCAAAGGAAGCTTCTCTTTAACAAAGCAACACTGATATCTTTGGAACATATGCAAATCTTTAAGAAGATAAGCAAAGCAAACACATTAAATGCCACTTGTTTTTGGTTACTTTGGTCACAGCATTTTAGAACTCCCAACAAAGCATCTGAGTAGCAAATGCTGTTTACAAGACTGAAATCACCAATAAATGCAAGAGAGACAAAAGACTCTAATGAAACCAACATTTAATCACTATCATAAAACAAAAATCTGTGTTCTCCTTCAGAGACCCGTGGCAGGAGAGCAGGGGTGAAGTAGCCAATCCATAACTTTCTGCTGGTGTTACATATACAATGGGCACTTCCTGTATTTCTCCTTAGCTCCAAATGGTGTACAGAAATGAGCAGAAGGTCCTTGACCTGGCAGAGGTTTCTTAACAGGGGCTTAGTTGACTCAAGCAGTTTCAAGATCGCAAGACAATTCTGGCAGCTGTAGTGAGAAAACCCTTGAACCCAAATCATGTGATCAGTGAGAAAGACACCCTCAGGAATCCTTAAGGCAACCACATGGGGTACTCCAATAATAGTACTGAGTACAGAACATCAGACAAGTTATATAAAAGCAGAGTTTAATTCCTTGCTGACTCATTAATGTGTTAAATTATGTCAGGCATGGACAAGTTGTTCATAAATCTGTGGGAAACCGTTGCACAAGGCTGGGGGGGGGGAGAAGAAAAACAATACGTGTTCCAAGAGAAAGGACAAGAAAAAATAGAAAAACCTGCATATGGCTGAGGCCAGACTATCTTCTTCAGTTGTTTTGTGTGATAGAATCATATTGTTCCTCACTAACCCAAGTGATACGAATCAGAATGAACAGTGAAAATCAGAGCTCCTTCTTCTGGTGCTCAGTGGCTGCTGAAGGCTTCTGAGACCCCTTCCTTTCCTTGTGAAGTGTCTCTGCTGACACCGGGCAGGACAGACTGGGAGGACTGCAACTTCCACAAAGGAAAAAGCTCTTTTCTCCTTTTCCTCCCTTGCACAACCATGCAGACCCAAAAGGCAGAAAACAGCACTTGAATAAATGATTTTATTATGCAGGATACAAGAATAGGAAAGGGCTGAGTAAACACATGTGAAGAATAAAATTCCAAAGCTTGGTGTCATTAAGAGGCCCAGACTCCCCACTTTGTGTGTCTGTATATCATTTCCTTTTCTATACAGGCTAAAGTCAGTACTGTGACTGTCCATATAGGAAACTGGAACAGTCACGTTACTGGGCAATTGTTCGCAGCAGCAGAGCTCTGTCACAGGGGTGGTGAACTACATGGAAGAAAGCTCCCAGCACTTTTAAGCGTTTGCCAGTTGGCTAACACCGCAACACTGAGTTCAGAGAGCTCTGTTTTTTTTCTAGTAGGAACTGTATTTACGTGCAGAAAGAAGGAAAGTTTTAAGAGTGCAGGATAAAGGTGTGTTTATTTTGCGCCTGATTTCTACCATACAAAGGACTTTGTGTTACTTGTGTAGTTATACAATAGTTTGGAAGGTAATAGAAAACTCCTGAATAGAAGGAAAGAGAATGGCATTGGAACAGGAAGACAATCAACGATTCAAGTGAAATACAAAGGAAGCACTGTGAAGGCCTGGTCCGTAACCTTGAAAAAGTTTTACATCATCTACATTTGGTTCAGCTTCATGATTTATCTATCCTCTGAAATGAAATGGTTTCAGTAATGTTACTTTGAAAAAAGAAGCTTATAAGAAAGGGGAAAGAGGTTTCCAAACTCAGTAGTAAGATATGCCTTTTCTGTTTTTTCATTAATACATGGAGGCACATTCAATGTGCACGCTGTTTTCCATTTTGAATACAGAAATGTGATCACAAAAGACTTGCCCATTGAGCCTGTTAAACCTGGTTCAAAACCACCCAGGTCTATTAGGGCACACATTCACTTTCAAAATTGCAGACCCCCAAGAGAAGCAAAGAGAATACTTTCGGTGCCTCTAATAGAGTTTGGGTTTTTTTTAGGTACAGTGAATTGATAATAGAGGCATAGATGAGCTGTGTGATGGAAAGAAAGCCAAGTTCAGTTAAAAATCTATTTTATGCTTTTTCTATCACAAAGTGATTGCTACAGTTTCTCCTTTTGCACTAAGATACTTTATTATCTTCTAATTATTAATTTGCTGTACTCTGACAATTTAATTAATGATAAAAAAATAATTTTTAACAATGTAACACTTCCTTTCCCCATGGGCTGGTAAGAGAGAGTGTGAGGAGACAGGATGTAAGGGCTACAGGGTACCCAGCAGAAAGAAGGTTTGCACTGTGTACACAGGGGATCTACAATTTCCAGCCTGTTGAAGTCTGACCTTATTTCTGCTAGACATGGTTTTCTGAATAGAAATCTGGTAGTCAATTTGGCAGTGAATGGGAGATAAAAAAGCTGGTTCTGGGCCAAAATCAACTTCTAGATCAATTAAGCATGCTGTGTAACAGCATCTGGGGTTTTGTTCAATCTATTGTAAATACAAACACCTACAGGGCTCCTCTCAGAGCTATGATTTCAAAAGCAACTGGCCAACTCCAGCTAAAGAAATGAGACAGAATCCCTGCTTTCTTGGTTCAACAAAAGCAGTTGCTTGGTAATGTGGCAAACAGGATTCTCATCTCACTGCTTCTTATGTGATTCCTGACCCTCATTCTTTGCTGCCCTGCTCTGGCACATTTTCCAAAACAAGAAGAAACCTTTGTTCTGTGCCTCTTCCAGATCTAAAGTTGCTGCAGGAGCAATAAGGAGATCTGCTCTCTCATTTATCTTGTTCATGGAAAAGTACTGTTTCCTTTGACTTACGCCTATGGGTGACTATGAGTTTTGCTTTGTGCTTCAGTGAGTATCCTAGCCTGAATCTGTCTCATCTGCTGACTACTTCAGGCTTAAAGTAAACCCCTGGTAGGCTGTGTTGTGTGGGACTCCTGTGATCGGTCTGCAGAATCAAATCTTGTTAAGACAAGAGTTGTTGAACACTCTGAGCTTACAACGCTTATACTTTTCCACTAACAAGAGATAAAGGCATGCAGATGATAGCATGTTCCTACCTGGAAACACTGTGTTACTTGGGCAATACATCTAAAACCTATGCCAGATTTTGCACTGCAGAATCTTATGAAGAAAGGGAGAACAAGAAGATGGGAGACTTATGGCTTGTTTACATCAAAGACATGTCCTGCAGCTCTTATTCCCCTATTTTATACGATGGGGCAGGGGAACCTCTGGCACATGACAGAAATTTCTCTTGCCCATGTCTGAATTTTCTTCATAGAAACCAGAGCACAAAAAGAGTAATGGTAGATGATTCAGTCTTGTTCTAGCATGAAGCTGATCTGCATCCAGACTCAAGAGCTACAGTCTTGGAACGTATAGGTGCACAATCCTACCTCATCTGGGAAAATCTAGTGATGGCATCACTTCTGAAGATAGTACTAGATCTTTTTTGAAGGAAGAACCATTAGAAGAAAAGACAACTTGAAACTCATATAATTTTATTCATATTAAATAACTTTAATAAATTATTTGCAGAACACCTCATGATAAGCATCACTTGTGGAAACATATAGACCCAACCATCATATTTTATTTCTTACAATAGATAGGATTAATAAAGTCTATAGTCCAGAAAGCAATGGCTACAAGTTATTACAAAATTCAGTCCTTTCCCAACCAAGTGTTGTCTTATAGATAAGAAGCTACAAAATCACTTTTTGCTTTTAGACCAAAAATAAAAATTCTTAAAAATTTACAGTAGTGCAGTTGTTTCTGAGGTCTTATCCAAAGAGGCTGGGACATGCCCACCATAGCACATAGCTGCAGTGGCTGGAGTTACTACCACACCCGCTGCTGTCTCCTCTTCTCTTTGCTTGAGGCTGCTAAAGGCAAAATATCTGCCCACAGCTCAGCCACTCTGTTTCATAGTTTCCATGCAAATTGACCTTTGTGGATAGTTCAAGCTCATGTTTTAAGTTTAAGATGGCAGCAGCAACTGAGCGTGATCCTGCTACTGCTGCTCAAGGCAGATGTGCAAGGAAATCAGCTGAGACAGCAATAGCTAAAAGCACCGCAGCAGGGTGAAGGATGAAGACAGAAGACAACTGGGCAAAGAAACTGACACCCATTCCCAGCTGTGCACTATCATTGCTCTGCAGACCTGCTGGAGGAATTGCCTGTGTGAAGACCTATAACGAACTTCATTTTCAGGGGACAAAGGTTAGCCATAATCTAATATTTACACAGTTTAAACTTAAAGATGAGTTGTAACTCAAATGGCTTAAGAAGAGCTTGTACAGGAGCCTCCATACAGAGATCTGAGAGAGCAAATAGTAGTCCTGAGGAGGGGAGAAGTTCTGCAAAACGGTGTCTATCCACACAGCTCCAAACCTCACAAGGGACAAATCGTGACAGAATGAAAGAAATTTGGCTATTAGCTTTTGCTAATGTGAAGATGTGAAGCACTGCAGATTTCTGGTTAGCTAGCAAACATTTTATTAAGTAAGAACTGTGGTAAAGGAAAGCACTATGATAAATGGAATTTTTAAAATGCAGAATAATAGTTCAGCAAAGCAAAAAATGAGGGTTTCTTTTTTTTTTTTTTTTTAATTCTTGATCATTTTTATTCTTGATCTTTTTTTATTCTTGACTGAATCAGCTTGATTGTTCATATACTCCTGGAATAGTTTAGGAACCTCCGCAGCAGGTCCACATTCAGAGCAGGGCCAAATTTAAATTTGGAACCAACCTGCAAATTAGACTAGATTTCTCACTATTCTTAATGGCTAACCAATTTTAAATTTTAAAACACCTGCTTTCTAAGGGGCAGCTTTCTCATCTTTCAAATACAAAGAATAACTGAATCTCATTTTATTTCACAGCAGATCGAAGAGACCAGACTTTATACACCTGTTATTTCTGTGAGTTTGGCTTTAAAAAAGAAGAGTCCTGTAAACACTAACCTGGGAGAGCAACATGCACACCCATCCTACCTTTAAAGCATAGTGAGTACAAGACATCTTACTCTGAGGTAAATTGCAGTGTGCAGCTCTGCCTGGGATAGACCTCAGCAAGTATCTCCCACAACACAGCTAAAGCACCTTGTCATGGGATGACTCACAGCATTAGGCAAACTAAGGTAAGAACATGGCCCTTTAGCATTTAATTAATGGTTTTAAATTAAAAAAAAAAAAAAGAGTAAGAGAAAAATGCCTTAAATAAAAAAACAAAAAAGCCCCAGTCCTGCACCACATAGAGAAGCAAGAAGAGACTTGCCTCAGCAACTTCACTTAAGCATCTCAGGCTGCATCTGCACTGTTTTCTCTGAGATCATTATGCAAATAGAAACTCATTTTGTGTAGTTTATGATCTCTCTTACTAGGTCAAAAAGTCAACAGTAAAAGGCCTGTTACAAAAATATTATGTTTGACTGCAGGCTTCACTGAAAAGTTACTGGGGTCCATAGGAGAAAAATACTATTCAGTGTTATGCAGACCACAGGCACACGGGACTAGTGGAGAAAAATAAAGCTTGAGGAGTCATGTTTCCATGGCTGACTGATAACAAACAAAAGAGCCTACAGTGAGATATATACAGCCTCAGTGTATCAAAGCAATTTTGGCACTGTTTGTGAGATCTTATTTTTAGACCCTTTTCCATCTCAGGAATAAAAACTTGGTTTTATTAGGCCAGTGTCTGAAAAGAAATACTTCAAATAAAAAAACTTTTAAAAGCATATCTGTGTAAGTATAATTGTATTGCTGGATGAAACACTTCTTTTTCTATTTCTTTATTTCTTGCCAGTCTGAATTATTTAGCAACAAGCTCTAGTTCTTCTAATCTCTCTACCTCTCTGAGGGCTGCTGATAATGTGCAATATTTCTGGTTCTCCAGTTACAATTAAGAGTATTATTCTTTCCAAAAGAAAGGAAAACATCTGTGTTTGTATCACATTATGTTAACCATCTAGCAACTGAATTACAGCACTAGAAACATAGCCTAGCAGCTATAAAGGATTCAAGAGAATTAGTGCCCAGAAAGTATAAAATACTGACTGGGTACATGGCTTTATCAGGCTGTTTTGAAAAACACCAGTTTTTCAGGGGTGATTCGGGGATGGTATGTTATGAGAAATCAGCTTTAGAAGTAGATCTGAGAAATTTGATACACCTAAATTATATTGCAATCCCACCCCTCTGAAGAATACACTGCCCGGCCATGGAAAGAAGGGGTTAAGCCAGGGCACATGTTCTAGCCTGCAAGGAGGGCACTAACATGCAGCACAATGGAGGTAACAGCTTAAATCACAACAGCTCTTTTATTCCCTGCTTATGGCTTGGAAACTGGGAATTTATGAAGACCACACCTACTCCAGCAAAACAACCTGGGGGATTATCTCTGCTAGAAACTTTATGCTTTGGTAGTCCTGAATGAGTCTAGTTTGATGGCTCATAAGGGTGAGTGTGAGCACTGATGATTATCCTGATGCTTTGATGCTTTCCCATATGTCAGCAAGGTTCACTAGGCCTTTGAAAAATAGCTTGAAATACAAACTGCTCATGTTTGTGCTTTCTGATGTTTTTTTCCTGTAACTGTGACTGTAATGGAGACATTTAAATTATATTTTAGCAATATTTTAATAATTTTCACCCATGAATAACCATTCTCTCATCAGAATTCTTGGAAAGTTATTTCTGAAGGAATATACACATTTTAATGGCCTTAAATGAAACTGATTCAGAATAATACACGGAAGCTTGCTGACACACTGCACTGTGCCAAACTAAATAACAAAAAGGTTGGGTTTTTTTTATTTAGTCATCAGTGAACAGAGTTCAGAAAACCCCTTACAAAAGATCAGCAGAATGACCTCTATAATGTAGTTGTATTTAAGTATCTTCCAGGTTAAATAAAAAAATCCCTGAAAGCACACTGAGAACAGAAATCCCTATAGCTGCAAAACAACATCCTCCACAGTCCTTGACCTGAAAGCAATTTATTCCTGAGTTAGCAAAAAACCAGGTACCCAGTTCTGCCTCTCCTGCAGCAGGATTTACACCTGCAGTGGAAATAGATGTAAATGGCTCTACCAGGTGAACAGCTGGAGAGATCTCACCTGCTGTGTGAGTGCTGGAAAGCATAGAACCATAGAATCATAGTTTGAGTTGGAAGGGACCTTCAAAGGTCATGTAGTCCAACCCCCTGCAATGAGCAGGGACACCTTCAACTAGATCAGGTTGCCGAGAACCACATCCAGCCTGGCCTTGAATATCCTCAGGGGTGGCACATCTACGACCTTCCCTGAGCATGAGGGCATCCAGACTGAATGTGAATACCTAGAAATACGTGCTATGTCAGAGTAGTGGTTTTATATAAAACGAAATCTTTGCTTTTGATAAAGTGGCACAGAACAAATAGTTTCCATGCCTATTAAGAAGGGAAGGCATTTCAAAGCAATGCCTTTGAGGTTTTTTTTAACTTTCTTTTTCACTCTCATTAATGATTAGACTACACCAAAGCACCACAATTCTCTTTCCTATGTCTTCCTCCACTCATAAATTTAAAAAAACCCACAACTTTTTATAGGTCCGCCAACTATAGAAAATTGTGTACTTACTCATGCACTGGGAATTTTACACACTACAATAACACAGAATTGTGCAGGGGCTAGTAGGAAATTATGGCAATATTTCTGAAGCATACATTGAGATATCATTAGAAAGGAATATAAGGCATGCTTTCACTTTGATACTAAACATAAATTAGACACAAAATTATTTCTGCTGCTAATAATTTCAATAATTATCTTCACACTCAAGCACTTACTAATTTTGCTTCCATTACATACAAAAAATACATTATTAAGTGGTATCATGTAGGCTTGAATAAAAGTATGCAATATATGTGGTTCTTTTCCAGCACAACTAATACGCAGGCAGTACGTAAGATAGGTCAGCTCGGGCATATCCATTTACTTCTCCTTTGGAATGTGCCCCGGGGTCAGGTGGTGCACAAAGGAAAGTAGTTTGTGGGTGTGATTTCACATTTGTAAGCCCAGTGCACTCCTCTGTCTGCATTGCTCTCGTGTTTTAAATGTTTGTCATAGCCAGTGCAGCAACACCCAACAGCCCCAGATACTCACCAGGTCTAAGTGCTATACCTGCACAAACTAACCTGTGGCCTTGTTTCCAAAACTAAAGCTTGTCTTCTAGGTAAAGGTTTGCTTGCTTTCCTTTGCCCCTACCCACCCCGGTATTAAGTCTCAGCAGTTTAGCTAACACTTCCAGGCAGTTCTATTTTTAGGATACTTCAGCTGCTTAGAGGTAGAACTTAGATTTCATTATTCTAGGAACATCTTTCTTACACTGGATCAAATCATAGAATCATAGAATAGTTAGGGTTGGAAATGACTTAAAGATCATCTAGTTTCAACCCCCCTGCCATGGGCAGGGACACCTCACACTAGACCACGTAAAATCAACACACAGCTTTGTGTCAACTAAACTGATTTCATAAAAACAGCCAGTACAGTACAAAAAGCCTCCTACTTCTAGCATCAGTCCCACACAATGCCATTGCACACCCAGCGCAATGATACTCACTCATCACAAAATACCCCAAAAGTTCAAGGAGTTAGTTGCTGTGAATGTCAAGAAAGCAAGGCAGCCACCGTGTGCACAAGGGAAGGTAGTCTTTACCAACCAGCCCAAAAGACAAGCTTATTTACACTTCTGAAAAAGTCACAAGGACAATATCAGGACAAAAATAACCATGGCCATTTTTCAACGCCTTAGCTGTTTTTTTAATTGTGACATTTCCAAACCCAGAAGTATTAATGCTGCCATGCAAAATCCGCCTTACCAGGAACTCTGCTCTGCTGGGCTTTGTCAGAGAGTAAAAAGAAAGCCTAGACACTCTAAAGTAGCTTTTCCTCCATGCCTAGAAGGCATTGCTGGCTAGGCTGTAGGCCGTATGACACAACATGATGCAAATGCTCTCAGTCACAGGGACGATTGGCTGCTAACATTCAAATCCACTCTTCTAGCCTTTCATATCTGTTTTATTCTCTTGGGCCTGTGCCTACACGGATATAATTTAAGATCACACAGTGATGACAAGCAAGACATTTCAGCCCAGTCCAGTAACTGAACCTCTAATACCATTTCAAAACACAGAAGCAAATATAGAACAAAAACAATGGAGACAAAGGCAAGGCTGGAACTCACTGGATATTCTTTGAGATAAAGGAAAGGTTGAAAGAGTTGTCAATACTTAAAACTATGCGCAGAAATGTCTGAGGCTTGTTTTTCAGATTGGAATTTTAACTACATTTTAATAGAAAGTTCTACCTGCCGTGTGTAAAATTTCCATTGTCCTACAAACTCATCTACTGCCTCTATAACCAAAATTGACCTTAGACTCTCCAGCTACCTGACAGCACATCGTCCATCCTTTAATGTTGAAATAAGACTCCTCTTTCCCAGATAAAATGGGAACTGTGGATGCAGATATTTTTCCCCCCCAGAAGATTTGTTCATGGTATTATCATTAAAAATACCTACTTTATAAATGCGATTTATGATTCTTCACTGAACACTCTAAATGACTAAATAAATGTTAGAAGGATAAACACTATTTTGATTGGAACGTCTATATATGGATATATATCGTATAATTCAAACACTATCATCTATTTTAAAAGTAGATTTTAATAATAACAAATAATGCATTAAGCATAATAGAAACTACTGAGAAGTTAATCAAGCACTGATAAGGATAAGATTTCCAGTATGGACTCCCAGTCCATGAAATGTCCATTTTAATTAGCATACAGTATCAGGTCTTAGAGAAATACACAAACACTCCCTAGCTTCTCCAAAGCATAAGCAGATGATGAAACAATAGTGAAATACTTGGACATAGCTCACCTCTACAAACAGCAGACTGAGTTTTTCACATGAAGATTTGTTTAGGTCTGTGGTTACTTTTGATATCTTTTCTAAACAACTCTTCATTCTTCACTCATGATGTGAGTATCATGTATGTTGCTATACTATATATATACTGTAGAACCTGTGCCTGGAATATCTATTTACACCTAGGCCCAAAGATAGTATATTTTCCACTGAAGCTGCAGAACATCTAAATGGCTTTTTGGCAAATGGAAAACTTCACCGGTTTAAGAGGAGTGCCACTGTCATGTGAAACGGCATCCATTTCTTACAGGGTCTGGCAGAATACCCCTAAACTCCACTTTATAATCCGGTCTTTTTCCATGTTAAAAGACCAGAAAGAAAATAAATATACAGAATACCAGATTTAGAAGTCTCTTAGTGAGTGTATAAAGATATATACATCTCCACTTATTTGTGAATAGATGGTTGCACAAGCTCTACAGAGTATCAGAATCAACTGCAGAGAAGAGAAACATTTCAATAATAAACACCAGAAGTTTTATTTTTCACTAGTATTTAATTAAAAACTATATTATTGTTGCATTAATTGCTGTGAATCTTTCATAGTAAGCTACAGAGAGCTGATTTGGAACATGTTGTATAGACATGTGGCAATAATCTACATGAACCGTTCTTTTAGTTCTCTTGAAGTCTCTGTTTTAATCTTGATGCCACAACAAAGGCTACTTTGAGAAAAAAATTATATATCAGCACAAGTGTTATTTATTACAATTGATTCAGGGAAAGGAGAACTGTAGCGAAATTGTGTGTCTAAGAATATTTTTTAGAATACAAAACTGTCAAGTGAGATGATAGCTATTAAATATAATGGAACTCACACTGTAATTTTAATACTTATCTGGTAATAATTAAAATCTAAGTACTAGTAAGGCAACCAAAAAAATATTTTTTTCCTTTTTTTATAATTACTGAAATAGTTCTAACCTCAGATCTGCCAGCAATAGGAATTTTCCATATGCTTCCAACAAGTTAAGCACGACTTATCAGTTTAAAATTACCTAGGTTAAGCTTTGCAAATATCTGTGGAAACAAAAATAAATAAGCCTTAAACTCTTTTTATGAAACAAGATTGCTGAAAAAAACAAACCCAAAAAAACCCTAAACAAGAAACAAATGAAGAAAATATAAAACAGAACTGCCCAAGCACAGGCAGACTGAGCAGGCACTCTAACCATGACACTGGCTAATGGCACTGTGTGTCCTCGAGGTAAAACAAGGGAATCACAGTAAGAGCAGCAATGATGTTCAAGAGAAGCTGGTGGTCTAAGAAGCAGTAAGGAAAAGTAGCACTGGGCTCCGTGAGAGGGAAAAAATATGTTCCTGATGTGATTTCTAATGTGTTCAATAAAATACGAGATTTACATTTTTTGCGAGCTAAGAGGGACTATATAAAAGAAACACCTGCCATTATCACTATTGATTTACCCTCATAACCAACACAGAAGCTGTAAATAAGCTCATCTAGTTAAATTAGAAGTTCTGTGACACTAAACTGAAGCCTGGTTCCAAGCAAGACTGATTCCCTGTGGATTTGCAGCTCACAGATGTCTGATTTAGCTATTGAAGAAAGAGGCAAGCCTCAATTAAGCTTCTCTTGTGGCTGAGTTATAGGATTTATCTATATATTCTTCCTACAGATGTGCTTTTCCGAAACTTTGAAGGACCTAAATTATGTCTGAGAACTCAACCACCTCTTTGAAACCAGCTGAAATCAACAAAGCTCAAAGCTGACTTGAGCATACCCACATAGAGTATGAATTTTTAAGGCATCTTTGACCTTATAAACTTGGTAAGGTTTTGAGAAAAACACTCAAAAATATGTTAGATAAGGTGAAAAAATACAAGAGAATTAAAAAAGAACCTTTTGGTTTATGATTTCTGGCAATTTCTGGAGTCCAATTTTTGCACACTAGCTATGAACAGTATTGCAGTCATGTTACTCCCTTCTGTCCCATCATGTTCAATTTTCCACCCTCTGTAGAGTATCTATCTTATTCACTCTCAAGACTATTCATATGCTTCTGCTAAATTAGTGTTACAAGTATTACTGCATCAGTTTCAAATTGCTGAAATCTGGCAAACATTACACAGACAAGCTTTTTATCTGAGTATGGGAGCCCTTAGGTCATCTTGCAATCCAGAGAAACACTTCTTCAAGCACTGTGATGCCTCCCTTTTTCTTTCCCTCTTCTCCCTTCACTTGACAGATCTCCATGAGCTGCTTTCCTTCACTGCCTCCGAAAGACTCTGCTTTCAGATTCACCTAAGTGATATCTAACACTTGAGAAAGCTGAAGCAACCAGCAAGTATGACCAGTGCCTATTACACTTAGCATAAGTATACCACTGCTACCTTGAGCTCTCTGCCTGCTACCATGTGCTTCTTGCATCCAGCTCTTCTTTCTTTAGGTTGGGAGGCAT
Source organism: Ara ararauna (assembly GCA_028858755.1). Classification (NCBI taxonomy): domain Eukaryota; kingdom Metazoa; phylum Chordata; class Aves; order Psittaciformes; family Psittacidae; genus Ara; species Ara ararauna. Next base: position 131,612,346 of record CM054377.1, on the reverse strand, counting down.
TTCAGGAAGGTACTTTCTTTTCTTCTGTTTGCCTGTACAGTGTATAGCTTAGTAGGACTAAGTATGCAAAGGAGATTTAGACTGCTACCATAATATAAAATTACAATAATAGTTCCTTGCAATTTCATATCTCATCTACTAGGAACACAGGCAAGTAGTAATTAGCCTAAATATATTGACCAGCAGTAGTTCTTTCATTATTGAACTGTATACAATCCCTGACTGTAAAATATGTATGATATCCAACCATTCATTTCTTTCTTACTTCATAGCTCACTCTAGCAGCAGATGGCTTTGGTAAAAGTTATTAACTATAAAGTAATATGCTAAATACGTGAGACTTGTCTTCTTTATCATCTGAGCTATTCTGCAACCATACAAGCAATCCAAATTATAAAGAAACAAGTAGGCAATGGCTAGTTAATTTAGGAAGTACCAAGGCTTTCTCAAACTGCAGGGAATCATAAAACATCCACTTTTTGCCCTGGAAGGAATATTCCACTGTCTAGCAGACTCCGAACCACGTTACATGGTTCAGCAGCAGCAGCTGCTATTGTGAAGCTTTCACAGGCAAAATCCCCCAAATCTATTCTCACTAGTTTGTCCATATCCCTGCACATTTCTGCATCTGTCAAGAAGTTCAGTGCACAGTCCTGATCAGCATGCCCCAAGCCTTTTATTTTTTTTTTATACATACTTTTTATCTTCAGTGACTTAAAGATTTAAAAGGGAAATGAAAAAACAAAACTCTATAATGGATTACCTGAATTGCCACATCTAGAAATTTTGGGACAGTTTGAGATCCTTCATGGAAGAAGAGTAATCTGCCAAATCTGGGGTGTAGGCTGAATCAGAAGTTCTTTTATAGAATCCATAGGAAGATAGAATCTGGTTTAACTGGAAGATAATTAGTTATCTGATTTATTAAGTACCATTCACTGTTTTGAGATCTACTTTTCTCTAAAATACTTAAATTCATATAAATAATGATTTTGTCTATAAATTCCACCTGGTCATGAAGTAGCAGCTGCTTCATCTCTAGAGACAAAAACAGTCTTCCTGGGCATATTTTACATTTACCATGGTACCAAGGGCTGGTGCACAGTCTGGTATAATACTGATCTCAGGTGATTTCATGTCAGAAAAAATGTGTTGATTAGAGACTTCAAAGAGAAAGCACTAAAACACACCAAAGAGGTATTACGGTCACTGATACATAGTTTCTGGGCAAAAACCCAATTAATAGGGTATTTGCCAATAATGATTGTGTGCATTGCCTCTTTATTCTCTTTGCGAAGGCTGAGAAAACCAGCGGAACTTATACAGAAAAAAAACCATGAATTGTTCAAGGCAAGAGTACAGTGATGACTGGTCTCTCTGACAGCAGCAGCAACACTGAGAGACCAACCTAAAACTCTTCCCCTGCTCTAGCCAGTGGCAGAGAAAATTTCTACTCAGAGTTTCACTTATTTCATGATGTTGCTTGTTCCTGCTGTGTCCTGGACAAGGACATTGACTTTTGTGAGTCATTCTTGCTTCTCTATTCTTTAGAAAGGAAAAGACAGAGTAACTGTCAAATCAAGCAAGTCCTAATTAGTACCTCACTATAGTGAGCTAGTACTTGAACTATAAATCCTGTTACCTAAAAGAGATCTGGCATATAAGCAAGTTTGATTGAACGCCTGCAATCCCCTAGTAGTTGTTATGAAGAAAGATAAAGGCAGAAAGCACCAAATTTTAAAGGAAGCTCCCACATAGTCTTCATTCTTTTGTACTTGTAGTTAACCATGGCCATCAGTAGCATTGCTTTAAAACCATAGAATAATAGTTAGGGTTGGAAAGGACCTTAAGATCATCTAGTTCCAATCCCTCTGCCATGGGCAGGGACACCTCACACTAAACCATGCCACCCAAAAATAGGTTTTCCAAAGTACTCTGTAATTCATAATCAATTTGTTTCTAAATTCATGGTTTTCAATATGCAGGACTCACTTTTGGAAGATGTGTAAAAGACACTGTGACTTAAAAAATTAGTGACCTAATATGAACAGAGAGGTACACGGGGATAGAGGCCACTTTTCACATGGGCAGCCTGGAAATGGGGCATGAGGATTCTGCTCACTGCCCTTAGTATTCTGCAGCATCAATCTCTGTGATCAATTATTTTAATCCAGCATAGAGAGTAGTCTTTATCTATTATCTCTTTGATTCACAACAACATTTGCTAGGATGCCTTACTAAGAAGACCTCTAACCCCATCCTGCAGAAGTCAGCTACTGACTTCAGCTAGGACAGAGACAGAACCTACATACTAGCAAGCATGCTCTGCAAAGGCAGACCTGAGAGTTGTTTATTTTGAGCTAAATAGAAGGTTTTGCTAAGTGCAGGTGACAACTTAATGCCTAAAAACTCTACATCCATTCCACAACAACCTTCTTGAATGACACATTCAAAGGAGTTTGCATCCCTGGCGGTGTTCAAGGCCAGGTTGGACAGAGCCTTGGGTGATGTGGTTTAGTGTGAGGTGTCCCTGCCCCTCGCAGGGCAGTTGGAACTAGATGATCTTAAGGTCCTTTCCAACCCTAACTATTCTATGATTCTATGACTTGTTCCCTCATCGTATTAAACATATATAGAGCTAGGCGCTTACAAATGTACATGTACGCATGCCATGACAAAAGACTTTGTTTTCAAGTCTCATGCAAAGACATACAAAGAACAGCATTGCAGTGTGTCCTTTGGGACAAGAACGGCTGGAGTGGTATGTACTTCTGATCAGCACAAGGAATCACATTCTACATTCTGTCATTTGTACTGTTGATTTAAATGGTAGAAGATCAACCCAGTAAAAAAAAGAGCCAAGAAATAGCAGAGAAAATTAGTTCATATATGAGAAAAAACAACAATATCTATCAATCCCTCCTGAGCAATTTTACACTTTGTGACAGCATAAAACAAGAATCACAAACATGGTTCATATACAGAGGATTGAAATCTGACCTGCAGACCATCCTGCATGGAAATATTTCTGCAGAGGTTACTTGAGGGTTTTCTGTAGCAGTAAACAGCGAGACTGTCCTACACTGTGCAGCTAAAAAATTTAGTATATCGCAGTAGCAGGGCAGATGCAACTTGCAAAGTTCACTGTCCTCAGCTTGAAAGGAGATGTGATTGTCTTTGAAAAAGAAAAAAAAATCCCAGCACTCCTGGGATTGCTGCCATATGAGTGAGAACATCAAAAGCTGAGTTGGGAACAATATTTGGTATGTACCCTAATCTTGAAAAACTGTATATAAGTAATTATATATGTCATTATTCCCAGCCATTAACTGGAAGTTCTGGCCAATACAGATAAACAGAGCCTAAGTTTCTTTAAACAAATGGGTTTGCAAAACTTTCACCATGTAGGGAGGATTCAGCTCTACACAGGAGCAGCAACTTCCTAATGTACTTTTTGCAAAGGCCACATAGAACTGCAATGAGCAGAGCTCAGTGCAGAACTTGTCTGCTCAAACAGCTCATTACTCATGTACTGTCCTGTGCTTGCATGAACAGGCAAAAATGAGACAACAATTTACATAGGAAATTAGACGTGTTCTCTGCAGTCAGCACCTATTAAACCTGTGTAAAGACTGGAAGCATTGCTGAAATATTAAAGTTGCCACTATTCCACCCTGTATTGGTGGGAGTAAGATGTTTATAGGCACTCTTTTTTTCTCTGAGGCAGATACCAAAGCAAGTTATGCTGTTTGTATATTTAGATCCTAAGCATGTGCTTCTTTTTGTGTTTTAGCTTCAGGAGCCAACTAGCAGCTGTAGCAGCCTTTAGTAAGAAGTTTGCTGAATTCCAGTCATGCTTATTTCACAGCTGTGCTTCCAAACCCTGCACTACTCTCACAAGGCAGTTGGGCTTTATTCACACTGTTGCAGATGACAGCCCTTTCAAGTATAGTTCTCACTGCTGAGGCACAGCTTTTCCCTTTAGACTAGTTTCCTATCTTGTGGCTGTGAAAGTGCGTGAAAGACTAAGAAAAAGAAAATCAGTAGAACAATACAGATTGTATCTTCCTCCATTTTAGGTCATTATCAAATGGTGTAATTTCTTTAATAGGAATACTGTTGATTCCATAATAATAAGAATGAATTTTCTATATTTAACACTGTGATTTCCTCATAGAATGGATCCATAACTAGCTCAGGGACAGATGGGACAGATATTTATGCTGTTTGTAATAGTACATAGAAACGATGAGAAACAGAAGTCCTAACACTGCATTTACTATTAAAATTACTGGAAATTTAAACAAATTGCATGCACAGCATCCTATATCTTGTGACATATCAGAAACCACACAGATGTTTAAAGAGGCTTCTGAGTTTCCCATTTACCCTACCCAAAGAGCTGAATTGCATTGGAAGTTGAATAAATAGTTTTGTATCCTTAATTAAATTCCCTCATTAAAGGCATGTTGAAATTAAGTCAGACCATTATACAAAGGGTCTAAAGTGATCTATATGGCGTAATTTTGACATTATTCTAACCATGGTTGCAACTACTTGACTTAAATTAACAATACTACACTTTCTCATGGTAAGAAAATTCAAGTCTCTGCACAGTACAACATTATCATGGTGAACCCCTGGAGAAACACTACAAGCATCAGTTGCCACAGGCGGAAAACCCTCTAGAGGCAGAAAAACCCATGCTCACAACCCTGAGGAGAAATGTTTTTTTGGCTTTTCAGAGCTACTAAAAGTCCTAAGCTAATTACTATTCATTAACAAGAAAAAGAAAAGTTGAATTGGGACCAACATTTATTAGGCACTATATTTTTAAGAATGACGATGAAAAAGATCCCAGTAAAGTTTCTAATGATGCTGGAAGTTCTTAAGAAGTTGTTCTCTGTTGTTTTTTTTCTTCTTGAACTGCGTGTTCTGGTCTCCATGCATAGGTGTGGAATTTAAAAATATAAATGTGGCTTTGATTTGCAAATACAATCATTATCCTGTAGTCATCAAAACCCAGAATCTCAAATAAGCAAGCAATGCGAATAATGATGTATTCGTAGTATTAGTGAATGCTTATTTCTCCAGAAGTGCTTGCTGAACTTCCCAGGAAAGGCCTCTTGAAATTTCCTAAGAAATGAACGAAGACTAGTTAAAGTTAAGTAGTTCTTTAACTCTATTTTGCTTATGGACAAGGTTTAGATTGGTTGTTTTGACTTTTTTTTAATGCATTTATTTGGACAGAAAACTGTTAACAATATTAGCAGATTTCAAGACACTTTAAGTTCTCTTCAAAAAACCTTCTTTCCAAAGATAATCTAGCAGAAAGCTGATTAATTTCCTAGAAAAATCTTTAAAATTAAGCAATTGCAAAAGACAGATTTTTTCAATAGTCAAATATATTTGCACCAATCTTTACAGACAGCTCTTCATCTTGTACATGTTGATGCAGCTCCCAAGCCCATGGAACTGCAGCTGGGGATCTGGCAAACATTTATCTCAGGTTTGAAAACTGGCTGCCAGGGAAAGTGACAGTCAGTCTCTCCCTAGTGCTCATGGCTGAACTTCAGCCAGACATTCAGTCTGCAATTAATATTTTTCAAAGACTGAAGGGAGGAGAGGTGGGTCCAGTAGTGGGAAAGGAAAGGCCAAACAGAAACACCAACCTTCACTTCCTGGGGGAAGGAAATAATCTCAAAGGAAAGGGGCAGTAGAAGAAAAAACTAAACATATTAAGAGTTACTTCTCTCACATGGAGTAAAATGCTGCAGGCATGTAACACAGGTCTTATTTACTTTACTGGAGTTGTTTACTTTATGACTAAAAGCAAGACAGCGAGCCAAGCTTTGAGGAGACTTTCTGATATAACAGGGCTTGACTGAGCCTTACAACTTTTCAAGCACTTTTCAACACCTCAGTCTAATCTTTTGAACAGACCCAAACAACTCCCTAGGGCTTTTCTGGCACCCGAGTCTGGTGGGCAGTTCAAGCCAAGGTGAGTGAGTGCTGTGCCAGCTGCGAGGACAATGACAGGTCCTGCCCTCCCTCCGTGCCCTGACACACACTGCCACCTGCTCTCCCTCTCTCCCACTCCTGGCCCACGCTGAGCTGTACCAGGGAGCTGAACCAGCACTTCTGGAAATATATATTTGAGCAGTAACCATTTCAGGACCAGTTCCCCAATCTGGTTCACTGCAGAGCCACAGAAATTGCTGTACTGGCATAAGGAGGAAATAAGCCATCAGTAAGTGGGAAAAACAGAACCACCTTTTTTAGCAGAAAACTTCTAAGCTGTTCTTCACCTTTCTCTTTTTTTGGAAAGAATAAGGTATGTCCTCAAATATTCTCTCACAGGCCTGAGCAAACAAGGGGAGGCTGTTAGGTATGATGTGCTTCCAATGGATGTTCTTGCCCAAAAAGCTCCTACTATTGCAACCGATGCTATCCTTAGAACAGTCCAGGGTCCAGGAAGATCTGCTTGTGTTTTAAACATGTGATGGTTCACAGACTGCATCACATGCCAGTATACAGAACCATTAAGTCTTCATATTTGCTCCAATATTTTAAACTATTCTAACAAGGAATTAGCCTTCTTCTTAGGCCTATCTTTTTTAAATTGTGGCATGGTATGGCAGACACTTCTCAGCTAAATGGGACCATTAAATTAAATTCTACATGAGACCCTGTCCCAAAACCCTTGCTTATAGTCAGACATTTAAAGGACAGAGGAAATAAGGAGGTATAGGAACAGTTTGTGAGCTTGTGTAAATTTTTTAAAAAGCCAAAACCCACATAAAATAATCCACTAAGACAGCTGAGAGAAAACTTAAGATCCTAGTCTATTAGAGACCTGCTTTCACCTTTAGGTTCAAAAATATCTTCAGTAATCCATCCTTAGATTCTTCTGAAAAAGGCTTCAAAAAACCTAGCTGAAAGACACTGTAACAGTATTTCTCCCTGCTTTGCTTACAGACTTGAAAAACCTGAAATAATTAATTTTAATATGGTTCCTAAAATAAAACAAACAGCAAACCAACAAAACCCTCCACATGACTATTATAAAAGTTAGAATTCAGCTGATTTTTATGTCAAATGTGTATCTGAATTTTGTTAGTCATTTGTTATTTCCCCAGAATTCTAGTAGGAAAAGAATAGCATAATATAATATTGTGACATTACAGTGTTATGTGTCATATTTAAATCAGGTTTACCCCATGAGATTGACAAAGGGCATATTGCAAAACAATATGAAGTCCAAGTCTTAATATGAAGAGAAATTCAATGACTCATCCATGAACATATACAGAATGGAAGCACACATATACAGAATGTACAACAGCGTCACTTGAAAGCTTCAGAAAAAGATATTACTATAACTCAGTTCCAAAATATGTCAAAACAACAGAGAAGATACTGCATAAACAGAATAATTCTTTCCTAAATCTTCACATCATTATAATAGTTTCATAGGAGCTCAAATTAGATTTAGTTAGAGATATTTTAATACTGCTTCCTTTTACTCATACTCCAATCAGATGGAGAAAACGGAAAAGTTCATACAGTTTGCAGACACCTACCACATTTTTAGTCAGCAGTAGCGCAATGACTTCGTTGCCTAGCAAATATTTATGGGCTGCCACGCTTTTGAGGGATTTTTGTTTGTATTCTTTATACTTATTTACTGCCTAACCAGCCTTTTGAAAGTATTGTGCAATTCAGGAATGGTCAGGTATCTGTACAAAAAGATGCTCCTAAGGAAGTCACATACACATGCTAGTGAGAGAAAAAGGCAACACAGACAAGGAGGATGTCTGCCAGTCACACAGTTATGAGGCTGAGATTATTTCCCTATGAGCTTTACATTTACAGCACCATGATATGTTCATTCATTGGATAAACTGCCTTGAAATAACACCTTTCCAACTGTCAGCTGTACATTTTGTACATCTCAGTACCACTACTCATGTGTTGACTCTTAGAAATGTATTGTATTTTGTGTTTTTTCCAAAATACCAACTTCTGTTACTCATTCTTGGGAGAATTCACAACAGATTGAACTTTTCTTTGAGATGTCTGCAGAAACAAAACATTCTGAAAACAATAATCCTATTAAACTATTGCAAGAATAGATACAAAAGCTAAATAAGGGCCTATGTAAATTCTCAATTCCTCTGAACTGAAGCAACCTACACCAGTTTGTGACATTTGAGAATGTGAAACATAAGTTTCAATTGTTTTTTTCAAATAGCAGAGAGACAGTGAAAGTTTTGAGTTCAAAGCACAAAGTACTAAAAAGATTATGAGACTCAATGTATTTTAGTTGGGTATATGCATGTTTATGCAGATGGGCCACAGATTATTAGGCTTCTGAAGTAATATGAATTAGGAATTTCCTTCAGGCTTGCAAATTGCACTTCTCAGTGGTGTTTCTGAGTTTCCTTGGAACACATCTAGAACAAGTTTAATCACTGTGAATTTGGCCCATCAAGTTAACCTTTTCTTTTTGCCCTACCAATGAAAACTTAAGCTCATTCAACCAAAGCAAATAGCATTATCAAGCTGTACACCTGTGTAAACGTAACTCTTTGTGCTCCTATGCCAAGATTTTTCTGTTGTAATAACTGACTGATGATTTTTTTTTTCTTCACAGACACTCCAAAGTATTTCTCAATTAAAAATATTTCTGAAGTAAGAAGTATTTCTGAAGTAAGTAGCAGCACAAGCTGGGTCTGGGGATTGCCCATGAGTGCAATAGACTCAATTGCTTCTAGTGAATTGAAAGAGAACAATAGTATGTAATTGAAATTTAAGAACATATGATGCTAATACTCCAATTCTCTATTATGTGTGTGCCTTTATAAATCTAGATTTCAAAACGTAATTAAAGGCAACCTAAAAAATTAGGGAGTACAGCTTATTACATAAGCACATTTTGTCTGTACTTGAATTAAATGGCAGCCTTTGATTCTGCTTAATGACAAATCGCTTTAACCAAGAACAAAGAAGTCTAACTTTAATTACCACTTGGGCATTGGTGATTTGGTTTAGTAGCTCCTGTCAAAAAACAAAAGATAAATAAATGAAGCCGCTAGAGCCTCTTGCAAGGTGCTTATGCATTTGTCGTCTATCACATTTTTAAAAGTCACTTCAGGTACTACAGATAAATGTCCCTTTTCTGATTCCACCAGAAACCAATAAAGTTTGTATAAAATTTATTTGTGAACCAGCAGATTTAATTGATGCTGAATGTTCAGGTATTCTTCACAAACTAATGAAACCTAACAAATAGAGACTTTTACTGACATGAAAATGATATTTTTTCATGCTTATTTCTCCTTAAACATTTTAGAGTTTGGGAATACATGATCTAAAATAAAGTACCAGATGCAGGGGCTAAGGGAGAAGTTTACTTCCTAGGAAATTTCTTTTGGAGAATTGAAAAGTGACAAGGATGAATATCAAGGTGACCAGACTTCCGTAACTATGCTGATAATGTTCTACAGGATATGGTGAAGTTTGGTTACTTAGCTGTTTCCTAACTGCTAAAAATGACTGCTGTTAACTGCTAACAGACTGCTGCTAAAATGATTGCAGCATTAGTTCAGATGGTGTATTGCACTAGAAGAGCTTGACATGAAATAAATTCTCTTCACTGCAGCCTGTATGGTGCTAAGGTTTAGATGTGCAACCAAAACAGTACTGACAACACACCAAAGTTTTAGGTACGGCTCAAGGATGCTCACACAGCATCAAGACCACCTCTGTTTTTTTAACTGTGCCCCCAAGTAAGTAGGCTAGGGATGGGCAGGAGACTGGGAGGGCAGACAGCAAGAACAGATGATCCCAAATGACCAAAGGGATACTACACACCACATAATATCAATCTCAGCAATAAAACTGAGCGGGAGTTTTTCCAAAGTAGCTGTTACATGGGGACTGGCTTGACAACAGTCAGCTGATTGGAGGTGGTGAGGAGTTGCCTTTCATCACTTAGTGGGTTTTTTTCTTCTTTTTTATTTCCCCTTCACTTCTTAAACTCCCTTTATCTTGTCCTATTAGGCTTTTCTTGCTTTTGCTTTTCTGATTCTCTCCCATATGCCAATGCAGAGTGGGGGCTTAGCTGCCAGCCAGGGTCAACCCATCACATATATTCATGAACTACAAATATACACTGCAAATAAGACCTAGAATAGAATATTAAATGTAACAAAGCAGGCGGTATATGTGATATTGAAATACTGGCCAGTGGAAAGGTCAATGTCAAACATCAGTAATACAGCAAGAGAGCTGCTTTTTAACTTTATCCTCCAGAAGAAAAACCATGAATCTTTAATCAAACTAGCCTCATTGTCTTGAAGAATTACTGTAATTGGGGTACTCTGAAGTGTTTCCGAGCATGCACACTGAATTATGAGAGAAAAAATAAAACATAATGTCTGATAGAATAAACATTGCACAGCATATGAAGATGACTACAGAATCCTAGGAAGAAGTGTCAGCCATTTATAAACTTCTTGTCATGCAGCCATACTAAGATGCTATACAATGCACTTTTATTATATCAACCTTTAATACCTTCCCTCTATGTCAGACAGCCAGTCATGCAGATTCTTCTCTGCCTTGTGAGCCTTTGAAGCTTGACTGCTGAGTGAAGTAAACCCAAACTTCTTATTTTTCCCATTTTCCAATGCCAAAATACATTTCTGTCTGAAAACTATTTTTAGTTTTTACAAAATCAGCCTTCTGATTTTATTCTCCTCGTCTACTACTTTTGGTTTAGTCTTTCCTGTGACCAATATATGCAAAAAACCAGAGACAGTACTATTAAAACAAATACCCCAAACCCCAGAATTCCTTCCATGAAATACTTCAAAGAAGTAGCAGCATCACTGCTATCTTGTGGAGAGCATGATATTTATAGAAGACCAGGATGCCATCTTCCCTAAAGACATTTGAGTAAATTCTTTTAAGCACACTACTTCTGGTCAACACTGTCAGCAGCACCATTACAGAAACGGAAAACAGAAGTGCTGAATCAAAGGGCTGCATTCCTCTCACCTAACATTTATTGTGTAAAAGCTTGTTGCCCAGTCTACCCTAGTGACATAATCTCCTTTAATTGTCAGTAGAAGACAGTATAATTTTCTGGAGATTTCAACATGCCTATTTAAGACCACTGCAGAACAAAACCTACCACCCTCTTTCCAATGCTACAGAATGCTGTCGCTCTCCACTGACCAGAGAAGAAACTTATGTCTGGCTGAGTAAAAACTGGATGTTTCTTTCTGAGGCTTTTGTTTTGTTTGGAATGAATCATACTCAAAATCCACAAAGCTCCTGCAGGGCTGTACATGTTCCTGAAATCATGGGACTGGGATCATAATAAAATCTGCCAGTCATTTTTGTCCATTTGCTTGTTTGCCGAAATATTCACCTTACACCAAAATTAAGTCCTGTAGACATAACCCACAGGTATATCGTGGCCAGCAGGATGTTCAGCAAGGTAATGCATTCAACATTCCTGTTGCAGGGCTCTGAACCCAAAATGTGTCCCTCAGCTGAGCAGACTCCAGTACACATTTTAACCATCACTGTCACACTTCCCTATCTTTTTAAGAAAGGAGACCTTGCAGTTGCTACAAGCAATTTCTGGAGCAATGCAATTCCCTGACACCACTTCCCAATCTCTCAAATACCTTTTAATCATTATCTAAGTATTGAGTTCCTGCTGCACTATTGAATTACCTACTCCCATAGACCTGTAACAGTGGTAGCAAAAAGATACTCATACTTGATAAAAGTACTGGGAATTGCCTTATCCTTTAGCTAGCATTTTTAATATAAACACCCAAGAGAAAAATGCCAACATACACTTCCTGGCCTCCTCATTCTTAAGGGCTCTCAGTGGCCATGTTAGAATTCCCTATGTATCCTCCAGAATCTTCCATTTTATCTTCTCACTTGCCTCTGGCCCTCTGTTTAAAACAGTGGATTTCTTTCTCTGTCTCCCACTTTACAAGCTAAAAGCTGCTTCTCTTTTTTTGTGGACACTGCTAACTGATCTTGTTGACCAAGTCAGCACTACGTAGGGATTAATCTGTTAAAGCATTTCAAATATATCCTTCCAATCTTCTATATGCAGAAGGGAGGAAAAACTGAAAATGGGAATATTGACTTGCTAAGATAAAAAATTGCAAAAGACAACTGTGTTTGGTTTGTAGGGGTTTTTTCATTTATGACAAATAGTAGCATATAGCAATTTACATAGGTCATCATGGATATTAATCCATAAAGATTGGATGGGAGTGGAAAAGAAATGTGAGGAAAAAAAAAAACAAAACAGGAAAACAGGTAGCTACATAAAAGCAAAGTCCAACAAAAGTCCGGCTGCAGAACAAAATTTGGAATCACATGCTTTCAAGGGACTCTCTCTGGAATCATACATCATATTTCCCTTGCTCATTTTTTTCTTTCTCCTGCAGAATCAGTGGCAGCACTTCCACTTCCCAAGCTTGTTTGCAGGCATGCAAACTTCCCTGGATGCTACTGTAGGGCTCCAGTTCTGCTCCCAAAACATAGGATTTCTGACTACCATCACTGCTTGCCCTCTATTCCACACAGAAGGCCTGTCAATTCTGAGAGCATTTTGAGCTGCAGGTTACAGAAAAGTAGGGCAATATTTTCTAAATGAGATGCCAGAATTAGCAGAAGGCTCTTCTGTATGCAAAAGACACAGCACGAGCTGAGCTACTTACAGAAGTATGCCCTCTTTCAGCTTTACAGAGTTGTGTGTAATGTCTGTTCCACTTTGGAAGCCTCTGTGCTGCCATGTGCAAGCTGACACTGAAGTAGAGGGTTCATTTGAGACTCCAGGTAATCACTTACATGTGCATTTACCTTCAAATTCCTACAGAATACCTCTGTCACTCATTTTGAATGGAAGTAATTAGGTGATAGACCTTTCCTAGTATTTCAGCAGCTCTTTCTGTACACTTGGTCAAGCTAGCCACTACTTCATTTGACCTTTCATTCAGTCTGCTTCCACTCCTGCAGAGTTAAGTAACTTCAAGGCCTAATTCCTGCGCCAGGCCTGCTCATTGTTGGTTTGAGCATCATTTTCAAATGCCACCAGTTTGAAAAAGAGGCAGGGAATAGCGGTTTCTGGGCCGGTCCTACTGAAATACCTCAAACACTAACCTCCCTGAGTTTTATAGGAAAATTCCAAAGCAGTCACTCAAAAACATAAAAGTATTATCACAGATCACCACTGAAATTTTCCTGTCCCATGGAAGTACAGGGCAAAAAGCTTGGGGCCACCAGCCCTGCCCATCCATCATAACAGCTCATTCCACCCAGCTGAGCCAATAAGGCAGAAAGTACAGGTATATCCATCTCTAGAACAATGCAGGTCATCTGTTTCTAAGAGAGATTAATATCAGACTATATTCAAGATGTTGGCTTAGTTCTGGGATGTAGTCTACTTCTGCAATACTTGGTTGCCTAAAGTTCAATTGAGTTTTAAGTAAACAACCGTGTTTTGCTTTTCTCTTTAACTACCCTCCCATTCAATTAGTTGAGATTGTACAAAGTTTTTAATCTCTTTGACTGTGCTTTTAAGAATAAAGTGTGATGGAATCCAAGAACAAGCCTTCAAGAGTAAGTTGAGATGGACTGGAGATGAGATGGCAGGTATAGATTCATAGAAATCCACAGGTATTAGAAACATCTATCCCACCCTTAGCTTTATAGGTGCTGTACACAGATGTTTCTCATATCCACTACTTTCTGCAAGCAATGCATTTCACAATGACTTTGATTTCACATTAAAGCATTCTAAGCCACAAGGAGAATCTACTTGCCTGAAGCTATGAGGGAAAGTGTATGAGAGAGACAATGCCGTCAAAACTTGCGTGGTCCTGCTAATACATGGGGAAAATCCAGATGTCTCATTCCCGGTAACAAAGTTATGTGTAGTCTAAAACTGCCCAGGCAATAAATTTGCTTCAAACTGTACCACTACATGCTGGAAAACTCAGTTTGAACTAAAAAGGATGAAAACATGTCAGTTTTGTAAGCTTGCTATATAAAAATATTTTCTTTTCAAATAACATATTTTAACAGTGCAGTTTGAAAACCAATGCAACACCAAGTTCTAGATTAAAAAACAACCAATAACATTACAAACACAGCCTGCCAAAAGTATTGATCATAATTAGAGCAACTTGGGAGCTTCTTATATCCCAGATCATAGCTTCAACTTTAGTATGGCTTTGATTTTCAAACTGAAATAGTCAGCCTAAGAGATTTCTGGAATAATCCATTTAAAGACAACAGAAGTACATACGCAGGTGTCATAGTAACCTCATCAAGGCAGTGCAGGTACTGGCACTGCTTTTACTGAAGTGTTTAATTTTCCTTCAGATCAGTGATATATTTATATCACATGCTTTTTACTTCATCAAAATAAATGCAGACAAATGCATTCTTGTCAGCAATGCATGGCATGAAGCCCTTCCAGTAAGTCCTTTTGGATCTTTAGTAGCTCTCCAAAGAAACAGTTTGCTGCTTGCCATAGCATCAAAAACCAACAAAACCCCCCAACATCCAGCAGTTCAGTTTCATAGTTATAAATTATAATGGTGCCACAGAGTTGAGGGTGAAAATATGTACACGAAATGGCACTTTTCTCAGAATAATTTCTGATTTACTGCATATTAAAAAAGCACGTTTTTAGAGAAAGATAAAGTGCATATGTTTATCAGATAAAGTTTAGTCACACAACATAAACTAGCAGTGCAGATGAGAAAGCTCCATCATGGAATGCACAGATTTTTTCCATCTCCAAAATTTCACCTTTACTTCAGACTTCCACAATCTTTAAAAAGCACCTGCTTATCAGCACATGTTCTGCAGCATATTGTAAGTGCTCTGATACAGCACATAAAGATAATTTTGTCAGAAGAGCTATTCATAATGAATTCACAGCACGAGATAAAATCTGCAGGGACAATTTGCAAATGAGATACCTGCTAAATGTGGTTATTTTTTTTTTTCAGTCTTCCCAGAAGACTTACTACTGCTAAAAGGCATTTCTGTCACTCATTTCTGTGAGATCAAGAGGTGAGCCTAAATTCCTGCTTTCCATTTTGCAGAGTGGCTCTCATATGCACATACGGCACTTTCTCCAACTGAGAAACATTTTGTCAATATGGACATTTCAAATGCAGAGTAGTTCATTTGGACAGCACTCAGTTCTGTGGACCAGAAAGGGTGATGCTTCTCCACAGTATATAAGAATTCAAACATTGCTACAAAGCTACAAAGAAGATGATGTTTTGCTTCCTTTTCATTTGCCACCATTTAATAATTGGTATCTAAAATTTAACAGAAACATGGAAAACTCCGTAAGTGCACACTTGGTGTTAAATATTTATATCTGCACTAAATAGTTCATAATAAATATTTTAATGCACTGCAAAACTAGAGACATTCCTATTGCCTTATGTGGAACACTTTTCTGCATTTCATGTACAAAACTCAATGCAACACTTTTTGCAGGTCTGCTATTCTTAGCTTTCAACTCATTTGTAACTTAGAAGGTTCTCTGCTAATGTGTCGTCACCCTTATACAGAGTTAAAATAGGGTATTTCTGGGGTTCAGTGCTTTAACACAAGCACATATGTGTATAAACATTAATACTCCGCTAATACCAGTATGTCTGTACCTGTGTGTTCTAGTACAAGTAGTACAAAAGGTTAGCCCATTAAAGACATGTTATTGCTCAGCTGCCTGATTGTATTTTTCAATATATAGCCCCCATTTCCCAAAATAAAAGTTTGAAAGAAATAAAAACCTGCTGCCAGCTACTTCAAAGGAATATTTTTTCAGTAAGGCCCAGGTTGTTCCAAATCACTGAACTGAAGTTAATGCACAAAACCCACAACAAAGTTTATTTTACTATTTAATATTGCATGCAGTATTTTTCTCTATGTCAGAGTAGGTGCCAAAATGTTGCCTTTTTATTTCTGCATCTTTCCCCATGTAAGAATAAGATTGACTACGGGCTGAGTAATATTATCCAAAATCCAGATGCCATGTGAATAGAAACAAAATAGCCATTACTGAAACATCACAGCATTTAGTTATTTATAGACTCTATTCAGACATCACCATTAGTAAGACAGCACGTGCTAGAATGCTCTTTTTGAATGGCTTTCAGAGTACTTGAGAGATCTATTTCACAAGCCTGGACCACCATTCGCAGAAGACTTGCGTATATAAATACAGAAGTACAACAGACAAACACACACACTTGAAGGAATAAAGGACATCTAATCACTTTTCATCTAAAAGGAGTGTTGAAATGTTTTCCTGTAATGCTGACATTCACTCTGAGAGCCCTTCTCATCAAAGATCTATTACCCTCAGATATGCAGCATTTTTGAGAGATGTGCTACTATTTTTTAAGAGAACACTTGAAGAAAAAGAAAGCTTCTTATCCCCAGCTGGCATAGCTAATTCATTGTATGTGTTTTTCAGGCAGTAATGACTCCAAGACAAACTTCACCAAGAAGTATCACTTCCCCTTTTGACCCAACCAATTAATCTTTTCTGTGTTGTCCTGACTGCAGGGCAAAGTGGTGGTATAACGTCTTGGCAAATAAGTGGATCTGTTCAAAAAAGAACATATAAAAACCTGTTTCCACAAGCAAAGGGAAGAATCAGCCAAGAGGGACTTATGACCTGAGATGTCAAAAACCTTCCCCTCATTGCTTTTTTCAAGACAGGAGGAAAGACAGACTCCCCCCCCCCAAGGAAGCACATCCCTACTGAGCCCCTCACAGGATTCATTCTCAGTGCAGTATTCCCCCCCAGAAGTACATCTGCTGGCACAGCTAGGGCAGCCTGTGCCACGTCGCACAATCACTCCCTCCTTTGCCCCCTGTCTCCCATACTGCTCTTTTTTCCTTTCTCCTCCTGGTGCACATACGAACTTGCCTAAACAATCCAGAAGCCAGGGGACACTATCCAAAAGGTAATCTGGGCTCCCAGACTAACTCACACTCATGCTTCAGCTGCAGAGCTGCTGTGAATATACTCTTGCTTGACAGACAGTAAGCCATACTCCCAACCAGCAGATACACAGGTCTCCTGTGATGACAGATCCATGGGCAAGAGATGCCAAGGGTCAAAGGGCCTGCAAAGATCTTCTCTCTGACAGAAGGAGAGATTTCACAATGGTTCCCCAAAAGTGAGGGAGGAATCAGTGGCACAGAAATTTTGGCCATAGGCATAGAGCTATGGTGGCATGTTATAAGGAGGTAATGGGGCAACATGAATGATGCTTTCATCCACCAGCAGCTCTGCCATCCACGTGCCAGCAAGGCAGCATGGCCATCCGCCAGACCTAAAAAGTTCTTTGCCTCATAAACATACCAGCCTCCTGGGAAAGCAGTATTCCATCAAACTCTCCTTGCCGCCTGGATTTTCACAGGCAGAGGAGGTTGTGACTTCCCTTTGGCTGTTTGAACCACTTCTCTTGTCCACACTGAGATAAATCATAGAATCACAGAATGCTTTGAGGTGGAAGAGACCTCAAAGATCATCTAATTCCAACAACACACAAATACACAAACATCAGAGGGCAGGTGCTGACATGGAAGCAACAGTTGTAGATCTCTGTTCAGAAATTAAATGAGGCAGAGTAAAATCATTGGAGTTTGGCTCTTCCATTTTTTTTCTGCTTTTTGGGACAAAGCTCCATAATGTATGAGCAGACTCCTAAAAAACCATACTGTGTACACAGCAGCAGCAGTGGTAATACTTAAATGAGGACTGTGAGACTATTTCATAAGAATGATGCTGAGCTCTACAGCAACCTAGTTCATGAGTCACACATGGAAAAGTTTATTAGGGTATCCCCACTTCATTCTCTCAACTGTATGTTTGTACACACTGTACTTCCACACTTGCAGTCCTCCAATTGCCATTACAGGAAGCTTCTTAACCAGTGTATGAAGATACTGGTAAAGGTCAAGGGGGAAGCAGGGGAAATGCACTTTTTTTTCTTCTTCTTTCTGCATTTTGTCAATACCCTTTAAAAAAGTTTTTATTTAGTATCTGGTCAGACTTTGACCTAACATTCACTTCCTTGGTTAACACTCAGATTAGCAGTACTGCCTGATATACAATACATGCCATCAGACTGGGTGTGGGAAGTTTACTGTTTTCATGACAAATGCACTGGCAAGACCCTACTCACCCAATGATTTCTCTCAGTCTTATCGGGTAGGCTGCCTCACTGCACTGTGCATTTTGTCCTTGAACTGAAATACCTGCTTGAGATTTCAGGTTCATATCTACACATCAGACATATTACTCATGTAATATCCTTTTGTTCCACGTAAATATTCGTCAGAGGGGCTGTCAGCTATAGATGTGATTTGATGATTCAATATTGTATAGGTTGAACATATACATGCCACCTAGAAAAGTACTAGTTTACATCACTGCCAAAACGAAAGCTGAATGTGGTATCAACACTGCACATTTCTCCAGTTCCTCTGCCCTCCTACAGACAAAAAGTTCTAAGTTGGCGACACTGCAGGGAGGTTAAAGGCCAAGTCTTTGTCTTTCCAGTCATTAGGTGTGTTCCTGAAATGACTATAAAATTAGAGGTTTTATAAAAACCAAATGCTACTTTATGCTATCATTTCCAAAGGAAATATGTAGCAATATAAATTATACATTAAGTACAAAGTTTTGCTGTGAGGCTACTGAGTCAGAAACAAAAATGCATATAATTAATGAGAATATCTGTCTTAGCATATTCACTTCCCACTCTGGTAGAAGCCATTAATCTTCAAATGTGTCTGAAAAGGACACACGAGTCAGCACACAAGGAGCATGTATGAAGGACACTAAATAAATTAAGGACACCTCATATGTCAGCACAAGAAACCCATTTTACACTTATTATTTCTCCAGGCCACTTCTGCAAAGTCTCCTTTCTGCTCCTGTTACAGGGATTCGTGGGACAGAGGAGAATCCCAGTCTCTGTTCCGAATTGTTTCAACATTTAATGAATGTATATTAAGACATCTTCAGATTTGATTAACCTATAAAACATTTTGTCTTCTAGATAGATATGTTTAAATGTTATAATGGAGGAAAATCATACTTATGAACTGAGTCTTGCTAAGGCAACTTGTCTTGCTTCACAGAAAGTTCTTACAGTCTTTTCACTCCTACAGTAATAGTGTTTATAGTGAGGAGGAGACATATCTGTGCTTTGAAGCTAACCAAGGTTTTTTAACAAGACAAGATTGCAAAAATAAACAGTAAGATGAATACCTAAGCATTCTTACTTCTTATCTCCCCCAAGATCTTCAAACACTTCAAAACCTGATAGTATGTTACACCCCAAAACATGCTTTGTGAGGAAGGTTTCCAAGCAGCCTAATGGGGTGGCTCATGGGTATATAGATAATTGTAATTCCCTAGCTCTACTCTATACCAAACATAATCACCTTGCCAGGTAAAACATTTTCAATATGAAAAAAAATATATAACTCAAGCCAAAACTTTTTTCTGAGATCAAAGTCTTTCTACCTAATTACAATGGACTCTGCCCCTGCACTAAAGGGCTAGGCTATCCTTCACATGCTTGGGGCGAAGCATCTCACTCCATTCTTTAAGTTCCTTCCAGGACCCTCACCGGATTTTGAGGAACCCCATCTACAATTTTATTCAAGATTGCAGTCAGGAAGTTCTGCACTGCAAGACCAGTGTCTTTCCTCAAGCTCTCAAAATTGTGCAGCTTAATTATCACATACATTATCACTTCCTCTTCTGTTCCTTCTTGAGCACCTTCTCGACTTCCACTTGGCTATTTGCAGCCTCTGGTGCCTCCACATTCCCTCCACAAGAAATCCAGGAAAGCTTCATAACTAGTTTTCTTACCAAGTTTTTCCTGGCTGAAAGGAAGAACTGTATCGCCTGCCTCTGGCCTCCATCACACAACTCCAGCAGCCTCATCTCACACAGAAACCTTTGAGACAGTAGTACCACCCTGACTCACAGGTTAGAAATTTGAAGCACAAAGAACGGGTTTCACTGAACATGTCTCATCTTAAATGCCTTTCAGTGAAAAAAAAAATTGAAAAAAGAGTCTGATATTTGAAGTATTTCAGACAAAATATCACAAATTTAAAAGTTTTCGTGAACTTGAAGGTTTGCATTAAAATATCACGAAAACCAGAGCATAGTTAGGGTTTTCTGGTTAAAAAATTTCACATGAAGTCCCACTATTTGGCCAAAAGCACATCATCAGAGATCCTCTAACTTTGAATTAAACAATATTCCGGTTGTTTACAGCTCCTACATGAAATGTAGAGAAATAAGATGGAGTCCTTCTGCCTGATGCAGGCAAGGACTTCAAGAAAAATAAAAAGAGCAGGAAATATTTGGTTCTGGGATCCAAGAATGCTACAGGAATTCTCTAACTGTAGCATGATTCTATTTTTGACAACAATAGAGAGGATCTGGCTCTTTGGTTTTGTTGGGGTTTTTTTTCTTTTTGGTTTGGTTTTGGGTTTTTTTTGTTCTCCCTCCACAAAGGACTTCAGAAGAGCACAGATTTTAAAATTAAAGTTAAAAAAGAAATCTCTAAAAATTCCATGGGTATGAAAGCTGGTTTCAAGAGCTGAAGGCTCTTTAAGCAGGAAGTGATACCCAACAGAAAACACAGCTGCAAAGTTTACATCTCGCTGAACTGTAGACAGCAGCTGTGTTTAACATCAGCCAGCAACTGCCCAGAAAGGCAGCTCCAGCTCTTTAAGAACTGCATTGCAATCTTTTTGGTAAAAGCCTGCTCCTGGGCTGCCTTTCAGTCATCACCTTCCGTTACCCAAACTACATTTCAGCAATAATCACCACAAAACTTGCAGCTCTACAGGATTTGCCCTGATCAGGAAGCAGTGGTTACATGAAGTCTTAGCCACCAATTGCCAGCTAAGTGGTGAGGTTTCCGTACGCAGCTCGAGCAATCTCACAGTTTGCAGCCACTGAAAGGGAAAATTTCCCCCCAAAAACTCTGCCCACTCATGTTGGCACACTTCCTCTGCTTCCTTCACATCCGTTCTGCTGTTACAAAGAACCCTTTTGTGAATTTAATCAATTTGCTAACCTGGCAGGAAAGTAACCCAGCAAAAACAACAGCTTTGCAAAGTGCAGTGCAAGTGCCAGAGCCACGAGGGAGTGGGGCATGAGGGCCAACCCTCAGTAAAAGGCAGAAGAAGAGGTGAACATATTCTCTTCACAATATAAAGGCAACCCTGGATCAGCTCAGTTGCTCCTGAAATGGCAACCTAAAAATAACCCCAACTCCAAGAGATATTTTCCCTCTGCAAATAAATACAGGGTAATGTTCATAATTCACATTTAGTTGGTCAAGGCAAACTTTTCTTATGTGTCGTGAGATCACTAAGTTTGGGAAATGTAAGCTGGTTTTTATGAGAGATCCAATTTTGTAGTTTCTAATTATTCAAAAGCAATGAGCTTGAAGGGTTATGTCCCCCTGCAAGACTTCCATTGATTTCAGTTAAATTAGAATTAAAGTCTGGAACTTTACGATTCTACTGTAATTACTTAGTCTTAGACGCATGCCTACAAACATAAAAATACTGTCAGTATCTAGCATGAAGAAAACATCTTTATGCAAATAAAGTCCTGTTTGCTAGCATATTCCTATTTCTTTGTTATCCTTGATTCAGTCATTATCCCTGGTGGGTTTGACCCAAAGAAAGCATAATCCGTTTGCACTATAACACTTATCAACTCAGTTTCGCATGCAGCATAGCTACAGAAAAATGAATTAGAATATCCTTGGTTTGATGCCAGGTTTACATATTTCTGAAAGGGAAAAACGAAATTAAACTGTCGCTAATAGGCGTACTTGTATTATCAGTAACTACAGTAGTCATGAAACATTTAAGGGCAATGAGCTAGGACATAAATGAAATGGGAATACTACAGTACAACATTTACAAACAGTAATTAGTAATGAGAAAAACACAGAGCTTGCAAAACAGGTACAATTTCTTTTCTTCTCATTGAAACTTGTGGTCACAAGACTTATAAAAATATTAGTAGAATTAGAGTCTTGATGCACTCTCTAAAGCCAGGCAGACTGTTTTTCTTTGATAAAGACTTTATCAAAACTAGGGGGTTTTAGCAACTTTTAATTATTCCTTACTTTTTCGCTGCAAAGTCAAGCTGACAAAAAGAACAGGAAAAATCTATATAGATTTTAAAAACATTCTCATTTCTTTCCCCCTTCGGTTACCTCACTGAACAGCAGTGCTGCGCCTGCTGTCCAAGGGTAAAATCTGTACTTGTTTCTGGGCTGTGTTAGCCTGAGAGACTTTCACTAGCACATCCTTCATCAACATTTCCCAGGTTTAAATACAGGCAAACCAGAAAGATGTACTTCAGAAGTCTCCACAAGCAAGTTAAAGTAGAAAGTACTGTTTCATATTTCAGATATCTCTGAAAAAAAATGCATCAAATCAAATGAATAATGCCAGCAGCCCACCAAAACTCCAGCTAGGGTGGAATACTGCAAACAAAGTTGCTCATAGGGAGGGAACTGGAGTACGCTAAATAGAAATGATTTTGCCTTTATAGTGCCACAGTTTTAGCTCATCACAGCTTTGAAACAAGTTTTCCTGATAAACAAGGAAGTTCCTGAAATCCAACTTTATCATACCCATTTATTTTCTCAGTGTGTAACAAACAGATCCACAACATAGAGCACATGGGAAGGCTGCACAGCACTCTGGTCACAGCCAAGGTGCAAGGTCTGACACAAGGGCTAAGCTGGCATAAAGCAGGTGCTGCTGAAGGCGCCACTCTGCTCTTCCCTTTCTGACAGGATGTGCCCTCCTGCCATTTCCCTTCCATTAAATTAAGGCACCCTGACTATGCAAAGTGAATCATGTAAGCAGAAAATTAACCTTGCAAAAAGAAAAAGGAAAAAATCTGTCTTCTCTCTGATTATGCAGTGAGCTGGCTCACCCTGAAGACAATAATCTGTGAAACCTGTGAATCCATGGATGGTAGGTCACCTGTCACAGAGGAGGATGAGAAGGTTTGATCCTTTCCAGTGTCACCTTCCCATTAGATCAACTTAAGTGTAAGGTCACACTGCATAAATAGCACAGTTTCATTCAAGTTCCTCTTGCTAGGGGATGAACCAAGACCAGGGAGCCCTAGAGGCTGAGGTGTGCATGGAACTTGTGCTTCATTCGACAGGCAGGAGAAAGGAAAGCAGACAAGGCACAATCTCATGGCTGGGGTGGCTAAATGGCCCTCTCCAGGTTTAGATTCTGTGCCGTTAATTACACTTCTGTGTGATGAAAAAGATGTTGAGGCAACCCCCCAAACACAGTCATTAATTGTGTGCACCCTGGTTTTTAAGGTGCTTGGCTTGAGGGGCTGATACAATAAGCAGAGCTGCAAAGTTTTTCAACAGGATATATCTTCCACCTGAAAATCCTAATCCAGTGAGACAGGGCCACCAGTGGGACTTTCCACCCCATATTGTGCTAGTGCACAGCCCCCAGAGCTGCAGCCTTATCCCACCAGCCAGGGCTCCCAGCTCTGATGCTCCTTCTTCAGCAGCCATCTCACAGCTCAGTAGCCCTCAGTGTCTCTCCAAAGTGGGGATGCCCATGCCCCACATAGCACTGAACCCAAACTGTGCCCTAGTGAGTCTTTTGCAACAAAGTTGTCCAGAAACTGAAGGTCTGATACACTGCCACACTGCTGCAGACTTTTAACAGGATAATTTCTCAGGAAGCCTTTGCACAAAAGGCAGTAACACAGCCATGTTTTGATCACCTGAGCCCTCCTGAGCCTACTCTTGACCATTCTCTTGGAAAAAACATTTCTGGCCTTACAGTACACTGATTATCCATACTAAGAGAAAGGAAAGGGTGAATTATTCAGAGACTCCACTTAATATATTAAGATTTTTAAGGGCCATTAACTGAGAAGTTTATTTGTTAGTTTATTTATGAATATGGTTCAAACTTAAGGGATCATCCATCCAAATAACATGTGTTTAATACAGGCAGTGTTTATAAATACATACCAGAAAACAATTCCATTACAATTAACCACCTGTATCTTCTAATATAACCCAAGCCAATAAGTCAGAAAAATGAAAAGTCTGTTTTCAGTTTTATTTTGGAGCTGCATGAGTGATACCTTCAAGAAAAGAGTGTTGTCAGACTGTGATGACATACCATTTAGTACTGTGTTCCTACAAAGTCCCAATTATACTTTAAATTTACTGTCTTTTGCCAGATTTTATATCACTATTTTGTAGGTTTACCTTTTTGTTTTAAATTATAACCCTGATCTGGTAAGTCATAATGGGTACATGTATATACCCACTATGCAAAGAAAAAAAAAGGTGACTAAACTGAAGAATATGTGGAAGCCTAGAAATGCCTCTCCCCTCCCTTACATTTACCAGAAAAGCACTTCTAGAATGTGAAATGATGCTATTTTAGACTTGGCCTGTTCTGGATTCAAGAGAAGTGAGTGCTGGTTTAATGCCAGGGCTGGTTTTCCTTCTTGAGCTCCTAGGGTATTTGTTAAGCATGTGTATGTGTGTATGTTTAGGGCAAATAGATCATGCTTTTTGTAATAAGAATTACTCAAGCAAATTATTGGTGCAATACTTAAAATGGAAAATGAAAACAGCTACATTTAGTCTGAAGCTCTAAATGCTACATGCTTTCCTCACCATAGTAACATAAGCGTCTTTCAAAAGAAGAGAGGAAAGAGCTTGAATCCTTGTGCTGCAGGGACTAAAATGCCGGGTGAGGGGGAAGGGATGGGTATTGGGAGAGAAAGTGCTCACTTCACAAGCTTTTGAACCTCAGATAGCAATTTAAGAAAAAAAAATACTATAACTGCATTTATTCTGTTTAATGCTTTGCTGATATAGTGTTATAAACTTCTAGAAGACTTTAGAGAAAGAGTGAAAATCCAAATGGGGGAAAAAATAAAAGGAAAATACATAATTTTTTCAACCTAAATTAAGTCGGGGAGTTATGGAAAACCATTCCATGGTATCCCAACAATAGAAGCTAAAAAAAAAGTGGTTTGGTTTTGGTTTTGTTTTGTTGGTATTTTATCCTTCACAGAGAGCAATTTAGCTGTTCTACAAATGGAAGTGCGAAAGAAAATAAATCAGAACCTCATTATGTCAATGCCTCTCGGTGATGGACAGCTGGCAAAGTGTTTGGTACTAGAACAGAAGGGTTCTCTTCAGAAGAGTAGAGGTATAATAACAAACAATAGATCCTTCACTTCTGCCAGAATAAAAGTTGCTTCTAGAACAAAAGGGTAATGAAGCCAGTGGCCTTTCAGCACTGTGATCACGTAACATAGTTTGTGTTCTGCTGGTTTTCACTGACAGAATTCATATCCAAACAGTCAAGACCTAGGAAGGGAAATTTTGTGACCTAGACTCAAAGTTAACATTTATACTGTACATTTAGAGGCCAGGCCAGGGCCAAGTCTGTGCCCAGCACTTAGCCTACAGTGGCTCTACCTGGCCACAAAGCCAAGGAACAGGCAGCCTGCAGGTCAGTGCACAATGTCTTTGCTGTATGAATGCAATACAAAGCAACCCCTTCTGCCCTCCTACAAGCAGATGGCAATGCTGCCAGGCAAGGAGAATGCCATCCCTTCTCCCTAGAAGGACATACAGGATACATGGAAGCTTTCAGGCTGTCTATAAGGCCAAGTTCACAACTGTGCCCTCCTGTGCACCAGTGCTTACTGTGAGCCTGTATGTGACTATGGGCTTACAGTCATATCACATGGATGCTAAAAGACATCAGATAGTCCATTCAACTGCGGACACCTCCTGTAGTCATCTAAAATTCAGAGATGAAAACCATGCAGTGTGACTTTAAACTTGCGTTTGAAATACTGTATTGATCTAGCTGATAGCTTTCATTACTTTAAAAGCATGTGATATTACTTTAAAAGGAAATGAAAAAAGCAATCTCATTCTTTCACATACTTCATAATTTCAATCAGTACCTCAAGACTGGCTACATAAAATTTAAAACTAAACCAAACCACAAGCAAATTTCTACTAACTATTGCTTTGGAGGAATATGGTGGAGCTGACCATCCATGTTAGGCATCAGATCCACACTCTCAGTAAAAAGCAGCATGACTCCATATGGCCTAAGAGGGGATTAGAGTGTCTCACAGTACTGTATAATATTATTATAGGATATACTATGAGCATGCAAAGAATTGGATCACAACCACATTATACACCCACTCCCAGTGATTCTTTGCTTACCTGTAGATTACCAGTTTTCCAATATATGTGTAAATCCTTCATTGCCCTTTCTGTATAGTCCACATTTCTAATATTTATTGTATTGGTAAGTAGCATAGACAGGAGTGGAGAAATTAAAATATCAGGTACTTCAGCTGTACAGATTCCAACTATTTCAACATCTCTATATTAACACTGCAGGACTGAAAATGCCTTGCAGGGACAGAGCTTTTTCTTGGTGTATTGTTATCCTCGATAAGCAAAAAAATCACTGTAAGGTACAAAATGGTGAACAGTTTTTTAAAACCATGCAATAACACAATATGGTTAGTTTAGCAAGATTCTGTGGTTGAAAGGGAAATAAGAGCTAGGAAACAGCTTTAGAAGAGAAAAATCAAAAAATCTATCCTTTACTAAATTTCCTGTTAACATTGCTAAGGTAATGAGGTCAGATACCTTATTCATAAGTACAAGACTTTAGACAATAGACCTACAAATACTTCTGCTTTTCCTTTTAGCTCCACTTCACTGCAACCAAATCCAAGCTTGAAAATACCAGGCATCAGAAGAGCCTGTGTAGGTGTTTGGACTGCCGTAGAACTGGTCTAATTAAAAATAAACACACAAATAAAATAACACACAACAATGTTCTAGAATTGCACTTCCATAGGACAGGGATTTAGGTACCCTGTCGTGCTCTCACCATACACACAGCTGCACAGGGATAAGACTCTTCCTAGACTTCCACAGAGGGTGATTTTTCCCTTTCTGCCAAAATCTGCCTGTGGTGTGAAGTCTACCCCACTAATCCTATGCTCCTTGTTGAGAGATTGCAAGGTTTAAAATAAATAAATGAACAAATAGATGAAACCAAAACCCAGCTCTTCTTAGCTGAAGTATGGCTGTTTGCAAGCTGGTTACACAAGAGTACCTCTGCAGGAGTCTCGGGCTATTCCAGTTTCTACTACAAGTACCACACTTGTGGTTTGACAAGCTGAGCATGGTTTCATACCCTTCTCTTAGTCACAAAACTGGCACAAGGAGTTGAAACGAGCGTACAATGCTTCCTGAGCAGCTTGTGCTCCTCCCTTGTGCAAATCTGTCTGATAATTAGCTGATACTAGGAAACCGAGCTGGAAACCTCTTGTGTTAGGATTTTGCATTATAACCATACATGTTACAGAGTCTCCGGAAAACAAAGTAATCACTTCTTATGCGCCCATTTAACATACTAAATGTTGGAGGAAGCCTTTCTTTTGCAAATACACTTTAACTAGACTGTGTATGCACTATACCCTACATATGTTCATATTCTATTCTTGCCTGGAAAAGTCAATCACAGAAAACCATGTTGGCATAAAAACTAATTTCAGAATTGCCTTGCGTCATTTAAATATTTACGACCTTAGTTTCTTTGAAGGATAATCACCTTCAGCAATGGATTATAGTTTTCATAATAGCAATTCAAAATACTATTTCTACCCAGTCTAAGCACTTCTTGGAGAGACAAGCACCTGGAAATTAATTTTGATTTTCCTTCCTCAATAAATTACTTTAAACCTTAGATTTCTTTTTTTTTTTTTTTTTTTTTTTCCATCCTGCTCTATCATTCTGAGCAAGGCTGGACTGTTTGGGAATTAAATTTGGTTTCCAAACACTGCAAAATTCAACATTTAGGAAATCTTTACTCTTGTAACCAAACCACTAAATCAGCTCTATTTCTCAATTTTACTGAGAACAGCTGGCTTGAGAAACAATTCCTAAATTTAGACAAGTAGATTGCTTGAGAAATAATTAGGTATTGTTACATGGTGATTTTTGTTTTTTTAAAAGGCTGTCAAAAGCTCATCCCACTCTTAGCAGGGGTGTGGATAATTATATACTCATTTCAAAGCAGCTGAGTTCAGTCAGTCACTGAAATAATATACAGTATCCTGGAACAAAAGAGATCTGTTTCAAGTAAGAATAATAGCAAAAAGCAAGACCTCGGCATTTCAGATAATGCTTCAGCCATTGGAAGATGGGATTCAGTGTTCAGCATATCTTTATCGTGTAAGCTAAACTTCCATTCCCCTCTACTTAAGGTAAGCAACTCAGGTCAATATAGAATTGTTGTAGTTTCTCTCCAGGATTTCACAGAATTAAACACGGATATGTGCTCTCTATAGCATTGCAAGTCTGAGCTCTCTGAGGCACATATAAATTTATGTATGCAGAGCAGATCTGAGACAAAGCAGAAGTACAAAGTCATTAGAAAAATATCATGAAACCTATCTGTGCACATTCAGTTGGTGCATTTGGATTTCTGCCTGGCTGTAGCTCAACCATGCATCTAGAAATTCTAGCCAATGTACAGAATTCCTGATTCTGCTTGAGCAAAAAAATCCCAGTAGAGAATGAGCAGAGTGCAAGGATAACTATGGCACATGGTTATCCCTACATCAACTGAGTAGGAACACATTTTTATAAATAAAGATCTAAGATCTGGTCTCTTAAAGATTAAAAAACTATTTGGTTATGATGTTTAAAAATATTTCTCTCTACTACTGCTCATAGCAGTGCATTCCATATACTAAAAGTATGCTATATGGAACAGCCTTGACATCTAAAAGCAACTTTACCCTGAGAGTTAAATCAGCATATATTGCAAATCTGCCACAAACTTTTCCCATTTTTGAGATAGTGTAGATTTAAGAGGGCATCATTTTCTAGTATAGTACAATAAACATGGAATAAGAACATGATTGCATTTCTACTGCAGGGAAAATAAGAAGCCCATCTAGAATGACTGTCACTTCTATGAACGCTATGAGGACAAACCCACATTTCACAGGCTGTAAAATCTGTGTTAGTGTGAAACATGATAATATGAGAAACATGGATGTGAAAACAAAGAAAATTTTAGTACAAGGTCACAGCAATTTATGAAACATCACTATGTCTTGACATGAAAGGCAGAATTTCTGTGAAATCCAGAACATTGTTATATTTTGACACAAAAGGTAGAATTCCTCTAAAATCCATAGTTGTCTTTTTAAATAGACATCAAATAGTGCTTGAAAATACAAGTGGTCTCATTCAAACTGGAATAAGTCCAGAAAACATTGTAAGAAGCAAACCTGTGCAAATATAGATATCCTGCATCATTTGTCGTTTAAATGCCTCAAAATTCCCAGTCTTTGTTGTTATCCATACATTTTTCCTGTAGCAATATTATTAATATTAAAAAGCAACTAAATTGTTTACATCAGACACATTTCTACAACAAACTACATAAGACGCTTATTTCAAATTGGGACTATCAGATGGTGGGGAAATAATGAGCCTTCCCAGGAAAGCAGTGAATCTAAATAGGTGCATAGAATTACTGCACAGAAAATTTCTCCTACACAGTTACTGAAGGGTAGGCATATCCTCAGTCTGCCCCCATGGTAGTAACCATACAGTCCAGAATAAGAACCTCTGGAAGGGGGAGCTGAATTAATTTTGTTCTGTTATTTCCTGGGGCACAAATGTAACAAAATTCTTGCTGATTTAAACAAAGGGAAAATAATTGGATCCTTGCGGCTTTGTGAAGGGAGGGAAATGCAGAAGGAGACCAGAAAAATAAAATAAAATATTATTGTGCAGCAATTATGGAGGTACCACGATAACAAACCTAATTTTTTAACCCAGAACTGGATCAAGGTTAAGCAGAAATTTTTTTGCTGCCTGGTTGACTTTTTAGTCCATTCACATCCTCATAAGCAGTTGAACTAAGAGCTTCAGCAATGCTGTGCAGATGGTAACACATGGCTAGAGGTTCTGTGGGGGGAAGACTCTCAGCGTACACAAGATATCCTTAAGAAAAGCTGCATTATTAAAATGAGTGCATGCAGCTTTGAACACTGCTTATTGCTGCTTTCCACAATTCAGGAATGGGAGTGGCATTTCACAGGTCAAAGGCTTGCTGCCAACCAAACAGGGTGATCTCACTCTCCTCCTACCCCTGCCCTGGTGTTGCAGCCCCGCTGTTTTCAGTAGCTTGGAGATGGTTTAGTTCACTAACCTGTCAGAAGACTAGATAGCAAGAACAACAGTTTTGTATTAGATCAGGGCAGCTGGCATGAAAAATCTCACCTTGAGTATTTATTTCTGAAACACTTACAAAATCTCTTAGATGGTCCAGGTATTATTCAAAAAAGGCCAAGGACAAGCAGATTTTCCATTCTAGTATTCCTGGTTCTACATAGTCTCACTCTGCACTATCAAATTGCAGTGTTAAATGTGTTTAATCAATGAGAGGGGTTACAGCCAGGGAGCAAGCTCTGCTCTACCCAGGGCTTGCATCCATGTCTCTACACACACACACACTCCTTCTCTGTTCACTGTGGAGGACTGGAAGTGCTCCTGAACTGCACTCCTCAGATGAAGCCACTTTCCCCTTCCTCTCCTCCTCGCGTTGTTTCACTCATGTGGAGAAAAAAAAAAAGTGATGACGGCAGCCAAGGAAACTGCTTCAATGGGTTCACCAGTTACCCAAAAAGAGATTAAAAGACTGAAAAGATTAAAAGTGAATGAGGAGGACATTTTTATCTGTTCTAATGTGTTTAAGTTAGATCAGGAATTCTGCAGGTGACGTGCTGTGTCAGCTTGGGAAGATGGGTCACTGAGTTTACCCCTCAGCAACCTGGGATCATGATGCTAAATTCAAATCTCTACACAGTGCTCTGAGATTTCAGAGCCATCAAAGGGGTGGCAAAGTGCAAGTATTCTAGTATTAGACTGATTTAAAAACCCTGCAATGCAAAATGCTGGCAGGCAATTTCAAATATCTCCAATTGTAAAGGCTCTACAGCAGCTGTTGAAGCGCGTAAAGGAAAAGCATGCAGTTGAATTTTATCAGCTGAGGTGGGGGTAAGTGCTGTCACTGAGTGAACGTGGTGTGAGAACAAGAATGTTAATAAGCAGACCAACTAGTAAAGGCCAAGTGCTGAATGGATTTTTTTCCCAAGTCTGGGAAGTGACTTTGCCAGTTTTGTAAACATTTTAAATAATGCAAGGAGCCTTGGCGCTTCCAGAAAATCAGAAGTTTGAAGAGTGAGAAGATATTTCTTTCTTTTTAAAAGGACAAACCTGCACAGAAGTGAAGGACAGTCCTTTAATCAAAATCTTGGGAGTTGCTCTGTGATGATCTCAGCTGAGCCTAAGGCTGTCCCATTTCAGTAAGCAAGCATGTTGGGTCAAATGTCTTACCTGTTTCTGAAATGTTACCTGCCCTTGTGCAACCTCTAATTATAAGTTTCAGTGAGAGTCTTTATAACCTACATTGCAACTAGCTCTGTTTATGCACTGTAAGATTTTAAATAGTCCAGGAACTCTGATACACATCCCTTCTTCTTTTGTATATGTTAGCCTTTTGTCTTTCCCAAATTTCTCTTCCTGTCACAACCGCAATTCAAGCAGAATCAGTCCTTAAGAAACTGTTTCATTTTGCGGGGTACTAAAGCCAGAAGAAACATGAGTTGGAAGAATTTAAGAAGGTAGGTAATAAAAGAAATTAGAACTATATAAGTTATTAGAGCAGAGTAAACCTGGGGTCCTTCTGCACGATGGTAAGAGGGAATCCACTTCCTTTAAACCAGATGTCCATTTCCTGACCATTTCCCTAGAAGCTGGATGTTACTCTGCTCATGTAGCTCCGCTTCACCATGCAACACTGTCACCTACTTACTCAACAACACAATGCAAGAGCACTACGATTTGATGCAAGTTTTCTGCAACCTGGTTCAAAAGGACAAAGGTTTGTAGGGCTTCTCCACCCGACAGCCTCCCACTCACAGCTGCCAGAAGCTTTGAAAATGAAGCAGCTCTGTGTTGAGCTAGAACAAGCTAAACACCCAGCATTTTGTTTATAATTCAAGGGAACAAAGTTATAGGTTTCAGCCCCCAAAAGCAAATTTTCATCATCACAGTGTCAAAGCAGTACCTCATGATTCCAGATGTTGAAAGCAAGATGCTCTTGAAATGTACAGAAAAATAATACAACAGAGTCTGCAAAACCCTGACCATCAGCTCTTTGAGCTACTGAGATTGAAATACTTTATTGGGACAAAGGATGTTTCAGAACACCCTGCTATAATGCATACTCAAGCCTAATTTGAGGCTTCAAATAACACTTGCATTTGGCTTGACACTTGTTTCAGACACATGTTCCTCAGATGGAGAACTGCCAAAATATGCTTATTATTCCAATTATACACAAATGGTTCTGCCCAGGGAACAATGTGCCTGACACTGGGAAACTTCATGCACTCCCAGGTACATGCACCGTACTCAGTTCATACCTGCTCATCCTTTCTGTGCTTTCCCTGTTAACAGCATTAAAACTAGAGCAAACCAGGGCACACCTACTTCACTAGAAGGTAGCAACCCACAGGTGATGACACAAATGACAGCAATTAGAAGGGTTCTGTAATGCTTTGAAGGGCAGCCAAATTTGTATGTGTCCCTTCTAGTAACTCCAGTGAAAGCAAAACAAGTTCAAAGTATTGTTCACTTCAGTCTCCAGAAAAACAAATAAAAACTGCAGACTATTAACTGAGCAGACTATTAACTGAGAATTACTAGGAGAGATATTTAAATTCACAAATATACGTGTATACATATTTGTGTGTACGTGTATATCCACCTATATAGACATACACATATATATGCATACACATAAAAATTGCCCTTTCATACAACAAAAAGAAGGGTGAGACAAAAAGCGTCTGACCAAAGACAGTAGTTGGCAAATGCACAAAAGGGATAATGAGGAGCATTCCTTTCCCCAGTCTCCTGTCCTGCAGGCACCTGTGGAAGGCAGAGAATTAATCTAGAGCATTTGTTAAATTTAAAACAGAGGCTTAAAGAAAGGGTGTTGACTGCAGAAAAAGGAATTAGTTGTAGAAAAAAAAGCCCTCATTAGTCTGGAAAAAGGGAGTGATAATAAAAAACAGAGAGAGTCCAATATCTAAGGAGAGGCAAAAACTAGAGCAGGACTAATATAACACATTACAAATACAGTGTATCTTGAAAACAAAAGGTTATCCTTAAGGGGGGGGGGGGGGGAGGGGGGGAGGGGGGAAACCCCAAAACCAGAAAAAAGAGAGTTTTCCAAACAGTATTTCTAAAGCTAAGGTGCTAACTACCAAACCCAGTGTGTGAAGTACACCAAGGTTTTCAGAGCACATAAACAAAGCACCTCTAGAATTAAATTGTGGCAAGGAATACATACCAAAAAATATAACCCAATGATAGCCTGTGTACGACTGACGAAATAATAGGAGTTCTCATTAATGCACACACAAGAACACCCAAACATACCAAAGGAAAAAGAAACAACACAGATTTAGGAACTCAGTTTGGATCTAACCTTTCCAAATATTTTGTGCAAAACAACATGAAACAAAGCCAATCAGAAAGTCCATTTCCAGGAAAACCTGCAGCCCAGCAGCTAAGAGACACGCTCAGTTTGTGGTATACTGTTTTAAATTCCCAGTCTGCAGGATGGGTCTTGACATGTCAGCAGTCCATACTCTCACCTTTTGGCTAGGCTTTCCACTCTCTTCTCTCTCTTTCTTACCCCAAATTCCAAACAATATTTTGTCACATTTTATCCCTTTCAATGAAATACTTGTCTTTGACAAATTAACATGTATCAAAACCAGCACAACTTTAACCAGAGAATTTCTAACTGGCTCTTTCTCTTATGATGAAATAACCACCATGACAAAGATGAGGGAAATGTTAAGAGACTCAAAACAACTAATAGTCCAACTTTTATTAAATTTAGTTAATTGCACATCTTCCCTTTGAAAATCTCACCTTTGAGGCATACTGCTTTTACTTTTATTTTACTTCCTTGCTGTTATGCTCACTTGTCTAGACATTTTTATGTCTCAAATTGTTTTAAATTGTCCTTCTCAACTTTCATTAATATTCTCACTTCTTCCCTTCTTTACTCTTCTCACTATCCTCGCCAACTTTTGTTTTCACATTGCTCTTTCACTGTATGCTCAATTTTCTTCCTTCCCCCTGTTCTACATTTCTCTTCAACTTATTTTCTTCACAAACTTCAATTTGGAAAACTTGGATGGATCACCTATCCCATATTATCTCTTAAGAAGTTAGAGTAGTTTTACTGAGGAACAAGTAGCTTTTTATTTCCTATGCAGAAAACAAGTGGCTTTTTGTTTCCTACACAGAAAAAGCGGATGACTTGAGTAAATGAAAATACAGATAACATAACATCCAGTTAATGTACACACTCAGACCAGGTCTGATTACAGGGCTAAACATCTGTTTTGTTTCTTGCCATTTATTTTCTGATTAAAGAATGCTGCTGTGGGTTGTTATATTTTAAGGTCAATCCATAAACTATGAGACATTAGAAATATTTCACCTTTGTGGCAGCTTTTTTTCATCTTTAAATATCAAAGTGGAAAGCAAACTAGATTATTATATGGATGCAATTCATAAAAGCAGCATTTTGAATTTTGGGCAGACATTTTGGGCAGCCAAATCCACACTGAGACACTTGGTGCCTGGTCTGAAGGTGTTTTAGGGTCTTATATGTACAGCTACATCAGAAGCCTCAAGTACAGCACATCTCAAAGTTGGGCACAGTCATAGGACATAAATGCACCACTACGTATTATGGAAAAGTGAGCTGGCTGTGCTGACTCACAACAGGGAAGTACTGAGGACAACAGTACATAGATGCAGAAAGTGTCACACTTAATGAACCTACCAACTCTTTTAGTTTCCCCATAGATTTGAGATTCCTGCACTACCCTTCTGTAGCAAGGCCTCTGCACAATTTTTGATATTTGAAAATCTCAGCTTGCCTATTTCCAGAGGCTTGAGCAGGAATTTTCTAATTTGATCCAATTTGGTGACTGACCACAAAGGAGTGGCCAGCCCTCTGCCCCACATTAAGTAAATGGGTTTATGGGTGGCACTCACAGTGAGGAACTATGAGTGGGATTCTTGCAGAAGCTGAGTAATATCAGGCCCTCAATATGGAAGGCTTTGTAAAGGAAAATGAGAGATATTTATTGTCATGGAGTCTACACTGATACTAAAAATGCAAAAAAAGAGAAAAGATGATCTCAGTTACTATTTACCATCATCTGTCTAGAGGCTAGCAGAAGGTGCATTAGGTTTCCAAATACTTTACTCTCTGTCACAAATACTGCTCGGCCACAAATGAAACTAACCCCAGAAGATTTCCTATTTTAATTCCTGAGAGTTCTGCTGTGTCAGGGCGTCATAGGAGATGGATTTCATCCCTTCACAAAAACAATGGGCTTTATTATATTATCTATAACTTGCTGCTCTATCCTTGCCCCTCATTTTTTACTTAGGTATTAAAAGAGACACTATTTGTTATAGTGGAGCAAGTGAAAAGCCCATAACAAATGCTGTTAAGTCAGATACTAGCAGGTTTCTGATTTCTAGCATATAGTTATAAACAACTATCACAGATTAGTACAGTAAGGAAAAGATAAACACTAGCCAACTTCTTTTCTCCGGGAAAGCCCCAAGACCTTTTTTCAAGGAGATTATTCAAGGGGTAATGGGTTCAAACTTAAACAGGGGAAGTTTAGACTGGATATGAGGAAGAAATTCTTGACTGTAAGGGTGGTGAGGTACTGGAATGGGTTACCCAGGGAAGTTGTGAGTGCTCCGTCGCTGGCAATGTTCAAGGCTGGATTGGACATAGCCTTGTGTGGCATGGTTTAGTGGGAGGTGTCCCTGCCCCTGGCAGGGGGTTGGAACTAGATGATCTTCAGGTCCTTTCCAACCCTAACTATTCTATGATTCTATTTGTATTCTTGGCATTACCTGCTGTATAAAGCAGGTCCTCTCTATAATTTCTTGATAGCTACATAACTACTGCTAATTTCTAATATATTATTCCATAGCTTACACATATATAGAATCATAGAATCATAGAATAGTTAGGGTTGGAAAGGGCCTTAAGGTCATCAAGTTCCAACCCCCCTGACAGGGGCAGGGATACCTCCCACTAAACCATGCCACCCAAGGCTATGTCCAATCCAGCCTTGAACACCACCAGCGACAGAGCATTCACAACTTCCCTGGGCAACCCATTCCAGTGCCTCACCACCCCTACAGTAAAGAATTTCTTCCTCATATCCAATCTAAACTTTCCCTGATTAAGTTTGAACCCATTACCCCTTGTCCTATCACTACAGATCCTCATGAAGAGACCCTCCCCAGCATCCCTATAGGCCCCCTTGAGATATTGGAAGGCTGCTATGAGGTCTCCATGCAGCCTTCTCTTCTCCAGGCTGAACAGTCCCAACTTTCTCATCCTATATGTTTATATATTGAAATTGTCTCCAATTTTCTCTTCATGCTGGGCAGCTTTAGGGCAGAAAAAAATAATTTCAGGGGCTATGTATGAGAAAGTACAATAAATTGTGATGAAGCCAGTAATTTCTATAAAGGTAAAGATTATTCTTCCACAGAACAAAGAACAAATACCAACAAATCACAGACCACAGCTACTCCTTAGAATATCTTTGGTTTAAATAAAAGCACGAAGAACAAACACTTTATTTAAAAAAATAATAAAAAAAGAAAAATAATTTCTTATGTGATGCAGTCCTGACACTTTAGAACAAGAACATTTCAGGATTCAGACTGTACAGTCTACCAGCTTCACTTCTAACTTTCAATCTTTGCCCCAGCAATCTGCTTCAGAATTAATAATTCTACTGCACAATACAGCATTTTCTTAGTTTGTTGTTTCATTACATGATCTCACTCTGCAGGATAAACACAGGATCAGCCAAGTTATACATTGATTTCTATGACAACAGATTACTAACAATGATAGATTTTTAATGATGTGTCAGCAAATGTGTAAAACTGTGTGGTTGTGAGGCAGCAACTGCCAAAAAAAACTGCACCGAATGTCATATAGAAAAGATATATCATTGTTTCATTTTTCTCACTGACAACCAATTCTGATAGTGTACATTTTACGCAATTAAATTCTGCCTTTCTCTGTGTGAGATCAGATGATAATTCAGGGTATTGCTCTGTTTGGTTTAATTTGTAACATATTTTAATGAAGAAAGCAGAAACTTTATCCCAATCTCCAAAAAACACCCTCCCCCCAAAAAAAAAAAAAAAAAAAAAAAAAAAAAAACCAACTAAACCCGAAACAAAATAAAAAACAAAAAAACAAAAAACCTACATAACTGTAGCAATTAACAAAAATTCCAGATTTATAAGGGAATTTGGTATGCATTATGAAGAGAGTAAAGTGCAGACTCCTACAGCAACAAAAGAGTAGAAATAAATTTTTGCAATAGGTTAATTTGTGCTTTTAATATACTGAAATGCCTCAAAGTCCTTTGGTTTACAATACATAAAACAGTAGAGTGGCTAGAGATGCATTGGAGCATCTTTTCATTAGAAATTAAAAATAACATGACAGATGCAATACATGCTGGTCAACAATGATTTCCCTCAGCCATGAAAAACTGCAGCAGATGTCACTTTACTCCAGTTTTACATGTAGTTTCCATGCTATCCTAAACCTACCAGGCAACAGTCCAACAAATGCTACGCTGGAACTTATTTACCTATCAGGTTGGCTCATGCCATTTGCACCCAGAGGTAACAGACACATTTCTCCACAATACGCTGAAAATGGCTCACAGAAATCATGTTATTATCCCTCTAAAAGCCTTTGCATCACACACAGAAAGATGGAGGAGTACTGAGGTCTGACAGTTTCCACTACACTCAGTTGTCTGCCTCTCCTTGCTGTCAGCGCACTAACACTCTGTAATGTGACCCCTGCTCTTAAGGTAATACTGAAGTACAGCCTGGATGTTCTTTTAGATATGCTCCAGGACTTATCTATGGCAAGGCTGTAACTACAATGCCAATTAACAGCTAATTTGCAGACTTGATACAAGCCTGTAGGGTTTGTAAAAAATACCTGCCGCACTGATACAATTCATCTCAGCTTAGAACAGGGAGAAAATGTTCCTAGGTGCACTGCAGATGATGG
Source organism: Ara ararauna (assembly GCA_028858755.1). Classification (NCBI taxonomy): domain Eukaryota; kingdom Metazoa; phylum Chordata; class Aves; order Psittaciformes; family Psittacidae; genus Ara; species Ara ararauna. Next base: position 131,573,886 of record CM054377.1, on the reverse strand, counting down.
CTGTTTTATCTATTCAAGTAAAGGGCACAGGTGGTACCATTCTGTGTGCCGGTAGCTGAAATGCAGCAACTTCAAGCAGGGTCTAACATGACCTTCCAGTGCATTTTTGAGTCATTCGTTATGCCTTTCAGGAACTAATCATCTTGGTACAAGGACTGATCCACAGCACGTTGTACATCTGAACTGAATGTGTTCTCCGCTGCATGTGCCATAACAAGGACACTGAAAGTCACAACTATTGTTCAATTATCGCCACAGCAGCACAGGAGATTAGACACATTAAGGCTGTTACAACCAATGCAGCTAAGTGGCTTGTACTGCTTCAGAAAGCTCTATCAGTAACAAATTAGCCCTTGCCCTCTTAGGGCATGTGTAATATTTTCAAAGCTCTGGCCTCTCTCTGGTCGTTCACCTGCTCTCCTGTGAAGGGTCTTATTTCTCATACAGCTGCTGTTTAATTTAAAGAGTAAATACAGTTTTCTGAGGCTTTAATTAGAAAGATTTCTGAAGTGTGAGGGTGCACTTGAAGCCTAACAAGCAAGATTTTAATCTCTTCACCTATAATAATCACTTCACAGCACGGGTGCTAATGAAGGCAGCAAGGATGAGATACACTGATGAACCTGTACAAACCAAGGGAAGAAAAAGACAGAGTATTTTCTCCTAAATGAAGTTTGCCTATCCATAAGCAAGTAATCAAAGTTTCGTGTGGTCATTTTTGAAATGCTCCAAAGATGCTCATTGAATCAATACCCTAGTTACAGCACTCTTGTCAACCTTCCCTGCTGTATTCATATTAATTTCAGTTTGTGCTATTACAAAGGGGTTGGCCAAAGAAAAACCCTGCATCACTGGACTTGTCTGAATACACAGGTTTCATTAGCAAAAGAAACCATGCAACTCCTTCAAAGAAATGGATCTTTTCTGTTCAGCTGGATTCTTATTCCAAACCATGCAAAATGTTATAATTTCTAACATCTTATCAGTTCATTCAAGCCAATATAACAAAACAGACTTAAAACACGACCAGAAGCTTTCAGTTGCACCCTGTCCCGATACGTTTTCTACACTGCAATGCAGAGAAAAAACTTGAGAAAAACACAAACGTACATATAGTTAGTATCTTGGCATCCTGTGTCAGTTTTGAAACTCAAGGATTGAAATTCCTCCATAAATCCACAGCCATTGCCATATCTACCAGGAAAGGTGAAGTAGCCATTTTCTAACTCAAAGAGGCTATGGTTTACAACATTCTTTCAGATAATCACCTGGACATCTACTCTGAAAAGGCTAAGCAACACTTGAATCAAAAGGTATCCAGCTCAGAATAATCCTGGTTGAGAACATGTGCATACATGCCTCTTATTCTAGACGTGTAGCAACCTTGATCAGTGCCGGCACTTAATGAGAAGCAGGGACCACCAGTCCCTTGTGCCATACTGGAAACATCAGGAGACAGGCACAGATACACAACATCCTATACTCAGAGATGACATGGAAAAGCACTTCAAAGCCAAGGTATGGTTGCTTGTTAATTCAGGCTCTAGGCAATGCTGTTTAAATATTGCATATATTTTTACATTTATATGGTCTTGTCACAGAATGAGACATACACAGAAAAGTGTATGAGCATCACTACCTGTACAGTACAAATGCTTGCTGAAGAGTTAAGTGGTAAGAGTTAACATTAGCATCTCAAAGGAACAGAGAAATTTTTTGGTTTGTTTATTGTTAGGACAGGAGGAGGATCAGTGTAGAAAATATGCACTTCTGGTTTTAACAATGAGTTCAAATATACGTGGAGCACCCGCCTCTTGCATTCCCATCTCCTAGAAGTAATCCTTAGTAGCAGATACCTCTGGTAAGCTCAATGGTGAGCACAGACAAGAATACAGCCCAAAATGAGAAATAATAAAATTGTAACTATAGATTCTTCAACACTTTTCCTCTGTAAGGGGAAATCCTTACAGCAGCTAATTCTGTGAATTAACACTTTTATTTACAGAGAAGGCCCTTATTAATCAAACTACTAAACAAATTGTCTTCAATGGTAGGTATCATTAGCACCAGCAAATTACTGGGAAAAAAAAAAGCACCAACAAAACAGCAAACAAACAAGTAACCAACAAATGCTAACAGTATTTAATTAACTTCCTTATTGCATATGTTCAGCTCTGTGTTTATTGATTCTCATATATATAATGAGCTAAAGAATTACCAGTCATTCCACATATCAAATGTAAAGTGCTCTGCATGTATTAGGAAAAGATCTATACAAAGACAAGCAAAAATGGTAGAACCTTTTCACAGATCATCCGGATAGATAGTATAGATGTTCTCTTCTGGTTCTATTTCATGATATATTCTTCAGGAAAAAAGTTACAAACATATTTATTACAGTTTAGAGACATCTATTTCTTAATGAAAGTCTTCATACTCATCAGTGATGGTAATGCTAAATAGTTACATATTAATGGTTATATATTAAATATTTAATAATGATTATATATTAAATATTTAATAATCATTATATAGTAAATGTTTAATAAATGGCTGACAATTTCAGTCAGTACTAACTATTTCAATGGATGATAGATTTCAGTAATACATTCTATTGCAAGCAAATGGGAATTACATTAGTATTTCATGTGCATCTTTTTTCCTTTCCATTTTCAGCTCTGCAAGTCTTTGTACAACAACAGATGATGCTAGGCAGAGAGTACTGTAGCCAAGCAGCTTGCATCTTTACATCTGTATTTACTGAGATAATGTTCTTCTAATGCCAGCTGCTTTGAATGCTTTTGGATTTTATTTGTAAAGGCTCAGAAATGTAACAAAAAAAAAAAAAAAAGAAAAATCAAGAAATTTGTATCACAAAGTTCATTTATCACCGTCATTAACATGTGATGGAAAGTTAAGCTGATAAAGCATTTATGTCAAGATTGCCAAATTCACCCACTGGAACTGAAAGTTTTCTCAGGAGACCAACCTTTCTGAGAAGAAAGCACACTGCTAGCAGTTTTCCGAGAGTCTCTCTCCTTTAAAGTAGTTTTTCATGAAGGCATTTAAAAGCTGCCAACCTTATCTGGGTTGGTGTAATAGGAAAACTGCAATCACAAAATACTTTGTAGAACCAGAAACCACTTCCTGCCCAGCTCCACTGATCATTTTAAATAGAGAAAAATAATATTTAAAAAATGAAAAGATCCATCACATAGATCCCACTTGCAACAGGCAAAGGAGGAGTGCAGATAAAAACCCACTATAGAAGCAGATCTCCCAATCATGCCTGTTTCCTGCATTTTCTTTTGCATTGCAAAACCATCATATGAAGTGGATTTCTTTCTGAAAAATAAACTGGAAGATGCTCTCCAGAAGTGTACTCAATATGCTCCAGGCTCTACAAGATGTTCAGCCTAAGGGACCAGACTACAGCTACCCAAAAGTATATAATAAAAAAAAAATGCATTGTGCAGACATCAGTTCCTCAGAACGAATTGCTTTACTGTGAAGATCCATATGTTGTCCAAACTAACTGATGTTATGTCGTGGTTTTAGCCCAGCTGTAACTCAGAAAACCACACAGCCTGTCTCTCACTCCCTCCCCTTCCTCTCCCCTGCTCCGGGAGGGATGGTGAGGAGAATCGAAAGAATGCAACTCCCACAGGTTGAGATAAGAACAGTCCAGTAACTAAGGTATAACACAAACCACTACTGCTACCACCAATAATAATAATAAGGGAAGTAACAAGGGAAGAGAATACAACTGCTCACCACCCGCCGACCGGTACCCAGCCAGACCCGAGCAGTGATCTAACCCTTCTGGGTAACTGCCCCAAGTTTATATACTGGGCATGATGTGCTGTGGTATAAAATACCTCTTTGGTTAGTTTGGGTCAGGTGTCCTGTCTCTACTTCCTCCCGGCTTCCTCTCCTCCCTGGCAGAGCATGAGGCTCAGAAAGTCCTTGGTCAGACTAAACATTACTGAGCAGCAACTAAAGATATCAGTGTTATCAGCATTGTTCCCAGGCTGAAAGTCAAAAACACAGCACTGCACCAGCTACTAGGAAGGAGAAAAATGACTGCTACTGCTGAACTCAGGACACATGAGTATAGACTAGACGTAACTGACAAAGTAGGACTTTTCTCCTGAAAACCCTGTAATAGAAATATTGGCAACAGTACAGCCCCTAAGTACCTTCAGAAAGACTTCAAATGAGGCATAAACTCCAGGGGACTTCATCTAAAGAATAGTATTGAGTGTTACGCAAAGTAAAAAATCCCTATATGCTTATGGAGCAGCATTAATATGCTGATCAAATCCTCATGATTTACCTTCTACTGAATTTAAACCCAGAGTTGCGATACACATACGGAAACCTAGAGTTGTATCCCTAAAATTTCTTCCAGTGAACAAACTACCATCATGCATACAGTGCTTTAAGTTGCTATTGTGCCCTTATTCAACTAGATCATAATAAAAAGAATTAAGAAAAAACTGCTAGTACAGATAAAGTTTCTTCCCTCCTCTTGACACGTTATTCTGACAGAAAACTTCCTACTAGCATGGGGTGCATCTGTTACAAAAAACTACTGCAGCTGCTCCTTTTTAACATAGTCAGGTTTTCGTATGTCATATTTGTGATTTCAAAAATAATATCTTAATCTTGTAATTTATCACATCCTATCTCTGTCACATATGCATATTGGTATAGTTTTATAAATATACATATTTATATATATGTTTATTTGAGATAATCTCAAATACAATCTCAGAACTAGAAAACATCATGTCTTCCAGAAAAGCACACCTCTGTAACCAAACCAGCAACCCTTGAGACAGGCTGAAAACCTCCAAGAGTCAGAGCTTAACGCTTCAGGGTGTAATATTTGCCTAGGCACTAACACAGGCAGAGGGCTTCCAGGCTTGGGACAGTTTATTCCTGTACGTATCTGGCCATGTGTCATGGGTTCAGCAGCAGCAGTCATTTTTCTGTTTCTTGGTAGCTGGTGCAGCACTGTGTTTTTGATTTTGGGCCTGGGAGCAGCGCTGATAACACCAGTGTTTCGGTTACTGCTTAGTGATGCTTTGGTCTGGCCAAGGACTTTCTGAGTTTCATGCTCTGCCAGGGAAGAGGGGAAGCTGGGAGGAAGCAGAGACAGGACACTTGACCCAAACTGACCAAAGAGGTTATTCCATACCACAGCACGTCATGCCCAGGATGTAAAGACGGAGAGGAGAGACCCAGAAGGGTGGGGGGGTGCACTGCGTGGTCAGGCTTGGTATTAGGTGCTGAGAATTGTATTCTTTCCTTGTATTTCTCTTGTCATTATTATTATTTGTGGTAGCAGTAGTGATTTGTGTTATACTTTAGTTACTAAACTGTTCTTATCTCAACCTGTGGGAGTTGCATTCTTTTCAATTCTCCTCCCCATCCCTCCGGGAGCGGGGGAAGAAAGAGGGGGAAGTGAGGGAGAGAACGGGCTGCGTGAGTTAGGCTTAAACCACACCACCATGTTCCTATATTCTGAAGCAACAATTTACAAAGGTATTAAAAATAACAGGTTTCAGTAAAATGTTGCTCTGTTTCCCACATGCTGGAAGTATAACTATAGGAGAAACCCAATGCATTAAAGAGTTGAAATATGAGATTACACCCAGAAAACACTATAAACTTTGTCCAATTGCTGAAGGTGTACCTTTTTACATTTACAGTCCTAGAATAGTTCAGGTTGGAAGGGACATTTAAAGGGTCCAACTTCCCCTGCAGTGGGCAGGGACATCTTCAACTAGATAAGATTTCTCAGAGCCCTGTCCAACCTGACCTTGCATGTTTCCAGGGATGTGGTGTCTACCATGTCTTTGGACAATCTGTTCCATTTACATAATTATATGATGTAATACAAGCTGTATCAAGTAGAGCTGACTAAAATATGTTCTAGATTCAACACCACGTTCCTAAAAAAAAAAAGGGGGGGGGGGGGAATTTTGTTTGGTGCTTTTGTGCTTTGATTTTTTTTGTTTTGTTTTTGTTTGTTTGGATTTTTTTTTAAAAAAGATGTGAATATTAAATAAATTCTTTCAGGATGAAGATTTGGTAACTCAGATCTCCCACTTCCCACAGAAAATTAATGATGTGCATTTCCCTCACTAGTTTGCCAACGTATTTTCTTCCATGCTTGAGAAATATCTCTAGGGGGAAAAAAAAAAAAAAGATCACATTGCCTCCTTTTAATTTGAGGCTTCAAAAGAACAAAGCACATAAAAACTCATAAGCTACCATACAGTTTGTTTTCCTTATTTTTCCCTCTCACATTATGCACCAAAGCCCAGCTGTTTGGGCACTTACTAAATCCCACATCTGGGATTCAGGCAAGCCTGATCTCTCATAAATTTTAAGCAGTATTTCCATTTACAGTTCAAGGCATTTGGCACCATGTTGTATTGCTCTAAGGATGGATGGATACATGAGACATGAGGAACGACTAGTGAATACTGTGCTACATTCTTGGGGAAAAATTTGTAATAAAACTAGTGCCTAAGCTTCCCTTTTGCTTCATTGAACATGTTTTGAACTTGGGAATCTGAGCAGATGAAACCATTTGCAAACAAAGTAACATCCTCGCAGAAAACTCATCATGCTTTAGCATTTTCTCTGTTTTTGCTTGGAACACTGTTCTTAAGAATTCTTCTTTTAAGGATCCTTACTAAAATCCCATACGCTGTATCAAGTACGGTGAATCCATGCATTATAAAATGGTTAAGTTTGGAAGGCACCTTAAGATCACCTAGTTCCAACCCCCCTGCATATTATGCTAAGACACCATTCAGCAGGCAATAATCAGGGGAACCATTGTACCTCTGCCCCAATTTATAAAGGTCAAGACCTGGTGCTGTCTGTCCACAGAACAAGTAATTGCCACACAAATTGGGACAGATTGAGTGAACTGGACTTCAGATGACACCATTTATTTAAGTAAGCATTACTCAAACTAATTAAGCACAACTGCTTTTCTTTTTTTTCTTTGAACACAGAATGCCATAGCCATGACTCCTATGTTAACCTTCAAAGAGTCTTTACTCTTCATAAATATATGAAAGCTAATTTTTAAAATTCTTTATCATACTGCTGATGAAGGACAGGTCCACATATAATTGGGTGCCTTTCTCAGTTGGAAATGAAGATTATTATGGCCAAATATAGAGAAAAAACCATGACAGCTCATTTTGTATATCATGAAAAGCACTTCATAACTTGACGGTTACATTGTGAGGCTGCTTGACCTTATAAAAATAATCAGGTAGTTAATGTCCAAGCACTGCCTCAATTGCAGGATGTGAAGCTATTAACGTCAATACTGCTTGAAACAGTACAACTTTGCTTGGAGTACAGTGTCTGGGGCAAAATGTCGCCATCTCCACAGACCTTTAGTATTTATGTTTAAAAGGATTTTTGAATTGCTGCTGCAGCAGCTGATAGCAATTCTATGTTTCATAAGATGTTCCAACTGCTTCTAACAAATACTGTAGGCTCAAGCCTGGAAACTGGATTTCTTTAGGATTAAGAGGTTACCTAAGGAATGTGAAGCAACTTTTGAACAAAATCACTTAGTCCCAAGCTGTGCATCTCACAGTCCTTTTTTACGTTAGAGGCCAGGAGGCAACACGTGTATAGTTTATGCGTTTCCCTGATGTCAGTTGTTTGCATAGACATTCACACTGATGAGTGGTGTCCTCAGGGATCAGTACTGGGACCGGCACTGTTTAACATCTTTGTCAGCAGTGTGGACAGTGGGATTGAGTGCATCCTCAGCAAATTTGTCAATGACACCAAGCTGTGTCATGTGGTCAACACATTGGAGGGAAGGAATGCTATCAGGGCGACCTAGACAGGCTTGAGACCATGGGCCTGTGTGAGCCTTATGAAGTTCAACAAGGACAAGTCAAGGTCCTGCACCTGGGTCTGGGAAATCCCAAGCACACATACAGGCTGGATGGAGGCTGGATTGAGAGCAGCACTGAGGAGAAAGACCTGGGGATGTCGGTTGATGAGAAGCTGTATATGAGCCAGCAGTGTGCACTCACAGCCTAGAAAGCCAGCTGTATGCTGAGCTGCAACAAAAGAAGCATGACCAAGAGGCTGAGTGAGTTGATTCTCCTCCTCTACTCCCCTCTCATGAGACCCCAGCTGGAGTACTGCCTCAGCTCTGGGGCCCCCAACATAAGAAGGAGCTGTCAGAGTGGGCCCAGAGGAGGGCAACAAAGATGCTTAGAGGGCTGTAGCACTTCTCCTGTGGAGACAGGCTGAGAGAGTTGGATTTGTTCAGCTTGGAGAAGGCTCAGGGGAGACCTTATAACAGTCTTTTAATATCTAAAGAAAGTCTACAAAAAATCTGGAGAAGGACTTTTCACAAGGCATGTAGTGACAGGACAGGGGTTAGATTTAGGTTAGATATTGGGAAAAAGTTCTTTACTGTGAGGGTGGTGAGACATTGGCACAGGTTGCTCAGAGAAGCTGCAGCTGCCCCGTCCCTAGCAGTGCTCAAGGCCAGGTTTGACAGGGCTTGGAGCAATCTGGTCTAGTGGAATGCAGGTGCAGGTAACGAAAGCACTCTTCTTAAAGACACACAGTTTCATGAGCACTGAAACACAAAAAGAAGACGGGCCTGTTTCACCAATGTCTGGCATCTTGTTGTAATGAGAATAAACAAAGCAGCATTTCAGAAGCACCCTAATGCCTGAAGATCTTGATCAAAATTGAAACCAAGGGATGCTATGGAACTGATGGACAGGGGTAGAGCAGTTGATGTCATCTACCTGGACTTGTGCGAAGCGTTTGACACTGTCTCACATGACATCCTTGTCTCTAAGTTGGAGAGACATCAATTTGATAGGTGGACCACTCAGTGGATAAAGAACTGGCTGGATGGCCGCATGCAAAGACTTGTGCTCAATGGCTCAATGTCCAGCTGGAGACCAGTAACGAGTGGTGTCCTCAGGGATCAGTGTTGGGACCGGTCTTGTTCAACATCTTTGTCAGTGACATGGATAGTGGGATTGAGTGCGCCCTCAGCAAGTTTGCCGATGACACCAAACTGTGTGGTTCGGTTGATATGTTGGAGGGAAGGAATGCCATCCAGAGGGACCTGGACACGCTTGTGAAGTGGGCTGATGCCAACTTGATGAAGTTTAACCATGCCAAGTGCAAGGTCCTCCACCTGGGTCAGAACAATCCCAGGCACAGCTACAGGTTGGGCAGAGAAGAGATTGAGAGCAACCCTGCGGAGAAGGACTTGGGAGTGTTGGGCAATGAAAAAAAGAATATGAACTGGCAGTGTGTGCTCACAGCCCAGAAAGCCAACTGCATCCTGGGCTGCATCAAAAGGAGTGTGACCTGCAGGTTGAGGGAGGTGATCTTGCCCCTCTACTCTGCCCTCCTGAGACCTCACTTGGAGTATTGTGTGCAGTTCTGGTGTCCTCAACATAAAAAGGACATGGAACTGTTGGAACAAGTCTAAAGGAGGGCCACAAGGATGATCAGGGGACTGGAGCACCTCCCATATGAAGATAGGCTGAGAAAGTTGGGGCTGTTCAGCCTGCAGAAGAGAAGGCTGCATGAAGACCTCATGGCAGCCTTCCAGTATCTGAAGGGGGCCTATAGGGATGCTGGGGAGGGACTCTTCATGAGGGACTGTAGGGAGAGGACAAGGGGTAACGGGTTCAAACTTAAACAGGGGAAGTTTAGATTGGATATGAGGAAGAAATTCTTGACTGTAAGGGTGGTGAGGCACTGGAATGGGTTTCCCAGGGAAGTTGTGAATGCTCCATCGCTGGCGGTGTTCAAGCCAGGTTGGACAGAGCCTTGGGTGGCCTGGTTTAGTGTGAGGTGTCCCTGCCCCTGTCAGGGGGGTCGGAACTAGATGATCTTAAGGTCCTTTCCAACCCTAACTGTCCTATGATTCTATGATGCTGGCCCCTCTGAGAAGACATCAGGTGGTTTAGATATTCATCTCAGAGACATAAGCTGTAACCTTAGAAAAGCAAGTTCCATCTAAAGTGATTTCTTGCATTGGTGTTTTACCACTTTCAGATTTATTCTTAAAGTAAATAAATTAAAATGTCCTCTCATGTATTTACTTTTTTTTTTCAATTTTGAAATTATTCAAATAAAGTTTTTAGTATATCTTCACAAGAAAAAGAACCTTATTGGTGTCACATATTTCAAAATCATTTTCAAGAGTTTCTCACAAAGAAAGGAAAAACTGTTTGATGCCTACTACTAATTAAAATAAAAAATTGGACTACGGAGCAAGAAAATGAGATGCTAATATTACAAGCTGACTTTTTTTTAACTTATAAACATCTCTACTGAACCTCTCCTTTGCTGGCAAAAAGCATTCTAGTTTAATTGCCTTATCCCATAGCAGGCACAGTTATACTTCACTGAACACAGTGTTTTCAATAATCCATTCATATTGCAGGATATGTCATGGTCTGAAATAGTTATCAGACCCCTTGTAATATATAACTATTTTTGCAGGGAAGTGTTACCTATTAAAATCAGCGTGACAGCTCATAGTCCAGCAATGGTTTTGCTTGGCAGGACTACAATCAGCAGAATTTCACATGTTCAAAACTAAGACCAGTTTGTAGAACTAAAAAGAAATTTTTCTGGAAGACAGACATATTTTATATAAGCCTTTTCTTTTATTTTCATCTTCCTGCCAAGACAGAAGACCAGAAACCTCAATGGGATGCCAACTACTGTGAGATCTGCAGCCAATTTTCAGTAGAAAACTTCAGTTAGTTCATCTAAGCTGCAGTTAAGCAAGCCAAACATTTAGTTGTTTATCTGAACAATAATATATCACATCTTTCGAGATTGCCTTCAAACTGTTTCACTAACAGAAAGCAGAAAAGGGAAAGAGACTTATCATAGAATCATAGAATAGTTAGGGGTGGAAAGGACCTTAAGATCATCTAGTTCCAACCCCCCTGACAGGGGCAGGGACACCTCACACTAAACCAGGCCACCCAAGGCTCTGTCCAACCTGGCTTTGAACACCGCCAGCGATGGAGCATTCACAACTTCCCTGGGAAACCCATTCCAGTGCCTCACCACCCTTACAGTCAAGAATTTCTTCCTCATATCCAATCTAAACTTCCCCTGTTTAAGTTTGAACCCATTACCCCTTGTCCTCTCCCTACAGTCCCTCATGAAGAGTCCCTCCCCAGCATCCCTATAGGCCCCCTTCAGATACTGGAAGGCTGCCATGAGGTCTTCATGCAGCCTTCTCTTCTGCAGGCTGAACAGCCCCAACTTTCTCAGCCTATCTTCATATGGGAGGTGCTCCAGTCCCCTGATCATCCTTGTGGCCCTCCTTTAGACTTGTTCCAACAGTTCCATGTCCTTTTTATGTTGAGGACACCAGAACTGCACACAATACTCCAAGTGAGGTCTCAGGAGGGCAGAGTAGAGGGGCAAGATCACCTCCCTTGACCTGCTGGTCACGCTCCTTTTGATGCAGCCCAGGATACTTAATCTCCTCCTCCCAATATACAAGTTTGTCCATGTGCTTGGCTTTCATTTAAATATAGTATCACAAAGCACTTCACAAACAACAATTAATAATGATATATTTGCTTTATTTATACACTGTTTTCATTAAAATTATGAAGTCAATGGTTAGCCAATGTGCTTGCATAAGATATTAGTCGTAAAACAATGCATGGAAAAGAATCAAGCCTGGTCTGAGAGTTAACCTTACACCTAACGCTGATACTTCGAAACAGAATCTGAGAAAGGTCTGCAGATTTTTTTTCTATAAATGTATTTACTGAGGCATTAATGAAAATAAATCTATTAGAGTTATGGTTGATTTCTCAAGGATGATACTGTGACATCTGGGAAAACTGACAGGAAAATATCAATCCCTTTAATCATCAGATATAGAAAGTAAGGCACTTCAAAAGATAATGAAGCAAAGCATTTCCATTAGCAGTAACATGATGTCATTTGCATACTCTAAAATATTTGTATTTATATGTGTTCTTTTTGTTGTTTTGGTTTTTTGTGGGTTTGGTTTTTTTTCCTTAAACAAAGGTCTCTGAAAGAATTTTTCAGGCACTTTCTTTGCTTTTCCAGTTATTAAAGGATATAGGCTAGAAGAGGCTGCAAGATCACTAATGCTGCAATTCAATCATACTGTGATCTACCATTTCATATCTGTCTCAAAGTTTTTAATATTAGCAAAAGCCTTCAGCCAAATTCCAGTTTTCTATTAACCTTCCTTTATCTCCTGTTGCATGCAGCCACATCCTGGAACAAATGCATTCCTATATGCTTACCTTAGATGAGTAGCTACTCACACCATGACTTAAGTAGTCTTTGGATACCACCAAGCAAAAGTTGCATCTTCACTACAATACCAAGCGTGACTATAGCAATAAGAGAGAAAATTTAATTTGACTAGTACCAGCACTAGACCACAGACTTCACTATACACTGCCTGTATTCACAGCCAGGGTGCTGATGGCCCTGTGTTGCATGCAGTGGTGCTTTTTCTGCTCTAAATATGCACCTAACATAAAGAAAGCAAAAAATGCAGAAGTTTGGGGTCACACTGTGTGTGTAACAACTCACCACCAGCGAACAGTAATGGTTTCTTCTGCCTCTTCCCACCTTTCTCCACCACTTCATATCAGTTCATCAGGCAATCTTTGAAAACCAGATTGCTTGCTGCCTTTTTTAAAAAGTTAGAAAACTTCAGAGGGAAAAAAAAAAAACATTCCCCCCCCCCCCCCCCAAAAATATCACCAAACAACTGTATATTTTGTATTTTGCTGCTTTTTTTCTGAGTTAAAGCAGATCAAAGAAGGATCTGAAAATCTTTAGGGAGGCAAACTAGTGGTACTAACAGAGACAAGAATAAGGATGAGGAACAGAAGTAGCATCATGTGAGGATAAATCTCTGAAAAACGTTAGCTAAAATGTCTAAGTAAAGTAGTCTCCATTACATTTTTCATGGACAAAGTGGAGGTGCATGAGTTTTATGCATTAATTCAAATGATACATAATCAGGATCAAAGCATTCATAACAAGTAAAATCAGTATAATGATTTCTTTGAGGTTTCATTCTTCCCTTGTAGGTCACAGCTAGGTTTGTTGAAGCAGCTATTACCTGTGTCTGGACAGTTTCAAATAAGCCTTGGTTATTTGTAATTTTTAAATGAGAAACATATAGAGCTATAAAACTCAGTGATTCTTAAGATTTTGACCACAAATTCAAGGGAGATGAAATATTCGAAACACTTCCAGATTTATTTAATAGAAGTATCAGGAAGTGGGACAAGACCACAGTTAAAACCAGATTGTTAAATTTACATTCAAATGCAGCATTGTGCCTCAGAAGAAACCTCTGGGTAACTCAGGAATAACTGACAATGTCAGAAATAAAGTTTTATTCTACCAAAAAAACAAATTATCCAAAAAATCTCCAAATACACATGTTTACTAAGGAAAAATAGCCAGAGAACCTTTCTTTCTTCCAACTATATTTTATTCTAACATTTTAAAGTTTTGATTATATTTAAAAATTAAAATATTGAAAGTGAAATTCATTCACTTTATAATATTCATTTATATTTCTCTGAGCTGCGAGTTCTACCTTTGTGCAAGTGCCCAGAAAATACTATGTTTTTATTTGAAGTTTGTTCTCTGTATTTGAAGTATGACTAGGAGTAATTATATACTGCCCATACTGCATATCTTTCTCTTCTTTAAACTTTATATTTCAGATACCTTCATTCTCAGCCTGCATTGACTTTGGAAAGCATGGAAAAATCCTAAAAGAATTCCCTTTCTCCCCAGCTGGATATGACCAGATGTGAGTTGCTTTCTCTCTGTCTTCTAAAACCAAAATATCAAAAAAAGAGTTTAAATGCCTGAACACAAGCCAGGCAATATGCTCCAATCTAGAAATCAGGTGGGTTTCATCCTGTACTTAAGCACAGGCACAAGCAGTCCTAACAAAAACATTCAGTCTTGAGCAAGAATCAAGACACAGAGGAGAAAAAAAGTGGCAAATCAAAGTTCTGTGTAAAATATATCCGTTTGCTCTCTGAAAGATAATAGGGTCACCAACTGTATTTGAAAACTAAGGTTAGTCCAAACTGGAGCACAAATGAAAATAAAGAAGACTCAATTTTATTCTACCTCACTTCTTTGTTCCATCGCTAATGAAGACAAATAAGCTGTGAATAATCAAGAGAAGGAGTTCAGAGAGCAGAAATACTCAGATAATAGTAAAGAAGCCTATTGCCATTTAAATGAGATGCTACAAAATGAGTCCTTACCAGTTTAAGGAAAAAAAGACATAGGGAATGGGATTGGTTAGACCTAATTAGGTTAGTAAAACAAGTACACTGTTAATCACAGAACCACAGAATGGTTTGGGTTGGATGAGACCTTAAAAATCATCCAGTTCCAACCCCTCTGCCATGTGAGGGACACCTTCCACCAGACCACATTGCTCAAAGCCCCATCCAACCTGGCCTTGAACACTGCCACAGATGGGACATCCAAAAACCTTGAAACTGAAAGCTTAGTTAAAAATAAATAAATAAATAAATCTATCGACTTAGTTATTCATAAAATTAGTTTGGGTGTTATTTACAATTCATTTTTACTGTGACTTCTGTATACAACAGCTAACTATTTTAGGATTGGTTTGATACATGAACATGGTAAAGATGAAACTTTCTACTTTCTCAAAAGGTTTTTTTTCCTCTAAAGGAAACAGTCTTGAATACTGCTAAATATTTCTTATATTTCAGTATTATTATACAATCCCTGTATTCTCACAGGAAAGAGTTGACAGTAAAGAAGATTAAATGCAGCATTAAAAGTCATACAGTTATAACATATTTGTTGTCTGCTCCCAGATGTGTAGACAGCATGGATCCCAGACATAAGATAACTTCTACCACACAAAGAGAAGTCTGTGAAAGGCAAGGTATCATCTCAAAGAGCTGAGCTACCCAGCAGTTAGCATTGCCTGAAGGAGAAAAAAAGCTAAAGAGAAAACAATTTTATTTTTTAAGTTTTTTGTTTGGTGGTTTGGTTTGGTTGTTTGGGGGTTTTTTTTTGGGTTTTGGGTTGTTTTTTTTTTTTTTCAACACTCAACTTTCAGTTTTCTTCCCTAGAACTAGTGTTGTCATCATCTACACAATGTCCATGGAGGTTTCCCTGGACGCAGGGCTGAAGCAATTGCTTGCAGGATGAGTCAGCTTCAGCTCTACAGGAGGATTATTTTTCTGTCTTCTTTTTCATCATGTCCTTGCTACAGCCTGAACTATTCTGGTTGAGTAATGAGCCTTTGCCACTAACAAGACTTCTACTCACTTTAAAAGCCTTTGGGACAGATCTTTGTGGAATCCAGATCAATGGACAAATGCAGACATGAATAGCACCATGAGAAATTATTGCCCCACTGGCAAAAGACCCTTCTCCACTGAGTTGCATCACGACTATGTACATTCAATAGTACTATTGAATCTCACAATAGCTTTACCTACAATGTTAGAAAAAAAAAAATCCTGTCATGGGTTCAGCAGTAGCAGTCATTTTTCTCCTTCCTAGTAGCTGGTGCAGTGCTGTGGTTTTGACTTTCAGCCTGGAAACAGCGCTGATAACACCAGTGTTTTTAGTTGCTGCCCAGTAATGTTTACTCTGACCAAGGACTTTCTGAGTCTCATGCTCTGCCAGGGAGGAGGGGAAGTCAGGAGGAAGCAGAGACAGGACACCTGACCCAAACTGACCAAAGAGGTATTCCATACCGCAGCACGTCATGTCCAGGATGCAAAAACGGAGGGCAGAGACCCGGAAGGGTGGGGGTGCACTGTTTGGTTGGGCTGGGTATAGGTGGTGAGTGATTGTATTCTTTTCCCTTGTCTTTCTCTTGCATTATTACTGGTGGTAGCAGTAGTGATTTGTGTTATACCTTAGTTACTGGACTGTTCTTATCTCAACCTGTAGGAGTTGCATTCTTTCGATTCTCCTCCTTATTCCCCTGGGACTGGGGGAAGAAAGAGGGGGGAGTGAGTGAACAAACTGCGTGAGGAGCTTAAACCATGACAAACCCATACTAGTGTTCACATGGTATAGACTGATGTAATATTAGCTTTCACAATTTAGAAAACTTAAGCAAATTCTGACTGTTGTTCACATAGAAGTAATGTGATCAAGAACATTAATGAAAAAAATAATTTTAAGTTGCAAAAGGAAAGCTACTTAAGTAATACAGGAGTAGAAATAGCTTGTTCTTCTCCACTGACTTTTACCAAATTTATTATCATGCAGTCTTCAACTGTCAAGTTCGTACCTTGAGAAAAATAAATTTCCAAAGATGAGTAGGTTTTTGGTTTCTTCTTTTTTTAGTAGTTTTAATGATGTTTCATGTTTCAGTCACACATCACAGGACTAGAAATTGATAGCACTACAAATATTTCAGCTAGCCCCAGAGAAGTAAGTTATTTGTTAATTTCATAAAAGAAAAACTAAAAGTAAAGTTTCTTTCCTATTTGACTGATCTTTTCATTTACAGTTTCCCTGCTACTATAAATCAACTTTCCTGAACACAGAAAGATAAAATCAGGGTTCTATTATTGTTTCAGCTGAAGAAAAGAAACCAATTATAAAGATATTTTTGGAAGAATCTTATTTATAAAATGTAGGGGGAAAAAAAAATACCTGCTTCCAAAGTTGCGGCAAATAAACTGATATTCTGCACCTACATGTTTAAGCCAGCTGCCAGGTCCATACTGCCTTTTACTGTACTACCTGCATAGCACTTCTTTGCAATCTTCATTCAACTTCTTGCAATTCCATTTTTGCAATTTCCAGCTCCAACCCAGTCATGGCCATACCCCTGTTCTTCACTATCATAGGTCCCAGATAATTCTCTCTTTAGTTTCTTTTCAAGTCTTGCAGCCTCCTCATTCTGCTGGTGACAGCATTGACATTTCCATCTACTTGGTTTTATTGAAGAAATAAGGATAATGAAGGCAAGAACTGTATTAGGTTCAGTTTTACCTAACACAGAAATGACTCTTCCCTTGATTCATGTTTTTAGCTGAACCACTCACGCAGCAGTTCAAAACACTCGTCTTCCAGCATTTCATCTTTCCAGCTAAGCAAAGGCTCAAGTTCTCACAACTTTATTTCCAGTACCTCCCAAAATCCACATATTAGCTTTCATTGAGTTCTTAAAGTGAGACAAATGCCCGCTCCAGCCTTCCTCTAGAGTACTGCATCATCTACTGATGAGATGAAAACAGCACAAAGCACTGAATGGTTCTGGCTAGTTTGGTCCTTCTAGAAAATGGCTGCATATATCAAAATCTCAGTATACTGGTTCTGTTTGCTGAGTGCTCCAAATATCTGAAATCAGCCTCCTTTTATAGTCATCTATGAATAAGAGAATGTCTAAGGATTTCATGACATTCTTGAGGAAGGATGACCTCACAGATCAGTCTGAACTTACAAGACCCTTGCTCATTCAACTCCATTTGTCCATTGACCAAGTCATTTGACTTTCCCTAGGCCCCTAAAAGCAGCAGAGGAAAACTCCTCCTCCCACCTGGAAGATGAAGACATTCAAAACGGAGCCAACAAAACAACTCAGCTTGTACAGCTGCATCCCCCAGCAAGAAGAAGTGAAATGAAACACAGAGTAGGCAGCCACATTGAAATCTAAGCCAACCTACCTTCTTCACTACCTTTAAAGTTAGTGATAGGGTTCAACCTAAACACATTTCTTACATTTATGTCGATGCTGCAAAGGTTATTTCCCTGTAGTTATTTCAGACTGCGGCTTCCAACCTGGCAGCTCCTAAAATACCTGTTTTCAGTGTTTCTGTCTACAGCCTTACAGCACTGATTTGTTTTCTGTTAGCAAGTATTTTTCCTTCCCACCAGAAAAGCTGTGAGCTTTTCCAAGTTCAATTTGTCTAACTCAAATTCCTTTGTATTTTTTTCAGAATACTCTACAGGAAACAAAACCTGCCAGGGTTCCTCACAGATGTCCAAAAATGAAGATTACTGGAGTACAGATTATGTTTTCTGATGACAGATTTCCCAGACTAATGATGATGGCGGTAATCACATGAAAAATATTAGCTTTGCTGATAACATGAAAAGGAACCACATTTGCCATACACCCCACTAATTTCCTCTTCCTTCTTCTTCAGGTCTGTATCAAACCTTTCATGTGTAGTCTTGTTGCCACCCTCAGTCACCAAACAGTCACCAGAAGCATGAGAGTATACTAGCTCCCATCCCTTTGATCTCACTCTGCCAAGACAGTAAACTCAGCTCCTAGACTCCATCCAAATATTTCCATCCTCCCATTATAGGCATCCAAAGACTGTACAAGTTTGCTGCACTCCAAAGACACTCAGAAAACCTGCTGACATGCCCTGGATTGAAAACTGATCTGCATACAATGAAGCCAGGACCCTGTGCATGGAGAAATAACAGTTAAACATTTGCTACTGATTTCTTATGGGATTAGCTTTGGGCCATTTAGTGAAAAGACCCACGGCTATCACAACTGATTGATGATCTCTACCTCGGGAAATGACCCAAGCTACTCTCTTTGTCATCATAGAAGGCATAGCAGCTCTTCCCCTCCTACAAGAAGGACTTTTTCCATGTCATTAAGACGTTTTCTGTACACATTTACATTCTGCCTGCAAGTTACCACACAGACTCTCTGCTCTTACCTTGAGCAAGATTAAAGTCTCTAAGACGTATATATTTTTAAGACTATGACATCCTTAGGACAATCTTTAATTTTATCTGGCATAATAATTTCGTATAGTGTTTGGAGCTAACTATTAGTGTAATCTGGATGGGAAAAACTTGAAAGATGTTAGGCAAGAAAAAAGAAAATACTTTAAATGGACAGAGAACAGTTTACTTTCTGAACATAGCACTCAAAGTATTATTCAATTATTAAAATTAAAATCAAAATTACATTATGAGTAATCTTAATGTATTCATGTTAGAATGAAAATCAATGCATGCCTCAGGAATTAAAAAAAAAAAAAAGCAACAAAAACTGACCACAAACCAATGTGAATGTCAAATATCAAGATTTTCAACTGCACGTTTTCATTAGCTCCTGAATAGATGAGATATGAAAAGCGTAGCTGTTGTTTTCAAGACAGTTACTTGACTGCAAAGAAAAGACTAAGGATTTCAACCATAAAAGTCTCTGAAATGAGAAAGAAATAAGAACTCTGAAATTATGAGTAACAACAACAACAATTAGCAAGACAGCTTCACCATTCGGCACTATCTCAAGATTCTTTTAACATATGATAAATGAAAAATGAAAATGATCATGTGGCTTTCTTTTTCCCTAAAAATCCCTAAAAAACTACAACTAATACTATGGTTATCTCTGTATAGAAGACTGTGCAAAATATAAAAAGTGTTACAGCACTAACAGCACACAGAATAACCTGAAAGAAAAATCTCAAAATGATTTGAAAGTCTCATTAGCTATATTGCTTATCCTAAGGACTTATAAAATCACTTTTTAGGAACTACAAAATAAGTTAGTGTACAATGCACACAGAGGTGATAACATGGCGATCAGTGAAAACAATTATTTCCCATGATCTCTGCCACTCACTGAAATGCATGACAACAAGTTGCACCTGCACAGAGCCCTAGCAAAATTCTCACAGTTTTCCAGGGGTCTATTCTAGCTACAGAATTAACATAAACATCCACTGAAGGGGAAAAAAAATAAGCCTATATCCAGACTAAACTGAAAGGATATCACACTGAAAGATGACAGGGGACCACTCTGTGATTTATTGTCTTCTGACATGACAGTTTCTTTCATGTATGCTTTTGTGCCTTTTTGAAACATTCATATTATCACATTTTGCTATTTTTTATAATTTGACATTTAAGAATCAGGCAGTTGCATCCTGTAAGGACTGCCTGTAATAATGTTTATACTGTATTGATCAACACAAGCAATGTCACTGCTCTGGCCAGTAGCTCTAAAAAAGCTATCAGTCCAAATACTCCCAGGGAAATCTAACGAAAAAGAACACTAACCCCTTTGGGATATTTTGTGACATTATAACTCTGTTTATTCTCAACATTTCCACTTCAAAAGCAGTTATAATTTCTTATTTATTGTAGTAATCAAACTTATTTAACCAAATTGTTTAGAATCAGGTAAATTATCCCATACAGGTTATTCAGACAATCTAGTTTATTTCTGCCATGTCCGCACTATATTTCAGCTCCTCAATTGGATTTACTAAAATTTCAATATGGAAAGCCTGATCCTTGGAGTGTTTCCTGTTGGGGTTATACCCAGGTGAACAATGTTATAACACATAGCTCCCTATGACCAGATAACTCGACATCAGTTTTTTGCCTTTCTCCACCCAACACATTCTGTTCTAGTCAGAACACACATCCTGGGTCTCAGGCAACTGGTAGACTTGTGGGGATTATACATCCTAACTACATATTTGAATTAGACTAATGATTGGGCCATAAATTAGAGCACTTACTGCATATGAACAAATTTAAGTCGCTTGCACTGAGGCCTCCTTACATTAAAATTTTGCTTGAACCCCAGAAAGAAAACCTTCAAAACATAACATTATAACGATTGCCTCAAGATACAGATTACAAGCGGTAGTGTCCTGTCTTCTACACCCAAATTTGAGTAAACTGGGACACCGCAGAGAAGGAGCTCAAGTGGACTAATTACAACAGATAAGAAGCAAATTTCCAAGATGCTGCAAACATTATAAAAAAGGCTGACATGATAAAAATAGGCCTTATTCTCCTCTTACATGGCCGACTACATCAGAGTTGCCCAGATTTACAGAGTAGTTGCACAAGTCTAAAACTGATGCTAGTTACATCAGAATCTGGCCAAATGCCTACAAATGCAGTAGCTTCAGATGCTGGCTTGAATTGAAACGGCAGATGTACTATCACATGGTGATCAGGAAATTTGTTCTGCTTTCTTTCCCAAATTGCTACTGACCCCAGCCATATCCTTATGTCAATAAAGAGGTGTGAAAACAGGAATCTGGGAAAAGAGTAGACTATCAAACAGCTTAGAAATGTCTTTTAAAATTGGGTTTGTTCCAGAAAGACTTAAATATCTGGTAGACTTGCTTCAATATCATTTTTATGTTGCTAAAAGCAGTTACCCAAAATCCTGGGCTCTTTCCTCTGGCAGCTTCCTCTGTCTTTCATTTTAATCATATAAAAACTAAACAGAAGTCTTTTCAGACACAAAAGAAAGCTGAATGCACTGTAAATAACTGACCCATTTCAGGCTTTCTCTTCCATTGTGTTAATTCCATCTTCCTGGATAAATGGAGAAAAGATTGACTAATCAGAGAAGCTTTTTAAGTTACAATGGCCTTTTATGACAGTTACAATGTATTGCTTCTGTAATGGAAGTGATTCAGGACAGCACTGAAAGTACCTTGCTTCTTTCGAAAATTATTTAACTCATTGACCCCGCTGGCAGAGGAACTATAGGAAAGAGGTACACCCTCTTACACCCTTTCAAAAAGGAGCCCTTTGTTGGTTAAGAGCAAAAGCACAAGTTAGTGAAAGGAAAGGTTTATAAACCTTGAGACGAGAACTATAGCAGAACTGCTTTGCCAGTGATACTGTTGTATAACTCCAAGTATCGCAGTGTGAATGCAGCTAATACCAGAAACCTGCAGCCCAACCCAGGTTAGTGTGAAATACATAAACATGTTACTGAGGTGCAGCATGCTGACCAGCATAAAAGCTGCCTCATAAAATGTGTTCCTTTATGGAAGATTTGTTTAATAGCATCTATAGGAACTGTTATCCAGAACAGCTGTATGTGTCATCTTGCTTTCCAGAGTTGTGACTTGAGTACACAAAAGATTTCCGAAGGCAAATAGGTAAAAGATCATTTCAGGAGTTCAATACCAGACACAATGGTAGGTATGAGTCACATTCAGAGGGACTTTTTATATTTTTAATATTCTAAGTTATAAGCTAGGTATATTAAATTAGAAAGTAGACTATCCTTTACATGTTTAAACTGTTCTTACATAAGGCCTGCTTTCAGATAATAAAATTAATAATGATAGACCAGTCAGTTTCTTTAGAGAAGTCAAGGCTTCTTGGAGTTAGTTCTCTGACTCTGTCTTGCTGCATACCACAGAGGCATCATGCTTACCTCACTGTTCAAATAGATACCAATAACTACGTGCCTTCTCAGTGTTAGGCCCTGTCCCGGGTTCAGCAGTAGGAGTCATTTTTCTCCTTCTCAGTAGCTGGTGCAGTGCTGTGTTTTTGACTTTCAGCCTGGAAACAATGCTGATAACACTGATGTTTTTAGCTGTTGCTCAATAATGTTTAGCCTGACCAAGGACTTTCTGAGTCTCATGCTCTGCCAGGGAAGAGGGGAAGCCGGGAGGAAGCAGAAACAGGACACCTGACCCAAACTAACCAAAGAGGTATTCCATACCACAGCACATCATGCCCAGTATATAAACTTGGGCAGTTACCCAGAAGGGTTAGATCACTGCTCG
The DNA here is from genome assembly GCA_028858755.1 of Ara ararauna. NCBI lineage: Eukaryota > Metazoa > Chordata > Aves > Psittaciformes > Psittacidae > Ara > Ara ararauna. The sequence goes on along the minus strand of CM054377.1, from coordinate 131,551,255 downwards.
GTCAGGCTGGGTATCGGTCGGCGGGTGGTGAGCGGTTGTATTCTCTTCCCTTGTTACTTCCCTTATCATTATTATTATTGGTGGTAGCAGTAGTGGTTTGTGTTATACCTCAGTTACTGGACTGTTCTTATCTCAACCCCTGGGAGTTTCATTCTTTCGATTCTCCTCCCCATCTCTCTGGGAGCAGGGGGTAGGAAGAGGTGGAAGTGAGCGAGGGTTGAATGGCTGATTCGCCGACTGGGTGTAAACCATGCCAAGCCCAGATCCCCTTCTTTCTTTCAATCAACTTATGCTATATTACCCTGAGTGATCTAACAGAAGTGTGACAGGACCTCTGAGATTTAGTCTGGCAGTTGAGTGATCTTCTAATGACACAAAGCAACCACAACAGCCAGTGTAGCTGTGATTTAGATAAGTAAAGGGTCCATTAGATTGTCCTATCTTCCTAACTATCTCTTCCAGACACACTGGCAACTGCCCTATAGAGGACAAGGAGAGCAAAACATCCTCAGGGACAACTGCACTGTAAAATACATTACTCAGCTTCAGTGACTGTAAATAAGATATAGAAGCCTCTCCAAGAAATTAGACTGCTGTAAGAAACAGTGGAGTTGGATGCATTCAGGGTCCTTTACAGTCAGTAGTACAAGCTGATTTTTTTGTATTCCACTGATGTTTTTGGTCTTATGCATCTGTTACCAGCTTATGACATACTAATTATTATTATTTAAGAAAACGGAGAACAATAAGAGGTCCATCCTAAGAGAACAGTATGTTCTGTGCTACACTTCCTGCATGCAGGGAAACAAAAGATGATGATTTCCAGCTAATTGTTTATGCTGTAGTCTTTGGCAGCTATGCCAACAAAAGCACTGAACAACGAACCTAAAAAGACCAAAACAAGAGAAATTACATGTTCAGCAATTCTTTGTTATTTGAAATACAGTAGTGTGCTTTATTTGCTTTTCAGCTAGACTTTGGTGCGGCCTTTCAAAAGGAAATAATCCTGTGAACAAACTATCTGGACAAGAAACAAAAGAGCTGCCAAATCTGATCCACAGGTGATGAGTACTTGGCCAGCAACCAAACTTAGGCTAAATTAAAAACAATTTAACCAAGAAAAACTGTCCATCTGCTTTTACAGTTAATACAGACAGAGTGCAAAAAGGTGTTAATAATCTCTAAAGAGAAAAACCTTACACTACATGCTGAAGACCAAATGTCCAGCAAAAACCTCTACTGTACAAAACAAGCCAAATCAGGAAGTCTGTACAAAGGAATTCTAGCACAACACTAATACGAAGAACTCCCTAATGTTTTCATATTTAGTAGTAGTAGAAACTAGATAAATTGTGAAGATCTGCTGTGAACTACAAAATTTGGTCCTCAAATCTAACATCTTTTCCATTTTAACTGTAGTAGCTAAAGGGATAGCAAGGAAATTCTTAGAAATATAAATCTGCCCGAGACTAGAGCATGTACTGAAATAACATGTATGAGCTTCTTCCAAGTCTTACCTAAATATAAGCAGCTTGCCTAAATAGAAGTCCACAAAAAGAAGCTATGTATCAAGGAGAGATACTGATAATAAAACACCATAACCACTTAACTATGACATTTTATATAACAGAGCTTCAATCTCTGTCAAAAGTATAGCACAGTTAAAACAAATAGGGGGCTTTTTCCCTTGTTGCCACCCACCTGCATACCAAATCATTCTTCAAATCAACCAACAGTTACATAGCTGCATTCATTAGCAGCAAGTGGGACACCCAAATTCAATTTCTTGCTTTGACTCAAATCCACAGTATTAGTTTCTGTCTGTATTTCGCGCTACAGCTAAATCTCTCAGTTTTCCACTGTCTACAAGTAATCCATGCTGTGCATTAGTATTCCCTGCTTTGCCCTGCACCCATAACACACTGGGTTATGGGTGCAGATTATGGTTCAGGAAATCTAAGCAAAAGACCAGTTGTTTTTTTGTAGGTGTTAATGTTTTTGCTGAGATGCCTAAACAGGTCTACAGTGGGGCCAGCTAAGTGCTAGTGCTGGAACAAGGGAAGCAGTGGAACACATGGCATAGCAGGAATGAGCAGGGAAGCAGGACTACCTCTTTCAGCAGTAGCTTATGGTTATGTCTCCTTAGTACTATCCTGAAGCTATATCAATCAGTGTTATAACTATTTTAAATGAGTGGGTTTGGAGTTTTGTGGGTTAATGTCAAAAACAGTGGTCCCTCCCTTGCTTTCTTGATTGTTCACACCTTCACTTACCCCTTCTCTCCTGCCAGCACTAGCATTGAGGCAGCCATGCAATAGGCCACATGTAGAAACTCAGTCTTAGGTTTGGTTATGGGGCTGTTGGGGGGGTTTTCTCCTACTTTCTCCTATAAAGACAGAAAAAATGGAAATACTTCTTAGATACCCAGGAATTTTCACAAAGTGATGTTATTACTTTCTCTTGCAAAGAAAATATGTACATTTTTAGCATACATTCACTGCCTCAGCAATGAATATTCATATCTTCAAGCACATTCCAATCACTTTTAGAAAAGCGACGTTTTTGTGATTTGTAGTAGCTCCTTCCCTCTCTTTTATGGTTTTTTTGTCTTCCCTCTTCCCATATGGGAGGTACTAATCTGAGCCTGGGCAAAAACCACAGGACAAAAATATACTATCACCTCCAAGAGGACCACTGATGGGAATTGGGGAGTTTATCCTGTTGAGTGCCTACAGACACCTTAAGTCACTCCTAATGTCATTGAAAGTTCAACACACCCACCTTTATGCAGGAACAGGACTCCTGCAACCTGAATCCAGCTGTAGAATAAAGCTTTGTCACAAAAGAGACAGCCACTGCTAAGACATGCAAGTTTGTCTCATCAAATGATTAAATGGAGATGAATTAATATCTCTGAGAAAAGTTTTGGCAAGCATGTTTAGCTTGGTCTCCCACGGTCACTGAGCAGACTGTATAAGCTCTCTGCTTACTGAACTGAGTGCTACTCCAGTCTGAATCACGCTCATAGCACAGCAGGAGCCAAACTCACTGCAACACTTCCAGACCAGCAGCACTGTGGGTTCAGATAATCCAGCCCTAAACTCCTCAAAACCACTTCTAAATCACAGGTCTTTTAGTTCTTGATCTTTATCAGTTCTTCCTCTAACAGAGGGTAGTAGGTAGAGGAAGAAACAAAAGGGGAAGAACTGCGCTTGCTTCCCAAGTAGCCAGCCCAAATGTGGTAGCAAGGGCTTCATTAGGTTGGTTGAACATTTTATACCTATTTAGACAATTATCCTGGCACAGAGTAGTAATGAATGCTCAATACAAATGGCAATTCATTTATATGACACAGATGTCACTCCTTTCACTAAAAAACACCTAAAACAATAACTCAGACCTTTTCTCTGGTAGTATCTACAAGCTGTAGCATCTCATCAAAGATTAGGCAAAATCAGTTAAAGGAAAGTAGCAGAACGATATAATGGGAGAAGAGAATTTTAGGAAGTTTATTTTCCTGGAAAACCCATCATCTGAGTGCAAAGTTTAAATACACTTTCTCCAAAACCCAGCATGAATGTGCAGGGACACATACATAGCATCACAGAATAGTTAGGGTTGGAAAGGACCTTAAAGATCATCTAGTTCCAACCCCCCTGCCAGGGGCAGGGACACCTCACACTAAACCAGGCCACCCAAGGCTCTGTCCAACCTGGCTTTGAACACCGCCAGCGATGGAGCATTCACAACTTCCCTGGGCAACCCATTCTAGTGCCTCACCACCCTTACAGTAAAGAATTTCTTCCTCATATCCAATCTAAACTTCCCCTGTTTAAGTTTGAACCCATTACCCCTTGTCCTCTCACTACAGTCCCTCATGAAGAGTCCCTCCCCAGCATCCCTATAGGCCCCCTTCAGATATTGGAAGGCTGCTATGAGGTCTCCACGCAGCCTTCTCTTCTCCAGGCTGAACAGCCCCAACTTTCTCAGCCTATCTTCATACGGGAGGTGCTCCAGTCCCCTGATCATCCTCACGGCCCTCCTTTGGACTTGTTCCAACAGTTCCATGTCCTTTTTATGTTGAGGACACCAGAATTGCACACAATACTCCAAGTGAGGTTTCACAAGAGCAGAGTAGAGGGGCACGCTCCTTTTGATGCAGCCCACGATACGGTTGGCTTTCTGGGCTGCATTTCTTGGATAATTTTAGAAGATTTGTACTGAATCTCTGGAAAAGATTTCCAGTGAATCACTCCACTTAATCAAGTGCACTCAGAAAAAAAAGGGGATAACTGATGCCTCTACTAACCAAGAGCATATGTTCAATGTTTTCTCCTGAAAACGGGGTTAGGCCTCAGAACTTCAGTACTCATGAAGAGCAAGCACAGAAAGCAGCAAAGTATAAGACATGCTTTTGTTTTCTGAAAACAACAAAAAAAACCCAGATAATTTAGACTATTACCTCACTATACCTGGACTATTACCAGTACTATACCTGGACTATTACCAGTACTATACCTATTATTCCTCAGGCTTGCTGTAAACCCCCATTTCGGAGAAGCGTAAGCTTCTTATCTGTGAATATGCTCCGAGGGCAAAGCTGGTTGTGTTTTTCTAAGTTTTTTCTAAATACGCCTATCTTCATGCACAGAACTAGCTTACCAGAGGGTTTGATGCATTCATTAACCTCAGAAGGTCTAGGCTTACACACAGCCAGCTGCTCCTGAACTCTGTCTTTCCAGCTCAAAGCTGTTTGTACCAGTGAAAATGCAGAGCAAACACAGCAATCATATCCTTATCAGTCCCAGCCTCACAGCTCTGCATTGCTCATTTTTATTGCTGAAGTTTCAGCTTTTTTTTTTATCTTATATGCCACATTAATTAACAGAATCCGATGAAGTACGTCACAAGATTTCTCCAGCAGAAACCCAAGGGCTACTATTTCAACCAGAAGGCAATCTTATAAGTAAATTTATTGGTAGGGAGAGATTAGCTTACCTGCAGTACACCACTGGAGTACTGATAGCCAGAGGTGCATGCATAGTAAGCACACGAGCATGGTATGAGAAACCAGCCAGGATTACAAACAAGGCTGTGCTGCTAACGAGGAACTGGAGGAAACAGAGCATGAGGAAGAGACAATTTTAGATGCCTTCCTGCCCCAATGGTGCTCAACTTAATTGCCTCAAAGGGCCAAGTACATTCAATTACCCCCAACCCCCATCAACAGCATTAAACTTACTTCAAATCTCACCAGAAACATTTTGCCCTCAAACCTGAGTTCACAACCTTTTTCATTTTGCTCAATGGCTATAAGAGCAGGTGCTTGTATTTTACATTAAGATACTGTTCTATATACATATTAAAAACAAACAAAAAAAAAGTACTCTGCTTGCATTATATTCTTGTAGCAAACAAAGTTCTAGGCAAAATATCCATAAAAAGACTTAACTGATTAACTGGGGGGAAAATATTAACAGTAAAATTCAAAACCAATAAACCTTTAATCACACATGAACTATGTTTTACATCCTTTCCACCACAGAACCTGCAAGAAACTTGCCACTGAAAGACAAGAACAACATGTCAAAAAGAAGAAATAGAAGGTTGTTGCTTGAGGATTGTCCAATATAGCACTATTTAGTGAGACTCTATCTCAAGTTATGTTTCATTTTTATTTTCTGTTGAATTTGGGACCCCCAGAGTTATTAGATGCTGCTTGAAGTCTATTCTGTTAGGCCCAAAGTTGATAATCATAATCAGAGGCAATAATTAGAAGGGAAGAGGAACATGACTGAAAGAGGCCTCAGACTTTCTCCAGAGTGTAGCACTAGGTGGGAGGAGTAGGCAAAACAGGATGTATGCTTGGATCTCAGTTCACAACTTGTCACATTGCTGTACTGCTGTCTTCATTGGCAACCCACAACTATGAACCAGGCTGCGACCTGCAGCACTGCAGAAGCCTTGCACACACTCTCCTTCCCTCTCTGTTAAATTTATCTGGGAGGAGGAGTAACATCTTCCACTGCTATTGGTGGAATACCCATCAGATACCAAGTCTCAGGGACCCTGACTAAAATAATCACGTCATGTCATGAAGCAGCTGATAGAAAGACAGAATCCATTAGAGATTAAGATAGGACTAACCAGTATCTATTACTCCTCTGTAGGCTTCACATGAAACTACACTGATCAAAGAAACTCCCTCCCCACCCTTCACTACCTAATAGAGTCCTACCTCAAACACGTCAGCTAACAAAGCTCCATGTCAATCTAAATGCTTTCATAACCCTGATCTGGTCAAGGCTTTAACTTGCTTTTACTTTTGCAATGGGAACAAGGGACAGCTAAAGAGCCTGTGAGCAATCTCAGATGAGACTTTTCAGAGTGCAGGGAGAAAAGACTGTGATAATTCACTGTGAAACCCCAAAAGCAGCATTCAAACAGTTTAACTTGAAGGTCCAGTCAGTCTGTATAGTTGAGCAAAAAGCAGGCTTTCCAATATTGCTGAACAAGGCTGAAAAAACAAACTTGAGGAAAGTGCTTTCTTTTTCCCCAATGAGTATGAATTCTGTGAACATACTTTGAATTGCTCACATTAATTTGCTACTTACCAAACAGGTCAACCACCATTTGAATACATAATTTTGGAAAGTGTTAATTAGTTATACAATTATTAGAGCTACAGCTGGTCAAATATTAGTCCCCAGTGAAAATGGAAGGCATTCAGTTGATGGAAGCTGGCTTAGCTCCCTTTAAATGCTTGAAGCAACACCGATTTATCCAAGCCAGGAATCTCTGTAGAGCTCAGACTTAAAAACAGCAGAAGGCTTGTAAATATCTTTCTCCTTAAGCTAGTCTTTCAATAATGACAAACATGTTTCAGCTAGTAGATTATTTGGTAATATTAATTGTTAAGATTTTTTTATATATTAGCTACTGAATGACCACAAGAGAGTAGCCAGTTTGTCCCAGCTGGATTACTTGCAAGTTCAAAAAGCTTTCAGGAATGTGACTTGAACAAAGTTATTCTAAGCTCTTGTGCATGTATCGTTTTATGCAAATACTTGCATGCTGAGGTATATTGACCAGAATTTTCACAACCAGTTTTATTGACAACACTTTATTAAATAACAAATTCTAATGAGAACTAATCTGATCGCTATGATTACACATGGAACAAATTCCATTTACACAAAATATATTTGCTAATGCTTTCTGCAGCAACTACCAGATGCTATTTATAAGACCGTGAGGAAAGAAATTAAACCTATGAAGCAAGAGATAATAGGTGACCCTTCTATGATCTCCTTATATTTTCTGTCTAAAGCTGAAACTAAGCATTAGTCAGTTATTTTTTGTCCTAGGGCATCATATGGAAGGTTCACAGTGCTGGACTGAACAAGTCTAACATCTCAAGGCTGCAGAAAGATGGATGTCCTCTCTCCACATCTCCCCCTCACTTCCAGCTGCGTGTTCCCATGGTCTCCCTTGCACATGCACTGGAACAAATACAACTAGCCATACAATGAACTGTTTCAACTCAGTAGTCCAGTGAAAAAAAAAATCAGAATAAAAAAAAGTTAATAGCTTTTTGTTTGGGTAGTGAATTTAAGCACCATCCAGTCTGGTGAGCCCCAGAGCAAGAAGACAGATCATTAAGGATGGAAGCAGGTGGCAAGCAGAAGAAGGGAAGAAGCAAGGATAACCTTTTAGTGACAGCTACTGGACTAACTTAGCATGCATATCATTTCCCCATTCTATCAGAAAGGGGTGCAGTCATTTTGTGTATGCACATAGCATCAGCAGCTGTGGTGCATATGCCTGCAACATAATTGCCCTAGCAAATATGAAATAGAAGCTCACCTACAAGACTTTTCCAGGAGATACGCTGTTAAAATATCTAGAGACCTATCCATGCTCATCCAACAAAATCTTTTTGTATGATGCCCTGTTTGCATGACAGTTAGGAAGGTGATCTGCTACAGTAGGAATTACACTGGAAGTAAGGCTACCACAGTTAGTTATGCTTCAATGTTTCTAGTGCCACTTCAATATATGAGTACGTGCAAGATTCTCATATACACCAACAGCTATAATGCAGGTATTATTTAGACTAGCCAAGTATTTTTTCCATCTCCCGACTTCCATAGCCAAGAGAAACATTTGTCAAACCATCATTGTTTTGCTTGCTTACAAGCAGAACAAAACTCAGCTCCCTTCACTCCAAGAGTCACATTTACTTAAAATCATTCTGTTGCACCTGAAAAGCCTTTTAAAATAAACATCCTCAATGGTCAAATTTTCCAGGGGGCACAAACAGGAGTAGGTTAAGTACAGCATGGAAGGCTAGACAACACAAGAATGGGTGAATTTTTTTTATTCCTTCTTCTTAAATTTGCCCTGTGAAGCAGTAAATTGCTTAGAACAAAGGTACCAGCCACCCGTATAAGCCCAGTGCGCACTGGCTCTGTAGGAAGTAAGCAGCCAAGAGGAATCAAATGAGAGGAGAAAGTCAAAGAGTCAAACCCTCAACAACCTAAGTCTACCTAACAGGGCCATTTTCAGTTTTGCCATATGATTTATCTCAGCTGAAATTCAATTTTTTTCTGATCTACAGCAGCAGTTTTATACACATAACACCAGGGTCAGGGGCCCAGCTGCAGCACAGAACTGCCCCTCTGCTCCTCCCTGTCCCACAGCATGCTCCCCCTCGAACCCCTGGCAGAATTACCTACGAGGCCATGATACACATCAGGTGATGTTTATTGATCCAGTAGTAATTGCATCGGAACAACAGACAGAGAAATATGTTTTGGGGTTAGTTAACTGACAGTTGGGATTTGGCCAGGAACTTGCTTAAAATATTTTTGTCATCTAAGCTGTTAACATGAAATTGCAGCCTGCACTAAGGATGTAAATTTCTACTACCATATACCTTTCTTAATAATTTAGGCCTGTCAAGAGCTGTTGTAATAAGTTACTGTTACTATCGAGTATTGGTTTGTGTCGCAGGAAGGTGTTTTTAAGATTGGAGTTCATTTCTCATTACCCTACTCTGATTTGACTGGTAATAAATTAAATTTATTTCCCCAAGTAGACTCCGTTTTCTCCATGACAGCTATTGCTGAGTGATGTCTCTGTCGTTATCCCAACCCATGAGCCTTTTATTATACTTTCTCTTCCCAGTCCAGCTGAGGAGGGGAGTGACAGAGAAGTTCTGACAGGCAAATGGCATTCAGACAGGGTCAACCCACCACAGACCAAACACTCCTGGTTTGAAACAAATTTCCAATTTTCTTCTGCCCTCTCAACAAAAAACATTTCATAAATGCTTTCAGATGATCTCACAAAATGGAAGTGCCCTGGAGGATTTATTCTGAACAAAACAATTGGATTTCTGTTCAAACCTTTGAGTTGTCATTTTCACACCTGTACATGTGTAAAACATTTTAGGAACAATTTGCTTTTCTTGTTCTTTCTAAAGTAATCTTACTGATATGACAGTGCTCCACATGGAGCTTCCATGGAAATGAGATGCCATCCAGGGTTTCTTTCCCAAATGGATTATGATCTTCTTTGGAGGGGTGGGAGGTAGTCAACTTCAATTTTTTCCTGAGGGATTACACCAGGAATTTTTTCCCCTAACACTGGTGGAGCCTGACAGCGCTTCTGAGGCGCAACACATAGTCCCCAGGTACTACAGCACTACAGTTTGGTCCCACTTTCATTAAAATAACTCCACCTTGTTCAAGTGCAACAGAGTTAAACAACTGATCCTGAAAGTATCACGAACAAATTCCTTAGCACTGATCGCATCAGCAGAGAGCTGTCCCCTTAAGCACTTCAGAACAACTCAGCCTGAAGTACTTTCTTATAACACAACCCTTGGTTCTTCCTCCTTGTAATGAGGCAAACAATTGTCTGCATTATTTAAAGTTTTAAAGATAGGGCTGAATAGCTCTGCCACACTTAGAGGTTGGGTTTTGTTTTCTGCAACATATTAACAATGTGGGAAGGTGACTAGCACTTGACAACCAGATATCTGACAGATGCCAGGTGAGGAGCCGGGAAAAAAGGTGAACCTGGGTTTGCTTAATTAAAGAGATGCTACTCAGCAGGCAGAGCCTCGAAGCCTGGGGATTGCTATTAGACCTGTATGTGATTAAAAATAGGTCAACTGTTCAGTTTTTAAGTGCTCACTGTGTTGATATAGAAAGCCTCATTCTGGATTTCATTTGAAAAAGAAACTGCCACTACTTATCAGATTATTCTTGTCATCAATGTGACAAAATAATTCAAAAAGGGATTTTAAACTGCATCTGATTTCCCTCCAGCTATCTGTAGTATCTATCAGTTAGGAAACAGCAGTATGGAAGTGCTTGAGGCAGAAAATAAATGTAGTTTAACAGTAAGAATATTTCATATATATATGTATATATAGAATCATAGAATAGTTAGGGTTGGAAAGGACCTTAAGATCATCTAGTTCCAACCCCCCTGCCAGGGGCAGGGACACATCCCACTAAACCATGCCACCCAAGGCTATGTCCAATCCAGCCTTGAACACCACCAGCGATGGACACGTATAAAACATCCTGGAGAGCCTTTAAAGCTAGTCTGTCTGTGAAAGTGCAGTATTTCTAGAAGAAATCTGGAAAAAGTACAATTCTACTTGTATTAATCAAGGGAAGAAGGAAAAGTGGAATTTCAGTGGTTTAGAAAAGTCAGGTAAAACATATTAACAGAATAAGGATAACAATTTAAAAAACACCAGTCAGAACATTGAACTGGAAAATGTGAGAATGACCTGTAGCATACCAAATTAAGTGTGTTTGTTTAAATTAAAGCTAGGTACACAGTTGTTGCCTAATCTGAAAAATACTTCTAAAAAGTCCTTCAGAGCTATATTTTACATGTTTTTCAGTCATTGGATAAAATGGCTGAGCCATCCCAGAAAAAATCATTTCCTAATTTTCAGGTCAAGATTAGCCAGAAGTGTGCTACTCTCTTGGACTGCCAGAGAAAGAAGGGCAAGGGGAATGTAGGCCCCTTCAGCTCCTGGGCACTTTTTTCCCCAGCCACATGACATAATCATTGTCATCCAACTCTTGCATAAGGAAGTTTAATGGAAAGAAGTTACAACCTAAACCAGTAGATAACATCTCAAAGGACTCCCAGATCTATCAAGCAGTCACACACTGACCCTTGCAAAGGCTGTTCAGCAATCCTTGATAAACAAGGTTGCATGAAAACTGCTCAAGCTTACAGTTCTTACCCCTACATGTGATATGAAGGATACATAGGATATTTATCAGCCATGAAGATACAGTTGAAATTGTTTTCATAGAATGACCTGAATGATTTAAACTCTCCTTTTTTTTTAGCTTCTTATTTATGGAAGAAAAAAAAAAAAAGAAACAACAACAAAAAGAAAAAAAGGCAAAAAAAACCCTGAGGTAGTATCTTCTTTCCTCCCATTGTTAATGTTTCATGCTGGAAAACTTAAATATTTATGTATGTTGGGAAAATTGGAAATTATTTTTCTGTCAAAATGGTCTCCTTTCAGAAGAAGAGCTTGTACAGCTACTTCTAAAACAAAGTAGATTGAATACTTCTACTGCAAAACTTGTCCATACACCACATAACTTAATGCAAAATATAAGTAGATCTTTAAGTACTGTGAAAATGAGAATAAAGAGAAAGACCAAGTTTTCCACGTGTATTTTGGCAGATAGCACTAACCTGCATTGATTTGGTGCAATTCTGAGTCTGATCACATTACTTGTGAGCAGATTACTCAAGCAGGTAGCCTTGAAGGAGAAGAACAAGTCCAAAATTCAAGGACTTCAGCAGAAATTATGTTGTAGGGTCCCAGACTGTCACCTTGAAACCTCTTAGCCTGAGTAGACATGTGATCGGTTGTATTCGGAATTTCCTCTTCCTCAGCATTACATGCTGGTGAGCTTTTACGTAGTTCGACACTGGTGACTTTAGACAACTGCCTGCTCCTAACACCAGCTACTTGTGGTCTTCTGAGATACCTAGAGATGGCACAAACAAACCCTAACCTTGCTAAGCCTTACTGCCACAGTTAAATAATTTGCCTCTTGCCTTCTTCCCTGTTGCATAACCTATTTATTCCGCATCTCTGCTGAAAGGCTGCCTTCGCAAAGCAACACTGGCAGAGAGAAAAGTGTGCTTGTAGCACAGCCACAATGCTGCATGGTCTGACACCGCAGCTTCTTTCTTTAGGCAGGTTTAGCCAGGCCAGCTAATGGGAATGTCTCCCATTGTCCAACACTTCCCTCTACAATAGCTATCACCTTGTGACAGGGGCAGATGCAGAGGATGTGTATCCATACCTCAGCTGTCAGAGTTTGCAGACATTATCAGTGTAAAGCAGGACAGTTCAGAAGCAACTAAGAGTCCTATTCAGCTCTTCCCTCCAACTTTTTGTATAGGGACAAGGCAGACCCTGCTTAGCAGCAGCAGCTAAATCTCCCTGCAAACATGAGTCAGAGCCATTATGAGTCTAAACGACATTGCCAGGTTATCATCTGAGGTAGCTTTAGTAGCTTTGTCTCCTATATACAAATCCTAGGCACATGATATATAACACTCTGGACTGTACTTGAAGACACGCCTAAAACTCAGCTGCTACAGCAGCAGAGAAACATACTGCTTCTTTTCAGCTTGACTGTAGAAGCAGAACAGTCCAGAACCCAGCATCATTAATACTACTCGACCTGGAATTTTATTCCTGCCATCCCATGACATCTCTGACATTTCAGGTTTGCACACATAGACACCAAAGTTGTAACTACACCTTATGTAAGCTAGTCTGAGTCAGCGTGAAACCAGATCAGGGCAGTGCTGCTCAAAGCCCATAGTTGCAGTGAGAAGGGAGAAGTCACTTTCCCTGCTGCAAAATCAAACTCATAACTAGCCTTCACCTGTAACACCAAAGAGATTCAACTTGGCAGTCATCTGTACAATCACTACTACTGGCTTAAGAAAAAGCATAAGACTAGCTTAGAGTTTTCTTGGTGGGAGAATGGACCTCTAAGCATCCAGGAGTATTGACTTCCATCAGTGATAGCCAAGCATGAAATCACACCAAGCACCAGCAATGCTTCAACTATAGAAGCATTCATGTGGAAACCTAGATTAACAAACAAACAAACAAACAAACAAACAAACAAACAAACAAACAAAAAAGCAAACAAAAAAACCAAAAACAAAACAAAAAAAAAAAAAACCACCAAAAAAACCCCACAAACCACCAAACATTCTGGAAACTAAAGATGCTTTATGTCACCTTATCTCTATTCCTTAAACTAGTTTGGCTGTTTCCAGATTAGCTCAGGTGTACCAGAATGAGCTGCAGCCATGCTTCTGACTAGAGTATGGGTTGCAGAAATGTGAGAAAAAGCATGGTGAACTGAGTGGATTTCAAATGCCACAACAGAGGTTAGAAATGCTACATCACCTGCAACAATATTATTAAAAAAAAAAAAAAATCCAAAAAAAACCCAAACCAAACCAGCCAACCAAAAGGAACCACGAAAAGAAGTTCAAGGCAGGTACTATTTAGAAATTATTTTCATTCCCAAAGGTTATTTTGGGTTGGTTAGTTGTTTTTTTGGGGTGTGAAATTGGGTTGTTGGGTTTTTTTGGTTTTGGGTTTGTGGGTGTTTGGTTTTTGGTTTGTTTTGGTTTGGCTTTTGTTTTGTTTTTTTTTGTTGGGTTTTTTTGGTTGGGTTTTTTGGGGGGTTTTGGGGTTTTTTTTGAGTGTTACAAATCCTTCATGAATCTCTTTATTGTACTCTGCCATTTAATACAACAGGAGATAGATATATCATGTTAATGCTCTGTTCAGACTTTACCAAGAATCAGGCAGGAAATGGAGATCAGAACTGATACTCTTATTTGGTGAATCTGTTCCATATAGCATGATGTTAATTACATCCTAACGAAATTTCATTTTTCATTTTCAGTCCGAGATTAGTTCTCAGCTATTACCCCCTCCCCCCCAGGTTTCCTTGGATTTTTTTGTATAATCCTAAACAGTACACGTGGAGGTGGTAGATGGATTGCATCTGCATTTACCTTTTTTATTAGAGGCATCATTAGTAAGGTACAAACAGTCTTTAGTGAACACTTTGGTATCTCTTCACACCATATCTAGTCACATAGATAGTGAAATCGATATCAAAGCTTTGTACATCACTGCTTGAATTCCAAGGTATATGAATTTGAAGGAGTCAGAGTCACAAGAGCTTGGCAATGAGGTTTTTTTATAGGCAAATTCTCTTTTGTCAGTTTCTCCATGAGAGAAATCCTATATTCAGCCTCCACATCAAGGTAAAAAAAACCCCAACATATATATATATGTATAAAAACGCCAATACCTGCGTGAATACTGGTATGGGAGGACATGAAAGCTTCACTGCTTCAGCTGTATGAGTTAATGTTTGTGCATTCTAAGAGATCTTTCCTTGTATACATTTCAAAGCGTTCTCTCTATGAATTTTAATGGGTTTGGCTGTTGGGATTTTGTTATTCTTGCTGAATTTTGCACTAGCTATTTAAAGGATAGCTGTAGTGATGAGAAGCACAAGTCCAAGAGCAGAGTACAAACTCTGTAACTGCATAAAACCTGATTCGAATAGAGTTACACAGGAACCATTCTGAATCAAGTTTTTCATACAAGCATGCTACTTACAAAACATATATTATAATAATGAACCCTACCCTTTCAGGAATCATATTTTCTTTTAGGTGAACAAGAGATTAACCCAGTTCAGTCATCTATGTTTCAGCCCTGAAGTATCCTTAGCTGAAAGTCTGGGTTTATATAGTCTTTTTCATACCACAGTTCTTGTCAACCACATGAAACTGTACTTTTAAAAATTATCCAGACATAGGTAGGCCTACACAACCTTAGCTAAGTGCACCAGCAGGTGAAAAATGTGTAATTTGACATGAGATTCCTGAGAGGTTTTCCATGTCTTCACCACAAATTGCTGATAAATTAGCTTTTTGTTACAGCCTTTACCAAGCTGGTAGCTTGGCAGGTCTGAATACATGAATCAAATGTAGAAAATCTTGGTATAAAGAAACTGTGCTTGGGATTTGCCAATTCCCACAATGTCTCTTCTAATTGCAATTTTACCCCAACTGATCTGCCTGCAATTAACAGTTCTGCCTCCTCTGTCTTTGACACTGACTTAATCCTTTGAGAAGACAGATTGTTGCAAAAATTGCCTTTGGCTGGAAAGATAAAGACCTGAGTGCCCCTCAAAAAGTGCAGGGAGAAGAATTCCTTTCTCTGGACTTTTAGTAGTGCAATAATAAATCCGTGCTCATATCTTTATAGAAGTGAAGGCCAGAGATTTCCCTGGTGGGTAACTGTTACCAGTCAGATACTGTCATTTTCCCCCAGACACCTCACCTCAGATGTTACACGGATAACATGTGCTAGTCATTTAGTACATCCTCATTTACATAGAGCACAATGAATTACATTGACTCTAAGGTCTTTGCTATTTAAGAGCAAAACCAAACAAAGCCAAGTTCACATGGAGATTGGCTGGCAAGACTTGCTTTAATAAAACAGCTTTGGATATTTCCAACTATAAGATTTCAGTTTTCCATAATCCTTACCAAGCTGTGTTAATGCCAGGTACAATTAGTTCGTAACAAAAGGGCCCAAGAGGCAAAAAGAAAATTTAATAGTGTGTCACAAGCAGCTTCATTCCCCTTCCTGCAAACACAATAGAAATCACATCCTAATTTCCATGTAGCAAAGACAAGTTAATTTCCTCCTGCAGTGTGTTATTCCAGACAGCAGCGCTGCAATGCATACTGCAATAGAGCACAAAGCTACAGCAACAACAAAAAAATAAATCTAAGTACATTCCTTGACCAAGTAACTACTAGTTCAGTCTTGTTTTCATTTCCTCTCTCTTACTTCTATTCAACATGCACAAAGTAGCACCTCATGTGTTTTGGATCTGATATTCATGATAAGACCACACAATGGCCTCAGCTTGAAACCTTAATGGAAGAGATATCCTCCAAGCATCTCCAGCTTGCAGTTTACATTCAACCCACAGTTCCCAAATTCAGCCTTCCATCCCACCTCAGACAACATTCCCCTGTGGATGGGATTGTTGGTCTGGAAAAGCTCCTGGAGAGCTGCAGAAAATTAAAATTCTTCCCATGTCCAATATTAAGCAGGCCTATGAATCTGTAGAGGGTGAGCAAAGAACAGTCTTTTACAGGTTCACAATAGCACAGGTATGAAATCTGAGCAGGATCTGAATAGCAAGCCTCCTAGTTGTCAGGAAGAGGTCCCTCAGAGAAGGAGGTGGGGTCACCCTCCTCTTTCACCTGTAAGAATGAACTGTTTTATGCATAACTCCATAAACAGCTTCCCTTTCCCCTAATAAAACTCCATCTTCAGTCTCTCCCATGCATCTGCTGTTGCTGTGCTTGCAACACTTAGTTCTGCATTAAAGAACAACAAAAAGCAGTTTTGATCAGTGAACTCCAATCCCATGTTATTTGTGTAACAAGCAGAAATCAGGCGAGAACCAGGATAAGTAACTAACCAGATCAGACAGTGGGAGTCAGTCCTTCCCCTCTACAGCAGGCCAAAGACAGGAGAGACTTCTTTAATGAGGTTGGCAGGACTGCTTTGATAGAGTGGGGAAAGTATAATCGCTCACAGCACACCAACTTTAAAAGCAAACACCCTAAGGTAAAAGTGCAGACATGGAGTCTCTTTTAATTGTGCATAGCCCCTGATTTTTAATCCATGACAGCCTGCTCCTTCTGACCATCTCCATTTACCTGCACTGCTCCAGCTACTTCCTCTCTCCCACGCTGGTGGTGAAATGCTGATGGACAGCTTGCAAACAGTGGCTCAAACATTCCATGTTGCTTAGTGGTACATTGCTATGCTAGCCACATTTTTATGAAGGGCACTGCTGGTAACTCCTTATCACAGCACCTAGATGGGAAGAAAATTGCCCAGAAAGAACTGGTTATCTTGCCTGACCCAGAGCACACATACAAAAGGACAGGGGAAAGCCCCATACTAGGGCTTATCTCTCAGCCCTTAGAGAAGTCTTGTTGCAATACCTTCTCCCTCCCTGCATGGAGCTCAAAAGTCAACCCATGGTCACTAACAGTCTGACAGATGTTAGTGCCACCATCCCACATGGGCTGTGGGGCACTCAGGCCCAGGTACTTCCATGCTGCAGCCAGGATGGGTAGGATTGCAGCAGAATGCCTGATGGCAGTCTTAGCACTATAAATGGAGGGGAATGAGAGCCTGTATGGATCACTTGGTACCAGCCCACATAGGAAAAGTGTCAGAGCTGAACTGCCCCAGCCAAAAGCAGTAAACTCAGAAGTACCCCCAGATACAGCCAGTACCTGTTTCAGGCAACTCAGCAGCTCATTAAGCTGAAGTAGAACCACCACTGCCATGCCCAAGAAAACATTTACTAACACCATTATACAATGCCTGGCATCCAGAAAATCCAGAATGACAGATTTTCTCCACCCTCTTCTGCAGAGAGGAGGGTGATCTTCCACAGCCTGTTTGGTGATGTTCTTATAAATGAAATGTAGCCCTGGAAACTGCTGTGAACTTACAGTGCTGCATGATGTATATTTGGAATAAAAGAGGCACCCCTCATCCAACAGATTGCTGTCCAATCTACACAGGACATGCAGAAATTTCACAGCGCTATCAGCCCACAGCATTATCACAGCACCTTTTCAGGTCAACGTCCTTCACTGGATAGCCTTTCTCTGAAAATCTATACTTTACTGCATCAAGAGTGCTATATTCTATTCAAATTCAGTTGTAAAAGTACTTAGAATTTGAAAATAAAACCCTTATGAGTAAGAACCCAAATATTACATAAGCACCCCAAAATAGAGATTAGTGTTGCTTTCTTTATATTTTTCTCCACTTTTCTAATGAATATAACTGAGCAATTCATAACATAGCTTGATGTTAAGAAGCAAAAAGGATTTTATCCTGTCATACTTGGGGGGTAAATAAAAAGACAGTATTTCTACTTAACATTAGGTCTGTTTCAGCTCAGCTCCTTACTCTGAACACAGATCTGGTTTCAGGATTCCTCAATTTGGGGGGAGCAGGGGGAGGAGAAGGGGAAGGATAAAATAAATATAGTTAGAAATCCTCTGATAAGACAAGTAGCAATGTTAATGTTTCATATGGGCTTTTTTGGCAAGAAAGGATATTGAAGCGGTAAATTTCTGTCTTTTTACTTTCTTAATTAAGAATCAGGAAACTGAGGCACATATCATGGCACTATTGAGCCTCTTACAGTGACTGGAAGATCTAGCTCAGGTTGAAAGCCATGGACAAGATTAAGAGGCACATCTGTGAGCAGATGACCTGCCCTGTGCAGACAATCCTCTGTAAACTCCATGACCTCTTTGGACGTGATAGATGGGAGCAACGGGGCACTAATCAGTCACCTGGCATTTGACATTAGAATTTCAAGAGGAACAAAGAAAACAACCGAAATTAACATCCCTTTTTTAATGCTAACTACGATAGTTCGGAGATAGACGTGTCCCAGTCTGCATTGGTTTTCCCCTTTCAATGCTGGCTTCATTGCTTTGCTGCTCAGTACAGTATGTTCTATCTTCCACTTTGTTTCAGACAGCACTTAGGAACTTCAGAAAAACAGCACACGCTCGCAGAGAAAAATCTTGAAGGATTGGCAGATACTTGTGATTTCTGAGCATCAGTGGGGTTTTCTAACTACAAATTGTTCAGATGTTGTGTGCTTGACAGAATCTATTCCAAGCTTGTTGTTTCCCTGCTCTTTTTCACAGATTTAAAGTCACTGATGAATGCTATGTGTACCAGCCCAGATGCTCTGTTCTAGCTATAAAACAGTTTTAGCCATAGGATAAGAGAGCTTAAAATAGTTCAGCCCTTTACTCTTTATCAGCTTAACATTTTCCAGTACACAACACGAGACTCTAAGAACTACAAACCAGCCTGCTTATAATTTACATACATTTTTTGGAGCATTGTTTGACGTTGTTTTAACATTTGATTGAAGGAAAATAGGATTTAACTCTTTGCACTGTCATTTTAAATAGTGCCCAAAGATCTCAGCTGAGCACTTTTCTATTACAGCAATTACTTGCAAATTAACAGACCATTTGCAAGGATTTTGCCTTGCTTTCAGTTTTAGAAAAGACCCTGTTCAGGGATTTGTGCCTTGTGTCCTAAAGCCAAATTCTATTTTCTAGATTCCCTCTAGACACTGGAAAGAGCCTTATTATTTGACATTTGTCAGTTTTTAGGTGAAAAGACAAAGCTTTCCCTTATATCTCATCTGCATAGTTGACACAGTGTCACACTGCCATTACCAAGATTATTTATCTGAACTTCTAAGGATCAGGAACAGAGATCAAAACCTAGTTCTAGTTCTAATCATTGCAGAATAAAGAATCAAATGGCACTTACTTTGAGACAAAAATCATTTTGACATGTTGAATCTCTCAAATCCCTAGTGGCACCATGCCTTTTGGCAAAGCTTGTGACACTAGTCATGCCAATAAAGCAGTTTGAATGTAACTGCCTTTTTGCCCAATCCCACTTAAACCATAGTAATTGGTTCAGACATTGAGGCTCAACTGCCTCAATGAGTGCTAAAGCTACCAGCCAAACCTGACCATGTTTTATTTTTCAAGCCTGGCAAAATAAAATGTAAAGCAAATGTTCCTGTTTATGTCACTGGCCTGGAAGGTTTATGTATTATTTCCAGCCTGACTGATTTTCCATGTGTGTTCACATCCCAAGACATACTGACCAGTTTCAAGCAAATGTGCCAGAAGGGGAGAAAGGTGTTTAGCTCCTAGACATTTAAAGAAAAAGAAAGGAAAAACTAATTAGCCCCTAACTAAAGTGGGCTGTACAAGTAGAACCCAGAAATCCTTGTAAGAGGAAGACAAACATCTTAAAGACAGAAAAGGGTTCCCTCATAACTCAAACCACTTTAGATGTCAGAAGATACATGAAGACACACCAACCTTATGAAGCTGCTAATCCTTCATTCCAGAGAACTACTTGTCTTAAGAATAGTTGAGGTTTTTTCAACCTTATAGAAAGGACTTTCCAGCTCTAGGAAGGCATGGATATTGTTATGCTGCTCAACTTCCTGTAAAAGTAGAAACACCGCACACATTCTCTTTGAGTATCTGGGAAACACTCACTGTCAGAAGTGTTAGAACCTGTCATTTTGTGGCTCACTCGACACCATCTAGGTATGGCTGTCATTTTTTTCAAAACCAGATATTAGCACAACTACTAATAATTGCTCCCTACACCCATTTCAAGTGCTGTGTAAAAGTGTGTCACCTTCTTCAGACTTTTCATTATTCTGTATAACCACAGAACCAACCACATCACATCTAAACATTCAAAGCCAGGGACAAGACCTTGGAAGTTTTTCAATATTTAAAGAGTGACAGTACTTTGGTCGCCATGCGTGATCCCTATCAGAGATGCACAGGCAATTTATTTTCACTAGTCCTTCCCAGTAGCAGTTTGACATTTCAAGGAAATAATGAAGTAAGCTTTGTTCTACCCATTGAAGGAAATTATTAGGATATATGAAGAGATGAGCAGGATGGACCAAAATCACTTTAGCATTTC